>OX421400.1:4800000-6066893 GCA_949126875.1 Lochmaea capreae
AATACGAAAAGACCGCATTATTGGTCGACAAGCCGAGGATACCCTCGTTGCCAATTGGCTTCGGTATAAACCTCTGAAAACGACAGGCGTTAACGAGTAGGTTTGGCCGAAAATGCCATTGTTCTGTGTCGGCCAATAGTCGTTCGACGAGGCGTTCTCCGCCAGTCGAAACCCACTAAACGACGGAGCGATCAGTGCAAACAGTTGTTTAGTTGATACCAGAACAGTTAAGAGTTGCTGTGTTTGTTCAGTGTGTTCTTAAGTGATAATTCAACATGCCTAGGCCGTCTAGGGACTCCTATGGCGACCAAAAACCTCCTTATTCGTATATATCTTTAACAGCTATGGCTATTTGGAATTCGCCGGAAAAAATGCTTCCTTTATCGGAAATTTATAAATTTATCACCGACAGATTTCCGTATTACAGAAAAAATACACAACGGTGGCAAAATTCCTTAAGGCACAACTTATCGTTCAACGATTGTTTTATAAAAATTCCTCGTCAACCGGATAGGCCGGGAAAAGGTGCGTATTGGGCTTTACATCCTGCAGCTTTTGATATGTTCGTGAACGGTAGTCTGCTTAGGCGTAGAAAACGCTTTAAACTACTAAAAAGTGATAAAGAAATATTGGAAAATGAACTAGCAGCACTAACGAATATAAATAGGATATTCTTTTCGCCTCCGAATCCTTCAGTCGATGTGAATCCTGCAGTACATCCGACGGTAGTGGCGCCGCAACCGTCTTCGCCTAATATAACAAAATCTCCCGAAACTTCCGTCACCTGCATAAGACCTAAAAGATCCTTTACTATAGAAAGTTTAATATCTCCGGATAAACCTACTCCAGTGGTTCCTAGTGCTACGCATATGGTGCCCCACGTTCATCCTTGGATGCTGTCCTCTTACGACTTTACTTTTACCAATCCTATCGCTCTAATGCCTCCTGCTACTCATTACGAAGCTTATGGACTTGCTTCAGCCGAAGAATTGTTTAGAGTTTCGCAGTTATAAAAATTTGAAGTGATTGACTTTGTATAGAAGAATATTTTGGAGGAAGTTTGGAAGGAAGCTGTAACTCTTTGGGAGTTCTAAGACTGAGTTACTGTTTTAAAAGTACGTACTTTATTTGTTGTGATTTTTTTTTATTAAGTATTTATTTTGTTGGTATTATAGATAATATGAAAATTAATTGTTTTTGTTTGAATATAATTCTTATTGTGTTCTAAATGAATACAAAGGAAATTGTCTAGGAACAAATATTTCTATTGCATGTATGATGATGATGTGATGCGTTTTAAAATACTATTTAACCAAAACTGATCATTTTCATTGTTAATTTCTTCTGAAAGTCGATACAATTTTAGTCTCATTAGCATATACAAATCGAGCATGCATATGAAGTTGTGCTGATGTATTAACTTTTCTTGAAAGTTTCAAGTTCAAGTTTCAGTGAATCTTTAAAAAAAATTGTTAACACCAACGAAAAATGAGAATAGCCAAAAACCCATGACAATATCTACGGAACTAGAAAAATTACGTTCCATAAATACCTGTGAACTTCTAATACTTTCGAGGTAGATTTTTCTTAGATAAAAACAAATACTGTCCTAGATCAGAAAACAAATTTTCAGATGGTACAAAGAAGGCAATCGCAGTTACATGATAAAAGTGCCTAAAACATTGTATTAACATTTATGAGCAAAGAAGAGAACATAAGAAAACATGGAACTACACACAGAGCTGGTCTATTGCGGCAAGTTTTGCTTTGACTTGTTTTTTCTGCCATGCAGTGTTTCATATGATGGCTTTTGCCTCCTAGTACTGAGCCAGAATGTACTAATTCTATGCCATATTTCGTTTTATTATAGATATTCTAAGGTATTATTTCAAGACGTCTTCATAAAACTGGAAAACATTGATTTTTTTCACGGATTCCAAAGTGCTATGTTTAACATTATGTAACAGAACTTTATTTTACCATATGATACTTTTGTGTGAGGCACAAGTGGGAATTATTAACAAGTACCTAACAGCTCAGCGATTTTTATATTAGGACGGTTTATGCTGCTTTGTCCACGAACATATATCTATTTAGTATACACTGTATCCGTAAAGTATGGAACAAATTCATTTTTAGCTAAACAAACCATTTTAAGAAATAATCCTGAAACACGTCGATTTTTGATTTTAATTTACCGTATTTTAAAATAATAATCTAATATACAGGGTGAATTACTTTCGAGTAAAGACGTCACCGTCATTTTTTTTTTAAGGAACACCCCCATTTTGTCTCAATTTTCGGATTACTCTAGCTGAGCTGATTCCAAAAATGTATCACATGTTGATTCCAATTGGTACAGGGTGGACAAAAATACAATAGTTTTGTGTGTGCTCATAAAGTAATCCTGGAGGTTTTAATGAAAGTGTAGGATTTCAACAGGATGGTGCACCTCCACATTATGCTGTAGATGTTAGAAGGTACCTAGATGAAATTTTTCCGAACATGTGGATTGGTAGACGTGGACCTATTGAATGGCCAGCGAGGTCACCAGATTTCAATCCTTTGGATTATTTTATGTGGGGCCATCTGAAAAATGTTGTGTATCACATGAAACCAGCAAATATTCAAGAATTAAAAGAGAGAATTCGGACAGCAATAAACAATACTTCTCAAGACACAATAAACAACGTTCAACAAGAATTTGTATAACGTTTGGGTTACTGTCAAATACAGCAAGGGCTGCAGTTCGAAAGTCTATAAAGTCATGTATTTCATTATATTCAATAAGTATTTTTGATAATATTGTTAATTTAACTAATAAATAATGTTACGCGTTACTTTATGAGCACACACAAAACTAATGTATTTTTGTCCACCCTGTACCAATTGGAATCAACATGTGATACATTTTTGGAATCAGCTCAGCTAGAGTAATCCGAAAATTGAGACAAAATGAGGGTGTTCCATTTAAAAAAAATGACGGTGACGTCATTACTCGAAAGTAATTCACCCTGTATATTAGATTATTATTTTAAAATACGGTAAATTAAAAATAAAAATCGATGTGTTTTGGGATTATTTCTTAAAATGGCCTGTTTAGCTAAAAAGTCTAAAATACATAATATTAACTTATACAGCTGTCAAAATTATATATGAACAGAAACAACTATACCTACCCCGCTAAACATTTAATCATACTTCATTAAAAAAACTTATGGAGGAACTAAAATCCCTATTTTAAATTTGTTAGCATGTACAGGAAAAATTCCCTCACGTATCTTGAAACGCAGAGTTCATGAGTTAATTTTACCTTAGGTCAGCCCTGTACTGACGAGCTACTTTAAAAACTAGAGATGAATAACAGACGGAAAGGATAATAATAAATTTAGATATACAATATATAAAATAAACATAGTGTATAGAGGTTTTTAAGAAAAATTTGAGATATGATAGAGGTACTAAGAATAATGATAGTATTTCATATTCCAGTTTTTGGTACGAGCTGCTGGGACAAGCTATATAAATAATAAGGAATAAGCAAACATACACTTGATAATACAGACTGCGAAAAGTGTATTCGAGTCATACGATTTACAGTAGTACGACAAGGAAAATATGAGCAAAACTACTTGAAAGAGAGGGAAGAATAATTGTGCGCTCATTGATGGGCGTGTAAAAGTTTAAATGTGACACTGTTGCCGGATGAAAGTGTTTAGTTTTACCTAATAGTGCATGAGCTCGAAAAAAAGTTAACGATAACAAGACAAAAGTATCATTTGTACAAATTAATCTCCGCTTCTGTCAACAGCGGTTAAAATAGGGGGTCACTGAACAAACACCCAACTGTTTTTGGTAGCTGGAACTGAACACACGCCCATCGGTGAGCGCAGAATTGTTTTTCTCTGTCTTTCAAGTAGTTTTGCTCATATTTTCCTTGTCGTACTTGTGTAAATGGTATGGCTCGAATAGACTATTCGCAATCTGTATTTAAGGAAGTTTAAATTGAGAACTTTTCCTCTGCCGTCAATATTTATTATACTCACAGTGTGATTTAGAATATTGAACTGTGCTTCGGCATAAAAATCAGCTCCTTCTATTCAAATTCAGTATTTCGTTTTTCACTATGTAGAAATCATTTTCCCATTTTGTTTTTCGTTATTAGAGTTTCGCTTCTTGAAATGTCCCAAACTGCATTGATTGATTGACTGATATTTAAAATACTCCATGGATATTCCATTGAATAAATAGCATATATTTGTGATGTATGGGATATAATTTATTAACAAAAAACGTTTTGGACATTAAATATTCAGTAAAATCTTGAGAATAAATTTTTTCCCACTTCTGGACATAATTAAAATTGTAGGAGCAACCGGGCCGAAAGCGCTTTTAGTTATGGTATCATAGATATCGCTAGGACTCTCTGAATCATTATCGTAAAATCTTACTGCATATACCCACCGTAATATTGACTTCCTATTATAAAAAACATTTACACTTACACGGTTTTTTCACTGAATATATATCTTTAGTCCTGTTACAAGGAAGTGATAAAATTAAAACTCCTTTTACTATAGACACTTCTCAATATAGGTAACATAAAAACTAATACATTAAATAATATTTTGTTTTGCACTCCAACATAAATTGTGGACAAGTAACAGTACTATAATTATTTAAAATCTAAAACATCAACTGTATATCTAGTCACGTAATTTTTTTAACACCTGTAAAAGTTGGTAGACGATGTTTGCATTCGTATAGCCTTAGTCGATAAAGAAGAAATTTAAATTGTAAAGTTAGCTACTAGGTATACTTTCAGAATAAATCTATGTGGAATCTATTAATTATTATATTGATGGAAAGTGGTATAGAATAAATCCTCTAGGTATATAGGATTGTATTTAGGAGAATGATTGCTATCAGTCGAGTTGTCTTCTCATAAGCAACGAACCGATGCAGTAATAATAGTTGCACTCGAAATTCTTAAAAGAAAAACAAGAGAAGCTGCTGGGTGAAAACATGGGTATTGCGAAGACCACAATTCGGTGTCGCTAACAAATCTTGCTCGTGAATTGGAAATCGTGGACATGTGCCAATTTCGAAATTTTATTCGAATGACCGCAGTTCGATTGGAACAACTAATAGAATTAGTTGGCCCAGCAATTGCGAAAAAAGATACGCCAATGAAACAAGCTATCCCAGTAAGAGTCGCATACTGGTAACCTTTCGCTTTTTAGCATTGACTTACCTGGTTTCGCAAATTACGAAATTTGCGTTGGATCTCTTCTTTTGTACTGTGAAATTGCAATGTAATTTTCGACAGCTCCATGTTGCGGTACTCCTCGCATTTCATATTCCAAAGGATTGGATTTTTCTCGTATGCTTCGATTAACGCACAAGTATCTTCCTTGGTCGTGTTACGTTTGTGGTTCTGAGAGAACTGTCACAATACGGACAGCAGTCGAATATTTGCTATCCGATAGCGTTTACCACTGGAGAGTAAGCTTCTACTAAAAAACTATCGGCGAGTTCAACGTGACTGCCTGCGAGTTACTCTCAGGAGCGTGTCCACTGGCGAGTACCGCTCTCGAGAGCGGACAGGCACCTTTAGTCTTAGAATTGACCTCAACGGAACCGAGTGCCTTCAGTGTAGCCTATCGGTCTGTGGAAGTGGCGACTAAGCGGCATGTTCTCCCTGTAAGTTTTGAACCGCCGTCACTTTTGCTTGGAAAGTTGTAATCCTTAGATCAGCTATCCTCTGCCTTGGATCCATACGTATACCAGGTTTCCTCAGCCTGTATGGATACACCTTTCTTCCAGGCTTCCTTAACTGATATAGTTATTTTGAACCTATCAGTCATTCGTTTGGTTAGAACACAACAGCTTGAGCACTTGATTTTGTGCCATTTCCAATGTTTTTCAGTCAATTCCAGAAGCTTCGTGTCATCTATTTAGGCCAATAGTTTACCTGGGGGAATTCTGAGTACTTAGTTCTAATTGTATGATTTCCTTTTGTCTGAGCTCTTGTGACTTCTCACAGAATCAGAGTACCTATGTGAGTTCGTGTTTCATCTCTTAGTTCATATTTTATGCACATGATTCACTGACTTTTCCAATGTTGTGTAGATGTTTCCTCAGTTTACAGTGTTCAGTGACAAGGACAAGGTCGGTAACTGTCTTCAAATGTCTCTTGCTGAGTTTCAATAACCTGATTAAGAGTTTCTTGTCTGTTCCCTAACTTTTTGTCTAGACAGTTCCGGATTTCCTCTCTTCCACAATCGTTTGTGATTCCACTGAACAATTCCGCACCTTTAGAAACTTAGCTAACTTGTCCACCATTCATTTGAAACCTATTAACGCTATATCTTGTGGCCGTTGCGCAGTTTAAAACAGTTGAACCAAAATATTTCTAACTAACAAATTAACCATTGGTACACACAAAGCTTATTCACTATCCATGAATTAAACTAATTTCACATAAATAATTGCAATTTCAATAACATACCAGCCTTGCAGGATAATCATCTCCACCTGGTGGAACTTTACAAGTCGAATTAAATTAAGTCTATCGAATATTTGTGGTTGTTATCGATCTGATCTAAATTTGTACAATAGCTCGTTTTGTCGGACTTATCGGTTAAAGAATGAAGTAATTAAAGAGACAAAGAAGCAGATACAATGTCCTTAGGTGTTGCAGTGATATACATTTGTTAGTGCAAGCTGCAATTTAGATATATTGATTAGATTGTGTTGTTATTGACTAAAACAAGGGGGAAAGCAATCTTAAAGCTGTCAATAAAATTATTCACTCCTAGGAATTAATCTTAGCTGCACAAAGGATATATTATATCCTCTAGGATAAGCCAGCGACTGTATATTAGCTCGTTGAGCAAGTTGTTGTTTTTCTTATGGTTGAAAACATTAGTTACTAGCCTGTAAAAATTATTGTAGATTCTCTGTCATCTTGTTCGCTCGAAGGCAGTACCTGTTTCTCCCTACCATTGCAATTCGTTCATTTCTTTTCCATCCCCAACAATCTTAATTTTGTTCAACTTCATAATACAGCGGTGCTTCTGTCGGTGGTAGCGGTTCAATATTGAATTTATTTTCATATGCTGATTTTGTTAAGCATGACAGTTGTAATCGTAACAGTGCTTATACCTATTTTTAATCTTCATATATCTTTAAAAGCGTAAATAGAGCCGTCAAAAGAATAAGAAGATCTACATCTTCGTCGATAACTACTACATTGATTGAACATTGATTATTATCGCATTCACATATTCGGTGGCTTGTTTGACGATGAGATATTTCTTGTTTGATTTGTTGCCTAAGAAGTTATTATGTGTCACTCTTTCTCTACCTTTTGGTGGTGTGGAAATTATGTTTGTGGACAAAATGTTGGACACCACTTTAAGACTAAAGTTTAATTTCTAACATAAATGTTTTCATCATACAATGTATCGGAAATGAAGAGGTATTGTAAAAAACCTATTTTTGGTCACCATTTTTCGATGTCGTAGAATAGAGGCTTGGAAAGAACACGTAAAAATCTGTGATGTCACCAGTTTTCAAAATTCTAATCAATTTTCGCGCTCCAAATTGCTTCCAAGTGGTCTTTTATCAGAAAAATTATTAGGTATTTTAAAGTGTATCACATCTTATTAATATAATTTCTATAAAATAGAGACATAGTTTTCTTCCATGCATATTTATTGTAAACATTATTATTGTATATAAAAATAAGGTATAGTTCCTGGATGCGATATTATGTAAATATATATAAATAAATAAATGTGATAATATTTATTAAGTTATCAATGTTCTCATAAAATTAAAATCCAAAATAAAATTGAGTGAACTAATCTGATTAAAATTAGTTAATTCTTTTCAAAAATTTTGATCAACTATTTATATTTAACAGATGTCGAAAGGAATAATTATAAATATTCAACACTCCATGAATTTTTTGAAAAATGATATTTTTCAAAAACAGTGGCCGTTCAACTAAGGAGCAACAACTACTTCCCGTGCTATATGCACCGCCGGATATTGAATTACACCCCAAAGTCAAACGGGGTTGGTACATCTACAAGATATTTTAAAACCAACCTTTCTGGTTTGCAATTATTCTTTCGACATCTGTTGATACATTCACTCTATTAAATACGACAATATTACAGGAAACTGTAATAAGATTTATTTATATTTAATCTGATTGATCAAAAGATAAGGAGCTGGGAAAGGGTCACCTTGAAAGAGACACTTCTAAAACATTATCTCCGAAACCATTTAAAACCAATCAATAAAGTTTGTACTGGGTGTCTCAGTCATATATTTTTTTCTTTCCCGCAGCTTTACTACAAACTGTTTCTTTTATATGGCCGAGAGCGATTTTAATTGGGACATCCGGTACATAAATAGGGTGCGTGTAAAAGTGAAATATTAATTTGAAGTTTAGTAGGTATTATTAACATTTTTTGAATATTAAAAATATGTTGTATTCAATTAAAGTTTCAATGATATTCCAATTATTTTATAAACCTTCAGGCTAATATTTCCAATTATGAGGTCGAAATATCGAAAAAAAAAGAATATTTTATTAAAAAACATTTTTATTTTGGATTTTGAAACAAAATGAAATATAAAATGCATGCTCAGAATAGAGATTTTGTCAATAGCAGAACTTAGTATTATTTTTTATTGTAATTATGTACATTATTGTAATTTATACAGGGCGATATTTATTTCATGTATATATAATTTCACAGTGGGACATAATTTTGTAACTAAAATGAGATTATACAGTGTGACCCATTTTGTTTGGAAGCACCCCTATAAAATCCGCATTTTTCAACCGATTTTGATTAAGTCTTTTTTGTTAGATTCAGTATCAAAAACAGTATTTGAGCACAAATTTTCATACCATAATAGCTATTTTCAAGGCCCTCTATGTTAATTTTTCCTTGCCAAAAAAGACGAAAGTATATTAGGCATTTTTTTTTCTCAAATATGACTACACCACTGGATTCGGAATCATCACAAATGTAAACTATCAAAATTTTATAAAAAAAGTTTTATTAACAACAAAGTTATCACTACATGAATTTGGAAAAAGTTGTTTTTTAATTAATTTTTTACTAAGAATGTAGACACATTTTACAAATAGCAACATGGTAAACAAAAACTAGGACTCAAACATATTTCACTGTAAAAATTCGAAGCCGACACCTTAACCCGTTCTAGAGTTATTACTTCTGAGAGTAATGTAAAATTGTGCTGATGTGACGAAAATACAAATTAACACCTAATAATACATTTTAATTATTAAACTACTTAATAATAATTTAGTTCTACATTTTTGTAGCCTCGACTAGACCTCCGTTAATTTCCACACATTTCTCGTATCGTTTGCGACTATGTCTTAGCGCTTTTTTTATTTCATGTGGCGTTATTCCAGCACACGCCTGTCGTATTCTGTCACATAGTTCTGCTCTATTCCTTGGACGTGTATTATACAATTTTTGTGTCAAAAGACCCCACAGATAAAAATCCAATATAGTTAAATCGGGCGATCTAGGAGGCCATTCGATTAACTCGCTACCGCGACCTATCCAACCATTTGGAAATTTCTCTTTAAGCCACTGCCTGACAATCCTAGAATAGTGTACAGAACAACCATCTTACTGAAATTTCAAATTTCTTCTTTCTGCTAGTGGCAGTTCGTCAATCACTGCGGATAACTCACCTTCCAAGAATTCCATGAAGTTATTGGCATTCATGTTACCCTCAAAAAAGAATGGACCTATTATCCTGTCTTTTAAAATTCCGGCTTCGAATTTTTACAGTGCAATATGTTTGAGTCCTAGTTTTTGTTTACCATGTTGCCATTTTTAAAATGTGTCTACATTCTTAGTAAAAACTTAATTAAAAAACAACTTTTTTCAAATTCATGTACTGATAACTTTGTTGTTAATAAAACTTTTTTTTATAAAATTTTGATAGTTTACATTTGTGATGATTCCGAATCCAGTGGTGTAGTCATATTTGAGAAAAAAAAATGCCTAATATACTTTCGTCTTTTTTGGCAAAGAAAAATTAACATAGAGGGCCTTGAAAATAGCTATTATGGTATGAAAATTTGTGCTCAAATACTGTTTTTGATACTAAATCTAACAAAAAAGACTTAATCAAAATCGGTTGAAAAATGCGGATTTTATAGGGGTGCTTCCAAACAAAATGGGTCACACTGTATATTAAATTGGAATTTTAAATTGTAAATAATAACATTTTCACCTTGTATTTAAGCATGAGACATCAAATAGTGAATTCCAACGTCTGGTACTTGATTAATTTGATTCAAAAAATATTATTTTATAAAATTAAATTTAAATCCAAATTACTTCATTAACAAAAACAACAGAAATACATAATTGAATATAAAGTTTTTCATATAATTGTGTTTTAAAAACAGCTTACGACGAATTTTAGATTGAAAATTAATAAATATCACCCTGTACATTGTCCGCTATTACATGTCTGTAAAAATTATTTACTGAACGCATTGGTAGAAATATAAAACGTACTAAATAAAGTTATTAATAATTATTAAAAAGGTTTATTAATTAAAAATACATTTCGCACCATTTTATATTACAGGTCAGTACTAAGGAGTTTGTATAGAAACATGCAAACGACAAAAAAATCCAACCACCAAAAATTTCACACATTTTCACAAGTGGTTATGTCTTGAATAATTTTTTTTATTTTCATGATTTTTTTTCCAAATTTTAGTCAATATTGTGATTTAAATAAAAAACATCCTGTAGGATGCAGCAACTACAATAGAAGGTATCAACTGTAGCCAAAATGTAGCACCTTTTGGATTTTTAGTCACGTCACTATCTCTCCTAATAAAGAAATTACGTGCTTTTAAAACAAACCTTTATAATGCAGTTGTCGCAGCAAAAAAATACTTTACGAATGGTTTGGGCAGTTTGCAGCCCTGATCTAAATCCTATTGAGCATCTCTGGGGCCAACTACAGATAAGCATTCGCTACCGATCCGCTTTACTTAACAGCCTCTAAGATTTTCGAGTTGCGGTACAAGAAGAATTCGATAGAATCCCTCATCTTTGCTTTACTAACCTTATTAACGTTATTAACAGAGAACCTGCTGCTAAAAATCCGAAAGGCTGTTAAAATCATAGTAGGTTTACTGACAGGACACTGCAGACTCAACAGTCATATGAGTGTTAAGCAGCACGCGCACTGAATCGGAGCAGAGCCGTCGGAACAGAATAGAGCTGTCAAATTTCCGAAGGCGCCCGCGCATTGAATCGGCAGCGTACTTACCTTCAGCGGACTGATGAGCTGCTGTTCAACACATCTGGTAGTCCAGTCAGCAATTAACTTTATGAGTGGCAAAAGATGTTATGATTGCAACGAAATCGAGCAAAAACGGAAGCCAAGGTTCTGGGTTCATGAAATACATCTCAAAAGAGAAGTATAATATATGGAGAACTTCACCACCTCTTCCCTAATCTGCTTGGAGATAATGAAAAGTTTTTCAAATATTTTCGAATGTCTACCAAGAAATTCTTCCTCTTGACAACCCCTGTCGGAAATGACGACCTTTATGAGAAACTTGTATTGAACGAAAAGTGTTCAATATCTCCTAAGGAATATGTCCGAATTTTTACAGAATTTTTGGAAATTTTCGGAGATTCTGGAATTACGCGATTTCCTGGCCAAATGAAATGGCCAGAAATATCCTCAAACATTCTGAGAAAATTTGTACGTATTGCTGGATTGATTACAAACACTTTTTATTGAAACAAATTTAGATTTTTGTTCCAATAGATTTTTGAGAAACAATTTCCTTTCGCATCAATAGTTTTGGATCACTATGGTCGTTTTTAGGCATGACGGCCAATTTCTCTCGCAATTTGACTTACACAGGGTTGTAGGGGTTGTCAAGAGGAAGAGTTTCCTTCAAAAAAGTTTTGTAAAAAGTCAATATTGCGTTCGCTAGGATGACTTTTGCACCCAAAATCGCAATTTTTCCATGAAAGTAAATTTTTGGACACAAATTACAGAAAAATAAAATTCGAAATTAAAAATCCCGGAACAAGGGTCGATAGGCAAACTCAAGACGAACATTTTAAGGTGACGCACGTCTAAAACGGTTCAATCCTGTGAATCGTAGAGTAAGTTGGGTGGCACAGTAGCGCTCCTCGTATGTTTACTTGTATTTCAAAAGTTTCCGACACCTCTTTTCGGTTCCGACGGCTCTGTTCCGATTCAGTGCGCGTGCTGCTTTATAATATTGGCAGAAACAGACCTTTGCAGGTTCTGTCAAGAGGAAGAGGAATCGGCAGAACATGTATTGTACCACTGCGAAGGCCTTGCAAGACTGAGTTTTCTAGAACTTGGCAAGGAAAAACCAAGGGCTACAAGCTAATTCGAAAAGCCTTTGTCTAGGCTATGGAGCCTCGTTAGGAGATTAAAGCTAGACATTTAATTAAATCATAGCGTCACAACAAATAATCAGATTTCACTGACAGAAGGCTAACGCCAGCTCTACCCACCACCTAACCTTATTATTTATTCGATCACCTGTAGATTCAATAAGTTTATGTTGGCAACAGAAGGTCAAACTCGATATAATTGCCTCGTATTTGATATTTTTCTAAAATCCTATTGTTTGTACCTATCAGATTTTTAAAAGATCATCGACATCCTCTTTCCTTTATCACTTTTTCTTACTTAGCTTTAGTTACTTTCGAAGAAAATTAACTACATACCGGATAATGTTTTTGTTGGTACCTCGCTTTTCTTCTACAAAGTAATTGAGAAAGATCAATTATAAGGTTTTTATTGAACTTCAACAGAGGAAATTCCATTTTATGAATCCTCTTCTAGTTTATAAGAACCATGGACGTTAATATAGTTCGAAACATCAATCTTGGAATTGTAATTTGGATGAAAAATGTTACTATAGACCACCATACACTAATAAATTATTTTTTAATTGCACAGATGGTCACTGAGAAATTTAAATATACAATATCTCGCTAAGCCGATTAACGTTTTATATTTTAACTACGACACCATAGGATAAAAGCGGAAACTTATACTAAATTCAGTTGCCACTGCATTCTTCTTGCATTTTAATGTACCGGGTGATTTAATAAGGGTAATTAGGTATCATACTTTCTCACAACTTACTGGGTGAGCCAACAATCATCAACACTCACCAATATTTTTGGAATTACAAGTTCGCGGTTTTAACAGGTTAGTAAGTCATCTTATTCGCCTTTTTGTAAGCTAGCTAGAGTTATAACATTCCATTTGAAATTTCTCAAAAAAAAATCATAAATAGAGGTGTTACATAACCCCCTCTAGTTGGCGAGGGAAAAATTAAAAGTGTTATTGTTTTTTTTTCTGGAATCTGCCTTTAATGCATGGAGTCCATATTTTTGAAAATCGGTTCAGGCCTATGAAAGTTACAGTCCTTTATATGTCAATCAAAGGATTCTTTCCCCACTTATTCAGATTAGTTGTAGAATAAGGATATTTATATTTTTCACCAACCTAAATCAGGAATATTTTGTAAAAAATACAATTATATTTTGTAAGTGATAGATTGCGCCACCTAGCGAAAAACTATGGACTGAAAAACATTTTTAATAATTTTTTAGGGCCTAATTTCTCATAAGAATTTTTCCCCAAACTTTAGTACATACGGTTTCCAAGATATGGCACCTCGTTACCCTTATTGAATCATCCGGTACATGACCTCAGGTTGTAAGTATGTATGTATGTATTTTGGGGTAACATTCACTGAGACCTAAAAGATCTATTGTGCCCCCTTACTTCTACTTAATTTCTGAGGAGAGTCTCAGAGACTAGTAGCTTCTTTAGTCCTATTTCCCGGAGGAATTTTAGGATATCTGCAGGCCTCAACTTAGGTAACTGTCCCTCTTCTATCCAGTAGTCTCCCAGGTACTGTGCCCTAGGATTCTGAATTACTGTGCAGTTCGCAAGTATGTGGATGGAGGTTTCTTCTTTCATTCCACAAAATCTACAATCTTCTTCCTCCACTATTTTGAGCTTTTTAAAGTGCCCATTCAGGCGACAATGTCCCGTTAGGATTCCTGTTAAAACTCTTGCTTTGACTTATGCATTCATTTGATCTCAACAGGTTGTAGTCACCCAGAAGAATCTTTGATTGCCTAAGCCCTACTAGATCTTTCCAATTGTCAGATCTTCTCTTTTCTTCGGCTTTACCTATGTTTTCCAATATTACATTGGAGCTGTTTCCGCAAAAGGGTTCCGGCCCCCAAAAGGGTATTTCAGTCACCCTCTTCGCTAGTTCATCTGCTATTTCGTTTCCTTCTATTCCAGTGTGTCCTAGAATCCACAGTAAGGTGACTATATTGTTCTCGCCTAGTTCATTAAGTTTGCCTAGGCATTCTCACACCATTTTGGAACTGATTACACAAGAACTCAGCGCTTTAATGGGTGCTTGACTATCAGACATTATGATAATCCTTTGCCTTCTATATCCTTTGTCAATATTGAACTGGGCACACTTTCTTATTGCGTGAATTTCCGCTAGAAAGAAACTTGGGGTTTTTCCCAAGCTTTCAGAGTGTTTGGTTCCTGGCCCGTACACTCCTATCCCAGTTCCTTCTATTGCTTTTGAGCCGTCTGTGTACCATTGAATGGCATTCTTTCCAAGTCTGGTAATGGTATTTGGATCCCATTCCCTTTTGTTGCTTAATTCCGTAACGAATATGACCTCAGGTTATACTATAAAATTACAAAAAATAGGTATATAATTTTTTTGCCTTGGACCCATGCCCCATTTATCCACGAAACTCTATATTTTATTATAATTAATATCATAATATAATCAACTCAATCAATGAAAGAAACAAATATATAAATATTGATGAGATCCCAAACAGAATTAAATGTTACATTTTACGAGTATTCCATATATTTTGTGATCCATTTGGATATCCTAGGCAGTCTATGAAATTTCAATACATGCTATAATGGTGCTGATATCATCATCTTTGTCCATAGTACCCACCGTTTCAAGGTAGATTATTGACAAAGTATTAAAAGGAAATAAGCTAATATGTAGTAGGTACAAAAACACATTTTTTGAAAATTCAAAAACTCATTCGATTTTTACGCCAAACTATTGGTAACTTTTTAACAGGGATCCTAACGGGACATTGCCGCCTGAACGAGCACCTAAAAAAGCTCAAAATAGTGGAGGAAGAATAATATAGATTCTGTGGCACATCACCTAGGAGATTACTGGATAGAAGAGGAACATTTACCTAAGTTGAAGCCTGCAGATATCCTAAAATTTCTCAGGAAAACAGGACTAAAGGAGTTACTAGTCTCTGAGACGTTCCTCAGAAACTAAGTAGAAGTAAGGAGGCACAATAGATCTTTTAGGTCTCAGACATACATACATTGGTAAATTTTTCAAATATTTTAAGTACGTTCCTAGTTTAATTAAAACGAGTATGTACTCAAGGGAGAAATGAAACGATAATACTAATTAAATACAAAAATTAATAACACTAATTGTTACTTCATATGTTCATTTTTCTATACTAGAATTACTATACAGGACTTTCTACTACGACCAACCATTCTCATCATCAACAAAGACACAACAGCAATTATTGGGCTCAAACAAATCCCCACGCGCGTATTGCGAGAAAGAAATTTCAAATTCATGTATTGTGTGCAATTAATAAAGATTCAGTTAATTATCTTGAATTTTATTAGCTGGAGTTGATGTCACTCACAAGTTTATACATGTATAATCTGGCAATATTTGTCACAGAGCAGTGTTTTTTGAGAGAGGTGCTGAATTCAGAACTCTATAAGAATATTAATAGCATCTATTTGTTTTATTCAACAGTGCTATTATTCCGTTGAGGAATATTACTCTTAAGTGTTCATAGGTGTTCCAAGATTAACCAAAACTGACGAAAGTCAACCGTTATTTGACAATTTACTATACCGGATAGAATGACACAATGTTTATGTACCGTAAATTCTAAATACCCAGTAGGAGACGAGGAACTGGTTGAGAAACCAAGACCTTGCTCACTGGAGGGCTCTACAGGGTATCAGACAGTCCAAGCTCCTATTGAGGGGATGGACTGATGGACATGCTAGAGCTGCTCTAGAATTATCAAGGAGTAGGTTAAAAAAGATAGCAGGACTCCTAGCAGGGCATTGCTGTCTGAGGAAACACCTCTGTAACCTAGGTTTTCAAGAAAAAATGCCTCCGATCTGTGCTATCAACTCTATTGGGACAGACTTTAAAAGCTACAACTTTGATTCAAGAAATATGCGTTATGTGTTACCTAATTCAAAAAATATATTTCCCTCGTATAAATCTAATTTCGAAAATTGCAGTGCTGATACCATTAAAAATGATCCTGTATTTAAGAACAATGTTTGGTTACTAGATAGTTATAAAAAACAATTAAATTTCCGCTGGGTATTAAAAACACCATAATATTATCTATCTATCTAATGGGATTTTTTAGCAGTCGCCGATGTCAGTGAAGCATTAATAATTATGCAAATGGGATGGTTAAGCAAAGGGCTTGTTGTGATGCTTGTCTTTAAAATGCGATTTGTTCTGGCTCATAAACAAACATATGTGATAAGCCGCCGCAGAAGTGGACTAGTCTGTACAAGTTTATGGTTTATGGTGAAATTGGTTAGAGCTTTAATGGGCAAATCGATAAAAAATGTGTTGAAATTTTTACCAGGAATTTAATTTTTTTTATTCACGAGTTAAAAATACATTCCATACTGACGGAAAGGAAATATGGGGTACGAAAATCAAGAATATATCTTCTACAATGAAGAAAAATACCGGGGTAAAGAAAAATACTGTAAAGTTTTACGACAAAAAGTCAAATCAAAGCTGCGTAATGAAAAAATTGTGAATCGAAAAACTAAAATATCATCAACTACTATGTGATGATTTTTCATGCAGAAGTTGCAGCAATACAGCACTGTGCAGGAAAACTATTAAGGCAAGAGTTTGAACATAAGACCATTGCCATATACTCAAACAGCCAAGCGGCAATAAAAACAACCAGTTCCAAGCTGATAAACTCGTTTGAGTCTGCTTGGAGACGATACAAAAGTTGGACAGTCATAAACAAAATTAAGGTATTTAGGAGAATAATTAGTTAGCGACAACCAACCATACCATATTCAGCTAAACTGGGAAGCATGCAGTCAGGAAGGAACGTTTGGTGTGGTACACAGACGGATCTAAGACTGAGATTGTAACAGGAGCTGGAGTCCATGGTGTAATATCCACGCATCGTTGGGGAATCTTGCATCTGTACTCCAGAAATCTACGCTATCGTGTTTGAAATCGAATATCGAAAGGGGGTATAGATGCCAAAAGATCCTTATACTCTCTGATAGTCAGGTAGTACTAAAATCTTTAGCATGTCATGATCATATCTAGACTGGTCTGGGACTGTCTAAAAAAACTATTAACCCTGGCTAACCATAATAGAGTTACTCTTAAGTGGGTCCAGGGGCATTGTAGGAAATAAAAAGGCAGACATCCTAGCAAAGCTAGTGTCTGAGACTGGATTCACTGGTCCTGAACCAGTATTTGGGATATCTAAAACTGCTGTACGTGGTTGTATATCTCGGTGGACTCAAACTAAACATCAGTCGTACTGGAGACACGTGCCAAAATAGGAACACAGCAAACTCCTGGTCAAAAACCCTAGGAGACGATGATTAACGAAATACTAAACATTAGCAGGGGCAAGGTAAAGATAGTGACTGGTTTACTCACCGTTTACTGTAATCGGCATATATAGGGAGGAACCTATCTGTCGGTTGTGCATGGAAGAGGAGGAAACAGTATCTTCGATTGTGAAGCATTATCTCATTGGAGATATAGACTCCTAGGACTAGAACATCCAAGGGAGGATTTCTCCAAGAAGGACCTAGTGAAAAGACTGTTGAGCCTGATAAGGGTACTGGTCCCTTCACATAAACGGCACAACCAAGAGCACAAAAAGCCTAAAGGCTGAGGTGCCGAGGACTCTAAACCTCTGACTGGTGGTGCTGAACCAATCAATCAAGTTGTAAAGACAAGATAAGAACAGAAAATTAATAGAAGATAACATTAGAAGGAAGAGAAACCCTGTATAAATTCCGTTACCTGCTCCGTAGTCTCAATCTTGAAATGTAAACCTCTTAAATCACTAGGCTTTATTAACAACAAAACTGGCGTTGAATAAGAATATTCAAATTACTAAACGTCATTTAGACAACTTAACAAATACGTCATAGTCCTAGGGCTAAAGCCATGATAACACTACATTCTTCCAACCTTCAATAATTCAAGTCGTAGTCCTTGAATCGTTCAGGCAGTCGACGTTCCCTGGTTGAAAGATGAAGAGTATTATCTTGAGAATAGTTATTAGGAATAGAACAATCTTTGGAGGTAGGAGAGTCTGAACTACTTTCATCATCAGCAGATGGGTCTCCAGGTCTTTCAAGTTGCTGCTTGATCTCGGTCTTCATATGAAAGCGGTTGAAGATCCAGTTCTAAATCTCCTTTACCGTTAGGAGCCAAGTGTTTAAAAGACACGGTTGTCTCCCTTCCATCTTCTATAGCCGAACTCGGGCGTATTGCGGATTGACTTCAATTAGCTCCACTTCTTCTACTAGTGGATCATATTTACTCGATCGTTCATGCTTCTTCATAAGAACTTTGTTCTTAAACAAAAATATACAATAACCTTCCTTTAGAATATTTAAGGATTCATTATCTGATCGCTCTATATTTCTGCTGTCAATATATAGATGGTTTTATGGTATTCAGATTTCCTTCCTATTGTGAACTTAATTAATAACATCTTTGATGCCCTCTTCCGATAATTTCCAGGAAATCCGTTCTTTTCGTGATATATTCGACACGCAAATTTGCCATAAACCATTGAAAATATTGTATTTTACTGCCTACTACCGCCATTTCTGTGTTTTGATCCATTGTTCTTGAACGAAATCATTGCATTTGCATGAATATATCTTTCTTAAGCATCGCGAATAAGATGGAACAATATATTAAGCAGATGTTCACGACTCTGGGAGCTGGAAGATAGAAAATAATTCAAAACCAAAGAAACATTGTTTCTATTAATATAAAACGAGAGGTTATTCTAGTTATGTTCAAAATATACCGTTGGCAATAAAACTCTAATCACTAAGGGTCTTTTTTAACCGAGATGTAGTGATTTTGGCAAAGCAGTTTTCGACGTGCAGTGTAAATGTTTTTTCTAGCACATTGCATATTGTTTAAAAACACTTCATTTTTATTCCATTCTAATCTTTTTGGAAGCCAAACGAAATAACGTCAAGCTGACCACCAGGGTAATGAAAAAGCTGACAAACTTGCAGAAAGAGGGTCAGAGGATACGCAGCCTGAACCAGGACAGGGTCTCGGTATACCGAAAACTATAGTACGAGGATCTGTAAAGACCTGGATCAGAGAACAACATACAAATTTCTGCGTAAACGTAGCAAATGCATGGGAAAACATGTATAAAAGAACCATGCCTGAAACGTACAGCGGAACTACTAACACTGTCCAGAAATCAGCTGAGAATCATAACAGGTTTCATGACTGGTCATGCACCAGTAAAGGAACACCTGTACAAATTAAATCTATACAATGGAGACCTCACATGCAGATTATGCGGTAGGGAAACGGAGACAGTGAGACATAATATATACTGTTCACATGCGAGACTCTTGGTCGCGAAAGACAGTTATTACTTGGCCAACCGCAAGGAAACGCTGAGTTATATAGCAAACACCCAGCTAGGCTGGACTGGGTGCTATGAGAAAGCACACAGAGACTTGTCAGATGGGCTAGGGACAAAAAATCATTTTGGAAGGTTTTTCTGTCACATCAGTTTCGGCTTTCGACTTTTTTTTGCAACACATTTGTTAGTTCTGGTTCAAGAACATGCTTTACATTCAGGTTTGTTATAACTCGACCTTTTGACTGAGTACTTCAATAGGTTCGCTCCAACCTCGCGAAGAACCATTCTAGAACGGCACTGCGGAAGTGCATATAGTTAGTGCCGTTCCAAGCTAATTATGACCGTAATATTACGGTTCTGTTTGCGTTCCAACCATTTTGTGATCGGAACGGAACGGTAATTTCTATACTCGATCGAAAGAAGGAACTGTGAGGACTGACATGCGCTGTTAGTAAATATTTTCTCAGCTGTTCTCAAAGTTTGTTGTTTTAAAGATTGACGTGTTTGTTCGCAACTCGTCTATTATCCGAAATAAAAAATTAACCATAATAACGAAGAGGTAAAACGTTATAAAAAAGGTAATAACCTCCCTTAAAAATTAATATGTGATTGAATTAACTATTTGTGACTCTGGAAATACCATGGATGGCGAAGGAGACAGCGATTTTTTATCGGAAGAATCCAGTGAGGATGAGGTGGAGTTTCTTTTACACCAACCATTATAAAAATATATTCAAAAAAGTGAGGTTACTATTAGATAAACAAAACGGTCGCAAAACGACAATAAAGTACGCCTAAAACCGTTCCAGCCTCTAACAGTTCTGGGACGGTGCAAAGTTTGCGCCTGCGTATAAATAATTCCCTAACGTTTCCAGAACGGTGTTTTATCGTAGGTTGGAACGAACCTATAGATTTTATCATCTAGAATAATGAAATACATAACTACAATACTAGATCTGTTAAAAATTTCTATATACCACAAGCAAGACTAGCCATAGCAACAAAATCTATTTTTATATGCGGATTACGTGAATTTAATGCTTTGCCTACTGAAATTAAAATGAGTACCTCTCTACCTCAGTTTAAAAAAAATTTACTACAATTTATTTCCAATCCGTAAATTAACTTTGTAATTTTGTATGTTTATTTTAATATTTATTTATTTTTAACTTTAATACTAAAACTTATCAAGATTTTATTTTATTTATTCAACTGAATTTGTGCGTACTGACTACAATATGTTTTAGCACTTCCTACACTGTGGGCCGAAATAGAGGAGTACATTTTTTACTTGAAAATATTTTTTTTATTTTTTGGGCGATTTATTTTCTTTTTGCAGGGATAATAACCTAACATGTCCTCAACATGACTGTACATTTTAAAGCAAAAATAATGTACAGAGTCGGACTTATAAAAAAAGTCTTAGCTAAAATTGTACTAATACGCTTTTTCGGTAGATAAACTATCCAGAACACTTCAGTAAAAAGGAAATTTTCCGAAGTTACCGGATTCGCGAAATACCATTTTTATATTAAATAACATTTTAACAAATAACACATTTATGAAAACAGTTTAGTAAGTTTAAAACTTAAAGTAAAATATTATGAATGTGGCCACCATTATTTAATAAAAAATGGTATTTCGCGAATCCGGTAATTTCGGAAAATTTCCTTTTTACTGAAGTGTTCTGGATAGTTTATCTACCGAAAAAGCATATTAGTACAATTTTAGCTAAGACAGTTTTCATTTGCAACGAGCTCAAATGCACTGTAATATAATTTTTTTTATAAGTCCGACCCTGTACATTGCTTTTGCTTTCAAATTTACAGTCATGTTGAGGACATGTTAGGTTATTAGCCCTGCAAAAAGAAAATGAATTGCCCAAAAAACAAAAAACATATTTTCAATTAAAAAATGTACTCGTTTATTTCGGCCCACAGTGTATATTAAATAAAGATTCTAAAATATGAAAATTTGCTTTACATTTTTCTTTGATTCACCTCCCACTTAGTTTCTCCGGATTCCCATTTTCCTTTGTGTTCTTTAAAGTTATAATTCTCGTAAACTAAGAGAAGTTTTCCCTTTTCACTTAAACTCCAAAATTATCTATATTTTCGAATCTCCCTTGTATATCTACATGTCATATAATTTTTGATATGATTATAATGCGTTACGGAAGTCTCTATCATTGATAAAAAATGTTATTTATTAGCAATTAATCATCAATAAAATTGCTGGTAGATAATTTCTGATCTAGAATTTCAACTAGTGTCATTATATGAATATTATGGAAATAAAATAAGTTCAGGTAACTATTATTTATTTTGTCCTACATATCTTCCTAATTTGTTTATCATCATTTTGAATATTATTTAAATAATAAACAGTTATCTGTTTTTGCCTTAAGAGTGACATTAGTTTCGCAAAAAGTATTGTTTAACAAAACTCTTTTTCGAAAAAAATATATATGTGATAAAAATTCCTCGAAAAATCAACAAATCTAACCAATCAAACACCGCTTTTTGTAAATCTATTATATCGTAATAGTCTACCTACCAATTTTCGTAAGCCTTCTATTGATTAAAGGGGCTTTATATCAAATTTAAAAACTTGAAACCGACAGTGCCATAGGCGTCCACCAGCAAAATATTTAGAGGCAGAAACTGTTTTAAAAATATTGAATACAGCTTGTGTTTTATTTAGGGGAAGGGGATCGAGTAGTATCTTACCAAATCTCACTTGGGGAAAAGGGGGGTCTTGGCAAATATCACGTAATTTTTTTCTATTAGAAAACGATGTAAAAGGGAAGAGGAAGGCTCCAAAAATCCTCAAAAATTCCTCAAGTAATTAATAGACGCCACCTTAATTTATCTACAACCGTTCAGTTAATACGTTCCATTATTTCAGTTACAAGTCAAGTCATAAAACAACTAGAGATGTTATGAATTTAAAAGCTTTTTTAATAGTGAAAAACAACTACTAATATCTCAAAAATACTCCGAATCAACTATAAATACTAATTATTATTATAATTCTTCGAAACAATCCCTTCTGATGAAGGTGATAATGATGATAATAGTGAAAGTCTAACTGTAATGAATTGAGCTGTTGACAAGTAGATTTTAATAAATTTTACGTAGCAGGACCAGTGTTACCAATTACACATATTAAATAACCAAGCTAGGACATTCATTCATTCGATTGGGTTATGCTCAGGCACTTGAACTGAATGTTTGTACCATTTCCCATGCTATCTACTTCCATTCCTGAAGCTTTGTGTCTTCTATTTATGCCACTAGTTGGACTGGAGGGATTTTCAGTACTTGTAATAGTTGTATTATTTCCTCTCCAAAGTGCTTCCGTCTGAGTTCAAGTAAACTCTCGCAGAAGCAAAGTATGTGAGTAGGTTTTTCATAATAGAGTTCACACTTCCTGCACATAGGCTCTCTAACTTTGCATATTTTGTGCAGATGTTTCCTCAGGGTAAAGTGTCAAGTCACCAGGTCGGTAACTTTCTTCAAATGTATCTTACCCAGTTTCAATATTATGGTGGAGAGTTCCTTGTCTACCTTGTTCAGTAAACTCTTTGTATGGAGGTGTCCTTGTGTCAACTTCCATTTTAGTTGGTGTTCCTTTCTAGCCAGTTCCCGATTTTCCCTTTTATGCAATATTTTGTGATTCCACAAAATGGTCTCCTTTAGAGCCTTCTTTAGCTAACTGATCAGCCATTTCATTACCTGCTGTCCCGGCACACATATTAGAGACACTTTGTTGTCTCTTGCTAGCCTAGTGAGGGATTCTGTACAGTTTTTTACCAGTCTAGACCTAGTTGCTGGATTACTGATAGCTTTAAGCAGAGCCTGGCTGTCAGTGAATAATTTTTGTACGGTGTATCCTCTTCTGATGTTTTCATCAATACAGGTCATAGCGGCAATCATCTCTTCTTGAAACACAGTCGTATATCTCTTTCTAGGTCCTTTTATACACCAGCCCAAGTGCCATGGTATGTTCTGGAACCATCAGTGAACCAAATGATTTCTCCAGAATTACCTGGGTGCATAACCTGTTCCCTAGATGAGATGATGATGTTCACTAGCCCAGTGAATATCTCCGGTGTCATACTATCAAAACTCATGTGAAATATGGGTTCATCTAGTATTGTCCCAGTACCCAGTGTCCTTCTCGAACATAATTCGGTGACCATAAGTCTCCCGCAAGCTTGGATAGCTAAATAACTATTCAAAAGAACATTAGTTCTGTGGTTAGAACCAACGAAATTTTAATATAAAACTAGTATTTAATATAAT
Organism: Lochmaea capreae; assembly: GCA_949126875.1. Lineage (NCBI taxonomy): Eukaryota > Metazoa > Arthropoda > Insecta > Coleoptera > Chrysomelidae > Lochmaea > Lochmaea capreae. The sequence continues at coordinate 4,824,173 of OX421400.1, forward strand.
AATTGTTTGTACAAAATAACCTCTTTCAACCACCACTGGTTACCGAAGCATCTTGCGGTTTTATGGTTTTATTTCGTAGTGGATATAATTTTTCTGTTGGGAAGGGTCAAAAAAGGGCGTATACAAATATTCTAACTCGAAGAGATAACATCCTACCTTGTTATTATGAGATGCTATCATGAATATATTCAGGTAAGATAATGGGCAAGATGTATCGGGTAATCTGGTGGAAAAAGAGTGTGTGCGTGAATGATCCCGTGTAGATAAAGTCGTGGTTGCAATACATTGATGGAAAATTAGTCAATACAGTTGCAAAATTTTTTTTTAATAACAGTAGGCACACAACAAAGATGTTCATACAATAAGATGTTAGAATTTGTGGTGAACAAATAAATTACCAGATAAAGAGCTTCACAAAAGTTAGGAAAGTTCACAAGTTTTGAATAATTATAATTAGGTATAAACTTGGTGCGGATGAAGCTGGTCGTCTTCAGATACGTTTCCCAAATTTGTGAAAGTGTTATTTGACCTAGAGGACGACCAACAACTACCACCCACGCACAAGATCGTTATCTGACTGTGTATACCGTAGAAAACCTCTGAGTAGGTACTTATCTTATCATACAATAGCGTCTTTTGAATTCTTCTGGTTTTTTCAATTTCAATTGAAACAGTACGTCGAGATTAACTTACGTTCATGATGACTTTTCGAGAGTTCCATCAGCACAAATTCAAAGCCATGAATTCTCATGAAACTCTATGAGCTTTTACAGCAATTTTGGAGACAAATCGAAGGTGAGAATATGCAGAAGCGATGTTTGGTTGTAATATTAGAGAATACCATACTCGTTACTTATGTATAGTTGTGAGTAAAATTAATATGCACCGTTTTACAATTAGTCGGCGGGATAAAGAAATCTGTAAGCAGAAACAGAACTGGTTTCAGATAAATTTTCCATTATTGCAGGATCCCGATGCATTAGCGATTTCAGTACTCTCTTTTCCCGATGAATAGCAGTTTTACCGATAAATGTAACAATGGATTTTTTTGAAACTTTTGTCAATTTATGTATTCTTTCAGCACAATCATGCAATCATGCTTTAATTATTGACTCGAGATTAACATGGTCCAAACAACTGGAAAAAGTAGCCACAAGATCGGGGACCACATTGATGATGGCAAGGCGAACTTGTGGAAAAAAATTGGGGGTTAAGTCCGCGCATGATACACTGGATATACAGTGTAGTGGTTAAACCTATAATAACATATGCGTCTTTGGTCTGGTGGACAAAGACAATACAAAAGAATGCAATGCACTAGGTAAGGTGCTTGTCTCAGTATTGCAGGGTGCATGAGAAGGACGCCAACGGCAGCACTAGAGGCCTTATTCGGCCTTCCTCCATTGCACATCGTGATAATGGGAGAAGCAAGAATGGGGTTATTTAGGCTGCAAAATAACCTGAGCAGCAAAACAGTTAGATCCGGACACACATCCATTGAGGACATCGTAAGTGAAGCCATTTTAGATATGAAAACAGACTATATGGCCACTAAACTTCTCCCCAGCCCTAAATATGAGGTAGAGATACCCCACAAAAAGGACTGGCAAGACCCTAGCAGACTGAAGTTTCCCCGAGGAGAGACCTGGTAGCGTAATTCCGAACCCCCGTTGATTTCAGAGAAACATTGTTCTGAAATAAACTTGGATTTGTTATTTAATAACGCCGTTTATCGTCTTCCAAACCCCAGCGCGGTGCGGACAAGATGCGTTCTGTATTGCGTGGGGGTTTGCAAGTCGCGACGCGACGCGCTGGTATCCTTTTCAAATGACAATTCAGTACAACAAAGTAAACATTAGATAAACGATTGTTTTCCTTTGGAACAAAATGTCTTGCGCTTAACTAATTTGCGCGGTTTGTTTATGTTCTATTAGCTATTGTTTTTAATGGTGTTTAGTGGTAACCGTTGTTTTGTTGTACCTAAACAACAAAATGAGGGAAGAAGAAGTACTTAAGTTACTAAATACTTCATGCGATGAATATAAACTGCTTTCTACAAAAACTGAAAATGATAGTTTTGAAGCTGTGAACGAAAATAACACATTCTACGAAAATACAGTGGAAACAGTCAAAACAGAATTTTTAAGAATTATTGATATCCTAAAAGAAAATCCCCACCCTTCATCTACCGCTACAATAAAGCGTTTTGCTTCATCTCTACACCGAAAGAAAAATCTCAGTAATAATTACCGAATGTTTGTCAATGTCAAATTTGTTCATAATTACGTATTGATATTTATAATTGAAAAAGCTTATTTTTTATAATCATTACTGATGATTTGTTTGATTAATAAATAACAGAAGATTTGTTTCTGCTATAATTGTTTATTTTGAATAAAATGTTTTAGTAATAAACAAATCATCTAACACGCCAACTTCGCGATGATAATTACTAAGTTTAATTAATAATAATTATAACTCGGTTTGATAATTATTATAAATGGTACAGTGTCTGTTAATACATCTTTTTGTATCATTATAACATTCAATACGTTCATTTGTTTGATATAAACCTACGTTATACAAATGAGCAAAATATTGTTTAATAGTTAATATTGTTTGTTATAAATCAGCAAACTGTCATGCGCGTGATCTTACGTCTGCACATGTGATGTAGCTACCCTTATTTAGATTTGCACGTGTGCTGTGTATCGTCGTAAATAATAATCTTTCCCTCAGTTTCAGTAGTTTGTTGTGTTTTTGCCGATAATTATATTATTTGGATATTAGCAATAGTGTGGGCAGCGTGGGAGTTGGTAAATAGTTTAGTGTTTACTGAGTATGTGCTTGAACTGGTGTATTTGGATATTACACCAAAATAATGGCGGACGGCGGTGCATGTGTCGACTTTAGTAGCACCCCCCATATATAACATCTATAAACCAATAATAGGTTAGTAACCATAGTTCCTAGTAACTCTACTATTTTACCGTAATGTTATTACATCATTCCTTTGTGATTGACATTTATCGTTTAGTCAGGGTTCAAAATATAAATTTGATAAAATGTAAGTTCCCTTTTTGAATAAATCGCTTGATTAAAAGTTTTGTTGTTTCATTTACCAGCATCTAGGTATAAGTCATTTTGAAGAAAAGCACAACAATTTATCATTTATATATTAAAAAAACTGTAATGGTGTAGAAAACGAATAATAGGTATAGCTATAAACACTAAAGAAAACAAAGAAATTTTCAAAAGTGTCTCAACACTTATTTCATCAACTGCAATAAGTTGCTATCTCCAGTAAGATCCTCTAAAAGTAATCAATGTATTAGCAGAAATCACCAAAGGCTGATATGGTTTCACTATCTGCTAATATCATGATAACTTTTCGGGTCTTTTCGGGTCTAGTTGCCGAAATAAGTATTTTGACATCAATCTATAAATATTGGTAACAAAATGTAAAAAATATTTGTTTATTATCAATAAAGGGGCTTTGGTCATGTTGTCATTGTGAACAAATATATGGGTATAATAATTCAATCTGGAATAACAGTGACAGAATATGTAATAACTATATACAATGACTTTGTAATATTAAATAACATACGGTGTGGTGTAAAAACATATATTCTTAGTGATTAATCATTTTTTCATAAAAACAAAATATACATTTATTGTTAATAACTAATTATTATGAGAAAATATTCTCATGTAATAGTAAATAATTCTTTATTTATAGAGTGAAAACAAATAATTGGTTTTTTACTAACAAACGTTTAATAAGCCATATTTCAATAACGGATTTGGTGATAGTTAATTAGTCTTAGTGATTGTAACCAAACTGTTCTTTCAGTGTAAAGAATATCCAGACACCCGCACAAGCATTAAGTTTTATTATTGAAAAGGATACATCCAAAAAATCCAAAAACATCAAAGTTCAACCTACTTCTATTTCAAGAAGGAAAAATAGAGGTTTGCCTAAAGGTTCCAAACGGATTCAAGCACCTAACTCTGAAATTACTTTAAATACGGAAAATAAAGCAAAGAAGAAAAAAAGGTACCAAATCATTTTTAGAAACTTTAGACTTAAATATTTGCTTTAAAACCGATAACAAATTATCCAAATTCATTAAAAACAACATATCTAAATCTTCAAAATTAAACAAATCAGGAGTTTATAAATTAAAATGTGGTAATGACAACTGTGATAAAATTTATATAGAACTTTTAGGAATTTTAAAACTAGAATTTCAGAACACAAACGTAGCTATGATAACCAAAAATTAGATTCCAACTACTCAAATTTTGAAATTTTGCATGTAGAACCTAAATCCTTGAAATTAAATCTTTTAGAAGCTCTTGAGAGAAATAAAAACAAATATTTAGATAACCTTCTTAACGACCAAATAGATATCAACAATTCTCCCTTATTAAACCTTTTTACTTAGAAACTTCCTGTACGATTGTTGTGAATGAATTTCCAGGTAAACTTGTTTAATACTTTAGTTAATCCCATATTTTTTGCTTTTTATTTCCAAGTAAATAGATTATAATACTTTTATCCGTAAAATTCCTTATCAATGCACTGATGATACCTCCATTCGTTTGAGAAAGCTACTGTGTAGCGAAACGCGTTACAAGTTGTATTTGAACATACAATAGTTCAATTGTAATGAAGGTTTAAACAAAAAATTTTATTGTTTTATTTCATAGTTAAGTATGAATCTTCATCAAGTAAAAGCCTCATCTATTCAATTTTTAGATCATAATTATTTTACTTGTAGAATTAGACGCGTATATTCTCTGTAATGCTCTGAATCGCACGTGTATTTGGAGTAAGTATTCGCGCATTTGCGTTGTACAAACCAGAGTTGAGTATAGAATATTTAATGTTATGTGGCGCTCTGTACTGCACTATGGTTCGGAATTACGCGACCTGGTATACAGACGGGTCAAAGACTGGGGAAGGGACAGTGTGTCCCTTACAAACAAACATAGGACTGACACTCATAGGATAAACATATTAACTGACAGCCAGGCAGCATTTGCAGCTCTAAATAGCCGCAAGGTAACATCCAGACTGGTAGAAGAATACCAGAAAGAGTTGAATGAAGTGGCAGACCACAGTAGAGTAAGACTAGTGTGGGCGCCGGGACATAATGATATTTTTGGAAATGAACAAGCTGTTGAACTCGCGAGAAGAGGTTCAGCAACGACATATGTTGGACCAGAACCAGTTCTTGGGACCACAAAGAAGGTAGTCCGAGAAGAAATACAAAATGGGTACAACGCCAACATAGAGAAACACTCCAAAGCAGGAACACAGTAAGACCTAAGTGATATATGTGTAAAACGGGCTGAAGAACTACTGAATGCTAGTAGGAACAAGCTAAGAATTATTACAGGTTATCTAACGGGTCATGCCCCGGTAAAGGATCATCTGCATAAAATGGGGCTATAAGTATAAGTATAACGGGGATCTCAGCTGCAGACTTTGTGGCATGGAGACCGAGACCGTAACCCACATTTTGTCCGACTGTGAGGCATTGGACTCAAGGAGGCAGACAATCTTCGGAGAGGTCTACGTGCCGTCTGAAGCATATGGCATGCATCCAGTTGACCTATATCATCTACTCAAGGGTATGGGAATGGCTGGGTGGGTGGAATAAAGGTGGGAGGAGAGTACAATAAGCCAAGAGACTGCAGTGCTCCCGGTACTAGGACGGCTCCCAAAAAAAACCTTCATGCTTTGACCCATTATTTTCTTTCAGTTGCCTGTACATATTTTGTATCATTTTTTGCGTAAATATGGGGCTACTAAACGCTCGCAATTTGTTAAAATAATTTTTTAACTGACATGTAGTAGTTTATTAAGGATATACGTAAAGATATAGGTAATCTTATACACCAAAGTTTAACATTTCATCTATCCCTGGTAAAAAGAAATTGTCTATTTGAAAACTAGTCTGCAAATAATATTTCTAAACGTCAGAACGAGAGTAAAGCGTGGGTAATTACAAAATTACGAAGATTTCACCGTGTATTTATGAATCAAATAGCATGTTATTATGGTAAATCCCAAGTACATCCGTTTTAACAAGTGGTAAAAGTGCATTATTTGCCATGGGCGCCACATAAAAGGGGCAATTGCACTTCAGTTTCGTTCAACTCACAAGGCTATAATGGGAATAATAATAGTTATATGAATTAATTCTATGTTTTTACTATTTTCAGTTTCATTCACAGTAAGTAATATGTAATAACCTTTAGCTGGGATTACGAATGTGGTTAATTTTTAAGTTTTATCTACAATTCAACTTGTATATATGTGATAAAGATAAAAGAAAACAAATATAACTTAATAATAGTAAAAAATAACCTCAGGATTAACAGAACTGCTGTGCGTGGTTGTAGATCACGGTGGACTCAGAGACACGTGTAAAAAAAGGAACACAGCAAACTCCTGGTCAAAAAAACCCGCTGACTAATGAAGTACTAAACCAAAGCAGAAGCCAGATAAGGATAGTGACGGGTTTACATACCGGTCACTGTACCCTTAAGGTCGATTCAAACACATCAGGAGCCGTATCTTTGAACGTTCGACCAAATGCTCCAACGTATTTCATGTGATGGGAGTGGATTTGTTATGTTCGAGCAGTATCTTCGAAATCTCGAATGTTCGACTTGCAAACGAATGAATTTATCAGTCGTATCAGTCCCACATGGGAGTAAGCGAGTAGAGTCTTGCGCAGAACATCAGAAAAACAAATAAACATCAAACAACCTGTGGATATAGCGAGATAGAGAAATCATAGAAATGACGGAAGATACGACAAGAAGGTTTTCTGATACAGAAAATAAAAATAAACACAAACTACATGTAATCTTCCTGTCTCGAACTGTTTACTCTACTCTACAATACACTTTACCTAAAAAATGACACATAAGATCTAAAGTAGTTCGCCACTGTGTTTGAAAGATATTGCTATATGAATTTTCGAGTACCATTCGGTTCGTGTGAATTCATTCGTACGAACAGAATCCATTCGACGTTCTCGCGAATAGTCGAACGTTCAAAGTTACGGGTCCAGTCCCGTCACGTCACAGTTCGGGCGCCGAACCGAACAATCCGTCATAAAAAATATGCTTTAATAGAAAAATCCAGCGGCGTTCACATTTATCCGTTGCTGAACAGTTTCCATTTTCCAAGCAGTCAGGCTTTGACCCGCTTCACGTCCGGCCGATATTTGAATCACCGCGAGTATATTTTTAGGTTTTGTCAGAAACATGTCGGGCGGTACAAATGAAGGAAATAATGATGAAATTTGACATCATCATGAAGCAGTTCTTTATACAGTGTCGCGTATTCTCCTTCGGTATCTCTTTTCTTCTATGTATCACGGATCAATTCCCGTCTTTTTGCTTGGCTTGTTTCCGCTTCTTTCTCTTCGTCCAAACATATAGCAATTATTGCTAATTCTTCATCGGAAAAACTTTTCTACAGATTGGTCGCCGAAGACTGATACATTCGGGTGTGTGCGAACAAACGGAACGAAAATTCTGTGAAGGAACGGTACCGGTTCGGCGTCGAAACTGTGGCGTGACTGATGTGTTTAAATCGACCTTAAGGAAGCACATACATACAATCGGCATATATAGAGAGGAACCTATCTGTCAGTTGTACATGGAAAAGGAGGAAACAGCCTCTCACATTATCTTCGATTGTGAAGCATTATCTCATTGGAGGTATAGGATTATTTGATTATATCCGGAATATAAAAAAAATTTCACGATTTTCTTAAATTCTTTACACCTTTTCTTTTACTGCCACCCAGTTTGTAACCAATCGGAAAATACGTTTAAGTACAAAGTTCCAAGCGAGTTAATAAAAACGTGGTAGTAATAACTCCATGGGTTCTTTTTATCAATCCATGATGAGGTGTAAGAAAACATAATCCCTGAAAATATTATTGCATAGCCTCCTTTTTAACGGAACAGCGTTTCTAGGTTATATACCATCTTCAATACCTCCAAAAGTTGACTTACTTGCAACTACATTTGATAATAAAAATGTCTTGTTTGTTTTTGCGATGGATTTTAGATTTGACACAGTAATTATTAAAATTCCAAAGTCTATTGAGAATAAACATGTTTTTTTTATAAGGTTTGTTCCAAATGGCATTTAGGAACCGTTCTGGACCCGCATCTTTGAACGTTCGACCAAATGCTCCCACGAAAGCACTAGAATAAAGAGAATTTCAAATGAATTTTACTAAATCTCCCAAACAAAGCAACCCCTTTATTGGTCTTTAGTTGTTCATGTTCAAACATTAAAAAAGCAATAAAATAAATATTTCCTTGGTCTTTCTTCTAAAAGTAATTGTACTTTCCCTTGTAATACCTTTGTGGTAACAAACCGTACATAAAGCCACAATTGCCATCGTAAAGCGTTCGACAAGACTTTCAACTTTAGCCGCTCTTTCCTTTTGCTCAATTGATTTATGCAACTGGGGGATGTTTTGACACTCCCCTATGCTTAGTTGACAAAATATTAGACCGAAATTACATTCTATTAATAGTAACAATCGAGCATTGCGCGTTACTAATTGATACGTTATGGACTTTTATTGAAAACTAATACAGTGTCGCACATTAGTCATGATCTTCCATATGGGAAACATTACTTTTCTTCCGATGGGTGAATTTCATCCTATAGGGGACAATACATGATGTTTTTTTTTTTATTTTCTGTGTTTGATGAGCATGAAAGGGATGTCAGAGAATGCCTTTTTGTAATGACAAATAGTATTGTGCTGCTATTGTGTTAATCTTAATATGGGTAAATATGATTTTAATAAAAAACAGTTCAGCTTGGAACAGATAATGCTTCAAAATATATGAGACAATGTTGTCGTACATCTTCCTGAAATGGCTTCTTGTTTAAAGTAGGCCAATTTTTTTTTATTATCACAGAATTTATACAGCGTGTCCACTGATGGGGTATCCCATGGGTGAAAAATGTTTAAATATTAGTTTGAGTGAATAATGTCATTCTTCATAAAAAGTTTGGCTTGTTCTGAAACCCCATAAAATGAAATAAAATTCAAGTTTTTCAAAATCCGTCTCATTTTATAACCAGTTTTATGAATTTTTGCACCAAGTTCGAAAATAATGTACCTATTAATTTAAGTGACGTTTACGATGTACCAAGTAACTGTCAACTTTTATAAATAATTTTCAAATTGTCATTATTTAATAAATTAATATTTGACAACAACGTTAACTATTCAACAAAGAGTATATCTTATTAACCCTTAACCGGAGACATGTCGTTTGTGAATCGACGCTAAAAAAAATAATGGATCGGTATTCACTCTGAAAGCTTGGGAAAAACCCCAAGTATCTTTTAAGCGGAAATTCACGCAATAAGAAAGTGTGCCCAGTTCAATATTGACAAAGGATATAGAAGGCAAAGGATTATCATAATGTCTGATAGTCAAGCAGCCATTAAAGCGCTGAGTTCTTGTGTAATCAGTTCCAAAATGGTGTGGGATTGCCTGGGCAAACTTAATGAACTAGGCGAGAACAATATAGTCACCTTACTGTGGATTCCAAGACACACTGGAATAGAAGGAAACGAAATAGCAGATGAACTAGCAAAGAGGGGGAGTGAAATACCCTTTTGGGGGCCGGAACCTTTTTGCGGAATCAGCTCCAATGTAATATTGGAAAACATAGGTAAAGCCGAAGAAAAGAGAAGATCTGACAATTGGAAAGATCTAGTAGGGCTTAGGCAATCAAAGATTCTTCTGGGTGACTACAACCTGTTGAGATCAAATGAATGCATAAGTCAAAGCAAAACTGCACTAAGAGTTTTAACAGGAATCCTAACGGGACATTGTCGCCTGAATGGGCACCTTAAAAAGCTCAAAATAGTGGAGGAAGAAGATTGTAGGTTTTGTGGAATGGAAGAAGAATCCTCCGTCCACATACTTGCGAACTGCACAGCAATTCAGAATCCTAGGGCACAGCACCTGGGAGACTACTGGATAGAAGAGGGACAGTTACCTAAGTTGAAGCCTGCAGATATCATAAAATTCCTCGGGGAAATAGGACTAAAGGAGCTACTAGTCTCTGAGACTTTCCTCAGGAACTAAGTAGAAGTAAGGGGGCACAATAGATCTTTTAGGTCTCAGTGAATGTTTCCCCAAAAGACATATACATACATTCACTGGTAAGAGCGGCCACTGGCGTGTTACTTTATCTATTTCTTCCCTTATTCGAGCTTAGCAGGTAGCCCAATTTGCAAAAGTAGATCAGGGTGTTTGGAGAAGTTATAGTGGTTGGTAAGTGCAACGTAGTCCGACAGACGAAGCGTCTCCGTTTGTGTTTGTGAGAATAGCCGTATCCTTGACTCTACAGTAGAAGTACCGGCGCACCCAAATATTCGTATTTTAGAAAAAAGGAAAATATGTCATCTATGTCCATCAGCCAAACGCAGAATGACCAAATATTTATGCATTGAGTGTCGGAAACAAAACCAATTTGTGACAAGTGCATTGAAGATAAACACTAAACTTTGAGGATTGCTAGAGGAGCCCCAAGACATTATGTTTGATGTTTTTTTATATCTTCAGCTTTAGTTACTTTCCTATTATCCATTTTTTTTTATAAAAATTTTTGTGTTTTGAATATTATGGAGTGTAAAAACTTTTTTTTATTCTTGTTCAATTATTTTTTATTTTTTGCCTTCTTTAGGGATATGATTATTTTTTTTTGTTTATAACTAGACTAAATTTAATTTTTTCATTCCATTCGATCCAAAAGGGTTAAGTTTATTCATTTTGAATAAAACAATAAAGTATTTTAAAGTATTTTATTTATTTTCGCCAACTAAAAAATGTAGTCTAGCAGACGACACCTCTCTGTTCATGCAACAAAGCTGACATGTCTCCGGTTAAGGGTTAACTGTTATGGTATTGGGGAAGTTTCGTCTGCAAAATTTCAAAAAATATATCCAAATGTACCCATTACGCGATGTGGATTAAAAAAAATAATAAAGAATCTCTTTGAGTTGTTGGCATTTTGATAAATCTGGGATACAATGTCGCTAACTTCCTGGATACTTTTGCTATGGTTCTGCTAGCTGTATAGCTACATCAATTTGCATAAAATGTGCAACAGTCATCAAAAAACCTGAGCTTGCAAAATATTTCAGACAAGTTAGCAACTCCAGACTATCTTCTATTAAACTTAAAATAAACAAAACAGTTTCTTTGTAAAATCTAAATGTCTTAAAAAAAGTTAAATTGTCCATTGGGTGAAAATAATTTGACCGAACAAATATCCGTCCCGGAAACATGTTCTATTATTTCTAACACATCTAAATCCATTTTCTTATTAAAACACAACAAACCAACTTTTAGGTTAACAGAATTTAAGTTTCCTTGTAAGCCTCCACAATTGACGGTTAGGTTAAGGGAGGTTTAAATTGAGTTTGACATATGGTGCAACAAAAATATTAACTTTAAGTGGCCCGTAAAATAGTCGGTGCAATTGGCACTATTCGATACATCCGTGATTGTTTTATAAAAAAAAATATTTACAACAAATCAAAGCCCCTTATTACTGCAATGATACATTTAACACCAACCGGAAGAAATTGTAGACTATAAAAACGATTAAAGAAGTTACCGAGGCCGGAAATAAAGAAACTGATATCTACAATATTATTATCACCCAACTATAATTAAGAATAATCTTCCCTTCGTATTTTGTTCGAGATTCGTGATTAATTAATGATCACTAATATGGGGAATTATATTATATAGGGGCGAATAACTTACAGAATGATCTGTCTGAAGTGTTAAAGGTACCGTTATAATTATATACTATTTTTATTGGTATATTCTAATGCAAAAATCATTGGATTTTGTTGAGATCATGTTCATAAATACCTGAAAACAATTATTATTATTGATTTATAGTTCTAAATCTTTTAATTCTCATAATCTAGCCGTTCTTAGCTTACCACTTTCGAATTAGAAAGTTATAGCGATAAGATTTTCTGTTCGTCGAAAATTTCAGCAGTAGTCAAACGTTATTTTTACCTGGTTGGTAGCTGAAAACACCTAAAATTGTCTTGTTTTTATGAGCGTACAGCCAGAGATTTCTAGACACATTTATTTAACACGTTGAGTGCCACCGTGAAAGCGGAAAATTGGGTATATCAGGCCAAATATGTAAAAACTAGATGTTGACATTTTATGACGCTATTTCCAGTATGTATCCACATTGGATACGCACGGCCACAATATCTATTTTTGAATATTACAGCCGCATGTATCCCACAAATGTTTTATCAAATGAAATACTTGTTACTACTATAACTAATTGTTATGTTCGTTTGTTTTTCAGATTTATTTATTCTTTTCCATAATTTAGTGTTTCTTGTTGTTCAATCAAAAACATTTCGTTTTCATACCCACTAACTGAAAAAATCGTCTCCTGAAAAAACTATGGATAAAATATGCAGGCCAAATAAGCTTTTGGGTATGCCAGGCCGTAGTGCGAAAGCCCCCATAGATATATACGCAAGGCATGCAGCCAACGTCGATACATGCGGCTGAAATAACAAATATTTGTGTATCAGCCGCTGATACATACGGCGATGGAAACACCGTATCTCATGTTGGATACATACGGCACTCAACGTGTTAATAACGAAAGTTACATTATAAAATACACGTGTCGGTAAAGTATGGTTCATTTTTTGCTAAACAGGCCATTTTAAGAAATAATCCTGAAACACGTCGATTTTTGATTTTAATTTACCGTATTTTAAAATAATATTCTAATATACAGGGTGAATTACTTTCGAGTAATGACGTTACCGTCATTTTTTTTAAATGGAACACCCCCATTTTGTCTCAATTTTCGGATTACTCTAGCTGAGCTGATTCCAAAAATGTATCACATGTTGATTCCAATTGGTACAGGGTGGGCAAAAATACAATAGTTTTGTGTGTGCTCATAAAGTAACGCGTAACATTATTTATTAGTTAAATTAACAATATTATCAAAAACACTTATTGTCTAGCGGACAGAATATAATGAAATACATGGCTTTATAGACTTTCGAACTGCAGCCCTTGCTGTATTTGACAGTAACCCAAACGGTGTACAAATTCTTGTTAAACCTTGTTTATTGTGTCTTGAGAAATATTGTTTTCCTCCTACCCCTATAGAAAGTAGACACTTTCCTCCCTCAAATCAGGGAGGAAACTCATACTTTTTCTCCCTAGGGAGGAAAAGTACTTTCCTCCCTAGGGAGGAAAGTATTTTTCCTCCCCCTCATTTCAAGTAAGTTGTAAACGATGAAACTTGTGAATTCATTATATTTATATTGTTTCCATAATTTCTAGAACATCCTGTATATCCTGTTTTTTGGTAAAAATCAAACATTAATGTTACTTCAACGTAGTATACAAATTTCAACTTCAGGAATCTTAGATATACGTTTTTTGAGTTCAGAATAAGAAAAGCATAGTATGCTGTGGCTCACTGACAGTAAACACGGCGATTGACTTTTGAGGGGCAAAGTCGCTACTTTCATTAAACTTAGTTGAATTTTTGAAAAATGGAGAGCGATTCAAGTGATTTTGAATTTCCAAATACACCACCTAATATTAAGGAACAAGCTAACATAGCGTCATTAACCTTACTACCAAAAAAATCTAAAGACAGGAGTGAAAAACAATATGCACAATATAAGCAATGGGTTGACGGTTGGCGGTTGGAAATCAACCAATATCGCAGAAGGTTATGTAGAACAATCTTACACAAAAAAAGAAAAATTTCTGATCAAATTATGGGAAATAATGTAGAACCTGAACTTGATCAAAATCAGCCAAGCACTTCTAGAAGTTACCACCATTACAATGTGCTAACCGAAAATATTTCAAATACTAAAGCTCCTGTTCAAACCCTATCTTCTTCCAATGGTGTTCATATAGTTAAGTGCTGCTCAAAACTGCACATTCAATATTAACATAAATAATTCTAAAATATAGTTAAACAATACTATGTACTTAATTGTATAACATATATTGATAAATTTGTTTAATAAATAATTCTTGTGTTCTTAATTATATTCGTTACCTATTTGTGTCGTAAATAAATTTTCAAAAAAAGGTGGGTAGGAGGAAAAATCATATGTATCACATGGGAGTAAAGTGCCTTTTCCTCCCTTGGATGTTTACTGCCCTCCGCTTCGCGTCGGGCAGTAAACTACATCCTGCGGGAGGAAAAGTGGCACTTTCCTCCCTAGTAATACAAATAGCTATTATTGCTGTCCGAATTCTCTCTTTCAATTCTTGAATATTTGCTGGTTTCGTTTGATACACAACATTCTTCAGATAGTCCACATAAAATAATCCGAGGGATTGAAATCTAGTGACCTCACTGGCTATTCAATAGGTCCACGTCTACCAATCCACCTGTTCGGAAAAATTTCATCTAGGTACCTTCTAACATCTACAGCATAATGTGGAGGTGCACCATCCTGTTGAAACCATAAACTTTCATCAAAAACTCCAGGATTACTTTATGAGCACACACAAAACTATTGTATTTTTGCCCACCCTGTACCAATTGGAATCAACATGTGATACATTTTTGGAATCAGCTCAGCTAGAGTAATCCGAAAATTGAGACAAAATGGGGGTGTTCCATTTAAAAAAAATGACGGTGACGTCATTACTCGAATGTAATTCACCCTGTATATTGGATTATTATTTTAAAATACGGTAAATTAAAATCAAAAATCGACGTGTTTCAGGATTATTTCTTAAAATGGTCTGTTTAGCTAAAAATGAATTTGTTCCATACTCTACGGACACAGTGTATATTGAGTACCATTCAGAATATAATAATTAAAATCCTTTAAATTAATTTCTCTCTCTATCTTATTAATTATTAAGAATAACGTTTAAGTACTGCTGAAATAAAAAAAGTAATATGTGTAGTTTCCTCAAAGTAAGGGTCCAAACAGTAAATTCAATGCTACAATCCAATTTCTGGGACACAGTGTATTTTTCATCAATTTTCATGTTTTAAAAAGCAGTTTTTGTGAATTTTTCATTAATTTTCATGTTTAAAATAGCAGTTTCTATGAATTTTTCAGTGAAAAAAAACAATTTTCTTGTTTAAAATAAGTTTTTATGATTTTTTTTTTAAAAAGCACTTTTCATCAATTTTCATGTTCAAAATAGCCAATTTATCAATTTTTCATTAAAAAAAATGCATTTATTATCAATTTTCACGTTTTAAAAAGCAGTTTTTATGAAATTTTCATTGAAAGAAAGGGATTTTTAATCAATTTTCACGTTTAAAATAGCAGTTTCTATGAATTTTTCAGTGAAAAAAAGCAGTTTTCATTAATTTTCATGTTTAAAGTAACAGTTTTCATGAATTTTTTTTTAAATGCATTTTTCATCAATTTTCATGTACAAAATAGCGATTTTTCATTAAAAAAATCATTTATTATCAATTTTCATGTTTAAAACAGCAGTTTTTATGAATTTTTCATTGAATCAAAAGGAATTTTCATCAATTTGCAGCCTTTTCATTTTGAGTAGAAAGTGTACTTTGTGTGGTGAAAGAATTTAAAATCTATTGTTGCAATATTTCACAAGAAAACCTCATTAATAGTTAACAATAACTTCTGAGACGATTTTTTTACATCTGTCAGATCTAACTATTGTTACAAATATATGTTGCTTACAGTTTCTTGTGACAAATCACTGTAAGCTCGGAATATAAATGTCACAATCGCGGGATATCTTCTAAAAGTTAATTTACGACGGGAGATTTACAAATGTTAAACACAAAAAAATTCCACGATATTCTTCGAACCATTAAAAGAACTCATCTGAACTCTATAACTGCAATGATTTGTTTGTTGTTAAGGCGTGACTAATATTCCGATAGCCGGACGGGAATTTTTGAGTATAACCTTCCAAATATATATACAGAGTGTTTCTTATAACAAAATTTCCTCAGCCCACCCTTTTTTCGAGATATCACCCTTAAAAGGTGATGACTAAAATTGAGTTTATATTTTTGTTCTAAAATTTTTTCGAGATGAAGTTTTATGAAAAAAATTTTTTTTGTTCTCAAATTTTTTTCCCAAAACTAATAGCTGCAAACAATATTTTTTCTACTATCACTATCGAAAGTCGTCTTTTGTGCCTTGAAAAGCAACTGCAAAGTTGTTTTCCGCGAGCTGTCATAATTTGACATTATTGGCGCTCTTAAGCAGAAAGTAACTTTGAAGCACGCTTAATTTTCCGCGAGCTGTCATAATTTGACATTATTGGCGCTCTTAAGCAGAAAGTAACGCTTAATTTTATTTATAGATAAAAGAGAGCTAATAGTTAATTTTGGTGTGACAGTAGAAAGAATCTTGTGTGTATTTAGAGCAGAAAGTCTTTTGGTAGTTTGGTTTGGTGTCTCAACTACCAAAGTACTACTTTCTGCTCTTGATGCATAAATAGCTATTCTTGCACCTCTGTAACATCAGAGTACCTACCAGTTCCAGTACTTTTAAATACTACTGAGAAGGTTTCTCTTAGACTTTGGTGGGGAGCTGTACATGTTGATCGATTCAGATCGATAAAAATTGGAATTAATATCCCTTTTTTATGCAACAACAATAAAAATAATTCTTTAACTTCAAAGCAATTTGACCTAATACCAAGTCTTGTCATTTTGTCAAAACCAACTAGGTGCTGTAAAGATCTTTTTTTGAGATATGCTTAAAAACTTTTGTGATTTTCAAAGGGCACTAGCTCCCTTAGGAAGAATTTTGGATAAAGATATAATGACCCTATACAGTTGTTGTCAACATTGAAAACTATACAGAAAACGATATCGAAAACTACATAATGTCAAACGGCCTTTACTAAACAATTAATTCAACACATTTAATGTTTTTTAAGGTCCGACTGGTGTTATGATTAGTCACTTCCATTTTTCAACATTCAGTTTTAGAACATAATGTCATATTTGCGTCATTACTTTTTAAAATTGAGTAATTTATTACTGCTTCCCTTATATAGCGTTCTCTTTTATTGTCATATTATGGCGCGTGAAGGTTTCTAACGATGCTTGGGGGTAGGATATGTGTAAGCGAGACTGTGAATATATATGTGTATATCATTTCGAAGCCATTACTGACAATAGGAATTAATAGTGCTGAAGGCAACTTATACGTATGGTTGAAATATGTACTGCATTTTGGTTAAATATTATCTTAGTTGAAAACTGTTATAGAAACTATAATTGAACTTGAAAAACACTGTTTTATTAAAATGTTTTAATAAGGACCTTCTAGTCCCAGGAGTCAGCTACGTTCAAACGACTACCACGTGGACGAACTGCGACGGGGAAGTGAGGACGAAAAATCTACCTTATATCAAATCTAATCCAATCGGTTTTCATTTTCGTTATTTCATTCGTGCAAAACTGAAAGAGATATCAGCTTAAAAGACTCCAATTTCGAGTGGTCTAAAATGTGCTTGCAGGCTGCGTCGCAAGCTCCAGTAAAATTTATTCGAGAATTTTGGAAAAAAAATTATTGTGGGACGAAATATTTTCGATTATGGACATAATATTTCATTTCGGAAAGTCCTAACTCCCCATTATTAACCCCAAGGAAGCGAATTAAATAATTTTAATAAAAAAATAAGTAAAAATTACCATAATTTCCATTCATCATTTTTTGTTGTAGCAGTACTGACATAATTCATATTTAATGCGAGTTAAAACTGCCCATTTTATGTACCACATAAACTACAATAATTACTGTATACAATATTTTATTATCATAATTAAAAACTAAAAGAGTATTTAAATGAAAAAAATAAATTTAAATTGTAAATAAGTCTATATCGCGTGTAAAAAAATAATCTTAAGATGTGATTAATATACACTAAAACCACTTCTAATTTCTCTATTATAAAAATACAACTGACTAATATAAGAATACAAAGTAGCCTTCTTTCTTCTCATTTTCGAAATGTTACAGATGGGCGGACACTACAAACGCGGCTGTTGGATTATTTGAATAACAAAGAGAATTTTTGAAAAGTTAGACTACTATTAAAAATGTTTTTGTGTGTTTTTGAGAGACGTTTAGACATGGACGTAGGTGAAAGGTGTTTAAATCGTTATAAATATAATGACTTGAAGTGAAGAATTGCATAATATTAGAATTTAGTCAATAATAGTAATAGGCACCAGAATTTTATGCTCGTAGATACAAATCATATATAAGTGTAGAATGTTTAATGGACCAAATGTATTATTTACAAAATGGTGGAAATAATAATTATACAAGGTGTTTCATTAGGAATTGTCCGTATAGTAAAATATTTCTCATTACCGAGAAATACATACAGGGTGGGGCAAACTTCTGACATCGGAGGATTACATAATTGTGGTAAGAGATAAAACTTTAAAATTTTATGTGAGGTAATACAGTTACTAAGGGCACATTTTGAAAATACTTGCGATTCTACAGGGTGTTCCAAAACCACGTAGCAGCACAAACTTACATTTTTTTAAATGAAACGTACTATATTTTGTTCAAGAATCGAAAATATCTCACCGAGAGCGTTACAAAAATATAGCATTATAATATATTACAAGGGTGTTTTACAAAGATATGGCCAATTATTAGCAAAAAAAGACCTCCTCTATAACACTCTGCAAAACAGTAAATCAAAATAAATCAACGGGTCGTTGTATTCTAATGTCAATGACATATCATTGGCCGTACTCATTATTAATTACTTTTTTATCTGTTGCTTCTTTAATACAGGGTGAAACAGAACGCAAATCAAGCAATATCTCATAATTTTCAAATGAATCACCCTATAAGTATTTTTATAATTTGTTAGTACAATTTATAATATTTAAAACGATGTTCATAGTACATTTAGGGTATAAGTTAATGGAAAATCGTAAATATTTTATGATAATGGTCAAAAACAACTATTTTACGTACACAAATTAGATGGTACTAAATTTTTACATGCAACGTCTTGTAAATTTTAACATTTCTAAGGCATGAATTTTAATCGTAATTTTATGCCATGTGTTCAAAGTGGCGACCATTTACTTCCATACACTTCTCAATTCTTTTCAAAAACGAGGATCTCACTCTTTCTAACATAGCTGTTATTGTGGAAAATGCGTTACGAATCCTTTCTTTCATGTCTTTCTTTCTTCCTACGGTATTAACAAACATTTTATTTCATTAGTTAGATATAGATGAATCCAAAAATACGATTTAAATTCATGCCTTAGAAATGTTAAAATTTACAAGACGTTGCATCATGTAAAAATTTAATACCATTTAATTTGTGTACGTAAAATACTTGTTTTAGACCATTATCCTAAAATATTTACGGTTTTTCATTAACTTATACCCTATATTAATTGTACTTACAAATTGTAAAAATACTTATAGGGTGATTCATTTGAAAATGTTGAGATATTGCTCGATTTGCGTGTTGTTTCACCCTGTATTAAAGAAGCCACAGATAAAAAAGTGATTAATACTGAGCACAGCCAATGATATGTGAATGACAATTGAATCCAAAGACCTGTTGATTTATTTTGATTTACTGTTTTGCAGAGTGTTAAACGAGGAGGTCTTTTTTGCCAATAATTGGCCATATCTTTTTAAAACACCCATATAATATATTAGAATGCTATATTTTTGTAACGCTCTCGGTAAGATCTTTTCGATTCTTGAACCAAATTTAGTACGTCTCATTTAAAAAATTGTAAGTTTGTGCTGCTACGAGGTTTTGGAACACCCTGTAGAATGGAAAATATTTTCAAAATGTGCCCTCAGAAACTGTATTAGCTCACACAAAACTTCAAAGTTTTATCTCTTACCATAACGATGTAATCCTCCGATGTCAGAAGATTGCCCCACCCTGTATATACAGGGTGATTCATTACTAATTGGAAATAATTTAACAGTAGAATCCAGACTTCAAATTATGAAGATTTAACCCAAAACACCTAAATAAAATGTAGCTGCTCACTTAGTTACAGGGTGTTTTGTTTAAAAATTTAAAAACTATTTGTGCTCAGTACTTTAAAACTATTTCACGTATTCATTTCATATTTGGCATAAAGTGTAGACACTGTACACCCTACTAAATTATGTTAAATAAACGTTTCTGGCTACTACCAGAGGCGTACGACAGGAGCAAGTGACAGATTAATCATTCCCAAATTCTACGACACTGGCGGAATAGAAATTTTAGCACAATTTTTCGATTCCCCAATATTTTTTACGTAAATAAAGTACTCTTTTCTCATAACGATAAAGTCAATATTTTTCGAGATATTTTACGTTTATCATGAAGCTTCACATTTTTGATACGTGTAATCAAAACCCCTTTTAATACTCAAAGATGCAAGGGTATGTATTTATTTCTAAAATTTTTGTTCGTAGATGAAATTGCTCCATTCCTTTTTGTTTTTTTGCCATCTATTTTTTTTCTTCCCATTTTATAGATATTCTTTTCAGTATTTCTGCAGCTTCTTGATTCCAATCATTATCATTACCGAGATACAAATATTTAAAATGATTAATTTCATACCGTTATTTATTATTATTTTTTTATATATTCTAATACTGTTCTGGTAATTCCATTGCGTACGCCTATGGATTTCGTAACGTATATACGTTGCTGCGGTGATTCTTCTTTATTAAAAGCTATTAACAAAACGATTTAAAAATTTTTTATAAACTCGTTTTTCGTAAATGGACTTAGATGCTCAGCATTAACAGAAATATAAAAATGGATTTTTGATGGTTCGAAGTTAATGTATGATAAATATTGTAGCTACTACGTTAACTTTGTATTTAATGATATACGAACGAAGTAGGGAAATATCCTTAAAAACCAAATGCTAAAGGACTTTAAAATCAATACAAACGATGGCATAAGCAATATCAAAATTACATTCAAACGAATTAAAATATTTGATTCCAGCATCCACCATGCTTCCTTAGGATAACCGTCTCGGGTTTCCATAGGTTGTTATATTTATTATTAAATCAGGAAGTTCAAAACAAAAGTAGCTAGGCATAAATGGTGACATACAATTATTTTAACAAATCAGATATATTATTCGAGATACAACATACTCTCATACTCCTCGCCTTGCTTGTACAATTCACGTTCGGATCGACAACACTATAATAACACCAAATTACATATCTGGGGTTAAGTAATCACCTTAGACAACTTTATATCGCACTTGTATTGTCTTTTTGAGGCTTCACTGATCGTGACTATGGACTGCATAAAGGTTGTTAGGCCAGCTTGTGAAAACTTTAAAACGATGTATATAGACAAGGGATTGGCGTTCAAAATTTATTCAAAAGCACTACCTTAAATCGTTGAAAGGATGAATACTATGTCAGAAATCGCTAAAAAATTACAAATATTACAATATACAAGCAATTGACGCCCGAGAATTCTTCAAAAGCACCACATGAGGGTTCATACTGCTTTAAACTCAATAAAGAAGTGATCTATAATCTTGGCTTAGGGATGAAATAAAGTTTATGTCAAAAATCGCTATTAAAAAATTACAAGTATTACAATAGACAAGGGATTGACGTTCCAGAATCCTTAATAAACTCAAGTTGGAGGTTTTTACGACCTCAAACTCATTAGAGAAGTGATTTACAATCTTTTCTGTGAAATGAGATAAATACTATGTCAAAAATCACTATTAAAAAATCACAAGTATTATAATAAGACAGGTGATTGATGCTCGAGAATCCTTCAAAAATACCAGATGAGGGTTCATACTGCTTCAAACTCAATCAAGAAGAGATTTGCAATTTGGCTGAGCGAAGAAATAAATTTTATGTAAAAAATCGCTATTAAAAAATTAAAAATATTACAATAGACATGAAATTAACGTTCCATAATCCTTCAAAAATACTAGTCGAAGGTTAAAGAAGTGATTTTCAATCTTTGCTGTGAGATGAGATAAACACTATGTCAAAAATCACTATTCAAAAATTACAAGTATTACAATAGACAAGGGATTGACGTTCCAGAATCCTTAATAAACTCTAGCTGGAGGTTTTTACGACCCCAAACTCATTAGAGAAGTGATTTACAATCTTTTCTGTGAAATGAGATAAATACTATGTCAAAAATCACTATTAAAAAATCACAAGTATTATAATAGACAGGTGATTGATGCTTGAGAATCCTTCAAAAATACCAGATGAGGGTTCATACTGCTTCAAATTCAATAAAGAAGAGATTTGCAATTTGGCTGAGCGATGAAATAAATTTTATGTAAAAAATCGCTATTAAAATATTAAAAATATTACAATAGACATGAAATTAACGTTCCATAATCCTTCAAAAATACTAGTCGAAGGTTAAAGAAGTGATTTTCAATCTTTGCTGTGAGATGAGATAAACACTATGTCAAAAATCACTATTCAAAAATTACAAGTATTACAATATACAAGGGATTGACGTTCCAGAATCCTTAATAACTCAAGTTGGAGGTTTTTACGACCAAAACTCATTAGAGAAGTGATTTACAATCTTTTCTGTGAAATGAGATAAATACTATGTAAAAAATCACTATTAAAAAGTCACAAGTATTATAATAAGACAGGTGATTGATGCTCGAGAATCCTTCAAAAATACCAGATGAGGGTTCATACTGCTTCAAACTCAATCAAGAAGAGATTTGCAATTTGGCTGAGCGATGAAATAAATTTTATGTAAAAAATCGCTATTAAAAAATTAAAAATATTACAATAGACATGAAATTAATGTTCCATAATCCTTCAAAAATACTCTGCTAAGAGGTGATAGGAAGACTATGTAAAAAATCGCTATTTAAAAAATTGTAATAGTCAAAGGATTTACGTTCAATTGATTATGATGTGTTTGTTTCTGCTCAATGTCAGGTTAATTGGAGACAAGCAAATACCAGGAAGGCTGTTATCAGTCATAGATATTATAAATTTGAAAGATTAATATTCAATGTTGTAATCTATGGTTGTTCAAAAATGTATGTGACATGAAAAACAAGCAACAATAAGGAATGGAGCTCAATATTTTCAAAGCCGAAATTACTATATTTATATCACTAGGAACTGGCCTAATTTTGACTTGTTTATTTGCAACTGTCAAACGTACACAACGTATGCGGCTAATTGAAATGAACAAGGTGTAGTTTATGAATATTGGCTCAATGATTTAATGATACTAGCTTTGTCGGGAAAATTTGTTTCAAAACCAATGTACCTACGGTTAAAATACCTTATAAAAACAAGACGAGAAATGAGAGATTTTCTAACAAGATTCTGATTCTAGTCGAGTTGCGGGTCATAAATAATTGTAAGGTAAAACTTTCGTGATGGGCAAACTTTTAATTGTATACATGTTTCTGTGAAATATGCATAATAAACAATTAAATAAACGTATCGAATCTGGTTATAATGTAAGGTTAATTAAGAAACATCTAGAATAAATAAAATACTGCAAAGATTATTTGAGTAAGAAAGCCACTGTTTTATTAACTCTTGAAAAAAATTAATGTCAAAAACACTGACCTACTCGAAATTATACTTTGGAAATAAACCATTAACCTAACTACTACGTGTATTGAAAGGGCGATTAATAATCTCAAACACTAACGTCAAAATATCAGGCCCTTGTGTTATCACAGTATAATTGGTTAGTTAATTATTGAAAATAAAAACTTACATATCTGGCAGGAGAAAACGCAGCTTCACTTCACCAGAAATTGTAATTGTTCATTGTTTTTATTTCGACGATTTAAAAACTAGGAATTCACTTGTAGTAACAACCCGACGCGAAATTGACTGAATTACTTACCTACCGTCAAACCTATTCCTTTGTTTCATTAGGTATAAGTCTCGTCATGACTGATATGATTTTTTGTTTGTCGACCGGCTGGAAGTTTTTTTGGACAAAAAAAGATGTAAATAACGTTGGGTTACTGTTTACTGTATTAAAGGATTTGCTGGTGAATACGAGGGGACATTTAAAAATAATGTTAAGAAAATAATTATTTAGAAATTTTTAAGCAACTGGAGAGTTAATAAGAGAGAATGAAATGTGCTTTATTATTATTGGAAATACATAGAAATTTTTTAAACAAAGTTATCAACAAATAATAATAAAATAAATAAAACAATGTTCATTTAATAATACAGTGTGGGTCCCAAAAAAAGTCTATGATTGGATTTTGAATTTTTAGAAAATGCTGAGTTTTTGTGATTTTGAATAAAACTTCTATTATTATTATTATTATAAAATACAGTCTTAAATCATTACATTTAGCTTCTGTCAGAGCGAAATGTCAAACCAAAAATTTTATCAACAGTAAAAACACAAGAGCTTTTTTTTATCGGATAAATTTCTCTTCGCAACGAAACAGTTTTGCCAATCACTCATTTTACGAGAAAAACTGACATGATAAAATCGCGACACCGATGGTGGAGCGATTTTATCTAATGTCAGTTTTTCGAGCAAATTTAGTGATTGGCAAAACTTTGAGTTAAAGAGAAATTTATCTGGTAAAAGAAAAGCTCGGAGTGTTTTTTGGCAAGATAAATTAACGACAGAATATATCGATGAACAACAACAATAATTATCTTTATTAATACAACAAAGTTGAATAATTACCACACCGATTCAAAATAAAAGCACTATATGTTTAAAATTCAAAAATCTGACAGATTAATTGACAGTTTTTGCAGTTTTGCCAACACTTAATTGCTGTGAAATTATAAGTAACCAAACTTGCGACTCATTGTCATTGTCATTGTGTAAAAGTGACGTCCGCTTACTAGATATTGAGGAAGAGAAGTTTTTATCCGATAAAAAAGGATGCACCTTTTTTATCGATGTCAAAGTGAAAATAACATTTCCAGGTA
The DNA here is from genome assembly GCA_949126875.1 of Lochmaea capreae. Taxonomy (NCBI): domain Eukaryota; kingdom Metazoa; phylum Arthropoda; class Insecta; order Coleoptera; family Chrysomelidae; genus Lochmaea; species Lochmaea capreae. The sequence continues at coordinate 4,849,212 of OX421400.1, forward strand.
TATGACATTTTAACATTGGAGTTAATTTATCCAGTTAAAAAAATTCCTTTGTGGATAAAACACTATCCAACACACTTATACAATAAATAACTATTATTTACTTGTTTAAAGCTGAGTTTACACATCACATTATACATATTTTCCTTTTGTTACTGTTCCAGTTTGTTTTTCCAAATTTCTCCGGCTGCTTGGTTTGTCTAAAATACAAAAAAGTTTCCAATTAACAATTTTTTCATGCTTATCTCAATTCCAATCCACACATTAACATTATTTTTTCAAAAACCTTTGAATAAGGCATGTCCACCAACTCACAAGTCTGAGGATACACAATTTTTTGTATAGATTAGTAGATTGGATGATCATTATTATTATAAACATTAAGATATAGCTTTTAAAATATCTAACCAATAAGAAAGCACCAGTTCAAAATTAAACAAAATCAAAATAACTATTAAGAAAAACGCGTTGTACAAAAAACGCTTGTTTAACATCAGATTCATCAAAGCGACTGTCACATGACGTCACTTATGTTAAGGAATCGATTATCAATATCAATTTGTTAGTTTGTGTGACATATTGTAGCCGCGTTGAAGCTTTGACCGTTTTCCCATTTACTTTAAAGACTGATGGCTTTGTTACTTGTGCGCTCTATTATTAAGATGATATTATGATCGAAGTTAATCGTTTTCACGTATTTTTTAACACAACCATGGGTGTATCATAATATTAAGCAAACTGACAATTTTATACCGCCTAATATAGACATTCTAATCACGAATCAAATTTTTAGATAAGTATATTCATACCTTTTTTGATAGAGCCGAAATAAAGCATCTAATATCGTACGAATGGAAAGGAGGAGGTTCGGTAATTCGATTATTAGTAACAGAAAAAAACAAGAGCTGAGAGAATTAAAAGGATGAGAACAGTCGAAGCACAATTTGAGTCATTTTTTAAACAACAGTATTCCATAAACCTTGCCTTAATATTACGATTGCTGACTATTGTTAAAATGTAGGTATTGTATTTTTAGGTTAGGTGTTATACGACAACGGCTGAATATACAGTATATCCACGGATGAGGAGAAACATTTTCAATTGTAGTTTTATTAAAATAACCCCATTAAATGAAATACAAGTTTTTCTAAACCTGCTTCATTTTTTATAGTCAAATTTATGGTAAATACGGTAAATTTGTGTACCAAGGTCGAAAATGTAATAATAATCTAGTGAGCTACGTTTCTGGATAGCAACCAAAACAGTTGCAGTTGAATTTTGTGTGTTCTGGCATGTGCTGTAAAGGCGGATTCTCATGCATCCGATACCCGACTATACAATGATCCGACGAACTTGCTATTGGTCAGAATGATTTGGCGCCTTCTCTCATCCGAAAATGTTATTGTTCGTACTAAGTCGGATGATTGTTAAAATTATTTCAACTTTTGTCCGATATCGTATGTCTCCTAACCTCACTGCTCGTTTTCTTGTGTAAAAGGTCGTTTGCCATTTCTGTGTTATTACATACTATGAACATGAACGTTTATCAGCTCCAGCAACGGAGAAAACTAAATAATTATCACTTTTAATCATTTTACTGCTCAGAATTTGTTAAAGGATATGAGATTATCGGATCCAGACAAATATTCTTTCGGATCGTCGTAGCTTCGGATATTGGATGTCCAGCAACCAATCACAAATCCATAACTTCAACCAATAGAATTATTTTCGTATCATCGTATCATCGGTTATCGGATGCATGAGAATCCGCCTTAAGTCAGTTGATTGTTCTTTAAAGCTCCTACTGCAATCAATAGAGGGATTCTCGTCGAGATACAGACCAGACATTCGCGCTTTTTAGTGAAGCCGGATACTTGTGAGTAAAATTAGTTTGCAAAAAGATAAAAAAGCCATAAATCATTTCTAGTCTTGACCTACCCACAAGCGAACAATTGATTCTCATTGGTGCAATGTAGCTTCCGATTGGTTTATGAAAAATTTACTTGAATTGTTAGTCCACATGGACTGTTAACGTCCCAGGGTTTAGTTAGTTTCTGTTATTTACGAGATATTGTGTTTTTAGATATTGCTGTGATTGAGATTTTGCTTTATTGACTTAAACTATTTTGTTGGTAATAATCAAAATTATTGCTTTTAGGCGACCATTCGTAGAGGAAGATATTGTTATAGGCTCCGAACAATGAAAATGATGTAAAAATGATGCAAAATATGTGCAAGCAACTGACACAAATGGGCCAAAGCAAAGCTGCTATTCATCGGAAGAGAGAGTACAGAAATCGCTAGTACGTCGGAATCCTGCAATAATGAAAAATTTGTCTGAAACCGGCTCTGCTTGCAGATTTCTTTATCTCGCCGACAAATTGTGAAACGGGGCAAATTAATTTTACTCACAACTATACTTAGTCAAAATTTCATGGTCAACATGGTGAACATAATGGAACAACTCGCTACGCCTATGGTATTTCTAGTAATAACAAGCGGTGTTTAGAAAATTCTTCAGAGGGAAAATCAATTTCGAAATGGAATTTATACAAAATTGATTTTGTGATCAAATGGCGTTGTACATAAAACAGATAATGTTCGTCGGCGTTTATTGGATACTGAAACTCATATTATACTCGAATAAAACGTTGTGAAAATTAACTGAAACAAGAATTTATTTACGCATGTCTTTTGTAGTAAACTGGAACGTTTTCCTGGTTACTTGTTAATTGAAAAGTTTTATTCCAAAAAAAGTAAATACCTACCTGTTGTTTTTCTACTTCTAAATTTATATTTATACTTACCGTTCACCAGTGAAAAAAACCGCAACATAAAACTGATTCATTTGATTGGCGTTAAATATTTGAATAGTGTAACATTAAACTTTAGTGACCGCAACCATTGGTTTTATACCATTTATTGCAAATAGTTTTTTGCTCATCAACGTGAAATTTAAAGGTTTATTTAATACCAGTGATGGAATATATTAGAAGTCTTAGCAAACATCATTTACACTGCTTTATCTTCACCAGTAAATATAGCATAAAATTCACAATTTTCATTCAATATCAAATCGACTCATAGTTGGAATCAAACACTTTCGATTTGAAGGAATTTTGCTGATGAGAAGTCTTTCATTTTAAATCTTTTATTTTATTTTAACCATCGAATTTGTAACATGTCTATCGACCTGTTTCGATTTTACGAAATAATTTCCCTAATTACCGCTCGCCGTCATAGTAACCACTCCCAATATATAGTTCTGTGATCTAAATTTCTTCTACTCTCGTTGACCGTTAAGACAATTGACATATAATCTCAACGGACGATTCCATCTTGAAAACCATCGCCCTTTCTTTCCGTTACCGATAGTCTTACAGTAAAGACATACCTTCTCGTCTCTCCAATTTTACCTTAAGTTTTACCAAATTGCTGTGGTAAGCACAGCTGCCAGGTTACCGCTGTCAAGATACCCTGCCAAGTTACAACTGCCAGGTAACAGCTGCCACTGCTAGAAGGATACTGCTACACCACTAGGATACCCCTAGGCATCTAGTTTCCATTTCAAGCCATCTCTAATTTCACTTTAAAGACATCTATACTTCAACTTCAAGACATCTATACTTCAACTTCAAGACATCTATACTTCAACTTCAAGACATCTTTCGTTTCTTCTGTTTCGACAAGACCTCTCCCCATCAGTTTCAACTAAGCTAAGTACCTTCATAAAGTACAGGTTTCACACTCTTCCATTCCATTACTTTTCTTCAATGGCAGAATAAAGTTAATATTTTAAATTTCTTTTTTTAATTTCTTATCTACCCGGCTGTAAGAGCTGTAGGGGATCGTGTCCGGGTTCATTAAGTTTGTAAGTCTTTTATTTTTAACTTTTAATTAAATTCTACAAGGTGTTTCTACCTTTCTCACCTTAGCTTCTTTTCTTAAATTTAAATTATTTTTTTCGTCGATGTCTAAAAAGGTAGTGGCGCCCTAAGTTCTTATAGTCTGTTAACTCTCTGTAACACTAACATGGAGTCGATCTAGCCTGGCCTAACCTGGGCTGTTGAGCACAACCCACTCGAATGAATGAACAGTCCTAACAACTTATTTACTTTTCCAAAAATCAAGAATGAAGTGCGTGGTCAAAGGTTCCAGTCCAGTACCAGATCAGCAAGCGACTGGAATAACTACTTCCAGAATTGGTTCCAAAGGATGCAAAAATGCAATTCTCTTCGTGAAATATAATTTGAAAAATAATAGTGTTAAAAAAAGACATAAGATCAGTTATAAATTCATGTTCACTATGTTAAATAATATTTGTGCCTCTGGTTTAACCAAAAATTTTTTTTATTGGGTTCATATTAAACGGTTGTTTATATAAACCGCTTACATTTCTCGCTAGATACACCCTGGTAATCGGCGTGAACTGTAAAGTTCAATTTCAATAGAATAAAAACCAATTGTAGAGATTTCTTTTTAGATTGGCTTAAACATTCTTTTGTGAAGAGAGCAACAAGAATTTATCTAGCGGCTTATCGTGTTTTACGCACAAATCCGTTGAATCTAAAAAAGAGTAAATAATACCGAATAAAATGGACTTGAGATTATAAAAAAGTTTTATCAGCTTTTATATTCCTGGTAATGTTAGTTTTTTTTGAAATAGTACATAGATATCTTTATTTTGGGTTCTGACAGTTTTTGATCAATTTTTTTAGTGCAGACTAAATGATATTTATACATATATATGCAATGAGAAACACGAAACATAGGGTTTCAATGTATTCTCCGATCTAAATAGTCCACCAACAAACAATTTCTATAAATTTACTTCAATAAATATCTGGACTGCTGGATTCAGAACTACTATAAGAAACCGCCTCTTCTCCTTCCAATATTTGTTAGTTATGTGCCTTTTAGTATTCAAGTGTTTTCTGATTACTTATTAATTCATTAAAGATTCAAATAGTTCTCCTTGTTGAGCCAAACAAAAACCGAACCTATTGAACGAAGATAATCTTGTATCTCTGAGCTGATTCGGTGTAATGTTTACACAATGCTGGATAATTTTCGCCCAAAATTGTGCCGAAAGGTGTATATTCTGATTTCTCTACAAATTTATTTTATTTTGAATCGTTATGGGCTTGAACAGTAGTTGGATGTCGATTTCTGTTTACTGACTGTCTGACGCTAATTAAGGACCGACCACAGTTGAGGCTACGGAGTGGTGGGAATTGTACTATACGTTGTAGATGTCCAAATGAACGATTGTAATAATCGTGTTTTCAATCTGTGGAAGCTTGATATTGGTCGACTAGTTTCCCATTGCATGTATCATACCTATATCTATTTTTCATCTCATCCTCGCTATTCCTTTCGCTTGAATTTATTTTCTAAATATTAAGCTTAGCATTCCTACCCTTTATTCAATGCGGTTAATTATCTTTATAATAAATAATAATAATTAATAATTTATTTGTATCAAGAAAATTTACAAGAAATATAAATAATAAAAACATTGGCATGATATTCTGACACAAACAAATAAAGAGGAGGAACACAAAGCTTTCGCTGTCCGTGTCATACCTCATTCGTTTACATCGGAACCCTGGCCTCGGATTACACAAGTACGACAAGGATATATGAAAGAGAGAGAAAGAATAATTGTGCGCGGTCATCACTTTGTTTCATCTTAGGGGTGTATTCTTATTTCCCGAGACTGGCCGAATGGTCCCTTACAGAGAAAATTCACTAGTTGGTGGTATTCAGTATGCTCCCAGCATGGAGGGAGTGAGGGTGTTAAAGAAATAAAAAATACAATCGTTATTACGTAACCTATACATCTTAAAATTACATTTTGTCAACATGATCATTTCAGACCAAGTTGACAATTTCTAACTACAATAGGATATTATTTTAGCCATTGTAACTTGAAAATAAAACAGCATTTCTTGAGAGAACCATAATTAATAAACTAAAAATCCCTTCCATTAATAAATTAAATTGAAAAAATAAAATAAGTAGGTAGGTACCTACACCTATTCTAAACATAAAATATAAACTTCCTGAAAAAATAAAAATCCAATCTAAAGGTAAACATAATTTTAATGAATTAAGTGCTCAAATAAACCACCTTCCTGTGCCAGACAATAACCAAATCTGTGATAAAGATTTGATCTCATATCTCTAAGATTATTTGGCGTAATGCTGGCACAAACGTGCTGTATTTTCACCCTCGAAAAAAAGTCAACGATAACGAGACAAAAATATCATTTGTACAAATTAATCTGCGCTTCTGGCAACAGCGGTTAAAATAGGGGGGTAATGAGCATTCGGCCAGTCTCGGGAAATAAGTATACACCCCTAAGGTTAAACAAAGTACACGCCTCAATGACCGCGCATACTTATTATTTCTCTCTCTTTCAGCTGTTTTTCTGTCATACTTGTGTAATCCGGACGGTTCGGATGTAATTTACGCAATCTGTATATCAAAGCAAACATACACACATATACTTATATAATGACATACATACTCTATTGGAAATACAATTTTGTTGGATTGTTTTTAGTTTTTTAGTTAAAGAAGTTGTCTCTGGTTACTTAATAAAAATGACTTAATCTTATTCCTATAACATGCTTCAGAATTGGAGATGTTGGAAAAATAACTGCCTGAAATAATATTAATGAATCTTGGTCCTAGAAAGGCAAGACATTTGGTACCCACTGTTTTATTTGCTGAAGGGGTTTTTACTTTATTTGAATATTTAGCCCTCGTTGGGTAATTGTGTGAAAGTAATAATCTGACTAATCTCTTAGTTTTGCCAAATATATATTGTATTTCCCAAAAAAAAACCTAAATTTGCTTTATTAATAATAAAGAAATTCTACACTTTAATCGCTCTATAATTAATCGCATTACATAAAAAATGGTCTGATTAAATGCCATAAATTGTTAATAAAGCCGACCCTGCACCGGGGCGGTGTATCAAACACCTTAAAAGCTGCGGGGCTTTTATTGTGTGACTTAAAAGTACATACCTCCCGCTTGGATCATAATATGCTTTAACAGACACCTAACCAGCGGCCTTTTACAAAAGGGCTCAAATATGTTTTATGGTTTATAAAGAGTCATGTTGACTTAAGCGATTTCGATTTTTGGACTGTCACAAATTAAACAATGGGAAATAACATAAATTTATTTATTTGTATAGTAAAATGAGAATGAGGGATATATATAAGTATAATTTTTATTTATTTAAGTTATAGTAGACAAGGTCGACGGTGAGACAGGTACGATTTACAGAATATTTTTTATTTAGTGTTGTTTTTTTTTAACTTTAATAGCAAAAAAAAGAATTTTTTGTCTAGTAACCAATGCAACTCATACAGATGTGAGATTTTTTGGATGTATGTACCGGGTGAGCAGATAAAGGATAGGAAAGTGGCATTGAGGAAAGCCTAGGAATTGTTTAACACCACTAGAGGCCAGAGGGCCTACCTTTACAAAATTTACCCAATTAAGCATCATAACAAAAATACACATCGTCTTCTTGGTTCTAGTTGATTTAAATAATATTATAACTATACATATAACATAAACAATAAAAATTAATTAGTATTAACTATCCTGACTACTTTTTTGTGGAATACTTGTCCCTACACTGATGAAAAAGATGTAACTGACAACTTCAGTACAAAGAATTTCCCAACTACAAGATTGTACCTCCTTTAAATTCTTTTTGACATCTCGCTTCCAATCTTTTTGGAATTTCTCTATAAATAATTTCATTTCACCAGTAGTCATTGGCTAACTATGTTTAAAGCTTTGTGTACACGGGAGAGTAACTTGGTCAAGTACTTCCTAGAGTAACTTGGGCAAGCGTGTACATCGAAGCAAATAATTTTGCCAAATTCTTGCGGCAAGTGCTATCTCGAGAGTGGCATTTTACATTCTCTAGCAACTTCTTGCAGCAGCGTTTACATGAGATAGTGTAGTACTTTGAATGTTCTGGTAGAGAGAAGACTCAGTTCATGTCACGTCGAAGAAGAATAGCTGCAGCAGTCCTACTGCTGTTAATGAAAAGAAGAAAAGATAAGAAAAACAAGTCCACCAAGACGAAGAGAATATGGGTTAGAAAATGGATAGCAAGAAGACCCACTTTAGGTGCATATTCAATGTTAGAAGTTGTATACACTTCATCCGCACCTTCGCCTGTTCTTCTTTTTTATATTTTTTCACATTCTTGATTGAACTGAGTGCGTAGGATATGTAGTTTTCGCTGAATTTCCCCTTCGGTAGTGGTGTATTTTTCAGATAAAGTTTTTAGAGCTTTTTTGCTTCCTATTTCTATCCCTGTACTTTTTTGCTTTTATATTCCAGAGTTCTGGATATTCTTGAATTGATTCAATTATAGCATATGTCTCTTCTTTTGTCCAATAGCGTTTTGCTTTTGTATCCATTTTGTATCTGCACACTTCCAGATCGGTTCGAAATTAATACTAACTTGTTAGATCACTATCGCAACACGTTTACACTTGCAAGTCGTTATTTGCTGCAAGCACTTGACGGAAGCGGTGGAGCTTGCCGCAATCTCACTTGCTGCAAGTGTTTACACCGACAAGTGTTGGTGAAAGCACTCTCAGCAAGCCACTTGCGATAGTTTTCAGCAAGTCACTTGCGATAGTTTTACTTGCTCGTGAACACGAGCCTTAACGATCTCATTGAACGACAGACAGATGACTATGAATAGAATATATTAACCGATTTTGGGATTATTGATAAAAATATAACAAATTGTGTTGAAGGTCATTACCTAGGGCTATATTTAGAGTAGATATAAACGGAATAATGGATATGAGATAAAGGCGAAAGAAAAATATTATAATAGCATGAATTGTTCTATATATATGGATTGCTAGGCCATATGCAGCGGATGCCAGAACCAGAATGACAAACAAAATGATTGATATAAACATAGAAGGAACGCGGTAACGAGGAAGACCAAAAAAAAGGTGGTATAATGAAGCCATTGAAGACTTAAAAGAGGGAGGAGAAGGAGATTATAGGAAAATTGTTCAATGGGTGAGAAGGAGGAGTGGAGGGTAGGTTTCGGGAAGTCCAGGATACTAGGGTGGTGGAGAAAATGAGGGGGATAAGGCCGGTAGAGAAGTGGGAAGTGCAGGAGGGAGGGAGGAACATTAAAATTAGGAGAGCTCCAGAGATAGATGGCCTGAGAGGTGATATGGTGAAAAGGCTGTTGGATGAAAATGAGGAATACTTTTGGTAACTATTCAACAGGGTGGCTGAGGGAGGAAGAGTTCCCGGAAGGATGGAAGGTGGCAAGGGTGATACTGCTGAGGAAGACGGGTCGAGAGGGGAAGCGGCCGGGGGACTACAGGCCTATTAGTCTGCTGTGTGGTATGGGTAAATTGATGGAGGGGATAATAAAGGATAGGATTGAGGAGGAAGTTGATAGAAATGGGGGTTTTAGGGAAAACCAGCACGGGTTTACGAAGGGGAAATCGTGCATCTCGGCTCTGGGCAGGGTGATGGGCTTGGTGGAAAGGGCAAGGGAGGGCAATTGGAGGAATATGAAATTGTTCCTTATCGTATTCTTTGACGTTGGGAACGCGTTCAACAGTGTCAGCAAACCGTCGGTATTGAGTGCGTTGCTGAAGCTAGGAGTGGGGGACGAGCTGGTTAACTTGGTGACGCCTGACGGGGCGGGTGATAGTGGACTCTAGAGGGAGAAGATATGAAACGGAGGTTGGAGTACCACAGGGGTCGGTTCTGGGACCGACGCTCTGGAAATGTGTGTTTGATGAGGTTTGTGGGATAGTATGTGAAGAGGGTTGTGAGATTACGGTGTATGCGGATGATGTTTGTCTGGTATGTACGGCAAAGGGAGAGGCGGAGATAGAAAGAAAGGCAGGGAAGATGTGCAGGAAGGTTGTGGAGAAGATAGAGCGGTGCGGACTGGAAGTGGCGGAAGATAAGACGGTGGGGTTGCTAGTGAAAATTTCATTTATTACTGAAGTCTTGAATTATTTTTTTTAAATGGCATAATAGTTCATCCTAAGTGCGTTAGGATAAACTAGTCACTATATCACAGTTTCATGTTATGAAAATTGATAGCGGTGTGGCAGCTTTAAATTGATATCTAATCTACTACCTGTCGGAAACCAAAATACCAACTCACTCAAACATTATTAAAATAAATTTAAAAAAATAGAAAATTTGCATGTAATTCAATTGAAAGACAGATCGTTCCAAGAGTATCGAAAATATCTTTGACGCATGTCAGTTTTAAGGCGCTGAACAAAGGCCGGTTTACCTCCTGTCAGCTCCTTATACCAAATTATTGACGTCGTAAAAATGTGGTTAACTTTTATTGCCGAGTTTCACACTTTAACTTCGAGAACTGAATAGAGAACAAGGAGAATTTACATAAGAACTTAAGTCGATTCGTATTTATGCCCCAATTGGTATTTTTTTAAATACCTTTTTGTTGGTTTCGGGTAATTAAAATTGTAAATAAAACAGGTAACCACAAAAATCGGATCTTGCTGAAAGATTCTATTACTTTTTGTGGAATAAAATAAAATTGTGAGTACCTAGGAGTTCAATTTTCTGATGAATTCGCTGTAATTATGGCAAGAAAGCTTTTTCCAGTGAGCACATTTTAATTGAAATGCAATTTAATTAATATTTTTTATAAAAACCAAGAAGTGTTTTATCTTTTAAATGTTTTAAACGATATTAAATTAAGAACTAATTTCACACAAACTGTTGTTCAAATATTTCTTCACAACACATTATTCAAAATTTAATTAATCTCTTAACAGCCGACCATAATTCCAGTTGAGCACATCTATTAGTAAATCCATTGTAGCTCTAAGATTTTTTTCTCTGCCCACCGCTTTGTATGCCATAATAGTATTTCATTTTGTGTATACTGGCCATGGTGTGAAGCGGCCTTTGTAGATCTATTGTGTTGGAAATGCCTTTGCGAAATCATTAAATAAAAAATTTCATGGTGGAAGTTGAGTCGGCGTGGGCCGTACTCACCAAACCTTGACCAAAGTGATTTGATGGGTAGGTAATAATGCAAAAAAGCTGCATTCCAAATAAATTGTCTAAGTAATCGTGAAAGATTTTGATAAAGATAAAGTTTTTAAATAATCCAATTAAAAATGTAAACAATAAATTACTTTATTAACATTTTTTTCGCATAAATATTATCATGGAGTTGACTGTTACAAGTTGCGTTTAGTGGTGAATAAAACTATCTTTGGTCCACACAAGCTAGCTTTATTCGAACTCTTTTTTTAATGATTTATTGTCGTCCAACATTACCGATTATTACAGGGACCTCATCCGATAAGTGAAGGACACGGCAAGGCCTATAAAAAGCTATATGAAGAAATAAAGGCAGATCCAATACTGGGAATGCCAATGGATCAGATTGCCCCACAATATAGCTGCAAAAATGAATACATAGTAGTCATTCCAGAGAGAAAGGACTGGGAGGCAGCGAAACTCAACTGGTACACTGATGGCTCTAAAACATACCACTGTCTTTCAGGCAGAGGTGGTGGCGGTGCAATGGTGTGCTGAAGAGTTGATGAGACGGAAGGTGGATAACCAAAGAATCGGCATCTACTCCGACAGCCAAGCTGCACTAACGGCGATAAGATCATATCGGACAACGTCAAATCTGGTGTGGGAGTGTCGCAAGGCCCTCAACAGACTAGGCAGTCATAATAGAGTGATCCTAGCCTGGGTACCAGGTCACCAAGGAATAAAAGGCAATGAAAAGGCCGATGAATTAGCCAAGCAGGGAGCTGAGGTCATGATAGGGCCAGAACCTTCCTGTGGAGCTACAAAAAACCTCATTAAGGAGAGCATCCACCAATGGATAAACAATCAGGCGCTGTGCTGGTGGCATAAAACCCCAGGACAAGGCACGCTAAATTATTCCTTAAAAGCCATTTAGCTAAACTGACACGCGACCTACTATGTCAAAGTCGAGAAACGACGTGGATGCTGACCGCACATTTTAGGCTGAGGAAGCAAATGCACACAGTTGGCCTAGCAGATGACAGCCTATGTAGGTGTTGCCAGGAAGAAGACGAAACCGCGGAGCACATACTTTGTGAGTGCGAAGGCCTGGTAAGGGTGCGGTTTCACCTATTCGGAGAAGAAAAACCGAAGGCAGAGAGCTACGCAGGGGAGGCGGTATCAAGGCTAATAGGTCTAACAAAAAGAATAAAGCTAGATATCGAGCTCTAAGGATAGGGAGGACCACAATAGATCTGCAAAGGTCGCAATGGGATAGGACAAAGAGCCACTCCATTTCTAATCTAACATCTTCTTGATCAAAACTTCTATTATGTTTACGAATCACTTGTGACTTCCCTACTAACACTGAACGTTCCGTAGACGTATCTTTCAGTTATTTTTAGGTCTGAACGTTCCAGACCTAAAAAAACGTTAAAAACGTTATATCAATAATGTTTTAGGACATATTTTATTAAACATGTTTGAAATGTTTGACGAAAACTAAAACAAGAAGCAAACTTTATTTTGTTAAAAAAAGGTTTAAATATAGAAAGTTTTTCATTCAACACACCTCATTCAAAAAAATGATAGATGACATTTGACAAATGGTTGACAATTTTACAGAGTGTGTTCAGGAGGTTAATTTTCTTCCGTTTTTAAACGTTTTTCTTTCTTTTTTCTGGAATTCGAATAAAATTAGCAGTTTCTTAAAAGATTACTTTTTCCTTGTAACTAAAATAAACAGTATTGACTGTGAAGTTACAACTTTGGTAGTGACTAGTGTGTGATTACCTATGAATGTTTCGTATTTTTGCCATCAAATTTAATTAAATAACTTAAGATTGGCAACGTTTTAAAGAGGTGTTGAAAATGACGTTCCTAATACGTCTATTAAACGTTAAAAAACGTTCCGTTCAATAACGTTTAAAAACGGACAAAAACGTTGTTGGTACGTAGAGTAAGTTGTAGGCAAACGTTCAAAAAACGTTACAGGGATTCATTCGTGTTATTAGGGTTGTGTTTGTTGAAAAACATATCTAATATTGCTAAAGTAATTATAGTAACTACACTGCTCAACACAAAAGTTAGGAAAGCTCATAAATTCGATTTATGGTAAATTGAATGTTTTTTCTTTTGAGGTCAGCCAAACATCAACGTTGAAGTCCGTTTAATTTTTTATTATTTGTCAATTCCCATGATTGATCTGTTACAATGATAATATTTTTATACTTTTATTATATTTTATAGATAGTATGGGTGTAAAAATTTAATGATACAATACATAAACGTTAAAGATACGATCACATTAACGCCCATCGATGACAACTTCGTCTTATTACCAGTTATTGCTTTTTATTGTTCACAACAATTGCGTTTATAATTCAGCGTAAAGTTAAGTAATCATCAGTAACACACCTTTTGTCTTTGTTGTCAGTCAATACGCCGATTACATTAACAATATTAAAAATAACATGCTGTCAATGTATTAATATCACGAGTCATGCAACTCATAATTTGAAATAGATCTGTACTTGTAGTCTGTGTACTTAGTTAAGTATAATTTTCAATTACAAGACCCATGTGAGTTCTATTGTGTCCCTTTATTTCTGAGAAACGTCACAGAGACTATAGTAGCTCCTTTAGTCCTATTTCCCGGAGGAATTTTAGGATATCTGCAGGCTTCAACTTAGTGAACGATCCTCCCACAAGGATCCAGCATTGTTTTTGACCCCAACAAAATAATTTTACAAATTTACTTACCATAACAATTTTTTCTTTACAAATTATTAATTTAATAATAATAATAAATCGAGTAATAAAATAATGTTTTTCTACTCCTGTTTTATAATATACTTATTAAAAGACTAAAATCTGTATCATAATGATATTCATTATGATACACATTTTCATTATGATACAGATTTTTAAGCCAATAGGAATGCGACATTTGCACAATATTCAATATAGCCATGGATACCTGGTTGACATTGACATTGGAATAAACAAATTTGGAAACTTGGGCAAGCAAATTGCCACCTTTTTAGAGCTTCCCAATCCCAATTTATATACGGGACACTGCTTTCGTAGAACATCTGTAACCGTATTGGTAGATGGCGGCAGTGATATTACCACCTTAAAAAGACACGGTGGTTGGAAATCCACTACAGTTGCAGAGGGTTATATTGAAGAAAATATCCAAAATAAAATAAATGTATCGAATACAATTTTTAATTCAATTGAAAATAGGAATGAAACAAACTTTAACATGCCCTCCAGTTCAACAACCATCCGAACAAGATCAGCCCCCCAAATAAATTTTACAAATTGTACAATAAATAATTTATGCACAAAGAAGATTAAAGAATTAATATTATTATGTTCAAAAGTTTTAAATTTATTTGTTGAAGTTCCTTTCTTGTTCTTGTTTTTTATAATAAATGATAATTATTATTTAAATAATTCTTATTAATCGGAGTAGAAAAAATATTGTATGCAACTTTCATGTAATGACCATTAATACACTCGCATATTATATACGAAACTCGCCTGCGGCTCGTTTCGTATCCTACAACATGCTCGTGTCTTAATGGCTATCATTACATGATCGTTGCATAAAATACTATTATGCATACCATACATAGAATAACTCTGAATAAAATGACAGTTAATAATTTAGTAGATTGAGGTTAAAAAGGCTTCGAGTAAATCTCCTCGAACAATTTTGATGAGTACGTTTGAGTGCACTCGAGTAATGTACGCTCCACTTTTCGAACAGCTTACTCGATGTATAGCTCCGCCCACACCTCCCCTGTTTTGAGTACGAGTGGCATATCGAACGCTTTACCTTACCCGGAGTGTCACTCGAGTGCTTTATCGAACGCGCTCCTAAATGTCTTTCTAATGATATGCCGCACATGGTATATTCCCTATTTAAGGCATTTTTTCTTGACGAAACAGTTTCGTCGTGACGTAATGGTTAGTGGCGATCGCAAAAATGAGACGTTTTAAAACGTCACGTGATCAGTATCTATTATGCGATCTGCCAGGCCAGTTTCGCTTTGTTGACGTTTGTCTTTGAGCATAGCTTCGATATTACAATGTTATTGTTTTCTAGAACAAGTTGAAGTTGAGCATAACATTTTTGAGCAAAATCAGGATCTAAAATCAGCAATAGTATTTAATTTAACAATGAAAAAATTAGAATGTCTAGTTTAACCTTACAATTCTCTAAATGAACGGCGGTGGATTTATCCAGTGTTATTTCATATTCACCCAAAGTGATTTTCACCATTTTGCTCCATTGCAAACCACAAAAAATTAAACAAACCGGCGTGGTATAAAAGTGAATAAATTAAAAACGGAAATTCTATTTGTTTTGTATAAAAACAACAAACAATTTCAAAAATGACAGTAGTGACACTGCTGACAGCTTAAAACGGTCTTGGAAAACGTTTTCAAACGTTGACAAACAGTTTTATTCCTGACGTCATTAACCGACCAAGAAAATGGACCGTTTTAAAACAGTTTTTCAAGAAAAAATGCCTTTAAAAATAAGGTGTTGGTGAAGCGGAAAAGAGGGGGTTGACAAACGACAGATGTCTGTATCGTAAGAATGTGTCCCCCTCAAAACAAAAATAGACGTGTTTACTAATTTCCTTAAAATCTAAGAAATACTGTCAAATATCGGAGTGGACTGTTTTTTGTGTGGCCCACTCTGTATACCAAAACGTTCTTATTCACCACCAAATCTCCTACAATTACAATTGCTTTGGTATCAGCATAAGAAAATTTAAAAAAATAATGACTACTTCAGTCCATTAATCTTTTGAATAATAATTTCTAATTCAATTATCTTTATATTTGAACAATATGTAAATAGAACAATTACAAACTAATAAAAACATTAAAGTCACCTGTTAAACCCATTATTACTGTAAATATGAATCACATATAATAAGTTGTTGATGTAAAACGTCCAATTTAAATTTACAATAGTACCTTTCTCATAATGTTTAACGGATCGTTAAATCTAAGAAATGAATTATCATTCGTATCTCAACCAATTACAATTTTACAAGCATTTGCTAAACAATAGCAGATAACTATTGTAATTAATCTTGTAAGTTGTAGCATTGACTACATATAAATTTATGAGAATAAACACATAAAGAGTGTATATAGGTACAATTTCGCAAGTTGATGCTTTCAAAGTCGTTAAAACTTCTATCGTTAAACAAGAAATATTGTATTACTACGAGTCGTTGATTTCTTTAGTTATAATAGACTTAGTATTATGACATTTTTTTAATGATTTCTTTGATATTAGGTACTCACTGCCTACCCTTACAATTTTCACTTTCAACCCCCCATTCATGTGAGTCCCGGGACACAAGGGCATTCTGTAGGAAATGAAAAAGCAGACATCCTGGCAAACCTAGGGTCTGAGACTACAATCACTGGTCCAGTATTTGGGATATCTAAAACTGCTGCTGGGGGATCAAAGATAACATCAAGAATAAAAACACAGGTTGGGACACTTAGAAAGATTAAACAAAGAAAGAATGACAAAAATGGCTCTTTACAGTACTCTTATTGGCAAAAGAAGAAAAGGGCGGCCTAGAAAAAGATGGTTTGAAAGTGTGGTGTCAGATATAAATACACTGAAAATACGAAACTGGAAACAGAAAGCTAATAATAGAGAGGAGTGGAGAAAAATAACTGCCCTGGGTCTACTAGGCCTGTAGAGCATATACAGCATTGCTGAAAAGTCTCGCACCAAGGGATTATCTCTGAAACGGATAAAGGGAAAGTTATGAAATTCTAGGACGATGAATGAGACTCTATTCTGCAAATTTTAGAGCAAATGTCAAATGTTTTCGACGTCGGCGTTTAGCGTACGGCCGTTATCTTGAATTTTTTCAAATGACAACCTAGGTCGTGTGACCCATCACAAAAAAGCTTATTTTTTTCTCTTTCCAAAAATAATCCCAATGTATCACTTTACTACAAAATGTAGGCATTAAAAACGTCAACCACATCACTAGTTCATTATTTATGTACAAATTGTCAAAACTGATACTAATTTCAAATTAGCACGAAATTTAAAACTAGATTAAGAATAATGGGACATTTATCAGAAAAACAACGCATCCAAATCTTAATGTTAGTAGGATTTGGTGATCTCAAACGTAGCCATGTCGAAGTAACTCATCTTTTTAACGATTTAAATCCTGAACGCCTTCCTTTAAGTAGATCTACAGTGACGAGATTAGTAAATAAATTTAATGAAACTGGTAGTGTAAAAGATACTCCTAGGTCTGGTAGACCAAAAAGTACAACTAATGAAGGTAAAACTTTAGATGTTCTATTAGATGTTCAAGAAAACCCTAAAACATCTACAAGTATATTGGCAAGAAATCACGGTATTTCTAGACAGTCTATACAAACTATTCTGCATAAAAATAACTTTCATCCTTATAAAGTTCAAAATCTTCAGCAATTGGGCGAGGATGATTTTGATAAGCGATTACAATTTTGTGAAATAGTTACAGAGAAAATAAGGATGCAAAACAATTTCTTAGATTTTTTGGTATTCAGTGATGAAGCCACATTTTGCTTGAACGGTTCTGTTAACAGACATAATTGTCGGTACTGGTCAGATTGTAATCCGCACTGGATATAGGAGGTTCATACACAGCGTCCACAAAAAGTAAATGTGTGGGCGGGTTTGGTGAAAAACCATTTGATCGGTCCTTTTTTTATTGAAGGTACGCTGACCGGTGCTAAATATCTTGACTTACTCCAAAATGAAATTATACATGAAATAAATCGATTTTTTCCTAATATGAATGTATACTTTTAACAAGATAGTTCACCTCCACATTATCAAAGAGACGTTAGGCAATATTTAAATACAATTTTCAATCAGAGATGGATTGGTCGAAGAGGTGCAATTGAGTGGCCGGCAAGATCACCCGACTTGACACCACACGATTTTTTTCTCTGGGGCTACCTGAAAGACCGCGTTTATGTAAACAGACCAACTAACTTAAGCGATTTAAAGGATCGCATACGTCTCGAAATGCAGGGAATTACTCCACAAATGATCAACGATTCTATTCGTAGCTTCGAAGAGAGATTGTATCATTGTCAACAAACAAATGAAGTATTTTCAACTTAAATAATTGTTTAGTTTATTAATTTCTGTAACACTCAGTTTTGATTAACATTATAATTTTAATATTTGTGTTAAATTTCTATCGTAATATCCGAGTCAAGTTACACATTGGGATTATTTTTGGAAAGAGAAAAACATAAGCTTTTTTGTGATGGGTCACACGACCTAGGTTGTCATTTGAAAAAACTCAAGATGGCGGCCGTACGCTAAACGCTGACGTCAAAAACATTTGACATTTCCTCTAAAATATGTAGAATAGAGTCTCATTCATCGTCCTAGAATTTCATAACTTTCCCTTTATCCGTTTCAAAGATAATCCCTTGGTGCACGCACGCGTCTGACGGATACGTACGGACGCACAGTCAGACGCATGCCTGCGCAGTTTTCCTATAAGCGGGAGACGCCTACGTTTGAATTCAGTAAAAGGTGCATAGGAAAGGTATCAAAAATGTACAACTTTTTACCAAAAGCACTTCTAGAAGAAGAGGAAAATGATGATTACCTATTTTTTCATTTGGCTACAAAAAAAAAGAAAATGGAAAAGGACTTATACAAAAGAAGAAATGTCGAAGGATACTCGCCGCTGCTAATAGAAAATCAAGTAATCAATGACGAAGAAACGTTTAGGAATTTTTTCTGATTGAATAGAAGGCAGTTCAATTTTGTCCTAAGCTGTATAGGAACCAAAATTAACAAGCATTCCTCAAGAAGAGTAAAATCACCAATTTCAACTGAACAAAAACTATACGCCACTTTAAGGTAAGTTTATTTTTTATTAGCAGAATTATTACAATTGAGTTAAATCATTATCACTGCAGAAGGATATATCTCCAGGAGAAAAATTTGTATAGTAGCGTCACTGGGAGCTTCTGAATGCGATGTTCCTGGTCATCTTCTTCAGGCGAAATCACTCATTATTCAACGAAATCAGCCAATATACTTAACTGTTTCTAGACCGGTACGAACACAGCTGCTTCCGTGGGACGGGAACGCATGCGTCAAACAACGCGTTTAGAAAACGAACGTATTTATTTGCTTGTTTACCAGTGTTTATGCGTCTGACGCTCATAGGAAATTCCGCCTTAAGGAAGCACATGCATACAATCGGCATATATAGGGAGGAACCTATCTGTCGGTTGTGCATGGAAGAGGAGGAAACAGCCTCCCACATTATCTCATTGGAGAGGGAAGATTTCTCCAAGAAGGACCTAGTGAAAAGACTGTTGAGCCTGATAAGGGCTACTGGTCTCTTCACACAAACGGCACAACCAAGAGCACAAAAAGCCTAAAGGCTGAGATACCGAAGACTCTATGCCTCTGACTGGTGGTGCTGAACCACTCAACCTCATTTATCTCAGTGTAAAATATACCAATCTAGCCCTTCTCAAAATTACACATACATCTCAAGATTCCCTAGTTCGCTATCCCTCAATTTCTTCTCGTACATTTTGCCCTGGCTTTGCTGGGGCTACTCATACAATGTTTTTGACAGTATTCTGTCAACTATAAACACTTTTATGAGTTTGCATAGATCAAAGATCTGTAATACTAAAATTTGTAATAACAACAGTTTTATAATTTGGAAGATTTCGTTTTTCTGTCCTCCTACAGTTAATCTAGATTCTCGTTGTTTGTATCAGAGGCACCTAAAATATAAATAACGCTTAAAGTGTAGACTCACCATTTTTTTTACTAAGAGTAAATAAAATGTTATTCAAAAGCTTAATAGATAACATTTAAAGCGACTTGAGAAGTTGAGAATATATTAAAAGTTATTGCTTGTATTTTATAGTTAAGAGTTTAATCCTACTATGAAACCAAACAATTTAAAGCACCAATTTTAAATATACGATCCGTGTCCATAAAATGTAAGTCTTATATCGT
Source organism: Lochmaea capreae (assembly GCA_949126875.1). Classification (NCBI taxonomy): domain Eukaryota; kingdom Metazoa; phylum Arthropoda; class Insecta; order Coleoptera; family Chrysomelidae; genus Lochmaea; species Lochmaea capreae. The sequence goes on from OX421400.1 coordinate 4,869,332, forward strand.
AAATCAACCAGAGATTAGCTTTTATCTTTCAAGGTGTGTAACGTAAACAATACACCTACAATCAACCAATTATTAAATACTAAACGTATCCATTTTAAACCAATCCAGTATATTGCCAAGCAAATAAATTTTTCGAAAGTTACTAGAATAAAATGAAATAATCTAATTTAGTTAGAGCGATTCAGTAAGGAGATAAAGAAGCTTTCATTTTTGAGTTGTTTGCTGGTGGTTTAATACAAAATGTACATAAATAAATTAGACACTTTCTGTTCCCTATCATAAGTCTCAGCAACAACAAAATGAATTATTACGCAATTTATTTTACATACATTGACAATTTCACAGCAAGCGCGTTGCTCACTGCAGACATTTCGTATCAAATTGCACAGCGTGTATTATATACAGCCAATATTGAAGCTGCAATAAGAACGCCCACATGGCAACACTGCTCGATAGTATCATCGCGGGGCGTTCTATTCACAATACGAACGAACATAACAACAGAGAAAACAGAAAACTAATGTTGTCTTTTGCGGAATGTTTTTCTGGCATTATTGAAAACTGCACCTAGTCGGTCTAGTATAATATATAAGGTCAAATATTTAGAGATTTTTTGCAGACACCAGAAATATTTTTGATGGTTAACAATTTGAAGAATTTTGATTCACAGACTCCAAATTAGTTGAATTCCAAGCTAAAGCTGTATATTTTGTTGAATTCTCATTTTATTAAACTGTAAATTTTAACAATTTCAGTTTAAATTGTGATTTCTATGGAAGTCCCAGCTTTACCTGTAAATTTTATTGAGTGGTAATATTTAAATTTATAGACCTCGCTATGAAATTAATTAGATTCCCAGGTAAAGCTGTGTATTTTATTGAATTCCCAATTTCAACTGTAAATTTCCTCAAATTGCTACTTCAAACTGCGAATTCTATTGAAATTTAACAAATCTTAAAGCTTAAGCTGTAAATTCAACCAAATTAACACTTTAAACGATGAATTCAAGAAAAATTATCTAAATAAAATGCTGTAAATTCTGTAAAATTCCCATTTTTAACTTTAAATTCCTTTTAATTGACAGTTCCAGCTGTAAATTCTGTAGTATTTCCATTTCCTTAAAGTCCCATTTTAAACTGTACATTTCTGTAAATTGCAAATTTAACCTTTAAATTACCAGTTCAAATTTAACAGATCTTACAGCTTTAGCTGTAAAATCGACCAAATTAACACTTTAAAAAATGAATTCAAGAAAATTCATAGTGTACGTTATGAATTCAAGCAAAATAATCTAAATAAAATGCTGTAAATTCTGTAAAATTCCAATTTTTAACTTTAAATTTCGTTTAATTGACAGTTCCAGCTGTAAATTCTGTAGAATTTCCATTTCCTCAAAGTCCCATTCTAAACTGTACATTTCCGCAAATTGGAGATTCAAGCTGAAAATTACCACTTAAAATTTAAGAAATATCATAGATTAAGTAGTAAATTCAACCATGAATTCAAGAAAATTCACAGTTCACGATATGAGTTCAAGAAAAATCATCAAAATAGAATGCTGCAAATTCTTGTACTCAACAGCCGGTTGCCTAAAAAATTAAACGTAATTTTCAAATTATGTATAACACACAATTAAGCTGGGTGCAGTTTTTATCGCCCTATTTTTGTACACCTGGTCGATCAGGAAACCTACATTTACCTGCTCCCCGCCGCTCTAAACAATAGGCGGCCGATAATAAATCACCTAAGAGCCGAGATGGAATTCTTAAAATACGAGAATGCGGTGTTGATTAAAAGAGCATCAATGTAGTGGTATATCATCGAAAGCAAACACACCGACTCGAGAGGTAGGTGTCGGAAAGGACATTTTTGACCGACAATAGGAACACGAACGCCACCGAACACGTCATTATGTCAAGATTTGAAAAAATGCTAGAGATCCCTGTAGGTGCAACAAACAAATATATTTGATGGGGTGACATTCACTGAGACCTAAAAGATCTATTGTGCCTCCTTATTTCTACTTAGTTCCTGATGAACGTCTCAGAGACTAGTAGCTCCTTTAGTCCTGTTTTCCTGAGAAATTTTAGGATATCTGCAGGCTTCAGCTTGGGTAAATGTCCCTCTTCTATCCAATAATCTCCTAGGATTCTGAATTGCGGTGCAATTCGCAAGTATGTGGATGGAGGTTTCTTCTTCCATGCCACAGAATCTCCACTCTTCTTCCTCCCACTATTATGAGCTTTTTCAGGTGCCCGTTCTGGCGGCAATGTCCCGTTAGGATTCCTGTTAAAACTCTTAGTGCAGTTTTACTTTGACCTATATGCATTCATTTGATCTCAACGGGTTGTAGCCACTTATCAGAATCTTTGATTGGCTAAGCCCTACTAGATCTTCCCAATGGTCAGATCTTCAGTCTTTTCTTCAGCTTTGCCTATTTCTTCCAATATTACATTGTGGCTGATACCGCAAAAGCAGTGGCGGATTTACCAGCAGGCTGAGTAGGTTAGATCCTAGGGCGGCAAATTGTATGTCTCACAAGATTAGAATAAACCATTTTTTGTATATAAACAATTGAATATGTAGGGAATCGTGATGAAATTCTGATATATTCATTATGACATTCAATAATTTTGATAAATCGGAATCTGGATCATTGAGAGATCTTCGATCCTGCTGAATCGGAATTTGCAAAATGTTTATACTAACTTGTATATAGCAGTTCGCATAGCTCTATGTTCACCAGCAACAGCAGTTAAGTAAAGCTTTCTTGGCTGGAAACGATTGAGACATTTTCTAAGATCTACCTTAAGCAAAGAAAACCAAAACGCCTTAGATTTGTTGTAAACAAAATGGTACTGTGAAACTTTTATACCTGCTGTGATGGAATGTCATCCACATTATCAGCTTGATTCTTGCTAGATAATCAAATGAGCCCAACCTGTTTTTTTGCATTTTCAACTAAATTGTTGGGATTTGAATATAACCTAGAAACTGACACATCGATCCCCTAGTTCACCATTGTACTAATTGCTGTAAAAAGTGTTGTAATTAGGACAGTAGTACACAAACCATGAATTTCATTGACAAACAATTTTTTATTAATATGATTGTCAAATAGGTTATCGAATTGTAGTGATCGGTAGGGGCGGCAACAGTTGAAAAGCCTACTGGCGGCAAATGTGTAAATCCCCCATTGCGCAAAAGGGTTCCGGCCCCTCAAAAGGGTCTTTCAGTCCCCCTCTTTGCTAGTCCATCATTCCTTCTATTCCAGTGCGTCCTGGAAACCACAGTAAGGTTACTATATTGTTCTCGCCTAGTTCATTGAGTATGCCTAGGCATTTCCACACCATTTTGGAACTGATTACACAAGAACTCAGCGCTTTAATGGCTGCTTGACTATCCGACATTATTATGATAATCTTTTGCTTTCTATATCCTTTGTCAATATTGAACTGGGCACACTTTCCTATGGAGTGAATTTCCGCTTTAAAGATACTTAAGGGTTTTCCCAAGCTTTCAGAGTGTTTGGTTCCTGGCCCGTACACTCCTATCCCAGTTGCTTCTATTGCTTTTCAACCGTCTGTGTACCATTGAATGGCATTATTTCCAAGTCTGGTAATGGTATTTGGATCCCATCAAACAGAAACTTTAAATTTAAAGCGACGATTATTACAAATTTTTTACAACCTATTCTAAACAGCATTTTCTTAGTTTAATTTTATCCATTGTACATTAGGATGGTAGAATTAATTAAGGACTAAAAATGTATTCTGTAATTCAGTAAATTTTGTATACCTATAAACATTTTTCTATTTATTTAAATAACTTCGTCAAGCATAGCCTTCAGTACAACTTATAGGTACATAATTTAGAAATCTTTTGACAATAAACCTATCAAAACAATGAATTGTAAGGGTCTCTAGGATCAAGGTGCTTGTCTCTTTCGTAGAGATATACCTATTACGGCGTATGTAACATACAGTTCTTCTATTTCGATAAGTGATTATAGTACAGTCAATTTAGTCAAGTGGTTTTTTAGAAACTGAAAGGTTGTTTTCCAAATGATTTCAATAATGTAATTAGTTTTTTAAGTCATTACGATTTCTGATTCGGAAAATGATTTAGATTTTCCAAATATACCACCAGAAATAAATTTAAAAAGCAATTTAAAGTTATTCAATCAGATGAATAGGAATAGATATTAATGATTAAATGTCATATGCGTCATGCTCTCTACTGTCAAAATTTTCCTCCCGTTCGTAGAACAAAAATTGCGAATGTAAGGATTTGAGAAATTTCCAATCGATCGGAAATTCCGTTCTACGAACAAACCTAATATAAACGGGGTTGTACAAAAAATATAGTGCTTTACTAGTGAAGAAAGAACAATTTATCATTTATTGGCAATTTTGGTAACTTTTATCAATATTTTTATATAAATTAAATTTAATATTAACAAGTAATTAAATGTTTATTGCTTTATTAAAATCAACAGCTGGCATCACAATAACATATTAACACCAACAGATTCTTTTCCAAAACCGAAACCAATTAAAATTCTGTGCGATCAAAAGCTCGACCCAACCCAGCGTTTAACACTCACACAAGCACACTCAAAGCTCTGCTCATTCGACGAACAGATTTTTCGCTTTTATGGGTACCTAAAGCCGCAAATTGACTTTTTATGGAAGGAGATGTATTTTATTTCGGCCCTGATTAAGAACCATAGTTATAGTAAGCTACCTACAAATTGGAACCCATCTCATTAATCAAGGTGTGCGTTTTTGAGGTAAACACTCTTAAATAAGGTTAGTTTATGGTCGATGATGGTATTCGTTTCACAGCTCATTTTAATTAATTGGTATTTTAATAACCGCAGCTACAAATTGAGTTTATCTACATTTTTTGAGAAAACATTTTCGTTTTTGTTAGTGAATTATGGTACACCTGGGGATAATGGGAATACTGGTAGAAGGTACTCAACATTTTCTATTAAAATAATCAATTTGACACAGGGTTGAACAAAACTATAATATATAGTGTAGACAAAATTATACACGAGAGATGTCCACAAATATCAAAATTAACTATAATATACAATAGTTTCACTTAAAGCTGTACCTAAACTGAATTTTTAGATGATGTTTCAGTTGAAAAATAGAACTAAGACGAGAAAATTTTCAAAGACATTTGTCTCAATAAGAATGACTTGCAGAAATGGTTTTTGTTTTCTGATAAAGCACCATATCAGTCGACAATTTCTCGTCGGTATGGAGAATTCAAACTTGGACGGATTAAACTTAGGAACGATCCAAGAACAGGTCCACCAATATCAGTCACCCAGGAACACGTCGATACTGTACGTAGACTGGTCCAAGAAGTCATGAAGACAAGAAATTTGAGCATCATTAGTTTCTCGTTGGATGCCGCATCTGTTGAAGGAAGAACAAAAAGCAATTAGGTAGAGTTAATTTGTGTCAAAATCTCTAAACTGACAGGAGCTCAAAAAATATAGGTACACATTATATTAAACATCAGTTGGCTGTCTGGGGGTTCCAACCCATGTAGAAAACCCCCAGAGTTAACAAAGGGACCAAGCCTGGGCAGTACTGGGAATCCTAGCTTCGGCGAACCTGTATTGGTCCATGGATGAGTCAGGCTGTTTAACAAAACTTCGGCCATGCCTATGATGATTATCCAAGCTTGGGCCAAGACTGGATAACCTAGCCTTGGCCATTTATCGGGAATCCAAGTTTGAACCAAGACTGTTTGACCCAGCCTTGCCATGCCTATGATTATCCGAGCTTGGGCCAAGACTGGATAACCCAACCGTGGCCGTTCGGTTACATACGGCGTATTTTAGTTCAGCGCTCCGTCGCCAGCCATACTTTCATTATTTGTCAGGTCAATCCGAGTTTCAGTTATCCACTCACATTTTTTATTATTTATTACTCCTTAAAGTAAACATGTCTGCTGCGTATCTTAGCGTTTAAAGGTGGCGTGCGTTAAACAAAGCAGAAAAAGTTTTAAATAATAAAACTAATACAGTTGTTAACGAGCAAATTTTAAATAATCCAAAAGCAAACATCAGCTTAGTCAGTGAAGTTAACGATCTTGGTAGCATAGACTCGTGTAATCTACAAGCGTTTAATAATAATTTGGATAGTAATAATAATAACGATTCTATCAGTACAAGTAATAATGATTCTGACAGTAGTAGTGATAACGATTCAAAAAGTAGTAGCAGTGATAGTTTGAAAAATAATAATGATGCCCAGTCCTGGGAATTAAGCATGGTCCTGTCCTGGCATTTAAGCATGGCCCAGTCTTGGCAACCGAGCCTGCCCCATCGTTATCACTCCATACTTCTACCAAGATCGGGCCAAGCCTGGCTTACAAGCTTGGCCCAGAGTTCTACAAATTTAGGACAAGCTTGGTCCCTTGGCACTTTCCTTTATGGATAGATAAACCAAAACCGACGAAATTTATCCATTCTCGAAGTGTTTCCAAAAAGATTGTGGCAACATTTGTCTCAATATCGGTTCATGTAAAGGCTCAGGATGTGGAATTTACTCCAGATCACTAAGCCTAAGGATTAAGTGGAGAATGGGAAAAAACACCAGCGTGGTTCAAACGGAAATGGCTGGTATTTCAATTGCCACAAAGGAACTAACCAGAAAAGGAATTTATGGCCAGCTTTGAAACGGGATGTCCAAGATGTGACGTCAAATCAGCCTACTGGCGACGAGCCCGGCAGCGGCGGCTTGCGCCTTCATATAGCCGACTACACTTAACGTGTGAATGTTGGTTTAATTCGGTATTATCGGCGAATTTTGCATGTTAGTTGACGTTTATGTTTGTTTTTAATCAATAATAACTATAAAATGAGTGACAAAAAGAGCAAATACAAGTATTGCATAGTACCAGATTGTCAAAGTACAACCGTAAAAACTGAAAAACTTTTTGTTTCGTTACCTAACGATTTGAAGGTTAGAAAACATTGGCAGAAAGCTACGCGACGTACTATATTTGTTTCTAATAAGTATTGTTGCTGATGCTGCAGCCAAGTTAGAAATTTCCAGTAGCAAGCTTTTTCCATAGAAGGATCCTCTGTTCTTCGGTGTAGCCACATTAAGAATGCCACAGCATGCTTGCAACCCCCCTCAGACGCAGGACAATCGTGGCATAAAACTTCTTCCACACAATTTTTAATCGTATGAATTTTACACGAAACATTATAATTTTTAGATTTTATTTTATGTTCTGGAGTGATCTTTGCTTTAACAAAATAATAAGATTGGTCTTGTTTCACTTGAACATAACCAATGGCGTTATCACCATAAGTCGTTCTTGCATATTTAAATGAAATTGAGCCTAAAAACAGCTATATCCAAGTACATAAAAAAATCGCATGACATGAAATGATAAGACTGATTTTTGTGTTTGTTTATTCTTAGAAAAACCCTGAGTTTACCCTAAAAAAAACATTGATATGGACAATCAAGTGATAAATCCAACTAATTTGTATGTTAGAATGTGTTCTAGGATTAGATTGAAATATCAGAAATAAATATGCAAATTGAAGCGCGCTAGAGCTATTTAGGTTGTTCCACCTCCACAGATATTCTTTATATTCCAATTTTATCACCACCCTACCCTGTATACGACCTCACGTGTTTATTTTTTAAATTTTATTCGCCTGCTAATACATAATACGTTTACGATAACGAATCGAATACGATTGCGAACACTTAGGTACTTTTCCATTTGCACACCTCTTAATTCTGCTCTGATATAGTTCTTATTTTGGTTAAAATACTGCATAACCATTATTACATCCACCATCGGCAAATTGCCAGAATCGCCTTTTAAAAAACCTTTTTCTAACGAGACCATTTCGGATGATTAGATTTGCGTACAAAGCCGTTCTACAAATTAATTATTACACTAGTCTCTACGCCTGGAACCTCGATACTGCCGAGCTCCACGGCTGATGTGACGTCACGTTGGCGAATTTCGTTCAAGGGGCGAAGCTAACTTTACATTCTAATTTCTCGGATAGTTTTGATTCAATCGATTTAATTTTTTCAGGGTAACTATAAATGAAGCAGATTTATTGGAATTTTAACCAATAATGTAAAAATTTAATTGACCTAAATGACCCCACAAAGAACTAATGATACATATCGATTTGTGTGTCGAAAGTTTCGAAAAACCAACCCCCAACGACGAATGATCGTCCATCAATATTATTATTTTTGTCTTCTGAACGAATAGTTACAATTTGACGCTTATGAATCGCTTTGAATAGTAAAATACTTTTAAATTCGCCATTTTTCCAACAAAATTCTCCCTAAAAACTTTTCGTTTAGCATAAAAATGTTTCGCGCAACGAAGATTCCTCGTTAAACAGTTCCTTTTAATTAATTTTCGTTAACTAAACCTTTCAAACAATTAATCATTATCCTATTATGTTGTAGTGAAGTTGTGTTTCGCCGCCGGTCTTAGAACTTTTAGAGTAAAAACAGTACCGACTGTTCCAATTAACATTTAAATTACTCGAATCAAAATTAAAAGTACATTTTTCGAAGAAACAGGTAAGTTTAATTGCATCCATAAAATGTTTACTGCTAAAGTTACGTTTAAACAGTTTCCTTTTATGAGTAAAATAAAGGGCTTTAGCAAAGTTAATTAGTTACAACAACTACCGGCCCCACCCAGTACTGGCTATGCAATAACAATTAAATATATCAACATAACACAAATGACAAAATAGGATTTTATATTATATCTGGCTGATTCCACGTCGATTCAACGAGGAAAAAAAAATCGATGTCTTTGATTTTTCTGAAACTTTGAGACCATTTCATTTGCGATTTCATGAGACACGTGTTTTTCCTTTGATCCAAAAAACGTTTTTGGAGCTCTGTGTACATCGTAAAACCTTTATTTCGAAAACTAAAAACTACCTTTTGTTTAAAATGGTCGCCATTTCGGCACAAATAATCGTATCTGAACCGCTTTTTTTTCAAACTGTGCGTAATTTAATCAGGTTTATCATGATTTTTCCGGATTTTCAATATCTTGGAAAAATGTTCCGGAAAATCGGGAAAACAAAAAAAAGGGCTTTTTTAAAAAATGCGATTTCTCAAAAACGCCCACTTTAATTAACGCGAATTTTCGATATGTTATTCTCGAATATATAAGCTATCTTTTGGGCCAGACCGCAATATGCCTACTTTTTTCTTTCCAGATATAGAACCTTGCAAACACAAAATATAATTTTTTCACTTTTTTCACGAATTTTTTGGCTTCTACCGCTCTTCAGTTAGGCCCTATGTTAAATACAACAGCGCCATCGTATTCTACTAAAAAAAATACATCTGAAACATGTATAACATGTTGGAAAAAGTTATTTAGTTGAACTTAAAAATTGACATTTACAAAAATTTCGCAAACCGCATATAACAACACCGCGTCTTGTCTCACGATGTATTAACGTAAATTTGTAATCCTTTCGAAATGGAGATGGACTCAGTACTACTGCTGAACATAATGATACTTATTTTTCCACACAGAATACGATTGGGCGTACCTGAAAAGAAAAGCGCTAGAAGCCAAAAGTGAAAAAGACATTTTGTGTTTCCAAGGCTGTATCTCTGGAAAGAAAAAAGTTGGCATATTGCGGTTAAGCCCAAAAAGTTAGCTTATATATTCGAGAATAACATATCGAAAATTTGCGTTAATCGAAGTGGGCGTTTTTGAGAAATGGCATTTTGAAAAAAAAGCACTTTTTTTAGTATTTCTGATCTTCCGGATTATAGCTATATAGCTCGTTAACGAAGGGAGTAAAGCAAAAATGTATATGAAGTACTGTCATTATTTTTAGCCCATCTATCTACTCCAAAGTTTTTTATACCGGAGCACCCTGTATAAAGATTTTAGGTTAGATCAGATCTTTGTTTTGAAATTAAAAGCTATTATCACTTATTAAAGTATTGTATATTTAGTGCTTTACCAACACATAAACGTAGTGAATATAATAATATAATAATTATTATTATTATTATATTTCTTATTAAAGCATCAAATTAAACTTACATAATGAAAAAATCAATTAGAAAACTTAAATCGCTTACGAAATTAAATACCGGATTTAATTCTTGAATTCCCTTGACCTCAACAACTCCTACCACTTAAATTTCCACGCATCTACGCACACCCTTCACCTCAACCACCTACACCAACCTCCCCTTCTACCCTACCGACGCCCTTGCCCATCGCTGGTCCCGCCCTGCTGTCTGGGCAGAAACAGGAATACTCTCGCTGTTCTCTCTTGATAAATTACATTATTTTGACTTAATGTCGCATGAAATTTGAAGAGGCACAGCCCATGTCGGCTCAACAATGCACACACAGCTGATCATATCAGTCTGTGATTGAGCGTAAAACCATATAATTTATCTATTAACTAGCTGATCGAGTGAACAACAATGAGCTCTATTGTCCATGCCTCGAATCTTTTCTCTTCTTCTTTCTTATGCTTGTATTACGGACCGTTGGCTGCGGTGATCTCGGTGAGAATCTCATCTTACACATTACAGAGTCGAATCTAAAAATTATAGATTATTTTAATACAACAAACGACCGTGAATTCCAATCCATATCAACTGAGTAAAAGTACATAATCGACAGAAAGTTTCAATAAAATCATTGATTTTTTAATATAAAGCTTATCAAAGGAGCGTTTGTCCACACCTCCTTTGATTCAATGATAGCTGCTGCTGCAAGGCATGGAGCAGACGACACCACTTGTCGGTGGATGAAAAACATGCTTATCAACAGAACTGCAGCACCATCCTTATCTGGAGAGTCTATGGAAGTATCGATCATGGATGCCCACAGGTAGGAGTTATCATCTTTACTGTCGGACCTCGTCATAGACGATCTCCTGGTTACTGGAACTGAACAGGAAGTAGATATACACCCAGGGGTATGCAGGTGATCTGATAAAACTTGTACTGGGGGAATACCCTAATGTTATATCGAAGATGATGCAACAGGCTCTGGAAACGGTGGAGATATAGTGTAGGAGGGAATGCCAAAGGGTGAACCCTGCAAAAACTGCGCTCATTCCCTTCACTAAAAAAAGGAAGCTTGAGGGACTAAAACTGCCAAGCCTCTTCAACGCGCAACAGTGTCTAACAAAACCAATAAAGGGAAAATAGCATTAATGGCTGCCAAACGGGCGATCGTACACTGGCTGTACACAACTGTATGGTGAGACCCATGGTCTAGTTTTGGTGGCCAAAAACAGATCAGAGGAAAGCCGAATTGGAGCTGTCAAAACTTCAGAGGCTTGTCTGTCTGTGCATAATGGGTTCTATGAGAAGACTGCGGCAATTCCCCCGCAAATTAAAAATCTCTTATGACGTTTTACACGCGTTATAGATTTGTTTGGAAAGGTTGATAAGAGGAGCCTTCTGTTATGACGTCAGAGCTTAGGCAGTCCATTAGAGGTGTGTCATTAGTGTTCCTCATCAAAATAAAACTAATTTTACTTAGTAAAGTTGGCGCTCATAAATAAGAAATATCCGAGGCGAATATCTGAAGATCACTAAATTCCTCAATTGTAAATGTCAAGTCTATTTCTACAAAAATTAGTAATGTTGCAAAAATTGGGAAAAAAAATCATTTATCTACTAAATACCAACATAATTAATAAATTATTTTGAAATATAACGTAATAATAGAGGGCAATTTCACCAATTAACTGACGTAAGAAATAAAAGTAATCATATTTATGTACAATAAAGAGATAATTCAATTCAATTTTCAGCGCAGCTCTTCTTATTTTTCTTTCATTAGCCTCGTTCAAAAGGTCAACTATCCAAATACATTTTATTTTAGAAATAAAAATTGTGACACACTTTTAGGCCCATAGCTTTGTGATATTTCCTTCCATTGTTTTCTATCTCTTGCTTTGGCCTTCCAGTCCGATATTCCTCCCTCTTTTAGGTTTTCAATGGCTTTATTATATCACATTTTTTTGGTCTTCCTCGTTTCCGCGTTCCTTCTATGTCTATGTCAATCATTTTTTTTGTCACTCTAGTGTCTGGCATCCGCTGTATATGACCTAACCATCCAAGTCTTTTTGCTCTTATTACGCTGCTCATTTCTTGTTCTCCAAACAAACCTCTTATTTCTTGGTTTGTTATTCTTTTCCATACCCCTTCTTCTTTTTTCCCTCCTAATATCCTTCTGAGTATTTTCCTTTCCTTAATGACTGTACCTAGATAGATATAGCTTTGGACTAGTTCGAATTCCATGGATCTCTGTCCTTTCATCTCTACAACAAAATTTCTCTTTGTTTCTCTTCTTTGTGGGGTTGTCATTTTCAAAAACTTTGACTTCTCTGCATTAACTCTCAAGCTCGCTATCTCTGCCGTCTCTACAAAAGCTTTGCATGCTCTTTTTAGTTCTTTTTCTGATGTTGATAACATTACTACTGTGAATATAATTTACGTTAAAACGAAGACAACAATAATGAACCTAATCCGGTACTGTATATTTCTCTTACATTGAAGGTTCTGAAAGGATTTCTTCGATGATAAAAAAAGCTTAGCTCCTTAAACACTCTGTTAGTGTAAATGCGCCAGAAAATTGTCTTGTTCACAAAAAGTGCTAAAGTGTAAGAACGCGGCTTTCAAGTAGGAGGTCTTTTTTAAATCGTTTAATAAATTTAGTTGTGTGAAAGGTACAAAAATCAATTTGAACAACTCGTTGTTTGGTATAACAGTTCGGTATTTGAAACAAGGACATGACAACGGGGAAGGGTTGTAGGATGTACCTTCTGGACGTATTCTTTATTAAATAATGTAGTTACTGCAGAAGAAAATAAACGAAACAAATGCAAAAACAGAATTGCCAAAAGTAGAACGACTAGATTGCGAAGAGGAAGATATTGTTATAGGCTCTGAACAATGAATGTACTAGAAGAGTAAACAGACTAATAATTCTATGCCAATATAAACAGTGTCAAAGTTTATGTATTTATTCTGCTTGATTCCATGTCGCAGTGAATATAATAAGTTGTTTGATTGTTGTATGTATAAAACATGAATAGGTATTTTATTAACAGATGTCGAAAGAATAATTAAATTTTAAAATATCTTGTAGATATACCAACCCCGTTTGACTTTGGAGTGTATTTCAATATCCGGCGGTGCATATTGCACGGGAAGTAGTTGTTGCTCCTTAGTTGAACGGCCACTGTTCTGCTTCTACTTATAGATTTTACTCACAACTATACTTTGGAAAATACCTTTAAGGTAACGAATCTTTGAAACCTGATGACCTAACATCCTAGTTTTATTTAACCATCTCCTTTCCTTTGAATAACTTATTTTGAGTCATTAAATAGGCTAATTAATCAATCTTTAATCTTTTTGCTATTAAAGTTGGTATTTATCAAAGTGAGAACATAAAACAGATTTTCCTATCACCTTCTTGGCTCCTGTTGACTACGTCTTTGATTTAAAAAAGATTCTTTTTTTCGTTTTGTGTGGCTGTGGGAGCGGATAATACTGCGGCTCGAAGAACACAATAAATAAAAGAGTAGAAAGCAATCATTTTATTTACAGCCAGATAATAGATATTTATTTAATTTGTTACACCGGAGATTACGGTTTTTTCTTTCTCCACTTCGGACAAATATTTTTATAGAGTTAATGGTATTGTAACACAGAGGACGACCAGAAATAGGAATTATGTTGTACTGAGGACAATAAAAGAGTATGTAATGGAAAACTAAGAAGAAAGAGAAACACATCAGTACAGAAAAGAAGATAGGAAAACAATGAAAATGTATAAATTAAGAAATATCAAGAAAGTATGAATTATAGGTATTATTCCAACAAAAAAGTAGAGGATGTATATTAACAGCTTAACAATGACAATGAAAAATGCGTTCGCAGAAACAGCAAAAGAAGTATGTGGAATAATTAGAAAACAAAATCATAGACAAGGTGTATTCAATATAAAACCGAGAGAAATAAAACCAAAGAATTAGTTAAAAATGCGAAAGAATATCAATAATTTGGAGAAAAATGGAGCAGTATAACAAAAGTAACCAAAAACTATTTTACAATTTTCTAAAATCATGGAGGACTGAAAAAAACACAAATATTAAAACCAGGAAAGGGGAAATGTTAACAGAATATACAGCGTTGCTGAAAAGTCTCGCACCAAGGGATTATCTTTGAAACGGATAAAGGGAAAGCTATGAAATTCTAGGACGATGAATGAGACTCTATTCTGCATATTTTAGAGCAAATGTCAAATGTTTTTGACGTCAGCGTTTAGCGTACGGCCGACATCTTGAATTTTTTCAAATGACAATAACCTAGGTCGTGTGTATCACAAAAAAGCTTATTTTTTTCTCTTTCCAAAAATAATCCCAATGTATAACTTGACTCGGATATTATGTTAGAAATTTAACAAAAATATTAAAATTATAATTTTAATCAAAACTGCGTGTTACAGAAATTAATAAACTAAACAATTATTTAAGTTGCAAATACTTCATTACAATAAGTGCTCAAAATGCTGGGCATTTGTTTGTTGACAATGATACAATCTCTCTTCGAAGCTACGAATAGAATCGTTGATCATTTGTGGAGTAATTGCCTGCATTTCGAGACGTATGCGATCCTTTAAATCGTTTAAGTTAGTTGGTCTGTTTACATAAACGCGGTCTTTCAGGTAGCCTCAGGAGAAAAAATCGAGTGGTGGCAAGTCGGGTGATCTTGCCGGCCACTCAATTGTAACTCTTCGACCAATCCATCTCTGAGGGAAAATTGTATTTAAATATTGCCTAACGTCTCTTTGATAATGTGGAGGTGCGCCATCTTGTTGAAAGTATACGTTAATATTAGGAAATAATCTATTTGTAACTATTTCACAAAATTGTAATCGCTTATCAAAATCATCCTCGCCCAATTGTTGAAGATTTTGAACTTTATAAGAATGAAAGTTATTTTTATTCAGAATAGTTTGTATAGACTGTCTAGAAATACCGTGATTTCTTGCCAATATACTTGTAGATGTTTTAGGGTTTTCTTGAACATCTAATAGAACATCTAAAGTCTTACCTTCATTAGTTGTACTTTTCGGTCTACCAGACCTAGGAGTATCTTTTACACTACCAGTTTCATTAAATTTATTTACTAATCTCGTCACTGTAGATCTACTTAAAGGAGGGCGTTCAGGATTTAAATCGTTAAAAAGATTAGTTACTTCGTCATGGGTACGTTTGCGATCACCATATTCAACTAACATTAAGATTTGGATGCGTTGTTTTTCTGATAAATGTGCCATTATTCTTAATTTACTTTTAAATTTCGTGCTAATTTGAAATTGGTATTAGTTTTGGATATTTGTACATAAATAATGAACTAATGATGTGGTTGACTTTTTTAATGCCTAGATACTATTGTTTTTTGTTTTATTTTAAAAACCTACAAGTTCAAATAATTACTTAGTAGGTACAGTACACTTTGATTTAGAAAAATGAAAACGATTTTTCATAGGACATTTTGTAGTAAAGTTATACATTGGGATTATTTTTGGAAAGAGAAAAAAATAACCTTTTTTGTGTAGGGTCACACGACCTAGGTTGTACGCTAAACGCTGACGTCAAAAACATTTGACATTTGCTCTAAAATATGCAAAATAGAGTCTCATTCATCGTCCTAGAATTTCGTAACTTTCCCTTTATCTGTTTCAAAGATAATCCCTTGGTGTGAGACTTTTCAGTAACGCTGTATAAAAGTAATTGTAAGAAAACCCAATGAATAACAAATACAAGTAATAAGTTATCCCTTGGTTGAAAAAAGTATAATTGGTGAAAAAATACTGCACATTCCTCGGAATAGCAGGTATAAATGGTTTTGACAACGAACCAAACTCTCTCAACCTCCCATGGACTGGAGTTAAATTAGTATCCCAAAAAGTTCAAAAAAAGTAAAAAGGAACCAAGTTTTTTCTGAAATATCACTACAGGCTTAAGGTTAGAGGTAATTCTCACCAGACACCACCTCTGTAAGATGGGCAAAGTGGATAGTGGAACAGGCAGATTATGTGATGATGGAGATGAGACAGTGGAACAAATTATCAGCAATTACAGGGTAATTTTCCGCTAACGTCTTACAAACCTCAAACTGGTCTGATCTCATTACAACCCTAACTCCAAAACGGATATAGCTTTCTGTGCAAAGAGAATTAATTTCCTGGTTAAATATTGTTGCAAAAATCACTGTAAACCACCATTGTCAAGGTGACTTTCTTTAGGGGCCATCCATAAATTACATCATTCGTTAAAGGGAGGCAGGGTATCACCGGAATGTGACATTGTGTAACAAAGGGCAGGGGGGGTCAAAAAAGTTTTGTGAAATTATAAAAGTTTTGTATCGTTAATTAGTCGCTTACTGTTTGCTAAAGTCGTTTGTTATCTAAAATATTTGACTTTATGTTGATTTTATTGAAAAATTATGCATGCCTCCTTGATTATCATTGTCATTGGTAATTTATTTATTCAATCCTTTTAGTAGGCGCAGAAAGTTTTATGCGAGAAATGCAAGGAAAGAAAAAAGACGTTGGTAAGGAGGAAAGTCCTTCTGGTTTTCAAATATTTGATATGATTCGAATTTTTTTTCATTCAAAGTATATTTCGTACTTTGCTTCCAAAATGTTTTTACTAAGCTGCTCAAAATGAAAAATTTAATAACATAACCTCAATTATGTTCTTCATTACAGAAAAGTTGACAGCACCAAAGTCAACCCGTCAACGTACAGAAAAAAAAATCACAAATGTTTCAAATGAACCGTAGTTATCCATTTACAATAATTACTGTTTATATTAGGATCTCATTTAATTGGTAGGTTGGTATTCGTTGCATGTTTGTAGCATCGACGGAGTAAACATACAAATAAACAAAAAGCTGAACAACTCCGGTATATATGGAGTATTATTCAGTCTAACACGTTTAAAATTAAGTTCTACTTGAATTATATTGATTTTGTTAAAGTAAACATGTACCTACACTGTGGCAATAGCGAACAGGCGAGCTACAGAACTGTCAACCTCACGCAAACTCTTCAAACACGTTTTCGTAATTAATAGTCCGTGGGATTTAACACAGTTTTATTTGTTATTAACTATAAATGAGACTTAAAAAAGTGTAACAAAAGTTGACTGGCTAAAAGATGGAGAATCTGCTCAGTCCTCAGCCACGTTTTGATGATTTTCTCGGACCTGGGGGCCTATTCTCGAATGTCGAATGACATTTGTCGTATTCGACATATGTCGATAGAAATTGTCGCACAACATTGGCATCTGACATTCTCAAATGGGTTCGACATCTAAGTCGCATGAGATAAATTTTGTCGAATAACATGAACTGGCAACACCGAAATTTCGATATTATATCGAGTTGCATGCCACTTCTCTTGTAAAGTTGTAAAATAATGAAATGACAGTAGTAGTTATATGATCTGTGATGACAGTAATGATTTGGTTATTTGTTATAAGTTAGAATGTACAATGTACTTACTCGAATGTAGAACAAGAATAACAAGATAAACATGGAAAGTGAAACCAAAAAAATATACAATTTCAATTTCTGAAACCTAACAAAAGTATTAAACAATGTTTTGAGTGTTTTGACTTTTGACATGTATAACGTTAACCTATAAATTTCGCAAGTAATGAAATTCTCGCATTCGACATAAATTGTCGACTGCCTTTGACCATTCTACAATTTGTCCATCAAAAATTTGCGAAGGCGACATTTGAGAATAAGAATATTCAGATTTTATTCGACAAAGAGGGTCCCAGATAGAACATTTACACTTGAAACAGCGAGATTACATTTGAAGTTGCGAATTCTACGACGTAAGGTAAAAGCAGACTTCAAAATTATTAAATTGTTGAATAAAACATTCAGTTCTTTGCTTTTTAGTTAATTGTGTTAGTATAAGGCGTTTTTAACAAGCTTATATTAGCACTTGTATGTTTGTTTGTAACCGACTCCTTTGGACTCCATTTTGACCCAATTTAAACAAATAGATTCACTTTGCACACTCGTCAAGGATCGATGACAATACAATATAGTAATAAAATATAAGGTGTTATTAAATCTCGAACTTATTGTATAAAAAAAAATCATGAGGTTTTGCTTGAAACGTTCTACTATAGCAAATGCACTAACTCGTTCCGTGGCTTAGTTGGTTAGAGCGCCTGTCCAGGGGATCGCGAGTTTGAAATTATAAACATTGATATCGAGTTATAGCTATTACCATTATGTCATTAATTAGTAAGGTATCTTGCTTCAAAATTTAAAAGGAATATACCGTTTAAAACGTTTTTTACTCTATATTTTCTCTATCCGATATAATATATTCAATATATTTAATCATCATTAACCTGTAAGTTGGAAATTCTGGAAACGTTGGAGATACTTGTTACTGAACACTGTTTACATTACCACTACACCAACACCAGCACTTTACACTATATTACACGCGCTTTGATAACCAAGTTATTTTCTTCAGAGTTTAACTTCAGTAGGATTTCATGGCGTGTTATAGGCGAAGTATTCGAAGCATGAATATGTCAAACGACGTTTGTAAACACAATTTGACTTTCTGGCATGGTGCTAGGTAACGTTTATTTTCTGTTTAAATGTAAATGTTGATTTAGTATCAGCCTATAGACTAAAGTGTAATTAAACTTATTAGGTAGAACATTCTAAATACCAATATAGCCTGAATAATGCAATAAAGTGTTGTAGAAGTGCTAAACAAAACTGGCTCTGCAATTCGTGGCCTTTCATTTTCGAAAAGGTTGCGTGTCACGTCAGTTGCACGTCAAGATAAACCCTGATATGCGCTTTATTATTAGTTTAAGATTTAAAATTCGCTTTGTTATTTGAATTACAACCTGAATATCCAAACATTTATAATTTTCATGCACGCCATACCATTTTCTATACTTAATATTTTTTTTTGGTCTTCGTTTTGGAATGATATCTCCGGCGTTTTGCTTTGCTGAATGGATACATTAAAGATTGATCGTCTTTTATCTTTATTTATGTGCTGTACAGCTGCAATTATTGTGCTAAATTATACTGCAACCGGTTTTTTTAAATTCGGGAAATTTCACGTTCTTAAATTACGTATTAAATAAAATATACGGGGTGATTCTTAAATGTTGGGCAATAAGCTGAAGGCGGATTCTTTGCGCCAAATATTGATGTGGAAAAAGATACAAGGCGTTCAATTTCAAATTTTTTTTTTTCATTTTTCCCTGTATAGTTGTGAGTAAAATTAATTTGCACTATTTCACGTTATAATAACAGTTTGCGGAAGGTATCTTTGAGAATTAAAAATCCATAAATCATTTCGAATCTTGACCTACCCACAAGCGAACAATTAATTCTCATTGGTGCAATGTAGCTTCCGATTGGTCTATCCAAAGATTTACCTCAACGGATAGTCCTCATTGACTGTAGGTGGACTTAGTTTATTTTTGTTATTTACTACACATTGTCTGTGTGTGCGATTCCTGATAATGAAACTGGGAATAATTATCTGACAGTTCAAAGTACACTCCTGATGAATGAAATAATATTTGAAATCCCCTTCTATAGCAAAAAAAAATGCATTTAACAGCCTGTATCTTTGTATTGGCAATACCGATGTCCGTCCCGCGGTCAGAAAATTGAGGGTTTAGGAAAAGGGTTTTTAATCCCCGACCGATGTCCGTCCCGCGGTCAGGTGGATACACAGGTAGAATGGGCAGGGTAGAATATTATTCCTAGAATAATTAGTATGATTCGTGTATTATCGACACCCTTCCACAGACCCTACCCTACCCTACTACATATTATATCTTATATGTATATATAATATCTGCAATATAAATTATCATACGGATCCACGGGACGGACTTCGGACAAACGTCTTGACCCTTTTAGCCGCGGGACGGACCTCGGACGTACCTGCGTTTTACCCTGACCGCCGGACGGACATCGGATACACCGCTTTGTATACAACAATATTTTATTGAGGGATATTGATTTCAAATAATCCGTCCTTAGCCTATGTACCCATTGTTATGAATCACCCTGTACATCAACGGTGTCTGGTATATATAAAAGAGTTGATAAAACAGCACCTCGGGTGATTTGTAAATTATTCTTATTTTATTTAACACTAAAGTAACATTATTAATAAACAGAGGCTACATACAACAATTAATGTACAAATTTTCCCACCGATTGAATGGTTTCAGTGGCGTAGCAAGAGGGGGGACCGCCACCCCCCCTCAAAATTACAGTTTTAAGAACCAGAAATACATTAGGAACGTACATTAGGAAATGTATGCAACGCAGGCAACAGTGGTGACAAACGTTATTATTGATGTACCAGAATCTGCTCTGGATACTCTTTATTTGTGCAATTCCATATATTTTCTCTAATATTCACGTGTTACTGCAAGTTCTGTCCGTTCTTCCAGTGACTACAGCTACAGCGGAAAGAAGCTTTTCAACATTGAAGAAACTGAAAACTTATCTGAGGAACTGTTCAACTGATAAGCGTACAAGTTTAGCCCTAATTATTCAAATAGATAATAAAGAAATTATTATTATTATATATTTCGCCAAGCCAATCGACGAATTGCACTTTAGTTAGGCTCAGACCGAAAAATATGATTATTTTATAAGAATTTTCTTTCATTTTTTTGTCTTCTTTAATTTGTTTTCTCAATAAATAAGTCTAGATCTGCTCATTTATTGATCTTTTCATTTTTCATTACAAATTACTCTGAAATTAATTTCTAGCTACGCCACTGAATGGTTTAATTCCGTAATGTTTAATCTAGTAGCATGTTTAAAAGAAATTGTCGAAATAATAAAAATCTGATGTTAATATTGAAGAGAAACATGAAGAAAACAAAGATATCACTTAGAGTATCTTTCAAACGGAAATTCACGCCACAGGAAAGATACAAGATATAGAAGGTAAACTATTATCATAATATCGAACAGCTATTAAGGCGCGTCCACACTATGCCGCAATTTGCCGTTGGTAATGCCAATTGGCAAAGCCAGCGACTGTAATAACGTCTACATATGCGTTGGCATTCATTTAGTCTAGTCGCACAAAGTTCACAGAACAGGACAATCCCGGTATATATTTATCAAATTAATAACTTTTTCGTTTGTCCACTCAATTCGTAAGCACGTGCTAACTGGCAGACAGTATGAATCTCACCTGAAGCCCGTTCTTATTGGCTTCCATTGAAGGAGACCGACATTTCAGCGATTTTCATCGGCACTCGGCTGCCTTATTGGCACGTGCCAACGGTCGCGTCTACATCGAATCGGCTTTGCCAATTTGCCATGCGCAGTAACTACTTCTCGGGCGTATTTAGATACGTTTAATCCACACTTGCGTGTTTCCATGTATACTGTAAACGTAGGTTTTACTGAGCCGATCTAGGCACTCGGAACACTCGAATCTAAACGATTTACTTCACATGTCACTTCACTTGTTTATTTTTATTATAAGTAGAGTATACATACTGTTGCTCAAGATCTCCCCATTATGAAGAATGTGTAAAGCCGATGCTTCGTAATTTTCACGCCCTCCGAACTAACTCAATTGGTAAAATTTATCGAGAGGCTTTCGTTGCTTAACGACCAGCTGACTTCCTATTGACAAGCGCATGCGAGTGTTTTTCCCTCTCACTTTGTCAATTGACTGACATATTAATTATCCAGTGGCGTTGGTATTATCAGTGTCAGATTTTGAACTATTTCGTAGCCATATTGAATTCAAGTACGATTCTTAACATTATTAGTTTTTAACAAATAGCGTGTTTTGAAAAATACCTTACCTTTAAAGCAGAGCAAAAATCAGTTTCTATATATAATTATTATATAATAATGATTATTATTTTTAATACTTTTATAAAAATAGGTACCGTACAACGTTGGTACGTTTTTGACAGATATCCGCCATGTTTCCTCGCCCCTTACCGATGCCGCGTAGCTTCAGATAAAGGTTGCGTTCCGAATGAAGGTCCCTTTAAAATTTAGGCCGTAAGGTTGGCTAAAGTTGGTCGAAATTGCATATGGCGACCAAGTAAACTATATAGTCTCCATGAAGTAAACAATGATCATCGGAATCTGATTCACTAGAGCTACTCGAAGATGACACAAACTCTTCCACTACTACATTAATCATTTCATTATGTGGATCCATTATCTCAGTCTCAGTCTCATGTCTCTTTGTTTATATGGCCATATGCAATTTTGACCAACTGTAGCCAACCTCACGGCCTAAATTTTAAAGGGACCTTCATTCGGAATGCAAGGAAACTTGCCAAACTATAGGTATCGTATTGGTCGTGTCAATATGTTTACGAGAATGTGGTGCCTTAAGTGTCTCAGAGTTCTTGCGTAAGCAATTCTAGAATGGTATGGGAATTCCTAGGAAACCTCAATAGGCACGACCTTACTGTGGATTCCAGGAAAAACTAACCTACCTAGCAAAAAGAGATATGCCGAAGCACCCTTTTGAAGGCTGGAACTCTTTTAACAAAGAAAAGAAGATTAAGGCCCGGTAAAATGCATAGTTCAACTGTGTTTCTGCGTTGAACCGAGTTTAATTGCCAATTTTTGTTGTAAGTACGTCAGTCACTACTGATCTGTTGTTCAAATAGAAGTTTACGTGAACGATCCTCGAAGAGCGTTCAAAGGCGGTTCAAGAGGGTGTTGGCATATGACGTTGAGTTGTTAACCTCAAAAAGTCAGGTTGAATATCTGATAATTCATTATTTCAATCAAAATGAACGAATTATTAGAAGAATTAACCGACGGTTTTTTACATTCTTTCGAACTGAAATTTGTTAATCGTTTTTTATTTGCTTTCTCCATTAATTTTCCACACAAAATACAACAACCACCACCTTTTTGTTTACAACCACATACAAAATTGATTTATATCTACAACATGCTTTATAGGAAATGTATACAACTACTTACCGATGATAATTCTCAAATATATATAGTTCCAATCCAAATAAACGAAAATGAAACGAAATATCATAAGTGACATCACATCACACCATATACGTTACGTATAAATAAGGTTAGGATATACGGGATATACGCGCCAATTAACACTGTCAACTGACAGTCAACGATCAAGTTTGGCATGGGACATTAAAATTTCAGATGAAAAGCGTAGTTCAGTGCAACCAACGTGACCTGAACTGCGTTCAACCAAACTAATGTTGATCTTGCACTCTACAACGAAAACCAAAATGAACTCGGTTCAAAGTTGACTGGCAGTTCAGTTAAACTAACGTTCACCTGTGACATCTACAACCGGCCCTTATTCATCCAAAAAACAAGTGAAATAAGATATAGGTAATTTAATCTATAGCATAAATAAGTATATATTTTGTGAGATGTAGGTACCTTAAATTAAAAAGAAAATACAAATTACAAATGGTCGTTGAAACCTAACGGATCGTAAAATAAAACATTTTTCCCCAAATCGAATTTTTCCAACTTCCTCATTAGATAATTAGCTCGGGAAACAATATGTTTTTCGTTGTCATCTTTGGGACGTAATCGAACGGCCAAATTCAAATAGTACTTAGCTTTAAAGAAATGCCCGATTTTAATGCAGGTTTCTCCGAGCAAATACAAATTCGCTAGTACAGTCCGAGGTCGTAGTTCCTCCGCTCGTAACAAATATTTATAAGCGATTTGATATTCAGATGTTGGAGGTTCAGCTGCGATTAGATATTTCGCGATAAGTCTTTGAAACCAGCTTAAACGACACATTTGAAACGACCATTTTCCCATCATGTAGTGCGTGGTAAAATCGTTGGAGTTTAATTCACAGGCTTTGATTAGATGCTCTCTTACTAATGGGGAAAATTTTACTTTCTTTTCCAGATTCATCAGACCGTAATGTGTGTCCAAAATAATCGCCATCCATTTGTGAACTTCGGCGTTATCAATTCCGCCGTTACCAAACGCTAACTGTAGTACAAATAAAGCTTCTTCTATCATCGCACATCTTGTTTCTTTTTTCAACTTTTTGTTAGTTAAATTTAAATTATATAATGCCCTGGCTATCCTCCACAGTACCTCAGGGTCGTTAACAAGTCGTATTCTATCTAAAGTTTCGTACACTTCTATATATTTCTCGTTTTCGTGGTATTTGTCAGCTTGTACTATTGTTTCTGTGATACTTATATGGTTGAAATATTTTTTGATTTTCTCTTCGCTGGTATCTTCTTTTTTGAAAAATAAATTGAGGAATGAAAAAACGGAAAGTTGTTTTTTTGGTTGTTGCAGGACAAGAAACATTTTCATGGCATGATAAAATGAAACTTTCAATTTTGACATAATGAAACGAAACCAAGTTTAGGTTGGATGTAATGCCGAAATATCAAGACACAGTTTTTGACTTTCCTTTAGAGCAGAGCCGCTTTCGGGTGCATCATGTAGAGCACTCCGGAGCTACTCCGTAGCACTTCGGTTCTACTCTTGTACGTTCGGGTTCTTAAAGTATGGCGCTCTCGGACCACTCTAGGCTACCTCGTCTCTTTCCCCTGATACACCTACCGTTTTAAAGGAGTTTCAAGCTTAAACGTCAAAATTTTGTTTTTGTAGGTTATAAACGGTTGTTTTTATGAAGGTTAAGTGTCAAGTTAGTTCTATATATACATATAAAATGGATATATTATGTCTTTTCCAATTCACTATCAAGAATTCTTTCCATTTTTACGAAACTATATTTGTTAATGTTTATAAAAGTTTTTGGGGATAAAACTCTAACTAAAAACATGCCGTGATATTTGACATTTCAAAAGCTGGCAGTGCTGGAGCGTTCCGGTGCACGAAAATCAAGAGTACTATTCAAAACACCGGTGCATAGTGCTCCCGGAGCGTGATGCACTACACCCGAAAGCGGCTCAGAGGTACTTTTCTAAACCGCTCCGTGCGCCACCTATTCGCACCTTACTATAAGTATTGCGAACTATAATTTTGCCCGCACTTTTGCGTTTCATGGCCGGTTTTATAAGCTCGGGCTACCCCTTCCCCGAGAGTTAACTCTCGAGTTAGCGTTTGTCATGTGCAAAATGCTAAAATGTCAAGAAAAGGAAGGTTATGTTAAAAACATAAATATATATAAATAATATTATATGATACCTATATTTTCAATGTGAACATGGATGAAGTGAGAGATTTATTTGAAATTTTTGATGACTTCCTAACAGATGTAAAACCGGACCTAATACAAAGAAAATTTTAAAAAATGTGAGGTTATAGGTTTTGTTGTACCCGACTAATTAAAAAATTAAAATAACACACTGTAAACAATCGATTAAATTGCAATCACTTGCACCGTAATTTTAGGGTTCTTAGTTAAAATAAACTAATCAATCTGGGAGAGTTTTGCTAAATTTCAATCGGTTGGTACTAACACCTAACTTCAGTCTCAGTCAGACAATGATATTTTGAGGTTAGAAAAATTATTTATTTTTATTTCCCATATTATTTTTTTGGCAGTCGCCGGTATTTCCTATTTTTGTGAAGTTTTTGCTTCAGGTTAGCGAAATAAAGTGTTCCTAATATTTGGAGGACAAGGGTAGGCGTAGCCATATAAGTAATGATGGATTCAACCTCCACCAGCGCGAAACGGGTGACCAAAACCTAGGTTTTGTAAAATCATTGTTCTGGTTTGGTGCACTTACAAATCATGATTAAACTCCAGGTCCTCCTCAATTCTTTCTAATATGCCAAGAACGGTTGATTTAAAGAGACGAAATCTCTTGAAAAAGGTGAGGTTATCCGTTGTGGAAGTGATTGGCTCTATCATATACCCTTCGTGGAAAACCCATATCAATTATATCCAATATATCCCTATCATCCTCAAGGAATATGTCGTCTTCCCAAAAATCCATTTTTTAGTAACTAACTCGGAATACTAGCGCACAGAGTACTTTTTTGAGGTTAGACACATCTGTTTATTGTGTTTTTTAGGTTAGAATTCATACTACTGTGGTTTATATACGATTTAAGCCTCCAAAATCGGTGGCTTAGTTTAACAGTGGTTTAGAAGAGTTTAACCGTGGCTTAAATCGCGATGCAAGCCAAAATTCAAAATTAACTATTTATAGTAAGAAACAATGTATGATACTGAAAAAAGAATAGAATATAATAATTACAAGTTTCTTGTATTTATTTTTTAAAAAACCTTGAATTAAAAACGAAAAGAAAACACAGTTAAGTAGGTAATATTTGTGTCTACACATAAAACTCGAAGATATTTCGTGATGTTTAAAAATATAGAAAAAAAGTCGTGTTTGCTTATGAAATCATAGACAAAGTAAATATATTAGTTCTGAGTTCCATTTTAGTGATTATCAGTTAATATGCGGGGTAGAGAAAAGAAAAAATAATTGGATGTAGGACCGACTGGTCGGTTCGGTCGATATTTATCCCGAAGCTGTGAAGGCTTCAATTGGTAGCTAGGACCGAGATGTTTTGTCGGCTCGAGTAATAATCACAGAACGGCATATGCGGTCTGACGCGATCTCAACAGATCAAACGCGCGAATGGGCTCGGTAAACAGCAATTAAGCGGCAAGTTTAACCACCTTAATCACGGGGCTTAACGTGCTACTTTGACTTTATAATCACCGACCAGTCATGCTTATAAGGCTGTATATAAAACTTATATATATTGTGAGATGGTTGAGTCTATTCTTTCAACTCAGACACCTCGTCTTCGTCTCTCTTCTCTTCATATTTCTTCTTGTTTTTTCTTTTCATATACAACACTGCAATGTTATCGAGTTTGCATATTATGTGGGTTGTGTGTGTGTGTTGTCGGATAATGTTTACTCTTGGTAATTGCTTATCTTTAGGTACTTAGTAAAATGATTACATTAATTTTGGGTTTTACTTTCCTACTTTGGAATAATCTTCAAGCAATAAAAATAATGTTGAAACATAATTAACGTATTAAAAATTACAATTTATATTTGAGGGTCCTCTTAAGGTATATTTTTTATGAAAGATAAATAATCAACTTGAGAATTATTAGGATTTAAAATCGTAAAAATACGTTCCATTTTTGGGCATTTTCCCAAACGTTTTTATACCAACTGGGTTCGCAGTGCATTTATAATTTGA
This sequence comes from Lochmaea capreae, assembly GCA_949126875.1. Classification (NCBI taxonomy): domain Eukaryota; kingdom Metazoa; phylum Arthropoda; class Insecta; order Coleoptera; family Chrysomelidae; genus Lochmaea; species Lochmaea capreae. The sequence goes on from OX421400.1 coordinate 4,896,621, forward strand.
GTATTTCAGAAAAAAACGTCCATGAATAATACAGTCCAGTAAATAAATACCGAGAAACCCCCCAACCTGTTCATCTCATTATTGTCGGACTTTTTTTTTGCAACTTGTAGGTATTCACGGGTAAATTACTCTCTGAAAATATGTCCTCCGCGAAATTTGCGGAAGGGGCTGAAAAATGGCCAATAATCCCAAAAATTGAATTTCCGCCGATATCTCCGGAAATATGACACTTAGAGAAGTGGGGTTTTGCTAGGAATGGAGAGCAGTTTATTATCTACAAAAATGATCTCAATCATTTTTGTCAAAAGTTTAACCGTTTTCGAGATAAACGGGCCCAAGCGTACCTTGGATTTCGAGCTGCTGCGTGGCGTCTCCGGGAGCAAGCTCCGTGAATGTAGGAATGGGATGGCGGGCAAATTGGCCCATAACTTGAGTAAAAATGAATCTTTTTTCATGATTCAAAGTGCATATGAAAGGAGGGACCTGTACCTATAACATCGTGTAACTTTTTCGTTTTTTTTATTTTTCAGGAATATTGAAAAAACTGGCCAAACTTTATTTTTCCTGAATATTTGACCGCCCTTATCAATCCGTTCATATTTTTTAAATTAGGCGTAGTTTTACCGAAACTTTTTGGATAATGGGACTTTGATAGGTGGTGAATGTATTCCGAAAGAATGAATAAATAATTTTTGTGTATGTTTATAAACAACATGTTTTTCTTGGGACGTTTTTTTTTTATTTCCGGAGTTTTCTGAAAATTCTCGGGTCTACCGCAAATTGATAAACAATGATTGGCAATATCGGTCTTTAATGCACACCATTGGAAAGCTGAAAATGTCCTCTTTTCGATGGTTTATAAAATTTTTGGCCAAGTTTTTTAGTTTTCCGGAAAATATTTGCAAGCCTTTTTTTGCAAGAAATATTGATCCAGGGACAAAAATTATGGGGACCATTTTTGTAGGTAATGAACTGTACTTCATTTCTAGCAAAACCCCACTTCTCTAAGTAACATATTTCGGGAGATATCGGCCAAAAACTGAATTTTCGGGATCATGGGCCATTTTCCAGCCCCTTTCGCAAATCCCGCGGAGGACATATTTTCAGAGAGTAATCTACACATGAATACCTACAAGTTGCAAAAAAAAAAGTCCGACAATAATGAGATGAACAGGTTGGTGCCTTTATTTACTGGACTAATAGCAGAAGGGCGTAATGCAGCGTATTTATTAAAATAGTCAATATATTTTCCAGTAATGCAAAAAGAACGACTTATTTTCGTTTTAGTATTTGGAATTTTAACAATCAATAATTTATCTATTAATTTAATATCAACTTGTCCTGATTACGACACTACCATAGTGGCTTTAGACAAGATCTATGTCAAACCAAACAATGTCATTCATGCCAGGCATATTCTAACGACACGACAGCAACAGGCTGATGAAACGGTAGACGTTTACTTACAATCTTTAAAGCAACTGGCCAAAGATTGCGATTTCAAAACCGTAGACGCAGAAACAAACACGAACGATACAATTAGAGGAGCTTTTATAGCTAGCATATCGTCCCCTAAGATCCGCTCAAGACTGCTAGAAAGCCTCACACTAACTTTGGAAGAAACGTTTAACATAGCACGTTCTATGGAAATGGCAGATGTCAACTCACAGAACTTTGTTAACCCAACAGTAAAAAGGCTCGTTTTCACGTGACAACAATGTCGCGACTTTAGTGCCATGACATTTACAGTTTTTCGCAATTTTTTATAACAAGCAGATAAAATAATCGAAAAATTGATTGATCAATATTAAATTGTCACAACATAACCCTAAAAATGCCAAGACGTCAACTGAATCAGATAAACCATTTTAATCGCGGCAACAGCGCGCATTTTTGCCAACATATAAAGTTTTTAGTACGACTGATGTTAGTTTGAGTTTAATAATTAAGTAACCCACGAGTTGTATTACATATGAAATCAATTACGAAACCTTTCTTTAAGCATATATTCATATTTTTTGATAACATGCGATCTATAAATTTCAATATTTATTAGGATTAAGGCTGTAAAACATACTGATTGACAGCAACAAAAGAATGACATAATACAAGCGAACGTCTCTTTTTTGGCACTTTGATCACGTGTGTTGATATTTATGAGTTACGAACTATATGTATGATATTTGTGTTAAAAGTAAATTTTATTTTGTTCGTGCTTTTTCACTCACAAAATGGAATGTTACTTTTAACACTAATATCATAAATAGCTATTATTTCATGCACTAGTGCAAAGAAGTAAAGATGTACACAATTCGTAGCACGGTAGTAAAATAAAAAAAAATTAAAATATCAGCCGCATTGTCTAAATGGCATTATCATAACTACGTTTTAATTTTTACGTTAAAAGCCCTTAAAACACAACCATCAGTCTACCTACTACGCATTTAAAACTCGTGTTTACTATAATTATTATTTCAGTTTAGTCTTCCATATGGTGTTCCTCTCTCGATATAATTAAGGGCTTTTATTATTTTTTAAATGGAAATGTTTTTTATCTGATTAATAGTTAGTGTGAGTTTATTGGTAAATATTTTTATTTTATCTCTCACTATCTTTCGAAAATTATGTTTAAGGGGCGAGAAAATGTTTAAATTTTCAAAATTTTGGTACCAATTTAAATTGTATAATTATTACTGTTATAGTCAACTGTCAAAAATAATAAGCTGCGTGTGATTGGAAAAAAAGTTAATACCTATATACAGAGTGTCTTACGAAATCTTGTACAGTGTATTGAAATTATTGCTTTTCTAGAATTAAAGTAATTCAAAATGTATATTGAGACATACTGTATGTATTTTTATCTTAAATTCCGCGTTGTTCGTCCTGGAGTGATTCCTCAAAAGTACCTAACGTTTTTGGTAGACCGTATTATTAATTAAAGCGATCGAAAATTTTAATTATAGAAAAACTTTTTTAGAAGACAATGATTTTTACTTGCTTCCCATTTTATTATTGTTGTTCCAATACATCCGGTGCCGAATTCGATTTCTTTAATTTCCTTTTCGATTTTTTTTGCAGTACGATTAGGTAGTACTTATTAGTACGCAGTCATTCGTGAAAAGATTCTCACCCGAAACACTTATCATTATTATTAGGTTTTATATCTCAAAGATAAAACGTCATTCATAGAAGAAAATTATAGTGTGGGAGGAAGGCTCTTCAGTGATTTGTTTATGTTTATTTGTTAGACATTGTATTATTCTCTTCCAGCTAATCTATGTGGCATAATGACGGGTGCAAAAATGCACAATTTTTTGCAAATAAAATATCGTATGTTGGATAGAAGGTCGCAGAGAAATTACTGAAGCCTGGACCGATCTTTCCCTAATACTAGAGAAACTATCCACCAGGGGCGTCGATAGTATTTTTTCTTTTGGGGGGGGGTGTTACAGGCTTTTTGGTTTAGGTAATAAAAAAAATCATATTGTAGAGAGCCGTAAATAACATATATTAGAATTAGAAACAAAACTAACTTCTTTGGACAATCAAATCACAAATCAAACAGCCATACACTTTTATTATATGATATTATCTATTACAGCAAGCGCCAAACATGATAGACAGGTATAGACTCTCCCAACTAAATTACCATTGGATTGCAATAAGCCCCTTGCCGATCAGTGTGGTGCCTATAATTATGATTTCTATTCAGACAATGCCAAACGCCAACAGAATTGGAGGACAACTAATGATGATACGCCTCTGTACAGAGCATTTATATGTCTTGCAAGAGCTGTAGTGGGAGGTAACATTGAAAATAAGTTTGTGCGCATGGGGGCGGGCTCGCCTCACGTTTGGTGCTTGCAGTACCTATCTTACAAATAAGAATTTACTATTTATTTATTAGTCTTGGGGAGGTAATTACCCCTACGTCTATATCGACGAAGCATCGAAAAGACATTGTTGATGATCACGAAAGTACTCATAGGTATACTCAGTCAGGTGGTAACCCTTGGTCGTCCACTTCTAGGTCTTCGGCACTACTAACGTGGAACGGTGCAAATTAATTTTACTCACAACTATAAGTAAATTATAAATTGGAACATCACAAAAAGAACTAAAGCAAATCTTTAGATAAAAGGATCATGGAAGACAGCAGATCCTTGGGAGCCCTAGAAAATATGATAAAATCAAGATTATTAACAAGGATAACAAAGATCGGACTATACAAAACAATCATACAAACGGACGCACCGGAATTCGGTCCCGCTACCTGCGGAAGGGACTACCTGTAACGGATTAAATTCGAACTATTCGAAGTGTGGTCACACCAGCGAAAATGCGATTTCGGAATTGGGTCCCATGTACCTACTATTTGTTTAATTTGACTTTTATTTTCCTTCACATATTTTTAGGCTTAGGACCAACAGTACACACTTATTGTTGTTGTACTGGCATGTTTAAAAATTTACGCTAAATGCTTATCGTCAAAAATAAAAACAGTACGTGAAATAATAACCCAACCAAACCTACCCCTACCAAACCACCTTCGTATTTTTAGTCAATTTTTTTGTAGAATGAATTATAATAATTTTCAATAATAACCCAACCAAACCTACCCCTACCAAACCACCTTCGTATTTCTAGTCAATTTTTGAAGAATAAATTATAATAATTTTCAATAATAACCCAACCAAACCTACCCCTACCAAACCACCTTCGTATTTTTGAAATCTACCTGCTTCGACAGCGGACCGAATTACGAAATCACCCTTTCGGATTTGGACAAGGTCCCTGTGAGCAGGTATCCCTTTTGCTAGGTACCCGGACCGAATTCCGAAACACCGATACAAACTACTCTATCGTATTAAGCTTGAATGTTAAATAAAAAGAATAACAGTAAACTGAGAAGGTGGGAACGAAAGATACTAAGAAAAGTTTAGGAGGAATTAAGGATACTGGGCAGTGAAGAAGAACAAAAAAAATAAATTTAAGACAAGTATAAAATTCAAGCACAACGACTTCGATGGTTAGGCCATGTGGGTAGCATGTATGACGAAAGGTGATGTGGGAAGAAGATTATTCTTGGAGGTGAAGGGTGTAAGAAAAAAGGGGACGACCCATGAAGAAATTGATGGAGAAATATTACAAAAAAGTAGAAGCTATGGGCCTGTGATGCCTAAAGCGCTCTTATATATATAGGTATGTATATATAAATTGGAACATTAATTTTATTTTATTATCTGTATTGAAATTTGTAGAGTTTTAAAAACCTATTCAATATTAAACACGTTATTATTTGAAATAAAATTTTAACGGTTTTTTTTCAGCTTTCAACAACTTATACTTTTTTTAACATTTCAATATATGCATACAATTGAATTTTCGAAATTATAACTTTGCAAGTTGCCTTATTATTAATACAAAACATCATTTTTGATCAGGTGTGCAGCTGGCTAAACTAGTCAAGTGGAACGAAATGGAGGAGTGTCACATTTTTTACGGTATTTATATATTTTATATCATCTGTTTTTTAAAGTATGGTAAAGACAATGTACCTAATATTAAGTTTCATGCAAATTGATGGATTGAAACGAAAACAAAAATGTTTTTCAATAAAATTGGAATTCATTTACATAAATTTATATTATAGGTGTATGGTTGTACCTGAATACAATAGTGTCATAAAATTGGAACAATATTCAGACAGAAATTTTTAAACAATAAGGATTCTTTACTGTTATCAGTCTTGCCTAAAAATAAAATCATTTTTAAGGCTCCTCTTTTACATGTGTTTTACTATACTTTCTTGGTTCATGTTTAGGTTAGGTTCTACAGATTGCGAAAGAGCTTTTCGAACTGTACGATTTACACAAGCACGACAAGGAAAATACGAGAAAAACAGCTTGAAAGAGAGAGAAACAACAACTGTTCGTGGCCAGCGAGGGCGTGTATTTAGTTCCAGAGGCCGGCCGAATGTCCACTGCCACCCCATTTCAACCGCTGTTGTCAGAAGCGCAGACTAATTTGTACAAATGATATTTTTGTCTCGTCATCGTTGACTCCTTTTCCAGCTTATGCACTATTAGGCAAAACAAACCACCTCCATCCGGCAACAGTGTTCTTTACAGAGATAATTCACATTTAAATTGCTATTCCTAGGTCTTTTCGCTACAAACGTTGATCACATTTGTACAAATTAGTCTGCGCTTCTGGCAACAGCGGTTGAAATGGGGGGGCAGTGGACATTCGGCCGGCCTCTCAAGTAACCTAACCTAACTTTGGGCATAACACTGAATCTTAAACATAACTATTTTTCTGTTCACAAGACATAAAAATTTTAAAATAAGGAAATGTTGAACAAACGTTTGAAAAAGAAGAATGCGTGTTGAGAAGAAAAACGGTTTAATATAATACCTATAAATTATTATAAAATTAAATTAGCATCTTAAATTAAAAGGCAAAAGTAATCGCCAGGTGCTTTGAAAACATGCGGCAGGTTCGATTTCAAAACCATTATAATTTCGTCTGAAAACTATAAAAGATAAGTAGTGGCCAGGTAGTTTTTCCACCTGTAATAATTGCCTATAACTACAGGCAGTCAAATTAAAAAGGTGTTAGAAGTGTATACTAATAACATATTTAGAGTGCCAAATGTTCTATAAATATTTGGATGCCTAACACATAAATTAGCTGCAACTCTACATTGTCGGATCTACTTTTTTTCCAACAAAGGGTACCCATACGCAATCGTTCAGCACTAATATAATGTCATTGGTTAATACCATCCAGTTTAAAGAGCCAATCTTTCATGTCTTCCAATTTATAACATTCAAAATAAAGTTTTAGAATGCGATAACTGCCTCTTCTGGGGACTGGAACCCTTATAGATCGGGAAATTGTTTTTCCAGCAATTGCATTGTCTTGGTGGAGAATCATTTGTCGTTGTGGGCTGGGAAACTCAGCAACTACTTCCGGCAAACAAATACCTAGTTATGTAACAATCAGCTGTAACAGCTCTTTGATCTCAAGGAGGAATTGTTACTACATGACAAGTATCACCACCATCTTTTCGGAAACACTTCGAAAGAGGATAATTTTCTTTGGTTTTGGTTCATCTTGGAACACCCAAACGGCCAGTTGATGTTAATTTTCGGGTTCATAAGAGTAAAGGACCTATTATTATGTCTAATCCCTCTTGCAGGAGCTTAGGTAATATACCATCTGGTCCTGGAGTTTTGTAGGGGTCAAATAAGTTCCTAGTCCTCTTTGGTTGCCTTTGTTTTGGCAACCGGCCCGTTGTTATAGCTTGAATACTTTCCGTTCGGCAACTGAGTAGAACCAAGTTTGTTTGAAGTATCCCTTTTGAGAAGTCTGTTAATTCTGACGCTGTCAAGGACACCTTACATGTCCTCACAGAATTCTCTCCAGGACCTCTCCTTGGATTCTTTTATTTTTGTTTTATATACACCTATATAGTTTAGCTTTATACGCTTCACAGTTGCCCTTTTTTTTCGCTTTATTGAAAAAGTGCCTTGTTTCTTTCGTTAGCGATGTCTTTATTCCACTAGACGGCTTGTCTAGAAAAGTTTTGGTTCATCTTGGAACATCCAAACAGTGGATGTTCATGTTCGGGTTCATAAGAGTAAATCCAGGATTCAATACAACTGATAATACTGTGTATATTTTTTGAGCCCCTGCGTTAAGTCGGTTTCAAGTTTTTGACTATAATTTCTTTCTGTTCTTCCGTCAACAGATATCCAAGGAGAAACTTCATTAAAATTTTTTGAATTGTCTTTGAAATGCCCAGTGATGCTCCAATTTTAGAATCTAGGACATATTGTTATTCTTGGATCAGCTTACGTACAGCAATGACGTTTTCTTGGGTGACTGCCAAAGAGAAATTGTCGACTGATTTGGAGCTTGCTTCATTATCTAAAACAGAAACTAACTCGGCAATGCATTCTTGTTGAGACAACTGTCTGAAAATGTTCTTGGCTTCATTCATAACATTGAGCAGATTTGGTGTAGTTTACAGATTATACACCTCGACCAAATTCATTTCAACTCCGAGATGCGCCAATAAAGAAGCGAGAGGGAGATATCTCAGTCCCGCGGAATAAACGCATGTACATTCGGCGGAATAAACTATTGCTGGTCTGGATCCCTGGCCATTCTGGCATGGAAGGAAAGGAGAAGGCAGACTCTCTTGCAAGGGAGGGTGCCGCACGAGTTTCTATCGGACCAGAACCTAAAATTGGCATCTCAACAAGTTTTGCCAAACAAACACTGAATACCTGGACGGCAAGAAGAGCTTTAGACTTCTGGCATAATTTACCAGGATTGGTTCATTCAAAGGCAAATGTTAGACTAAAGCAGGCATGACCTACGTTGTCTAACAAGCCTTTTAACAGGACACTGTCATCTGAATTATCATATGCTAAAACTTGGACTGTCGGAAGATCCGACCTGCCGTCTTCGTCTGGAAGATGTTGAAACAACAAAGCATATAATTTGTGCCTGTCCCGCCGCGGCTCGAATCAGGTATCTGATGTTTGGCAGGGATTCTCTCTCGCACTCGGACCTGAAATATCATTCACCAAATAAACTAATCAGGTTTGTTAAGAAGCTGAATTTGTTTGGTGAAATCTGAATAGGTGTGAGCCACAATAGACTCTTGCAAGTCGCAGTGGAGGGCCTTATAGACCCACTCACCATAAACCTAGCCTAACCTAACACTCGGCGGAAAAAGTTTAATTAGTTAAATAATTTCCTAAATAAAATCCTGAGAATTTGGCAATAAATTCAATTTTAGTTATTAACTGTGCACTATTTCACGACTTTGTGCACACAAAATCTTGTGTTTCAGTTCAAATGGATCTTTACAGTGCAACGTTCTGCCTACCATAGATAAAGGATGCGTTCATTCAATACTGCCTACGACTGGTAGCTGGCGACATTGTCGTACGCGTGATCTACGCGCATCCGTATCTCACGGTTGAAATGAATTTGGTAGAGTTGTAGCTTCCTAGTAACTTTTTATAAATATCTGATTTAAAAAATGAGAAATATTCAACTTACACAGTAATTAATAAAGGCTGTACCGAACAGAATTGTTGGTTTTAAATCGGAACAGTTTCATTCGAATTTTGTTAAACACCACATTTGGCACACACACACACAGGTAAAATTTACGACCATAAAGAATTGTCGAAAAACGAAACGTCTCAAAAGACATCAGACATCAACTTATGATCTTTCTTTGTGTGTTCTAATCGAAAAATAATTCCCAGAAGAGCATTTTAAGGAAAGAAACAAACACAACAGTGGCGAAGCAAGTAACACTAAAGAGGATGTGAAACTATAAATTATTATTTATAGCTAACTAAAAACTTCGTCACGAATATAACTTTGTAATTTTTATATTTTTTTAAATCGTTCAATTGACGGCAACAATAAGAATGACAACGAAAGAGATTGGAGGAAAACTTCTTTCGTTTTAAAATTAAAATGATGAGTTATTATCTGTCAAAAATCGGAGAAAAATATTTATTATCGACCACATTGTTACGCTTCACTCCGTATATTAAATCATTCATTGAATAGAAATGTGGATAATTAAAATTATTTCAAATTTTCTAAGATTACAATAGCCAATTATTTTCCAATCCAAGTAAAACTGTTATTTCTTACAATGTGAACTATTTCGATTCGTCAATAATTATACATTCATTATTTAATTAAATTAATAAAGAATAAAATAGCTCAAGTCTCACAGAAATAGTATAAACAATAGATTGTTAATTAAATTATTGGAATAATAATAAATGGGCATAAATAATATTAATTAATTTGTAGTATTCTTTTGAATTCTTTTTGGCATCAACGTTGTTGTTGTTGTTAAAGTATGGTGAATTTGAATTTACTTTTGTTTTCAAGTTTAGATCATGTTTCGTATGCAATTCAATATACTTCCCGCTCTGTTGACATTCGACAATCTCACTTACTTCGTTTTATAACACAAAGATAGCGCCATCATTAACAAGCTTACATGGAATTCTCATATCGAAAAAACCACACTCAAGGCCAGAATCACTAAGGGAAGGTGCAGGCAAATGTGTGGAAAGAATTGGGGATTAAATCCCAGCATGACCAAATGGTTATACAGTCAAACCTCGATATAACAAATCTCAAGGGACCAAACCGAAAATTCGTTATATCGAGTATTTCGTTACAATGAGGTTCGTTATATTGAGGTTAGGTTAGCTGAAAATTCACTACATCAAGGTTCACAAACGCCCTCGGTCGCTTTCATGTCGATACACGATTATTTTTTGTACTGTACGTTTGTTTATGTTCGTTATAATGAGGTGCAGTCGTGGAAATTTCGTTACATAGAGGTGAAGTTCGCTAGATCGAGGTTCTAACTACGAAAAATTCATTGTATCGAGGGTGATTTATTTTTACCGGATGTATTACAAATTCGTTATATTGAGGTTATGAGTACGGATTATTCGTTATGTAGAGGTGAAATTTACATTGATTCTTATGGATAGTTGTAGGGGATTTGAAAAAATTCGTTATGTCAAGGAATTCGTTATATTGAGGTTTGACTGTATACACAGGTCGTGAGGCCAGGGATAACCTATGGATCAGTAGTCTGGTGGCCCAGGACACTGCAGATTGGAGCGCAGATGATGTTAAGTGGTATCCAGAGGCAAGCTTGCGTGAGTATCACAGAGGCCATGAGAACAACGCCGACTGCATCCCTGGAGCTAATACTAAACCTACCGCCACTGCACATTTTCATTCAGGGAAATGCAAGATCTGCAAGAAATAAAAAAAAAATTCTCTATGGGAATAACAGTTTCCAATATGGATGTACAATTTGGACACTATTATTTAAGTGCAAGGATTTGAAGAAAAAATGGAAAGAAATAATGATAGAAAAATTGAAAGAGGAGGCAGTATAAGTAAAGAACAAAGAAAACTTCTGATGAAGAATTTATTACCAGCAATCGCTATCGCTCAAGCGCAAAATCGTTCTCGACTATTTATTTACATCCATTATAGTATTAATAACTATTTTGTACTTCAAATAGTTTTTATCGTTTTACTTATGATTGTAAGGTTTTTTGAGTTTTCATAGTTTTTCAATATTTTATGTTTTTTAACTGAATTGTCATGATTTTTTTGTTGGTTTATAGTTTTTTACCGTCTTCTGTGATGTTATGTTTTGTTGTTTTTTTTATTTACTTTTTTTTTATTAATATATTTATATTTTCTATAATAGTTTTATTTTACTATAATAATATACATTGTATTTTTCCGTTTATTTTGGTTCTACGACATGTGAATATAAATTTCAGGATAAACAGTTTGTAAAATAATGAGATGTGGTAACAAAAGGATTCATTCAAATTGTAACGTGTATACATACATACATACAAACAACAAAATTGTAAACATAAAACGATACATAACCTCACATTTATTGTATTTCCCATTGGAAATTGCTTATTCCCATGGTTAATGGAAGCAGTCCCTCCGAAATGTGAAGAAACATGTTCCCGTAATAGGGTTCGAGAATTCATTATCTAAAATTTTGATAGGAAATATCAAAATTTTCCCATGGAATTCCTACAGATTTGAGAATCGGGCCCCAGACGAGAAAGGACGATAAACATAAAACTATCCCATAACCTCCATTTATTGTGTTTCCCATTGGAAATTGCTTATCCCCATGGTTAATGGAAGCAGTTCTTCCGAAATGTGAAGAAATATGTTTCCATAATACGGTTCGAGAATACATTATCTGAAATTTTCATAGGAAACATCAAAATCTTCCCATGGAATTCCTACAGATTTGAGAATCGGGCCCCAGACGAGAAAGGATGATAAACATAAAACTATCCCATAACCTCACATTTATTGTGTTTCCCATTGGAAATTGCTTATTCCCATGGTTAATGCAAGTAGTTCTTACGAAATGTGAAGGAATATGTTCCCATAATATGGTTCGAGAATACATTATCTGAAATTTTCATAGGAAACACCACAATTTCCCATGAAATTCCTAGATTTGAGAATCGGGCCCCAGGCGAGAAAGGACCATAAATCTCGCCTCGGTTTGAGTTAATTTTGAAAACAATTTTTGTCGTCTCGGTCTCGTCTGGCAACCAACTTTCTCGTCTCGTCTGATAATCAACTGTCTCGTCCCGTCTGGTAATCAACTGTCTCGTCCCGTCTGGTAATCAACTGTCTCGTCTCGTCTGGTAACCAACTGTCTCGTCTCGTCTGGCAAGCAACTGTCTCGTCTCGTCTGGTAATCAACTGTCTCGTCTCGTCTTTTCTCACCGAATAGCGTTATTGTATGTGAATGGAAATGCTGAGTGGATGTCCGTATTGTTCACAGATGAGTCGTGGTTATTGGTTATCTGTAGGCATGTTTGTCTATGGTGCCCAGAAATCAAAGAGCAGTGCAGGAAGACACTCCACTTCTGTGGAGCCATTTATCCCTATGTGTCTTCTGTGATTCGGTAGTCACGATCTCCAGAAAAGAAATACTTTGTCTGATAATGCAACACCTGTGAAGTCTGTAATTAGTCATAATACAAATTAAACTTGTAACTAATTATGAAGAATAGGATAGCCCCCACTTATCTATTAATACCTCGTTTTAATTATCGAATAAATTAAGTCGGACCCTAACTATTGTGATCGCCGATTGGGCAACGCTTATACCTACCAGAATTGTTTTTTTCAACGTCGAACGAGCTGCGAGCTTGTAGAATAATCGACAGTTTTTAGATCGAAGATAATGATTTGTAATTGAAACAAATTTTTGTTTGATGTCGTCGGCGCAGTTGACTCGGTTAGAAAGTGTGTCTAAGACAGATAATTTGTTCGAAGTAGGTGGATGAGTTGAAGGATATCGTATTTAATTTGAAAAAGATTTTAATTGAAAGTTCTTTTTAAAAATAATTTATTATTTACGAGTAGATACAGAAAATTAAAACATAATGATTGGGATTTAACTCTACGAAGAAAATACTTCTAGAAACTGAAACACAAACTACAGATACTATAGATGTGATTTTATGCCAATCAAACCTTATTTACCTTTATCGAAAAACTCCTAAGGGAACTAGTGTCTTTTGAAGTCGACGCTGTTGTTAGTTTTTTTTGCATATCTCAAAAAAATATCTTTTTGGTACAACTCTGTAACATCCAGATGCCTACCAGCAGCTTCAGTACTTCACTACTGAGCCGGATTCTCTTAGGCACTGGTTGATAGCTGTTAAAGTTGATCTATTGGGATGTCGTCTGTTGGGAAATCGTTCCGCCTATCTTCATTCAGTTGTAGTAGCATGACACTGCACATCACCATATATTAAATGCATATCAGCATATTCTTCATAAGAATAATATGCAATTTTGATAAAAAATTAAAATTATTTCACCTTTTTTACGAAACAACGTCAGATTGAATCAAAAATTTACACATCCATGAAGAACTGATGATAATACAATAATTTTTAATAAGTTATAAGTTCGTTCCCACATCTTGACCAAGATAATCGGGAATAATTATTATAGTCTATTTCGGAAAGGCATAGGGTAATAAAATTGGGAATTCCGTAGGCCATAGGCGTAGGTCTTGAAATAGTATTGTTTGGAATATTAAAATTTCAAGTATCTAATTGCGTAAGAGAATTAGGAGAAGTATGTTTTCTGGCCTGAAGTGTCAATATCGAAATATTGTGTAGGGATTACTTAGGTAGTAGATTATACTGTTACGTTTTGCGTTTAACAGGTACCGTTTAACCTTCTATTAGTGCCTCTGCCTAATTCCAACCCTATTTCAGATTCGGCTTAGCCAAAAGTGTAATTCAAAGAAAAGTTCACTCTTTTTATTTTAAAAAAGAAATACCCACCCTAGATAAGATTTTAATGGAGCTTGGCCAGGATGACAGTATTCCATTGATAAATAAAAATAAATAATATACAGGAGGTGGCATTTAAAATAAGAAAGTTGGTATCCAAGCGTTTTTCCCAACACGCCCTCGTTTATTCGTTATCGAATTTATTCTATTTGGCTGTCCCACACTGTATAACATCCGTAAAGAGGAGATAAAGATAAGGACTTGCACGTGGGAGGATTGGGATAATTTTTATTATTGTTTTTACTCATGTCTTAATAATAACTGAACAAATTTTGATATTTTTAGTTTCCCATATATAATTTTTATATTTTTTTTTCAAACAAACAGGTACAAATCAAAATTATCACATTCCAACACTTTTTCCTTTTTCCTATTCGTTATTTTAGATATTGATTTAGAATTGATTCTAACAGTACCTACCATTTACATTTTTCATCAATTTATTCGCTCGAATGGTTTTTGTGATTATTCCAATTTATTTGCCCGTAGCAAAATATTTCTAATAAAATTACACCTCGCATGACTTCTTAATATATCTTTTATTTGTTTTACAATACTGTTACAACAGCTAAAAACCGCAGTTTACCATCAAGCCAACCAATCGTGACTGTACCATTTTAAATTACGCAATTGTTGGTTGAAACCTCACTTCATAATTAAACCTGAGGAAAGACTACAATTTGTAGAAATAAAAATTCAATGGACGGATTTTTTTTAAATTCAACAATTAATAAATTTAATAAGTTTGTTCTTAATTAATTGCTTTTATTGATAAACGGAATTTTTGCCAATTACAATTTATAATAACTAACAATCAACTCAATAAGCGAAAAATTCATCAAATTTCAATTTTTTTTTAAACTGAGTTCAAAAATTCAGCTCAATATTTGTCGTATTGTCATTAGTACGATTTAGATCACAAACGTGTGACGTCAACCTTTTGTATATTGTTAAAACTTTCATTAAATTTTCTGGTTTTGCATCCTTAAGACCCAGTTGTACATTTGATGCTTAAAATTGATCTCAACTGAGCTGGGCTTAAAATATAAGCTTAGCTCAACCCTAAACCTGTTGTACAAACATGGTTCAGTAGCAGCACTATTAAACCTATATTTGCAAGTGTTGGTAGAACTTATTTCGAACTGACGCATGCATATGAAGTAAATTGGTCAAAGTATGTTTGTCAAATGATGATGTCACCTAAAAAATTTGGCATTTGGGGGGACTGTTCGTAACTATTAGTTTTGAAAGAAATTTCCTCAGATATACAATCTGTCACAAACCGAACGGTTTCTTTAGAAAGACGAAATCTTTGAATAAACTCATGATCCTTCCAGCATTCAAAGTGATTTATATGCTGTTTATACACCCGAGGTCTTCTCGGATGTTCTCCATCATGGGTTAAAATATCCATATTTAACTTTGATAAACTTTTAATTTGAAAATAAATTAAGTACAGGTTATGTTTGCTGTTTGCATACAATTTATTTACATTCAAGCCACGGAACATGATAACAATGTATATTCCGTGCTTAAGCTTACATTAAATCTACCCTCTTGAAGACTTTACTAAGTTTAAGGTTTAAATCAAGCTCAACCGTAAGCTTACTTTGTACAACAGCAATCTGACGCTGAACCTGAGCCTTCACTAAGCTACAATGGGGTGTTAAACTTAACAAAAATATGATGTTTTCTCTATGTTAATAGTTAGTGGTGGACAAAATCATATTGGAAATCGATTATTTTTAATATTTTTATTCCCACAAGGGGAACGATTTGAAAATTCAACTTTTGGACGATTTAAATAATCCGCCATTCATAATGTGACGTATGCTCACTATAACAGAAGTTAGCTACATAAGGGTTGACATAGGACCACAATTCTGATGTGATGAAGTACTTATAGGTTATACTTATGTCATATTGCTGTTATAGTGACTTAGGAATTGTTTTTTTTTTCCTCCCATCATCGAGTGTTGAGTATAATTTGTCCATGTCACTTTCAAACTAAAAATCAAACATACGCACACGTATACAATTACTTACATAAAAATGATCTTCACAGAAATAGTAATTAGTTTTAGTCTGTTTATATTTACTTTTAGCAGCCTCAAACCAAATTTTCTTTTAACTGGTACTGCAGGCACAGTTACAAACTTTTTATCAGGCGTTGTAACTGTTGTGTTCGTGCAGTATAAGATACAAAACAAGATTTACACGATATTGACATTATTCCAACATGAAAAATTGTGGAGAAAAACTAACTAAACTCAACCAAAAAAGTATTGACACAATTTTTTTATAATATTGAAACGTCAAGCTTGAATAAACTGTAAACAAAACCAAAACACTCAAATATATTACAGACTTTGACAGTTCTTCAAACTTCAAATTCGAATGGCCTTTTTGTAACTGGCTATTAGTTCATAAAACATCTAAATCAGAAATATTTAGTGAAGTGACGTATCTGTAGTGAAAGTTGCAAACATTTAGGAATTCCCAATTTCCAGTTTTCTCGTAAAATATTCGGTATAAAAAATTTGTAAATTAATTTTTGCAAAGTAGTACCAACACACTTTAATAAAATACCAAAAGCCGGATATCGGTTTAACACCTCATTACCGGGCCTAAGTGATATTCATTATTATAACACAAAATAATTCATATTAGTAATAAAAACAAATGTTTTATTTGCAAACTGTGTAGAATATTTAACGTATTTACAGATGTGTGATGTCTTAGAGACGCTATTACTATTTTAGCGTTTTAGTGAGTAATTTTAATTATATTTTAACAAAGTAAAAAATCTTTATTTTTTTCAAGAATTAATTTTTGGTAAATCTTATGCGTGAGCGTTGAGTGAAAAATACAATTTTTCACTCAACGGCGTGAGACATCGTGAAGACCATAGGGGAGAGGGGGTTAAAGTTATAACGTCTTCATATAAGCAAAAAGACGTCCCCCTTTACATGATTCTTGACGTGTTTTTTAATATTTTCATAAAAGTGACGACTTCAGAATTAAGTGGGGTGGAAGCTCTGTACCTACACTTTTCGTTTTTGCAAATTTCTAAGCTGGTCAACTTTAAAACCTACCATAATTTTGTTCAATATTAAGCAGGAAGCTTAAGAATTTTGTTCTTACCAACGAGATTTGTAACTAACAAGAAAATTATTATTCAAAAACAAGAAATAATGACCGTAATCAAGACTTTGTTAAATATAGTGGACAACTTTTCGTACAAAGCGCCTCTATGAATGCAGTTAGTTTTAAAATTACACATTATTATTTTTCGTCAAGGTTACTTTTTACTTTTCAGTAAATTTCTTTAATTTAATATATTTAAAGCCGTTGTTTCTGGAAAAATCGTAATTGGGAGTATCAAATTTGTAAGAGTGGTCTGATATTTTTTTTTGTTTATATCTGCATAATGGCATTTTTAATGTGCTGATTGTTTATCAGTCATGCGAGCTTGTCATATAATTGTCAAAGGTAGGTACCGGTCAAGATGCCAGGTATAGGTGTGAGTAAAATTCGTTTGCACTGTTTCACAATAAAATAACAGTATATATATATATAATTATATAAGGTCTCTTTGAGAATTAAAAAGACATAAATCATTTCGAGTCTTAACCTACCCACAGGCGAACAATTGATTCTCATTGATTTACTTGAATAGTTAGTCCACATGAACTGTTATCGTCCCAGGGTGGCTTAGTCCATTTCTGTTATTTACGAGACACTGTGTTCATAGTTGTTGTTGTGATTGAGATTTTGTTTTATTAACTAAAACTATTTGGTTGGTAGAGTCCGTTTCAATCAGGAAGAAGCCACCTGAAGTTGCAGTCGATGCGCGACCTTGATGTCAAAACCAGCGCCATATTTAAAAATTGATATTTTAATCTAAATCAGTAGCGTAACGTTTTCACATTTTGTAGGGTAACGCAAAATTAAAAGTATTAGAACCATATAAATAACTGCTAAGTGCAGCAGACTATATGAATTATTAGCAGAATTCAATTATTTTTGAAGTAATGTATACTCTTCCATATATTTTACAACAATCTGAATGCCATGAGTAATATATTGGATTATTATACTTTCTTATTTGACTTACCGATGATTTTGTAAAGGAATTTGGATTCCATGTTCACCTTCAGACTCCATAAAAGTGGCAACGTTTTTAAGAATCTGTCGGTCTTCACTGTGGATAACTTTTCTTTTAACACCAACCAGTTTTGTAGGAGGCATGGTTTTAGATCAAATAAAACACCCAGCACTCACAAATAAACTAGCAGAACGTCTTAAAATATTCAAAAATGAAAAATATTCGACAGTAAATGATTATTTCAAACACAACAATTTAATTGCTGCCGGCATGAAACATCGCTTGTAACGCCAATGGCATGGAACGATCGCTCGACATATTTTGACTTATGCGCAGGTCGGTACGCCAACTTCAGGTGGCTTCTTCCTTATTGAAACGGACTCTAACAGGCACGTATCCAGGGGAGGGGTCCAGGGGGTCCGGACCCCCCCCCCGAAATGTTTTCAAACACATACTAGAAAAACGATGATTCCATAATTTTTATGTAGGTACAGGCAGTAAAGTAAAAATGTATATCTAGACATATTGAACGGCATACAGTTTTGAAAGTATTATTTTTAAAATGTCTAAGTTTAAAAATAAAAATCAATTGCTTAACTATTGGCAACTCAGAGGAACTTATCGTCAATCAACTTATAATGAATCTATACAAGATCGTTTTGAAACAAACTCAACCGTGTTTTTAATAGTTGACAGTTATTCTCGTCAAATTGCTAGGAAACAGTTTCTCATTAAACAACCCAATTTTACCCGATAAAATACAAACCACTTGTGCAATTATAAGTGAAAAAATACTTGACATTATGGCTAATAAAAAAAAGCGAAGATTGTCTTTGTAACCATTATTCTTACTACCTACTTATACTTTTTATAATTATGAGAATGGCAATAATAATAACTCAATTTTTAACAGAGGATAAAAAATGTTTCTAACAAAACCTGTACTTTAACGTGTTGTTTTGTACCTTGACAATTTTCTACTTTTCATCTAAAGCCTTTGACCTTGACATCCTTAAAAATTTTACCTTTTTTCACAGTACATGAATGTACGTACCTAATCCACCGCCAAAGCTTCATCGTGTTTCAATTGATTGTTTTAAAATTATGTATAAAACACAAGTTTTCATTTCTAAACTTTAGAGACCTATAACTCCGAAACGAAGGCTCGTATTACAAAAATTCATTTTTAAACTTCGAACGACGTTATTTTTACCTCGCTCCCGAACTTTTGACATCAAGTTCCTGGACACCTTGTATATTTATTATTAACAATACATATGGTCAAACACAGTTACTCTTTCATTTGTTAAATTTATGGCCGAAACTAACTGGTTTCCACGGTGAAGAAAATATACGTACATGTATAGAAATGCAAAAATGTCAATTAGAAGAAGTGTTTATGTCGTTGAACACAGAATATAAATATATTTTTTAATTTGCCAACAAATACTTATACATAAGACCAGTAAATTGCAAAAGTTTAAAAGGATAGAGACTATGAAGTATAATCATTGAGTTGTGTTAATACTAATAGTGCAGTCATTTAAGGTCGCTAACATACAACACATGAGGAAAAGATTGGTCGAAGAGGAAATTGACAACAACTGCCTGGGATTCCACGTTACGAGTAAGGCTACATTCGTAATCAATTCGCTGGCCAAGTGGCACTTTGGCACGCAAGCAAAGTAAATCTATTTCAGTGTGATCGTTCACAACGCAATTTGGTGTTGAAGTTGAAGTCGTCGAAATTTCTTGAAAGTTGGAAACTTTCGCTTCGACTTGCACTTCGTGGCGGCTATGGGACATGCGCATTAATTTTTGTTATGTGTTTTTTGATATGACATTTTCATCGATAAACAATAAACAATAAACAATTTTCGTGACTTATAGTAACTGATATTTTTATATCGTATCCATAAAGGTTACACAATTATATAAGGAAATGCTTTGTAGTTTTATTGCAACACTTATAGTAAATTAGGTTTATTAGGGTGTTATGCCATCACTGTAAATTCTAGATTTATAATGAAGTGTTGTAACTATTTATATGACTGTGACTGTGTTATAAAACTTGAAGTAATCGTTACCTCAATTTATATAACAAATTTGCCGTTACTTCCGTAATAAAACTAATGGTTTCTGAGTTTTATAATAGCATCGTTGTTTACCTTTTTAAAACTTCAGATACTTAAGTTCTTCTATAAATACGTTATGAAACTTTTAGTAACAAGTTCTTTTATAAATACGTTATGAAACTTTGGGTAACTGATGTTTTTTCTTTGTGTTTCAGTAAAAAGTTAACCTAAAATAGGAATGGTTATTAACTGTGTAAGAAAATTGTGAATAAAACTATGATTAATAGCTGGAAGAAAATCAAGTACAGCAGTAGGTACATTTTGCCGAAAAGTTTCTAGGCGTTTTACCAGAATAACACAAGTAGTGCCAGCATCTTCTGGTAAATTAAAAATCATCACTTTCGTTAATCGACTGGTATCTTCCAGTTCCACTTTATCAACAAATGACGTCAAAATTTCTTCTTTACCTTTGAATATTACCACCAAAAGTTCTCTAACCATCACTTGTGGTGTGCTGTGACACTCAACTAACACTTAATAATTTATAGTAGACCTAAAGTTTTATAGAATCACTATTTATGGATTTATAGTGTTACCGACAGTAATTTTCTGGTAGCTAATTTTTATAAGGGTGTAGGCTTTATCCGCCATGTTAATTTTCTAAAACAGATATAAACAGGAATAGAAAATTAAATATTGAACAAAATTTGGGAAAACTGAATTTAGATTGGACTCTTATTTTACATTATATTGTAAGAGCATATGATTGATTATGTTTTACGAACAAATTTAAAAATATTAAAATAATTATTTTTTAAAATTCAATAAGAATTTTTTTAATAATACATATTTCAAAGGCCAATGAATTTTTTAGAAGTGCCTTGCTAACATTTACAGTAAAAAATGATTGCCAATATAATTTTGGTCCAACCTTATGTGTGGAAATGATGTGACAAGTATTAAAGTGCACATAATATATCACATCATCCATCTTAATATCATATAAACATGGAGACAAAAATGAATTACTATACTGCCTGATGTTTAAAATTGGGGAATTAACAAAAAGAAACAATATAATAACCAATGTATGCTAAAAAGAGAAAACACATATTGAAAATGTGACAGATGACAGCTTGACAAAGAAATAATTTAGTAATGGTAAGGTTACCAACAACTCTATAGGAAAAGTTTATAAGAGTAACCAAGTCAATAATAAAACTAAATATCATTACATCCTCTTCCTAGATGAAGTTTTATAAAGGTACGGGAAATATTTCCGTTACTTTTAGTTATAGACTTATGGGTTTTATAACGTTACTAAATAAAGGTGTTCGCAACTCTTATAAATTGCTCCATTTAAGTGTTGTAAAGGGTTTATAAGAGTTACAGAAATATTACTATGCTTAGCTTATATAAATTGCAGTTTTATAAAATAGAGATGGTAACTTTACGGTTACTTTTATATAAACGAAAATGTTTATTGGGAATGATCATCATTTCATCATTGAATTGATATTCCGTGTTGTCCATCACTACTAAACTCCAGTATGTACTGCTATAAAAAATAAATGCAAATCCAAATTACCTATATAAATATAACCTCTAACCTCAGACTGAACTAAATATAGATAGAATCATGCTTCGACCATATGTTGAAGGAATCCTGACAACTATTTAGGTACTTTGAAGTTATTGTGAATGGACAATTTCGTGCCTACTTGCGTGCCAAAGTGCCACTTGGCCAGCGAATTGATTACGAATGTAGCCTAAGTATACTGTTTCTAATGTGAATGTAACGGCAATAAAATAAAGCGATGTAGTCAGATTTATTTCCTAAAATTGTCAGGATCACTATACAAATGTTCCCCTTACTTCAGTAAACCATTAGTTCGTGATGTTCTTAGAAAGCTAGTTTGGAAGAAGAAGAATAAAACTTCATTTGTTATGTTGATTGTTCATTCACCTTATATCAACTGTAAACAGAGACAACCCTGTAAACTATTAAAAGAATCACCATTGAAGAGTGAGCATCAAACTATTGTATGCGACTCCTGCAATAAACACTTACTTTTTGCATATAAGTAACTATTTTATACTTAAACAAATTCTTCTTTTTGTTTCTTCACAAATCGTGTAGGATAAATACCTAATAAGTTGTCTAAAAACGTACATAAAGAAGAATAACGAGATGTCGCAGCAGTTTGTCGTTAGCAAGTAATTTCTGTCATAAGTAATCAACTTTTTAATTAGGTATCTTTGTAAAGTCTTAAAATCTCTCTTTCATTACACCTTACTTAAATCTAATTTATTGCTTTTTAATTCGTGTAATCTATGAAAGATGTCGATAATTAATCTTGGTTTATCATTGATGTGGTTTTTATAAATATCAAATATCCAACGAAGAAGAATCTATCAACATTAGGTTTGTTCTTTATTGCTGCACTCAGTTCATACTGCACTACACTAAACGGAGCTGGTGCAAGGAGGTCAAGTTATTTGTGATCAACTATAAAGAACGCATTAGTGCAATAATCAGAATCAGCTGTTTTATTGTTTATAAATATTTGTGTTCCTAGTTTTTATTATTTAAACTAAAAATCACTCACTTCCTGACCCTGGTGCGGACCTAGTGCAGTGAACTATTGCACTGTACTTGGTTATAATGCAATAAAGAACGCTTTTCTGTCACTATATAGTTCATTTAAAAACCAGGAGGAGTAATTTGGAAAGCCTTACTCACACCACTAAAAGTTACCAGATTAGTTACTAAAAGGTGTGTTCCGAGAAAGTAGTCAACAGTCGTGTTCCAAATCTATTAAATATGCCTTGATGGACGAAGAAATCAGCCACTCCGCCAACTGTTTGAGAATATTGTTGGTTTTTCATCCAATATATTATATTTGTTTACACACATTTATTGTACATTGCTTTTCTGAGAGTCCTAAATAACCTATATGTTCAGCGTTTACATTGTTTTGCCGGCCTAATAAGCGAAGAGCTGTACTCGAAGTAGAAGGATACATAATTGCAGATATTCAATACAATTTCTTACTGAAGGTTTTAAAGGAACAGTTTTAACGAAATCGAGTGGAAACTAAGTAAAAATAATAAAATAACAACAGCGGATGCAATGACAAAAATAAGCATATTCATCTGTCAGAATTGTCAAAAATGGAAACGAATAAATTATCAGCTGATGTCAATGCTACGAAGTGTTGTGTGAAACTGGGCAGAATATGACCAATCAGAGGTCTACAGAATTACCAACTTAAATTCAAATTACTCCTCCTGGTTTTTAAATGAGGTATAGTGTAAACTAGTGCAAAAAGTTCAGCAATAAAGAACAAACCTATTATTTTTCAACAGTTCATTTGCTGCTGGCAGATAATTGGATGGTTCCTAAAATATGCAAAACACTTGCGGAATTTGGGATGAAAGTTGTGTTAAAAGCTGTCCAAGGTCTTGGAGTTTCAAAGGGGTTTGCTTGTCATGGAAACGCAAGGCTTTTTGTACCTGGTTCCCTTTTTTTATTTGGAAATTGTGACGCTTAAACTCTCCTTTAAAAAAATAATCTAAAACATTTCCAGTACAGATTGTTGCACTTCTTCTTTTATAAAAATTTAAACTTGTAATAATTATATCCTGTGCTTCATTATTTTAACAAAATTATCAGTTCTTACTATTCGGAATAAAAAAAATCGCAATCGACGTCTCTGACTAGGCGTCTCCGTTTGCGTCGATTCTAGCAGCGCCGCAACGTTAAGCGACCCTTCCCCGCCTTCGTGCATTCCGAGAGAGGAGGCGGTTCGATCAAGCAAATTCTCTCTCACCTTTGAAAACGCAGAGCTCCGCCCCACACGTTAAATCCACCAGTTTGTTAACCGCTGAATTGTTTTACGGCAGGTAGAACTGACGACAATGGCGTAGCACACTCGGTCGAAAGATATTTTATAAAATTAATTTGTAAAGGCCGCTTGACATGGTGCAATGCAAGACGCAAGATTTCTTGACAGAAAGCATGCGCAGTTGAGTCCCAGCTGATAGTTTCTGCAATTCGATGCAATTTTATCGGTTTGGTGCCATTTCTATTGCATGCAAATTCTAGGGAGAGATCCAGTTTATTTTCTGTTACCAACCAACTAACTATTTCCAATCGAATTGTACCTATCAGCTGATTGTGGTGACTAACGTTTTGTCGTTTGTGATTTGATAATCGACAGACAAGATTCATCATTTGCAATATACTGAGCTTGCAAGAAATTGCTGCAATTTCTTGCACGTTGTATTGCACCATGTCAAGCGGCCTCATCGGATCGGGTTTTGTTAAAAATGTTTACATAAGACGGTTATAAACAATATTTGACATGAAGATGAGAACAAACTTAATTTTTGTAAGAAATTAAAGACAAATGATCTCAATAAGGTGTCACACTATATCTACAGGATATTCAAAATCATATTTTCTTTTTTCTTAAAGAAAACCTTATTTTCTCTCTAATATTGTCCTGAATCTAAAATTTTGTAAGGTATATATTTTTTATTAATAAATGGCATCAAAAAATATTTGTTAGCCAAAAGAATAAAGAGGCGGAAATTTCCAATAACAATGTTCTTCAAGAAGGGGAAGGGAAAATAACCGTTCGTTGACCCTTCCCCTTCTTGAAAATATAATGTAACCATGCATATTAATTGTAGAAGTAGAAGAAAGGAAAATGATCATTACATTCACCCTTCGCCTTCAAAAATCAATGTGCGTATTTGCAGCGTACATTAGGATTTTTTCAAGAAGGAGAAGGGAAAATAATAATTGAATTCACCCTTCCCCTTAATGAAAAATATCCAATAATTTCAATTTTAACGAAATACCTTGGACGTCTGGTTTTTTAAAGACAGAAATATCCCTCGTTATCTAGATAGTTTCAGAAGTTTTTATCCAGGTTTTCTAACGATTTATTAATAGAATTATTGTTAACAAATACATCCTTATACATAAAATTGGTTAAAACATTTTTTATTAACAACTTTCTAGAGCCTGTACTTAACAGATCTCATTTCTCTTTTTTATTAATATTATTACAAAAAAGATCTCTTTATTCACAATCGTTTGTGTCAAAGATATAGTCTACTTAAAAAAAAGACAGAAAGGAAGGTTTAAATGTGAATTTTCAAAAGTATCTACTTTTTGCTCTCCCCCTGTAAGGTTTATTAAATTAAAGCGCACCTCATAACACTAACGACGACTTCTAGTGTAAAAAGTAAATTCAAAACAACAAAACTACGGAAATAATCGAAATACTATCAAGATGTTTCGATTTATCGAGATTTATTTTAAATGGAGAGAGAGAAAAATCATCTTTGCCATCATTACGCCTTTCAAAAACAATCTTCTTCATCCGCCAGTGGTTCGATAGGTGAGTAAGTTCGCGCGTCTGTTGGAATGGTACTCAGGTACAAAGGCTGCCGCTGACAGCTGACTAAATGCCTATCTTTAAGGTGTCAGTCCAACACAAATGAGTTTCCTTTAATTATAGGGCCAAGTCGTTTCTGTATTATGCCGCTACGGTCTACGATCAAGCTAAGACCGACGTCTATACGTTTATCACTGTCTAACTTTATAGTTGAGGAGCTAGTTCGTGGAACGTTTGTGGTTTTATATAAACATTTATTTTAGTATATACAGAGAAAATTATGTAAAGTTTAATCAAATACATGATTGCAATAAAATACTGAGATAGTGAAGATAGAACAAAACAAAAACCGTATCTGTATTTTGTGTTGCCTATACGAATTGAAAAAGTTTATGATCAGCTTGATTATAGATACTTTTAATATTTCAATTTCGGGGTTCCTACAATTCTTTACATCATTTCCAGGTGTACTACAATGTGATTTCCGGTACTAGTGAAATAATTGGTTATTTTTTCAAACTGTGTGAAAAAATCCTCTTTATATTTCTACTAATTCAACAGTTTTGCTCCAGAACTATTTCTCTGGTAGTGTCGGTGTGACGCTAGAAGGAGTCTTGCCTCTAAGCAAACATATCATGTGGTAAATTACCTGCCTACTCTTATTCTTTGGAAATGTAGACTTGGGTGTTTGAAATTCATGCTTCGTCGTTGGAGGATCTCATTGAGCATTAGTTTACGATCGTAATTTTATTATTTCTCATTAACTAGTATTTCATAAATTGTGGAAAATTACGCCGACAATATCCATTTCATTTCAAGTATTAACTTTTACGGTCTATTTAGGGAATGAAGTAAATGCACTTTGTTAATTAGGTATAGTGAAGTCTGTAGTTTTGAAAGATATTTTTGTAAATTGCTCAAAGACGATTCAAATTTTGATACCATGTTTTATTAGTGACAGATGGCATATTCAAAAATTTAGTCTTTAGATTAACAGAAAAAAATTAAAACAAAAATGTACTAAAAGTATGCAACTTATAATGTACTAGTCTTCCTTTGTTGTTCTATGTTTTAGATTCTTATTCTTGGGATCTTTGAGCTTCAAAAATGTTGACAGCTGACATCTATCACTCTGTTGATTACCTTGTTCAATTTGAATTTGAAGCATTTTATTAATAATGATTAAACTTGAACTAATCAAATATTTAAACCAAGATGAAACGACATGCGAATGCAAACAATTCACTGTAACTCTAACCTAAACTTCTTCTTTTCTTCTTCAATTACCCATTCTTATGATAATTTTGTTCCGTGTCAAAGTATGTGACTAACTTCAACTTATTCTGATGACTTCTAAACCTAAAAGGCGGATTTTAAGAAATGATTCAAATAGATTTTTTTAAATGGGGATAAAAACAACACCATTAAATTTGATAAAATGCTATGCATGTAATTTATTCCTTAGAATTAACGATCTGCTAATCATTAACAAGAATTTATTTTTAGTTGAAAACCCCATTCAACAGTTGTATTTAATGACCACGAATCTATTCATGAATCAATTTTTCCAAGCATTAGAAGAAATAATTTTTTGTACTGGTTACATCATAAAAAAACGTGTTAATCAAATATATGTATCTATAAATCATTATCTAAATAAAAATCGCAATTATCCAGCATGTTAACATATTAAATCGGTCTCTTTTATAATTTCGCCGCTTAACACAGTCAATTATATCCAGTAGAATTAGGTATCCACAGAACTATTAGAAGAACTGAGTTTTAAATTTAAATTAATATAGCGAAAAAATAAACCAAGCCCACAAACCGTAAATCAACATGTCACTAAGTTAATTTAAAAAGATGCAATCTTGTGGGACAAAACATCTTAAAGGACAAAGTGGCAGCAGCCTCTGTGCATAAAATCAAAGTAGTGACTATTATACCTACGGACGTACATATTAGAAGATTTGACATTGAATTTTGACAAATAAAGTAGTGCACAATAAAGGCAAGAAGGAGACAGGAGTTGCAATATTAATAATTAAAAAAAGAGACTATTGACAGAGTTATATCATATGGAATTGGATGAACTGTAAGTAGCGATCTCTTCCGAGGATATTCCACTGGTATTCTTTGCTTGAAACTGTAGAATATGGCGGGAATTTCTTCAATCTTAGTTATGATTCTGTTAAAGTAGGTACTCTAAACATAACATATAGATCGGAGTTGCATTTCTCTTGAAATCTAATAATCAGTTGCCTCTTTTTTAAGTCTTCGCACTATATTGGCTCTCTGTCTGTATGTTGAGTTACCTTAAGTGCTATCGAGGTTGTTGTCTGTTATATAGTCCAGTCTCATTCATTTCCTTACAAAAAATACGGATTTAAATCGAATTTTATAAAGAAATGAGCTGTTCAAACTATTAAAACATTGTGAAGTCTTCGGAATTGAAAAGCTCGACTTCCGAGATAACTTATTTCGGACCATTAGCTACTCCCAACAACTAAAAGCCAAGCTCAATATCTATACAATAACCGAGCCGTCAAACATATTTGTACAGTTGATATTATTAATTATACTTAGTTATTAAATTCATTTTTAACACAATAGCGAAGAATGGTCCATTTTTTTTCAGACAAAAGATAGTTTATTGTACGAGGCGGACAACAATTTGATGCTTTAACATGTACCTAATTTATAAACGATTTTGTTTTATAACACCTTCGTATGTATTCTCCAGATGTACAGGGTACATAAATTTAATAGTACATATCTAGACTTTATTATGTTTGATATTATATTGTGTTTTAAAAATGTAAGGAAGATCGAAGGTTTGTGAAATTATCATGAAATGAAAAGATACAGTAAAAACATTTAAATAAAGATGAACTAGTCACAATTATTTAAAGTATTCGATTACAATGAAGTCTTTTGACTTTTAATGCTCATCACCACGCCATCTAGCGGAAACTACAAGCGTTAAGGTCGCGTGGTTGACAAGAGTGAACAAATATTTTAGTGGTAAATAAGGTTAATGCAGTTATTGGTTTGTGAGTAGTGGATATTATTTATTATTATTGAAATTGAGGAAAATATGGTAAATCAAGCTGTTGGTGATTATGGACAATGTAAGTACCTTTTTAAATAACTTAATATGAATATAAAATGCATTAAAATCAAATATTTTTTATCCTAAACGCATCACTCTTGTAGAAACATATAATTGACAGAAACATACATAGCGAGAAAATGAAAGCTGTTAATTTTTCATTTCAGCTTTTAAAATCAATTTTTATATAATTGAGGATATAAAAATACCCGAGTGATTTAATCTTAGCGGTTTTGGGGTGAGTATTATATTCGAAAGAGTGAGTCAGAGAATGAAAATATTGAGCATCTTGGCTACAACAATAAAAGGTCAAAATGGCTCATTTCACACCCTCGCTATTCATTTCGTACAGTGACAGAAAATCTTGCTCGAAAAGTTTCAGAAAAATAATGGCTTCAATTTGTGCTTGCACTAGAGGACATAAAAAATACGTCAAAGTATAATTATTCATATATATGATATATGAATATTTTAAAATTGTTTTTCTATCGTCAAAAACAGTTCTATAATTTGTTTATTTGATTTCGAATAATTTCGAGTCGAATTCAGAGCTAATTAAATGGATTGATGGACTGTAATAAATCGGTAAGAATTACCAATGATTAATTGTTACTTCTTTAAAATGGTTTCAAATTGATTTAAGATTGCACATCAGTTTAAAAATGTCTCGAAATAAATCATCAAAATCAAAACCAAGTCGTGTTTAGGTTAATTTCGTTTTAAGTGTTCATAACATAATTTTAATTAACTACCTATACATCTTTAATAACACACCTACATTTTCATTGTATTTCGATTTTCTTTGGTATATTCATTGGTGTATGGTCTATAAAATACAATCCATTTGTTGTATGCTTAACAAAAGAAACATCAATAACTTGATTGAATAATGGGATTGAAAATTATAAATAGGGATTTTTACAATAGGATAAAAATCTATTTGACTATTTTCAATTAAGTTATTCATAATTTATTACATGTTAATATTATATACGATGATTTTATGTCGAAATTTGTCAGTAATAATTTGTTAAACTTTAATTTATATTGCAATTTACTTTGATCATAGCATCCCCACTCAAAAAGAAGTCTGGCACTTTCGCTATTTTATTGTTTATAACATGGTTTATAAGTAGGTAGCTGCTATGTGAAAAGTAGACAACCCACACCACTTGTCGCACGTGTATATCTGTGGTTAGGTATAGCCAACGAAATAGATGAAAAATTAAAAGTGACATTTAAACGGCAAATCAAAAGATTCAGTCGTAATAATAAATTTGGTCGATCCGTGTTTGCTCTAATGGTATATTGCATGACTTAACTCAATCAACCTCCCTATCTAACAATGAAATCTTCATTTAAACTCGAACCATGAGCTAGGATAAAGATAAAAACCAGCTAATACACTAACGTACCGAAAGTTTTGTAGTAAAAAGTATCTTACTGGTTGCATGTAGATTGAAATTAAAAACTATTTCGACTACGCATACTCATCTACAAATACTAAAAGGTTGAATATAGGATGTGTAGTAGGTGCTATTTATTCACACCTCCAATTCTCTTTCGTGTTCCGTTGTTAGACATAATAGATACGCGAGAAACAGAAGAAGAGAATACAGCTCCCTCCCGCATGATGATCATGCGATTTGTTTTCTTCTTTTGTAAAACAAAGCGGCAAATGCAAATATATATGTTTAGATGCGTGTACCATAAATTTCATATAATAGAAGGTATTCAGCGGATTTCCCCACCAAAGTGATTTAAATCACGAATATCTTGTTCGATAATAAGAAAAAGCTTGTGAGACAGGTCGTAGATCAACTGGGCTCGAGTTAACGTACCGAATTATTTATTGTAGAATAATTTAATATAAATGAAGCGCGTGATGTATTTTACGAGAATATATATATAAATTGATTTTACCCAAAGTCACACTGTCTCAATATGATTATTAAAGTATCTAACCCTAATTTTTTAAGTTCTATTACTCCCAGTTAGTTATTTTTGATGTAAAATGCAATTAATGTTGGCTATTTCTACATCCCCAACTTTTGTTGGTGATAGTGATTGTCATTTGTCGTTTGTTTTTGGTAGAACCATAGAATTAAATATCTAGTCTCCATGATATGAGTATTCTCATCCTCCATTTTGGTGCCTGAATTTTATTGTTTTGTGATGTGTCAAGTTGTGTTGAAAAATTTTTGATATTGAGCCAACGTCAACGTACAACAAGGCACCAAAATGGCGGACGAGAATACCTATGTCTACAGCGCTCTACTCACACAGAAGCGATATATAGGATCTCATTAATGCCCGGTTTTATAAAGTAGAGTTAAATATCTCGAGTTACCCCGAGGGTTAAAATGCAAAGATCACTGGCGTATTACTGTAAAAATATATAAAAGAAGAAAAAGTCGGGCCATAAAACAGTGTTTTCTACTATGAGTCGGGTACAACAAAACCTATAACCTCACATTTTTTTAAATTTTCCTTGTATTAAAGGCCGGTTTTACAAGAGAGATTTATACTATAATAGGTATAAATAACAGTATAGTTATTCTGGGAGTAAAGTTATACCAGAATTTATACCTAGTATAAAACTTGACATTTTAGCATTTTGCGCATGACAACCGCTAACTCGAGATTTAACCCGAGCCAAATGGTGGGGCAGGGTTAACTCTAACCCGAGCTTATTAAATCGGCCGTTAAAACAGGTGCCGATACTGTCATTTTGTATTATTTATGGTTGATATGTGAAAAGTAAACAACCCACACCACCTTTTCAACTCTCTTTCGTAATGTAAGTTGTTTCGTCAATGCGTTGTAGATGTCGATAACATCGTTTATAAACTACACGGGAAACGCTACAGGAATTAAAATTTAAACGGACAAAACATGATAGAAAAGCTATTCTAATTGATACTGACGAAATTATTTGTTGGAGACGGGGTTATCTAAGAACAATTTCTAAATTACGTGCAGAAGGCAAACCAATATTTTACTTGGAAACACTGCCAGTAAAATATGGCAGGATACCAACATTCAATCTTCACGACTGGCTTTTTTGGAAGGATTATCTACAGGATTGAAGAGTCCATCCGGTAAGGGACGACGTCTAATCATAACTCATATTGGCAGTGATAATGGGTTTTTAGATGGTGGCTCTTTAATATTCGAATCTAAAAAAACTGGAGACTACCATGAAGATATGAACGCCGACGTTTTTGGGGAATATTTTGAGCAAATGATTAACCTAATACCAAAAGGTTCAGTCATAGTATTAGATAACGCTAGTGACCATTCTCGTCACATTGAGAAGGTGCCAAATATATCATGGAGAAAACAAGAGATCATTGAATAGCTAACGGACAAAAATATTAATTTTCCTCAAAAATCAGTCAAACCAAATTGTAAAATTGAATAAGCCTCCTGCTCGATATGCAGTGGACGAACTAATACTACCTACATTCAAACAAAAAAGATATGCAAGTATTATTAGATAGGTCTCTATTACAAGTTACTAAAGAAAATTGGCAAAAATCAATTCATCAGGTATTAAAAGAGGAAGAAAACATGTGGAATCTGGACAAAATCTTAGATGCAGACATTATAGTACCTAACACCATTAGTCCAGTAAATAAAGACCGAGAAACCCCCCAATCTGTTCATCTCATTATTGTCGGACTTTTTGTTTGCAACTTTTAGGTATTCTCGGGTAGATTACTCTCTGAAAATATGTCCTACGCGAAATTTGTGGAAGGGGCTGAAAAATGGCCAATAATCCCAAAAATTGAGTTTTCCGCCGATATCTCCGGAAATATGACACTTAGAGAAGTGGGGTTTTGCTAGGAATGGAGAGCAGTTTATTATCTACAAAAATGATCCTTATCATTTTTGTCAAAAGTTTAACCGTTTTCGAGATAAACGGGCCCAAGCGTACCTTGGATTTCGAGCTGCTGCGCGTCGTCTCCGGGAGCACGCTCCGTGAATGTAGGCATGGGAGGGCGGGCAAATTCGCCCATAACTTGAGTAAAAATGAATCTTATTTCATGATTCAAAGTGCATACGAAAGGAGGGACCTGTACCTATAACATCGTGTAACTTTTTCGTTTTTTTTTATTTTCCAGGAATATTAGAAAAACTGGCCAAACTTTATTTTTCCTGAATATTTGATCACCCTTATCAACCCGTTCATATTTTTTAAATTAAGCGTAGTTTTACCGAAACCTTTTGGATAATGGGACTTTGATAGGTGGTGAATGTATTCCGAAAGAATGAATAAATAATTTTTGTGTATTTTTATAAACAACATGTTTCTCTTGGTACGTTTTTTTTGATTTCCGGAGTTTTCTGAAAATTCTCGGGTCTACCGCAAATTGATAAACAATGATTGGCAATATCAGTCTTTAATGCACACTATTGGAAAGCTGAAAATGTCCTCTTTTCGATGGTTTTTAAAATGTTTGGCTAAGTTTTTTAGTTTTCTGGAAAATTTTTGCAAGAAATATTGATCCAGGGACAAAAATTATCGGGACCATTTTTGTAGGTAATGAACTGTACTTCATTTCTAGCAAAACCCCACTTCTCTAAGTAGCATATTTCGGGAGATATCGGCCAAAAACTGAATTTTCGGGATTATTGGCCATTTTCCAGCCCCTTCCGCAAATCCCGCGGAGGACATATTTTCAGAGAGTAATCTACACATGAATACCTACAAGTTGCAAAAAAAAGTCCGACAATAATGAGATGAACAGGTTTATTTACTGGACTACATTAACAATTTCAATAAATAATGACTCCTCAAGTGACGATTGTGATTCCGACAGTGATTTAGAGACATTTGTACTTACTAAACTAGGCTAAGATGAATGAAGAACTATTTAAAACAATTTACAAGTTGCATGTTGTATTTTTCCTAAACCTACGCCTATTATACCCCTAGAAAGTATTAAGATAAGACTCGTTCATTGTTATATCTTTCTACATTGATATCCGTCGGCACAAATAAATTTCTTGTTTTCATAACATTCATTACAGCAGGTAGTGTGAAATTACATATTTTTTTTGGTCCACTTGTGCTGAGCAAGTCCCATAAAATTTTGATTTATTACCCCACACCTCTTGGGATTTTACTTTAATATCAACTGTATTTCTTAAAAATATATATATTCATACTTTAAATAATCCAAGTTTACGATATGTAGGTATAAAAAAATTTTTTCAGGATAATATTTGTTACTGTGGTGCAATTGACCGGCACCGAGAAATCTTATAAAAAGACAGACAGAGAGAAGCTATTCTATTCTCGGATGATATTGTAAGGAACATTATTTACGAGCAATAAAAATGCATTGTTCTAAATTTAATCTTTTGATAAAACCGGCCCTGTAATTGGGTTTGATGAAACCGGCTCGATCCAAAAAGAGGTGCTGGCAAGATGGAGAACGCTAACACCTGTGCGGACCCCTAGGGGCTTCTACGTGCCGGCATGTTAAGAACATTTTAACTCGCAGTGCATCATCTCTATATATCGGATCTCTCGGTATGATAGGCGGTGACTATAAAAGATATACAGGAAGGCCACTACTTGTAATATTTAAAAAAAATATCACTTATAATAAAATTGCACAAGTGGTTTGTATTTTATCGGGTAAATTTGGGTTGTTTAATGAGAAACTGTTTCCTAGCAATTTGACGAGAATAGTTGACAGTTATTTTCGTCAAATTGCTAAAGGAAACAGTTTAGAATTTGAACAACACAAATTTATCCAATATCAATACAAACCTCGAGTGTAATTCGGCAGGACAATTTAATGAATGAGAAATTTGGAAACATATCAATGCAAATTTTATTTATGAAACATTAAAAATAAACATATTTTTATTTTAATGTACAATTATTAAAAACGCAGTTATTGAAATTCATACTAGGAACAGTGATATCGCTGCGGGTGCCACAGCTAATCGTTTCTGTAGTAGATGTGTTGAAGTTTTTTCATTTTCCAAACGAATTGATTGAATAATGCTTGAATGATACTCTTTGTCAACTTGTAAGTATGGTTTTATTGATGATGAATTGCTGTGTCCTGTTATTTTTATTAGAGCTTGTTCTTCAATTCCGCTTTTACTTAGTTCGCTAACTGCTGCCGCTCGATTTGAGTGATTTGTTATTTTGACACGTTTGACATCTAAACCAATGCGTTGTGCTGAGCGTTTAGTCCATTTGGAAATTTCATTAATTCCAATCGGCAAATTCTTGTACCTACCTTTAGAATTTTTCTTTTTCCAAAAGGGATTTGGTGTAAGAAATACTCTGTCCGAAGTTATAAAAGTGTTTCGTTTTTCCATTAACTTTTTGAATAAACGTATATTGGGCAAATATCTTTGTCGAAAATATTAGGCGTGATCCATTTGCTGTCACATAATTTATTGTTGCCGCCTTGTCTCGTTTTCGAAAATAGAGGATTAAACTCGATACGTCCAGTTTCTTTTCCATTATTTTCAATTTCAGATACGAAATAAGTGGTT
This sequence comes from Lochmaea capreae, assembly GCA_949126875.1. Classification (NCBI taxonomy): domain Eukaryota; kingdom Metazoa; phylum Arthropoda; class Insecta; order Coleoptera; family Chrysomelidae; genus Lochmaea; species Lochmaea capreae. The sequence goes on from OX421400.1 coordinate 4,931,801, forward strand.
TTGCAGTAAGCTGCTTCTCCTCCGCGCCAAGCTAGTTCAAACGCCAAAATGTGATATAATTTCTTTTGAAGTTCTTCCGGTTCATTTTTGTTATATAATCTGGCCATTGCAAATACTTCAGATTTATTAAGAGCTGATGCACTACATTTTCTCTTTTTGGGTTGTGCTTGTAGGATTTTACGTTTAGCATTACGTGCAGCTCGTGATGAATTAAACTGAACATCGGTGAAAGGGTTGAATACAATATTAAATGCGTTATAATATTTACTTTGTAGCATTTTAGCGGTGGTGTTCCAAATTGTTTTAACTACCGCTTCTTTATAGTCTTCTCCTCCGTTACTTTTTCGCATATTAAATGCCCAATCTTGCAATATTACATTCAATTTCTCGATGGAAGTATCTGGCTCAAATGTGTATCTTTTTGCATCGCAAAACGTAGAAAATTGTCGCCAGATTGATGATTGCGTCGCAACTGTATTAGTAGGCACACAGGTATTAACAATTTGACTAATTTCGGCGTTCGTAAACACACCGAATCGACTCATTGTTAGTTCTTGAAAATTCAATAAGTTGTTGACAAACATGCCAAACTATTTATTCTGGTAACCAACACCGCGATAATTGATGAACAAATGAATAAGTGAAAAAACCACTAGTGTATTTGTCGCTGTAAAAGTTAAAGCTAACTTTTGCCGCTGTCAAAGTGACAATTGTACTGTGGCATATGCGATTTTTTATACATGAATTAAATTATCATATATAATACCACGAGAGTGAAAATTTTGTCGGCAAAATTTTTCGATTGTCATGAAAGTTTGTTGCTTGGCAATTTTGCGAATGACATTTTTAACATTACATTTTTGGATTAAATGTCATGAGCAAAATTACCTAAAAGCAACAAACTTGAATACAACAAGAGAAAAATTTTACCTTACAAAATGTTTAATTGAGTGGTATTCCACATGACTATTTCACGAGAGAAAAACTAAAAAATCATATGTTTAAACGTTTTATTTATTGCAAAAATCAATTATACAAAGCCAAAAAAATAATAACATTATGAAAAAAAAATTACTTACTTATTTATGTAAAAAGTACCTACAATTATTATAATTGTACGTTGTAGCATTATTTTGGGGATTGTTTTGCATCATAAACTGTGATGAATTTAAGTTAGAAACTGAGGATTCCTTTTCTTTATTTTTATTTTCTCGAAGGTTCTCTATAAGTTGGAAATGGTGTTCTTCATTTAATTGTAAATATGGTTTCAAAGAATGGGCAGAAGAATGTCCTGTAAGCTTAATTACTTGTTGTTCACCAATTCTTTTGCTAATGCAGATATTGCAGAAGCTCTATGTTAATGATTGGTTATTTTTATTTTTTTTTGTGTCTATACCAATTGATTCTGCCGATATTTTCATCCACTTTGAAATTGTATTAATTCCCAATGGTGAATTTTTGTACCATATTCCTTTCTCCCAAATTTGGATGTACTGTTAAAAATAATCTTGTTGTTGTTAGATAAGGATTGGATTCTCTTTTTTCAATAATTTTTAAAAATAAACGAACGGGACACAAATTGTTGTTAGCATTATTTCTAACCAGCCACTTACTGCCAGATAAAGCTTTTGATCCTCCTTGTGTCGTTTTGGAAAAGATTGGATTATATTCTACCCTGCCAGTAAAATTACCATATTTTTTTTTAAAGTAATTAATATCACAATTAGCAGCTTCATTTCCACGCCATGCTAATTCGAACGAACATAAATGAAAAAACTTTTTTTGTAACCCATCAGGATTATCTTCAGAATAGCTTTCTACCATTTCCATTAATTCTTCTTTGGTAAACGCGTTAGAACTTCTTTTTCTGGTTTCAGGTTCAGCCTGAAGCTTTTTACGTTTTGTATACCTGGACAATCTAGCAAATTTATAGGTAATACCTTTGAATGGATCAATTTTGATGTTAAATTCTAGAAAATATTTTTTGTGAACCATTTGAGCAGTCGTATTCCAAAGTGTTTTCACACTAGCTTCAGTATAATCAGTTCCATATCTTTTTTTCTTGTTAAAACCATAATCTTCAAGAATTTTTGCTATAACTTGTTCAGAAGTATCCTTTTCTAACGTATAATTACGTGCGTCCAGAAACATTCTAAACTATTCCCACGCAGACTTTTTTGTCTTCATTGTATTTCGCGGTATACTTTGCTTAATTGTACTCTCTATTTCATTTATTGAATTATTTCCAAATCTTGTATTATTCAGATGAGCCCTTTCAACAATTTGGAATCTTACTGTGACTCTACCAGTTTGTGACGATATTAATACTTGGTAACGGTCGATGATAGCCACCCTGTATACGGCATCGTTGGTTTTGAGAGGCGGTGAGTATGAAAAGATATATTTATAACCATATGTCACAACTGGGGACCTCTATTTAAAATTCTTACAGTTAATTAAAAATGATTTTGGTAAGTACTTTAAAAACATACCGTGAAATTGAAAGGCCTTAAGCGATTTAGGTAATTTTTATAATGATTGTTAGAATACTTTGTTGTTAATTCAAAATTTATTTTTCTTATAATTAGTAAATAGGTAGGTACTATATGTATATTAGTAAGTTCCTTCGAGCAATATATTTAAAAAAAACTATACAGGACAAGCTTTATCTCTAATAATTAAAATTATTTGGGATATCGAGTGTTAAGTAGTATTTGCTATATTATACAGGGTGTCTCGTAAATCAGAGGAATGGTAGATGTCGTAAAAATTTTAAATACACTTCTTATCTAACTGTTAGTTATAGTCTAAGCTGCGACATACGTTTTGGTAGGTTCATTTACATTTAAAAAAATCTAAAATCTTGAGTGAAGCCATCACAAGTTACGAATGTATCTATATATGATGATATGATCCATTGTGCCTCTTACTTCTACCAAAGAATACACCAGCAACAGAAGTGAAGCTGCCTTTCCTTTTTTTGTATGCGCATGTCTGAAAGGAGCCATTTTTATAATGAGATACTTGTCATACTTCACTTTGTCGACCAATTATATCGCCGATATTTAAAAATTTGATCATTTTCTCAGTGTATTTAGTAAGTTATCTGTCAACGTCAGTCTCTCAAAATTTTTGTTACCAAAACATCAAAGAGATTGCTTCTTGTTAGTTGGTGTATTCTTTGCTTCTACTTAGTTCCTGAGGAACGTCTCAGAGACTATAGTAGCTCCTTTAGTCCTATTTCCCGGAGGACACAAGTTACGAAAGTGAAAGCTGACAACTTAGTCCATCCATTGCTTCTTATAAAAATTGTGACCATCTGCTGTCTGTGACATTAACCAATATAACCTTAAAATTGGAATAATTGACAGCGTCAAGAAACGCGAACGATTCATTCACGTTGTTGCCAAAATTATCACTTCACATAGTAGCAGAGTCTGCTGCTCGTTATATTTGCCCATTATCGAGTGATGTCAAGAATTGGGGTACAGTACACATTTTGGCGACGGGAAGAGGTAGGCTTCTTCTACGACAGCCCATTATAGTTTTATTCCTAAATCAAAGTGTCATGATGCATTTTCACGCAGACTCTTCTTGTCTGAAGACTTGTTTTTTAACAAAATATCTGGGAAGACACCATTATGGAAGGTAAAGTCTAACTAAAGTCAGTGTGATGACCATAAAATAAATCAATGTTGTCAGATATATTTTCTAAAATTGTTTGGCTCGCTATACAAATGTTTCCCATTACTTCAGTAAACTGTTAGCTCGTGATGTTCGCAGAAAGCTAGTTTGGAAATATTTTAAAAAAAAACATAATATAAATTTATTAGTAAGCATTAAAAAAAGTCGCTCGAAATTGCTGTAAAAAGAGAAATTAATTAAAACAACTTTTGTATGCCTACTATCTTAAGAAAATTTTGTATATCTGGCAACGCATTGCAGGTGTTCAGCGTTAGACAATCATCAAGTACATTATTGTTTATATTATAATGGAGTAACGGGTCACTTACTAAGGCGGACTAGCTGTAACTAAAAAAAATTAAACTCCGAGGGTGGCCTGCGATATTAGAGAGATATTAGTATTGTGTGTCGATTCAGGGGCGTGTGTGAATTTTGTTTTAAAGAAATATTTAAAATAATAGTAGTAAATATGTAGTATCTATTTCTTGGTCGAGTGAGTTTAATGAATTGATATCAATATAATATTTATTTGTTCGTGGACTTGAGTGAATTGATATTAATATAATATTTATTTGATCGTAGACGTTAGGGTGAGTTTTATGATTATAATTTATTTGTAATTAATTAGAATAGCATTTTGGAGAAACAACAGTCCAAGATGATGCGCGGGAATCTAATAATTTGGCGCCACAAACAAATGCAAATGACTTAGCACTAAATGATACCGATGATAGGGCCGAATTTAAGAACAAAGATTCACATGTTCAGTGTCAACGCGTTGTTTTAAATATGTACGCGTGTTTGAAAAAATAAAATTCTGAAATTTCTGATAATGCGGTTATCGCGAGAATTCACGAATTAACGTTAATCGGGTTTACAACGATTTAAAAAGTAATAGTACCAACTTTAGAACTGATTCATGATAAATTGCGGGATATTCCTGAATATACTTATCAATATTTTATTGAATTGTGGATTCAAATATAAGAAGTTAGATAATCGAATGGTGATAATGTAATCTCGGCGTATCGTTGAACTAAGACAGGAGTATTTGCGCAAAATAAAAGGGTATCGTGATTCAAATAGAACTAGGTATAATTTATTTAGACGAAACTTGGTTTGATACGCATGATGTTGTCAAGAATGGTTGGGTTGACGATACAAAAAACTGTTCTTTAGATACTCCGTGTTCTAGAGGAAAACGCGTTATTATTGTATTACAAATTTTATGAATTTTGTATGCAGGTTAATTTTTTTCATTCAAATTGATATACTTAGTAGATTAACATTATTTGACAATATTTGAATTTATAAAAAATTTATATGCATGCCATTGGGCGGCTTTTTCCTTCAAGGGGATTAAAAATATGGGTCATCACACTGACTTTAGTTAGACTTTACAAGGTTTTGATAATAAAAAGTCGGTAAAAAGATTTGGATTTTCTTTTATTTTTTCATAAATAATAACAAACTTAAAATATATATAAAAAAAAACATATAAAAACTTATAGAGGCGGCGCGGCATGTATCGACCGCCTCCTCAAAAATATCCTCCCACTCGTGGGAAACTGCCTTGCTAATAATATCAAGGAAGACGCTAAAGCGAGCTTCACCGAGGTTTTATCTCCTGGTAAACTAATAAATACCGTCGCTACTGCTGCTACATTATCTTCTATAACAAAAAAAAAAGGCAAAAATTCTAATAACTGATTAAATAGGATGGACTAAAAATAATAAAAAGTGAAAAAAAAAATAATAATAATAGCATGAAACCCATTGAAAAAGGTGGAGAATATTATAAAAATGAAAGGAAAAATAATTTCCGGGGTATCTGAGGTCGGGAAGGGGAAAGGGTGAGTTTTTAAGGGTAAAAACGGTTTATCTCGATTTTAGGGAAAAATACAAGTCCTATGGAAAAAAGTCAAACGGCAAAGTTGTAGGTAATAAAAAGATCTACAACTTTCGTATCTACACTTTTTTCACATAACCTCAAAATGTATGTGGAGAATTGAAAAAACCAAGTTTTTGCTTTTTTATTTTTATCTTTTACAAAAAAAATTTGTTTTTCACGAAATTTGGTGAAAACTTACCTTTTTATGTCTCAAATACACTGTAATTTATTTGATTTGAAATATTTATTTTTCCACCTTATTTTCAAGTTTTTTCAAAAAGTTGGTGAGCTTTCTGTAAGTTGAAATCTCTCAGAATAAAGTATCTAAATTCAAAAGTACGATTTACATTATTTATTTTTATATATTATGAGATTTTCTATGACATAAATGTAATTAGAATTTAATAAATCAAATTTTCAATTGAAAAAAAGTGCAGCAGTCACATTTTTTAAATGAAATTGTATAAAAATTGCATTAAAAAAAATTTTGGAATTCGAGTTTTTTTTTCGATTTTTTGCATTTTCTGAAAAGATTTACTATAATAATATATTTTTTTCTACAACATCGGAAAGTACAGATTACAACGAACAGAAAGCACACCAATTTTTTGGAAAAATGTGATATTTTGACGGGTGAATTTTCGATTGAAAATTATGGTGCTTTTTCGATATTAAGTCAAAATAAGGTGAAAAAATAAGTATTTTAAATCAAATAAATTACAGTGTATTTGGGACATAAAAAGGTAATTTTTCACCAAATTTCGTGAAAAGAAAAATTTTTTTGTAAAAGATAAAAACAAAAAACCAAAAATTTGGGTTTTTGAATTTTCCACATGAATTTTGAGGTTATGTGAAAAAAGTGTGGATACAAAATTTGTAGATCTTTTTATTACCTACAACTTTCCCATTTGACTTTTTTCCATAGGACTTGTAGTTTTGCCGGAAATCGAGATAAACCGGTTCTTACCCTTAAAAATTCACCCCCTTCCCGTTCCCGACCTCAGATGGCCTGTAAATAATTTTTCCCCAATTTTTACAATATTTTCCTCCTTTTCCAATGGGTTTCATTCTACCATTTTTTTTTTCAAAAATTATCGACCCTGGTTATAACGTTATAACATACTTACCGGTTGGTTCCACAGCAATCGGCCTCAGATCATAATGAGCCGATTTCTTAGGTTTAGTTTTGCCGTTGAGATTCAATAAAATAGTGGCAAACGGTCTTTTCGCCATATGCAGCATTTCAACGACGTGCCGCCGCCTAGCCCTCCGAACGTCAGCTGCTTGTTTCGCTTTCCAAGCAACCACACACGCTGCCAAGAATAAGAAGAAACAAGAAAAAAAGACGGAAAAGAAAACAAATAGATCAATGTGAAGTTGGTCCTGTCGGGAATAAACAATGCCGTAAGACACTTTTTTATCCGAATCTCCCGGTTCGAGAGCTTGCAGAACCAAGAAGAAGCGAGTTGTTTCTAAGCTATGAAATTCCTGAAATAAAAATTAAATTAATTATCAACAAAATGTTATAAATTAGTAACTTACCTCTGGCAAGGTAATAACAAGTCGATCTTGTAAATGTCTAACCAATAAGATAGTTTTTGGCTGCCATATCGTAATATACGTTCTCAATCCCATAGCTTCTTTTTCCAAATAAACATCTTTTGATTTTAAAGTTCCATTTTCCCAATGTCCGTACATACTATCGATATCGACATCAATAAAACCACTGGTACCGTTACGACTAGCTACGTACGTGTCATCGTGCGTGCTCATAAAAACGTTCAATTTTCCTTGCGTAACGTCGACAATAATACGAATGTCAACGTTCATAAAACGAGGCTGGATTACGAAGAAAACTACTTCGCCGGGATGGAGCGGATTAGGTTTAATTTTACATTCATCTAAAATAAAAACACGTTATCGGAATAACTACTAGGGTGGGTCAAAAAAAATCGACTATTTTAAAATGGGTTGCTGGACACTTTAAAAAAATTCTCACCAAATATGAGCTCTTAATTTTAATAGGAAGATCCTCCGCATCGCAGTTTTTTATTTTATTCTCAGTCCAGTAGAAAAAAATGTTTTTGTCACTCACCCATGGGTTTAGCATCGAAGCACATCTTATTATCCACGTGCATTTGCTTATAACACTGATGACCGGAAGTTGGAGTTCCTAAATAACCTTCTTTACATTTAGAACATTGCACCATCCAACACGGATGTGCTGAATTTTTATCCGACACGCCTCGACAAACGTCACTTTCAGTATTGTTTTGACAGTTGCACTTGTCTCCGTGAATGGGATCGCACGTGTCACCGTGTCCGTGACAGTCGCAAGGTCGGCACGAGTCCCTATGATTCTCAGTTCCGCGGAAATTACCTGAAATATAAACAAATACGTCAAATCTTGCGTAGCTCAGGAACGTCAAAAACTTACCTTTGATGCAATCGTCACATCTAGCACCGGACGTCAAGTTTCCGCATCTCAGACATTTCGCATTAGCTTTTGGTCCTTCTTTCAACGTTTTGTTCAAAAATTCGTAATCTATATAATCTCCCGTATCAATTTCAGTACTATTGTCAACACAAATGGAACTATGCCCGTGACAATAGTCGGAGCAAGACAAACAAACACCGCCATCGGCCGGATCTCCAACAAAAAGCGGTTTACATTTTTCACACTGCGCTCCCTGTAATAAAAAGTTGATTAAAAACTATCGAAAAAGTGACAAAATAACTCACCATTGTGTTATTATGACACACCAAGCATTTATCCAATTTGTCTGGTCCCTCGCAATTAGCATGCCCATTACATTGGCACTGGATACTGCAGTTAGCACCGACGTAACCGAAGTCACATAGACATTTATTTGGTTGAATACATTGACCACGAACACAGCCTAGCAAAGCAAACAAAAACAAAACATCAATTCTATACAGTCACATATTTTCTTCTGCAAACGTCTAGAACTACTTTTCGATGAGTTAGAGTCAGAAAAGAACCAATCGCCGCATTCGTGACTAGGTTCAACCTGCGAACAGAAACCTTTTTCTGGTTCGCGACGGGAGTTAACTAACTAAGGAGAAGCGAAATAAACTGAGCGCTCCAGGAGCAGTATTCTTGATTGAGGGAGTGAAGCTTCCCGAGAGAAGAGATCTTTTGTCTTTCTCACTGAAGTGACAGAGTAACAAGTGAAATAATGACAAAAACTATGTTCTCTTGGGAAGCTCTACTCCATCGGTCAAGAATACACACACTGGTCGCATCGAGCGATTTACAGGTTTGACCAATCCCACCGCTAACGGTTAAATGATTTGTATCTAATAATACCACAACGGATACAGATACATGCAATGAGATACTGAACATAGCTGTTTAATGTTTCCTCCGGTCTAAATAGTCCACCAACCAAAAATTGTCTATAAATGTAGTTCAATAAAAATATCAAGTATTTAGTTGGACAGCTGGATTCAGAACCGCTGCAAGAAACCCCGCCTCTTCTCCTTCCAATATTTGTTAGTTATGTGGACCTATCCCGTCCACACATTAAGTTTTTTTTTGTGGATGTTGCGTACGAACGGGAATACTTATTTTCCCGTGACCAATACCGAACGACGGATGGATTGTGCTGTCTGTGAAGAGAAAATATGTCGATTTATCCGTTATTTTAAAAATTATTATTTGAATCATTTCTTCACAGAACTCCATCCGTTTAATATTGTCGTCGGGAAATAGTTCTTGTGTAGTTTGCACTGTAATGTGTGTATCCTAGTATGGATACTTCGTGTATTAGGATTGTAGAAGGGCCTCTGAATAGGTGGTGTTGCTGGTCACTCGATGGGTCATCTTACAGGAATAAAACAACTACCTGTATCACTGGGACATGTTCTATTTATTACTTAAACTTTACTAATATACATTAATTACTAACACTAATATGAATACTACTAGAATACTAATTAGAATGAATCGCATGAATTGAACTGAATTGTCATGACCTCTTAAAATACTATCGTTACATATTTATACGAAGAGTCAAGTTCATCATAAGTAAATATAAACAATACTAGTTAATATTTATTCACGCTTTGACATTGACTCGTACGTGCAATTTTTTTATTTATCATTTATAAAACAATTCGTGGTTTATTGGAATTAGCTGAAGGGAATGTATTAGATAATAATTTAAATAGTTAATAACTTAATATTTGGGCCAAAAGGCATCACGGCACCTTATAGCACCGATACCCATTTCTTTTTAAAATACGTCAAACTGTACTTTACTTCTGTATAACAAAATGAACGTTTAATAGAATACTCACCTAATGGGCAAACAGGTTCACAACCATTAAGCCCAGCCTTATACCCCATTCCACATTTACACTCGAATCCTTCGTCTAAATCTACACAAATTTCCGATTCTACTGCACATGTGTGATGTCCATTATTACACTCATCCTCTGGTGGGCATTTTACGTAATGCCAACTATACGTCTCGTTGTCCAACGGTTCAATATCCTCCACTTCCTGAAACAATATATTTAAAAACAATAATTTTGCATATTAAAAAACGTTATTTTAACTCACCCCTACTTTTCTATGATTTTCCAAAAATACCTCCTCGCACGTGCCCAACATCGGTCTCTCGTTAGACCCTTCGGTACAGAATCCTTCTCCGCTCAAACCAGGCGTTGCACACCAACCGCAAGGTGCGTGTTTTAAGCAGCTAGAGCACTGCGTAAAAGAGTTACAAGGTTCGGGACAATGTTGCCGGTCATCAGGACGGAGTACTAATCCACAAACGCCACCAGCGCAGTACACGTCTTGGTAAGATTCGGAAACGCATTCGTCGAGTTGAGTCGACCAACGGCAATCCGGATTTTCCAAGCAAGAAGAGCAAGATGCGAGATTGATACAAGTTTGAGGGCACACCGCTACTGAATTGGCTTCTGCTTCTTGGGACGCTGTTCAAAAAATTCAGGGCATTTCATAGTTCATTGTTAAAAATGTTTAAAGTCTAACTAAAGTCAGTGTGATGAACCATATTTTTAATCCCCCAGAAGGAAAAAGCCGCCCAATTTTTTATAAATTCAAATAAATGTTAATCTACTATATTAATTTGAATGAAAAAAATCAGCCTGCGTACAAAATTCATAAAATTTGTAATACAATAATAACGCGTTTTCCTCTAGAACACGGAGTATCTATCTCTGTATCTGTAGAGTAGGGAGGGTGAGTGTAGGCTCACAGCACCTAGGCCACATGTGACCCATTGTACATCCTCCCGAGGAGTTGTCTTCCTAGGTCATTGTCCATCCTGTCCTTCTCAGGAAGGTGGACAGGTCACTAGAAACATCTCCTTTATATCGGCAGGTGTAGGCCAAGACTCACCGAACACACACTCTCTTATTGACGACAACTCTGGACACTCGCACAAGACATGCCTGACAGTTTCATCTTCCTGTCCACACATCCTGCATAGAGGCGTGTCCACTAGCCCCATAGTATGGAGGTGTTTCCCTAGTTGACAGTGACCAGTCAGAAATCCTACCGGAGTATCTAAAGAACAGTTTTTTGTATCGTCAACCCAACCATTCTTGACAACATCATGCGTATCAAACCAAGTTTCGTCTAAATAAATTATACCTAGTTCTATTTCAATCACGATACCCTTTTATTTTGCGCAAATACCCCTGTCTTAGTTCAACGATACGCCGAGATTCCATTATCACCATTCGATTATCTAACTTCTTATATTTGAATCCACAATTCAATAAAACATTGATAAGTATATTCAGGAATATCCCGAAATTTATCACGAATCAGTTCTAAAGTTGGTACTATTATTGTAAACCCGATTAACGTTAATTCGTGAATTCTCGCGATAACCGCATTATCAGAAATTTCAGAATTTTCACGCGTACATATTTAAAATAACGCGTTGACACTGAACATGTAAATCTTTGTTCTTAAATTCGGCCCTATCATCGGTATCATTTATTGCTAAGTCATTTGCATTTGTTTGTGGCGTCAAATTATTAGATTCCCGCGCATCATCTTGGACTGACGTTTCTCCAAAATGCTATTCTAATTAATTACAAATAAATTATAATCATAAAACTCACCCTAACGTCTACGAACAAATAAATATTATATTGATATCAATTCACTCAAGTCCACGAACAAATAAATATTATATTGATATCAATTCACTAAACTCACTCGACCAAGAAATAGATACTACATATTTACTACTATTATTTTAAATATTTCTTTAAAACAAAATTCACACAATACTAATATCTCTCTAATATCGCAGGCCACCCGCAGTCCGCCTTAGTAAGTGACCCGTTACTCCATTATAATATAAACAATAATGTACTTGATGATTGTATAACGCTGAACACCTGCAATGCGTTGCCAGATATACAAAATTTTCTTAAATATAGTAGGCATACAAAAAGTTGTTTTAATTAATTTCTCTTTTTACAGCAATTTCGAGCGACTTTTTTTAATGCTTACTAATAAATTTATATTATGTATTTTTATTTCCAAACTAGCTTTCTGAGAACATCACGAGCTAACAGTTTACTGAAGTAATGGGAAACATTTGTATAGTGAGCCCAACAATTTTAGAAAATATATCTGACAACATTGCTTTATTTTATGGTCATCACACTGACTTTAGTTAGACTTTACCACTAACCTGACACACACTGTCGTCTAGAATAACTCCAATCGCATCCTGGCATTTGATGACACTGAACACAATCTGTAGCTGTACATTTATTGAAAGGACAATTTGCCAAAGTTGAATTACAATTATTGACATTACTGGAACATATTCCTTGACACCAAGAGCACGAACTCGATTGTAGGCATATCGTACAATCTTGTATTGTTGAACAGTTGCTCGGTGGCGTTTGATATATGTTATACAGTGAACACACTTGGCTTTGATTCGTTATTAATGACGCTGAAAACAATTAAAAGTTTTATTTTAATTATAGGAGATTATTAAACTTACCATTTTCCACAGTATCTAAAGTACACTCCTTAATATTAGAATGACATTGTTCGTTAATAATATTTTCGTCGTTTTTATAGGCGCAATAACCGCAACCCGACATATAAAGGCAAGTTGTTCGTCTTGGCAAGAGATTACATAAATCAGTCGGTAGTTCGATACGAAGAACTGTGCTTTGAGTATCTATTCCCCATCCGCCTATTGTATAGATGGCGTCACCGTCGGGTTCTACTGTCATTCCTTGAGCAAATGTCTGTGTTGGAAACGGACCAACTTTTTCCACGTCTATAAATTGAGATAATTTTTGAAACAAAAAAAATAATGGTAGGATGAAACCCATTGGAAGAGGAGGAGAATATTATAAAAATGAAGGGAAAAATAATTTACTGGCGATCTTAGGTCGGGAAGAAGAAAGGGGTGAGTTGTTAAGGGTAAAAAACGGTTTGTCTGGATTTCCGGTAAAACTACAAGTCCTTTGGAAAAAAGTTAAATGGGAAAGTTGTAGGTAATAAAAAGATCTACAACTTTGGTATTCACACTTTTTTCACATAACCTCAAAATTTATGTGGAAAATTCAAAAGACCAAGTTTTTGGTTTTTTATTTTTATCTTCTGCAAAAAAAATTTATTTTTTCACGAAATTTGGTGAAAACTTACCTTTTTATGTCCCAAATACACTGTAATTTATTTGATTTGAAATATTTATTTTTTCACCTTATTTTGACTTGCCTAATATCGAAAAAGCATCCTAATTTTCAATCGAAAATTCACCCGTCAAAATATCAGCTTTTTTCAAAATTTTGGTGTGCTTTCTGTTCGTTGAAATCTTTACTTTCCGATGGTGTAAAAAAATATATTACTTTAGTAAATCTTCTCAGAAAATGCAAAAAAAACTCGGATTCCAGAATTTTTTTTAATGCAATTTTTATACAATTTCATCTAAAAAATGTGACTGTTGCAATTTTTTTCAATTAAAAATTTGTTTTATTAAATTCTAAATACATTTATGTCATAGAAAATCTCATAATATATAAAATTAAATGTATATCGTACTATTAAATTTAGATACTTTATTCATTACAATATTTTTTGCATTTTCTGAGAAGATTTACCACAGTAAAATATATTTTTTTACACCATCGGAAAGTAGAGATTTCAACGAACAGAAAGCACACCAACTTTTTGAAAAAAGCTGATATTTTGACGGGTGAATTTTCGATTGAAAATTATTGTGCTTTTTCGATATTAAGTCAAAATAAGGTGAAAAAATAAATATTTTAAATCAAATAAATTACAGTATATTTGGGTCATAAAAAGGTAAGTTTTCACCAAATTTCGTGATAAAAATAATTTTTTTGTAGAAGATAAAAATAAAAAACCAAAAACTTGGTTTTTGAAATTTTCCACATACATTTTGAGGTTATATGAAAAAAGTGTAAATACAAAAGTTGTAGATCTTTTTATTACCTACAACTTTGCCATTTGACTTTTTTCCATAGGACTTGTAGTTTCGCCGGAAATCGAGATAAACCGTTCTTTACCCTTAAAAACTCACCCCCTTCCCCTTCCCGACCTCAGATCGCCCGTAAATTATTTTTCCTTTCATTTTTATAATATTCTCTCTCTACCATAGTCTCATTTTAGTTGTTCAAATTAGTGTCTTACCATTTGACATTAAGTTCATCCATCGATTGCAATTATAAGAATATGCATATAAAGTATCGGTTGTATTCCATGGATAAATTTTCCCCCCCATTACCATCATGTAATCTTCTGTCGTAACTGCTGAATGGAAAAACCTGGGACGCGGCTAAAATGGGACAAATTGACAAATTCTATTTAATGTTTATTTAAAACACTTACCCAATGTACCGACAATCCCAGATTATTCAACTGCGTCCAGGTTCTATTTTCATAATTAAACATATACAAATTGTTCGAGATCGTAGAGAGCTGTCGTTCATAAACCATCCCACCAAACACGAACAAATTGCTGCTTTGCGAGTGGTAGACAGTCGTGTGTCCATATATTCCCAACGGTCCGGGCCCACGCGTATTCAAAGGCACCCAATGTTCTTTACCAAATTTGTAAGCCCACACGAGATTCAAAAATCCAGTTTGAGGCGATATACCCCCTATAAGAATAAGGCTTTCTTGAGATTTGTGGTAAGTTAAAGTGTGTCCGGATAGAGCCGGCGGCCATACGTCAGTCTTCTCAATTTCGCTCCACCTTAAAGACAATTAAAAGTTAGTATCTTAGTATACATTACGAGGAAGGAACATAGAAGTTCAACGTGCACCATAAAAGCGACAAGAAACCATAGAGATACTACAGGTCAGTGGCCGGAATTGTCGTTCTGGCCGAATCGCAGTTGTGGTCCGGCCGGAACATAAATATTTTTAAAAATAGGTTAAATATATGAAAAAAGCAAGAAAAATATTTTGTACTTTAATAAATTGAAAGTCGTAAATCATTAGAATTTATCCCCTTGAAACAATCGTTTCACATAAATTGCAAACAGCCTTATTTTTGTCATCTTTATGGAAGCCAGTGTGCTTTATTCGAAATTAGAATAATAGATGGCAGTATACAAAGCAATGACCAATGACATTTAAATTTTTTATTTATTTATAATTCATAACGCGGAACGGAATAAATTAAGGAGCTGTGTATACAAAAAAATAGAGTTTTATGCTTTAGATAGATAGAACCTGTGTAAAATATCGTTAAGCTGCAGGAATTTGAAATATTTCGATCCCGATCCTGCCGGAATTCCGGCGGTCCGGTCCGGCTGCTGGCCGGAATTCCGGTTGGCTAAATACTCGATCCGGTACATCCCTAAATTAGTAATATATATATTTTTTTACACCATCGGAAACGAACAAAAGGCTCACCAACTTTTTGAAAAAATCTGATATTTTGACGGGTGAAATTTCGATTGAAAATTAGGGTGTTTTTTCGATATTATAAGTCAAAATATGGTGAAAAAATAAATATTTCAAATCAAATTAATTACAGTGTATTTGGGACATAAAAAGGTAAGTTTTCACCAAATTTTGTGAAAAGAAAAATTTTTTTGTAGAAGATAAAAATAAAAAACCAAAAACTTGGTTTTTTAATTTTTCATATAAATTTTGAGGTTATGTGAAAAAAGTGTAGATACAAAAGTTGTAGATCTTTTTATTACCTACAACTTTGCCACTTAACTTTTTTCAATAGGACTTGTAGTTTTGCCGGAAATCGAGATAAACCGTTTTTTACCCTTAAAAACTCACCCCATCCCCTTCCCGACCTCAGATCGCCCGTAAATTATTTTTCCCTTCTTTTTTATAATATTCTTCTCCTTTTCCAATGGGTTTCATCCTACTATTATTTTTTTTTCACTTTTTATCATTTTTAAAGGCTTCTGGTCTATTCTGTTTATGGCACAGGTTAACTTCTATGCAACCAGGGTTCCTTTCTCGAACTATCTAAATTTAAAAAATAGACCAGGTTTTTTTCAACTTAATTACAGTTTCCTGTAAAAACTGACATATTTTAGTAAAACGTGTTATCAATAGATGTCGAAGATATGAGTTTAATACTATTTACAAAGTTTTTGAAAAATACTTTTCAAAAAACAGAGACCGTTCAATAAGAAACAACAACTACTTCTCGGGCTATATGCCCCGACAGACATTGAATTACACTTCTAATTTAAGCCTGGTTGTGATATCTACACGATATAACCAACCATTCTGGTTTGTAATTACTTGTAAGACCGGTTTCGGCGTATTTGCGCCTCATCAGTACAAGGTAGATATCATCCGTCCAGAAGCTCTGAGACCAGAACTCATAAGACGCGAAAACCAGTGGAAAGACCATCAAAAAGATGTAATGAAAGTTGAAGGAAGAGCTCAGAAGACCTGGTCCTAATAAAAAGGAATACTTTAAAATATAAGAAACGTTATACTTTTAATGATTCAATTTAAAACGCAACAAACCTTTGATTCTGAATGTCAAACTGCCAAAAATCATCCAAAGTCCTGTTGCGATAGTTTTTATGTTTCTTCGACAGCCCTCCGTAAACGTATATGGTTTGCGCATGTCCGATATCTGCTCCGTGGAAATACCTGCCCATCGGCATTTTAGCGTCCGGTGTTGATTCGATAGTCACTTGCATCCAAGTTAAATTTTTTGTGTCGAAAAGTCTTACGTCGTTAAGAGGACCGTGTGATAAAGAATAACCGCCAAACATCCAGAGAGATCCTCGACGGTCTGAAACTAAGGAATGTCCAAATCGCGGTAGAGTTTTTCGGAAATGTTCCTGAGAATCGGATAATTTGACGGTGTTGAAGAGTTCGGTAAAAATCAGTTGGGTTGTAGATTTTCTGTAAAAAAAAAATCGCAATTAATAAAAACTGACAGGTAGACCAGGGTAGAAGCCTTTAAAAATAATAAAAAGTGAAAAAAAATAATAGTAGGATGAAACCCATTGGAAAAAGAGGAGAATATTATAAAAATGAAAAATAATTTCCGGGGTATCTGAGGTCGGGAAGAGGAAAGGGTGAGTTTTTAAGGGTAAAAACGGTTTATCTCGATTTTAGGGGAAAATACAAGTCCTATGGAAAAAAGTCAAACGGCAAAGTTGTAGGTAATAAAAAGATCTACAACTTTCGTATCTACACTTTTTTCACATAACCTCAAAATTTATGTGGAAAATTCAAAAAGCCAAGTTTTTGGTTTTTTATTTTTATCTTTTATAAAAAAAAATTATTTTTCACGAAATTTGGTGAAAACTTACCTTTTTATGTCTCAAATACACTGTAATTTATTTGATTTGAAATATTTATTTTTTCACCTTATTTTGCCTTGCCTAATATTGAAAAAGCATCCTAATTTTCAATCGAAAATTCACCCGTCAAAATATCAGCTTTTTTCAAAATTTTGGTGTGCTTTCTGTTCGTTAAAATCTCTACTTTCCGATGGTGTAAAAAAATATATTACTATAGTAAATCTTCTGAGAAAATGCAAAAAATATTGTAACGAATAACGTAATCAGAATAAAGTATCTAAATTCAATAGTACGATTTACATTTATTTTTATATATTATGAGATTTTCTACGACATAAATGTAATTAGAATTTAATCAATCAAATTTTTAATTAAAAAAAATTGCAGCAGTCACATTTTTTAGATGAAATTGTACAAAAATTGCATTAAAAAAAATTTTAGAATTCTAGTTTTTTTTTCGATTTTTGCATTTTCTGAGAAGATTTACTATAGTAATATATTTTTTTACACCATCGGAAAGTAGAGATTTCAACGAACAGAAAGCACACCAAAATTTTGAAAAAAGCTGATATTTTGACGGGTGAATTTTCGATTGAAAATTAGGATGCTTTTTCAATATTAGGCAAGGCAAAATAAGGTGAAAAAATAAATATTTCAAATCAAATAAATTACAGTGTATTTGGGACATAAAAAGTTTTCACCAAATTTCCTGAAAAAATAATTTTTTTTGCAGAAGATAAAAATAAAAAACCAAAAACTTGGTCTTTTAAATTTTCCACATAAATTTTGAGGTTATGTGAAAAAAGTATTAATACAAAAGTTGTAGATCTTTTTATTACCTACAACTTTCCCATTTGACTTTTTTCCATAGTACTTGTAGTTTTGCCGGAATTCGATATAAACCGGTTTTTACCCTTAAAAACTCACCCCCTTCCCGACCTTAGATCGCCCGTAAATTATTTTTCCTTTCATTTTTATAATATTCTCCTCCTTTTCCAATAGGTTTCATTATTCATTATTTTTTTTGGTCTAAAGATAAAAACGACTTACTTAACATCACACGCAGAGCCCGTCCATCCTTCATTACATAAACACCTTCCGTACGATTTGTCGCAAGTCCCTTGTCCTTTATCCTGGTTACAATTATCCAAGCAAATTCGTTCTTCACAGTTAAAACCAACTAAACCATCTTGACACACGCACTGATCGTGTTTACATTCCCTAGGCGGTCGACAATTATCACAACTAATTACTTTATAAAACGCACTGAAACTTTCTCCGGGTTGTCCTTGTTTATAGTGAACAGTAAGTTGTCCTAAACCAAATAAATAAAATCAAACAAAGCATTAATTTTTTTTGTTAGTCCTGACCTGTTCTCGATTCTACAGTAGCCAAAGGTAACGCTTCTTCGGTACAAAAAACGGCAGATAATGGACTTTGGCTACCCATGTCGACGAGTTCTGGTAGACCGTCAAAAACGTAAACGGCATTTTCACCACACGATATGTTTAATTGAGACGAATTTATCTGAAAAATATTTGAATCTACTATCATCAACCAAATAACTTACTCATTTTTCATCTAAACTTCCACAAATTATACATTTTCAGGAAGGGGAAGAGTTCAGCTTTCATATAAAAATATGTAGGGTGTTTCATTAAAAAAATAGACGATATTTGCATTTAAAACTACCATTTTCTTAAAAACACCCTATATAAGATTTCACTAATTAAACATTTATACTGAAAAAACTTAATATAAAAAGAAATTGTTCCTCGAAATCCGCACCTCCCTATCGTTTCTGAGTTCAGAGATTTTTACAGTTAAAATGGGTCAGAAACTTCTGGGACACCCGGTATTTAAACATTTTTCACCTATAGAATTCGCGGACACGCTGTATAAGAATAAAAAAGAGCAAAATAACAAAAAACTTACCTGAAGTTGTATAATTGGCGAACCGTACTTGACGTCCGGTTTGATGATCCATAAACATTCCCTTGTCGGTGTACCGCCCCAAGGAGGAATATACGTCTGCCTAGAACTGATCCCTTGACCGATAGAATCTCTAAGAAATCCTCTGTCGCATTGGTAATAACATTGCTTTCCATTTTTCGGATCTCCGAAATATTTCGGTTTGCATTTATCGCAATGGTCTCCTATAGTGTTATCTTCGCAAAAACAGATTCCGGTTTTCATGCTGCACTCACCCAACGCTTTGTTTCCGTGTCCGTTGCAGTCGCATTTTCGACAACCTACAAAATGAAAAGATAACATAAACTTTCACCCCATACTTCATTTAAAGAATTCTAGGTGAATTACTATCTCCGAACAAGAATTAAAATTCATTGAAATTTATTACTAATTATCAACAATACGTTATATCATGGTCAAGTCTACACGTTCAATAACAATATGTGATGTTGGTAGGGTTAAGCAACTCTCACGTAATGTTTATACGTCTTGACCTAGGACATACATACAGATTGCGAAAAAGCTTATTAGGTCATACGACTTACAAGGATAATATGAACAACACTATTTGAAGGAGAGAGACAAGAATTGTTATACGTGTGAAGTCCCATCTACCAAAAAGAATGGACGAGTGTGTCCATTTCCCTTTTTACTTTTAACCGTTGTGTTCTTGTCTCTCTCTTTCAAGTAGTACTGTTCGTATGATCCTTGTCGTACTTGTGTGAATCGTATGAGCTAATAAACTTTTTCGCAATCTGTATATAGTTGGGAACGAGACTAAATTCATTCTAATTACAATTCAAGTAAAAGTAATATATAACCAGTAATATTAAGATGTAAATATAACTTTGTTAGTGTTAATAAAACAATCTCCCAGTGACACCCTAGTTTTACTTCAAGTTGTGAGTGCTCGCAGAGGACCAGGAGGTTCACATGCTTCAGTGAATTTCCCAACATCACAAGGAATTTTAAATTGAAACCAATACACAAGCGGACTCGAACGTGCTCACCAGTTATTCTTTTCTTTGTAAAAAGAATGAAATTTTATTGAAATTGGCGGAATATTCTCCAGGATCTTAAAGTCCTAAATTACCTTGTTCAGTTGTAGCATTCCCGTAACTTCCAGGTTTACACAGCTCACAATATTCTCCCATAGTATTATCGATACACTCTTCGCAGATATTTTCTCCTTTCGGACAAGCCGAGTGATTGTTACAACCACAATTTTTAGAACAGTCATCTCCATACCATCCTATATCACATTTACAAGAATAATCAGGTTCACCTTGACAGACGCCATGGACGCAAACGTTGAAACACGTTCTATGACAATTTTTCCTACCATCTCCAATATATCTGTAATAAAATTTGAAAAAAAAAACGAACGATATAAGAAAGGCACATCGCCTATCGTTGAACATACCCTTTACGACAATGACAACTGAAAGATCCGTCAGTATTTGTACAAATAGCTTGTTCGTGACAGTCGTGTAAACCTAATCCGCATTCATCGACGTCTGGACATTGAGCGTACGCCCATTTAGCGTCTGGCGCGTTCAGCACTATCGAACAATTAATATGGGGATTGTTAAAATCACCCTGAACACATTCACCTAAAATATAAACAATTATTTTGGTCCTTCGAGCCGGATAAACAGATTAAAATTAAATCACCTGTCATGGGATTTGTGCTGTTGTAACACCAACCGCAGCTTAGAGAGCTTAAACAAGTCGAGCAGTTGGTGTGCATCGAACAAGTTTTGCATTGTTCTTGCGTTTTGGGTACCGGAAGTATTCCGTTTTCTTGTCTAGCGACCAACGGAAATGCTTGATCCATCCATTCGCGACACAATCCGAATTGATATTCACTAGTATACACGGAGAAACTGAAACATTGTTGGGTAGCTTGACACCATACGCAACGACCTACAAAAAAATGTCTAACTAAAAGTTTCAGTGGTACTTGTAAGTTACCTTTTTGATCGAGACAAGATCCACAATCTCTCCTCATATGGCAAGGTATAGGACACTGGTCTAAAGAGAGAGCTGCATCGATTCTTTGACCGATTCGTTGACATCGAGCGTCTTCAATCCACCATTCACATAACTGGGAATTGATACAAGCATCGCAGGATATGTAATTGGAGCAATTCGAACAAGCACTCGGTAGCAGCGTCAAATACTTCCAATTACCATCCACGGAACAGCTTATTTCTTCTTCCTCGGAACGTGATTGACAGGAATTTGTTAACTCGCACCAACCACACTGTGAGTCTGTTAAACAGTGTAAACAATTTTTGTATTGCTCACAAGTACCGTTTGCGTAGGGTTCTAGATATTCGAAAGTGAAGACCTAAAACGATTGTTTAACTACAACTTTTCCTGTAATCTACATTTTTGTTAACCTACCTTTTGAGGATCGGAAAAATCCTTGTAATGTAGCAACTCCATCTTACTCTGTTGCATATAAATCGAATAAGCTGCCTGAATGTTTACAGTCTTCTTCGATTTAAAGTCCACCGATATTCTATCCAAAGTAATATTATCAGGCCATCTAACGGCTTTGCATTCGGTTACTTCCGGTGTAACGTTTGCTACTAAATGATCAGAAACTGTCAAAGTAGCCGAACAAAAAGTTACACAAACATTCAACATTTCTTGCCAAGAAGAAGACAGTCTAAGGAAACCTAATAGTCTCGCGACCATTTCACCTCCGCTGGAAAAATCACCTCGAGGTAGAGTGCTGGTTGGGCTAACGAAGTCCACCTGCAAAAGATAAAATAAAACGCAACAATTTAAAAAAAGAAGACGTATTGTTATGTCGGACCTGTACTAAGGATATGTAGAGGTTGATAATGAAAAAGAAGAAGACACAACTGTCATTTTAAAGTATAGAAACGTCAACGAAAAGTCGAGAACTGTCTGGAACAAGTGAAAAGTATAAAAAGTGGTACAATTGACATTAGTTTTAGTTTTTGAAGTATTAGAAGTTTGAGTTCTGTGTTCCGAGACGTTATTTATATTGAATTAATAATTGTGAAAGTTGCTACATTGATGACAGCACCACAATCCAAATATCCTTAGGGCAGGTCGGACAACAATATTAAGTAATAATGACTCACTGTTGTGGCATTTATAATTGCAACGCTGTCAGGTTGAGAATAATTGACTGGATAATGATATTTGACAAATGTCAACCCCGGCCGTTTGTCTAGTTCCCTACATTGCTCTGGTTTGACTACTTCAGTTCCTTTAGCGCCCCACCATCCTGGTATTTGACTCGGACTATCTTCTTGCAAGCCACATACACCATAATTATCGTCTTTATGGTGGCATCTAGCGTTCTGTACGCACCACGTGCATTCTTCTAAACCTAACAACGTAAATCCAAAAAATGTATCTGGTTTTCAATACAAATAAAGTAAAAAAAATTCACCTAATTTATGTGCAGCTGACATCATTGGCATATTCTGCGGCAAAGCATGGCCATGTATGAGGCAAGAATGGCAATCTCCAAGTGCTGGACATATTCCTGGACATTTAGTAGTTTGTAAATTCGTGGTACAATTGGCGCCGATAGTTCTACCATAACATTGTTCGTCAGCCGAACACCATCCGCATTCCGGATCTGCAGAGCATTCTCCGTAATTTTTGTGACGCGTACATGCGGCTTCGGGGTAATAAACGGCATCTTTACGTGCTGCCACCATTGGAGGGAATGTGTAAGCTAAGAGGTCACCGTTTACGTTACCATGGTAACCTCCTACTAACAGTAGAGTATTTTCGTTTCGGACGGCTGAAGCATGCGCAAATACGCCTAAAATAATATATACATGCTAGATTTTTGGAACACCCAGTATGTAAAAAGTTAGTTATGTATGCATAATTTTTACGTTAGAAATACAAACAAAAAGTTTTAGTTTAAATATCAAGAGTCTCGAGTCTACATAAACGTGTCTATTATACATTAATTATGTATATAAGAAAAACCTGTTTTTTAAGAAAGGAAACTACCAACTACTTGGCAAATATTATTTTATTTGTTAAGCAAATTCACACCTCCTTGATATTCTCATACAAATATATTATCATGTGGATGTAAAACATTCCACTCTACCTAAGAGCATAAAGGGTATCTAGCTTTGAGGCAGTACCAAAATAATGCTGCTATATACTTAAAAATGCTGTTTACGTCTTCTATATAGTACTCATGAAACAGTATCCTCTATTGAGTCTTGCAATTTGACCCTCATGGTTTTGATTGCAAATACATTTCCAAAATAAAAACGAGTCACATATAACGATTCTAAGACAGTAATTTGTTTAAAAATAATTAATGTAGGTAGCTAAACTAATGACATAGTTATACAGAATTGATCATTATTTTTAACTGGCAGGTTCATTTAAATTGTTTTGTTTGAAGCCAACTTATCTTTTTATCGAACTTTTTATAAAATTAAATGTAATTAACTTGTTTACAAAAGGTAATAATAAATATTATGGTACTCTAGAATTAATGATTGTTAATTTACATATATTTTAATTTAAGCTGTTGTTTTACATGAACATAAAGAATGTGGTTTTTCATATTAATAGATTCCTATTGTATGAATCAGATGCAATCACCTTATTTCAGTTATCATTTTTATTGGTTCACTTATAAATATTGTGCAGAACACTGTCTTCTCGATTTTGACAAAAAATTTTGTGACAATCTATAGGAATTGCTTTTAAAATTACTGTGTATAAAGTTAAATTTGTCGGAAAGGCATATTTTATGGGATAGGAAGTGAATATGTGGTAAAAATTTTATGCAAGTTTCAGTCAGTGCACAGAAACTCAACTTCCCAATTTTCCTCAATTAAGAATCTCTAAAACTATTTACATATTTCATATTATAATCCATTTTAATTGATATTATGTATATAGAGTCAGCATAACACATATTTTGTTATTAATCAAAAATATAACAAGTTCCTTACAAAAAAGAACAGACAATATAATAATAATTATTGTTCTTACCTTGTTGTTTTGGATACCTGGAATCATTGGACTTTCCCAAGATGTCAGGGTTTACCCAAGTGTGGCATCCTAGGTGGTACAGGTACATCTGATTGTCATAGCAGATTTCTTCCTTATTATGCCTGTGGGAATAACCTCCAAAAACAACTAAATAATTTCCAAATATATTAGCTGAATGAAACGCTCTTTCTCTGGGAACAAATTTTTCCCTCAAATGCTCTCTGGTGTAATGAATCTCAGACCAATATAAATTATCCAATTGAAAAACAAACACCCTGTCTGATAATTTGGAAAATCTGGCAACACCTGGCACAATCCCACCATAAACAATTAAGGAATTTGTATTTGGGTGATATGTAGTAGTATGGGCTACAACTCTAACATCCAATTGTTTGCCTCCTCTTGGTTTTAGTTCTTCCCAATACTCATTCAATTCAGGAGATAGCTCTATCTTATACAAAGAAGAAGAAAACTCTCCATTTTCTGTACTTCCTCCAAATAAATATATCACATTACCAACACAAGTTAAAGTGTGTCTTGTTAAAGGTGGTGGTAGTAAAGTTGATATTCTAGCTCTTAACTGCCATAATCTAGTTTGAACATTATAATACCACAAATCGTTAGATAAGCTGCCATTATGTAACTTTCCTCCATAAAGAACAAAACCTTTAGTTACAGCACATGCTGAATGTCCATATCTAGGAACAGGTTTATGTTGATCCGGAACTCTGGAATGTCTTTGCTTTCTTCTGATATGTGTTGTATTTTCAGTTCCAGCATACAATAAGCTTCTTAAAAAAGATGTTTTGGAATTGAGTCCCCATTTTTGTTCCCAATCAGGCCCGGCGTGTTCTATTAATTTGGCTATTGAACCAGGTTCTATAGAGCTAGTTAATCCTGTATCTGGAATGATTGTCCCATGTTCATCTCTCCAGTTACTTGTTTGGAAATTGTATATTTCTAAATTTCCAAGAACTGTATTCAGATTATATCCACCAAAAACATATAAAGCATCAGTTATTTCTATGTACACTGCAGAATGTGCTGCACGTGGTTGCAAACCTCCTTCAGAATGGGACAACCAATGCCATTTATTTCCAACAGAATCAAATTCATACAAGGTACATGATTCTCCAGAGTAGCCTGACCTACATACACATTGTCCTTGGTCGCAATGTCCATGACTAACGTTTCTACCACAATTGTCAGGGCACAATTTTCTTGAACAATCATAACCACCCCAATCAGTTTCACAAGCACAACGATGATCATAACATACACCATGACTAGAGCAGTTATTAGGGCAATCAGTAATTGAAAACTCTGCTTTGAATCCTTCCAGGACATAGTTGGTATCACTATATAATAAAATTAACATGTAACCAGAGGATGCTATTACTTCTTGTGGTTCAGTTTTTCCACTAAAGCTGCCCAAGAGAGGGGAATTAAAAGAATCACCGTCGTATACAAACACATAATCATAAGAACATTCGGTACCCATACTTTGAAACTTTAATGTAATGAATTTGTTGCTGTCATTGGCCTTGATCAACCATTCACAATGACTGTCCTGGGTGTAATTTGAACCAGCCGGACCATCACTTATTATTCCCCAAGAACTTTGAAATATCCGTCGAGTTTTATCACAAGGAACCAGATCCACAGCCGCATATCCCACAACGATAAAACATATCACGATTTCCGTCAGCGAATAATTGATTATTTGGGTACGCATATTGTCGAACTGAGCAATTATTTTATAAGAATATAACCTTGAGCACAAATGCATCCATTATTACTGGTTTGCCACTACACATTTACAAGTTTCTCGATGTCGAAGGATGTTATTTCAGCATACATAATCAACAAAAACATTTTTTAAGTATTTTGACTGTTTTTCATGGTGATTGTTTTGACGTTTTATTGACACTGACAGTTTGACAGAACCGTTCATAAGCCATATTTTTGCGATCTAGCGTCTTAAAGCGATTCATTTTCGCGAATAAGTAATGACGTCACGCTTAAAAACGCTTGAAGCGGAAACTGGCGTGGTCGGGAGTAAGTATGTTATCTGTGGTCGGGAGTGCGCCAGAAAACTTTGAAGCGGTAATTGACAGCATTGAGAGGATAAATTGATAGAGAGTGGACCAATGGTGTAGCTATTTTTTGTTTGGCAATAATATCATGAATTTATCAACAAACTCATAGATAACAAAAAATTTTATTTGAAATTTTTTTTCCAAACATTTATATCTCTGCGGGGTCGTTGCGAGGTATCAAAGAACGATTTTGGATTGTCTGAAGGAATGTATAAAGTTGACCTTAATGGTATAATGTTGGAAGTAGACCAGGAAACCTTTTTATTATTAAAAAGGAAGTACTGCTTAAACTCCAATATTTTATTTGATAGTTGATGGAAAGTTTTATTTAGGTATAATATTATTTTGCTTATTAGAGATTAAGAATTTCAGAAAGAAAAAAATAAACAAGTACAGTATATGTGTCATGAGAGAAATTTCAATCCTCGAACACATAAATGAATAGGTACTATATACAATAAAATATTTCTCCTGTATAAGCCGGGTAAATTATTCCCTGTTAAAGAAAAAGAAGAAGTTAACAGATATTCCTAAGTCTCTTCTTCTTTCCGTGAATCGCAGAAATATATAAAGGTAAAATATCCCTTCTAATACATGTTAATTGTGTCGATATATACACTGCTCGCCAAAACGATACTGAAAATAGAATTCACAATAACAATTTTCTTGTAAATTCTTAGAATATCCTAAAAAATTGAATTTATGAATATTTTCTAGAGCTTTTCTACTTTCCCTGTGTACAGAAAATATCAAAAAGAATAGAAAAACGTTTCTTAAAATAATCTATACTTATATTTTTAAATAGGGCGGACAGTGTATATTGAATTCACATAGATGTGTATATTATCTCTGGATGACAAACACTTGTTTATGACGAACGGTGTGACTAATGAATAAATTTTAAATCGCTCGCTTTCAGTAACGAATTAATTGTTGAATCGGACGGTCGTGTCGGGAGTGTATATTCGTAATTTACGGGAATTTAACTGTGTTTTCGAATTTTCGGGAGTGTACCTTTATTCGAAATTATTTTCGGTAGTGAAACTGTGTGTGTCTTCGGAATTTTCGATAGTGTACCTATAAGTGTATAGTTCGAATTTTTGGTGGTGATTTCCAAGGATTATAATAATTCTATATATAAGGTAAGTCTTTATTTTATTAAATGGTACTTACTTATTATATACTAGCACTAAATAAATACTGTATTTCTTCATTTTCAATATATTTTTTTCAAAATAAGACATAGGTAAACTATATAGTTTACATATATGTTGATTTCTTTACTTTACCAATATATTATCCTTTCTCTAGTAGCAAAATAAATGAAAACAGTTTATTTAACAAGTTTTTATAATATTTTGGATCTTTTATGAATAATTTTTATACCGATTCATAATTTATCAACAAATTGAATACCTATTACTTTTGAAATAGTTTAGAACATTATTCATATCAATAGAGTAAGTTATATACTTTTCGAATCATTTTAGTTATTGTACAGTTGAGCATATATTTCATAAAATTTTTTCTTTATTTATCTATTTTCCAAAAACTTATAGGGTATAGCTTTTGTTGTTTCTTATATTTTCCCAATATATTATCCTCTCTTTATTTTTCATTTCTACTAGTACTAGCAATAAATAACTACACTGTATTTAAAATATTTTGGATCTTTTACGAATAATTTTTATACAAAAAGTTTAACCGATTAAAAATTTATCAACAAATTTAGTAAGTAAGTACTTATTTCATTTTAAAATAGTTAAAAACATTCATCAATAGAATAAGTTATATACTTTTCAAATCTATTTAGTTACTGTTCCGTCAGGTATTGATATTATAAAAATTTTTCTGTATTTATTTATTTCCCGAAAGAAATAGGGTAGCTATGCTTTTAACTATATTTTCACAATATCCTCTCTTTATTTCCCACTATACAACTACTAGCAATAAATAAATACAGTGTTCCTCCAATATATTTTGGATTTAAAAAAAATAGTTTAACCGATTCATAATTTATCCGAGTACTTATTATTATATACTGCATGCAAATAATTGCTTACTGCTAATTATTGACATATATAAACTTGGAATATTTTTACAAATGATGTATTAGAAATTAAAACAGTTTATACACTTAATTTTCAAAAGACATGAGTATAAGCTCTATATATTGTTTTCTATATTTTCCCAATTATTGAGTACTTTCTTATTTGATTTTGAAATAGTTTAGAACACTCTTCAATAGAGTAAGTTATATACTGCATGTAAATAATTGCCTACTGCTGATTATTAACATACAGGGTGTACCAATCTTACAACAAACTTCAATATGTGGGTTATTTTAAGAGATTTCAAAAAATGTTATCAACAAAAATAGTAGATGTCTTTAAGGTCCATATTTTGACATTATATCGAACTATACAGAGTGCTGCATAACTCCGTTACAAATCAAACATGATTTTTTAAATGAGAACCCCCGTTTATTATACCGAATTCGGATTGCTCACATTTTTTGAAGCTTTTGATATAAGGTTTTGCTACGTTATACAAAGTCCTTCAAAAGCTATGAACACGTTTAGGTGAAAATCGTAGGTAAATCATCAACGCTCTGTAGCTTGTTGAACGTTGGAGGAAAAAATTTTATTTAGTTTCGTAATATATGCAATATCTCCGTATTTTATTAAATTTTGATTATTTTCTTTTTTGTATACAGGGTGGACGGAATGTTAGTTTATATATTTAGTTGTGGAGATGTGGCTATTATCACATTCTTGGCATTCCCTTCACTGGGTTTAATATATTAATTTGATTTCAGCGTTGTCTTCAGTCCAGGATTATGCTCTTAGAGCTTCTGGACGAATAATATCCACCTTGTACTGATGAGAGGCGCAAATACGCCGCGAGTGATATTATTCCTTCTAATTTATAAACCAGAATGGTTGGTTCTATATTTTCATATACCAACCCCGTTTATCTTGAAAGTGTAATTCATTATTGTCTGGCGGGGCATATTGCCCGAGAAGTAGAGATGTTGCTTCCTGGTGAACGCTATATCCTTTGGAAATTAATTTTCTAATTTGTAAAACGTTTTAATAGTATTACACTATTATTTTGGCGTCTATTTGATATTCCGTTTTTATAATTCCTGACTTGGAATGAAAATGTACAAACATGAACAAATGAATTCAAACACTTTGCCATTAAAGACAAACTTCTGGTAGGGTGCAGCTGATAGAAAACATCCTGAGCCGGTGGGGAATATTTTCTGTCGGTTGTAGATTTTTTGACCGATTGATTATATTTTCTACTGGCTGGGGTCATCTTCCAGCCATGGGGGACAATTTTCCATCTACGCAAGGTAACTTTCAGCCTTATAATTCCTTAACTTTTCAAAAGACATACCTAAGTAACCGATGTCGTACCTCATTTTTCTAAATATTGTCCCCCATTTCTTTCACAAGTTGGCTATTTTTCAAAAGACATAGGTAAGCTATGTCGTTCCTCATTTTCCTAAATATTGTCATGCCTTTCTTTTTTTAACAGACATCGGTAAGCTTTTTGTTTTACCTGTCAAGGACGCCACATGTAACACATGGTTGCCTACGATTGACTTTTTCCTTCACGGATGCACGCAGTACCACACTGTGGGAAAGTGCTCGTTCCTAGGATGTCGGTCAGTCTCGTTTGCAAAGCGGGCGGTCATCCAGATGGGGCGAGTGCGCTTGAGTGTTTTCCGTTTGTTGAATGGGTATGGATTAACAAGTTGGGGAAATTGTTGTCCAGTATGGGCTATCAAAATATCGTAGAAGCCAAAGGTGATACATGGCTATTTGACAGTTTTTTAAAAATATTTTTAAATATTGTACTACCTTTCTTCTACAAGCTGCTTATTTTTTCAAAACACATAGGTAAGCTATGTCGTTCCTCATATTCCTAAGTATTGTCCTCTCTTTCTTCTACAAGCTGGTTATTTTTTCAAAACACATAGGTGAGCTATGTCGTTTCTTATTTTTCTAAATATTGTCCTGCCTTTCTTTCACAAGTTGGTTCTTTTCTAAGCAGATATTGCTAAGCATTTTATTTTACTTGTCAAGGACGCCACATGTAACCGCTTGTGTGCTTACGATTGACTTTTTCCTTCACGGATGCACGCAGTACCACACTGTGGGAAAGTGCTCGTTCACTAGGTTGTCGGTCAGTCTCGTTTGCAAAGCGGGCGGTCATCCCGATGGGGCGAGTGCGCTTAAGTGTTTTCCGTTTGTTGAATGGATATGGGTTAACAAGTTGGGGAAATTGTTGCCCAGTATGGGCTATCAAAATATCGTAGAAGCCAAAGCAGTTACATGCAAAATGGCGATTGGAAGGATTCTGACTAACTACTAACAATTTTTTTCAGCGCTTCCTTTTCAGCATACTAACACTCTCTTACAGGCTTCAAGATTCCATCGGATTTTTGTTGAATTTTTTAATTCTGTTTGATTTTCTGTTCTAGATATTTTACCAGGGATGATGGATACGCTCTTCAGAATTTATTTGGAATACTTGCTGATAGGCCTATCTCAGAAATAATCAAAAATTTTTAGATAATTTTTCATTCATTAATATAAATTAATTTAATTTTTTTTCAGCGCTTCCTTTTCAGCATACTAACACTCTGTTACAGGCTTCAAGATTCCATCGGATTTTTGTTGAATTTTTTAATTTTGTTTGATTTTCTGTTCTAGATATTTTACCAGCGATGGATATATACTCTTCAGAATTTATTTGGAATATATCGATATATTTAAACTTGCTGATAGGCCTATCTTATAAATAATTAAAATTTTGGATACTTTTTTTTTTATCAATTTAATTTTTTGTTCCAGAATTTTTTTTCAGGAAACGATTTTTTAGGTTACAAAAGTTAAAATACTTATTTTTGACTTTTTCAATTTGGAGCTACGGATTTTTTTTCCAGCACTATTAATAATTCAAAATTTCTATTCTGATTCATTATATTATATTTGGTAAAGTATTCTTTGCATGTTTATTTTCTTAACTGCATGGGTTCAATATTTGCATGCTCAAGCTTGAGTGTAGTAGGGGTTGGTGATGTTAATTTTAAAATATCTTTTTACTGTGTAATTTATGTTTGATATTTTTGGTTAAAATATTGTAACAAATGTATTTTATAGATGTTAATATTTTGTTGATATTCGATTTTTTATAATTGTTGATTTAGAATGTATTTGTTCCTGATTGTATATTTTTATTACTGCACTTTGTCAGTAAAGACAAACTTCTGGCAGGGTGCAGCCGGTAGAAAACATCCTGTAAGCCGGTGGGGAATATTTTCCGTCGGTTGTAGATTTTTTGACCGATTGATTATATTTTCTACTGGCTAGTGATATCTTCCAACCATGGAGGACAAGCGTTCATCTACTAGGAGCAGCTCCAGCCACAATTTTAGTTATATTTGTTTATAAATATAATGCTTTGTGTATTTTGTTAGGTTAGGTTTAAATATTGACGGTAGCATTTCTACCCCTTCGACGGCACCGAAGCGATTTTCCCTTTGTGTGTAGTATCCTTATTAGTACGTACACCTTTTGTATAAATTTCAACCAGTCTTCCTGTTTATTTCATTATCATATGTCAGAATATCGCTAGATATTTCCATTTTTGCGAGGTTAAGCGTGACGTCACAATTATGACGTCACGCTTAAGCTACACTGTTAATCCGCTTAAAGGCGCTAGATCGCAAAAATATGGCTTAAATGTTACTCCTGATTCGGAGTTATCCCGTGCTACTTAGGATCCAGTCAGTAGCGTAGCATAACAAACAATTATTTGCTATATCACAAAAATATAAAACTGCTTAATAGAATGACATTACAAATTAGCGACATCAAGTACAAATTCCTTTTAAGTAATCAATTTTTGAAAAATAATATACCGTTCTGAATTTTGATGGAAATTATATGTGATGTATGATGTGTTGCATAATATGCTCAAAATCGTGAAATTCCTAAGCGTACACAGACTACTCTCTAGGCTTTAGATTAACATAATGTAAATACTGGAAAAATGAAGTTGAAGAAAAATTCCGAACTTTTTTCATTATTTCGATAACTTTTCAAACTCGTTTCATAAATATATTTATAGATGGCGCTCCCTGTAAAACGATCCGGAACAATCTAGAATGGAATCGGAAACTGTCTCATTTTACGAGTAACGTTTTTTATAAAAAAAACAGAAGTTTATTTTTACCATAGAGTAAGTAATTGAGCAAATAACTTTAGTTATTGTTCAGTGTTGTATATTGTACTATTAAAGGTGTCCAAACTGAAAAAGAGAATATGTTCTAACATTATTTTATTCGGGAATTTGTTTTATATTATTCATACATTTTTTTATAGAGATTATGGTAGATTACTTTAAAACTTTTTTTAAGGTCGTCGAATAACATTCCACATTATATTATTTTTTAACAATCTCTGTTTTTAATTATTGGCAGCTCGTATATAAATGCTCGTCATTCGTAGGCTTAGAGATATTTACTTTATCAGGAGCTTGCGCACAATTTTTGTGTTGTGAAAATTGGTGAAAATAATCGCAGCGTTTATCTTTATTGTTAATCTGTGTGTGACATAAAGTGGATAAAACGAGGTTATGTTTAAATTTTATTAAATAATTTTGTATTTTATACAGAATATTTAAATGTATTTGTCAATTTTTATCTCTAGTGCCATAAGAATTATTTTCATATGTAAACCTATTTTATAGCTGTTAAACAATTCATCTATGAATATTTTTGAACCTACCAATCAAGTCTTAACATGTCCAATTCGACCAACTCTAATGGAATCTCAGTTGAATTTAATAATAACGACATTGACGACGACGATGATGACAATGTTGAAAATTCTCCTACAAACAGTAAAATTCTTGGATCAAATGACAAACGACCCCAACCATTTTGGGTTGTCCCAAAACCTAATATTTCCACCCCTGTTAGTATACTAATAGAATCACTTATTAAAAAAGTTTGCACAATATATGAAACTGATGATCATCAAGCTGAGACTATGTACAAAGTTATTTGTGATAAATTGTTCAATATGAATCTTATTGGAGAGAGTTACAAGATGAATGAATTTGAAGGTATGCGAAGTCAGTATCAAAGAGCTTTATTACATCTTTTGTCTTCGGTTAAAAATGGCGATAAGAGTTTACCAATTAGTCCTATTTGGCCAAAGGCTGACTTCAATTCACATTATCATAGGGAATTCGAGGAAGTCGAGTATATTGCAGGAGGTGGATTTGGACAGGTATATAAAGTGAAACATAAATTAGATGGAACTGAATATGCTGTTAAAAAAATTCCAATTCTATCTGAAGGGATTCAGTCTGTTAGAAATTACCTTTCTGAAGTAAAAACATTTGCCAGTATGAACCATTCCAATATCGTTCAGTATAAAGGGGCTTGGCTAGAAATTGGTCCTCCTAAAAGTAAAGCCATCATACATAAGGAATCAGAATCATTTACATCAATTTCACATCAAACTGAGTATATTTACCATAAAGATACCACACAATCTTTTACTAAGAATGATGGAGATAGTACAGATTTTCAGATCGACTTTGAGCATAGTGTTAGTGGAGCAAATTCTGTTAAATCAAAAGTATCAAGGTGAGTAATTTTAGATATTTTGGAAATTAGGTTTATTAAGACACATTTCCATTGAGTTCTGTTGCTGCAAATATTTTTTATTTAGTATTTAATAACAGTTTAAAAGGATATTTGTATGTCATGATAAAGTCTTATCAGATTTTAATTAAACTTTCTTGTAAATATATGTTTTATTTTTATGATCTGTACATAATCTAATCTTTTTTTATAACAAAATACTCCTATTGAATCACCTCTTATTGTTTTAAGTAAACAATTAATCCTACTGATTCTCATTATTTCTTATGAATTTCTCTCAGGTTTGTTTTTTTAATAATTCCATCCATAAAAAAACATTTTAATGTGAAAACCAAATTTTTTTTATAAATAGAATGTACTCATATACATGAGCAAAATGTCACTGAATATACGAAGTTATTAAAAAAACAATGTTTCTAATTAGGAGGGAAAAAAGGAAGAGCCTTTCTGAGGGGGAAGATCAAATGGCCATGTGTAAACTTGATTTAAAAGAAATCGCAAGAATAAAGGCTGTAAACAAGACAAAAGTAAAGTGGGCTACCCTTTACATACAAATGGCACTTTGTCAAACTACTTTAAAGCAGTGGCTGGAAAAGAGAAATTGTGTCACCGATCCTGTCAAGGCTCTAGTTCCTAAAAATGAGCAAGTTATTAGAAATAATAGTATTAATCAAATTTTGTTCCAATTATTAAATGGTAAGTATGGAAATAATTTGTTGATTACAATGATTAACTTTTGCAAATTAATATAGGTTACCACATTTTCTCATAACCCCACTTTTTAATTTCAGGTTTAGAATACATTCACTCCAAAGGTATCGTTCACCATGATATTAAACCAAGTAATATTTTCATTCAAGTAGAAAATAATAAAATTTTAATACAATTGGGAGATTTTGGATTGGCTTGCCCTTTGCAAAGTGTGCGTCATAGTCTAGCATTCGGAACAAGATTATATGCAGCTCCAGAACAATTGGCAGGACAATGTAATAGAAAAGTAAGTTCACTTTCAAATATTTATTAAGTTTACGATATATTGAATTTTTTTATTTCAGAGTGATATGTATTCGTTGGGAATCGTCGTTTTTGAATTGGTAGAAAATTTTAGTACAGACATGGAACGTGTTCTCTATATTACTGATCTCCGTAAAGGTAAAATCTCATCTAATTTACTTGTAACATATCCACAAATGTCGGATATTATTCTAAAGTTAATCAATAAAAACCCCGATCTTCGTCCTGACACTACTACCTTATTAGAAACTTTAAAATGTTCTGAAAACGAGCAAATAAGGCAACTGAAAATGCAGCTTGCAGAAAAAGACGAAGAAATTGTTCACTTGAAGGAATTGCTCAAAATGCACGGGATTCAAAGTGTATAAGAAATTGTGATAGAATTGTGTGTTTCAGAGCAAAGTACAGTTGATATCAATGAAAATTGTAAAATGTAAAAAATAAATCAAGCGCGTAACTTTATGCACGTGTAGGACTTAATATTCTTTATACAATCAAGCTTTTTAAAAATAACAAATAAATTTTGAAGTTTAATATTCCGCAGACAAGTTGTCAATTCATAAAACATGAAATAGTGACAGAAAGAGAAAACGCCACCGCATTGACATAAGTGTATGCTAAATAAATACTAATGTCATTTTTTTGTGGGTGTAAGGACTTTTGCCTAACTTCACATATAAAAATTTATACAGTAACGTGTCTTTATATCAGTTTATTCTTGAGATTAGTTTAAAGTTATCGTTTAATTATACATTTTCTCGTTTCACAATACTTTATTCTAAAACATTCGAATTTACACTTTCACATACATTCATAGTTAATAATTGAGATATGTAAGCGAACTGTGATCAGAGTATTTCCTTTGTGTTAAATATTTTCGTCTTGAAGACGGCACTAATAGTGTAATTCAATTTGTAAGGTTCTTGCCTTTATTTGAAAATCTAGTTACATTATTTTCTAATAATTTCGTGGTTATTTAGAATTCTAAAACGTAAAATGTTTTCAATAGAAATCGTTAAAAAATTACCTAGGTATTGCTTCTCTTGCGGAAGTTTACATCTAAATTAAATTTTAAATAACTTGTAAGTTGCTATAATTTTTTTAATTTTTACTCAAAGTAGTACAAAAATATCTTCCAGTAGACTGTATTTAACTGACCAATAATAAGATGTTTTTATATTTTTATATAAAATTGTACCTTTGAATAGACTATTTTGTACAATTTAATTAAATCCGTCAGTTAAAACACAGTCAGAACTAACTCAAACCCATAAAAGTAATTGTATTTTTGAATTTGGTTAGTATAATCTAAAATTTAAACAAACTACTGTAACAAATTGAAAGGTGGCTTCGATTTATTAGATCTAGTTCGATCTAGACGAAACGCCATTCATTATATACGCATGCGCTAGACTATTGACATTTGCCAGTAAATGTCAATTTTTACTTATTAGGTGAACAGAACTTCGAAGACATCTTTTTATTTACATCTATCGGTTTGCTTGAGAAAGAAAACTGTATAATCATTTTTGGCTGAAGTGAATCTCTTATAAATGTCACTCGTATTCATTAATGTTTCCATGCCTTGGTCTCGAACAAGTTAATTAAATTTTTCACTTGCTTACGTTGTTAGTTTGTACAGCTCTAACGTTTCTTGCCAATATGTGTCTTGGTTCTAAAGGATAAATTAAATATATCAGTGTTATGAACTTTTTATTTAGTTTAACATTATTCTACCGACTGATTTAAAGGCATGGAAGGTATTAGAAATGTTTTCAAGTAGGTTGAATATTTATTTTATAACGTCAATTTACGTTATTTGACGTCATTAATACTTGGGTACTTACCTATCGAGTTTCGTTATAAGAGATGACGACAGAAAATGTGCTTTTGGCATTTTAACCAATTGTTACCACTTAAGGAAATTTGAAAGTGATATTTTCTGTGAAAATTGTATTTATTGTTTTTTTTTAATACCATATTTTTGACAATATGCGTTTTTTTTATTTTACCTTCGGCCTGATTTTTGTGCATATGCATATACATCCCTTTTTGGGACTAGATTTGAAAGTACTTTTCAAGGGGGGGCCGGATATTTATAAAATATGAGGAACGACATAAATTACATGTCTTTTGAAATGTACCTATTTGTAAAGGAAAGGCAGGATATTTATTTCTGTGATCTCAATTATCCATATCTGTGGTTCAAATATTTATTTCTGTGGTTCAAATATTTATTTCTGTAGTCTCGTATCTGTGGTTCAAATATTTTTTTCTGTGGTCTCGATCATCTATATCTGTGGTTCAAATATTTATTTCTGTAGTCTCATATCTATATCTGTGGTTCAAATATTTATTTCTATGGTTCAAATATCTATTTCTCTGACCCAAAATAGCCGACAGTTGACAATGACAATATAACCTTAAAAATTCAAATTGACTTTGTTGATCGTTTATTTTTAAATATTTTATTGTTTCTTTATGCCTATTAAATAATTTATAAAAATGTTGAGAACCCTTCAAGATTTCGAGCTTCCTATAGATGGACAAATGTCTCTATGTCAAATAAACGGGCGAGTGTTTTCTAGAAATTTTGATATAGCCAATTTGAATGCATTTACGAATACAGTAAGTTATAGAATAAAAATATATGTAATATTAATATAAATTTATTGTAGTTAGAGCATCACCCTAAAATTCACATTACGAGAGATTTATTGCATCCAACAACTTCAGGTGATGAAGGAAAAGCCCTATTTTTACCAGTAGACGTTTCTTTTCTCAAACAACTAACACAAATTTATTACGAACAAGGTTACATTGAAGCATTACATACAGCAGCATCTCACAACCGCTTATTTATATCAAGAACATCTAAAGCGATATTAGCCGTAATAAAATATGTTAGGAAAGTTAGGTTATTAATTAATCCAAATTTAAGATACAGTGGTCCTAGTTTAATAGGTAACTATTCGCAAACAAGGAATTGGCTTAATACTACAGTTAGATGTATTTCCTGGCATCCTTATTGTCTTAAAGCTGCTGTAGTTACTTGTGATGATAGTGTGAGAATTTTCAGTAGTGATTCTAATTCAGTATCTCCTTTGTTGAGGTGTAAATTACAAAAACATATTACTTGTGTGGCATGGAGACCTATGTCAAATACTGAAATTGCAGTGGGACATGAAAATGGGATCATCGTTTGGAATATTGATCCTAACTCTTTAGTAAGTTCATTTTGTCACTAAAATAACATTTTATTATACTATATTTTGAATTATTTAGATCGCCCGTCCCTCAATAAGTAATGCAACTATATTACAAAGAGAAGATCACAGACCTGTTATGAGTATGGCTTGGAGTCCTAAAGGTGATAAGTTAGTTACTGTTGCTGCATGTGATAGTACCATATATGTTTGGGATGTAGAATTGGATAAAACTAGTCTTTTGAAAAGATCTGGTGGTTCTGGAAATATTCTAATCAAATGGTCTCCCACTGGTGAAAAGCTGTTGACTTGTACAAATAGTCTTGTTTTCAGGTAAGTGTATTAACACTAGAATGTTTTTGTTATCAATCTGTCATGTTTTTATAGAGTTTGGGATTGTCGTAACTGGGAATGTGAAAGATGGACAGTTTTAAGTGGCAGAGTCCAATCAGCTTGTTGGACAAATTGTGGTACAAATCTTTTGTTTGCTACTAATACAGAACCCATCATTTATGGAGTAATTGTTAAAAACGATTTAATATTCACTTCGGACTCTGACACATCTTCTAAACAAGCTCTCCCTATGTTTGATATCAGTAAAGTTGACATAGATGGTGTTATTGTTGGGGGAATAGTCCAATGCATGGAAAGTGATCCTAAAGGAAAATTATTAGCTGTTATGTTTCAAGATACAGATTGTATAGCTCTTTTTAATATAGTTAGGCAACATGGATTGCAA
This sequence comes from Lochmaea capreae, assembly GCA_949126875.1. Taxonomy (NCBI): domain Eukaryota; kingdom Metazoa; phylum Arthropoda; class Insecta; order Coleoptera; family Chrysomelidae; genus Lochmaea; species Lochmaea capreae. Next base: position 4,970,922 of record OX421400.1, read on the forward strand.
TTAATAGCTAGGTAAGTGATTTTTAAAATATCCGATACTATTCTTGAAATTTTGTTACAGTTGAATCTATCGGTTATTAATATATTTTTAGTTCCTTGATAAATGGTTTACCCGAAGAAAAACCGAGCACTGTTAGCTTTCTTCAAGACTTTGAAGCTGGAGCATGTTTGTCGATAGGATGGTCGAGTGGTAGAATTCAATATTTTCCAGTTATTTATACAGATTTGCCTTCTACTGAAAATAGTCATGTGTCTTCCACTTTCAATTCGTTCAACGGATCTATTTTTTAATTTCTTATTGGAATGTCAAGGTAGGACCGATTTCACTCTTTTTAATTACTTTGTAATGAATAAATTTTTTTAATAAAATAAAATCACTTTTTTAATTCGCGCTTTGAAAAGAAGCCCACCACTGACAAAGCTAGTAGACTAGGCCTAAGCTTTGCCATCTTTTTATCCTTCTGGTATCAAGTTTAATGAAAATGCAGTTACAAGGGAGCATATCTGGTGCTTGTAAGGGCCCGTTTTATGAGAGTGTGAGTTAAGCTCCAGTTTATTAACCAATAGTTGAGCATAATTTGGTAGTAGTTGACAACCATGCACTAATGTTGAACGTACGTCAAACAAGGTCAATATTGTGTCAACTGTCAAACTGGATATGTGTATTTTAAAAAGTTGAGTAAATAGTGTATGTTTTTGGTTTTAACTGGTTCACCTGCATGTGCATGATAGTAACCATACCACCTGTAAGGTATTATTAAGAATAATAAAAATCAAACAAAGACTTTTGTTTAAAATCTTATATAATTTATTTTCTTAATAATAGGAATGAAGAATTTACAGTTTAATACTAAATATGTAGTAGCAAAAATTATTTTCAATCACTCAACAGATCATCATCGATGTTGATGTCCTGGAACAAAGAAATATCGAAATTATGTCTGCAATTAGAATATTAAATTGACATTTTAAAAACAAATCACTTTGAATGTGTATTTTTGCCTAAAACTCACCGTTGTATCAATATTCTCGTCAATGTTGACGTCATCCAAATCTAAATCGTCATCATCTTGATCTAACAAGCTTTTACTCGATTGAATGTCAGGCATGCTGTAAGAAATATGAGTACTATTAATAAAACTTGTGATACACGAGAAAAAAGATATTAGACATCGTAACACACCACAGCTAAGGCACCTACTATAACAATATGTAATAAAAGACTGAGGTGATCTTAAGAACTCTGTCGTTGATATAAAATTCAATTGTACTTACTTAATATGTGAAGATACAGCCGCGTTGCCGCTTGCCGATGCTTCAGGCTCACTATTCCTCAAATTTGACGATATTCCAGTGTTCTTGAGCTGAGCCTCTACTTCAGCTAAAATATTTCTATCGTGATTTGGAGTAATCGTAGTAGCTGTAGACGCGGGGGATAATCCTCTATTACTTTGTTCTATAAAAGTCTGTGCTACTAAAGCCTCTTGAAGACCAGGGAAAAGATTCTCGTAATTTTTAGGATCCGCTAAACTTTGTCCAGCTTTTTTATTTATCGTCGACAATTGAGTTTTCCAAAGTTCAACTATTTCTGTAATTTTATCAGGGAGATAAGATCTTGCGAAAAACGCTGCTTCTGGTAACCTTCCAGTGCTTATTAGAATATCTAGACATTTGTCCAAGTCTCCTACTAAGAAATGAGATAAGAAAGATAAATTATGTTTTCCTTCTGTTTGTGTAGTTTCGGCTAAAGTTCGAACCAACTGTTCATCGCCCGAACTGGTGCCTAGAAGTAACAACCCTCCATAGTCTTGTGCTTTTTGCATACATTCTTTAGCTAATTCTACATTATTAGTAGCTGCAGCTAATTCGGCTAACTGACTCCATTTCTGTGGATTATTAGCTTCTTGTGCTAGACTCCTAGCTGTATTAAGATCTTCCAATGCAACAGCAAGTTCAAACCTGTGTTCAGGATCTGTACTTACAGCTAAAGCTTGCTGTCTAAAACCTTGTTTTTCCAAGAAATGTGCTACTCTTGTTCTATGCTCTTTAGGAATTGAAGGGAGCACTCTATCTGCGGTTGGGAAGTCCCTTCGCATAACAGCCGTTTGATATTCAAGCACTGAAAGAAGCAATTGGTAGCTGACCACTCTTAATTCTTTGTCTACTAGGTATAATCTGTCATCTTTAGGGACATAACCTAGTACATATAGTGGACGATCTAAATGTGCTATAGTAACTAATTCTCCACCAACAAAGTAGTTGATACGATTGACAGCGTTTGTGTAGATGAAACAATCACCCACCCATAGACCTGTTCGTACAGATTCGTTTATTTCACCTAGCAGATTGAATGCCGACTCTACCCCATCATCAGCTACCTATTGAATAAACATTAATTAACTTTCTGATATAGAGGATCCATTTAAATTGGTAACATACATTAAGTATGGCGCTAACCAAAAATTCTCACAGATAATAGTTACAAAGTTTTTGAAAATTACTTTTCAAGGAGCAGATAATAATATATTCTCACACAAACTTTTACTAACCTGGTTGTTATCCTTAGCCTTTTGTACTTCATCAGAATCGTAAGATAAAATGAAATAACTGTCTTCAGTAGCCAAACAAACAAGTTTCCCACTATCAGACCAGTAGACAGCTTTCGGTTGGATTTCAATTCTTCTAACCAAATCAAGAGTTTCCCAATCGTAGAAAGTCAGACCAGACACTGATTTTACTCCCAACAAGTAACCACCATATATACCTTCAGCACCAAAGTCTGATTTAAAATTCTTCTTTTCTTTGAAATTTTTGAAGATCCTAATAGTAGAACCGGATTCTCTAATAGCATATTCGCTGGAATCTTGAGCCCAAACGAATTCTTGTGCACTACCAAAGGCTTTGTTACGCAAAGCCATAGCGGTGTATATTATATATTCCCCATCTCCACATACGACTACAAAACGACCATTGGGGTTATGTTGAATAGTTTGAGGGTAAATTTCACAGGCGCCCATGTCTTTTACAGATACTGGAAGGCGCTCACCATCTCGAATTTCAGCACCTGAAAAGTTAATTACAATAAAAACAAATCTGAATACTGTGATGCAGAAATTTACCTTCAGGAAGTGCTTTAAGGTTAGCTTGTTGAAGTTCGGCATGTCTGGCCCAAATAATTTTTCCTCCACTGGCATCCATACTGACTGCAGGTTCCTCTCTACCAACTTTAACCAAAATACTACCTTCATCATATCCCAATGCAACATTATTTGATCCTTTTAGACAACATATTGTCCAAACTCGTTCAAAACCGTAGTTTAAGCTACTTTCTAGTCTATGAGTATTGGCATGCCAAGCTCTTACTGTACCATCCTCACTGCCTGTTAGAGCTATTGGAAGTTCAGGGTGGAAACACACAGCAGTGACATTTTGACCATGGCCTTCTAAAGTTTGAACACAAGTTTTGTTTTGGTAGTCCCAAATTTTTACCAATCTATCATCAGCTCCAGATATAAGGTATGGTTTGTCACCCCCATGATAGTAATCTACACAGTTAACACCTTTTTCATGACCTTCAAGAGTGAAGTTAGCAGTTGATGCTCCTAGCTGCCATACTTTCAATGTTCTGTCTAATGAAGCACTGGCAAATGTGTTGTTATCCTTTGGATTAATAGCAATTTGCATGACATAGTGGGTATGGCCTTCAAAAACTTGTTGACATGCCCATGACTTTTCCCAATTCCATAACTTGATAAGCATATCATCTAAATAAAATAAATGTATTAACAACAATTACCGCTTTCAGTTCTTTATAATTCAATTATCCTTTGTGTGCATGTTACTTACCACTACAAGTTAAAATATAAGGTTGAGTAGGGTGAGCCACGATACACCTAACATAATCTGAATGAGCTTCAAAAGAATGCACACGATCTAAAGTATTGTAATTAAAAACCCTGATCTGCATATCATCAGATCCACCAATAATCCAGTTTTTTCTAGGTACAAATTTTGCAGCTCTTACTGGCAAATCACATACTTCAAATGTTTTCACAAGCTGCTGATTTTCAATGTTCCAAACATTTATATTTCCACTGTAAAGTGAACATAGCATCCAGGGTTCTGTGGGGTGGAGATCTACACATTTTACCCGGTCAGAACGAGCTGTTAGCTTTCTTTTGATATCTAACCGAAGAGGCTAAAATTATAAAATACAATTATTCATGTTTCATACATTTTATTATTAAATTTACCATTTTCACGTAGATCCGAAAGTGTTAATTCAATGTGAATGCAACTTTATGAATTGACACGAATTATAAACACATCACCATTTTCATAATGTCAAAATTTCTAACCTAAATTATTACGTGGCTCTTCTTTTTTTAATGATGTTTTTGAGTATTAGATCTATGGAACAGGTTATTCTCTGTAGCCTCTTCTTTAACCTTACAACTTCTAACTCCCAGTTGTTGCGATTATTTTCCAATTTTAAAGTTCCTTTATAAAACATTTCAAAAGCAAAAAGGTTCCAAGTGTGAAATAAAGCTTTACTGTTGAAATAAACATAAAATATGGAAGGGGCCCAACAGCTAACACCCGATGAAAAATATGGTCTGATATCTAGAAACCTTCAAGAAGTACTAGGAGAAGATAGAATCAAAGAAATATTAAAGGAACGAGATGTGAAACTTTACTGGGGTACAGCTACTACTGGCAAACCACATATTGCATATTTTGTGCCAATGTCCAAAATAGCAGACTTTCTCAGAGCTGGTGTAGAAGTAACAATACTTTTTGCAGGTATGTACATTTTTCATAATTCATATGTTTTTAAATTAAAAAAAATCATTGCAGATCTTCATGCATATTTAGACAATATGAAAGCACCTTGGGAACTATTAGAGCTTAGAGTTCAGTACTATGAACACAGTATCAAAGCCATGCTCAATTCTATAGGAGTTCCACTTGATAAATTGAAGTTTGTTAAAGGAACAGACTACGAATTATCAAGGGAATATTCTTTAGATGTTTACAAAATGACCTCGGTAGTTACTGAACATGATGCCAAAAAGGCTGGTGCTGAAGTTGTTAAACAAGTAGATAACCCTTTGCTTAGTGGACTTTTATATCCTAGTAAGTTATTTTTTTTAAATACGGTTTAACTTATTCAACATACATTAATTGCTTCTGTAGTTTTACAAGCTTTGGATGAAGAATATCTTAAAGTTGATGCACAATTTGGTGGAGTTGATCAAAGGAAAATCTTTACACTAGCTGAAAAGTACTTGCCACAACTGGGATACAAGAAAAGGGCTCATCTTATGAATCCAATGGGTAGGTAAAAATATTTAGTCAAGTTCTCAAGTTAAATATTGAATTAGGACTTCAGTAAATTTTATGTTTGCTTTTAGTACCTGGGCTCACAGGAACAAAGATGTCATCTTCAGAAGAAGACAGTAAAATAGATTTGTTGGATTCACCTGCTAATGTTAAAAAAAAACTTAAAAAAGCCTTTTGTGAACCTGGAAACATCGAAAATAATGGATTACTCTCTTTCTCTAAACATGTATTATTTCCTTTGCTAAAAACTGATGAGAAATTTTCTGTTCCTCGTAAAGAAGAATATGGAGGCAACTTAAATTTCTCAGTTTATAATGAATTAGAAGAGGCGTTTGCTAAAGAAATTGTTCATCCAGGTGATCTGAAAGCAGCTGTCGAAATCTATATTAATCGATTACTGGATCCTATTAGAAAAACTTTTGATTCTCCCGAGCTGAAAAAGTTGACAGAGAAAGCTTACCCTACTCAAAGTAAAAGTAAGTATTCTATTTAAAATCTGAGTCTTCTCTTTACAACAGTTTGAATATTTTTTATCATTTAGAAGGCCCTAGTGCTCAAAATGGAACCACAGATGAAATTGTTCCTAGCAGACTGGATATACGTATAGGAAAAATAGTACAAGTATCGAAACATCCAGAAGCTGATAGTTTATATGTTGAAAAAATTGACTTGGGAGAAGAAAAACCTAGGACAATTGTAAGCGGTTTGGTTAATTTTATACCTATAGAGGAAATGCAAGACAAGATGGTTGTGGTGCTATGTAATCTTAAACCTGCCAAGATGAGAGGAATAGAATCTCAAGGAATGGTTTTATGTGCCTCTGTGTTAGTAATTTATTCCGAAAAAAACATAACATGAATATTGAAATTACATACTATTTTAGAGATGAACCTAAACAAGTAGAAACTCTTATACCACCAGAGAATGCTGTCACTGGAGAACGAGTATTCATAGAGAACTTTGAAAATGGAAAGCCAGATGAAGTACTTAATCCCAAGAAAAAAGTTTGGGAAAAACTCCAAGCAGACTTGAAAACTAATACAGAATGTATAGCACAGTGGCAGGGAAATAACTTAGTAACTAAATCGGGTGGCAAAATACATAGTAAAACTATGGTTGGTGCTCCCATTAAGTAAGTCCAACTCACGTTTTATATTTATTATTATTATAAACATTTGGCAGTTTATGTAAAGCTTTATATTATAAAAGTAGTTTTATTTTCATTCATGTAAACCTTTCATCTAATGTTCCAGATCTGTATTATTTCCTCAAATATATTTAAAGCTAAAAGTGATCTAAAATCTACATTTAGAGGTATTTTAACTATCATTAATGTTATCTGTGGTTCACCCTTGTCGTGAGGCATAAGGTGTGCTCTTTTTGACAGATCTTGCATTGTTGCATGCTATTGACTATTTTATTGACTCGCTTTGAAATGAGCTAAAATGTTTCCACTTGCTTCACTGATGCTGTGCGTTGGCATCAGATAGATGTTTGGTGCATACTCACATGAATATATCTCAAACCACATTAACTGGAATAAGCTGTAGACCCACAGCGTCTCCAACCACAGAAATGAATAAGCCAGTTTTATATTGGACGCAGAAAACCTACTCACAGACGAGTAGGTTATTCTTTTGAGGAAAACTTTTTCCCCGAGATACAACTTTTATGATGTCAAACGAGCATATTGTAAGCTGCATTTTTTAAACCACATAATTTAGGCTACATTCGGTCTCATACTAGAGTCCTCTTTGACCCACATGACAGCAAAGTGTGAGGGTTAATTATAGGCTTTTATATAAATATTCAAGATAAATAAAATAGATCAAATATGTAAAAACTTAATTATATTCAAGTAATAAAATAATTCTAAAATATATGTTTGAAAAACAACCATTTAAAATTACAATTAACACTTATAACTTGTCCGACTTTCAAAAACAAAAATTCTTGTGTATATTAAATCTTCCCAAACAGGATTCGTCCTGAAAAAATTTCAGAAAAAATGTCAACTTTTAAAACCAAAAATTATGGTGCATATTAAATTTTCACAAAATTAAAATTTCCCCAAACAGGATTCGTCTTGTAAAATTTCTGAAATTAATTGTTTATCTTTCAGCACACTAGTAACTTCTTCCGGATCCCACACCAAACCAACTTTATTTAACCTTGGTTCCTTTTTTCCAATAATGCTTATCATGCCCCTCGTCTCTATCAAGGAACATAACCCCACAAATTCAGTTTGATCGACACAACCAATTTTTCTTTTATCACAAACTTTACGGTACACTTCGTGAAGTTTTCCTACTGTAATGTCTTTGCTTTTATTATTTTTTAACATCAATAACAAAGAACATATGATTATTTTTTGCTGTAATGGGAACGATTCGTCAGTGTTGTCATCAAGATGTTGAGAGGTACCATAAATATTATTTAAAACGCTTAATACTTGTTTCAGATCCACTGTTTTTAATTGTTCTTCTACAAGTTTATTTGCCAGGTTTTCAACGGCTTTTAAAGCTCCATTTTTTTTACTTTGCTCTGCCAACTCTACAACTCTTCTTCCTATATCTAATGCTCTTCTTACATCACCAGATACTGATGCTACTTTACCAGCTAACATTTGTACTGCTGGGGGAGAAAAAATCTCTAATACACCTGCTGATCGTAGCCTTGATGTAAAAATTTCGACAATTTGTGGTTTTGTGTATGGAGCAAAATGCATTAGATTTGGTTTAAGCTCGCAGCGAGACTGAAGTCTTGGAAGAATTCTATCAGTTAAGTCTAGAGCATTTGCTATTCCTATTAGTAATACATGAGCATTTTGTTTAGAAGGCCATTCAAATATTGTGTAAAGTATAGATTGATTTTTGCTTTCCAATTGATCGATTTCATCTAGTACTAACAAACTGAAAAAAACAAATTATACATTAACCATTAATTGGGTGGGTAATGCATAGATCATGTACTCACATTGGTGTATGTTTTTTCTTTAAATATTTATCTAATTGTAATAAATGGTCTTTTTCACTTTTTCCATTCACTTTAATGTTTAATTCCTTACATATTCTAGAATATATGGCTGTAGGAGATTTAATTGCAGTACAATTTACATATACATGTTTCACACTAGAACTGATCTAAAAATATACAATCAAATAATTTCACATTTTGTCCAAATAAAAAAAACTGACTGAATTTCATAAATTCTAAGTAAAAGTACCTATATAGACTTACCCGCTCATCTTGGAGTATCATATTTAAAGATGCAGTTTTCCCAGTTCCAGGTGGTCCACTAATATAAAGTGAACCTGATGTTCTATTTTCAATATGTTTTTCAATGAAATCTCTTAACATGCTCAATTCTCTTTCTCTCCCTGGCATTTCAGTTGGCAGAGTTCCATGAAGTGCTTGTCTAGCACTTTGGTATAAAGTTGTATTCTTTGGTTGTTCTATTTCTTCATTACTATCATCAGAAGTATCAACTCCACTCTTTTTGTTTTTCTAAAATAAAAATTATAAATCTACTACTAAACCATTGTTGCATATATACCTTCTGTTTAATTTTAGCTGCATTTTCCTTGAATAAAGTTTTCCTACTAGACTTTGGTTTTGTGGGGCTTACAATACTTAGTCGTTCTAATGTAGGAGTAGTAACTTTAGGACTTGTCGTTTCCAATTTTTTCTGTTTTGGTGGTGTTCCAGTACAAGGAATTGTCTTCGATTTATGTTTCCGGGAATAATATTCTGATTCGAAATTTTCTTCGTCAGAACTAGAATCACTCTCAAAATAATAACACATTGAATTGTGATTCCTGAATTGTTGTGTTTTATTCTTGTCAGAAAGTCGTATTGAAGATCTTGTGTTCATTCTTATCATTATTTTGAGAAGCACTCCCAAATGTTAACTATCTTGAGCTACTGTTTAATCATAAAATAAAATTTGTATTTCACTAACAAGAATTCTTTGATACTTTGAGTCCTGACGACAAATCAACTAACTCTATTTATAGAACGTAGAATATAGAAACCACTACACAAGTAGCACTATATACCCATTTACTTCCCGCTCATATGACTGTCAAAACTGAAACGTGTCAAAGTAAACGTAATTAAGCCACAGATAATCAATTAAACCACAGATAAACAAACACAAAGCTAGACAGCATGTGCGTTCTTGTACGTGCACTTTGTGCTACTCATAGTTTTAAAATGCACACATTTATATATTCTGTATGTTGGCTGCTCTGTTTAAGCGATTGACATGGGCTTGATGTTCTGTCAAAATTACTAAAGTCTCTTCCATTTTAGTTTTGTACACCGCAAGAAGTGCACGTATAAATTTGTTTTTATTAGAAGAATCGTCTAGTTTTTTGAAGCTAGGCTTCTTTTAATAAACCTGAAATGCGAGCTAAGGTAGGTGTATAATAATATTTTTTGTATTGGTTGATATTTTATGGAGTTTTTACGAAACCATTATTGGTTCTTTTTGTTTTTACACGTTTTGTAGTTTGTTTTAATTGACGAAAGTATTTGAGTTCATATATAAAATAGAAAATTGGTTTACTGCTCTATCATTTCTTTAAACGTATTAGTTGTTTTTTAAATTCATAAAATTTATGTAGTGGTTACATATTTTCTAATTGCCCCTTGTACGATATTAACAAAAGTCGAATTTTGAATTAATTTAAACTACTACCACGTTTTCAACGTTTCATATTCTTAAATACAAATTGTAAGTTGAATTTTATGCATTTGTACTGTTAAAAAAATCCCCTTGGAATGTGTATTTGTACGCTATTATTCAGAGTATATGTTACACAAACTGAGGGTATATAAATTTGTGTTTCCACCTGCACTGTGAAACTCTAACAGGAGCGGTCTAAGAGCACAAGACAAAAATTCTATATACATGTTTTTAAACTTTGTCATAAGCTATTCCTTGAATTACATAGAAATTTATGTTTTCAGTGGCGTAAGAAGCGTATGCGAAGGCTAAAGCGAAAGCGCAGGAAGATGCGTGCGAGATCTAAATAAATCACATGGTAAGTGAAAAATTTTATACATGTGTTCATTGAAATTGTACAGCAACTTCGAAGAAAGTTACTAGTATATTCCTTTTTTTTGCTATTACTTCACTGAATTATTTAAAATGCTTTAAAAACTGTTTCTGGTTCCTTATGTCCTTTGCTCCAATTCCAAACATTCTGTTGGTTTAATTGTTGGCTATACTAGTCTTGAAATAAGTTGTTTTTTATAAATAACTTGTTATTGTCTTTATGTTTTGAGTTTCTTAAGATTTTAGGAATTTAGGAAACTTTCATATTAAAATTTTACCAGTTTGTAATAATTGTAACAGTTACATCTGACCAATAACACTTTCATTATGGGTATGAAGTTGTCTAAAATCAATCGCAAAATTGCAGATGTCTAATCAGACACAAGAGTCTAGAGAGTGATGAGAAGTGCTTCAACTTCTGTAGTGGATTTTTTACAAACTTCACCGTTAGACATTTTTTTCCTTACAAATCCTAAAACAATTATTTTCATTTTCAGAAATTTCATCTCTGCCTTTATTTTCTCCTACCGGAAATACTGGAAGTTATGGAATTGCATATGTTTAGAAAAAGCTGAAAATTGGATCATCAATCGACCTTTTTTATAATATAAATTGACTTTGTTGATGGGACAAACCCAAAAAAATTATAAAATTTTGAAAAGTTCGGTATTTTTATTTTAAGGTATTACAATTTCCAGCAAAATTGTTGTATTTAGTAAAGCATGTTACCAATAGAAGTAGAATAAATTTAGCATTCTAATGCTTTACTAAGTTTTGAAAAATATTTTTGTTACTGGAACACAAGTGTTGATTGTAATTTTGGTGTCTTCGACAGTCTGAGATTAGGCTTGTACTAATAAGGTGCAAATACACCGAAACTGGTTTGCAAGTGATGTCCCTTCTAATTGCAATCGAGAATGGTTGGTTAAATCTTGTAGATTATTCTCACCCTGTTTGTCTAAGGTGTCTAATTCAACGTCCGTCGGGGCCTATAGCTCGGAAGTAGTTGTTTCTTAGTTGGGAGGTAACTGTTTTTGAAAAAAAAAAAAATTTCAATACTTTGTAAAGCGTCTGAATATATTTTTATTTTAATTCTTATTTATAAATTCAAGTACTTTGGAATAATAACACTACCAGTTCTCCAATGATTGAATTTTATTTGTGTCTTGGAATATTGTGAATTTAACTGTTATAACAAATTAATAGTTCCAACCATTACCACCCAAGATCTTTCCATGAATCTAAAAGAAAATCCATCATTGTATAACCCTATAACTTATTCTAATGTTATTTGGGCACTTTTTATTACAACTAAGTAAGAAGGAGGTATGTAACTAACCAGGCACTATTGCATGTTTGGTTGCATACCTAACACCTATTAGAGAAGTAACTTACTGATAGATGGCAGCATCGAACTATATTTGTGAATTCTCCATCTTCACGTAGTATTCTATGATGGCATCATCGAACTACATTTTTGTAGTGACCTCTTTTTCTTATCGCAGTATTCTATGGTATATTGACATTTCTGGAAATTGTCATCATTAATGGCGTATTTCTTCACAAAGACAAAAGCCGCATATTTTAGTGACCGCGTATTCATTTTAAAGAATGTTTTCGTGAATAACACCATTAATATTATCGTTCGGGAATTATACTTGATCCAGAGGCTGTAGAAAAACTGATACGTATGTTGAAACAAACGTTAATATATTATGTTTATAGCTTTTTATCCAGTCATAAAAAATATAATATTAACAAACATTCTTAGAAAATTGTTCATTTTGATGTCATGATGGATAGCATCGAAGGAAGAAATAAGGTCGGATAAACTAAATTTACTATTAAGCCATAAAAGCCAATTGGGTACGTATTTTGTTTTTCCAACACGTTTTCTTTGTGGTAGGTAATTTTTTTTCTATTTTGGATATTGTCTGCAAGTTGTCGATACAGTTGCGACATTAACTAGAGTATCACTTTTATTGGGCCACTAGGGTATTTTAGAGTAGATGGAGTTTATATGCAGTTGTACAATAAGCAATTGAAGCTCGTTCATACTTAACTATTATCTGATTTAGCCATATTACTTGATAAGTCTTATTTATAAATTCAAGTTGTTCTAGGTGAAATAATTATAATATTATTTTTTCAGGAACAGAAAACAACAACACATTTTTCAAAGTTTATTGGGATACAACAATGGAGGAACAGTGTGCTTTAAAAATGTTTGATTGTAAGTACCTATATTCAATTATTATGTATATTCTAATATTACCGCATCCTAACTTGACAGAATAAAGGTTGTTTATTGAAAAATTCATCTCGCATTAGAAAATAACTTTGTTACTTGAATATTTGTTACAACTGTTTCAATTCAATATAAAATAGGCCTCATTTTTTGTTATGCCATAAAGTCAGTCAGTTTTTTTTTTCAAAAATTTTCAATTCCATTATGTGTATGGTCCTACATATGCAATAATTTCTACTTGATGAGTCTAAATTACAAAAAAATGGGAAATAAGACATTGGAAGCTTCTGATTATGTTGATTTACATTTTTCTGTAAATTGTATGCACAATAAGGTTCATTGGGTTTGAAAAAGATAATTGATGGTGAAAACTGGGAATTGCTAATTGTTTTTTTTCTAACTCTATAATACCAGTACATACATTGTCACTACTAGTTGCATTCTTTATATGTAAAATATTTGAAATTTTGGTTTTATCAAATAGGAATTGTTCTGCTGATGAAACAAATTTATTAATTGATTTATTATCAGATTAAGTACCTATTTCATATGAATGCAACACTTAGTGATAATGATTTTAAAATTTGCATGGTTTTCAAGAACGTGAAGGAAAAACAATAACATCTTGTCAATCTAGGTTTATTTTGTTGGAATTATAGTTGGTTAAATCTTCAATTCAATGTTTTTTTGTTCTATCTTCCTCCAATGATTGCATTTTATTTGTGTCTTGAAATTTTGTAAATTTAATTGTTATAACAAATTTATAGTTACAACCGTTACTACGTGGAGTGTCAATAATAGTAAAAAAAATAATCAAATCAATCATTGTAAAACCTAATATAATTTCATGTGGACACTTCGTATAACAACCATAAGCAGCAAGGAGGTATGTAACTGACCATGCATTAATATGCATGTTTGGTTGCATACCTATTAGAGAGGTAACTTCCTGGTTGAATGCATCATCGAACTATATTTGTATTTAGTGGCCTCTACCTTATTGTAGTATTCTATGATTTATTGACATTTTGGGAAATAACCCTACTACCACAAAACAATGTATTGTGGTTATACCATTACCTCTGTGGTCCATTACATATTAGAAAAAATGGCGTGGGTTCTTCATATACCTATATCTTTCACTATTTTTGTGCTCGCCTATTAATTTTAAAGAATTTCTCCGTGAATGAAACTATTGGTAACATCGTACATCCAGAGGCGATAGAAAAACATACCTTCTTATGAATCCAAAAAACTACAATATTAGTTAACAATCATTCTTAGAGAATTGTTAATTTTGATGTTATGATAGATATGGCATTAAAGGAAGAAATAAGGTCTGCTACACTATAATTACTATTAAAATTATAAGCTTTCAAAAAAGCCAATTGGCTATTTTGTTTTTCCTACACGTTTTCTTTGTAGTAATTGTGAATATTTTTCTCCTATTTTAGATATTGTCTGCAAGCTGTCGTCCATACAGGTGCGTCAATAACTAGAGTATCACTCTTAGGAGCCAGTAGGGTGTTTTGGAGTAGATGGAGTTTATATGCAGTTGTACAATAAGCAATTGAAGCTCGTTCATACTTAACTATTATCTGATTTAGCCATATTACTTGATGAGTTTTATTTATAAATTCAAGTAGTTCTAGCTGAAATAATTTTAATATTCGTTTTTCAGGAACAGAAAACAACAACACATTTTTCAAAGTTTATTGGGATACGAAAATTTCAAAACAACAATGGTGCTTTAAAAATGTTTGATTGTAAGTACCTATATTCAATTATTATGTATATTCTAATATTACCGCATCCTAACTTGAGAGAATATAGGTTGTTTATTGAAAAATTCATTTCGCATTAGAATATAACTTTGTTACTTTTATATGTCTTACAACCGTTTTAATTAAATAAAAAATAGAAAAACTGATACAGACCTGTAATTAACCATTTCTGTTTTTTCTCCACTTTTGTGTAGGGGTTTAACTATACCATTTTTTAGAGTTTTTGAAAAGGATCCCATGCTAAAACATTTATTTATTAAGCAGGTTAATGGACTCTTGCAATCTCATTAGATATTTCCCTTAATGTTTCAGACCTTATGCCATTGAAACCTGGTGATTTTTTAAGTTCCAAATCATTTATTGCAGTTTATTGCATTAATCATCAGCTTCATCGGTAGGTCTAAGGAACATGGCACCTTCAAAAAATCTGTATTTCCTTCAAAATTTCTTACCTCTGATATGTTTCTAGCTAAATTTGAGAATATAATTCTGTACTTCGTTTGTCAGTTGAATTTTTCCAAAGTCTATCTTGGTGGTTAAATCTAAAAAAGGTCTTTTTTATTCTATCTTCTTCCTCCAATGATTGAATTTTATTTGTGTCTTGAAATATTGTGTATTATAATCATTCACACCCTTCAATCATTTTCTTAAAATTGTTCATCAAGTTGTTATGATAGATGGCATTGAAAGAAGAAAAAAGGTAAACTTATTAGCTGTAAAAAAGCCAATTGGATATTTCTTTGTAGAACATCATTTCTTTGTTTTAACAGGTGTCGAAGAATAATTATTTTTATCCTAACGCTTTATACAGTTTTGAAAAATATTTTTCAAAAACAGTGATCATTCAACTAAGAAGTAACAACTACTTCCCGTACTATATGCACCGACGGATATTGAATTACACTTCAAAGTCAAACGGAATTGGTATATCTACAAGATATTTTAAAACCAACTATTCTGGTTTGCAATTAGAAGGACCAAGACATACCTTGTAATGATGAGGCGCAAATACTCCGAAACCGGTCTACAAGTTATTTTGTCCCTTCTAATTGCAAACCAGAATAGTTGGTTTTAAAATATCTTTTAGATATACCAACTACCAGCGCGGGAAGTAGTTGTTACTTCTTAGTTGAACGGTCACTGTTTTTGAAAAATATTTTTCAAAACTGTATGAAGCGTTAGGATAAAAATAATTATTCTTCGACACCTGTTGTTAAATCGCTTTATTAAATACGACAATATTACAGGAAACTGTAATAATTCTTTGTTTTAATTGTAAATATTTTTTTCTTATTTTAGATATATTATTGTCTGCTATCTGTCGTCGATACAGTTGCTTCAATAACTTGAGTACCATTTTTATTGGACCAGTAGGGTATTGTACAGTGGATGCAGTTTATATGCAGATGTAATGAACAATTGAAGCTCCTCCATGTTCAACTATTATCTGATGCAGTCACAGTCGTTGGGAAGTAGTTTATAATTCTGTGCTTTAATAAAGTTCGAATGTAAGTATACACAATTATGCATATTCTAAATATTACCAAGAAACCGATGGACCTTTGTCAGTTGAATTTTTCTCATCGGGCTGGCGTGGAAAATCCTTACAGGGTTTTCACACTTATGCTCGCAACTGAAGCGAGTGGGGGATTTAACACAGCCGTGCCGCCGTGATGGTTTTCCCCCCTCGTTGCCATTTGGCCAATGTGAGGAATGTCGAGGCGTTTGATCTCTATTCCTCAACTTTCAGAGATGTCGAGATGAACTGGGATATAAAAACAAAACATAAATTTTGCTGAGGATTTTGATGTACATAAAATATACAAAATTTTGAACGCTGTAGCCTTTCATTGGACTTTTTTAAATGACCACATACGTCATCCTCCGGATCAGTAGGATAGGTCCAGTTCACGAAAAAACCCTTCGGCTCGGGTCATAAACGGCGCGTCGAAGATCCATTGAGATTTTCCAGTCGCGCCATATTATGATTTTTTTTTCACACAATTTGTGAAAGAACCACCCTTCGGTTAGTGACACACCAGCGCGGAAAAATCCTCACGCTAGTAAAATTTTCTGTTTCTATATTAAGTATGAAGAAATAAAATATTTATATCGATAAATGTAGTTTTCGGAGTTTTAACGCATTTTTTAACCAACAGCTGCTGCTTACATTGGTATATCTAAAGCTGCGTCATCACCGAGTCGACATGGTCGAACAACAAGTCGACAAAACTGCATCCGTCCACACCAGAGTTGGCAGAAATGATGTCGATCAGACTAATCAACTTGTCATGTCTGACGAAGATTCATTAGCAATTTCCATAAGGGCATCGTGCCTCATGTTTCTGTTTTTATAATTATTAGTTTTGGAATCCCATAGATTTCATTTTAATTTGTATGCCTCAATAAAAGCTATGACTTTGTCTTGTTCATGAAAACAATTCGACATGTCGATCGACACCGTCAATAGCAACGTACACAAGTCGACACTGTCGACTCGATGAGGACGCAGCTTAACCCACTCATGTATTGTATGCAGAACTAAAAACTTTATTATAAAGGAAGTCGCGGATGATAACTCAAAACTGCATTTATAAATTTCTTTGTGTATCTTTTTAATTAAATATAGTTCAAAAAGAAAACTAGCTTGTTTTATTATTCCCTTGCCTATTTCTCCACTCTTCAATGAAAGAGTTTAGTTTCATAAAACTAAAAGTTCACTAATTTTCTAACAGATGCAAAATTAGTTCAAATATAATCCGGTAGATGGCGCTGTGTTTCTGGAATTCACAGAAAATGTGGCGGCATCTACCACCAAACCAGCGAACTAACAAAAATTAGTTCGAAGGTGTTCCGATAGATGGCGCCACATTCTTTGCGAATCCCAGCGATTCAGCGCCATCTACCGGAATACCCTGAAACTCACAAAAATTAGTTCGAAGGTATTCCGATAGATAGCGCCACATTTTCTGTGAATCCCAGTACTCCAGCGCCATCTACCGGAATTCCCTTGAACTAGTTTTTGTTAGTTTGAAGGTATTCCGATAGATGGCGCCACATTTTCTGTGAATCCCAGAGATACAGCGCTATCTACCGGAATACCCTGAAACTCACAAAAATTAGTTCGAAGGTATTCCGATAGATGGCGCCACATTTTCTGTGAATCCCAGTACTCCAGCGCCATCTACCGGAATTCCCTTGAACTAGTTTTTGTTAGTTTGAAGGTATTCCGATAGATGGCGCCACATTTTCTGTGAATCCCAGTACTCCAGCGCCATCTACCTGAATTCCCTTGAACTAGTTTTTGTTAGTTTGAAGGTATTCCGATAGATGGCGCCACATTTTCTGTGAATCCCAGAGATACAGCGCCATCTACCGGAATACCCTCAAACTAACAAAAATTAGTTCGAAGGTATTCCGATAGATGGCGCCACATTATATGTGAATCCCAGCGATTCAGCGCCATCTACCGGAATACCCTCAAACTAACAAAAATTAGTTCGAAGGTATTCCGATAGATGGCGCCACATTTTCTGTGAATCCCAGTACTCCAGCGCCATCTACCGGAATTCCCTTGAACTAGTTTTTGTTAGTTTGAAGGTATTCCGATAGATGGCGCCACATTTTCTGTGAATCCCAGAGATACAGCGCCATCTACCGGAATACCCTCGAACTAATTTTCGTTAGTTCGCTGGTTTTTTGATAGATGGCGCCACATTTTTTGTGAATCCCAGAAATTTTGTAGGTTCCAACTACTCTTGTACTTGCCCAATAATAATAAAACACACTAAAATGGAAAACTTTTATTGAAAATATAAGATATAACAGGTAGTTTCACAAATATTACAATGTCTAGTCACCTACTTTTCTACTTCATAACTAGTTTTGACACGCAATACGATCCAACGTAATGTGGAGGTTGCCTTTGATTGCCAGAAGCGTCCGTATAGACATAAGGTGTCGCATGTCGTAATTTTGTAACTACGACAGTGACATCTGTTGAGGAAAATAAAAGGAGTACCTTTTTTGTAATTTCAAGAAAATACCAATTTAAGAAAGTTTTGTAGTGTAGTGATTAAAAATAGATTTTATGGTTAACCGCAAACCTAAGGTTTAACCATTGCGCTACAGCCCCTCCTTAAACCGTTGGTATTAAAATAATGTACCCCTTTTCATGTTCCACCAAAGATACGGACGTTCCTGTCTTAAATACTCTTTAAATCGCAGTTCTGGAAGGGACCCCTGTTTTAAATTCCAATTAATTTTGTGAATTGATACAAACTATTTTCATATAAAACCAAAACTATTACTTACGTCGCCGTGCGAATCGGGATCCATTTCGAACTGTGATTTGATAAACGAGATCTTGTGAAGACAGCTCCAAAGAAATAGGTGCCGTTTTAACGAAAATCACCGAGTAGCTTCCAATTACTAATGGTCGCTACGCAATCATATCATTAAAATTTGGTCTTATACACAAACGCACACATCCACTCATAGGTAACATTTGTAAGTACGGTATTATACACAGAGTTAGGCGAAACAACATCGGCAATTTCTATTGGTCACCGTCAACTATGCTCTTTCCCGAACTCTATGTACGTTTTTGTACATACAATTTACACAAAAATGCAAATTAACGTAATCAAAAGTTTCCAATTCCTAATGGTCGAAACTAATTATGTTATTTCCCATTTTTGTGTAGTTTCAGGGTGACACGTCAAGTTAGAAAAAAGGAAGGAAGGCAGGGAAAAACGAACACTCCCTATTATTCTTACTCTAGGACTGTGCGATTAAAAATATACCTTTATCGATATATCTGTGCACAATACAATAATTAAAATAACAAAAGCAAGTATTTAAGAAAATTAAACAATTCATGAACATATCGATATAGGCATTTTTTTTTATTACATACAATACAATTGATGTACTATCAGTAATATAGTCCAGTCTTGATACATAAAGCATAATTTTACGATTTTGGTTTCATTTTGCTATTTTTGGATTGCAATAACTATAATAAATATTGCAAAACAATATAAAATCAATTAAATACAATCATTCAAGTATTTTTGCCATCTCCATTTCTTCAATCGAATGGATTATTCCTATTCCTCTGGGATCCTAAAAAAAAACATTATGAGTAAAATCCAGTAACAACAAACTGATGTTTCATATTTAAATGCACTAAAACGGTCAACAAGCATTTCTTATCAGCCTCTCGTTCGATAAAACCATAATTTCAAACATTTTCCACTAATATACACAGGATTAAGGAATGAATTGCTAATGGTCAACATCAAGTATGCCCTTTTCCAAGCCACATGTACCTTTTCGCACAAACAATTTACAGAAAAATGCAAATCAACATAATCAGATGCTTCCAATTTCTAATAGTTGTAACTAATTATGTTATTTTCAATTTCTGTGTAATTTTGGAATTAAACGTCAAGAAGAAATTAATGTGTATACTTACAGTCAAACTTTATTAAAACATGCAATTATAAACTTAGAAAAATGTGTTGTTGTCTTCTTGAAAAATGAACAAATATAAAAATGATTTCAACTAGCAGCAGTATGTTCATTTGAACTACTTGAATTTGTAAATAAGACTTACCAAGGACTATGACTGAATCAGATAATGGTTAAGCCTGGATGAGCTTCAATTGCTTATTGTATATCTGCATATAAACTCCATATACTCTGCAATATCCTACTGGTCCAATAAAAATGGTACTCTAGTTATTGACGCAACTATATCGACGACAACTTGCATACAATATCTAAAATAGAAAAAAATATTAACAATTACTACAAAGAAAACGCGTTGGAAAAACAAAATAGCCAAATTGCTTTTCTAAAACCTTATAATTTTAAAGGTAAATAAATATAATTCAGCAGACCTTACTTCTTCCTTTGATGCTATCTATCATAACATCAAAATGAACAATTTTCTAAGAGTGATTAAAGGATGTGAATAATTGTTAAGTGGTATGGTAATATTATATTATATTATAGTTTTTATGGATTGATAAAAAGGTATAAACATAATAATGTATTAACGCTTATTTCAACATACGTATGTTTTTCTACGTGCTTTGGATCAAGTGTAATTCCTGATAACGATAATATTAATGGTTTCATTCACAAAGACATTCTTTAAAATAAATAAGCCTGCACAAAAATAAGCGGCTTTTGTCTTTGTGAAGAAGTCACGCCACGCCATTAATGATAATGACAACTTACAGAAATGTCAATATATCATAGAATACTGCGATAAAATAGAGAAGTCACTCAATATAAATATAGTTCGATGATACCATCATAGAGTACTACGTTAAGATAGGGAGGTCACAAATATTATTCGATGCTGCCATCTATCAGAAAGTTACCTCTCTAATAGGAATGCAACTGAACATGCATTACTGCCTGGTTAGTTACATACACCCTTTTTGCTTAGTTGTAATACAAAGTGTCCAAATAAAATTATACTAGGTTATATCGTTATACAATGATTGATGTTCTTTTAGAATTATGGAAAGATCTCGAGGTGGTAATGGATTTTATGGCTACAAGAAGCGAAACTCCGGGAAAACACAAGTTTGCGGTAACCATCTTTTAAATTAGGCGTCATATACCCAAAACATACCGTTTTGTGGTCATACGATTACATGTAGGCCTCTTTCTCATGGTCTTTACAGACCCAAATTATATTAAAGTTTGCTTGTTGGTTGAATTTTTTTTAAATGGCTACTGATGGAAAAATACCTATATAATATAATACAGTTGATAAAACACAACTTATTCTCAGTGTGATTTGTGTAAAGTTCTAAGCATTTATTATGATTCTCAGAATATGCCAGAGTAAGCTGTCACCTTCAAGGATATTTATTTTTGGTCCTTCAACATCAAAGGATTTTCGCCGTACTTCACTTCTTGTTGAGTGTATTCATGGTTCAGGCTTATAGCCCAATCTAGTAATCTACTATTCGTCCGAGCCCCCGGACGAATAGACAGTAAAGTTCCATTTAAAAATTATTACAATTATTCATAGCAGCAGTATGTTCATTTGAATTTATAAATAAGACTTACCAAGGACTATGACTGAATCGGGTAATTTATAAGCCTGGAGGAGCTTCAATTGCTTATAGTGTACATCTGCATATAAACTCCATCTTCTCTACTGATCCAATAAAAATGGTACTATAGTTATTGAAGCAACTGTATCGACGACAACTTGCAGACAATAATATATCGGTCCTTTCTTTTATTTGGTCATTTGCAATAATTATGGATAGGAGCAGAACATGGGGTTGTAACGTTACGTAAGCGTTACTATGCACGTGTCACTCTCGTCTGTGGCCCGTACAGTAGGTGCCGACCTCGGGCGCCATCGAGTATCTCCGGTGGCGCTCGGCTTTTATGCGAAGCGCGCACGGTTCTAACACCCCGTGTCGCTCTCTGAAAAGAACATCTCCTCGCTTTCCATACACTTTTTTAACTAAACCACCCTACCTTACCCCCTACCCTAATCCGAATCGAAAAATTGAATTGTGTAATTGACAGATTATTATAATAATTTTCAATTATAACCCAACCAAAACCACCCTACCTTACCCCCTACCCTAATCCGAATCGAAAAATTGAATTGTGTAATTGACAGATTATTATAATAATTTTCAATAATAACCCAACCAAAACCACCCTACCTTACCCCCTACCCTAATCCGAATCGAAAAATTCTTCGTATTTTTAGTCAATTTTTGAAAAAAACAATAAGAAAATAAAAATATCTTGACTCGGACACGACTCGAACCTGGTACCTCTGTGCTAAGAGCCCAGCACGCTTACGCTGGGCACACAATAATGATATCGTATAGAAGGTTAAAAGCTTTAGAACCGTGCGCGCTTCGCATGAAAGCCGAGCGCCACCGGAGATACTCGATGGCGCCCGAGGTCGGCACCTACTGTACGAGCCACAGACGAGAATGCACGTGTCATTTATGCTGGAGTAAGTAAGGTTAGGTTCTTCTTTTTTCCTTTAGTGGGTAAGATAGAAGGATAACTTGTCCAACTTATACAGGGAAACAATCTAGGCAGTCGAATATCTATAAATTGAATAAATCTGCAACTTTCCAAAACAGATTTCTCTGACGAGAATATTAGACGTAACTAAAATAAATAGTAAGAAACTTCTTACATGAATTCGAAACAACACTTACGTCAAGTCCAGACCATAGATAAGCTATCCGGACCACAGACCTGATCTGAACATGTACAGCCACCATGTACTAAATTAGGTTTGTTCGTAGAGCAATCACAAACGGTTGGAAACTGGACGACTCACGCGCAGTGAATAAAAACCGTTCACAGAGAGGCTCTATGTGCATGGGTCGTCCAGTTTTCAACCGTTTGTAATAGCTCTACGAATAACTGGTCATAGCAAACAACGAGTTTACTTTAGCGTAATTCGCATCACTGATTACAATGGTCGACTGTTATTTGTAGTTAGAGGGAAACCCTGTTTAATGAAAATCATTTTATTATCAAAATAAAAACATCGTCTTGAACTTAAAATGAATCAAATAAATTCGCATGGTAAAAATAATAACAGCAAAATTGAAACAAAACATTAAAATAAAAAATTAAATATCTACTTTTCAAGCTTTTTGTTGTAAGTATCTTCATTATTCCGTTGCCGTGTCTACGATATCTCTTAAAACGTCACCGACAACGTTCAGTGGCTTTGTAGAATCGGGAGAAGCTCCTTTATCGCTTGGTAGTTTGACGGAAGTTTCAGTTTTAGACGGAGAAATCTTTTTCGGGGTTAATTTGGATGGAGACGTTTTTGGAGAATTAATTTTAATGTCAGATTTACGTATTGGGATTATATTAGTCTTTAATTGAGATTCTTGATTTGCTTTTTGATTTAATTTACTTGTGGTAACTTTAGTTGGAGTTGTTGTTAATTTGGTTGGTGATTTTTTCTTTAGATCCGTCGATGTACTGGTTTTCACTGGGCTTATTTCTTTCGGTGATGATTCCTCTTTATTTTTTCGCAATAGTAAGTTTGTTGATTTTACTGTTGGCGATTTATTATCTACTTTTGACTTCGACTGAGATATTGACGAAGACTTAGCAGCGATTTTATTAGATTTGTTTTTATCGCCAGCAACTTTCGTTATACTTTTTTTAGTTGTTTTCTTTTCTGTTGTGGTAGGACTTTCTATTTTTTTATTTGAATCATCATTATCTATAATTTCAGTTTCTATAGACTTCTCATCCTTCCCACAAAGTTCGCCAATTTCAACAGATTCCGAATCGATTACTTCATCTTTTAACACCTTTTCTTTAATTTCGTCATCTCGATTATCACTATAAATGTCACAATTCACAGACATTTGTACATTTCCAATTAAATTGTCCGTTTCAGTTTTTATTCTCTCGCTATACGTCTTGAAATCGTCAATTAAAGATTCATATGTTATAACAGTTTCTTTTTCCTCGTCACTAGGACCCAATTCAAATTCAGAAAGATTATCACTTTCCAGTGAAATTTTAGGTGCATCATAATTCAATACGTTTTCTTCTTCATCATTAGTAGTTATACCTTCTCCTATTGCAACTTCCTCAATACTAGCTGCTATTAAGTTGACTGTTTCTTCTAGTTGATCTAGTTTAGACTCAACTTCAGTTTCGTCCATTTTACTGGAAATTTCATCTACAATTTTAACGTCGTCTTCATTATTAGATTCTATTTCTTCAGAAACATTCGTATCTTTTGTTATATGTGTACCGGATTCACCCGAGTCTTCTGGAGTAGAAATCACAGTTGTTTCTTTTTTCTCTTTAAAATCATCTGCAGTTTGTTTCTCAATATCATCGGCATCTTCTTTCTTTAAATCTGATTTGTCAGAATCAAACTGTTTCGCTACATCTTGTTCTT
The DNA here is from genome assembly GCA_949126875.1 of Lochmaea capreae. Classification (NCBI taxonomy): domain Eukaryota; kingdom Metazoa; phylum Arthropoda; class Insecta; order Coleoptera; family Chrysomelidae; genus Lochmaea; species Lochmaea capreae. The sequence continues at coordinate 4,995,307 of OX421400.1, forward strand.
TTTCTTCTGAACTATCAGTAACTTCCGTTTCTTCCTTATTCATATCTGATTCTTCCGAATCAATTTGTTTTGCTACATCTTGGTTGGTCTGTTCTTTTTCTTCTGAGCCAACAGTAACTTCCGCTTCTTCCTCCTTTAAATTTGATTCTTCTCGATCAATTTGTTTTGCTATATCTTGGTTGGTTTGTTCTATTTCTTCTAAACCTTTAATATCTTTAACATTGAATGATGTATCAGCACAACTTTCTGCTGGAACAGAATAGGAATCATTAACATCTTTGTCTGCATTTTCAACAATGGTAGTGTTTTGTTCCAAATTATCTTCTGCTTCTTTAATATCAATTGATTCATCTTTCTTAAAATTTGATTCTTCGGAATCAATTTGTTTCGCTACGTCTTGTTCTTTTTCTCCTGATCCATCAGTAACTTCCGTTTGTTTCTGAATATCAACTGGTTTTTCCTCCTTAAAATCTGACTCTTCTGTGTCAATGTGTTTTGCTATATCTTGGTTGGTTTGTTCTTTTTCTTCTGAACTATCAATGTCTTTAACATTGGATGATGTGGATTCTATATCGGCACAACTTTCTGCTGGAACAACAATGGTTGTATTTTGTTCCAAATTATCTTCTGCTTCTTCAATATCAATTGATTCATCTTTCAAAACTGATTCTTCGGAATCAATTTGTTTCGCTACATCTTTTTCTTTTGAAACATCAGTATTTTTCGTTTCTTCCTTATTCGTATCTGATTCTTCCGATTCAATTTGTTTTCCTATATCTTGGTTGATTTGTTCTGAACCAGCAATGTCTTCTACATTAGATGATGTGGATTCTACATCGGTGAAACTTTCTACTGGAACAGAAGAGGAAACATCAACATCTTTGTCTGCATTTTCAACAATGGTTGTGTTTTGTTCCAAATTATCTTCTGCTTCTTTAATATCAATTGATTCATCTTTCAAAACTGATTCTTCGGAATCAATTTGTTTCGCTACATCTTGTTCTCTTTCTTCTGAACCATCAGTATTTTTCGTTTCTTCCTTACTCGTATCTGATTCTTCCGAATTAATTTGTCTTGCTATATCTTGGATGATTTGTTCCGAACCATCAATGTCTTCTACATTAGATGATGTTGATTCTATATCGGTGAAACTTTCTGCTGGAACAGAATCTGAAACGTTTTCAGCTATGTTTGAGTTTTGTTGTGAACTATCTTCTGTTTCTTTAATACCAATTGATTCTTCTTTATTCAAATCTAATTCTTCAGAAACAATTTGTTCTGCCAGATCTTCTTTTTCTTCTGAACCATTAGTATCTTCTATATCGATACAATTTTCTGTTGGTTCACAAACATTAATTTCTTTGCCTACGTTTTCAACACTGATTGAATTTTGTTGTTCTTCGTTGAGTAAAGGATTAAAGGCAGGGTTTATGAAGCCTCCCAGCAACGGTCGGATATCTTTTCCTTGAAGATAAAGTCTGACGGTTTTCTCGTTAACGAATTCGATTTGGAACAGGGTGGAACCTAGAAATAAAAACTCATGTTTTATTAATAAGTTATTTTGATATGAACAGTGTAAAGAAAATAGACTAAAGAAAGGTTATTGTTATGGATTTAGGGAAGCAAAAACATGAAAATGTAATCAACATTTTTGTTGCCGGACTTTTTAGAATAATAAACATGAGAAATCAAGTAAGTATAGTCCAGTTTCAAAAGGTTTCGTTACTAAATATATTTACAAATAATTGTTTTTTTGTTTGACACACTCCAGTTTTAAAATCATCATTTAAAGCTGAAGTATTATATACAGATCCCGTTTGTTTGGTCCTTCGAGCCGGATATCTCTAGACTAGAAGCTTTTGTATTCGTATTTCAAAATCTTGAAATTGGAGCTTAAGCAGTAATTATTCAACTAGCAGATCACTAACCACCACTATAGGTTAGATTTGTGGTGAAAGTGGATCTAGTAGATCCTCCACTGCGACTCGCAAGAGTCTATCGTGGTCTATTTCAGGTCTGAAGGCAAGACAAACATCAGAAAGAATATGATCTGCTGTTTGGTCATCTTCCAGACAAAGACGTCACCACAATTTATTATCAATTATATTAGTTTGTTATAACTGCTAGAAACCAACACCTTGATAGATTTATTAATATTTCCAGAGTTTACAAGTTTGACAGTATTAAATTTTGAAAATATTTAAACATAGTGTTAATACATGCTTGACTATAATAGTTAATGTAATATCTTGGCGAAATACACAATATACTTACAGGAAAATGAAATGACTGGTGATACATATGCTCTGTCCTTGAATGTCACTTGAACGTACGATTTTAATGCTGATTCATAAACTTGACGTTCTCCTCACCGTTGCCGAAGTCATCACGGAGAAACGAGCGTCAAGTTTATGAATCAGTCATTGATGTTAAAATATGTGTCAATGTGAAGCTTGAGTGTTGGTGTAAGTGTAGTGTAGCTGAGCTTTTTTACACTATAGTTTTTGTAAATATTTTTATAAAAATTTGCCGCTAAGCTAAGCTACGACAGGAGCATATGTATCAATTATTTTTGGTAATTTCAGTAACTTTAAACAACCACGCAATTCTCATTGAACGGATGTCCGATGAGGACGACGCATGGCTATTAAAAATTTTCAAATGTCACCAAGTTACTCCTGAAAATACTCGACTTTTTTCCCATTTGACCAATTCCATAAATCCAATGGTTTACGAGATGGTAATAAGAAACAAATAACTCTCGAACAATTTAAATTGTTTCGATGAAAATACACATTTCACAAAATAAACTGGACTTCCATTGGGTCTGCACAATTTATTTAAATCATACAAACAAAATACAAAATAAGTTATTTGCAACATTAAAAATGGAATTGAATCATAAACAACTATAACAATGTATATATACCTTACGTACGAGATTTACAAAAAAAATTAATTTTCTCAAAGAGAATAAAAAACAACAACGAGAATTGTTTCGAATTGTATAAGCAAATAATAAATATTTTGATAAGAATAAAGATCAATTTAAATTTAAAACAGTTTATCTTTTTTACAGCTTTTTGTGTATACTTGTTGAAATAAATAAGTCGCTAAATAAATATTTAACTGAAATGTGCAAATAAATGTCGAAAAACGAAACGTAACAATTTAATATTTAAATTTAGGAAGGAGCCATCAAGGTAGTCAAAAAATATCATTTTCCAAATTGTTCACAATAAGAGAAATTGATTTAAATTAATTTCAATAAAATTTGATTTATGATCAACTTCAGTTAATCAATTTTTTTAGTGTACTATAGATTAAATAGTAGTAGGGACAAATGAACTACTCTCAAATTTATATTTAGGAAGAAGTAGTTCAAATGGTAGAAAAATACCGTTTTCAAAATTTGTATTACAAGGAAAAGATTGGAAATTCATTTAAATAAGTTTTGATCAAGTTTTTTCTTTATGACCAGTGCCAATTTGTGGAAGTTTTCTAGTTAATATAGTACTTTAGTGCAGTGGGAGAAATGAACTACTCAAATGTCAAAAGCGAAATTTGTACCTATTTAAATTTTAGGTAGTAGCAGAAGTAGTTCAAATAGTAAAAAAATATCATTTTACAAATTGTTTACAATAAGAGAAAATGTTCGAAATTGATTTAAATTAATATCAATAAAAGTTGTACTAAAGATTAGATTGCAGTAGAAGCAAATGAACTACTTTCAATTCCAAAAAACAAGATTTATGATAATTTAAAATTTAGACAAAGTTTCCTTTATGAACAGTGCCTATTTATGGAACTTTTCTAGTTAATAAAGTACTTTAGAGCAGTGAGACAAATGAACTACTGTCAATGTCAAAAAAGGAAAATTGTGATAATCTTAAATTTATATTTAGGAAGTAGTTCAAATAGTAGAAAAATACCGTTTTCAAAATTGTTATTACAAAGAAAAGGTTTGAATAAGTTTTGATTAAGTTTTTTTTTATGAACAATGCCAATTTGTGGAAGTTTCCTAGTTAATAAAGTACTTTAGTGTAGTGGAAGAAATGAACTACTCAAATGTCAAAAGCGAAATTTGTACCTATTTAAATTTTAGGTAGTAGCAGAAGTAGTTCAAGTAGTAAAAAAATACCATTTGACAAATTGTTCACAATAAGAGAAAATGTTCGAAATTGATTTAAATTAATATCAATAAAAGTTGTACTAAATATTAGATTGCAGTAGAAGCAAATGAACTACTTTTAATTCAAAAAAAAAAAAACAAGATTTGTGACAATTTAAAATTTAGACAGTTTCCTTTATGCACAGCGCCTATTTGTGGAACTTTTCTAGTTAATAAAGTACTTTAGTGTAGTGGGAGAAATGAACTACTCAAATGTCAAAAGCGAAATTTGTACCTATTTAAATTTTAGGCAGTAGCAGAAGTAGTTCAAATAGTAAAAAAATATCATTTTACAAATTGTTCACAATAAGAAAAAATGTTCGAAATTGATTTAAATTAATCTGAATAAAAGTTGTACTAAAGATTAGATTGCAGTAGAAGCAAATGAACTACTTTCAATTCCAAAAAACAAGATTTATGATAATTTAAAATTTAGACAAAGTTTCCTTTATGAACAGTGCCTATTTATGGAGCTTTTCTAGTTAATAAAGTACTTTAGAGCAGTGAGACAAATGAACTACTCTCAATGTCAAGAAACGAAAATTGTGACAATCTAAAATTTATATTTAGGAAGTAGTTCAAATAGTAAAAAAATACCAGTAGAGTGCAGGGAGACAAATGAACTACTCTTAAAATTAAATTACTCGAAAAAATGACACTAAAAAAATTGATTTTGGTCCAAAAAACTATTCAATGAAATACGTGAATTTTAGAGGCTCTGCAATATTGTAGAATTAAAGTATATTTTATATTAAGTAAAAGGGTTTTAAATTTTTTTTACTTGAACAAAAAAGGTTTGTATATCATTTTAATTAATTTAAACGAAATTTGTTTTACGATCAACCTCAATACACAGGAAAAGGGAAATTTGGTAAATTCAACAAGAAACAATCCTCCAATAAAAAAAAATTATAGAAAGTTTAACCCTCAATACCTTGCTCGTTCAACTCCTCCAATTTCTCTTTAGCTTCCTCCTCCAATTTCTGTCCTTCCAAAGGCTCCAAAGCGACTTCTTCGACCGTTTCACCATTTCCCTTTTCTATACTCAAATTCTCCAACGTTTCGATTTCTTTAACGTAACCATCTTCGGTACTAGGTAATAGCATGGTCGTAACGTCTTGATCGTCCAAATACAGCTGCACCACGGACGTTTCGCCGGTGGAAATTTTTTTAACGGTAAAAATAGTTTGACCGTCCGCTGAAATTTCTGTAAATTTAGCAGACGCTTCGGGAGACCAAGTCGGTATACCCTCGTTTTTTTGTAGACTGCATTTCATAGCTAGCGGAGCCGTCATGATCAAATCTTCCGGAAGTTGTTTCAAATCTGCGCTGGTACAAGAATTGCCGTAATCTATGAATAGTAGTTCGACGCCTGCTGCGGTGTTGGATAAAATTCTGGCTCGGTACCACATCTGATCGTCGGAGAAAAGAGCAGCACACAAAGTACCAGGCGTTAAGTCGGTCAGGTCGGGGAAATTTGCGGCCGAGCTTAATTGTTCGGCGATCCATTCTAATTCGTCGATGCAACTTTCTAATTGTATCCAAAATTCCGACGGGGAATTAAAGTGGCTAACGAAACCGGTCTGGAAAAAATAAATAAATATAAAAATGAAAATTATCAAAACTCCAATAAAAAACCAGATGTCAGAGGCACAGAGTGAATTTAGATCAGGAAGAAGCCCACAAGATCATATCTTCACATTAAAACAACTAGAAGAAAAGAGGCGTTTGGAAAACAAAATTACATATCTGGCATTCATAGATCTGGAGAAAGCATTTGATACGGTCCCTAGAGAGAAAATATGGAAAGGATTGAAAGATAGAGGAATAGAAAATAAAATCATTAAAATTATTCAAAATATATATGAAACAAATAATAATTTCATAGTACGAAACAACATGAAGTCTGTTGGATTCAAAACCACTATAGGATTAAGACAAGGAGGAGGTTTAAGCCCAATATTATTCAACGTACATATGGATAACATCATCAAGAAAAGTGAAGTGAAAATAAAGAAAATGTTTGTAGGTTATGGAAATCTAGAAAGAGTCGAAATAGCTGAAGGGGTCTTTGCAGACGATGTAGTACTGAATGCAGGAAGTGAATGGTATGAGAATCAATACAAACAAAACCAAAATACTGGTAATAGGAAACCCAAATATCCAAACAGAAATTAGGATAGACAACACACAAATTGAACAAGTAAAAGAATACAAATATTTGGGAGTAATGATCGAAGAATCTGGAAAACAGGAAGCAGAAATAAATGATAGGATCGATAAAACTATTAAACTATACTATGCCATGAACTGTCTCTGTATCTGTAGAGTAGGGAGGGTGAGTGTAGGCTCACAGCACTTAGGCCACATGTGACCCATTGTACATCCTCCCGAGGAGTTGTCTTCCTAGGTCATTGTCCATCCTGTCCTTCTCAGGAAGGTGGACAGGTCACTAGGAGACTTCTCCTTTATATCGGCAGGTGTAGGCCAAGACTCACCGAACACACACTCTCTTATTGACGATAACTCCGGACACTCGCATAAGACATGCCTGACAGTTTCATCTTCCTGTTCACACATCCTGCATAGAGGCGTGTCCACTAGCCCCATAGTATGGAGGTGTTTAGCTAGTTGACAGTGACCAGTCAGAAATCCTACTGTTAAACGTAGGTTTCTCCTGGTCATCGCCAAATATTTTTTCGGCTCCAGCTTCTCAGGGTCGCCCAGGGTGATCCTGTCAAGACTGCATCCTTTGATTCCATCCCATCTCTTAAGGGATTGAGTATGGGTGTAGCGTTTGGCTAGTTCCGCAATTGTCGAAGTCGTTAGGCCGTAGGTGTCACTGGGTCCTAGAATTTTTAGTCCAGCGGCTTCCCTGGCTAAAGAATCAGCAATGCGATTTCCTTTACTCCTGTCGTGCCCTTTAACCCACCTCAGGATAATATTGTTATCTGCCGAGGCGTCAGCTAAATCTTGGTGGCACTCTAGTACTAGCCTCGATATAACACGTTGTCTGTTTAAGGCTAATAGGGCTTGTCTACTATCAGTGCAGATTATTATGTTTTTGCCAGAAATTCCTCTTCTGGTTAGTTCTTTTGTGGCAATTGAGATACCAGCCAGTTCTGTTTGAACTACGCTGGTATTTCAAACAGAACTGGCTGGTATCTCAATTGCCACAAAAGAACTAACCAGAAGAGGAATTACTATGCCATGAATAACAAATTTATAGATAAAAAAGAAATCTCGAAGCAAACAAAGATAAAGGTATATAACACCATATATCGTCCAGTCTTAACATATGAATGCGAATCCTGGACGCTCACAAAAAAGCAGAAGAGCAAAATACAAGCTGCGGAAATGAAATACCTGAGAAAAACTTTAGGAGTGAATAGAAAGGACGAAATAAGAAATAGAAAAATACGAGAAGAATTGGGTGTGCAACCAATATTGAACTTTATAGAACAACGACAACTTAGCTGGTGGGGATACATTCAAAGAATGGACAATAAAAGACAAGTTAAAAGAACATATGAAGCAAAAATACAAATAAAAAGAAAAAGAAAAAAAGGAAGACCAAGAGAAACATGGAATACAGCAACGGGTAAAATTCTACAAGACATGGGAAGAGGCTAAAATGTTAACACGAAACAGGAAAGATTGGAAACAATTTATATAGGGTATAAGGATATAACGATTATATATATATTATATATAGAAAATTACCTGTTTTGATTCGGTGGTTGTGGTGATAAGTTTCGCCAAATTTTCCGAAACTAGAGCGTCCTTAATGTTTACTCCACTGGAATACAGTTCGACGTAAGTACACTTTTCGTCTTGGTTACAAAATTCGGCCGTTAAACTCCCTTCGTTGGTTAGCGATTCGAAAACTCCTTGGGCTAGAGGACTCCAATCTTCTTCTATGGGCGCTATTTTTAGCGAACATCTTGTTGCGTATATCGCTAGCGATAAAAGCTATAAAAAAAAACGTTTCACATAAATAAGTATCATCTTCCTATCAAAATTACAATATAATCCCGATACTTCTAGAACCTTCCCCCGTTATTATCTTCAGCCTAGACTCAAACTTCTAACTGTAGTACTGCTTTAGTCAATTTAACTGGTAAAATTACTTCCTGACGGGTTATATTTTAAGACCTAACGCCTGTTTAATACATTTCAACCTTAGGGTAATTATCTCCCTGACCGATACCGGCATACTTTTACTGTAGCCACATAAATGGTTGGCCTTTGATCTAAAACACCGGTCTTAACTTGACGTCCCAAATATTAATACTTACACAGAACAATCTTTTTCGTTACATAAATTTTACGTTCCTACCTTTTGAGACAATGTCTTAATTTGTGTCGTGTTATTATCAATGACATCCGTGTTGCCGAAGTCGACGAATCTTACGGTTGTTATGTCTTCATCGGCATCTAGAACTTCAGCTCGGTACCACATTTGGTCTAAGGAATAGGGAGCGGCACATAGAACTCCGGGAGTTGGGTTAACTAGAACTTCCATTTCTTCAACTTTTTCTTGTAATTCGGCTTGTAGGTTATCTATAGCTTCTAGATTTTCATTGAATTGTAGGTAGAAGTCGCTAGGGGAGTCTATGTGACTCATGGCAACCTGAAATAATTCCATATACAGTGAAAATTTATATTTTTTGGCGAACCAAAAGTCTAGGAAGGAATGAGGAAAGAAAGAGCATCACGACTTGGAGATATTATTTTAGAGCTACATTCTTGCTAAAATTTACTATACAATTGTTAAGTTCGTCCGGTTCGAAAGAAATACGATACATTTATAAAACACCCTGTATCTCGGTTATAAAGTGCAGAAGACACATTAAATATAGGTTTTTGGAAGCACCAAAGTGATCCCCATATACAGTTAAAGTTAAGCCCTTTCCCAATGGAACACCCTGTATCAACTCAATCATAATAAGAATTAATTAAGAATGAATTCCAACCAATATAATACCACATAATATATATTTTACTTAATAAATCACATACTGCTTATTCAGCGTTGAACTTGACTTTATCACGTTTTTGATAATTTGTATAATTTCGAATGGATTTATTTCTTAATCTGGTTCATGTCTAAAGGACATTTGATTAAAAGGAGACATAAGGAGGACAGTTACTATTGATTTGATTTCACGTACAACAATTACTTACCGAAGTTCCGATCGTTGGTGGTGTTTGTTCTGTATTTGCAGCTTCATCTTCAGCAACAGCTTCAATTTCTACGTCTAGGTTGTTTTCGCCGGCAGGAATTTCTTCTGGTATTTCAATTTCGGTTGAAGCAAATTCAGAAATTTCGTTTTCGGCTGACGTTATTTCAGGTAACGTTTCAGTATTTGTTACATCCACAATTTCAACGGTACCTTCCCAACCAGCTTCGCCGAAATAAATAGTTGCCGTTACATCTTTATCAACGAATGTATTAGCATCGGAAGGAACTGTAATCTGAAATAAAATAAATTTTTATTTACATTTAAAAATCCAATAGAAAATATTAATATTATTTACCTGTATACTTAAAATAGAAATATCTAAAAATTGAGCTTCCAATTCTCTCAACTCCGCAAAAGCCACGCTTTCCGAATTTCCATAATCCACATAACAAACCGTAGCTTTTTCATCATCGAAACTAATCACTTTTCCCCTGTACCAGTTACCATCGTCGCTATGAACGGCGTAAAACATTTCCTCTTCGGGTATTATCGTATTTTCATGGGGTTTTCCATCGTAAGTTTCGAATAATTGATCGAGTAGTGTAGTGACTTGATCGGCCACTTCTGACGGTTGGATGTAAATTGACGTTTCGTTGGCGAAAGTTACGTACCCGCTAATGACGGAACGTAAAATAAGTAAGGGACAGGGAATGTCGACGGTATCGAAAGAACCTTCATCGGGTTCAAGAATAGCGTGTTTGTTGCCTGATGGATCGTAAAGTGTAATCTCTAACCTGGAAGAATATTAAGAGTTATATTCAAATTACTACACCAAAAATTGTGAGAAAGATAAGATAATGAGAAACTAGGTGCAACGTCAGTCAGAGCCGGATTAAGACATTTGAGCGCCCTAGGCTGACATAATTTTGGCGCCTCTAAACTATATAATACTATAAATTCCTCGAAGATGTCTGCACTTTTCTTTTATTATTATTGTCTTTAGTGTTTTCAAAGTTTGTAAGAAAACCAAAACACTCACTGATTTCATCGTACGAATTTTTTCGCTTCTCGAGTTCTAATAATATACAATACTGTCTACAACCACGTAGAACATATTTACTTCCATATCTGTCCTACCATCAAAAGTAGTTTCTCCAACAACACTCTCTCCTGGCAAACAGTTCCTTTTTTCCTTCCTTATAATTACTACACCTTGTTAACAATTTACCGCTTTCTTCGTAGTTGTTATAAGTTTGTCTCATTTCCATAACAAAGTTAATTAATGATTTAGAGAGTTGAACGGCTGCCCCTATATCCATACTTTGCTTTTGCAAAGACTGGCCTGTTTTGTTGAATTGAATCAAAATATCTCTCCAAAAAGTCTCCAAGCAACATTTTCTGAAATATACCTTTTCCTCGGCTTTTGTTTCAGGTGCTCTCAATAAAATTCAAACCTTCTTTAAAAGCATCGAAACTGTCATAAAGAGCATCGACTATAGCTGACCATCTAGTAGCTGAAAGTTTTTTAGGCACATGTAGTTCTGACCCACTCACAGTTTTGTTACGTGTTAAACACTCTTTCATTATTTCCCACCTATAGGTTTTGTTTAGAATTGGTACCTTACAACACATATTCAAGTAATATATACCTACTCTAATTCTTCGATCTCCACAAAAAAATACAGCAAATATTATTATGATTTGTTTCAAAGAATAAATTCACGATTCCCAGTGATAGCATATAAAATAGTTTAATTGATGCCGAATTCCACTCCCTGGAGGTGGAGTGCTCTAGCCGGAGGCATTTAAGGTTACATGCCACTAAATGTCAGTTTCTCCTACTAAATATCAGCACTGAAGTTATTTTTTGGGACGAGAAATCGACTGGTCGACCAGTTTTATAATAAAATCATTCTTTCACCTTCACGCATTTCCAATTTCAACATAAACTCTTGTAAATACCAGAAGACCAGGAATATTAGACTAAAATTATAGGAGAGTTCTCTCAAAAGACCACTCTACTGGGAAAAAAATGTACAAGACCATAACTTGCGTCTAGTTGAAGAATAAAGGAATATCTATTCACTACTACTTACCTATAATCTTCCAAGACATTATCCACGTAAACAATCACAGCCTGTTCCAAAAGACCCTTAAGGGTATCCTCGAATGTTTCAGTAGCAGTTTCCAAATTATGCATGGTACAACTGACAGCTAAGCCGCATTCCAACGCCAAAATAATATCGCTCAAATTATTGACGCTCTTAACGATAGCCTTGAATTGTTGCCCGATAAGTATTGGAATTTCTATGTCGGGTACTGTCAATGCAGTCGACATCGCCAACCCATCTCGCACTAACAATTGCGAAACGTCTTCGGATTCGTGAATTAGATTAACGAAGGTTCTGAAAATAATATAAGAGGGTAAAATAGCCGAGAAAGTTTTTTTTGAAACTCACTTTTCTTCGTCTTTATTAACAAAGTTGCAGGTAAAATTTTCTTTATCGAAATATTTACTGTAACCATCAGGATCGGACCATTGTTCGCCTACTGGCGCTACGTTATTTAAACAACAAGCAATAGCTTGAGCAGGAAGTATCATGAATTTCTTATCGATCGGCCATACTTTGGATATTGTTGAAACATTGCCGTAATCCACATATTGAACTTTATATTCATTACCTATTACGTCTAAAACTTTTGCTCTATATAACACACTATCTTCAGGGAAAAGTCCTATTACCGGAGATCCTTGCACGGCTTTTTCCGGCTTTCTGTCTTTGTAATAATCGTGGATTTCTTCCATTATTGTTTTGAATTGTTCCTATAATATTAGAATCGATAAAAAGTATTGTATACCGGTAGTAGTTCGAATGTACCAACCTGATCGTTGAGTAACTGACAGTAAAATAATCCTGGATTATGGAACCAGCTAATAGCAACTTTCGATTCGGTACCAAGAACTTCATAATTTACAAAAGTCGCGTCTACTGGGGCTGCATCTATGTTAGAAGCGACTGTACTAACGTTCCAAGAATTTTCAGCTGATGTGACGTTTTCCCAAGAGTCTCCGCCACCTCCAGAATTTGAATAATCTTTAAATGAACTTCTCGGTTTGTCGAAATTTTTTCCACCACGACCACCATCGGCGCGGGAACTCGTTCTTGGACCTCGTTGAAAGCTTTTTTCAGAACCACTTGAACTCATTTCAGAACTATCCCTAAAAACAATAAATTATCTTATATAATAATAGTAAAGAGGAGAGTTTGCTAGAGATAATTACCAGAAAGCGGTATTTGAGAATTAATTTTGATATCTTTGATACTAACTTTTTAAAATCTCTTGGTTTATATCCGTCTCTCGACCTTCCACCGAATTTATCACCTCCTCTGCCACCTCTATCACTTCTAAATCCACCTCTTTCTCTCTCATTATAGGAACCACCTCTATCTCCTCTAGGTCTTTCGCTGTTGAAACCACCTCTATCCCTTTCACCCCTATCTCCTCTATCTCTATTATTATTGAATCCTCCTCGACCATCTTTATCATTAAATCTATTTAAAAAAAATGTATTTTAAATAATTAGAAATAAATTTTAAAAAAAAAGTCAAAACTTACCCTCCTCGATTACTTTTGTAGTCGTTGTTTCTTCTACTATCATTGTTGCTGTCGCCCCAACCACTATTTCCTTGAGTTTCAGTGTTATTAGAATCATTCCATGTGTTTTCGGAAACTACTGGAGCTGAGGTACTCCAATTGGAATTGTTATTAGATTTATTTTCACTGTTGTCCCAAGTGTCATCTTGGTTTTTGTGTTTGTCGAGTCGGCTGTTCGGGCTGAAAAATATATATATGAAAGTAGAATGTGTGTAAATGTGTTGCGGTTTTTACTAACCTGAATCCCTTATTATTTTGTCGCCAAGAGTTTGTATCGTTTTCGTTCGTATTTTTGTCGTAGTTTCTAGAAATAAATAAAAAGTTTAATGATTTTGGACCGGGTTGGTATAGTAGCTGGATTGGACGAGATAAAGTGAGGAATTAGTAGTTTTTTCCTTATCACTGCCAAATTTCTATATTGTTTATTATATTAGTACATTGAAACTAATTAATATAGTATTTTTAAAACAAGATGACTACATTTAAAATAAGTCCTGATAGACTTACTAAAGAAGAACTTGAATTTGAAATTAAATTAAGAGGTGCTATACCTCAAGATACTTCTAAAGACCTAGTACCAAAGTTGAGACAGTTAATACTCTTGAATGTATGGACGATTTTGAGAAAAAGTATGACATATTTATGAAGGCCGTGACCAATTGTCAACCTAACCACTTATGGAATATAATTGTTTATTGAATTTAAAAAAAGCTGGGATACTGTTGGCCAAAAAAAATATATATTTAAGGTGATTCATGTAACTCCAGAACAGTCGGTACTTTTTATTTTTAATAGAACACCCTATATATTTTTTAGTTTTGAAATTTGGGAAATATGATATATAAGAACACCTTTGATGTTTCTACAAATAAGTTACATATTTCCCATTTTCAAAGTTTGTTTTTTTAATTGGAAAGAAGGTTTACAAAATTTATTTTTCATTACCTTTTCTTAAAAGATCCTTTAGGATTGCTTGAAATAAATGTTTTCACATTAAGAAATAATAGATTTTAATTAAACTACATAAGTATAGTGTTATGTTTAAGGGGACATTAAAAATGAAATTATTTTTCAATAATCGATGTTCCACAATATATGAAAATGATAAACAAAAATGAAAAATCAACATAAAATACGATTAGATTTCAAAGTATTCACTTACCGATTATCTCTAGTATCCTGTCTCCAAGATTTTTCATTTCTATCATTGGGTTTGTCCCAACTTTTTTGTTCACTAGGAAAAAATTTAAATGTAAATCTATAAAACAGTATATGCATTCAGACTTACCGTTCGGTATTGTGAGGTTTATCTTTGAAATTCTGTTCTCGTTGTTGTGTATAAGATTTTCTATGTTCAAGTTTATTACCAGCCTGTACTGCCAAAACTGGACCCATCTACAATACAATAACATCATCAACATACAATAGCCTTTCAATTGATATTTTAAATTCTCATAAACCAGTAGTGATTACACTTTTTTATTGAATACTGAATGAAGTTCTAAACAGAATCAATAATAGTATAGGTAAATTCATATAAGTTAAATTTTACTCACCTGCGATTTTGCAGCAGCTAATTTATCCAGCAATAACGAAGCCACATTGTAATCAGATTCATCAAACAAATCAACCAAAGCTTTTTTATCACACATATCCACAACTTTCATGGTAAAAACTCCTTCCAATATCAATTCTTCCAGCAAACCATCTCTTACCTCATCTGGTTCCATCTTTTGATAACCATTAAGACAGCATTCTATGGCTTGTGGTCTAGTTACTGTTAAAATTTCACCATTAATATCTTTTAACTGCGATGTTGGTATCAATTCTTCATTTCCATAATCGATGTATCTTACTTTCACATCATTTCCCATGACTTCTACAACTTGAGACCTGTACCATAAACCATCAGTTTTGAAGAGAGCGCAACAAGGTACTTGTGGTTTAATCATAGAAGCTTCCATAAAGTTGTTACTTTGACATAATTCTTGCAGGTTCTCCATAAGAGACATCAGATCATTTTCTTTGCTTGTAAATTGTACATACAACCTGTTACAACTATAAACATAGCTGACTTTAACTTGTTGGCTGAATCCTCTTGTTAGTGTTACAGGTTCTGGGTAAGCATGCTTAGCAGCATTCATTACAACATCAAGTGCTCTAGTGTTTGTTTCTGGATCCCATAGCTCACATTTTGGCAAAGCAGTTCGGGTAGGTGAAGGTAAGACCATCATGTGCAACAATCTGGTGTCTACAAACTTTTTAAAAGCAAGTTGCATATCTAAAGTGACTGTAGATTTTTCTACGCCAGCTAAGGAAAAGCGAATTGCCATTACTTTCGGAAGAACATATTTAAAAGGTATTTGATACAAAGACTCAGCTGGTAACACTTCATAATTTCCAAAATCTACATAAAATACCTAAAAATAAAATATATAAGAGTTATTTTTAGCACATAAAATTAATCTTACTTTGAATTGTGTATCCTCTTCTGCAGTAACTACAGCTCTACATATGTTGTTATCTTCTTGACACCTTGCTAAACAAATAGTACCAGGTATAGGAATATCTTCTAATATTCTCAAATTAATGTCATTGATTTCAGTCATGAGATTAACCAAAACATTTTCAGTGTTTTTCAGCTGTACTGAAAAATGGCAAGGACCATCATTTACATAAGAGACATATACTGGGTACTGATATCCTGGCTCTAGAGTACAAGCTTTGTAGGTATTAATTCCTGAAGAAACTGAGTTTGTCTCTTGAGGTTGAGGGGTAGGTTGTTTTTGCATGCTCATACTTAATAAGACAGCTTGTTGTGCTTGCAAAGAAGTTGGTTGCATGTAACCTCTTTGTATAAAAAGGTTACAAATGTCAGTATCTACAAAAAGAAAGAGTTAAAAAAACATTTTAATTTCATCCAAACAGTTCATACTTTCAATGGATATCCGTACAAGGTAATGATGAGTTGACTGAGCTAGTAATGTGCACTGGACATCTCTGTATTTGATTTCTTTGACTATACTCTCGAAAATCAAATCATTCCATTCTCCTCCCATACAGTGAGCTTCTGCAATTATGAATCCTACAGCTAGTGGTGGAATATTAACTAGTGGCGTTAAATTATGAAATGATCTTATTTCATCGCATGCTACCGTTTCCTTATTACCGAAGTCGATAAAGCTAACCTCTAATAATCCTTCGCGAACAAATACTTTCAAAATCTTTGCTCTGTAGTATTTTTTATCCCTATATTTTACACATACTAATCTACCAGGAACTAATAGGTCTGTTGATAATGGTTCTGCGACGAGATCGAATTGCGGAGCGACATCCGAAAGCACTTGTTTCACGAGCTCAGCTTTGTTTTTTTCCGTTTGTCCCCACAATTTTAAAAAGGGTCCATCTTTCTCCACAAACGTCACATATACACTAATTCTTTGAGTAGATGCCATATTGCTTAGCAAAGATTAAGTAAATTTTTGATTATTGTAATCCTAAAAACACCGGTACATTTAGATATCGAAACACATTTTTTTTCAACCACAGTAACAACGTCGTTTTACTTGCGATTTGTGATAGCTTCAAACTGTACTCACTTCGGCTTAGTTCGTTTTGCCAGCAAAGTGGCTACGAGTCCAATCACCGAATGTATCTGATTAATAATCGAAGAGAACGACAAATTCTAAAAGTACCCGAAATCAAAATAATATATTTTGCATTTCATAGAGACTTAATCAATCTTCTGAATAATTCCTAAAATGATAAATGAAGGAGGTAACGTATATAGCATGGCCACCTACAACACTAGGCCGGAATACTGAAATTTGGCAACAGTGAACAGTGGGCCGATGAAGTCAGATTTTTATCATGGCGAGACCGTGAAATCAGTGGATATAATATGTATTTTCGTTTATATAGCTCCTGTATTTATAATTCGTGATATGTAATAGGTGATCTGAAGTATGTAATAGTGTGTACAATCTTTTTAAATCAAGTTTATGAACTCGGTGCTCGTTATTTCGCAGTTAACAGACTGACAACTTCAACATAAGACTTCTGTTTGTGTTAAGTTTTAGAGGTAAGATATTTAATATTATATATAAATAAAAAGATGTTTGCATCAGTATAATTTGTAAACATACTCTCTGGTCTGTGGACTCATATAAAATATAAGGCATAACATGGTAATTGTATCAAATAAAGTATGGTTAAAGGTGACTTGAACCAAGATTAATTTTTATATTATTATCCAATTTATGATTCCACATTGGACATAAACCAAGTATATAAATTAAGCCAATAAGGTTAATTACTTATATGTGCTTATAGGGTAGCACTTCTATTTAATATTTTATTTTGTTGTAGATGCCTGTGAAATGTTTGGTACCGAGTTGTACTAGTAATTATGCTTCCAACAGTAAAGGATATATTACAGTATTTGAGTTTCCACAAAGTGATGAGCTGAAGAACAAATGGTTGAGAAGTATCCCACATGTAAACTGGGAACCAAATCAAATTTCATTTGTGTGTATTAAACATTTCACGCCAAAGATTAAATTTCATTCACTGATGTGTACAAGGATAAGAATGGTGATCTGAAGACCTTCACAAGGAAAAGACCTGGAGAAGAATCCAGCTGCAAGAAGTAATCCTGGAATACGAAGAAAAAGGATGCTAGATAGACAACAGGAACAACAAGAAGATTGGTTAAACAGTGATGTGATAGTGAATTTTTTAAATTTTTGTGGAGTTTAAATCTAAATTGAGTGTTCATTTAGAGAAGTGGCAGTGTCATCAACAAACAAACTATATATTTATACAAATCTGATGGGATTTGACAATGATGAACCAGATGTCAGGTGTACTTAGTATAAAAATATTTGAATCAATGGAAATCGAGGTAGGAATTGAGCATAATTTATTACATAAAAATGATTTAAACTGGATATTACCACCGTGTCTAAATGTGTCCCTTTGGTCATAGATTCAAAGTATTTGTAAAGTTCAAAAATTCATTTTACTTACGTTAGTAAAGGAGTATGTTAACAAAAATAAAGATAAATTTCACTTTCGGGATTTCTGTTCATGCAATCAACCTCAAACTAGTTTTGTTTTAGAAATGATGTTACCTATTTTAGCAAATATTTTTATAAATAACTATTCAAAAACAATTCAAGATAAATTACAAGCTAGTAAGAAACATATAAATAATAATCATGAAACAAAATGTCAAAAAAAAAGAAAAATTCTTAAATTACAATAGTTCTATCCAGTTTAATGATATTAAATACCTACTTTTTATATTACTTCTTAAGAATTCTGTTGTAGCCATATTAATGTATGTAGTTCAGTTTGTATTAATAAAGGTATTAGAAATAGAAGGTGAAGAAATGGGCGTACATGAACTGCGGACCAAAAACCATAAATGATTTTTAAAATTTGTCATGTGTTTTTAATGACCCATGAATTGCGGACCAAGTCGAAAGGGCCACCTGAAATCAGGAGCGTTTAAATGTAGCTCTTACCAACGTTGCCAAGTGTAGTCCTAAACTAAAACGTTTGTGTTTTGGAAAGTAAAAATATTTTAATAATGATATTTATCACGAATGCATAGATACATTTTCCCTAATCGAAAAATTGAATTGTGTAATTGACAGATTATTATAATAATTTTCAATAATAACCTAACTAAAACCACCCTACCTAACCCCCTACCCTTATCCGAATCGAAAAATTGAATTGTGTAATTGACAGATTATTATAATAATTTTCAATAATAACCTAACTAAAACCACCCTACCTTACCCCCTACCCTAATCAGAAAGCGACAAGATTTTTTAACTACCAAAATTTTTCAATATGAACATAAAGAAATTACTAGATATAATTACGTGAAATGTTTGTCCTATATGTATAAAGTAAATAATAAATAAATCTTGGATTTATTAGTACCTACATCAACATATTTATACATTTCCTATATCCCATATATTGTATAGACTATAGTATTTTAGTTGATTAATAAACATATTATAAGCAAAATGTATTTCTTTAAAAACTATAATTTTCTTATTCAAAATAAAAAAATATTGAAATGATAATGGTTTACTATTCCCTAATTTTGACACCTTACCTTTACCCTAGTTGTATAAACTTAAGCTTAGTCCGCAATTCATGGTTTTTAAAAGAGGGGTCTTCTTGGTTTGGTCCGCAGTTCGAGTACGGAATTATTGGAATCAGGTAATCGGTCCGCAATTCGAGGCCGCCGGAAGAAATAATTATTTTAAGGAGGTGTCTGGTCAGCTGTAAGGGAATGTGGATGCTGATTTTCTTCATATTTTATATTCTTATCAATAAATTACCTTTTGCAGTTTTATTTTATTCAGTCTACCTATAAATATTTCGATTTATATTAATTAAAAATGTTTTATAGCTTGATTTATTTCATATTTCTCACTATTGTAGTAGGCCTACAAGTCGTTCTCATCGGCCCACTATTTGACAGGTGCGCCACGTTGCCACATCTAGGATTCCGGCCTTGTGTTAGAGGTGGCCATGTATATAGTGCTGTGGTAATCGTGTACGAAATACTAAAAGTTACACTTCTCGTACTCGTAGATAGGACCTAGATTGACAGCTAGGCAAATAATAATTGAGAGGGAAATTCAAACTGATAAAGTATTTTTAATACCAAAAAATGATTGATGTCTATTATACCTTGCGATGAGTCATGATCCAAGTGGGTATTAATAACGGTATAATTTAGACTAACACCATTATTATTTTCTGTGTAATAAATAAAATAATTTATCTCAAATATGATCTCATAATTTATAAATAAATATACATGCTATTGTAACATTTGTTAGGTTTTCTAAATAAATAACAAATAAAATTACCTTAGATAATCTTAATACATAGGTACTAATATTTGCGATAGATCCGTGAAACAATAACCGTGAACTGTCGGTATAAAAAAAGTTTGTCTTGAAAGTTGCCTGTTCCACAAGTGTACCGAACGAGGAGTCTTGCATTTATTTCATGAACTACTTTTTGGGCCCATAGTATGTAATTCGTTTTAAATATTGATACGCATGACCGACCTAACAGATTGGATTGAAGAATGTAGAGGACTTTTTAAATTTGATGCTATTTGACTCAGTAAATCTCTTGAAAGTACGCTACAGCGAATTAAAATTAATAAAAGCAGAATTAGTTGAATATAACAATGAGTGAATCGTGAAAGAATTGAAAAGACATGATTATTTTAAATTTGCACAGTACACTATCAAAAACTTTGTTAATATATACCTACCTAGGCAAAAAAGGAGCTACTAATACAACGTTGTAGAGTTTTACTGTTGGAAATCGGAGGTCAAGGAGATAATTTTTTTTTCTGTAAATGTTTGATAATTTTGTATCATTTATATTCCAATTCGATGATCTATATTAATTTTCCTCTCGTTCAAAGATTAACGATAAATGAAATTAACGAGGTTTTATTGAGCTATATTTGACTATGACACATAAAAATAACGGAATTACTAAACTATTATAGGTACTACATTTTTTTGGTCCATTTAAACTATTTTGGTCTCATTTTCATTCATTTGTTGTCCAAAAGTACTTATCTACATAAAATTACTTAAATTGTCATTGTAGAAACATCGACAAACGAAAAGAAAAGTTGAAGTTAACAATGTTTAACTGATGATATTGAAATTTTTGTTCTATTTTCGATATTTCAGTTGAAAGAAGTTACATGTGAAATTTGCTTATTTCTAAAATGACTTTGTTGTATATTTTCGTAGTTTCTAAAATGACAAGTATAAAAAAATTTAATTATTAAATAGATACAATAAATATATAAAAATATAATATTGGGAAGTTTTGAACTGGGTCTGATCTAAAAATATATATAGGTATTTTCTTAAATTACAAATCACATAGTTTTATAAATATAATAAAGGATTTCAGGAAATTAGTTACTAAGTGGCAAGATAATTAAATTACATCTTCATATACAGTGTGGAACCCAAATAAGGAATAAAATTCTTGCCTGTCTTATTTTATACAATCATAAACATTGCTGGAACATGTCAACTTTTGATTTCAATTGTATGTTCTCTGTATGGAATATTTAAAATATAGGGTGATTCACACATCAGTACTTGTTTCATTATGGCTTTTTATATTTGAACTTTTGTAATGATATTGATTTTTTAAATTGTATCAAATAAATGTTTTGATTTGGAAAATATTATGTCTACTAGAAATAAGACTCCACTCAAAATATATTATCTTGGCAAATACCTTGATATAAAGTTTTATTACAATTAATACCTTTGTGAAAATATCAGTGCATGAAATAGTTTTATTAAAACATGCATATTAATATTAATTTTACAATACAATGAGTATTTTGAAATTCTACAAATACTGTAATTGCAAACGGTGGCAAGAAACTTGAGATTTATTATAAAATATGTAGCTTGGACAAAAATCGCTCCCCCAAATCCCAGTCAAAAAATAACCTTCTTACTTACCAACACAACTGAAGCACCTATATGGAGAACCTAACCACCCATTCATAGATCCCTATTCAAGCCTGATGATGAAAACAATAATCGCTTATAGAGGAATAGCTTATCGACAAAAAGAGGCAACCTTAATAAAATCAAAGAATAGTCTGTGTATGCATTACAGGAGCAATGAAAACATGCTCAATAGCGAGTATGGAAATAGTTTTCAACTTTAAACCACTATATAGGGATTCATTAAACAAAACCTCTCCTCCTTCCTTAAATCAGAAATCCTGCTACATGCTACAGAATGGAATTATGGAAAAGGAGAACTTTTTAAAGAAATTAAATACAGTAACAAGAAGGAATTAGATCTCATCACAACAGAGACAAGAAAATAATGGTGGAAGATAAGTGAAAACATTGATCACTACATGGATTTTTCCGAATTAAGCTCTTATTCATAAAGCTTATTGGTTTGTTATATGGAATGTTGATAGAAAGATCATTATATGCATTGAGCATTTAGAGTACATCGGTATGGCTAATTCATATACAAATACATAGTCAATCACTTTGGAATGTATAAATAGTACACTTTTTTCAAATTATTTCAAATACATACTTACATAAATATTTGGTCTTTTAAATATTATAACTACAAGTAGTAAAACATCAAAAAAAAAGTAAAGGGGATCACAAAATAGTCAGCTGCATTTCTTGTATGTATAAATAAATAAACATAATAATAACTGGTAGGTAAGTACTTGATAAAAAGTTTAGTAAAATGCAGCCATTGTTATTCAGAATTTAATTGAACCTGATTGTTCTTTGATCTGCTAATAGCTAATTTGATCTCGGTCTAGTTCTTGATGGTGAGGATGAGATAGAGCTGAAATAATTAATATATTTTAAAGTTACCTTTGAGTTTGGTTGCAGACTACTTACTTTGATTCTGAGCCTTTTGATCCATATTCCTCTAAAAACTGATTTATATCTATATGTGGTAATAGCTGCAAAAATCATTATTTTAAACAACATTTATCGATACAGATCAGTTGAAGCTACTATTTATTGAGTTAAGCTTACTTTTGATGGCTGTAGAAATCTAGAAGGTATTCGATTAATTTTTTCAGAATTTTTTCTGGGGCCAAATCCAAGTTCTAAAAGTATTTCTTCTGGGTCAGGTTTCCGTAATTCCAAAACAGATTCTACACTGGAACAGTGGCTAGTTCCATCATCTGATTGAAATGAATAATCTCTCGAAAGAGATTTAGTTTTCATGTTAATCTTAGGAATACTACTTTCCTGGGGGTTTTTTGGAGTTTCTTCAGTAGGAAGGTTATTAACCCATTGTTCCAGTGAATTTTTCTGCATCTTGTGATAAATTATAGACTGAAGACCTATATCAATAGAACGGTCAAAATAGATTATTGCAAGCAAGTGGTTCCTACTATTTTTAGATGTCGTGACGCTTTTTGTTTGTTTATGACGTTTAATAACATCGATTTACATCTCACATAATAATTTTTTAGCAACTACTTTTCGTAAATTGTGCATGTTTATTGATTTTTATAGCTTATTCCAAATTTAAAGTAGAAACAGGTCACAGTGGTAAAAAGATTTATTTGTAAATAAAGTTGAGGTTATGGTATAATTTTTAATTTCTTAATGTTGGTAATAGAATTATGGCATGACGTTGATGACAGTGACAAACGACGTCAGGTAATTAAAAAGTTGTAGGTGAAAGCTGCGCTACCGGAGAAATTAAAATAGTCTAACAAGTGTTCATTATTTAATAAGTTTATTTAAAATTCAGTGAAAATTGTTTCAAACTGTTAACATTCTTCGGTTGAGTAGTGCTTCATTAGATTCTCCTCGTTTTCGTGGTTTGTTGAACCCCTTATATTTGACAGATGTTTACGGTTCTTTGCGTTGGAAAGTGTCCCGTTTAAAAATCACAAGATTATGTTTATTAATGATTTTTATTATGAAATAATCGTGTCTAGAGCATAATAGGCATTTTAAATGTCGAAAACTTTTAATGTGTCGAACTGTTACACCAAAAGAACAACACAGGACGAAAAATAACAAATCAAAATGCCAAGGAAAAAATGAATGATGACGATAGTTTGGTCAGTATTTTTTTAAATTATTTTGAACTAAATCTTACCTTGGAATAATTGTATATATTTTGCAAAGGTTTTACTATATAAACTTTCTATTGTTTTAAATTAACTGTAAGCTTCAAGTAACTAACGTGGGAAAATTTAAATATGCCTATAGAATTTTAAAATCATTCCTACTACTAGAGATTTCAATAGTGCAATGCCCTAGTAAGCTAAAATATTTTCTTTTATTACTTTCAATATTTTACTAACTTTGAAGTTATTAGTAATTGTTTTTATTACATAAAAATAATAATAATATTCTTTTAAGTAAGTATTTCAAGTAATGGTAATATTTACACATAAACACAGATGAAAGGCACTGGCCATGCATGCTATACTGGCCATACAAGGACAAAGTATTCTTTTTGTTATTTGTTGGGAAATTAAACCACAATATGTTTTGTATTTTTATTTCAATGTTTTGGTATAATTTCTGGTCCCTATCTGACACTCCGAAAAAATTCACCAACTAGACAATAAATAATATTTTGAATAATGAATATACCACAAGGAACATACAGAAGATATAAGGACAAGGTACATACTTACAACAATTTGAGATTTCATTTGCTTTCATAGTAGTCATAGTTAAAACTTGTAAAACTCCTTAAGTTATTCCAATTTCTATCTTGTTACAAACATTATTTCCCTTCCAATTTCAGAGTTTTATTGAATTTTCAAAATTACAACTTGATATTAGTCTGCCAAGTATCAGATGCTGTAGATTGAATGTCAATGTGTGAAATGGAATGGATCAGAGAGAGAGAGAAGTATACTTTATTGATACCAAAGCATCAACAGGCCATCGACCGAGGTCTTTCAGCCAGGAATGGATCATTTTTATTGAATGTTGAAAAATCTGGAATTGATTGTATAATTTTTTTTTAACCTTACCTTTTTTATATTCTGGTATATCTGGTATATTTTATATGGAATGGCCAGAGCCAAGTATTTATTTTGAAAGCTCTCTATTGCGGTTTTGATGGGAGACTGTTATTGACGTAGGCATTCTCCAATGAATTTTAAAGGAGGTACCCAAACTTATTACCAAATATTAGAATGGTAATATGAGAAGTATGTTTTCTTGGCCTAAATATAGGAAATTGGATTGGGTGTTTTTGTCGGATTTCCAGAGACTGCTGTATAAGAAATTTTTATGGTTTTAATCTGCTTAAGAAGTGATTTTATAGATTTGTAACAGGATATTATTTTTTCTTCATAGCATTTGAACAGGATTGAGTTTTACTGAACATTTGGGTTATAGGTATAGACAAAGTAAAAATTCAGTAGAAATCATTTTTGTGCAATAAACTTGAATAAAACAATTTAAATAAAATGAAATTCCAGTCTTATCTATTCTATATTTGAAATAAAATTAATGAAACTCAAATTATAAATCGTTTCAAATTAAGTTTGTGTATTTGTGTTGGGATGAAATCCATTTTTCCACCACCAGTCTAGCTAAATGAGTTTATGAATAATACAATGCAATACATTAAGTTATATACAAGAAAATTACATACTTTATTCATAAAGCCAGTAATCAAATTATATTAATAGCCTAATCAAAGTACACATAAAACCTCACAAAAAATACAAAAAACTTGAAAATTCAAAATTGGGTATTTAAAAGGGTGGTGTTTAACATGAGAAAAAGTTTACGATGTTTTCCGGAAAATCGTCGAGTGAAAATTTTTGTTTTTGTTTTTTTCGCTCTAATTGTTTAAATAATAAGTATACAGAAAAACTTCCAAATCAAAAGTTCTAGCTGATGCACTTATCAACAAATTTTATCTAAAAAGTTTTTCTGTAAATTAAAAAGTTTACGAGATAAAATTAATTTCAGTGGTATTCAATTCGTTCGTGAGCCAAATTTATTAACCGCTTGACTTAAAAGTTAATAATTTTGGGCTTATAACATTATGAAAAAATAAATAAACTCATTTAGAACGTAAAGAAAGATCTCAACTTTTAGATAAAAAATACTTTCAAATTTGAAAAAGTAGATTTTCTGACTGTAATATCAGTTTATTATAATTCCTATTTAATTAATACTTATCCCAGCGAAAATTCCTTTTGGATTTGCAAATGCAAATGAGCATAAAACATTATTATTATAAAAGCAAAGTCATCAATATTTAGAATTTTAAACGAATGCTTCTTAAAAATCTGTTTTTTTTGCATGCTTAATTTTACTTGTTTTTTTTAGACTTCATTCAGTTATATCTTTTTTCGAAAATAATATAATTCAATGAAACTTTACTACTAAACACTTTGAAGCAGCTACTTTCGAAACTACTATACAGTTTTTCTATAAATATCAAATTTTTTTAATAATAGACAATTATTTAAAATAAATACTTAAATCAGAAGTCTGTCAGCAAACCTTCTATAACTTTTTATACCGTTTATGATATTATCTAAAAATTTGTGAACTTTATAATGAACCTATTAAGAAGTGATCACGATACAAAAGAACACACCTATGGCTCAGGTAAGAAAGAGAAGGGAGCACCAATAAAGGTGAACAAGCAGGTGAAAGAGCGTGGAAAATCGATGATAATACATTAAAAAAATTATTTTTTTCAATGTATTTGTAGATACCTCATTTTAGAACACATTTCATATGAAAAATTTTTTTCTAAATGTCATTGTTTATTTACTATCATAAAATTAAAAACATGAAAATTGATGATGTTCAAAAATACTACTATGGAAATTTCGTATATATTTTAAAAACTAATGCAGATACAAAAAAAATGGTCAGACAAATTTTGTAGATAAATGTATTAGCTACAATTTTTGATTTGAACATTTTTTTGTGTTTTCATTATTTAAACAATTACAGCGAAAAAACAAAAACAAAAATTTTCACTCGACGATTTTCCGGAAAATCGCATGCCTAGCATTGTAAAGTTTTTCTCATGTTAATCACAACCCTTTTAAATACTCAATTTTGAATTTTTTGTGTTTTTTGCGGCATTTTACGGATATTTTGTGTACTTTGACTACGCTATAAGCTTAGATTCTCCCTTGTATTTTAATAGAACCTAATTGATGTTTGTCGTTTCAATATTTCTGGTACATTAGGTATGAATATAAGTAAAATGTTTTTATAATGGAAAAAATAACGTGTTAATACACGTTTGTTAAATATTTCTTTATATTTGGCATGTCAAAGGGGGTGACACCTGTCACTTAGACTAATAAATCGCTTAATAGAGCATTCTAAGAATCGTATTTCGTATCTACTTCACTCAGGTTTGAAAAAAAAATTAATGATGTAGGTACTTAAATTATTCCGAGGGGTGAACCGCTGACCAAAAGTTGTACACTAAAATACCATATTTGACAAATAATACCAAAATTAAATCTTATTACAGTTTCCTGTAATATTGTCGTATTTAATAGAGTGAATGTATCAACAGATGTCGAAAGAAATAATTATAAATATTCAACACTCTATGAATTTTTTGGAAAATGATATTTTTCAAAAACAGTGGCCGTTCAACTAAGGAGCAACATTGAATTACACCCCAAAGTCAAACGGGGTTGGTATATCTACAAGATATTTTAAAACCAACCTTTCTAGTTTGCAATTAGAAGGGACAACACAACTTGTAGATCGGTTTCGGCGTATTTGCGCCTCATCAGTACAAGGTATGTGGTGTCCGTCCGAGAATCTCTAATCCCGGACTGAAGAGTAAACTTCAATCACAATCAATACATGTCTTCCAGTAACGGAAATGTAAAGATTGTGACGGTAGCGACCTCTTCACTTCCAATCGCAAACCAAAAACCTTGAATTTTTGACAACAAGCCACGTAGGCTTGAAACAATAAATCTTATTACAGTTTCCAGTAATATTGTCGTATTTAATAGAGTGAATGTATCAACAGATGTCGAAAGGAATAATTATAAATATTCAACACTATGAATTTTTTGAAAAATAATATTTTTCAAAAACAGTGGCCGTTCAACTAAGGAGCAACAACTACTTCCCGTGCATACGCACCGCCGGATATTGAATTACACCTCAAAGTCAAACGGGGTTAGTACATCTAAAATATTATTTTTCAAAAAATTCATAGAGTGTTGAATATTTATAATTATTCCTTTCGACATCTGTTAATACCAAAATTACCAACTTAAAATACCAAAAATTACCAGAAAATACCAACATTACCCCATATATTACCAATTATTACCAAATATATACAGCATTATATCCACAGTCTTCAGAATGGACCACTGTGTCATTGTTAGAAACATTGAGTTGTAAGCTCGGTTATACCTTAGCCTAATCAGCTTCAAACTTATCGTCTAGCTCATCTTGAAAATTGCTTATTGAAAAAATACCTAAATATTTCCAAAAATACCATAATACACCAAAATACGATCAGCGGTTCACCCCTCGAATTATTCATATCCAAAAATTGAACATATATTTTCAAAATCGTTAAATCTTTTTTTGTGGTGACAATAAATCTGTTTTGATATTTTTGATTAATCGGAATTTCTCTGATATGACATTGGACAATGGCGCTACTTAAATGAAACGAATTGAAACGTCACTGAGTACGAGATAAAATTAAAATAAAAAAAAAAACAGAAAATTAATGGTGATAGGTAACGGTTGGTACTGAATAGAATTTGATACTATCGCTGGAATCACTTCCAACGTAAAGCGTTGCATTTTGTTTGTACGGGTGATTGCATCGAAATGTACATACATTTGCATCAACTCAATTTACAAAAAAAAAATTTATTCACTAGGTTTTACTGAAAGAAGTATTTTTAAATACCGTTATTTTACTGTATCGAAACTGTAGATGTCATTTTAACACTTACTGAATAAAGAATAATATTTCAGTGTGCAGTTTTCCTTAAAATCTTTCTATTTTCATTACATTTACTTATATTAAAAGTAGATCTTTTTATAATTATCGTCGAAAACCGTTCATAGTGCTTTAAGTCACTGTTTATCATCAAAAGTTTATTTCTACACATAGTCAATAGTCAATAAATTCAGCAATTTTTCTAACTATACCTAGTCACTTCTTTGGAAAACATGAATACTTGTGATTGATTACAGTCGATAAAAAATCTGCTGAATTTAATAAATTCAATCCAAAATTAATGTCAATACTTTTTGAAAAATAGGAAAGTGCAAACCGTTTCAGTTTCAAAGAAAATTGTTTTGGCGGGGCACAAAAGTTATTTATTCACGCTAAAAAGATAAAGTTTAATATTCTTAAGTGTATAAAACGCAATTAAATCATTATTTTCGTACACTGGTAATTTTTGTCCCATCACCAGTACTACTTAAATTTTGTTTTTAAGAATGGGATATTATCAGTGTGCACGTGCGTTGCCGCGTATATTATATCATTGCGTCAATAGTTGTTTTGGCGTATTTTTCTTTATTATACTTTGGGGTAATCATACGCGACACAAGCTATTAAAGGGTTATTAACACTTTTATCATTTTGATATACATTTTTTTAAATATATTCAATATTTCGGTACTTTGATGGCCAGTGGCGTATCTAGATATGAGTATAAAGGATAAAGATATCAAGATGCGTCAGTTACTTTTTTCAAGTTTAAAACTCCTTTAAATACTTTTAAGTGGACTAAAAAAAAGTTTTTAAATCTTTTTTCAGATACCTCGAAATATACCAAAAATATGTATAGTTTCTTAAAACTGAATCTGGTGCACTGAATAAAATATCGTCTGTACCCCGTATACCAAATTTGGGATTAAAACGGCGCGCGCTTGCGTCTTTAGGTCAGTGCAATTACATAGTGTATAAGCGCACGCCTTGGTACAACACGCTCTCTCGTATGACATTTGTAGAAAACTCGTTTAGTAGATCGAAGAACGTTTGTGTGTAAAGCGTTGTTCCGAATCTCCATTACGCAGGTCTATCGATTTTCGTCTATTCATGCGATATTAATACCGGTTATTTTATATAAATTAAAAAAAAGATGAATTAAAACAGTATCTATTTAGATTTCAATTTATTCGAAAATCAATGTTGTTGCCGACCAATTCATCGCCTATAGGTTTCCAACAAGAAATTTATCAAAGTGTAACTGAAAAAACAAAACTTTTTGCTTCTAAATGCGTAAACAAAAGTCCTTCTAAGGAAAAAAGTGGTGAGACTTTAAGGAGAAATAGGTTTAGATTTTGTGTGTGTACTGGACCTAGGAAAAGTAATAAGAAAACCACTAAGTGGTATGTTAAGGTAAGAGATTTGTTTCGTTATATTTATTAGAATTTTTAAACGTGAAATGAGGGTACCTAATCGCTGGGAATTGAATTGAAGGGCATATTAAACTAATAAGATAAATAATATGATTCACATCCGATAATAAGTTTTCTAATGATTTATTTTATAGACAAAATTTCTTAAAAAAACTGTAAGGAAATGATACTTACAGTTGTTATTGCTCTACATTAATGATTGAAAACACATTGTTTATAAGGAATTAATTTATATTTTCGTCTTCGAATCAAGTATGCTAATTAAAAGCTTAGATCTAGGTCTTCTACATCGTGTAGATTCATTCGGACAAACTCATCCATTCTACAGGACCCAGAAATACCAAATATTAAAGCCACCTAAAAAATAAATAAATGTGTAATCTAAATGGAAATTAAAACCTCGTAAATTACCTTAATCATCAAATTTTCTATATATGGAGAATCCTGGATAAATTTTTCAATTTCTTCCTTCGTTAAAATCATTTCTTGGCCCTATAACCTTGAGCTTGCCATTTTACTAAAGAACGAAGTTTTGAATATATGTAGATATACCTACATGGTGTTTAATTGCAAGGGTTGACTTCAACATTGAATAATTGATCCATAATGTTGAAGATTTCATCTTTAAACAAAGGTCTAGGAAGTATCCCATAACAACATTTTCTGAGAGAGAACTCGTGTTTTTACTCTTGCGTTTATATGCATATTCATTCTTTTCTCTTGATTTCTTTGGCAATAATCCGAATGAAGCAGTATTCACTGCTTCAACCAGCTCTGGAGAAGTCCCAGAAATGGAAAATTTATCATCAGTTATCATTTTATATGCGTTAAGTTTGACAATTCAACCTTAAAACGTTTCCATATAGTAACCCGAGTAATTTTATTACGAATTTCAAAGCACCATTTATTTGTGAATGAAATTATTCGTGATTTTTTTCAATATTAATTAATATCTGTCGAATTTTAACAGATTTTCTTCAAATTAAATTCATTTTTAATAAATATCCAAAGAAAAGCATCGGTATTTAATATAAATGTAGGTTATATACACGGAACATGTTATTAAGAACACAGACTACAAATTCTGTTACGCCGAACATCTGCTTAATGCCACAAGACCAAACACAACACCTGAAATTTATATCTTTTTGCTGCAAATATGATCAGTAGGTATGCGTAAATCTGCAGAATAACATTTTTGTTGTTTTGTATTGAATAAACACCTAACAATCTTGCCGACCTAGTTCTACCACCTGCCCAACCTAATTAGTTCTTTAAAATAAGTTTTGATTATTAATTTTTTAATATTTAAAAATAATTTGTGTTGAGTTGAGTTCTGGATCTCGGACATAGACGGTTGTTTATTTCAGGAGTAATTACAAATCAAAAATAACATGGACCGTAATAAAAATATTTGCAAAAAACTAATTGATCGATTTTCTATATATTGCTATAACTTTTTTGATTTATAATTTTTAAAAAATTGAATCAAACTGTTTATCTGTAATTACAAGTAAACCTCACCGCAACGTTTCGTTTTCACAAAACCACCCTCAGCTTGATTATTTTTAAATTTGAACTATCATCACTATAATGAATGGTTTTGAAATCCAGATATTATATTTCAAATATTCGAATGGTCCACAACTAACGCCAATTTGCAAAAATGCGCGAAATAATTTTTTTCTAATTTTTTTTCGCAACACATTGCGTAGGATACAAGTATTAAATTGGTGATAATTATTTAGCAATGAATTGATTGCAGCATGTGATTAACAGACCTTGAAGAAATGTTTAATTATCACAGCTACTTATTTCTAACTATGGAAATTTCTTTTTTATTATTATTTATACGTACTACTGCAAACACAGCGTTGATCACCTGAAAAATTGTAATCAAAAGGAAACCTTATGAACTATAACATAATAAAAGTAGATTTTAAATCGTTATTTATACTATAAGGGATGTAAGTAACATCGACTAGTCTATAACTATTTTGCTGGTTTTGCTAGTTCTAATTCTGCATCTATTGCAGAAAGTTATGTAGCGGAGAGCGTCAATAATAAAAAGGAAGTTGCAAATAACGAAGCCAGAAGTCTCCTGTAGTACACTTCAACTGGTATCTCGGGAAATGAGGTGACGATGCGCCGTAACAAATTTGAAAGTGGGAGTCCAGCAAAGCCAATCGTGCGGTAGACGTTATGCAGTGGGCAGCTCGATATTTGCCGAATACGTTCTCTCTCTGCGTACTGGAGGCTCCGCCTTCTCACGAGATACCAGTTTACCTGTACTTCAAGAGTAACAGAAAATTTGTTTAGAGATGGAGAAATTATGGAATCAGAACATTTCATACAAATGGAGAAAAAACGAGAAAACATTTATCCAAATTTTGTAAATATTGTTCATGATTGTATAATATTAATATAAATAAAATACACCCAAGTGTGGTAAGTTGACTTACAATCCGTCGTCAAGGGCAATCGATACATTTTTGGTAATTGTTACTAACGTCCTTCAAAACAGTGTCAAAATGCGCTGTTTACAATATAGGGAAGAGAAAAATATATTATTTTCAACCCTTAATTTTTCAAAAATTGTTGAAAAATAGGCTTTCAAAAATAACACTTTTAAAAAATACTTCAAAAAATTTTAACTTATTGATTGATGTGTGCCCCTTTTGTACACATGTAGTTGTACAACGAAAATGAAAAAATGAATCAACTTACAGATTGTCTCCTTAAAATTCGGATCTTGGCGCTACAATTACTTTTTGACAAACTAACTGTCAAACTTTGCTAATAGTCCAAAAAAAATTGAGAGACAGTTGTTGTTTTCTCGATAATGTAAATTGTCTTTGGTTTGTGGTTGGTCGGATCATGTGTTAATTAAACCGAATGAAATTCTCTCCCTAATACGCACTATAATATCCAAATAACCGTATAATATTTATCTTCCAACGTGGGTAGGATTTCTGTGTGCAATTTCGATACGGGTTTATCTTCATTGAATGAAGAAGGAATGTTTAAATATTTATTTTTTAGAGCGGAAATTATAATGCATGTTTAGATAATTAAAACTGTGATAGAACTCATTTTAAAATACACACATCTCGTCGACATATGCTAAACGTACAATAAACGGTTGTTTTTTGTTACATTGTTATATTTTTTCCTTTCTTGAACGGTCAAATATATACTTCCTAAAATCTTGATTAGAACTTCCAATAACCATAAACAAGGTGAAATTTTTCATATGAACAAAACAAACTAATATTGCTATACTTAAGAAAAATTTGAAGAGCCGACAACATAGCTGCTACAACGAAAGAAGAACTAAAGTCGGTTAATAATTCATGCGGTCCTCTGTGTCGTTAAAATGATTTACATTAGTTTTTGGATGCCATTTGAAAACGACAGTTCAAGATGATCTATCGCATTAATCTGATAATTTATAAAAGATACTTGCAAGCCACTGTGCGGCTTTTGCCATCAATGGCATTAAAAACATATCTCTTTTCATTGACTTTAGAAAGTGTATAAAGTTAATTGATATTTCCCATAGAAGCCTACAAGGTAGGAATATACACTGTAACCGTAAAGTATGGAACAAATTCATTTTTAGCTAAACAGACCATTTTAAGAAATAATCCTGAAACACGACGATTTTTTATTTTAATTTACCGTATTTTATAATAATAATATAATATACAGGGTGAATTACTTTCGAGTAATGACTTCACCGTCATTTTTTTCAAATAGAACACCCCCATTTTGTCTCAATTTTCGGATTACTCTAGCTGAGCTGATTCCAAAAATGTATCAGATGTTGATTCCAATTGGTACAGGATGGACAAAAATACAATAGTTTTGTGTGTGCTCATAAAGTAATCCTGGAGGTTTTGATGAAAGTTTATGGTTTCAACAGGATGGTGCATCTCCACATTATGCAGTAGATGTTAGAAGGTACCTAGATGAAATTTTTCTGAACAGGTGGATTGGTAGACGTGGACCTATTGAATGAACAGCGATGTCACCAGATTTCAATCCTTTGGATTATTTTATGTGGGGCCATCTGAAGAATGTGTTGTGTATCAAAAGAAACCAGCAAA
Source organism: Lochmaea capreae (assembly GCA_949126875.1). NCBI lineage: Eukaryota > Metazoa > Arthropoda > Insecta > Coleoptera > Chrysomelidae > Lochmaea > Lochmaea capreae. Next base: position 5,029,397 of record OX421400.1, read on the forward strand.
TATTCAAGAATTAAAAGAGACAGCAATAAACAATATTTCTCAAGACACAATAAACAAGGTTCAACAAGAATTTGTACACCGTTTGGGTTACTGTCAAATACAGCTAGGGCTGCAGTTCGAACATTTATAAAGTCATGTATTTCATCACATTCTGTCCGCTAGACAATAAGTATTTTTGATAATATTGTTAATTTAACTAATAAAGAATGTTACGCGTTACTTTATGAGCAAACACAAAACTATTGTTCACCCTGTACTTACCAATTGGAATCAACATGTGATACATTTTTGGAATTAGAATCCGAAAATTGAGACAAAATGAGGGTGTTCCATTTAAAAAAAATTCCCAAAAAAATGAGAGAAAAAAGAATAAGTAATGCCACAAGGAACTTACAGAAGATATAATTAATCATAATTTCTCATACAACAGTTATTTACGTCAACTCATTATCGACTGTCTATAAATAAACTTTTTATTGCATTTTCATTTTTAGAAAAATGTAGTTAATCTTGATACGATGATGACCTCTACGTGATATCACCAGTATTTTCGATAATAAAATACAGAGTTAACTACGGGTAGCAGGCGCTCCACATACATTCGAGTGACGAGGCTGAAACTACAATCCACAAAATTTCGTTAATTTTTTTAACAGTGTAGATGGCGGCGGCTTTAGCAGCCGTTGATACTGAATGTTTGTTTTGGTTATTAGAGTATTAACAAATTTTTTTTATTAAATTTCATTGACGCGTTTAGAAAATAGACCATTTTTTGCGGAAAATAATTGCTTCTAGCGGTTCCCTAATTCAAAAGGTAACGACGATGGCGTTCGGCTGACAGTTTTAGCCTCATATTTGGAAACCTGGTGCAAATACTTCGAGTCGAGGTTCCCCTACGTACGTACAGTGTAAGCAAAGGCACCAATACGATCTCCTCTTCCTGATTTTCTTGTCTTTGTCCGGAAAGGGCAACCAACACGTGCAAATTATTTTGGACAAACTTCCGTCATTTATGATGATTAAAGTTTAGTCCTCATAGTATTTTTAAAGGAAGCCTCCATGATTAATTAACTTATTTTTTGTTTCTTTTTATACCTCGAGACTTATTGTCCTAGTAGTTGCCCTCACTGGTGGCGGCCCTGAATTCTAGCCGTTCTAACCTAGAAATCAGGTTATCGATCTATGAAAGAATGAGTTATTTTCTGATTTACCGCGAGTCGATGATTTGGAAAATATATTAACTACATAATGTTATCAAAATAATTGCTTTTCAAAAACCAAATAAGCTGTTCATTCAGACCATTCGTTATTTTCTAGTCAATTTCGTCTACCCACATATTTATTATAATAATAATTTCAAACCATTGAATTTTTTCACTCAAATTTGACTAAATAGGATGTTTCGAAATTCATGAGAAAAAATTCTGGAGGTGATTGTATGTAATTGAAATGTCTTTCCTATGGCAGTTTAATTCATGTATAAAAAATCGCATATGCCACAGTGCAATTGTCACTTTGACAGCGGCAAAAGTTAGCTTTATCTTTTACAGCGACAAATACACTAGTGGTTTTTTCACTTATTCATTTGTTCATCAATTATCGCGTTGTTGGTTACCAGAATAAATAGTTTGGCATGTTTGTCAACAACTTATTGAATTTTCAAGAACTAAGAATGAGTCGATTCGGTGTGTCTACGAACGCCGAAATTAGTCAAATTGTTAATACCTGTGTGCCTACTAATACAGTTGCGACGCAATCATCAATCTGGCGACAATTTTCTACGTTTTGCGATGCAAAAAGATACACATTTGAGCCAGATACTTCCATCGAGAAATTGAATGTAATATTGCAAGATTGGGCATTTAATATGCGAAAAAGTAACGGAGAAGACTACAAAGAAGCGGTTGTTAAAACAATTTGGAACATCGCCGCTAAAATGCTACAAAGTAAATATTATAACGAATTTAACATTGTATTCAACCCTTTCACCGATGTTCAGTTTAATTCATCACGAGCTGCACGTAATGCTAAACGTGAAATCCTACAAGCACAATCCGAAAAGAGAAAATGTAGTGCATCAGCTCTTAATAAATCTGAAATATTTGCAATGGCCAGATTATATAACGAAAATGAACCGGAAGGACTTCAAAATAAATTATATCACATTTTGGCGTTTGAACTAACTTGGCGCGGAGGAGAAGCAGCTTACTGCAAAACCACTTATTTCGTATCTGAAATTGAAAATAATGGAAAAGAAACTGGACGTATCGAGTATAATCCTCTATTTTCGAAAACGAGACAAGGCGGCAACAATAAATTATGTGACAGCAAATGGATCACGCCTAATATTTCCGACTAAGATATTTGCCCAATACGTTTATTCAAAAAGTTAATGGAAAAACGAAACACTTTTATAACTTCGGACAGAATATTTCTTACACCAAATCCCTTTTGGAAAAAGAAAAATTCTAAAGGTTGGTACAAGAATTTGCCGATTGGAATTAATGAAATTTCCAAATGGACTAAACGCTCAGCACAACGCATTGGTTTATATGTCAAACGTGTCAAAATTACAAATCACTCAAATCGAGCGGCAGCAGTTAGCGAATTAAGTAAAAGCGGAATTGAAGAACAAGCTCTAATAAAAATAACAGGACACAGCAATTCATTATCAATAAAACCATACTTACAAGTTGACAAAGAGTATCATTCAAGCATTATTCAATTAATTCGTTTGGAAAATGAAAAAAACTTCAACATCTACTACAGAAACGATTAGCTGTGGCACCCGCAGCGATATCACTGTTCCTAGTATGAATTTCAATAACTCCGTTTTTAATAATTGTACATTAAAATAAAAATGTGTTTATTTTTAATGTTTCATAAATAAAGTTTGCATTGATATGTTTCCAAATTTCTCATTCATTAAATTGTCCTGCCGAATTACACTCGAGGTTTGTATTGATATTGGGTAAATTTGTGTTGTTCAAATTCTAAACTGTTTCCTTTAGCAATTTGACTCGAATAACTGTCAACCTAAAAACACTCCACCTTCGGTGTCGTTATTCTCGTCAAATTGCTAGGAAACAGTTTCTCATTAAACAACCCAAATTTACCCGATAAAATACAAACCACTTGTGCAATTATAAGTGACCAAATTTCGATACATCACCCCTAAAATGTGCTGAAATTTTATTTATTTTACAAATTTAAGTGAACTCACAATGACTAACCACTCGTATTTTTTTTTAAAATTCCTATTACGTTTTAAGGGGATAAAATTATCTCAACCCTTACTTTATTTTAATATAAAATATTTTTTAGGGGATTGAGTTTTGTGGAATAAAAATATTATTTGAAATCTCTGTTGTCTTGAAAAACTACTAGAACCAATAGAGTCGGAAAACAAAATAAAATACAATATCATAATCTCATTTTCTTTTAAATAATAAACTACGCATTTAGAGTGGAAATTAGTAAAGATGGAAAATGCAACAATAAAATATGATTCATAATGAATATTTCGCATGAATTTATAAACGCCTTTTATATTATAAGTTGAGAAAAATAGATTAAAAAAAATATAACAAAAACAAACAATCGTAAATCCTATTTTCATTCACAGAAATCTAATTATTTACTTACAAAGAAAAGAAAATTTTAGCTAACAGTGTCAGTTGAGCAATTTGCAGTAACTCAAAATAATACCGACCAAATTATTTGTTGGAAACATAATTATTTTGGAAGTTTAAGAAGAATCCTTACTTAATAAAAACAATACCAAAAAACCCTGATTGTCAAATTTAATCTTTAAAAAACACCAAATCCATAAATCCGGCGTAGTTTAGCATATACAGAGTGGCCACTATTTCAATGTTTCTTACTTGGACACCATTACAGTTATGAAATAACTAGCGGATCTGACAGACGTTGTCCTGTCTTACCATATTATATAAATTTTGACTATTTTTATTCAAAAATATCACATTTACTTATTTTGGGTGGAAAAATCAGATAGTATTGTTAATTTTTTGAAAGAAATATTATATTTCTTAAAAATTACACTTTCCTGTATTTTAATGTTTATTTCTTGTTTAATTCCGATAATTTTCAGCTCATAGTATAAATAACTTCAGCCTGATTATTTAAAATGTAATTTCCAAAGAAAAATCTTTAATAATACACAGGAAAATCCATAATAAATCTGATATGTTATTCAAGGTTTTCATTGTTATGTGGAAATACGTAGTTAACAGATGTCGAAAGAATAATTATTTTTATTCACACTTCATATTTTTGAAAAATAATATTTTTCAAAAACAGTGACCGTTCAACTAAAGAGCAACAACTACTTCCCGTGCAATATGCACCGCCGGATATTGAATTACACCCCAAAGTCAAACGGGGTTGGTATATCTACAAGATATTTTAAAACCAACCTTTCTGGTTTGCAATTAGAAGGGAAAAAAAAACAACTTGTAGACCGGTTTAGGCGTACTTGCGCCTCATCAGTACAAGGTATGTGCTATCCGTTCGAGAATGGTTGGTTTTTAAAATATCTTGTAGATATACCAACTCCGTTTGACTTTGGGGTGTAATTCAATATCCCGGAAGTAGTTGTTGCTCCTTGGTTGAACGGTACTGTTTTTGAAAAATATTGTTTTTCAAAATATGAAGTGTGAATAAAAATTACAGGAAACTGTAATAACCTTTATACGTAGTTTAACTTAATAAGCTAATATAGATTTACGAATAAAGCTGGATTTATACAAATTTTACAAGGGAAAACGGAATTGTTTTTATTCTACTGAAAATGCACGCTGGTGACGCGACCGTCGTTACCTTGAATTGGGGAGGAATATAGCACTTTAATCAACCTCCTTTGAGTTTTTTGCATTAGAGCAAAAAACTATTTAGATAAACTAATTGATGTTGTTTGTATGCATAGTAATAAATAAACGAGTACTGTTTAGTACGTCTTTTGTTCTCCAAGTGTCAAATTCTCATTGACGGAAATAAATTTTACAATTTAGAATGGTGCAATTAAATGAAAAAGAGCGAATTGAAATTTTAATGATGATCGGTTATGGTGATCGTGTTAGAACTCATGAAGAAGTGTGTCATATTTTTAATAATTTGCATCCGGAGAGAAATCCTTTATCACGCTCAACAGTAACTAAAACATTACAACGTTTTAATACAACTGAGATGGTAAAAAATTTGCTAAAACCTGGAAGACCGCGGACTACAACGAACGAAACTGTTAATTTACAAGAATCACCTTAAACTTCCACCACAAATTTGACACTATACCATGGTATCAGTCGACGTTCTGTAGGAAAGATATTAAAAAGTGAAAAGTATCATCCGAATAAGGTACAGTTGGTTCAAGAATTGTCAGACGATGATTTTGACCGACGGCTGGAATTTTGCGAACGGCTGCTAATGGACATCTGTAATGTCGACGACAATTTTGCTTCTAACATAGTTTTTTCCGATGAGGCAACTTTTTGTTTAAATGGAACAGTTAATCGCCATAACTCAAGGTATTGGTCAAATGAGAATCCTCATTGGATTCATGAAGCACATACCCAGCATCCACAGAAGTTATATGTTTGGATGGGAATTGTTGAAAATAGGCTTATAGGCCCATTTTTTATCGACGGAAACTTGAATGGTGACAAGTATTTGGATCTCCTAAATAACGAAATTATTCCTGCACTTCAGCAGAATGTTTGGTTTCAACAAGATGGAGCACCTCCCCACTATGATAGACGGGTTAGGGATTTTCCAGAAGCGAATTTTCCAAATCAATGGATTGGACGTAGAGAATTCATAGAGTGGCCTGCTCGTTCTCCGGATTTTAGCCGGTTAGATTTTTTTCTTAGGGGTTATCTAAAATCACGTGTTTACGTTAGACGACCAACAAACTTACAGGAATTGAGACAAAGAATTATTGATGAATGTGAACTAATACGTGGAGAAGTCTTGGAAAGAGTGACTCAAGAATTTGTTAATAGGATGGCATATTGTCAGCAAGTAAACGGCGAGCATTTTGAACATTTGAAGTAATTTTGTTTCTCATTATTTTAAAATAATGAAATGTACACCTATTGTACAACTAACAGTGAGTTATTCCTCGTTTTTATAAATTTTTTTACAATAAACTCAGAATGTATGAATTCAAAATAACAACCTCTTTCAAAATCTGTAAAAATATATAGGGTGTCCCATTTAAATTAAAGAAGTTGATGGCATTTCCGGTTAAACCGGAAGTATATTATTAACAAAAAAATGTACATCAGATGCATTTTGTTCCATTGCACTTACCCACAAATTTTGATAAATATCGTTCTTTTCGTTTAAAATATATTTACTTGGTTCCATACTTTATCCGTACAGTTGCTTTTTATTTCTTAAAAAAGGCGTTAAACATGTTTTAAATATGGAACACTATACGTGTAACATCTGGCAACAACAAATCTGATGATCTTTTTCATTTCTTGTTAAGTGTAAGTGTGCTTAATTAAAGACCTACAAATTTCAAATGGGAACAAAAAAAATTGAACGTTTTTATAGCGTTATAACGTTTAGTTTGCCGTTAGTACTAAATGTCAGACAATTTTTTCCGGTATTTCGAACTAGGCCGTTTAAAATGCTATAACTTCTTATAATTATAGTGCCATTATTGATGACATTTTAGATAAGTACACTATTTTAATACCACACTATTCTTTGTTTTTAAAAATTGATATAATGATCAGGCACGTGTGCAGGGGGGGTTCAGGGGATCCGGACCCCCCTGAAATGTTTTCAAACACATACTAGAAAAACGATGATTCCATAATTTTTATGTAGGTACAGCAGTAAAGTAAGAATGTATAGACATATTGAACGGCATGCAGTTTTGAAAGTATTATTTTTAAAATGTCTAAGTTTAAAAATAAAAATCAATAGTTCAGTCTAGGGTCAGTGTAGCCAACAAAAAGTGGTTTTTCTGACAAGAATGACAGTTAATGTCTACCATTCAAAACATAAGGTTTTTGCAGGTTTTTTAACATTGTGAACATCTTTATTAATAATTTGAACATCTATATTAATAATTTCAAATCGTGAACGAAAAAAATATATTCAGCGTTCAATACCACCAAAACAAAATACTCAAACAGTCTATGTTTACATTAACACCATTAATATATCCATAATAATAAATTTCTGAGAAGCGAGCCCTGCAAGGGACCACTGAATAAGTCAGTTGTTTTCTACACTTGAAGAAGGTTATTTGAAAATAATATTACGCATATTTGTGTTTTTTCTTTTCCTTTATAGAAATTTCATCATATCCACACTTGTCCCCTCTGCCCCTTCAATCCTGACCACCTGCATGTATTTAACAATCTCGGTTCACAAGCAAAGTGATTTGTTAATGTCTTGTCTAATAAGTAAAGTAACGTGTAGAGATGTAAAAATACGGTATTTTATATTACCTGTATTTTACACTGTATTTTACCCCGTATAATACGGTATTATACCAATTCCGATGCCGCGTTGCTTCAGATAAACTTACCAAACTATACTACAGTCCGCAGAAGCAAACATGAGCCCTGGTGGGCGTGTTCATGTCGCTGTAGTTGTATTTTTGTAGTAACAATCGATATTTTAAATCGATAACCAAACATCGATACCATAAGTGTCAACTGTTAAGAGATATGTAAACAAAGTCAAACTTGCTAAAAATGTAACTCTAAATATTAATAAAAACATTTATATTGGACCAAAAATAAAACTACCTCCTCGCATTGACAACACTGATACAGACACTAAAAATGAATAAAATGATGTATGTGGATAAAATCACTCGGTCATATTATTTCGATTATGTTAACAAATTACTAATATACGTTCGTTAACATTAGCTCCTGATTGGCTCGTTGCGATGACCTTATTTTAGTTCGCATATTTTCCGGGGCTCATGTTTGCTTCTGTTAACTGTAGTTCTGGTTGGGTCTCATCTGGCTATAGGCTCATAAAAAAACACAATATTAAATGTTTGCTGCTACAAACCAGGTAAAAATAACGTTTGAGTACTGCTGAAATTTCCGACGAACAGATCACCTTGTAAGTTTCTAATCCGAAAAAAGTGGTGAACCAAGAGCAGCCGTACTATACGGGTAGTTTGCGTTTTACTGTAGAGTTTCTAGACGCAATGTATAAATTGTTTGAAATTTATTTTTAATCGTTGAATATAATTTACGATAAAGGTCTCTTTAAATTTCAACCGCTAGACTGCAGCTGCTGTAATGGTTATATTTGTTTTTGTTTAGTTTTGTTAAAGCTATTTTTGCCATTTTCTCTTTCGCTGGTTTTCTTGGGATTGTTCTGGAATTGAATTCGTCTGGAATATTATTTACCTTCTTTTTTTTAACTCAATCGAGAACGTTTTAAAATTACACTTTTATTTCATGGATTATATGAATAATTTGTTGAAATCTCATGTGACGAATTTTACTTTTATTTATTAATAAAACTAGCTGTCAAGAGATCATTAAATAGAAGAGGTGTAGACAGCACAACATCCAAATTGATGTCGGAACTGCTCACCACTAGAGTAGCAGAGACGAGAACGAGCAAAGACATTGTCTCCATCTGCACAACCAGAGGATGCCCACAGGGAGGAGTAGCATCCCCATTAATGTGGAGTCTGACGGTTGACGAACTCCTGTGTGGTTTGACGGACCTCGGAATATCCTGCCAAGGATATGCCGATGATATTGTTATAACAGCCAGAGGAAAATTTGAAAACACCCTTTGTGACATCGTACAAAAGGGTCTGAACTATACAAATAGCTGGTGTAGGCAAGTGGGACTCAGCATCAACCCCACCAAAACCATCTTGATAGCCTTCACTAAGAAAAGAAAACTCAACCTCAAAACCATTAAACTTGATGGGAGCGACGTTGAATGGAGACAAGAAGTCAAGTATCTAGGTTTGACTCTAGACAGCAAACTCCTGTGGAACAAACACGAGAAGGAGATTACATACAAAGCAAAAATGGCTCTAATGGTGTGCAGGAATCTGGCAGGGAGAAACTGGGGTTGTGACCCAAAAATCCTGAGCTGGATGTACACTGCCATAGTGAGACCAATCATCACTTATGGAGCCATTGCGCAGAGTAGTAGAACTAGCCTCTTGACGACGAGAGAAAACCTCTCCAAAATTCAAAAACTAGCCTGTATATACATAACAGGAGCAATGAGCACATGCCCAACGGCAGCAATGGAAGTGATGCTCAACCTCACACCATTACATATGGTGGTGGAGAGTGTTGCAGAAAGAAAAAGATACAGACTAAGTAGAGGGGGAATCATTGAAAAAAAAACACCTCTTCACTTCTTAGAAATCGGACAACCTGGGACATGTTGTACATGTTGTACAAGATGGTATGATGAAAAAGTATAATTTTTCAAAGAAATTCGTTACGGAACTAAGCAACAAGAAGGAATGGGATCCATCCATTTCCAGACTTGGAAAGAATGCCATTCAATGATACACAGAAGGCTCAAAAGCAATAGAAGGAACTGGGATAGGAGTGTACGGGCCAGGAACCAAACACTCTGAAAGCTTGGCAAAAACCCCAAGTATGTATCTTTCAAGCGGAAATTCACGCAATAAGAAAGTGTGCCCAGTTCAATATTGATAAAGGATATAGAAGGCAAAGGATTATCATAATGTCTGATAGTCAAGCAGCCATTAAAGCGCTGAATTCTTGTGTAATCAGTTCCAAAATGGTGTGGGAATGCCTAGGCAAACTTAATGAACTATGGCGAGAACAATATAGTTACCTTACTGTGGATTCCAGGACATACTGGAATAGAAGGAAACGAAATAGCAGATGAACTAGCGAAGAGGGGGACTGAAATACCCTTTTGGGGGCCGGAACCCTTTTGCGGAATCAGCTCCAATGTAATATTGGAAGAAATAGGTAAAGCCGAAGAAAAGAGAAGATCTGACAATTGGAAAGATCTAGTAGGGCTTAGGCAATCAAAGATTCTTCTGGGTGACTACAACCTGTTGAGATCAAATGAATGCATAAGTCAAAGCAAAACTGCACTAAGAGTTTTAACAGGAATCCTAACGGGACATTGTCGCCTGAATGGACACCTTAAAAAGCTCAAAATAGTGGAGGAAGAAGATTGTAGATTTTGTGGAATGGAAGAAGAAACCTCCATCCACATACTTGCGAACTGCACAGTATTTCAGAATCCTAGGGCACAGTACCTGGGAGACTACTGGATAGAAAAGGGACAGTTACCTAAGTTGAGGCCTGCAGATATCATAAAATTCCTCCGGGAAATAGGACTAAAGGAGCTACTAATCTCTGAGACTCTCCTCAGAAACTAAGTAGAAGTAAGGGAGCACAATAGATCTTTTAGGTCTCAGTGAATGTTACCCCAAAATACATACATACATACATACATACAATAAAACTAACAATAATGTATTTACCAAGAATAATTAGATTTAGCATATTTTAATACAACAGTGTCTTACATTTGTGATGATAATTAACAAAAATAGATAAAAATATGGAGTCTATTTTTTATTATGTTAAAAGTAATTATAATAAAGAAGCAATTAAAAACTAGTTATTCTAGTGATACTTTGCAGGACGAGCATACAAGTTTCAGGGCTACGCCGAAGGCGGAGTTTTGAAAGCATGCGAACCCTGTAAATACACTTTTCAAGTATGGCGCGTACAATATTTTTTGTGCAACTATCAATAATTTGACAATAATATAGGAACAGAATATTTATTGCCCAAAATTTAAAACAAAACTTGACTCGTTTATTAATATTTTTATATTGAATGTGCAATTATTCAACATTGATGATCCGGTCAATTTAGGAATCATAATATTTGAAAATCAATAATATTGAATTCTATCCTTGAATAACGCCACCTATTTGGATGTTGATATTAATTAATTGGAAACATTTTTCTTTGCCAAGTAGTATTTAGATCCAAGAAATATGTGTTCTGTGAACCTGTTGAAAGGCGATTTATTTGGAAAATTCACTTTACATTCCCTACACGTTTTACTTTGTCTTTTAGGTTGTTGAGAAAGAACAAAAGTTTCCCCAGTGTGTTTGAATTTTTCATGAAACTCGTTAAATAAAAACGATTGCTTATATGCGTGATCGAAATGATAAGTGTATAAGAAAATGTGTTTTCCTCTAGAAAACCAGATGAAGAAAAAAGTAGGCCATACGCTTCAAGATGTAACATTTGTACGAAAACTGATACATACAAAATTTAACCGAATTCTCCATGTTATATTTTATTTTTGCATATTATATACAGGGTGATTCATTAAGAATGTCCAATCTCTGAACTGTAGACTCTAGACCTCAAAATATGATGATTCTGCTCAACATGCCTTATGCAAATATTGCTAGTTTCCGAGATACGGTGTGTTCAAAGTTTAAATTTAAATTTTGATTTTCTCAATAATTTTTTATGTTTTCACAATTTCTCTTTGAAAATTGGCAATTTTACGTTTTTTGGCATGAGGAATCATAATTTGCACTCTAATTTAACATTGCTAGTAGAGGGCGCTAGTTACACTTGTTTGTGTTAATTAAATCAAAGTAAACTTTTTTTGGGCTAAACTTACAACTAAAATAATAAAAAAACATTAAAAAGCATTAAATTCTACAAAAAAAAGTTACTCTTCTTTGATTCGTGTAACTCAATCGGTTATCGAGTTATTTGCTTCTAAAAAGTTCAATAAATATTAATTTTTTCACAAAATTTTTTTATGATTCCTTAAATATGTAACAATAACAAATTTGTAAACAAAAATAAAAAACTTCAAAGCAAATGTTCAAAATGCCCACCATTTACTTCAATACACTTTATGATCCGCTTTCGTAAAGATCTCTTAATATCAAATAATCCTTGTCTATTATTTTTAATTACATCTGCGGCTTCTTCTATTTTCCGTCTATTACAATGTTAAATTAGAGTGCAAATTATGATTCCTCATGCCAAAAAACGTAAAATTGCCAATTTTCAAAGAGAAATTGTGAAAACATAAAAAATTATCCGTATCTCGGAAACTAGCAATATTTGCATAAGGCATGTTGAGCAGAATCATCATATTTAGAATCTACAGTTCAGAGATTGGACATTCTTAATGAATCACCCTGTATATTAGACAAGACCCATTAACAAAGATGTCACTTTACTTTATTTATTAGGCAAGACCCATCATAAAAGATCACTTCACTTTTAAACAGAGTCTTGTTTCCATTTCTCGTAACATGTGAAAATGGCCAAGGTTAAAAAGGCAGAAAGGATAAGTCAAGGGTTCTATAAAGTGGAGTATTTGGGAATGGGATTTTTTGGAATATTTGGTATATACTGTGTAGATATTGTATAGATCTATAAAATTTAATTTGTAAAAAGAATACGTCATTTGTGATATAAAGAAATTCGCAGGGTGACATTTGCGTCCCGAGCCATAGGCGAGGGGCGCAAGACACCCGAGTGAATAATGGCCATAAATTGCGAGTAGAGTACTATACTTTGTCCACGACCCTTGATTTCTTTATTAAATAAGGCGAGTGTGGAACGGAAAGTAATAATTTGGTATTATTGACAATTCTAACGTCAAAATTAATAAATTTCAGGAGTACGTCAAATGTGACATATAGAGATGTGTAATGTATCGATACACCGTTAATTACATAAAAATTAATAAAACAAAAGTTAAATACCATAAACTAATAGACCAATTACATAAAATAAATATTATAAATAGCAGTGGTATTGAAAAGAGTAAATTTGGATAGTTCTATTATAACTGTATACTTTTTGAATCTTACACTTGTGATGACAATAAAAAATGTAGGTCACTACAGTTTACGACTGCAGGTTATACAATCCTAGATGTATTTTCTATACAATGACGATGTAGACATAAAAAAGGAAAAAACTGTTCCAGCTTGTTCTACTCCCATAATTCCAATTGTTTACATTATAAATAAACTGAATACCAATACATCAACAACCAGTTAACTTTTCAAACGGATTGAAATCATTTGTAGCGTCAAAAAAATCGTATTAGATAAAAATATTCGAACGTAATGGCAATATTGCATCCCGAAATTTTTATTTTTAACCAACTCGATAGTTAACATTCAACTTCAATTTGAACTTGACGACCTTGCTTCTTTTTATAATGGCAATAGTTGAAATGCTTAGACGACTCGCCTTGTAGATCACTCGATTCACCGACATTGTCATCAAAAATTTATCGATTGTGACACCTTGGACGTTATTTTTATAGCAACAAAGCAAATCGTATGAAAAGGTTGTTAATGCCATTTTCAGAATAAAAAAAAAACTTTGAAAATATTGGTCCTGTAAAAAAATTATTCCTATTGATGGTTATTTATATACACATATCGATTTTTGATACAGCGGGCTAAAAATGAAAATCGTTTCTTAAGGAGATAAACTCCAAAAAGAGTAAAATCCTTATATCTTCTTTCGCAAGGCACTCTTAACGGTAGGAACATAGAAATAATGAAAACCAAGGATGGTTTTGGGTCCAACCAAAGGGTGTATTTCACATGACTCTTGACGTCGTTACCTTTTGAATTAGGGAACCGCAAAAAGAAATAATGAAAAAATGTTTTATTTTCTATACGCATCGTGAAAATTTGATAAAACTTTTTTTTGGTACTCTTGGGACGGTACAGAAACTACTTCTTGGAAGGGGTGATAAAGTTGATTCCAGAACGGATCCTAAATGCCACTTGGAACAAACCTTAAATTATAAGGGTTATATTTGACGAAGTTTATTAGAAATGTCTTAATCCATACTTAGTCAAGATTAGAATTTAAATTTTAACAAGTATGGTGTCAAATTTAGTTTTCCCTTAATATTATTCATACAGAAAAGTAAAATGGAGTTAGCAGATTGTCCAACTATTATTCATGCGTTAAAATTTAACATTTGCCTACAGAATTGCTACTATAATCAGTTGGATCGCGAAAGAAATACGTAAAATTCGCGAACGATACTTAGTGGAACCAGTTGGAACGAACCTATAAATTATAATAATCTAGGACTAGTTTATGTACAATATTCGGTACATCCGCTACCAGGTCAATGCCATGTTTGAAGTAGTAAAACCTTTCTAGCGGCTCTAAAGAACTTCTTGTTGTCTCGATAAAGAACCCACGAGATGTGTGTGTGTGTAATATGATGTTAGATTTTATCATAAGATGACTTAACAATATTTGGTGAACATGTTTGGCTGTCAATAATTATAGATTTATGCGAAAGAGGGTTTCGCAAGTCGAAAACGACAAGTAGGTACCCATATATTAGGTATACCGTAGTACAGGGATCTCCAAACTACGGCCCGCGTAATGTTTTTATACGGCCCGCGTTGACATGAGCGATGTTTCCGAGATGATTCCCATTCCCCCTGCGCTGTCGCAGCGTGGTCATATCCCCCTGGGGTGAGTCATAATCCAGCCTACCGGCAGTCAGACGTCAGTCTCGCTCAGTCTGAGAAACGTATAGTGTGTGCTTATTGTTGTGAAGTGTAGTGTGCAGTCATTCTTTGTTCTTCTCAAAGATGTTTTTAAGATCCAAGTAGAGAGCAAACTTATCTGATAAACATTTAAAATATATTTTGATGATAGGCACATCGAAGCTTGAGCCAAAATTGACTGACATAGTTGGACAAAACCAACTCAACACTTGTCATACGTATGTCAAACAGTCAAAACATGACAATCAAGAAAAAGCTAATTAAAGCTATTTGTGTATTTTAAATTTCAAAATATTAACTGTATTTCTTTGTTTAACAAAATGTATTGGTATTAATTTTAAAATTAAAATGTTTATAACAAAAGATATCGCTGAATAAATAAAAGTATTCCAACACTTCATAAGTTTTTTTTCATCTACATAAAAATAAAAAAAAAACCTTCGCATCCTTCCAAATCTTGTTGGTCCGCCTGGCCTTCAAGAGTTTACAATTTAGCCCTTAGGTAAAAAAGTTTGGAGACCCCTGCCGTAGTGTATGTGGTATACCAAGAAAAAATCGTCTCTGGTTATTCTTATACAGTGTTTTTCACGATGACAGATCATTAGACTTTAGTTAAAACATAAAACTGTCCATGCCTCTTGAATGGTTAATTTAATCGAGATGTCACAAGAGCACATTTTTCTTGAAAATGTTAAAACAAATATATTGTTGCATTTATAACTGAAAAAAGTTATATTTAACAAAAAATTACCGCATCAACCATTGAACTAAGTCCACAAGTGTAGAGTAGACTGGTTTATGACGCAAAAAGTGTACAATTATGGTGTTTATAAACGATTGAAATTTTACTAATGATCAATGAGGCATTTAATAATTATAAATAAAAAAACATTTTTAATTCCCAACTCTGAAGTCCTATAGATCGTTAAGTAAGGAAAAAATTTTATATGTGGTACTATAATTAAAAAGTGACCATTTTTTTGCACTAAGTACCGTACCAAAAGATTAAATTTTTGCATTAGTGCAAAAAGTACCTTACTTTTGATGCACTAGTGCAAAAACTTCCTAACTTTTATGCACTAGAGCATAAATACTAAAAACCCAATGGAATACACGGGACACTGCTTTCGAAGATGTTCTGCAAGTTTATTAGAGGAATCAGGGGCAGATATATTAACATTAAAACGTCATGGACGGTGGAAATCATCATCTGTAGCGGAGGGCTACATCGAAGAGTCATTAAAAAAAAATAGCTGTTTTAAGTGAAGGACCTGACGAGACATCCACTAGTAGAAATGAAGAAAAGATTCAAAAAAATCGGTGCAAATGAAGTTTGTCCATCACTAACGATTGCACATTGCCCTAACTGCGAAATTAAATCGAAATTAACTCAAAAAAGTAAAATTAGTACCTAATTTTTGTTGTAAATTGTTGTTTATTGTAAAATACTCTAATAAAATTTGATATAAAACATTATATTATTTTATTTATATTGTAGAAACAATGTTGTGTACAACACGTGCAAGAATCATATTTGTTATGCACTCTTTAGATTCGAAAAAGCCAATAATAAAAAATTCATACTTCTATCTTATAGTATTGATTAAAAGTTCCAACTATGCCATCGAAATTTAACACATATCCTCTTATTGTAGATGGCAGGTGCAAAAAATGTACAGAACAAACAAAAAGGTTGCGGTGTATTTAACCACCTGCAGATCGGAGTAATTGTATTGTATAAAGAAAAATATGAAATCATAGGATGTAGTTTAGTGAAGCATGTATTTCTAATATACTCTATTATTATATTAAGTGCCTAAAAAGGGATCCCAGAGAAACGGCGTCAAGTTACTTTAAAAGGTATTGTGTATCAAGGCATTATTAACTAGAACATGTGCCTCACCATGCGCATCTAATATCTTGAAGTGTTGCATGTCACACTATTGATCTAGAAGAAAGAGAAAATATTTACCCAGAAAATTTTTCTTAATACAGATAAAACGAAGGTATTATTTTGTCTATTTAAATATACTTTGCATCACTACACTTTCCTTTTGTCGATTTCAGTCAAGCATTTGACAATGTAGCTCTGATTCCTATTTAAATATCTTGGAAATATCAAGGAATAAACAAATTTTATCACGAGAGGTAACTCGTTTTTAAAAAAGAAATCGTACATTATTTTCAAACAAATCTGATATTATAGGAGCCTCGTCATATTACATCCGATATTATAGGGGCTCCAACATATCGGAACAATTTGGATATAAAATCGCAAATCTTTTTGTTTGCCAAATACCGGCATTATAGGGGTACCGCTATTAGAACCAATATATTATAGGGGCAGTGAAAGTCTGAAACATTTTGCTTAACACATTGGACATATTATAGTGTAATTTTGGTCATAACTTCGTAAATATTGGTGACATTTTTTTTCCATAACCGACAAATTATATAAAATATTATAGGAGCTCGGTCATCTTGAATTTTTTTTTAGTAAGTTTCATAAAATATTATCGTGAAAACTTCGTTTTTTACAAAATACTAAATCTGACATTATAGGGGATAGGTTATTTTGGATGTAACATGGAAAAATATTGAAGAAACATTATTTTTTATGAAATACCAGGTGAAATTATTATAGGAGCTCAATCATCTTGAAAAAAATTGTATGTATCTTGAAAAATTCTTTTTTTACCAAATACTAGACATGACTTTATAGGGACTGAGCTTATTGTACCATTATAGGGGCTAAATAATTTTTCTTCATACCTCGGTCGAAAGTACGCACTTTCGTCCCTCATAGCAGGGACGAAAGTTCAACATTTACTCCCTGTGAAAAGTACACGCGTTTCCTCTATAACAGCGGGAGGAAAGAGTTTCTCATGCGTATTTATACTCGTAACTACGACCAGCGGCACTCGCTTCCGACCGGCTATGAAGAAAAATAGTATACACTCCACGGGCCGAAAGTTGAAATCTCGGTCCTGCGCGTCATGATGCCCTCGGCGAATTTCGGCCCTTGGAGTGTAATATACTATTGGATATTACTTGGGAAATCTTAGAGAAACAATTTTTTTTTTCAAATACCAGGGGCCCTTAATATTAGGACTGATATAGAGGTTACGCAAAAATATTTTGTGTAATATAATACTTTGTAACCAAAAAGAAAATATGTTGTTTTTTTGTAAACTCCTCATTGTTAATTGTTACTCTCATATTTCCTTCACTTAAGCTTTCAGTCAAATTGTCACATTATGTCGAACAGACGATTTAAATAAGAACAGATGTCTATCACCGAAAGTACATTTTTCAAACATTCCGTCATTGAAAAATAACATCGGAATTGAAAATGTCGCGTCGCTGGATCTAAAAATTGCACAATATTTTCAGAATTTCTGGCTTGAGTTTCTCGGCCGTGAAACAATTCTGTTTACTAAACATTAGTAATTTATAATAAAATTCTTACAGAGTCATTGCACTTAACTTGAATGTACAAAAGTAAAAAAAAAACCTTGCGTCGAGATTAGTATCCCGAACTTTGCTGAATAATTTTCCATTACCGTAGAAATTAGGTAATTGAACAGATATTAATTTTACTTTTTCAGATGATCATTGGATAATAATAAGGAAATATAAAAAAAATCTTCTTCCAAGTATAATGTAAACCGTAACAAACATCTTTTCAGATAAACTAAACACCCTTACAATTTACAACTTCTTCGGTCGATAATAAAACTTTATTCCAGAACAAGCTTGGCTTATTTATATTAAAGGGCGTGAAAGACTTTTCAAAAGATAAATTTATTTATCGCCAACCGTACGTAAAGCCGTCAATTATCAGATTGATTTCCGGAAGTAAACAAACAGTTTATTTTATCGCACAATAAAGTATTTTGACTTT
This sequence comes from Lochmaea capreae, assembly GCA_949126875.1. NCBI lineage: Eukaryota > Metazoa > Arthropoda > Insecta > Coleoptera > Chrysomelidae > Lochmaea > Lochmaea capreae. The sequence goes on from OX421400.1 coordinate 5,047,873, forward strand.
GACATTTAATCGAAAATCATCTGTCAGTGTCACACTGTGTCATGGCATTTTCAATATAGATAATAACCCTCAAACGTTTTCAGTTGGAACTCCTTTGACTTCAGGAATTAACTTTTTTAATGCTTCAGGGTACGTTCAATTTCAATATAACAAATAATAAGTAGATTTGTTCTATATTCGCAGTTTACTTTGTCGCAATGAAATATACCTCAGTTTTTTATATTCTGAATTCTGAACGGTTGGCGATAAAATTTTGTATACACCACGTCAGTAAAGTGTCTTTATCGAACTCGCCTGTTATTCGCCTCGCTCGCTTGTCTCATAATTTCAGACTCGTGTTGGTACATAAATAACCAAAAATAGAAAATAGTTTAGCAATTACAGAGTGGCCCCGTGATGGTTTTTTTTGTAAACATTGGAAGAATTATCTTATTTTTTACTTTCGTATTAGCTACATCATTATAGGGGTTTGTCACGCTATCCACGACATTATTGGGGCCCAATACCATTGGGAATAACAATATAGAGGCCCGAAATATTAGTCAAATCATAATAGGGACGCACCATATTTGAAGCATCATTATAGGGGCCCGTCTATAAAATAAATAAGGTAGGGATTGAAGTAAAAATTACAGAGTAGGTCCCTGAAAAGTTTTAAGTGTGTAAATATTACAAGAATTACCTCATTTGTTTTACTGATATCTAAGAAATATTATAGAGGCCCGTCATATTAGGCATCGCATTATAGGGGTCCAGTAAAATTAGACATAACAAGTGCTCGCGACATTAGTTATTTTATAGTAGGGGCGCACCAGCATTATAGGGGATGCCCCTTCAAAAAATTTTGAGTAACTCTGTTCTATGGTTTTCAATTTCGGTATTTTCGAAAATGTGTACCGTAAAGTGGGGATAATTAGGGCCCCTCATTGAAAGTGATGTTAAACATTTTTTGTTCCTACCACAAAAACGAGATTTAGTTTTTTCAATTTTTCCTGTTATGCCTCTACGCCTATGGTATATTATTTACTATTGTTGTACAGAAAACATTTTTTTTATTGTCAATAAAGGTAAAATTAAATTGTTGTAAATACAATCATATATGAATCAGTTGTCAATGAAACATTGCACGTTCCTAGTAACAAGGAACAACAAATACGATGAGTTTTACAATGTATGTACTCTTAGAATAGATTCGTTGACTGTGCATAAAAAGTATGAAAACAGCGGAAGTTTTCAGTAATAAAATACATTATTGCGAAGTAATTTGATAAATTTCTTAAAATAACCTGCAATAGTGAATATCGAATTTTCAAAACAATCTAACATGAATTTTTTTGCAATTTAGCATAAATGTAAATTTTATTAAAAGAGAAAGAGTGTCTACACGTGACTGTATCTTATAGTTGTGAGTAAAATTAGTTGGCGCCGTTTCACAATTTGTCGGCGAGACAAAGAAATCTGTAAGCAGAAGCAGAGCCGGTTTCAGACAAATTTGTCATTATTGCAGGATCCCAAGGCACTAGCGATTTCTGCACTCTCTTTTTCCGATGAATAGAAGTTTTACCGATAACTGTAATAATAGATTTTTTTGAAACTTTTGATAATTATGTATTCTTTCAGCAGCTCCATGCTTTTAGTAAATAAAACAAAATTTCAATCACAGCAACATCTAAGAACACAATGTCTCGTAAATAACAGAAATGAGCTAAATCCACCCTGGGACGTTAACACTCCATGTGGACTAACAGTTCGAGTATATTTTTCATAGACCAATCGGAAGCTACATTGCACCAATGAGAATCAATTGTTCGCTTGTGGGTAGGTAAAGACTCGATATGATTAATGGCGTACTGTTATTTTAGTGTGAAACAGTCCAAACTAATTCTACTCACAACTATACCTAGAATGCTGGACCTGACGTTTGTACTTACACCCATCTCTCTCTCATTCCAGTCACCCCTTCTCACTATCCCAGCACATTATGTCTTCCTGATCACATCCCATTTCGAAAACAGTGTGGCTAGAGTTCCGCCGGTGGAATTATTAATTTAAAATTAGAATTCCGTCTTGGGGCTGAAGTTTATATGACATACCTAGAAATCCGCCGAAAATGTCATAATTTACGCAAGCGCGGCGGGGTTATTCACTAGTAATATATGCTTTACGGCGGACAACTCATGTTTCATGAATAAATTTCGTTCGAACGAAAGGATTTAAGTTTATTTTTATAAGAATTCCGCCCTCAATTTGGTTTAGAATTATTTGATTTTATTTCAAGGGGATGGGTGAATGCAATGATTATATTTCCTTCCCCTTCTTCAAATACACAATGTAAGGATACCATCATATATAAATGTGTTTATATTTCCGTTTATTTTCTTGGGATTCGGACGGAATTCTTGAAAAAATAAACTTTAGTTCGCGGTTAGACGGAATTTAGGAATCAAATGTCAGTCGTCCGCCGCTGGTGCCCTCAGGACGGCGGCAAAGAAGGTATGTAATGTAATATTCCGCCGCGATTGCGCAAGTTATAACATTTTCGGCGGATTTCTGTATATTTGGTATAAACTTCCGCCTCACACTGTTTCTAAAAGACTGAACATTAAAAAAAAGAGAAACCAAATATATTACAGACAGTACTTTGGTGAATAGAACAGCTAATAATTGTCAACATAAATCCAATATTTGTATGTCGAAAAAATAATTATTACGATGACAATTTATAGTGAAATTGTTACAAAAACAATGGAACAATGGTTCAAAGTTGTAGGTATCGAATGTTAACAATAATTCCGTAAACCTACTAAACGTTTTCAACCTGATTCGGCAATGAAATAACAACCAGATATCATTATTTCAATTCATCACGTTTAGCTTTTTCAACGTGATTTAAAATTTCAATAAACGTTAAAATTTTTAACCACCGTGTACTGTTAGATTCATTCAAATGTTAGCCACGTGCAAGTTAGCGTTAGAAGGCGAAGTCTACAGAACAGTGGTGGGCGGAAAGAAAATATTTTTTTATACAGTATATAAAATTATACTTAAGAAAATGACATAATTTGTTGGTACGAATTTTCAGAAAACTTTCCAAGTCTTCAGATAATCTGTGCTCTATTCTTTGTCGCCAGGCTATATATACAGGGTGTTCCGTGAAGAAGTAGATACCGTAAATTAGAAAAATTTCAAATACCTATTTACAATTTTACTCTACCTTAGTTGGTTTGTGGGATGCCGGATCTGCAACTACTACATATAAGAATTATTATCGATAATAAAAAACATAAAAAGAGCAGGTTTTCAATAGAAACTTTTACAAGTTTTACATGGGTTAAGGCCCTGCCACACCGGCATCCATCCGTCCGACGGAGCGCTCCGAGTCACACCGAAAGCATCCATCCAGTGGACGGATGTTTTCATGAATCTCTTCATCAACGAATATTTCGTTCACTTGTGTCAGTAGCAGCGCAGTCAGTGCATAAATAATGTCGTTTAATGTGCCTTGGTGTGCAAAAATAAACTTGTACACTCGAAACTTAAAAATATAAACCTAAACTAAACGTAAATGAAATAAACAAAATAAACTTGGTACAAAACTGGTATACTTGTGAAAACCATGTGGACTAGGGTAGTTTTGTCTGATACCGAGTGGAGCGCGTGTGACCGGGCCCAGAGCTCATGTGTAGGAGAAACGTTCCAAGGCAAATGCATGGAAAAACTTTTATAAAAGAACCATGCCTGAAACATACTGCACTGTGCAGAAATCTGCTGATAATCATAACAGGTCTCGTGCTATGAGAAAGCACGAGCAAAAATACAATAAGCCATTAAGCTGCAGTGTATCGGAGACTTGTCAGACGGGCTCGGAAGAAAAAAAAGGCATGAATATGGTCTAGTACCTGTCCCGGTAAAGGTACATAACAAACTAATTTGAATAAAAGTATGTCTGCTACACACTATGTCGCGAAGATTCCTTTTGCCACTGGCAAAAACATATATTTCCACTTACAATTGAACAAGTGGTTTGTATTTTATCGGTTAAATTTGGGTTGTTTAATTCGAGTCAAATTGCTAAAGGAAACAGTTTAGAATTTGAACAACACAAATTTACCCAATATCAATACAAACCTCGAGTGTAATTCGGCAGGACAATTTAATGAATGAGAAATTTGGAACATATCAATGCAAACTTTATTTATGAAACATTAAAAATAAACACATTTTTATTTTAATGTACAATTATTAAAAACGCAGTTATTTAAATTCATACTAGGAACAGTGATATCGCTGCGGGTGCCACAGCTAATCGTTTCTGTAGTAGATGTTGAAGTTTTTTCATTTTCCAAACGAATTGATTGAATAATGCTTGAATGATACTCTTTGTCAACTTGTAAGTATGGTTTTATTGATGATGAATTGCTGTGTCCTGTTATTTTTATTAGAGCTTGTTCTTCAATTCCGCTTTTACTTAATTCGCTAACTGCTGCCGCTCGATTTGAGTGATTTGTAATTTTGACACGTTTGACATATAAACCAATGCGTTGTGCTGAGCGTTTAGTCCATTTGGAAATTTCATTAATTCCAATCGGCAAATTCTTGTACCAACCTTTAGAATTTTTCTTTTTCCAAAAGGGATTTGGTGTAAGAAATACTCTGTCCGAAGTTATAAAAGTGTTTGGTTTTTCCATTAACTTATTGAATAAACGTATTGGGCAAATATCTTCGTCGAAAATATTAGGCGTGATCCATTTGCTGTCACATAATTTATTGTTGCCGCCTTGTCTCGTTTTCGAAAATAGAGGATTATACTCGATACGTCCAGTTTCTTTTCCATTATTTTCAATTTCAGATACGAAATAAGTGGTTTTGCAGTAAGCTGCTTCTCCTCCGCGCCAAGCTAGTTCAAACGCCAAAATGTGATATAATTTCTTTTGAAGTCCTCCTGGTTCATTTTCGTTATATAATCTGGCCATTGCAAATACTTCAGATTTATTAAGAGCTGATGCACTACATTTTCCCTCTTCGGGTTGTGCTTGTAAGATTTTACGTTTAGCATTACGTGCAGCTCGTGATGTATTAAACTGAACATCGGTGAAAGGGTTGAATACAATATTAAATTCGTTATAATATTTACTTTGTAGCATTTTAGCGGTGGTGTTCCAAATTGTTTTAACTACCGCTTCTTTGTAGTCTTCTCCGTTACTTTTTCGCATATTAAATGCCCAATCTTGCAATATTACATTCAATTTCTCGATGGAAGTATCTGGCTCAAATGTGTATCTTTTTGCATCGCAAAACGTAGAAAATTGTCGCCAGATTGATGATTGCGTCGCAACTGTATTAGTAGGCACACAGGTATTAACAATTTGACTAATTTCGGCGTTCGTAGACACACCGAATCGACTCATTGTTAGTTCTTGAAAATTCAATAAGTTGTTGCCAAACATGCCAAACTATTTATTCTGGTAACCAACACCGCGATAATTGATGAACAAATGAATAAGTGAAAAAACCACTAGTGTATTTGTCGCTGTAAAAGTTAAAGCTAACTTTTGCCGCTGTCAAAGTGACAATTGCACTGTGGCATATGCGATTTTTTATACATGAATTAAATTGTCATTTTAAAACTTTCGTATGCAAAATCCCAGTTTGGTGAAGCCACGGCTTAAATGTGGCGTAACCACCGCACCTACTGGGGCGATAATGCCCTCTGTCGTAAAATAAACCTCGAGATAGACTTCAGTGTTATTAAGCCTCCGAATAAAAATTATTATTGTTAAATATTTTTTTTTCAATAGAGATCGTTGGCCTTAGTCTTCATCAATTCTCCAATGTTAATATAATGATTACAAGGAATTGTAACTGTAATTAAGAAATACATTTTTCAATTATAGTAGATGTGTGTTTACCGTTTGTCTTTCGACATCCAATCGCTGTACGATCGAAAGAATGTAGTCAATTGAATAACTATGTGATTTTTGATTCTTTTAGTTGAATGCCGACGATTCACAAGAGATCAATTTAACGTAGTAATATTTGCATCAAAACCAAATGGACGATTTCCTTTAATTTTGCCACTATCGTGTAAAGTGATTTATTTATTTGTTGGCCACAAAGTAAGACGAATATATTTATACAGGGACTACACGATAACTTAATAACCGGTAGGGCTGTGATCTTCCAATCAAGTAAGATTATTTATCGAGAACATATTGAACTAATCCATCCGCCTTATGTCTAATGGATTGCTGGAGACATTTCTAAAAAGCCAGAAGTTTACACACTGTAACTCATTAACCAGTGGCGGTCATAGGGGGGGGGCATGCCCCCCTAGCCCATGTGTAATTAACAATTAAAAAACACTTTAAAATAAAATAAGTCATCTTATAGAGGAATTTTAAACTTTGGCACTTGGACAAAGCAGGTAGAAAACCATACATTATACAATTCACATCTTTCGCAATTAACGACGACACACACTTATTCACTGCTTCGCCAAGTCTTCATTTTTTGGAAATCCATAGTATTTTATACCGTTTCTTTCGTATTGCGATTCGTATTTTTGTATGTAGCCACGGCACAGCCCGGCATTATGGTCTTATAATTAAAGTAAAATAAAGATGAACGTTTTAAAACAAAAACAAAACGCGTAGATCAACTCTATAATTATTTTAAACACTGGCTTTAGCATAAAACAATATCAATTAACGCAGAAAAATCGAAAAATCTCAGGAAAAACAAACTAAACACGTACAACTCTATCCAACAATTTCTGATTCCGATTCCAAGGTGACGTCAAGCGCAGAGCGTGCACAATTTGAGTCAGCATGCCGTGTATTTTTACCCCCCTCTGAAAGTGTATATGACCGCCACTGTCATTAACGACAAAACAAATGTTTATAGATGCTTTTCGTCTTAAAATTGCATCACGAATCGCTCACAAAAATATTTTAGAAACATCCTGTATATATCACAAGTTTTTCACAATATACCACGTACTATGACTACAGCCGATTAAGTCACAAAGAAACGCTGAATAAAAACTTTCATTACAAAACAACTGCTATAACGCATATGTTTGCACAAAGACTTTAAAATTCTTTGTCAATGGCCACTGAAGCTTGTCACCTGTTTTGGCCGTGAGCTTTCGTTTTGGTGTTTGCATAGTTTGTTTGTGTTTCAACATATTCTCCTTTTAAGTCTTGTATAATTGAAACAAAACTCGAGTGATAAATGTAAGGAAAATACTTCCAATAAATAATTTTTTTGTTTCAAGCGTATACGGTGGTTGTCTGTTGTATTTTGTATATAGAAAAAACCGTTGTGATTATTTTTAAACACTTGTTTTTCAAAGTAATTTCCACGAAGAGAAATGCATTTTTGCATCCTTTGGAACCAATTCCGGAGACAGTTGTTCCAATCGCTTGTTAGTACACTCAAAATAAGAGTTTTTAGAAGGTTTCGACTGCATCTTATGGTACTTGGTTTTTCAACACTCGGCAATCACTTCCAGCAAACAAATCGATATGTACCAACCAGCAATAACATTTCTTTGTACTTGCAGAGGAATTGTTGCTACATGACCCGTTTCATAAGAGTAATTCCAGGATTCATCACTACTGAAATTACCAATAGGCATGTTTTTTGAGTATCCTGCGCAAAACCGGTTTTTTGACACCGATTGATTCTAACTGCTTTCTGTTTTTCCGTCAACAGATGCGGTATCCGACGAGGAAATTTTTAAGAATTGTGGTTTTTGCAATGCCCAATGTTGCCCCTATTTCACGGTATGTGTCGATTTTCTTGGATAATTTATACAAAATCGGAAAGGTACAGCTTTAAACTTAGCGGTCTGGAAGTTTAACTAAACGTAACAGTTTATTTAACATTTGATAATATTTGTTGACAGGCCCCAACTATATTACAATCGAAAACACAGACCTTAGAAATAACATAATACAAGAAAAAGTTTTTATTTTAATATTATTGCGATTAAAACGCCATATTATGGAAGCGTCTACACAGTTGCAGTACTCCCAAACCAAGCTGCACACTCTGAAACACTCAACCCCATTCTGCCTGTTTTTTCAGGGATAACCCAGTAGAAATGTCTGGGGAAATCATAATTACGATGCTTACATTGTTAAAGAAACAGCGGGATATGAGGGAAACAGGCGTGATGTAATTGTGGGAGCGGGAAAACACTTTTTTCTTTTTACCTTTCATTACTCACTTGTCGAGAGGGCAGTGATTCAGTTGAAATATCCCTCACGGAAGCGTCCAGTCACTTTTATTAATTGGAGGGTGAAATCTATTGTTCACTATATATTATATACTTCGGATTTATCGGGGTAGATTTTAGTTAACGAAATTGTGGGTTATAGTAGAATCAATAAATGTTGAGAGAGAACAGAAAAAATACATAACAAAAAAAAAGACTTAGAAAATTTTCATCTTTGATACCCCCCCCTTTCACTCCACTTTTGCCCGCCTTCCCCACCACTCATGACCTTGAAACGTGATAGATGGCTCGGAACATATAACAATTGACAGATGACACGGAACATATTCGGACCCAACCTAACAGACGGTGTACACCTTCTAAGCCACGCTGCCCTATGCACCTGATTGGTTTGGGTATTAAGAGATGACACATGACACGGAAAATATGACCGTTGACACAGAACCTAAGATATTTAAAACACTAACCTACCCTAAAGGATTATCGAGGAGCTGACAATGGGTCGCCGTATTTAACCCTATGCCTCTTAACCTGAACGTTCTTTTTAAAATCAAGTAGTAGCTAGGCACCAGTTCTGGAGAATTTGGTGGACGAAGAAGAGATTAAAAGCTTAATCCATGCTGGAGAAGCATTTTTTTGCATTTGAAATTATTTTTCCAATAATGCCTTGTAATAATAATTTCAACTTTCTTAAGATAGTAGATTATAACAATACCACACCTATTTAAAAATAGGCATACTACATTCTCCCTTACTATTAATTTTGTATTCAAAATATTCCAAAGCAATTTATCATATTCATGTTTTTTTTTTCACATCCGGGGTAGCTAAAAGGGCGCATTTATAAAATGTGAATCGTCCCTCGTCCCTAATCGATATCCATGAAAATAGATGCCAAGCTTGTTGGATTTCGTGACACAGTAATTCCTTCTTTCTTGGCTTTTGCTCTTTTTGCTTTTGGATCCCGTTGGAAGTATAAATTATTTAGTTTACAGGAAATCGAATCGGTGGGGTAAATAACCCTGTTTTTGTTCGCTGTTATTTATAGTTTTAGAGATAAATTAGTAACTACTATAAATTCAAAAATTTCGTAGTTAAAGACTAACATATACTGGGTTATCCATAACTATCCCAATAAACAATTTTAGTGACTTATAGTAACTGATATTTTTATAGAGTATTCATAAAGGTTACACAATTATATAAGGAAATGCTTTGTAGTTTTATTGCAACACTTATAGTAAATTAAGTTTATTAGGGTTTTATGCCATTACTGTAAGTTCTAGATTTATAATGAAGTGTTGTAACTATTTATATGACTGTGTTATAAAACTTGAAGTAATCGTTACCAGAATTTATATAACAAATTTATATAAGGTTTGCCGTTACTTCCGTAATAAAACTAATGGTTTCTGAGTTTTATAATAGCATCGTTGTTTACCTTTTTAAAACTTCAGATACTTAAGTTCTTCTATAAATACGTTATGAAACTTTTAGTAACAAGTTCTTTTATAAATACGTTATGAAACTTTGGGTAACTGATGTTTTCTGTTTTGTATTTTCAGTAAAAAGTTAACCTAAAATAGGAGTGGTTATTAACTGTGTAAGATAATAGTGAATAAAACTATGATTAATAGCTGGAAAAAATCAAGTACAGTGACAAGTATTAAAGTACACATAATATATCACATCATCCATCTTAATATCATATAAACATGGAGAAAAAAATGAATGACTATACTGCCTGATGTTTAAAATTGTGGAATCAACAAAAAGAAACAATATAATAACCAATGTTTGCTAAAAAGAGAAAACACATATTGAAAATGTGACAGATGACAGCTTGACAAAGAAATAATTTAGTAATGGTAAGGTTACCAATAACTCTATAGGAAAAGTTTATAAGAGTAACCGAGTCAGTAATAAAACTAAATATCATTACATCCTCTTCCTAGAAGAAGTTTTATAGAAAGTTTTAGAAAGGTACCGGAAATATTTCCGTTACTTTTAGTTAGACTTGTGGGTTTTATAACGTTACTAAATAAAGGTGTTCGCAACTCTTATAAATTGCTCCATTTAAGTGTTGTAAAGGGTTTATAAGAGTTACAGAAATATTACTATGCTTAGCTTATATAAATTGCAGTTTTATAAAATAGTGATGGTAACTTTACGGTTACTATTATATAAACGAAAATGTTTATCGGGATGGGCTTAGAGCGAATTATTTGGACCTAAATATGGACCAAATAAGCCTTGATAAAATACAGGGTGTCCCATTATAAAGTAACACATTTTGACGGCTTATTACTCGAGAATGGAAAAAGATATCGACGAGCAGTTTTCGCTAAACTTCTTATATTTCCTTCAAATTTTTATTGACATAGTTGCCAAATGTATATTTTTTCCCGAAAACGCCGTAAAAAAATGACCATTTTTGAAACGAAATTATCGGTTTATTTTAAATACAACACCCTATATTTTTTAATACCATCTGAAAGTCCCTTTCTTCCTCTTTCCAAAAATGTATACATTATCGGCATATACTCAAGTTATTAGGGAAAGATTTAATTTTTTATGAAACCATGTCAATAACTTCCAAACGTAAATAATTATCATATTTTAACAGCTTGGAAACGTTATAACTCGAAAATGAGACAAGTCTCAAAAGTGGTCTAAAATTTTCGTAAGAAAGTTACTGTAATCCAATCCCTACAAACCTTCAGGAGTTAAGAAATAACATAGTAAATGTTTTTAATACCATAACACCAGAAATGCTGCAAAATGCGTTCAGTAATTTTTTGATGAGATTAGGATTATGTAGAGATGCAGATGGAGGTCACATACAACAACTTATTTATTAAATATAACTTTTTTTTTGTTTTGATGTGTTTTATGAAGTTATGTTTGGTTCCTTGTTCTTATATGTGAATAAAAATGTTTGTTTTAAATGTTTTCTTTCTTTCTAGTTTTCCCGATTCTGTAAATTGTTGTACCCAAGTTAATATCGATTTTCGTGTATAGGCGGATTTCTGTCAAAAATGGCTCTGAATCTTATCCTGGTCACTTTTATTAATTAACAAAAGTAACTTTCTTACGAAACTTTTAGACGACTTTTGAGACTTGCAAGTTGTTAAAATGTGATAATTTACGTTTGGAAGTTATTGACATGGTTTTATAAAAAATTAAATATTTCCATAAAAACTTGAGTATATGCCAATAATGTATACATTTTTGGAAAGGGGAAGAAAGGGAATTTCAGATGGTATTAAAAAATATAGGGTGTTGTATTTAAAATAAACCGATAATTTCGTTTCAAAAATGGTCATTTTTTTTCGGTGCTTTCGGGAAAAAATATATATTTGGCAACTATGTCAATAAAAATTTGAAGGAAATATAAGAAGTTTAGCGAAAACTGCTCGTCGATATCTTTTTCCATTCTCGAGTAATAAGCCGTCAAAATGTGTTACTTTATAGTGGGACACCCTGTATTGCTGCAAACTTATGAGACTCTGAACTGTTCAATCTTTACTCACTGCGTTAGAGTCTTCCAGTTTCCAACCGTTTGTGATTGCACTACGAATCTTTAATATTCTTTACAAACAGCAGCAGACAATTTGGAACAAATCCTTTTTCTTATCCAGCGTGAATAATAGTTATGCGCCTTCCTTTGTTTGAAGGTGCCTTAGTCTTACAGTTTTTACTGGAACCAACCAATCCTTTGGATACTGTATCGTGTGTATCAAACCATGTTTCGTCCAGGTAGATTGTAGATCTGTTTTCGGATCGGTACTTCTTAATGTCCTGAAGAAAATTGAATCTCCAAGTCATAGAGGGAATATATTTTTTTTCTTACTATTTCCTGTTAGCCATTGTCCAGGCGATGAGATTGAAAATCACTACGTTTTTTTCTTCCACTCAATTTTCCACTGTTAATAATATCCTTTATAAAGGATGTTGGTGTCTTTGTAAATAAGCAGGTTTCTTTTGTTTAATGAATCCTCTTCTTACAAAACAATTATACACATTTTTCACAATTTGCTTTGCTTCTAATGACAAGTGTTTTCGACGCAACATTGCGAAAAAAATAAGACGATATATTTTGAGACAATCTATACTATATAGTTTATTCATAAATGCGGCAGAGTAATAAATATTCGCGACCCTTGTAAAACCAATACCGGATGAACCATCCAAGTAATAATAAAATATTTATATTTCTTTGTTGGGCAGGTAGCTTCACCCGAATCAGGACCAATTCTTTAAATCCAGAGTTAATTTTTTAGAAATGAATATATTTACGTAATATACTCAATTTTTAGTAATTTTCATTAAATTACATAAATAAAACACTCCTCATAGTTCTATAAGCAAAATGGGAACCGCCTAAAGCATTTGATAATGATTTCGTTCTGTAAAATCGTCAGCTGTATCAGAACTCCCACTTAGTTGACTCCGTTTACGTGGGCAATAATAACTTTTGGAGACTGACCATTTATTCTACTTTTACCAGACAAAAAATAAAAAAGATGATAGATCAATTTCTCAAATCATTTTATGATAGAATTGACATGACGAGACAACAAAACTAATCTAAAAATACGAATTACATTCATACAGTAAAAGCCAAATAAAGTTGCGTTTACGTCATCATTGTGGACATTTGCAGCGTTGTCAGTTTGTTCGTCAAATATGGAAATACACAGAAAATAATTGAAGTAAACAAAAAACGTAAATGTAGAAAATTTGCCAACATATTAGATGAAATTTGTTGTTAATTACTATGTTAATAGAGTAAGGAATTCTACCATAAAAGTGGTATTGTTTTTACTGAGTTACCAAATATTTTAATAAGTGAATGTAATAAAAATAAAAAACACAGCCAGCTGCTACAGTAAGATTTTTTTTGATACTGGATTTAAACAGCCATGACCAGAAATTGAAATACATGGATCTAGGAATAGCAATTTAAATGTGAATTCTCTCTGTAAAGGACACTGTTGCCGGATGGAGGTGTTTGGTTTTGCCTAATAGTACATGAGCTCGAAAAGGAGTCAACGATGACCAGACAAAAATATCATTTGTACAAATTAATCTGCGCTTCTGGCAACAGCGGTTGAAATAGGGGGGCAGTGGACATTCGGCCGGCCTCTGGAACTAAATACACGCCCACGCTGGCCACGCACAGTTGTTCTTTCTCTCTCTTTCAAGCTGTTTTTCTCATATTTTCCTTGTCGTGCTTGTGTAAATCATACGGTTCGAAAAGCCCTTTCGCAATTTGTATAGGCTCCAAACTTATATTCATTATAACAACTCGTCCCTTCTTTCTGGTCATGCGACCCCAACATAATTTTTTCAAAAGGGACAACCGCTATATACTTACATTTTTTTATTCATTTAACCGTTATTAGGGTTACTTGAAAGGCCCAGTTTATATAATACCCCCGACTGATTTTGATAAAATTAGACAAGCATGTCGTACCGTAACAAGAAATATTTTTAATTAAAAAAACAAACTGAAGTCTTGCATATACTTTGAGTTCATGTTTTATTGGTAAGGCTCATTTAACAGTATGTTAGGTAAGTGAGGTTAGGAAACAGAGACTTTTTGTCCTTGTCTTCAAAAATATCGAAAATTGTGAACATTTGTTGAAATACAAAACTTTTTCTTGGTGAATGATGAGGATTTGTGTATTCTAGACACTTTTTAAACAAAGAAGTCAATCATTCTGCTTAAAAAATATATTGTTGAAAACATCCGCGGCATTTTTTTGTACATAAAAAACAAGATTTCAACGCGAACTTTTGAAAATACGTCAAATTGTCTTCTCTACATATAAATAAAAATTAGGTTCGTTAGATTTTATCCATCGATGAAATGGGAGGTCGTTACACTTTGGACAAAAATTATAGTTTCCTTCCCCCTTCTTGAAAAATAACCAACTATTTTTTCAAACTTATTTTTTGCTACGACTACCTATGATCATATTTTATTTAGCACTACATAGTAAAGTTTGTCCAAAACCAATTGCAGAACGATGAACACTTGTGCTGGCAAACCATAATACAGTAACTCTTAAGCGGGTCCCGGGACACAAAAATATTGTAAGAAATGGAACGGCAGACATCCTAGCAAAGCTACGGTCTGAAACTGCATTTACTGGTCCTGAATATTAAAAACTGCAGCAGGTTGTTGGTTGGTAAACAGACGAAAACAGTGGGCCCCAACACTGCAGCCGTTGGCTTATTGTATTGCCCTGTCTGTCTGCTAGTCCGTGAGAAGATTTGTGATCTTGATGAGATCTAGAAGTCTCTTCACAGTATCTCTTTTGGTGAGGTTGGATACAGGGTCATCCGGCCCTATCTGTCTATACCTCCACCAACGTAGAGCCTCACGTTCGAAAATTATATGGGTGGTTGTTTCGTCCTCCTCACCACGTAATCTACATATAGATTCTTCTTGGAAGATCCCCATTGTGTGAAGGAGCTTTCTCAGGCCGCAGTGTCCGGTCATAAGGCCGGTTACCAACCTGACATCTCTCCTATTTAACTTTAGGATTTCTTCAGTAAGTTTTGGTATGGGTTGTTTAACCATCAGTTTACTGTGTTTGAGCTTCGAAATTGTTTGCCAGTATCTAAGGTGTTGTTTGTACACCCACTGGTTTAATGTGGTTATTACCGAAGCCATTGTTACACCGGTTGCCGATCCTTCTGGTGGTTGTACATCTTAGTGGTTTCAAACTGAACATAAGACGTACTCGAACGACGCCAGGATCATAGCCAACTCCTGGCCGAAAAACTCTCGGAGTTGCTGGCTAATGGAGTATTAACCCTCAGTAGGGACCAGATAAGGGGTGAGTGCAGATGCTTTGTCTGGTAAAGAAAAAACGCATGGTAGGATTCTTCTTGGTTGTAGTCGTTGACACGAGATTCATCCGAACGACTTTATACTGTATACTGTAATATTTCAAGATGTCAAATTTCAACTTGTGTCGTTAACCATTCTTGACACTTTCAACAGAAATAAGCATTTGTTAATGTTTGTGAGTTCTGTGATGATTCTCTTTTATCTAGATCAATGTCTCGATTGGGTTAAATGGTATGACGATGGGCTAAATTTACCGATAGCATCTGAATGACACGACTATTTACCAGACGTACGCATGAAACGCGCCCAACGTTGGATTTGAACGCACCCAAAGAGAGAGACGGGATTACTCAATTTTTCCGAATGTTTTACTGTTGCTTGATCAATCAGTACGTATTTTCGGTGGCTATAACGCATTGTGCATTTGTACGTTGGTGTCTCTTGATTTTGAATCGACTTCAGTCATCTGGATTGTAGATTATTGTTAAAACTTCATGACGTACACGCATTTAAAGGATTCAGTTAATTTTACGTTAAAGATATGAAAGAAATTTGCAAAAAAAACCACAAACGTAATCAACGTTATCAGTCCCAACTCATTATCAGTCATTCGTTTGTTTTTATGATTCATTCAAGCACGTACCATTCGTATGAAATGTTATTTTATTTTTACGAATAGTCGTATTTTAATTGTTATTTCACGCTATTGTAGTGATTATTTCGATTCGGTGGAATTGTTATCGATTCTATCCCGAATTTTGTGTGTAAATTGTCGAATGGGTAGCAAATTTCCCTTGTGTAGTTGATTTTATAATGCCGGGAATTCGGGAAACGTTATGTCCTCATCAAGTGGAAGGTTTTATATGTTTTTGTGACGAGATTGTAAGTAAATTTTATAGTTGCACTGAATATTACAACAAAAAACGACGCCAGTGGCCTGCAATTCAAATTTTTACAAATACAGTTTGAAGTTAAACAATTAATAATTAAAATTGAGTTTTGTGGAGGAGATCCCTTACCGTGTCGTCATATTTTTACAAGCTTTATATTAGCTTCACTTGTATGCATATATGTTTGTTTGTAACGCAACCGTTAAACTCGATTTTTACTTTCTTTAAACGCTCTTAAAAGAACTAAAACCCATAACAAAAGACATGTTTTCTTCTCTAGCAACAGCTCTCATGTATCATTTTAGTTTCTAAACCTTTCGATTTAATCTAATTGAATTTCCAACAACAAATACATAATGATTCATTCAAAGAGACTTTATATCTCGAATCTCAGACATCCTGGCTTTTCTAGTTTCATTACATAACAAAGCACATATCGTCCCTATTCAAACTGAAATCATTAACACGTTCTCAGTAAAGACAGTCAGAAATACGCTAGCGGGGTTGCTAGATGTACTTTCCGAGACAGATCCATAATCAACATAACATAAGGTTGCGTAATAGTATATTACGTAACAAGAGTTGTAAGTAACCCATTACGCATAAAACCGCGCAGTGGCGAGTGCGTAAATTTTACGAGAGCGTAATGGGATTACAACTCGTGTATAGTCTAATTATTGTCAGTGTAATGACCATAAAATAAAGCAATGTTGTCAGATATATTTTCTAAAATTGTTAGGCTTGCTACACAAATGTTCCCCTTACTTCAGTAAACTACATAATATAAATTTATCAGTAAACATTAAAATAAGTCGCTTGAACTTGCCGAAAAAAGAAAAATTAATTAAAACCACTTTTTGTATGTTACTATATTTAAGAAAATTTTGAAGAGTTGGCAACGTAGATACACTCATGACTTCCGAACAATCCAATCATCAACTGCAGTATTTATCGTAATATAACGAAATAACCGAAGTATACTCCCTTTGACTACTTTCTCAGAAAAAATTCTACGGTAATAGTATTCATCGCAAGATTCAGGAAAGAACTTCTAAGTGTACTTAAACTACTGGAAGGGAAGGCAAGAGAACATGGTCTAGTGATCAACGAGAAAAAAATAAAATACATGGTAAAGAAGGACAATGAGAAAACGGATATTATTATAAATTGTAATGGAAATAATAGATACAGAATAGAAAAAGTGGAACAAGTCGAATATTTGGGAGTCACTATCACAAACAAAGAAGACGAAGGAAGGGAAATAGAAAAAAGGTTAACAAAAGGCAGTAAAGCACCTGGAATGGTATCAAACATGTTAAAATCAAGAGACATATCACGAACAGCTAAAATAAGAATGAACCAAACAATAATAAGACCGTCAGTTACCTACGCTTGTGAAAACTGGACAATGAACAAAAAAGAGCAGAATAAACTGGAGATATGGGAACGTAAAATGCTTAGAAAGATTTTTGCTGGAATTAAGGAGGAGGGAATGTACAGAAGAAACACAAAAACAAGTATAACTCATATAATGAAAGCACAGAGAGCGAGATGATTGGGACAGAAGATAGATGGATAAAACGAGTGCTAAAAGGTGGAGAAGGTGGTAAAAAGAGAAGGAGAAGACCAAAGAAACAATGGTTGGAAGAAGTTAGGACAGACCTGAGAACAGTGGGAGTAAGGGACTGACAAAACGAAGCGAGGAACAGAGAAAAGTGAAAGATCTCGAAGCCGAGTGCCAGATAGGCCTGTATGTAGTGCTGATATGTATATATGATTTTTTTGTAATGATATAAATTTGGCAACGCCGGATACGTCTTTGAGACTCTATTTATCCAGTCGTTAGTTGGTAATTGTATTTCTAAATATACATGTTCGCTTGGTTATGTTTATTGACCATACAATACTACCAAATTAGACAGCTAGTTTTGATGTACCAATTTGAAATCTATTAATAGAAAAGGACTGTGGACAATGAATCCTTTCATATCGGTGGAATTAGGAACAATGAATCCTTTCATATCGGTGGAATTAGGATATCTAAATCCAGAGAACCATAAAAAGAGATAAAGAGACGGAAGCAATTTAATCCAAATATTTGAGGAAGAAAAAGTTAATTGAAAGGATTTTATCGTCAACTGGGAAAAAGATACAGAAATTGAATTTTAGAGAGAGATTTATATGAAAATAGACTGTTTATGATAATTATTTTTTGATAATAATATTAATATCCAGTGATAGTTGATATACAGTAGGATTATTTAATTGTTAGTCTCAGGGTGACTGTCATTACTGTCAACTTGTCAATTGGTGGACATGCCCTATAAACTATTCCAGAATGACGTTACTGACAGGTCGGCCATATTGTGCTGAAGGGTACACATCCTATTTAGTTTCCATTGTTTACTGATACACATCGTTTTGTAGTGTTAAGTGATATTTTTTATTTGATTTTCGGCTGTTTTACAAAGTCTGTCTGACGACCAACTGACTTCACTAAAATATAGATTTTCTAAAATACAGTTCATGCAAAAACACACAACTCCCGGTGTTTCCGATGTCCGTCCGGCGGTCAGGGTAAAACGCAGGTACGTCCGAGGTCCGTCCCGAGGTTAAAAGGGTCAAGACGTTTGTCCGAAGTCCGTCCCGTGGATCCGTTTGATAATTTATATTGCAGATATTATATATTATATATACATATAAGATATAATATGTAGTAGATACTTTATTTGTATTCTTCAAAAATTGACTAAAAATACGAAGGTGGTTTGGTAGGGGTAGGTTTGGTTGGGTTATTATTGAAAATTATTATAATTTATTCTTCAAAAATTGACTAAAAATACGAAGGTGGTTTGGTAGGGTTAGGTTTGGTTGGGTTATTATTGAAAATTATTATAATTTATTCTTCAAAAATTGACTAAAAATACGAAGGTAGGTAGGTGGTAGGGGTAGGTTTGGTTGGGTTATTATTGAAAATTATTATAATTTATTCTTCAAAAATTGACTAAAAATACGAAGGTGGTTTGGTAGGGGTAGGTTTGGTTGGGTTATTATTGGAAATTATTATAATTTATTCTTCAAAAATTGACTAAAAATACGAAGGTGGTTTGGTAGGGGTAGGTTTGGTTGGGTTATTATTGGAAATTATTATAATTTACTTTACAAAAATTGTCATTCGATAAATTCACGAATCATACTAATTATTCTAGGAATAATATTCTACCCTGCCCATTCTACCTGTGTATCCACCTGACCGCGGGACGGACATCGGTCGGGGATTAAAAACCCTTTTCCTGAACCCTCAATTTTCTGACCGCGGGACGGACATCGGTATTGCCCACAACTCCAACTAATAGATTCGGTTGCCCCCCAGCACAATATGACCGACCTATCAAAGTCGCGTGTTATGGAATAGTCCATTAAAGCATTTCCATATCTGACAGTTAATTGATAATAACATTGTATTTTGTCTCAGTTCTTTATGCAGTTTTTGTTTTTTTCCAGCAGCCCACATGGCGATTGTGGGGCGAAGAGAAATCAGATGGCGCCCTCTACACAGTTTACCTCAAAAAAGTACGTTACCACCGACCCACCAGAAGTTTATCATCTTCGCATTCGGTGAGTTTGTTAATATAAAGTTTGTTAAAATAAATATAAGATCAAAATACGAGGCTAGAAAATGAACCCTGAATTTGGCTAATGAGGTCACTGCAGAAATTTAATTTTTCAGTAACAAACTAATTTTCAAAGACCGGTTCTGAGATTGATCAAAATTTCAGTTATACTTTTTCTAAAGAAGATAAAAGAAAAAAGCAATGTTGTCATATATACTTTCTAAAATTCCTCGCCATACACATGTTTTCCCTATTTCAGTAAACTGTTCGTGGCGTTCTTATACTAGTCTTACATTACAGCCTTTTTAAAGAAATTGCTAGCAATTTAATTGCTGGCCTTTTTTGAATAATAATTGCGCATGCGTTCCGGCCATTTTCACTGCAACTTTCAGGCTTGAAAAATATAGAAATGTTCCTAATTTTCAAGGTTATTCACGCGTAACTTTACATATTTTTAGTGATTTTAGATTTTGACAACTTAATTATTGTGTTGGTAATTCGGTATAATAGCCGACTATAAAAAATAGAAGAAGAATGTTTCGGAAGAAAGTATCAGTTTTCTTTATTCGATGCTCAATTTTTTCTAACTTATCGAATGTAGGCTCCTCCATTCTCAAGTAGTTTTTAAAGGCTTTCAAGTCGTTACAATCTTTGAATCCGTTTGTAATTCCTAAGTTTCCCATTGTTTTATTTAACCATGGTTTGTTCCAACAAGATCTATTCGGACGCACCGGAATTCGGTCCCGCTACCTGCGGAAGGGACTATCTGTAACGGATTAAATTCGAAGTGTGGTCACACCAGCGAAAATGCGATTTCGGAATTGGGTCCCATGTACCTACTATTTGTTTAATTTGACTTTTATTTTCCTTCACATTTTTTTGGGCTTAGGACCAACAGTATACACTTATTGTTGTTGTACTGGCATGTTTAAAACTTTACGCTAAATGCGTATCGTCAAAAATAAAAACAGTACGTGAAATAATAACCCAACCAAACCTACCCCTACCAAACCACCTTCGTATTTTTAGTCAATTTTTTTGTAGAATGAATTATAATAATTTTCAATAATAACCCAACCAAACCTACCCCTACCAAACCACCTTCGTATTTCTAGTCAATTTTTGAAGAATAAATTATAATAATTTTCAATAATAACCCAACCAAACCTACCCCTACCAAACCAAGTTCGTATTTTTGAAATCTACTTGCTTCCACAGCGGACCGAATTACGAAATCACCCTTTCGGATTTGGACAAGGTCCCTGTGAGCAGGTAGCCCTTTTGATAGGTACCCGGACCGAATTCCGAAACACCGATCTACTCCTCCTGTTTTTAATCCGCCTTTTTATATAAGTGGCAAGAACAGCAGTAGTAGTGATTGCCAGAAGTAAAACTTTTGTTTTTTCTGTATTCATGTTCAAAGTGAATTTTCTAATGTGACAATAATAATGTCAAATGTCAAAAAAATCTTGGAAAGGCTGAAATGTAAGAAGACTGGATTTTAATTTTGCATGCAATTTATATTGCCTGCAATAAAGTTGCTGCAAAAAGGCTGTAATGTAAGACTAGTTTTAGAAAAGTAGTTTGGAAATATTTAAAAAAATACATTTAATAGTTACCAGTAAAATTAAGCGTTTAAATTGTTGGGAAAAATAATTAATTCAAATATCTTTATGTATATCACTATACTTGAGAAAATTTTGAAGAGCCGGCAACATACCAACATGGTTGTTAAAATCAAAAAAAAACTAAAGTGCTCCGATTAAAGAATTTTGCAATATGAGACAAATCAAAAGTTATGACAAAGAAATTTCAGACAAAATTCATCTAAAGTACCGACCTGTATATTTGTATTTACATCATAGCAAATCCGATCCTGTTCGATATGCTTTTTATTAACGTCGACATTGACAATGATACGAGTTATTAAAATTATATAATGAACTTAAATTTGTTTACACATCTGCTCCAATTTACTCGATACATTTTTATTATATTATATCCTCTTTCAGATGAAAATAACAATGTTACCTCATCATCACAATATTACAGTAGTTTTACATAAACAGGAAACTCGCTTAATGGCCAATTACATTGCCGCTGTTTAAAATGACATGGTACATTTAATTCTAGTCTCAACAGGATTTAATGGAATTACTGTTGAACTGTATGTTTTTGTTTAACAAAACAGTTCTACAGAAATGAATTTTAATGAACATTTAAATGACTTCATTTTAAAATTCACCTTGGTAACCCCCTTTCTTCTCCTTAAATGACATACATTCATTCCAATTAAAGCTTCAAAAGCTTCTCACGAGACGAAATATAGCGGGACTTCAAAAAATAACGCTTTTCCCGCTTCAGCACTGAAAAAAATCTAGTGAAGTCTCGGAACTCGTTGGTGAAAGTCTAGATCTCGTCGGTATCAAGTTGTCTCGTCTCGTATCAAGTTGTCAAGTCTCGTAACCAGTTGTCACGTCTCGTGTCCAGTTGCCACGTCTCGTATCCAGTTGTCACGAGTATCCAGTAACCCCACGTGTTGCCTCGTCTCGTAACCATTTTTCTCGTCTCGTATACAGTAATCTCGTATCTAGTAATCCTGTGCCACGAGAAACGAAACTGATTGCACAGTAAGTGGTCTCGGTATCGGCTAGAATATTTTCAAAATTATGTATATATTCTCGCCTTGCATCGGAGTTTCGAGACAAGTCTGAAAAGTGGGAAATCTCGCGCTCGTGTAAAGTTTTACACCATCAAAAACCTCTGTTGAATCATCGTTTTTATTTAATTTCTATTTTTCAGGACTCAGATGATGAAATATCCCACTTAGAGTGGGAAACAGTTCGAGTACGGTTTGTAAAAGCCGGTACTTTAAAAAAATTAGTCGAAGCTCTTTCTACCGATGATGGAGAGTTGGAAACGACATACATTAACGTCTTTCTGGCAACTTACAGAAGTTTTTCTACTCCCAAAGAAGTATTGAAACTCCTGCTGCAAAGGTATGCTGAATTGTCCGAAACGCAAAACGGCAAACCGGATCAACATGAACAACATCGGAAGTAAGTAAATATTGTTTGTTAAATTAAAAATAATTGGTATTTTAATTCTAACTATACTCAGTAAAGAAATTTTGTTGTTGTTCAACTGAGATCGTATGGTGTATAGTATCATTAAATAATAATCATCGATAATGACACTTGATATTGTACGTTTCATAATTCTAATACACAAACCAAGGAAACTTTCCCACGTATTGCAAAACCGTAAACATATTCAGAAAATAATAAAATCCCATAACTATACGAGGATATATTGAAAAATTCTTAGCCTACTATAGAACCAAAAAACATTTTAATTTAAAATATTTTATTACCCAACATATTCTCGTCTTAATTGGATACATTTATTACAGCGAACCTGCAACGTCTCTAGACCTTTCAAAAAAAATGTTTCTTCTTGCTCTGTCAACCAGACCTCCATAGCTTTGATTACCTGCTCGTTGGAAGAAAATGTACGACCTTTTAAACTTTTTTTCAGTTGAGGAAAGAGATGATAGTCGGACGGAGCCAAATCTGGTGAATAAGGGGGGTGTTCTAGTAATTCAAACCCTAAATCACGAATTTTTTGCATGGCAACATGAGATTTGTGTGCAGGGGCGTTGTCCTGCAAAAACAAAACACCTTTGGATAGCTTTCCGCGTCTTTTCTTTTTAATTCTTTCCCGTCAGTAACGTCGAATAGTAATCTCCAGTTATTGTTCTACCCTTATCCAAAAAATCAATCATGATTACTCCATGGCAATCCCAAAAAACTGAAGCAAGAACTTTTCCAGCAGATTTTTGGACACGAAACGTCTTAGGTCTTGGAGAACCAGAGAGTCGCCATTCCATCGATTGTTGCTTTGTTTCTGGATCGTAGAAATGTACCCAAGTCTCATCCATAGTAACAATTCGGTTTAAGAAGTCTACATTGTTTTCAAATCGAGCATAGATCGAACGCGATGCTTCTACCCTTGCACGCTTTTGGTCAACATTCAAACATTTGGGGATCCATTTTGCAACAATTATTCTCATATCTAAATTGACGTGAACTATATGATGAACGCGTTCGTATGAAATATTCAGTGCTTCAGATATCCGTTTTAGCCCAATTCGCCGGTCTGATAAAATCATGTCATGAACTGCATCGATATTTTCTGGGACTGACACAGAAACTGGCCTTCCCGATCGGTCATCATCTTCAATGGAAAATTTACCTCTTTTGAAGCTTAAAGTCCAATTTTTCACGGTCGCATACGAAGGACATTGATCACCAAGGGTATTAAGCATATCTTCGTAAATCTGCTTACCTCTTAACCCTTATAAATACAGGTACTTGATGATGGCTCGATAGTCCAATTTTTCGATTTTCATAATTTAAGTGGACATCTTTATTCTTTTAATTTATTGCGTAACTCTGGTTTACTTTTTTGACGTCAAACTTCACACTGACACTTCTAATAAGTTATTGTTCGCTGCTATCGTAACACAATATTTTGTTTATGCATGGAACTGGTCTAGGCTAACTTGATATCATCGTATATAGAATACTTTTTGCATCGATAAATTTGCAATAAAATTCTACCACAAAACTTTTCTGTGTTGTCATGGTTATGAGGTTTTTACATAATTGACGGAAATCAGTGATTATAATAATTTTATATGCATGCATATTGTATTTACATACTACCTTCGTTTTATTTAATTATAGCACCATTAATTACGTGCGATTAAGTTTAAAATAAAAACCAGCGATATTAATTGCTGGTTTTGGAAGGCTAGAGTTTAAAATTGGAGTCGGGTTTTACTTATATCAAAATATAAACTTTAATATTGGATTTCCCGACCCAGAAGTCATTTTCACAAAACAAACTCAATAATAAGTTATCAATTTTTACCAAACATTTGTATGTAATTGGAGCGCAGTAATTGCACGTAGTAAGCAAACTATTTTTTTAAATATACAGTGTGTCTCAAAGATTTATACAAATAAAAAAACATTTCTCGGATTTTCAATTTTCCCTGTATTCCAAAAATTGTTTTAAATCGTTTATACTCGATTACAAATATACAAGATGTGCATATATTTTTTATAGACTGTTTGATAAAAATTGAATATTTTTGTTTTCTTTAAATATTCTGAAAATATTGTTGTACATGACGAAAATAAAATACTGTAAAAGTTTTAACATATTTATATTATGATAATTTCTATTTTCACTTATAATTGCACAAGTGGTTTGTATCTTCTCGGGTAAATTTGGGTTGTTTAATGTAGTGTTTTTAGGTTGACAGTTATTCGAGTCAAATTGCTAAAGGAAACAGTTTAGAATTTGAACAACACAAATTTACCCAATATCAATACAAACCTCGAGTGTAATTCGGCAGGACAATTTAATGAATGAGAAATTTGGAAACATATCAATGTAAACTTTATTTATGAAACATTAAAAATAAACACATTTTTATTTTAATGTACAATTATTAAAAACGCAGTTATTGAAATTCATACTAGGAACAGTGACATCGCGCTGCGGGTGCCACAGCTAATCGTTTCTGTAGTAGATGTTGAAGTTTTTTCATTTTCCAAACGAATTGATTGAATAATGCTTGAATGATACTCTTTGTCAACTTGTAAGTATGGTTTTATTGATGATGAATTGCTGTGTCCTGTTATTTTTATTAGAGCTTGTTCTTCAATTCCGCTTTTACTTAATTCGCTAACTGCTGCCGCTCGATTTGAGTGATTTGTAATTTTGACACGTTTGACATCTAAACCAATGCGTTGTGCTGATCGTTTAGTCCATTTGGAAATTTCATTAATTCCAATCGGCAAATTCTTGTACCAACCTTTAGAATTTTTCTTTTTCCAAAAGGGATTTGGTGTAAGAAATACTCTGTCCGAAGTTATAAAAGTGTTTCGTTTTTCCATTAACTTTTTGAATAAACGTATTGGGCAAATATCTTCGTTGAAAATATTAGGCGTGATCCATTTGCTGTCACATAATTTATTGTTGTCGCCTTGTCTCGTTTTCGAAAATAGAGGATTATACTCTCTTTTCCATTATTTTCAATTTCAGATCCGAAATAAGTGGTTTTGCAGTAAGCTGCTTCTCCTCCGCGCCAAGCTAGTTCAAACGCCAAAATGTGATATAATTTCTTTTGAAGTCCTTCCGGTTCATTTTCGTTATATAATCTTGCCATTGCAAATACTTCAGATTTATTAAGAGCTGATGCACTACATTTTCTCTTTTCGGGTTGTGCTTGTAGGATTTTCCGTTTAGCATTACGTGCAGCTCGTGATGTATTAAACTGAACATCGGTGAAAGGGTTGAAAACAATATTAAATTCGTTATAATATTTACTTTGTAGCATTTTAGCGGTGGTGTTCCAAATTGTTTTAACTACCGCTTCTTTGTAGTCTTCTCCGTTACTTTTTCGCATATTAAATGCCCAATCTTGCAATATTACATTCAATTTCTCGATGGAAGTATCTGGCTCAAATGTGTATCTTTTTGCATCGCAAAACGTAGAAAATTGTCGCCAGATTGATGATTGCGTCGCAACTGTATTAGTAGGCACACAGGTATTAACAATTTGACTAATTTCGGCGTTCGTAGACACACCGAATCGACTCATTGTTAGTTCTTGAAAATTCAATAAGTTGTTGACAAACATGCCAAACTATTTATTCTGGTAACCAACAACGCGATAATTGATGAACAAATGAATAAGTGAAAAAACCACTAGTGTATTTGTCGCTGTAAAAGTTAAAGCTAACTTTTGCCGTTGTCAAAGTGACAATTGCACTGTGGCATATGCGATTTTTTATACATGAATTAAATTGTCAATTTAAATAACATGGGAAAAAAATTGTCTTGTGCTTTATTATATAACTCACGTAGGGAGCAATACTTCGGAATTACTAAGATATATTCTTGTAGGAAATTTGAACCTCTACAAAAAAGGGCTACTATAACTTTTTGATATTTTTACTCTTTTCAAAGTTATTCAAGGTTAAAGTTAAATAAATTTTCAAATTTTCGACGTTCTTATCAAGTTATGAAAAAAAATTATGATATTTTTTGTAGAGCGTTTTATTGGTTATAATTTATCTTTATAACATTTTGTTGTATCTTCTATGGATCGTAAGTTATTCGTAATAAATTGAAAATTTAATCAAAATTTTATTGTTTATAGAATAAAAAATATCCTATAAAATCTTGTCATAAACTTGATTGTAGCTTCGAAAAATTAAAAAAATGGCAAACTAATTTTACTTTAACCTTGAATAACTTTGAAAGGAGTGAAAAAATAAAAAAATTATACTAGCCCTTTGTTGTAGAGCGTCACATGTACTATAAGATGGTCATTACGAAGTACTACTCCCTGTGTGAGTTATAAATTTCCATTGCACAAGACAATTTTGTTTCCACGTTATTTAAATGAAAAAAAAAAAATAGAAACAATGGGGGGCACCTCTTGATATCAATATGAAAAGTTTAAACTTTTACAGTGTTTTATTTTCGCGATGTCCAACAATATTTACAGTATATTTAAAAAAAATATACAGTATACTTTTTTTTTGAAATGAAAGATTCTCCATTTGTATAAAACTTTATGAGACACTCTGTATAATTGAAAAAAACCAAACAAACTTAACACTTGAGTAGGAAAAATTTTGAGCATTGTTAAGTGAGTATTAGCTATTATTAGATATTTAATTATAAATAAAATATAGTTAATTTTGTCCCAAAGTGTTAATTAAAAATAGTAGAAAAATGTGTACTTTTTGTGTTAATTACAATTGTAAATAACAGAAATAAATTTGCATGGCAACTGCTTCGATAACCGATAAAAAAGTTTAATTAGGTGAGTCATGAGTTGTTCGATAATATACATTTTTTTTTCAGTCAAAATTATATTTAAAACATGTAAATAAATCACCTAAAATAATAAACATGAATTTCCCTCAAACCACTCATCCAATTTTGATACTATTTATATTTTTTTCAGTAATGGGGTTGTGACTGAAATTTTTAATCAGAATTTAATTAGAGCACTTAGGGGTGTAAAAATAATATATTTCCTTTTATCCGTTATTTAAAAATGATCGAAGATATTGTGGTCGGTGTAAATATAGATTTAAATCTATTTAAAAACAAAACCTTAATCGTAATTACAGATATTATCGAAGATATTCTACAGGATGTTTTTGATTCCATTATATGGGAAAATACATAACTATGCACACGTGGGACAAGTGATTTAGTCGGCTTACAACCCTGGTTTGAATCCAATTTACGACCTACTTTGTTTTAGAAAAGTGAGAGAAAAAATCTTATCATTACACCCTCGTTTATGTTTCAATTAAAAATCTGATTAGCAAAACAATATTTTTATGTTTAAACCGATAGTGGGAAATTTTTTTTTCCAGGTCAGTGTACAAATATTTAAATGCCGCTAATTTAAAAAAAAGTGAACAAATAACGAGCAAAACAATCAACACGAGTTGTTTTTATTGCGTTGCAATTTGAAAATTAACCGATTCAAATCGTAGGGAGCTTCCTAGGATTAAAATAGAACATTTTACAACCCACGTTATTAATCATGCAATCACATGAACCCACGCAAGAGATTAAAAAATACCCGAATGTGATAAATCGGATAAATTAACCTCTTATAAAATTTTATCGTACGTCTATGGTGAACAGAAATTGTTACAAATTAATCCCCTTTAAAAATGTTGTGGCGTGTATATGATAGGATACGATAAATTTCAAAAAGGATTCATTCATTCATTTCGAAAAATTTCCATCTACCAGGGGAGTACGATTAAAGATTTGTGAAGGGATCATTTATTTTTGGAAAATTCTGTATCATGGATGTACCATATACTTTTTGGAGAGGATTTATTTATTTGTAAGCCATGGGCTTACGAGAAAATTTTCAAAACGGATTCATTTATTTGGAAAAATTTCCATCTACCAGGGGAGTACGATTAAAGATTTATGAAGGGACCATTTATTTTTGGAAACTTCTGTATCATGGGTGTTCTATATACTTTTTGGAGAGGATTCTTTTATTTGTTAGAATACAATTTATTTTCCACGGGCTTACGAGAAGATTTTCAAAAAGGATTCATTTATTTGGAAAAATGTCCATCTACCTAGAACGTACGATTAAAGATTTATGAAGGGATCATTTATTTTTGGAAATTTCTGTATCATGGGTGTTCTATATACTTTTGGAGAGGATTCATTTATTTGTTAAAATACAATTTATTTTCCGGCTTACGATAAAATTATCAAAAAGGATTCATTTATCTGGAAAAATTTCCAACTACCTAGGGCGTACGATTAAAGATTAATGAAGGGATCATTTATTTTTGGAAATTTCTGTATCATGGGTATACCATATACTTTTTGGAGAGGGTTCCATTGTTTATTAAAATACAGTTTATTTTCCACGGGCTTGCGATAAAATTTTCAAAAAGGATTCATTTATTTGGAAAAATTTCCATCTACCAGGGGAGTACGATTAAAGATTAATGAAGGGATCATTTATTTTTGGAAATTTCTGTATCATGGGTCTTCTATATACTTTTTGGAGAGGATTCTTTTATTTGTTAAAATACAATTTATTTTCCACGGGCTTACGATTAAATTATAAAAAAGGATTCATTTATTTTGAAAAATTTCCAACTACCTAAGGCGTACGATTAAAGATTAATGAAGGGATCATTTATTTGTAAAAATTTTCACATTTACGATGACATTATTTTTATAAGGGATTAATTTGTAACAAATTCTATTTACCATAGGCGTACAATACAATTTTTAAAAGGAGTTTAATTATTTTCTTTCCTATTTAATTACCTACTGTATTTTTTTATTAATATAAAGATGGTATTATTTTTTTCCAGAACTTTAATATCTGCTTTACACGTATGGCTTGACAGTTACCCAGAGGATTTCAAAGATCCCCCCAATCATCCCGCCCTTCGTCATCTGTTGCATTTCTGCGAAGAATACTTACCCTCTACCGAGCTGGATGCCAAAGTAAGACATAGAATAGAAAGGTAAGAACAATAGATTTTTAATAAAATTTTTATCCAAATTAAAAAAATATTTATTTGTAGATATACAAGAGAAGCTCAAGTGGATCCTCTTGTAGCTCCCCCTCCTGCTTTCGCTATGCGTTCAGTGGCAGCCGGATGGAGAGTATACAAATTACCAGATGTACCTGTACGCCATTTTGCCGAGCAACTCACAAGAATGGATGTGGTAATAAAAATAAAAATTTAAAAAATATGTTCAAATTAAAAAAAAAAACAATTATTTGTCACTAGTTATCCAGTCTGGTGAATATGGTGGATGTTCTACCAATATCAACCTATGGAAGCAAATATTTCTTATCGTTTCTTAATAATATGGATAAGTTTTTTTTGTTTATTTTAGGATTTATTTAAGAAGTTAGTACCTCATCAATGTCTGGGCGCAGTTTGGTCTCGAAGGGATAAAAGTAGATCCCATGAGGCTGCTACTGTCTTAGCTACAGTTAACCAATTCAACGCGGTGTCTTTTCGTGTGATATCTTCCATTCTAGTCGATCCAAGTTTAAAATTCAACGACAGAGCTGCCATTATCTCTACGTGGATAGATATAGCGCAAGAACTACGGCTTATCAAAAATTTTTCCAGCTTAAAATCGATCATCAGTGGACTACAAAGTAATCCCATCTACAGGTAAATATACTTTTATTATTGGTTAATATGATTTTACTAAATCAATTATATTCACTTGCAGGCTTCAAAAAACTTGGCAAACCATTCCTAAAGAAAAAATCGAAATGTTCGACGAACTGGCACGAATTTTCAGCGAAGACAACAATCAAATGACGCAAAGAGAATTACTCATGCGGGAAGGTACAGCGAAATTCGCCGACACCTTCGGTGAAAATGACAAACATCTACAAAAAGTATTCCAAAAACAAAATCATCACGTAGCGAATATATCTTTTGGTACTATACCGTATTTGGGAACATTTTTGACGGATCTTACTATGATCGATACCGCTATACCGGACACCATATCTGAGGGGTTGATAAATTTCGATAAAAGAAGAAAGGAGTTCGAGGTGTTGGCTCAGATTAAGTTGTTGCAAGGTTAGTAGTTCAAATTTATATTTTTCATTAACGTGCTAACCTTCACAAGAAGCCTAGAATTGTTCTTTTAACTTCTTTTTATTAGGGTATTACAGTAGCTACCAGGAAATCCTGAAGTCCCTTGTAATATTCTACCTCTTTTTGGTTTCAGTTTGGGATTGATTATTTTTTAATTATGGATCCTGGTATGCACAACGAGTGGCAGGATCCCCTTTTTCTTGCCAGGATGTTGAAAATTTTGACCCGTAGATTTTCCGGGTTGGCTCCTTGAAGATCTACTCTTCTACTTACTGTTTCAATCATTCTTTTTGCAGCTTCTTCATCTACTATCGCCCAATCTCTATATCACCAGTTTTGGTAAAAATATTCGAGTACGCCATCTGTATCTGAGTTAGGCCACATGTGACCCATCGTACATCCTCCCGAGGAGTTGTCTTCCTAGGTCATCGTCCATCCTGTCCTTTCCAGAAAGGTGGACAGGTCACTATGAGACATCTCCTTTATATCGGCAGGTCTAGGCTAAGACTCACCGAACACACACTCTCTCATTGACGATAACTCCGGGCACTCGCATAAGACATGCCTGATAGATTCATCTTCTTGTTCACACATTCTGCATAGAGGTGTGTCCACTAGCCCCATTGTATGGAGGTATTTCCTTAATTGACAGTGGCCAGTCAGAAATCCTACCGTTAAACGTAGGTTTTTCCTGGTCATCGACAAATATTTTTTCGACTCCAGCTTCCCAGGGTCGCCCAGGGTGATTTTGGCAAGACTGCATCCCTTCATTTCATCCCATCTCTTTAGAAATTGAGCATGGGTGTAACATTTAGCTAGTTCCGCAATTGTCGAGATTGTCAAGCCGTAGTTGTCGCCTGGCTCCTTAACCCATCTCAGGATAATAGTGTTATCTACCGATGCGTTAGCTAAATCTGAAGCAGATTTTGAAATACATGAAGTAATTAATGATTATCAATATAGTTTTTTGAGTTCTGAATTTGGTCAACCAGATTGGGATATTTTTTTATCTCAATCGGGCTTTTGACTGTGTTCAGCGCAGCATTTTGAAAGAGGAACTTTATAAATATGGTAAGAGGGGACAATCGAACGAATGGTTATCCTTGTACCTGTATAACAGGTTACAACCTTTTCCCCTGACTTCGATATACGGGTTAATAACTCAAACAGAAAATGTGAAA
This sequence comes from Lochmaea capreae, assembly GCA_949126875.1. Classification (NCBI taxonomy): domain Eukaryota; kingdom Metazoa; phylum Arthropoda; class Insecta; order Coleoptera; family Chrysomelidae; genus Lochmaea; species Lochmaea capreae. The sequence continues at coordinate 5,079,887 of OX421400.1, forward strand.
TTTCTGGGAGAGTTATTTAATTCGTCCTTCAAAATTGACTGTTCATATTTATCAAAGATGTTACATTCTAAATGTTTTCAAATTAGAAATTTAAGAAAACACTTAATGTAAATCACGTTCCTTTACTATTCTATTCTATTCTATTATAACGTTCCCATCTTTCAGCCTTTCCAGGAACACACAGTAGGGTGTCGATATTGTTCTTGTCTAGTTCATCAACTTTTTCTAGGCGTTCCCATACTATTTTGGAACTGATTGACACCAGGACTCAGCTGATTGACTATCTTTATCTTCCCATGTCGAATGTTTGGTTCTTGGCCCGTATACTCCTATCCCATTACCTTCTATTGTTTTGGAACTATTTGTATACTAGACTAGTAGTTATAGTGATAATATGAACAAATATTTCCGTATGATCTTTATAGGCATACATCAACCAAAAGACAATTTAGTTGTTGATGTGGAGCTCTGAATACTCATATTCATGTTATTGAAGTTATGCAAAGGCGATTTTTAAAACTGATATTTTGTAAGAACAATAGATATCCTTCTAATGATCTATACTCTAAAACACAAATGATAAGACAATTGTATTTTTTATGCACCAGTATTAAATATCACGCAAGCAAACATACAGCATTGCTTCCCTCTCATCAGTATAATACTCATCGGAGGAATCACTTTATTACACCTCTAATGGTTGGGGTCGTTGCTCAACACCCATATACTTATTTCGCCCCTAAATTATACAATAATATACCAGAAATAATTAAATCTATAGTAAATCTTGACAGCTTCAAAAAAGAATTGAAGAAGCACATCCTTCAAAGCCAAAGAACTGAGATGCTACGACTATTCGAGTAAGCGATAAAAAATGTATTGATTCATAATTTCTAATTTTAATTTCCAACTAGAAATGTGTTGTTTTAATTGCGAAGCTTCTACATACATACCATATTTTACATCTATTAGACATGTTCTTGTAAATTCTTAACATTATTATTGTTTTTTTTTTTCACCCACTGTATCATCGTTCATAATATTTCAGGTGCTGCAAATGCTTACCATTTCACTGAAGATCCTGCATTCGACCGATGGTTCGATACAATTCTAGTATTAGACGATAGAGAAGCCTACCAACTTAGCTGTCAAATCGAACCTTCGAATAACGTTAACAATTCCAAAACGAAAAAACGTTCTTCTGGTCACAAGAAAAACGATTCCATAGCTAGCACATCGAGTAGTAATAGTTCACAATTTTACTGCGACATCGATAGTACACCGAGTTCACCGCATAATAGTTTGGAAAGAAAATTGAGTCCGTCTCAGATGTCGAGTTCCAGCAGTAATTCCTCTTTACCATCGTTGGATGTGTCGTTGAATAGTTCGCATTCGGGTAGTGCCAACAATAAACTTCAGGTGAGGGTGGTTTTCAATTTAATGTTTTTTCATTTAGGACGTCTATACAGTGATGAATTTGTGTGTCCTGTTAATGTTTTCTTATCATTTTCTTTTTCTCTTGTTGCAGATACCTCCGAATCACAACAGTTCGGGAACATTGAGCAACCAATCGCAGAAGAGTAATCCGGATTTTTACATAATAAAAGTGACATACGAAACTGATAGTGTAGAAACGGACGGTATTGTGCTGTATAAAAGTATAATGTTGAGTAATAACGAAAGGACACCTCAAGTGATCAGAAACGCGATGTACAAATTGGGATTGGAAGGGAATCCAGATCAGTACACTTTAGCGCAGGTTTTACCAGATAAAGGTGAGTTCATCGATATTAATTGTTGATAGTAAAATTCATCTATTTGTCTTTTAATTGCAGAAATGGTCCTACCTCCAAATTCGAATGTATACTACGCAGTTAACACACAGTACAATTTGAATTTTATCTTGCGTCCTAAAAAATCTGAAGAAAAGGATGCTGCTGCTCAAGGGAAAAACTCAAAGAGCAAATATAAGTCGTAAGATTTTTTTGTTTGTTTTGTATACAAAAAAACGTATTTGATATTCAAAATATGTGACGGTCTGGAAAATGTATGTTATTTTTTTTGCGTGCCCGTTTTTTCACAGAAATACTGAATTATACAATTTAGTTGCAAATTGTACAAGTTTATCAGTCAAGCCTTCTTTTGAGATCTTCCTTTGATGCTGAGCTCCAGCTTACGTACAATCTTTTCGTTGATCTGCCTACTGTTCGGCTTCAGAGTTCTATCCCACTTCGACTTCAAGTATGTATCTAGAAAAAGCGAAATTTGACCGAACTTGTCATAGTTAATTGGTCATGGCTCTTCTAGCTGGTTTTATAGGGTTTATTTGCAAGTAGTTGCGACACCATAACCATCTACCTATGCTTCGTTACCAGTTATGGTCCTCTTGAGCAAATCTGGATTCTCATTTATCTAATCTAACAGTTTCTTTGAAGAAATTTGGATCAAACTTCCTTGGCACCCGAACCCAAAACATCCGAAACAATCCAATAGTGATTTGCCTTTAACTTGTTCTCGATCTTCTCTGAAGAGGTTTTTGCTTTTAGTAAACTAGTAACGGATCAGGCTCCTCTTTTATTTATTCTGTCGGCACAAGCTGGTCTTATTCGAGTTTGTTTTATAACTAATTAATCACTTTGACTTTTGTTTGTTGATTTGCTGACTCTACTTTCGTTTAATTCACCCAAAATGGCTAATAATGTCGTAGAAGATTTCTGTAAAAAATGGGCACGTTCTAGGTACTATTATTTGAAGAAATTCTGTATATTTGTGAGCTGTTTATGACAAATAAATCCAAGAAACAAATAACAACTGTGATAAAAGCACAAAATACTCTTTCGTCATCACAATTTATTGTGTAATAATTTTTTTTTTTTTAAACAAATTAAATTGATTTTAATAATTTATTTTAAATAAAAAAATGCTTTCAGCTTTTATGCAATATCTATCTAGACTATTTTAAACTACAAGATTAACCCCTAAATATGAGCGTAGCTTTTAAATGATTTAAAACACTTTTTGAGTTGCATATTCATTAGAGGATTTTAGCGAACAAACGAACAGCTCATATGAATCTCAAAGCTCGTTGTGTTCGTTTGTCGAAAAGTCGAATGTAAATCATAAATAGATCCGGCCAAAATGAATTCTGTATGCTACAATTCCAACATGCCAATGACAATAGGCATGATGACTGATTTTGAAAAACTGCTCCACGATATTTTCACATATATACTTTATCTACAATAAATGTTATTTCTCTGAGAAAAAAAGTTTTTAAAGGAGAAATTTACCTTTTAAAAATGCATTTTAAATTCTGCGCCAAAACGCAAGAATAGTAATGGCGTCTGTCTGTGACATCATCAATTCGTAAATACCATTTATGGGTGATCTGTGTCATTCTTAGAACATAAAACAGACTGTTTTATGTCATTGGTAAAATCGTCAAACTTCAAACATTTGACAGCTTGCAGGTTAGAAGTTTATTTTGATACATAATTTGAATCACACAAAGGAAATTCAAAACAGAACAGATGTTCGGACCATAGATAGTTCGGACTTATCTATGGTTCGGACGCAAGACAAAATATCAAGGTCAAATTTGCGAAAGTACGACGCCACTCTCTTCTGATTGGCGTTTGAGCTAAGATGGCGGATTGTTCAATTTTCTGCCTATATTTTTACTAAAATATTGGTCATCACACATGTAAAATAAAAATAGGTCATTTTTTTAGAATCTCTCCATCATATATAATTATATCAAATCAATATTTTAGGGATTCTTAGTGACTGTCATCATGCCTATACTCAAGCAAATAAATACATTTGCCACAACAACATAATCTTAAAACGCTATCCTGAATTTTATTTACGAATCAATCGCTTGTCTGCTCCCACAAAGGTTCGTCGACCGGCGAATTAATTTGGGTAGCAGCTACTCGCTTGTTGGGAAAACACTCCCCTTTGAATACGTAAACCAGTTGTCTTGGCTACTCTTGCGTGGCTACTAGCAACAGGCGAATTTGTAGAAAAGCAGGATAAAGGTATCGCTAGCGACTGCGACCAAAGTAGCAGCGGTTTTATTCGTCGACGAATTTTGTAGAGATGTTTTCCTCCGATCGAATCTGAGTCGCTTGTCAGAGAGGTCGGACGACCGGCGAATGAGCGGATAGCGAATTAATTTGAGTAGTAGATACTCAGTAGCGCGTAGGAGAAATGCGTGAACAGTTGGAAAATAAGTTGTCGCGGCTACTAGCGAATGGTCAAAGCGGAGGAAAACGTGCCTTTAGGACAGTATATTTTGTTCTTGTAGAGTATCTAAAGGTACGTTTTCCTCCACATTCGCAGGTCGCTAACGACTGCGACCAAAGTAGCAACGATTATATTCGTCGACGACTTTTGCAAAGAGATGTTTTCCTCCGATCGGATCTTGTTAAATATTCGTCAACAAATTTCATTTTATAGCAGTTGCTTTTATATTATTATATTTTTCTGCTACACCTATAATAATAAAACGAATATTTCTAAACAAAGAGTGATTTTAATGCTTCTACATTATCAGACTAAAAAAAAATTGCTTCTTCAATTAGCACTAGAGTCTGAAAGAAGGCGAGAAAAGGTATTGCCAATGCCAACGCCTATTTTGATTAATAAACATTTGGTTGGTCTTCCATTGTGCCTAAAAATAAAAAACACTGTCCAACCTGAAAAATCGTCGCGAATCAGTCGCTTGTCTGCTCCCAGAGAGGTCTGACGACCGGCGACTGAGCGAATAGCGACTTAATTTGTGTAGCAGCTACTCAGTAGCGCGTAGGAAAACACTCCCGTTTAAATACATGAATAGGTGTCTTGGCGAATAAGTCGTCGCTACTTTTTCGCGGCTACTAGCGACTGGCGAATGTGGAGGAAAACGTACCTTAAGCAGTCCCAAACGAGTTTAGAATTTATCTGCCTCTTGGCTGTCGGAGTATACGGAAATAGCATTTTCCTCAAACTCCTGCAGTGGCAACTTCTAAATGCTCTAATGAATATACAAAAAGAACCAAAGTAATTTGACGTATTTAGGTAAATAAATCTCGAAGTTTGTGGATAAATCGGTGCTGAATTTGTGTATACAGTGTGTTTAATAATACCTCCAAATACATTTAATCGATAATTTTTTTCATATTAGCCCCGAACAAACAAGTATTAAAAAGATGGTGCCATTTTTATTTAAATATATTTTTTAATCTCATTATTATTAAACACATTGTAGAATGAAAGTATTATGGCCCTCTAATGTATAACAATAATTTAGATCTGGTGCGGTTGAAATAAGATTAAATATTTGCTTTTAATTAAGTAGATGAACTTTTTGCAGATTTCAATACAACACTTTTTTTTACTACTAAAATATTGGTGATATTTATCTGAAAGTATAAACACCGGTCTGCAAAAATTTGTTCTTCAATTCTAGTTACTCATATTTTAATTTGAATCGATCAATAAAAGTAGCCGAGCATTCTTTTTCATTTTAGCGAGTTTCTATGTTCAATAAGACTCTTAAATGTTGCATTTCAAAGCTTCACGAGCAAAAAGAAGTTCATGGTATCAGCTCTTTTGATTCCCAAAAATAACATACTTGTATATAAGCAGTACACACTAGTTTTTTTATTTCATATTAAAAATTGGGTCTTCCATAAGCTCTCTCCACAAAGATTCCTTAATTTCGCATCGCTGTTGATCTGGAAAGTTTCATATTGAAGCATTGAAAGCCTTCAGGACCCTTGTTCATAATTGACCTTGCTTTAAATCAAGTGGTTGTTTAGATACATTTTTGACTCTAAGGATTTTAAATTCATCTTCCGTGTCAATTTTTTACAGCAAATTTCTAATTTACGTTTCTCTTGCTCTGAATCTAGGAATAATTATAGCTACCATATTCAAATTTTGTGCAAAATTTACCGATCAAAGAGTATTAAGGCACATCTACACGGTCGAAGTTCGACGAACCTCGGTCCGTGCAACATAACCGAAATTCTTCGGGTGCGACCACTGTCGTCGATTGTAGGTAAAATTTCATGGAACTAAGAAGTGATCTATGTTGGTTCGCGTAGGAACGTATTGGGTAGTCACATTTCCAAATTACCGAGCAATTATTCAACCGTTTTAACCATCCAGTTTGTGAAAATAACCTGTTCCGTGGTTCATCGAACAATTTTTTCCTTTTGGCTTATTGTACTCTACTCCAACAAATAGTACATCCACCCACCCTGTACTTTCAGACGATATAGGTCGACTGGATGTGTACTATATATGTTTCAGGTGGCACAAAATTGATTGTCATCTCGAGTCCAATGTATCACAATCAGAAAAGATATAAGTTACGGTCTCTGTCTCCATGCCACTAAGTCTGCAGCTTAGTATCCCGTTATATAACCCTATTTTATGCAGGGCATGGCCTGTAATTATTCTTAGCTGATTCGTACTGATGTTCAGTAGTTCTTCGGCGCGTTTAAAAGTCTGCTTTGGAGTGTTCCTTCACTGTAGTCTACTTTGGCTTTGCACCCAGCTTTGCATTTGTCATCGGACCACTGACCGTAACAACTATTAGATTAGGGAACAACGAAACAAAATATTCCAAGCTTTTAAAAGAATCTCTAGTATTACTTCCAGTTTTATCTTTGACTGTACTTTCTTATTTTTCATCAACCATTTTTCTATTACCAAACACTACATTTTGATCGTAGCTCACGTTCGTTATTTACTACCCGTGGTAACGCAGCTTAACACAACATATATATGTGATAAACGGAATGCAGATAGATTCATACTTAATCAATGATATTTATTCGATTGCAGACCTGTGTAATTATTTAGCTTTAAATTAAAATTGAGGTCGATGTATGGAAATAATAAAGTAGGTGTTGTACTGATAATATAAACTCATTAGTCAATTTTACTGTATTTAGGACCGTTGATTTCTCTAATTTTGTTCCCAAGTGACCAAGTGTTTAGCGCGACACTTTTGTGTATCTCTCTGTATTAGAATATAAAATTTTTGTATAAAGAAATTCTGTAACCCCTATTGGTACTTAAAAAAAAAACATATTGTATATATACTTTTGAAACATTGTAAGAAGATTTTATTTTTATTGTATTTTTCTATTAAAAGACCTTCGTATTATATGTGTTTATTATTATACAGTTCTCTCCAGATATCAGGTGCGTTCGGCTTAGGTATTTACTTGTACCGTTTATCTGGAGAGTCCAGCAGTCACTAGGTCCTTCTCGGAGTCCTCATTTCAGCGCACCACTCATAGGAGTCTATGTCTCTAATGAGACATTTGAAAATGATGTGTGAAGCTTTTTCCTCCTCTTCTATGGACAACCGACAGGTTTATCCCTGTATATGCCAATTGTATGAATGTGCTTCTTTAGGGTACAGTGACCGGTGTGTAATCCCCGTCACAATCCTTACCTGGCCCCTGCTGAGGTTTAATATTTCCTTAGTCAGCGACTCCTAGGGTTTTTTGACCAGGGGCTTGCTGTGGTTCCAGTATAGTTTGGGAAAAGTATCTAAAGCTACCAGTGTCGGCAAGGGTTCCTCACCCCTTGCTGACAATCAATACCAGTCAATAGTCGAAGTGAGAAGGAAGAACACACGTACGCGGTAGCAAATAGCAAGTCAAGTGGTTGCATAGCAACCTGCCGTTCTCCAACAATTGTGTTCGTTCGGCGTACGCGGTGTTGCCATAACACATTTGCCTTTTAACATTCAGTATTTGTAAAAAAGATGATAATAGACAAAATCCAATGAAGGAAACACATAAAAGTATTAACGGATAATCATTATTAATTTATAGTTGATAATAAAAAGTCCATTTTCAAATAATTACTACTACATACACAGCACTTCTATAACAGCTAATCTCAACTGGTACTCTGATCGATCTAAAACAGACTCTGGAGTGGGAGCCGGAATATATGGGGTACAAGAGCTCTAAGCCTAGGGAAACATGCCACTGTCTTTAAGGCAAAGGTAATGGCGGTGTAATGCTGTGAAGAAGAGCTGATGATTTGGGAGGTGGATAACCAAAGTATCGTCACCTACTCCTACAGCCAAGCAGCGCCTCATATCGGACAACGTCAAATCTGGTGTGGGAGTGTCGCAAGGCCCTCAACAGACTGGGTATTCATAATAGAGTGACCCTAGCCTGGGTGCCAGGTCATCAAGGAATAAAAGGTTGTTGAATTAGCCAAGCAGGGAGCGACTGAGGTCGTGATAGGGCCAGAACCTTCCTTTGGAATTGCAAGAAACCTCACTAAGGAGAGCATCCACCAATGGATAAACAACCAGGCGTTGCGCTGGTGGCATAAACCCCAGGACAAATTTATGCTAAACTATTATTTAAAAGCCCTTCGGCCAAACTGTCGCGTGTCCTACTATGTCAAAGTCAACATACGACGAGGATGATGGTGGGAATGCTGACCGCACATTTTAGGCTAAGGAAGCATATGCACACAATTGGCCTAGCAGATGACTGCCTATGTAGGTTTTGCCAGGAAGAAGACGAAACCGCGGAACACATACCGTGTGAGTTTTAAGCCCTAGTAAGGGTGCGGTGTCACCTATTCGGAGAAGAAAAACCGAGGGCAGAGATCTACGCAAGGGAGGCGGTATCCAGGCTAATAGGTGTAACAAAAAGAATAAAGCTAGATATCGAACTCTAAGAATAGGGAACCAGTGGAGTCTCAGATCCTAGCTTTGTTAGGGTGTCTGCCGTTTCATTGCCTACAATCCCTTGTGACTCCCATTAAGTATCACCCAGTTATGGTTTGAGGGGGTTAAGAGTTTTTGAAAGCAATCCAAGACCAGTCTAGATCTGATCTGACGATGATAAAGATTCGTCAGTACCACACCAACGTCCCTTCCTGCATGCTTCCAGCCCATCCCAGTTTAGCAAGATGTTACGTGGATGGTTGTGGTTAATTATGGACAGCATTTTATCATTTCTCATTTCAAATTTGTGATAATGGGACAATTTCAACCCGATACTATCAAGACTAAAAGCTGTTCTCAAAAATTCGCCTAGAGACTACATTGTACAATCGATTGTGTTTATCAGTCTACCCACAACATAAATAAATTAATTTTAATAAAAAAAAAGATAATCAATGGAGTTTAAAAATTTTTCACCTTTGGAGTTCAAGCTCTTTCTATTGATTGTGACGTAACTTACTGAAGACGCATGTTCAACATGGCGGTCGAAACGTCCGGCCTTCGTAGGTTTCAGCATTCAGTTTCAGTTGAAAGTTCAGGTCTGCCGCGTTAAAAAAATCATGCGCGTTGATGCATCGCCTCGCGATACTAGCAATTTGTTTGTTATAGTACAATAAAAGGATTTAGTGTGAGTTGTAAAACGGTCATAAAGGAACGGAAAAATTAATTTTTCTTTTTACCGCCGGCTGTAGGGGTCGGATTCCACGACTTTTTTTATTTCTTTAAAGTTTTTCTTATACGTTGAAGGGTTTTGATGTGAAATTTTTTGAGGTATCCTTAATTGGGCCACAAGTGGTGGTATGTAAATTTTTTTTTGGGGTTCGTTGGAACAAAGTGAGTGGTGAAATGATGCCTTTTTACAGCGAGGAAATGTTGAGGTCAAGATAACATGAAGATTTGCAGACAAAGTGTGAGTTGTACAAAAAAGCGATCACTGCAGTGATATGTTTAATATTTCTAATAAATATATTGAACAACCTGCTTTTCTATTTCAAACTACTAGGTTAGAAGGGTGCAAAATTCAAGCCAATCAGAACGAGTTCATACATTTTAAGTAGTAGTTCCCTTTTTTTAAATATTATAATATTTACTTTTTGTTATAATGGATAACATATTTAACTGATTTATTGCTATTGGATTATATTACACGTCAAAATGACAGTTTTACGAAAATATAGAAACACGAAGAACCAGTGAACTTCCTCTCTATAATTATTTCTAGATCTGCAAGTTTCAATGAAAAAAAAAACAAGAAATGTGTGGTTACATCTTGCAAGCAGAGACCGAGCAACTGAATCTTATGGTTTGAGTTCGATAAGCAGAACTTACATTGAAGTCTTAATATTTCGAAATTCAGATGAACAAAAGCCATTATTAGACGAAAAAAAATACTCCCAGCATGAACAAAAGTCGTCGGCTTGGCAAATTTGAACTATTTGCCTTGTTCCATAGCTAATGTACTGTTGATCAATATTACATAGACGATGCAAAACCAGCAATTAGATTGGAAGTTCGAACAATAGACAAATTGTTAAATGTTTACAAAAATGTGACGTCATAATGTAAAAATAAGGGATTTGTCAAGATCGAATATTTCGAATACACTATTGTTTTCATTGATGTGAAAATTTTACTACGCTTTCCATAATTTCGATACAAAAATAACAAAAAATATACCAATATTCAGAATATAGAGAATTACATTTCACAACGCGATTGAAAAATTACTTGTTAGAAATGTCGGTGTTTACGGACGGGTGAACTGGAGAAGAGGAAAAAGAGGCTTCTTTGAATCCCTCTCCTGTTAGTTCGTTATGTTTCGGTGGTAATGGAATATAACTGTTTTTTTTGTAAGTCTACTCAAACCGTAGGATGTAGTGGCGCATCTATGAAAGCTTGAGTTGAAATACTAGTGGAGGCAAAGGTAGAGAATTTGATTAATTATTTGTCGTGAATCTCAGATGAAATTTCGTTATATCAGTGTTCACTTCTCATCCTATTCACTTTTATTTACCAAAGCCTTTTTTGTAGAAATGTTGCGCCAACTTTATCGAGTGGTTAGTCACGCAGAAAGCTATATTCTTTTATTGTATACACGAAGGAATTTCCTTGGAATGTATTTTACTTGTACGAAAAATAATATTGAAAAAACGGAAAGAAAACGTATAAAATTTTTATACGGAAGCCCGTTTTTATTGGGAGCTACTTCAGTCGCATCGCAACTTAATTTACGGTCAAACCGGGGACGAATAAATATTGGTAGTTCACTACTCTTCGCGAGGTTTTCATTTAAGTGCTTATTAAACTATGCAGCTGATTCTGCTATAGTTGACTATCCTCATTAGAAACGTTCTACTGATAGATGATATTTGTCGTTAAAAAGTAGATACTCAATAATTTCACCAACTTGATTTTAGGAACTTCCTAACTGAGTAATTCCTAGGAGTTTTTTTTCATAAAATTGGTATCACTGTCTAATGTTATCCTGAATTATTTTTTGGAAATTTCAAAATCCAAACCAAATGTTTGCCCATACTTTTGATCACGGATTTTTACAAATTGGACCCCGTAGAATCTGAAAATCAGCATAAAAATGAGATCAAAGCTGCAGTTAAATGAATCTCGAAAAATCCTATATTTTCACGCTTTTTCTTATTTTTCACTATATTTATGTGACTCTGCGAATTTGCACATATTTGATCATGGAAATCTCTTAATATGATTCCGTAGATTCCAAAAATCCATGTAAAAGTTTAGAGGTTTCAAATTTTTTGAAAAAAATTACTTTCCACTTTAGGATAACCCTGTATTCACAATTTCATAGATACGATTCTCCTGATTTTTTTCCATATTCTACCGCTACCTGAAAGTATCCATTTCAAATTTCAACTCGATATTCGAACTATTAAGGTCTCTACGATTTTTTGAGTGTAACCGCGCACAATTTCGGAAAAATCTCAAATATTGACATGCTTCGATTATTTCGCTTATAACTTCAAAACTGGGCCTCGTATTATATTCTAGTCAACGCCATTCGATTCAGCATTAAATTTTCTATAATTACTGGTATTTCCAGTTTTTCATTGGATTTTATAAAAATTTTCGGCGTGTTCGAGAATTAGTATTGCGAAAAGTCTATTCGCGCCATACGATCTACACAAGTTCGACAAGGAAAATATGAGCAAAACTACTTGAAAGGGAGAGAAAAATAATTGTGCGCTCAGCGATGGGCGTGTAAAAGTTTAAATGTAAATTCTCTCTGTAAAGGACACTGTTGCCGGATGAAAGTGTTTAGTTTTACCTAATAGTGCACGAGCTCGAAAAAAATTTAACGATAACGAGACAAAAATATCATTTGTACAAATCAATAATCTGCGCTTCTGGCAACAGCGGTTAAAATACTGAACACACGCTCAACCTCTTTTGGTAGAGGGAACTTAACACACGCACATCGCTGAGCGCATAATTATTCTCTCTCTTTCAACTAGTTTTGCTCATATTTTCCTTGTCGTACTTGTGTAAATCATATGGCGCGAATAGACTTTTCGCAACCAGTATGTGGTCAGTTTTAGCTGCAGAAAGAGGTTAGAAATTTACAACTAGTCGAGGCTTCAAAGCCATTCAATCATGTTGTCCAGATAATGGTTGGATAAATAATGGTAGTATTGATGGTTGGAATGAAAGCGGGGATAGAGATGCTGGTGACCGAGGCAAAGGAGGTAATTTTCCATGAAAAATACCCTTCAAACAATAATAAAAGTTACGTCTTGATTGCCAAACTAATAAAGAATCATAAAATTCCCAAAGTTTCTTAATATTCCTCCGACGCATCGTAAGAAAAAAGCAGCGACAGCAAACACAGAGCTTATAAAAAGTAATCCCGGTAGCTTTAGCGCCTAAATCCCTCTTAGAAAATGCTTCTGCGTTACTTTTCGATCTACAATGCGAAAAGAGCTAGCACACGAAAAAAAAAATCTCGCATTTTCTTCCATTCTAAGAATCTATTTCCAGAGCAGGATTAGTTACAAGGATAATTCGGTTTTGAGATGATTCAAGAGTGAAATGTCGATAGTAAAATATAGATATGAAATTTTGATTTAAAGTGGAAATAAAATATACACTCACCGGCAAAAAAACTCGTTGTCCAAGAACTTTCGTCACTCCAGAAAGTTTTCCAAAAATGTTGGTAGCTTATTTTTACAGGGTGAAAAAAAAACATGTATTTGTAGTACAATTTCTTAACACCCCGTGGAACAGTTCAAGAAATTTGTAGAGTTTACGCTTAGTTTATTACAAAGACCATTCTTTTCGCAATCTTTCAGTTTTTATTTCACCTTGATAGCTTGATTTCTTTTGAAGATATCTACACGTATTCAAATAAAAGCCTGGAATTGTTTTAGGGAAAAAATTTAATTCAATATAAATAACAGTAATTTGAAACAAAATTGGTATTTTTCCATATTTCGTATGCCCACCTCTAGCGAAAACAACTGAGCAGCACATACCGAAGCTCTAAATGCTCAACGCTACGTACAAGACGTTCTTCAGGAAGCTGTAGTTCCCTATGCTCCATTTGTTGGTAGTGATGAGCAAAATTGGTCTTGGTCTTGCGAAAAAGCAGGACCGAGACCGAGACCAAAACCATTCTTCTACTCGCAAGACAAAGACCAAGACAGTATGAACAAGAACAAGACTAATACCAAGACCGACTATGCAAGACCAAGACTAAATACGCAACAACAAATCCAGGATATTCTCCCTACAAACCCATTATATTATATTATATTACAAAGTCTCATAAGTTTTAAATTCTTAAATCGGGTGATCAATACCGTAAAAATATCCATTTAAACTATATGTTCACAATCCATCTTTGAATAACAATAAGAAATAATATCTTAATGAACTTTTTTTAATTCAAAGATAGTAAATTTAGGTTTAAGAATGTTTGTTGAATAAAAATAAAATGTTTACAAAATGTTTTGAAAGATGTTCGTTAAGAATAATTATGGCAAGACCAAGACTAAAACCAAGACCAGACAAAATACAGCAAGACCAAGACCAAGACCAAGATCGAGACCAGACAGATTTGAGCAAGAACAAGACCAAGACCAAGACTGAACAAGCAAGACTCATCACTATCACTCATCACTATTTGTTGGAGATGACTTCATTTTAATGCACGACAATGCAAGACCGCATGTAGCAAATTTTGTTAACCAATATTTGGATGAGGCCGGATCTGAATCCGATTGAACAACTCTGGGATGAAATTCGTCGTTCTCCTATACTACCCATTTGCGTTTTGCGTTGCAAGCTGAATATGATTAATATGACGCAATTCCTCAAGATCGCATTATTCGTCTTATTAATTCTATGTCTCTGCGATTGCGTGCATTTAAGAAATCAAGATATCAAGTTGAAATAAAAACTGAAAAATGGCGAAAAGGATGGTCTTTGTAATAAACTGACCGTAAACTCTTCAAATTTTCCGAACTGTCCCACAGGGTGTTCAGAAATTGGACTACAAATACATGGTTTTATTTTTCACTCTGTATAATTAAACTATCAACATTTTTGAAAAACTTTCTGGATTTTATTTTAATACCAAAGAATTTATCAACAATTTGGTCTAGAAACAATTGAAAAAATTCTTAGACAGCGAACTTCAGCAAAATTTTAGGTAGCCAGTGTATATGCGAATCAAAAGTTAAACGGACACTATGCTTAAGGCTGTTGATGATGCCGAGTTCAAACTCTCTACATTGTAGCAAAATAACCAATCTTCTTCTCTTCTTCAACTAGATGAGAAACCTCAACAGTAAATAATAATTTGAATAAGAATTTAAGATTCAAAAATCAATTTTCATCAGATTAAAATTATTCACTGAGTAGAGTTATTTGATATACGGTTCAACATCACAATGTGTCGCCGGGACTTGGTAATGAAAAATGGAGGTTTATAATATCGACAAAAATGCTCAGTTTAAAACGTTAGCAGTAGAAATCCAATTATTTTAGACACGCAAGTAAACAAAGTGGAACAAATATCAATACTATATAACTAAGAATACCTAATAAGTTCAAAGAATGAAAAAAACTACACCTGAATTCAATATAATTATGTTTGTAGATATTTAAGAAAATTTCAAGGCTCGACTTGTATATTATTTTGTCATTATACAATTATTATTGTATAAGACTTCTTATAGGGGGTGGGGATAAAGTATGGAACCAAGTAAATATCTTTTAAACGAAAAGAACAATATTTATGAAAATTTGTAGGTAAGTGCAATGGAACAAAATGCATCTGATGTACATTTTTGTTAATAATCTACTTCTGGTTTAATCGGAAATACCATCAACTTCTTTAATTTAAATGGGACACCCTATATATTTTTACAGATTTTGAAAGAGCTTGTTACATAGTAATAAATAAACGAGTACTGTTTAGTCAAATTCTAATTGACGAAAATAAATTTTACAATTTAGAATGGTTCAATTAAGTGAAAAAGAGCGTATTGAAATTTTAATGATGATCGGTTATGGTGATCGTGTTAAAACTCATGAAGATGTGGGTCATATTTTTAATAGTTTGCATCCGGAAAGAAATCCTATATCACGCTCAACAGTAACTAAAACATTACAACGTTTTAATACAACAGGGATGGTAAAAAATTTGCTAAAACCTGGAAGAACGCGGACTGCAACGAACGAAACTGTTAAACAAAATATTGCAATCGATTTAGAAGAATCACCTCAAACTTCCACCACAAATTTGGCACTAAACCTTGGTATCAGTCGACGTTCTGTAGGGAAGATATTAAAAAGTGAAAAGTATCATCCGTATAAGGTACAGTTGGTTCAAGAATTGTCAGACGATGATTTTGACCGACGGCTGGAATTTTGCGAACGGCTAAGGGACATTTGTAATGTCGACGACAATTTTGCTTCTAACATAGTTTTTTCCGATGAGGCAACTTTTTGTTTAAATGGAACAGTTAATCGCCATAACTCAAGGTATTTGTCAAATGAGAATCCTCATTGGATTCATGAAGCACATACCCAGCATCCACAGAAGTTAAATGTTTGGATGGGAATTGTCGAAAATAGGCTATTTGAATAGGCTATTTGAATGCTGACAAGTATTTGGATCTACTAAACAACCAAATCATTCCTGCACTTCAACAGAATGGGCAATTACCACAAAATGTTTGGTTTCAACAAGATGGAGCACCTCCCCACTATGATAGACGGGTTAGGGATTTTCTGGGTGCGAATTTTCCAAATCGATGGATTGGACGTAGAGGATTCAAAGAGTGGCCTGCTCGTTCTCCGGATCTTAGCCCGTTAGATTTTTTTCTTTGGAGTTATCTAAAATCACGTGTTCACGTTAGACGACCAACAAACTTACAGAAATTGAGACAAATAATTATTGATGAATGTGAACTAATACGTGGAGAAGTCTTGGAAAGAGTGACTCAAGAATTTGTTAATAGGATGGTATATTGTTAGCAAGTAAACGGCGAGCATTTTGAACATTTGAAGTAATTTTGTTTCTCATTATTTTAAAATAATGAAATGTACACCTATTGTACAACTAACAGTGAGTTATTCCTCGTTTTTACAAATTTTTGTACACTAAACTCAGTATGTATGAATTCAAAATAACAAGCTCTTTCAAAATCTGTAAAAATATATAGGGTGCCCCATTTAAATTAAAGAAGTTGATGGCATTTCCGGTTAAACCGGACGTATATTATTAACAAAAAAATGTACATCAGATGCATTTTGTTCCAATGCACTTACCTGCCCATCCCCGTATAATTTGTGTCACTAGGATTGTTGTTGAACTTTTGGTTTGTTATTTGAACTGAAGATAGCACGTTTGTAGAGTATTAGAGTAACAGATACTACCTTATATCTTACTACAAGAGGGAGTTTACAGTCTGGCATAGAGGATATCATCTGTCTGTAAGTGATGAGGTGCCCCTTCTAGTTACAAACCAAAAGAGGTAATAAAGTATGCTTAGTAATATTCAATGCTCGTAAGAGTATATAGCCTGGAGAGTAGTTGTTTCTTTGACGCTAAAAAGTCGTAGTATTTAATCTACGCAATTGATAAGTTTGAATAGGAATTTCTCGTTTTCATCTGTTCGATACAAATGTTATGAAGATACGATAATCAATGATATTTTCTATCTTGAAATGTCATTAGTTTACGTATGTATGTATGTATGTATGTATGTATTTTGGGGTAACATTCACTGAGACCTAAGAATCTATTGTGCCCCCTTACTTCTACTTAGTTTCTGAGGAGAGTCTCAGATACTAGTAGCTCCTTTAGTCCTATTTCCCGGAGGAATTTTAGGATATCTGCAGGCCTCAACTTAGGTAACTGTCCCTCTTCTATCCAGTAGTCTCCCAGGTACTGTGCCCTAGGATTCTGAAATACTGTGCAGTTCGCAAGTATGTGGATGGAGGATTCTTCTTCCATTCCACAAAATCTACAATCTTCTTCCTCCACTATTTTGAGCTTTTTAAGGTGTCCATTCAGGCGACAATGTCCCGTTAGGATTCCTGTTAAAACTCTTAGTGCAGTTTTGCTTTGACTTATGCATTCATTTGATCTCAACAGGTTGTAGTCACCCAGAAGAATCTTTGATTGCCTAAGCCCTACTAGATTTTTCCAATTGTCAGATCTTCTCTTTTCTTCGGCTTTACCTATTTCTTCCAATATTATATTGGAGCTGATACCGCAAAAGGGTTCCGGCCCCCAAAAGGGTATTTCAGTCCCCCTCTTCGCTAGTTCATCTGCTATTTCGTTTCCTTCTATTCCAGTGTGTCCTGGAATCCACAGTAAGGTGACTATATTGTTCTCGCCTAGTTTACGTATAAATTGTGTGGATATATTTAAAATTACTCGTTCATTAGACGTTGATATGAGAAGATGGTTGTATTTTAGCTGGAGGTGCACATTTTCCGAGATTTAATACTTTTATGTTATTTTTTGTATTAAAATAATAAAAACTTTGAGCAAGCTGTATCTTATTAGCGATAAAACTTATTTATCACACACGTTTATAGGAACTTTATGTCTCAAAATGCAAGGACAAATCGCCCACAACAATAATATTACTCTGGAAACACTGTAGGTATACTTTAATATTTATTTAAAAATCTAAAAACAAAAATAATTGAACTTTTAGTTGCTGGAATTGGGAAAAGTTTTTATAATAAATCGACATTACGCGTTAGATTATAGAGTTTAGAAAATAAATGGAATTTCTGATTTTATATTCATGCTACGTTGTGAATAATGAAACCTATTTAACCCAACAAATTTTTTGATAATATACAGTCGAAAAATTGAATAAAATCAATACAAATTGGTGTCTTCGGTAATTTGAAGTTGAAGGAATAGTATAGCTTGCCCGCCAGCATTGTCATCAGTATGTTATGCTATGTCGTTCGTTTACAATCATGTGCACCTGTCGATTAATCCTGGTTACGTTAAAGTCGTTCACTAAACGTAAAATTAAGGAATAGTTTTCAGTTAATATCTAATAATTATTTGTGAACAATAAACCTCGAATCTTGATCAAATTCTTGTTATTTTGAGTTTCAACTTATCGAGAGTCGACTGCATCTACAACTAAGGAATTGATCTTTGTATTTCTGAAAGAAATATATATCAAGGTTAAGTGGGCGGACCGAAATAGCGCCGATATTCCCACATTCGACCCAAAAAGTCTAGCGTCGCCTACAAACAGTTTCTGAAGCCACTGAATAAAAAAAAATAGACAAAAATCGAATTCAAAAGAGAACAAAATGGATCCAGCATTAAAAATTTACATTGTCAGTATAATATTACAAGACAGAACAGTGACAAATGACATTTGTTGATTTTATTTCAACAATCGATTAGTCTTTATATATATTAGCTACTTTATGTTATTTTATACACAAAATTAAAGTATACAGGGCATCCAAATCTTTATTGGCAACGAATTGGTAGAATGTAAAAGTTTTATTACCATTTTATAACAAATTCCAATGCATTTTTTATATTTTGGTGAAGTTCCCGCGCCACCACCAAAATTTCAAATATTGAAACCTTTTCTCCAACAATTTTTTTTTTTAGCGATAAACAGTAGTAGTATATTTATTGTAACAAAGAATAAATAAGTTCTATGTACAAACGGCAATACCTTTTTCAATTAACGAACTTTTAAAATATTGGATCAATATATTTTACCCTAAAGGTACTTGTCTCGAATAAAAGATTATACTGCTGGGAAATGATTGGGCTTTCCAATATTTTTACTACGGAATATTTAACACAGATTCATTATAGAGATAATTTTTTTCGCATTTGTAAACATTTACCATAAACTTCCATATCCCGAATTCGTTATTTTATGTATGAAATTTTATTTAAAATAGTGAATATTTGAAAATTTGGCGACTGAACAAGCACATTCGCCATAATTTGAAATCGAAATTATATTTTGCTCAAAAACTTATATCCAACCAAACCGTTTTGTTTCAAGACCATAGACTTCCAACCCTTATCCCAAATTAATTCGTTTTTAAACACTTTTTACAAATTTCTTCCTACCATGATCTTTACAATTTTTTTTCCACTTGCATGCATTTAAAATTTTGGTGGATGATCAGGCGCATTCGCCATAATTTCAAATAAAATTTTATGCGGAAAATAAACCTAACAAATCGGTCTTTAAAAAAGTATTGTTGTCAACACGCCACTCTGTATCGGTAATGTATAATGCAGACCTTGCATGCGGCCACTACCTCTAACACATAATAACCTCAATTTTCCACAGCAGCATACGTTTCCCTCAAAATCCATAAAATTATTATGACGGATATGAAATGGAACCCACAACGCGTGCTGCCCAGCCGTCTTATTAAAAACATTTACATCCTTTTTCTTATTGACGTTATTTACCTTATTTTTTTTTGCAACCACCGCAGTCATAAAATATTAGTACGGGGAATTGTTATACTTTTCAAAAAATTCAGTGAAAAGTTTTACTTGTTTTTAATTTTAATAGTTTTCGCGTGTCTGGAATGTACACTGATGTTATTTCCGTGCATAAAAATTACAATAAAATTATAGATTGTGAATTTATCGATCTAATTTTCCTGTAAAAGGTGTTGTTTAGTTACTTTTTTTGATTTTATTATTTAAAATGATGAAATTTGCAAGAAAAAATAGTGAAAGTAGAAAAAATGTCCATCAAAGCTTCTAAGAAATCGTATTTATATTATGTATACAGGGTGTTTTCATATGATACTTACAACGTTTGCATGTAAAATTGGACAAAATGATTTGGCAGGTTGTTTTTAAATGTAAATGGGCATATTTTGATGGTAAAACCATTTCATGAACCTTTGTTTTTTATTTGATGATAGTTTGTTGAACTTTACAGTAACGGACAAGCATTAAATTAGTTTTGTCGACCTGTTGAACGAGTTTTTGTCGATGGCAATGGCTCAGGTCCAAGTGCAACAAATGAAGTGGAAAGCTTTTGAAGTTAATCGTAAATTAGAAAATTCAGAATTCAATTTACTGGACATTTTCATTCATATTCATACGAGGGTTGTATTAGATAAGTGTTGCTTATAAAAACATACTTTTCGCCTGTCAACAAATGTCAAAATATTTAGCTTTTAACGCCAAAGTTACAGACTGCAACGTTTAAAGCTGTACCTAAACTGACGGTTGTTTCAACAAGAGCGCCTTGCCTAGTAGTTTTCATTTTTTCAGTTTAAATTTATCATAGGGCGTACCTGAATATCGCTAGAAGTCAAACAATACGTGAAAAAATGACAATTTTTGTTTGCAAGGTTGTATCTCTGGAAAGAAAAAAGTTTGCATATTGCTGTTTGGCCCAAAAGATAGCTTATATATTCGAGAATAACATATCGAAAATTCGTGTAAATCGAAGTGTACGTTTTTGAGAAATCGCATTTTGAAAAAAAGGACTTAATTAGTTTTTCCGATTTTCCGGAAACATTTTTCAAGATATTGGAAATCCGGAAAAAGCATGATTAAATTACGAACATTTAAAAAAAAAACGTTTCCAATATGATTATTTGGGCCGAAATGGCGACCATTTTAAGCAAAAGATAGTTTTTAGTTTTCGAAATAACGGGTTTACGATGTATACTTTGAGCTACAAAAACGTTTTTTGGAAAAAAAGAAAAAACACGTGTCTCATGAAATCGCAAATAGAATATAGTCTCAAAGTTTCATAAAAATCAAAGACATCGATTTTTTTTGCTCGTTGAATCGGCCCTATTTCAATAGAACTCTGGATCCCTTCAAAATGGATACCCCGTTTCAAACCAACCTACGTTCGTCCTCCTATGGAATACTGCGGACCTGTATACACCTGTTTTAGCATCTGATCATAATAGACTTGAAAATGTGCAAAGGTAAGCCACACAAGACTTCCTTACGGCCGAATACAACCTAGTTATGAGCAGCGTCTTGATTCAACCGAACTAACGTATTTTAGTGAACGCAGACAACGTGGCGACTTGATAGTTTTATTTAGAGCCATATATTTAACATGTTTGGTGCTAATATGTCACCCATTTTTACTTTCAATCCTGATATTCGATTAAGGGGGGCATCCATATAAGTGAATTTTCTCTCCAACAGAATATTTCCATACTGGAATAATTTCCCTAACAGTGTGGTCTGTGTACCGTCTGTTAATGCTTTTGAAAACCAGTTAGACCAATTTGTTCAGCATTCTTAATTCTTAATTTTGTACATGTATCTTTATTTTTTGTTTTTATTTAATAGCGATAATTTTTACTTTTATGTTTTTCATCTCTTTTTGTTATATGAGCTTCATAGAACTTCGGTTCTCAGCTCATTTATTACGAACTAAATATCGTCCAAAAGTCATTTATTCAAATACCATTTTGAGGTTTTAATTTTAGGATTCATATCGAGAATTCTCTTACCGTTTTTATTCAAATTTAAAAAGATTGGCCTACTTCCTACCGTTAACATGAAAAATATGGTTTCTAGTCTGAGTATGAATAATTGATCAAGTTTTATTATTTTTTTTTCTCTGGAATGCTTTTACTAGTCTTGTCACGTTTTCGAAGCATAATAGAAAAATAAAAAACTATGCTGGCATTTAAAGTTTTTATGAAAGAAAAATGATAGATAAGTATAGAAAGGTATAAATGAAAAATTTGCATAAAATAAATATCGACTTTTTGTATAGCTTGAATACAAATTCTGGATATCTTTTATTACTTCACGTACCCACTCCGCGTTGGAAACCGCCTCCCTACACTATCAAATGGTAGAAGGGCTGAATAACTATAAATATCTTGAAACATTTGATTTTTTTTTAAATACAAACAACAGGCGTTGATCTTTTACGGCATTAGACAGAATCATTTCCATCGATAAGCGTAAACGATGGACGTCGGCGTCGGTTAGTTATCATATGAAATTGAAATGTCATGTTAGATGTCACTTTTGATTTATGTTTCCAAAGAGAAAGAGAGAGAGCTATTACAATAATACCGAGATTATATTGCACATATTTCAACCTCCGGAAATTTAATCACTATTTATATAACATCATTGAGTGCTCATTTCAAACATCGACCGTTCGTATAAGTTTTTTTATTATTAATAGAAAATTAACTTATGTATACTTTATTTAATGTAAAGGTACGTTATCAAAGTGAATAAATCACACTGTTCGGTTGACTCAGTTCATTCGTTTGCTGCTGTCAATCAGATCGTTTTGTTACTGTAAACATGGTAAATGTTGGAATTTGTAAGTCGCATGTTGTTAAAAAATATAAATATATATCCAAAGAAACGTTTTGTATTTAATTTCATACCAAGTGCATCTCGTTCAATATTGACAAAGGATATAGAAGGCAAAGGATTATCATAATGTCTGATAGTCAAGCAGCCATTAGAGAGCTGAGTTCTTGTGTAATCAGTTCCAAATTGGTGTGAGAATGCCTAGGCAAACTTAATGAACTAGGCGAGAACACCTTACTGTGGATTCCAGGACACACTGGAATAGAAGGAAACGAAATAGCAGTTGAACTGAAATACCCTTTTGGGGGCCGGAACCCTTTTGCGGAATCAGCTCCAATGTAATATTGGAAGAAATAGGTAAAGCCGAAGAAAAGAGAAGATCTGACAATTGGAAAGATCTAGTAGGTCTTAGGCAATCAAAGATTCTTCTGGGTGACTACAACCTGTTGAGATCAAATGAATACATAAGTCAAAGCAAAACTGCACTAAGAGTTTTAACAGGAATCCTAACGGGACATTGTCGCCTGAATGGGCATCTTAAAAATCTCAAAATAGTGGAGGAAGAAGATTGTAGAATTTGTGGAATGGAAGAAGAAACCTCCATCCACATACTTGCGAACTGCAATTCAGAATCCTAGGGCACAGTACCTGGGAGACTACAGGATAGTTACCTAAGTTGAAGCCTGCAGATATCCTAAAATTCCTCCGGGAAATAAGACTATAGGAGCTACTAGTTTCTGAGACTCTCCTCAGAAACTAAGTGGAAGTAAAGGGGCACAAATGATCTTTTAGGTCTCAGTGAATGTTACCCCAAAATACATACATACATCTCGTTGAATTAAATATTAAATTCAAACTAACGTCAGTCGTGCTAAAAATTTTATATGTTGGCTGTTGCCGCGATAAAATTGTTTTATCAGGCTTAATTTGACGTCTACTTTTGATTTGAGGTTGGGTTTCAAGAATTTCAATTTGTTCATTTAATCTTTCGATTCTTTAACTTGCGAGTTATTAAAAAGCTGCAAAGAACTGTGAATATTATTTCAGAGACCGTGATGAGTTATCAAAGTTAAGGGTGCCTCCAAAAAAACGTATAAATAAAACTGCTAATAGTTGATGCATTTGCTATTCATTATACTGTTCACAGCAGGCATGAAGCAAGTAAGTATACGACTAATATAAATTTTATTATCAACTTTGTTATACCTATTCAACAATTTTTATTATATTCTGTTATATATTGTTTTTCTACGCCCATGTTCGTAAATGTCAAAAATCGCGCTGACAACATTTCCTTGTAAGTGACATTTAACAATAACATACACTTAATGAAAATTTCATAACATACACGTGCGTTTCGATAAGAAAACTTAAATTTCTTTGTTGAATGCGCAGCTTCGTGCGTAAACTTTTTCACTTCGTGCGTAACGGGTTACTTACAACTCTTGTTTCGTAATATACTATTATAATGCTTAGAAATTATACCTGAAAATGTATTTACAGATAATCATGTTACTTTAGTTAAAGGAAAAACAATTATTCAATGTAGAATGTCTCTGAATAGTTTAATAAAATATGATCCATACCCACATAATACTTATGTGAAAATGTTGATATGCAAAATTATTTTTTTATAGATATATTGTGCTTCAAGCTGGAAATGAAGATGGTATTTTCAATGGAGCATAGCAAAACTTATTGTTAGCTAATGTTTTTATCACACATAACTTATTCTTAAGTTATCTGTGGTTTCTTCTTCTTTTTCATTAGATAAGCTTTATTTGACGTTTACTAGATTCTCATACTATTTTAACTGTTTGGCAACATAGTCCAGTTATGACAGCTATGATGTGCAAGTACACTTATACAAAGAATATATGCTTACGCACTTACATATATTTAACAACAAAACGAAATAATTATTATATTATTTTCAAAATGTTCGAATAATTTGGCCACTATTTCCATAAACTTTGTCTCAGCCAACACCTGGATCAATTATTTCATTCCAAAACAAAAATAGCAGAAACTAATTCCAGCGGGAGCAGGATGTTCTTTGTAGATACTCAATTTATCATTCATTCTGTACCCCGTTTTCTTTGAAACAATGTATAGGGCGAACAAAAGATGTACTAAGACAAAGCGATCCCTACAATATATTTCGTATTTTATTAATAACGAACAGGTGTCTTACATTATCTAGAGAGCAATTCAGTACGATTTTTATGATTTATTCTTTAAAAAACGCTCAACTTATGGCTCTGCGCTGCGGCAGTATAGTAGACTCTGCGATTCTCCTTTCAGAACCGAGCAAGTGGTGCAGTATTAACGCCGGCACGCATCCAGATAGGTCCGCCTGACCTGGTATGAGTTTTTTAGAAGTTTTCTCGTAGCAATAGACACATTATGAGTCAGTACAATACACACTTATCACCGGTCCCTCCACTCCTATCATCTGTTCCCAAAATCTTCATTCCCTTCAATGCTAGTTGGAGAGCACAGACATCATTTATTTTTTTCTGAATACTGCGACCTTTGCAGATCTATTCTGGTCGTCTCTATTTTCAGAGCTCGATATCTAGCTTTATTCTATTTGTTAGACCTATTAGCCTGGATACCGCCTCCCTTGCCTAGCTCTCTGCCCTCGGTTTTTCTTCTCCGAATAATTGAAACCGCACCCTTACTAGGCGTTCTCACTCACAGAGTATGTGCTCCATGGTTTCGTCTTCTTCCTGGCAAAACCTACTACATAGGCTGTCATCTTCTAGGCCAATTGTGTGCATATGCTTCCTTAGCCTAAAATGTCCGGTCAGCATTCCCGCCATCATCCTCGTCGTTTCTCGACTATGTCATAGTAGGTCGCGTGACAGTTTTGCAGAAGGGCTTTTTAGGAATAGTTTAGCGTGCCTTTGTCCTGGAGTTTTATGCCACCAGCGCAACACCTGGTTGGTTGGTAAACAGACGAAAACAGGCCGGGCTAGTGGGCCCCAACACTGCAGCCGTTGGCTTATTGTATTGTCCTGTCTGTCTGTTAGTCCGTGAGAAGATTTGTGACCTTGATGAGTTCTAGAAGTCTCTTCACAGTATCTCTTTTGGTGAGGTTGTATATAGGGTCATCCGGCCCTATCTGTCTATACCTCCACCAACGTAGAGCCTCACATTCGAAAATTATATGGGTGGCTATTTCGTCCTCCTCACCACATAATCTACATGTAGGTTCTTCTTGGATGATTCCCATTGTGTGAAGATGCTTACCAGCCTGATATCTCTCCTATTTAACTTCAGGATTTCTTCAGTAAGTTTTGGTATGGATTGTTTAACCATCAGTTTACTGTGTTTGAGCTTCGGAATTGTTTGCCAGTATTTGAGGTGTTGTTTGAGCACCCACTGGTTTAATGTGGTTCTTACCGAAGCCTTTGTTACACCGGTTGCCGGTTCAAGGCCGGTGTGGCCGGTTGCCGATCCTTCTCGTGCTGGGGCGTCTGCTTTTTCGTTTCCTTCAATACCCTTGTGACCTGGCACCCATTTCAGGGTTACCTTATTTGTGGCACTGAGTTTTTTAAGGTTTTCTAAGCACTCCCAGACAAGTTTGGATTTTATTGCACTACTATTAAGTGCTTTGATTGACGCTTGACTGTCTGAGCAGATAAGAATGTTTTTACCGCTGTATCCCTTCCTTATGTTTTCTCTCAGACATGAGTCAATTGCGTAGACTTTTGCTTGGAATACAGTGGTATTTACTCCCAGTGAATGACTAATGTCACATCTGGGGGATTGACCGTATATTCCAGCGCCAGTACCAGTGTCCGTTTTGGAACCGTCAGTGAACCAAATTATTTCTTGTTTGGGTGTTTCCTTGAATTCTCCTTTCCAATCTATTTCGATGTTAAAGGGTTTTTCTAGTGATGTGGTCGGCGTCATATAATCAGTACCCATAGTTAGTATGGGATTTGTGATTATAGTGATAATTGTCGCATTCCCATTGGGGTGAGGGTTCCAGTTATTGTTTAATTGGAGACGATATGCCCCAATTCTAGCCTCTGCTTTGACCATTAGGTCAATTGGTGGGAGGTTTAGAATTGTTTCCATGGTTGCTGTCGGAGTACTTCTTTGTGCTCCAGTGATGCACTGACACGCCAGTCTCTGGATTTTGGTTAGCTCTAGGATTGCCTGTTTTTGGTTAACCTTAGGCCACCAGACGAGTGCGCCGTATGTTATCATGGGTTTTACAACCGTTGTGTACAGCCAGTGTACCACTGCCGGTTTCAGTCCCCATATGCTTCCAATCGCTCTTTTTAGTGACATCAGTGTCATCTTGCTTTTGGTAGTTATCTTCTTTATGTGTTTGTTCCAGGTTAGCTTCGTATCCTGGATGATTCCTAGCGCAACACCTTGTTGTTTATCCATTGGTGGATGCTCTCCTTAGTGAAGTTTTTTGTAATCCCACAGGAAGATTCTGGCTCTATCATGACCTCAGTCGCTGCCTGCTTGGCTAATTCATCGGCCTTTTCATTGCCTATTTTTGTAGTGTCTATTAATATTGTGTAGCAACTTAAATTCCAGGTGTAGAAATTACACATCGTTTATTTTTTTTCTGAATTTATAGAATTGCGATGTATGAGGAAGGTCGGCAGTTGTTCGGAAGTTTCCAGCTCACTAACTTTATTAAACCGGTGAACCATTTTATGGCGCCATATGTTCCTTATTCCAATCTTTAATTCATTCTGGGATTTGTTGCAAAGTTTGTGTTTGAAGGTAGAGAAATAACAAACGGAAGGGAGGAGAATAAATCTATTTGGAAAAAATCAGTGTGTGTGAAATTCATGATTGTAGAAGGTTTTTTTATGGAGAAAGTTACTTAATTATTTATGGTTGGGATAAAAGTAGTTCTAGCTTTGTCTTTACTTAAAATAATGTTTTTAAAATTAGGTTTCTTAGTTTTAACTATACAAAATCAATATATTTTTTCAACCAAGTTAAATTTATTGAATAGATGAGGCTTTTACTTGATGAAGATCCAGAATTTCACGGATATTGACATTTGTCAATATCCGAAAAAATTCCCTATTAATGCACTGTATAAATTAAATTTTTTTCATTATACCTCCGCTCGTTTGAGAAAGCTACTGTGTTAGCGAAACGCGTCACGAATTGTATATTGAACTTAGTTCAAATATAATGAAGATTTAGGCCCGGTTGTAAATGAATAGTTCAACTGTGGTTCTGCGTTGAACCGAGTTTAATTGCAAATTTTTGTTGTAAGTACGTCAGTCACTACTGATATGTGGTTCAAATAGAAGTTTACGAGAACGGTCCTCGAAGAGCATTCAAAGGCGGTTCAAGAGGGTTTTGGCATATGACGTTGAGTTGTTAACCTCAAAAAGTCAGGTTGAATATCTGATAATTCATTATTTCATTCAAAATGAACGAATTATTAGAAGAATTAACAGACGATGAAGATTTTTTACAAATTTTGAATGGTTTTTTACATCCTAGAAGACCGCAAACCTTTAGAAATAGACCCAGTCATTTTGAAATATGGTCTGATATTGAATTTAAATTTAGATTTCGATTAGAAAAACGAACTGTGACATGTGTAATCGATCAGATCTCAAATATATATAGTTCCAATCCAAATAAACGAAAATGAAACGAATTATCATAAGTAACATCACATCACACCATATACGTTACGTATAAATAAGGTTAGGATATACGGGATATACGCGCAAATCAACACTGTCAACTGTCAGTCAACGATCAAGTTTGGCATGGGACATTAAAATTTCAGATGAAAA
Organism: Lochmaea capreae; assembly: GCA_949126875.1. Taxonomy (NCBI): domain Eukaryota; kingdom Metazoa; phylum Arthropoda; class Insecta; order Coleoptera; family Chrysomelidae; genus Lochmaea; species Lochmaea capreae. The sequence goes on from OX421400.1 coordinate 5,108,277, forward strand.
GCGTAGTTCAGTGCAAGCAACGTGACCTGAACGGCGTTCAACCAAACTAATATTGATCTTGCACTCTACACCGAAAACCAAAATGAACGGCTCTGTAGCAGAATAGCGCTGGTCAAAATCGCGCTGGTCAAAAAAAGCGCTGGACAAAATAGCGCTGGACAAAAACAGCGCAGGACAAAAACAGCGCTCCATAAAATAGCGCCGCCAAAAGATAATTATGCTTCTTTATTTTACTACTACTACTACCTCTATAAAAATAGACTATAGTACCGAATTAGCATAACATATTTTTCATAAATTACAGTCATAACAATAGTTTTCCTAATTCAATTAGTCAATTCAACATCGCTTTCCGACCAGCTGACAGTGATCAAAGTGTTGGTAACTGTCTATAACAATATCACAATATAAAGAACGGAAAACAAGTAAGAACAACAATCAACATTTTTCATCATACTTCAACACATATCGCTTCCCGACCAACTGACACAGATCAAAGTGTAAACAACTACTTGTCAGTGTCATATTTATTTAAAGTCTAAAAAAATGCAATTTGGCAAGTCTCGGAAAGGAGGTGCTACATTATTCCACGAAGGATATAATTACCGAAATGACAAGCAACGTGAAATTGCATTTTTTTAGACATTAAATAGATATGACACTGACAAGTAGTTGTTTACACTTTGATCTGTGTCAGTTGGTCGGGAAGCGATATGTGTTGAAGTATGATGAAAAATATTGATTGTTGCTCTTACTTGTTTTCAGTTCCTTATATTCTGATATTGTTTGTTGTAAAGCAAGGTTGATGCTTAGCGGTGAAACTTGATTTATCAATCACATCCTACTATAATAGTTGATTTTGTAAGGATATTTCAACCGGCGCTATTTTATGGAGCGCTGTTTTTGTCCTGCACTGTTTTTGTCCAGCGCTGTTTTTGTCCTGCGCTGTTTTTGACCAGCGCTATTTTGACCAGCACTATTTATGTCCAGCGCTGTTTTGTCCGGCGCTATTCTGCTACAGAGCCGTTGGAAATAAACACGTTTGGTGTGGAATTTTCTTACCGAATACCACACGAGTTCAAATTAAATCCGGAAATTTTTTCGAGCTCATGAATATTTTTAGAAAATTACCCCGAGTCGAAGACGGAAATAATTTGACCTCTAGTGGTATTACTAGTGAAAATTATAATAATTTTCGATTGTCTATATCAGAGTTCCAAATGGGAAATTCACGAAATGGAATAAAGAAGCGCCGAATACTGAATTTAATTAAAAGGGAATTTATTGTAGTTTAGTAATGGGTCGTTTTATTATCAGTTCCGTTGATTAATGAACATCAGACATGCTTTCTTAAAACTAATCACTTGTCTACGAAGAATAATCAAAAAGTTTTTATGTGTATTTGTATGTGAAACTAATCAATATAATTGATAAGGGGTGATTGGAGTGACATTTCGTAAACCAAAATAAAGTTCAGTAAAACTTAAGGCGTGTCCACACTATGCCGCTGTTTTCCACTTGGCATGGCCAGTTGGCAAAGCCGATTCGATGTTGACTTGACCGTTGGCATGTGTCAATAAGCCAGCCGTGTGTAAATGAAAATCGGTCTCCTTCAAAGAAAGCTAATCAGAACGGAGAGTGGGGACGTGTCAACAACTGGCCTCTAGCGGCTTCAGTTGTGATTCAGACTGTCTGCGAGTAGAGGTGGAGAACTATCGATACTTTTGACCATCGAAAAATATCGATATTTGTTTCCGACTATCGATAGTTTACTTTACTGCCCATTACTGGGCTAAAGTTAGGTTAGAGAAGATCTCTACGACGGAATATGCCTCTCCTGGAATGTAATGTATGTGTCGACTGTTAGTAGTGTAACAGAAAATATATTATTTTATGGTCCGGTCCAAGATTATCTATAGTCCGGTCACTTCGTCATTTCACTTGTCACTTGTAAGTCTTGTGACTTGTCTACTGGAGAAGAACTCAGCCCAATGCTCCAACTCTGACAAAAATATTTTTGCATACCTGGTTCGTCAGTGGAATGTGAAAGGGCTTTCAGTATTGCTGGTGCCATAATCTCTGACAGAAGATCCCGACTAAAACCCAAATAATGTATAATCCTATCCTGCAGAATGCAGGAATTAATTAATTTTCTTACTATTGAAAACTATCGATAGTGCTCCACCTCTATCTGCGAGTTAGCACCTTCTTTCAAATGGAGTGGACGAAAAAGACAGTTATTAATTTGACAAATATTTGACGGGATCGTCTCGTTTTGTGAACAGTGTGCGGCTGAACTAAAATGAATGCCAACACATAATTGGACAGTTTTACAGAAAAGTGTGTTGTTTCGTTTGATGGAAAATCTACAGTTCGGTAAAATTTTCAAATGGAAATTAATACTTATCTTAACGACTTGTAAGAAAAAACTTGCCCAACTATTAAAAAAAGTCTAGTTGAGGAGAGTTTTCCCGTAATATAAAAACTGGCCAAACGAGTTTTTTCAATGTTTGGGTCAACATATTTATGCGAACAAACATTTTTAAGAATGAAGTGCATCAAGAGCAAAAAAAGGTCTCGCCTTACAGACGATCATCTTCATTACCTACTGAGGGCCGCCACTACAAAATTTGAACCTGACATCAAGAAGTTTGCCCTACAAAAACAAACTCAAGTTTCGCATTAATTATACCGTACTATAATTAGGTATTTTCAGAAATAAAATATTTCATTTTTCAAACCTTATTTCTCTAGGGACAATACACTTTCTGACGTCGTTCATCGTTTTTCTTTTCCTATCGAGAGACTCAATTAAGTATTACATCATCCAACACAGCAGAAATGAAATAATTGATTACATTTATTTGGGAATGAAAAAGAATCTTTCAATAATTGCAATTCTTTGAAATGGGATGTTTAATTTCGACCAAATAGATCTATTGTGTGCTCAGTTAATTGATTGATCGATTGATTGGTTCAGCACACCAGTTAAAGGCTTAGAGTCCTCGGCACCTCAGCCTTTAGGCTTTTTGTGCTCTTGGATGTGCCGTTTATGTGAAGAGACCAGTAGCCCTTATCAGGCTCAACAGTCTTTTCACTAGGTCCTTCTTGGAGAAATCCTCAATTGGATGTTCTAATCCTAGGAGTCTATATCTCCAATGAGATAATGCTTCACAATCGAAGATAATGTGAGATGCTGTTTCCTCCTCTTCCATGTACAAACGACAGATAGGTTCCCCCCTATATATGCCGATTGCATGCATGTGCTTCCTTAGGGTACAGTGACTGGTGAGTAAACCCGTCACTATCCTTATCTGGCCCCTGCCAAGGTTTAGTATTTCATTAGTCAGCGTCTCCGAAGGTTTTTTGACCAGGAGTTTGCAGTGTTCCTGTTTTGGCACGTGTCTCCAGAGTACGACTGATGTTTAGTTTGAGTCTACCGAGATGTACTACCACGTGCAGCAGTTTTAGATATCCCAAATACTGGTTCAGGACCAGGGAATACAGTCTCAGACCCTAGCTTTGCTAAGATGTCTGCCTTTTCATTTCCTACAATGCACTTGTGCCCCAGGACCCACTTAAGAGTAACTCCATTATGGTTATCCAGGGTTATTAGTTTTTGTAGACAGTCCCAGACCAGCCTAGATCTGAGGACATGCTAAAGATTTTAGTGCTACCTGACTATCGGAAAGAATAAGGATCTTGTGGCTTCTATCCCCTTTCGATATTTAGTTGAAAACATGTCGATAGCGTAGGTTTCTGCCTGGAATACAGAAGCAAGATTCAGTTAAAGCTCCCTCTCTAATATTATTCCTTTGAAGGATCTGTTGAGGTTTAAAAGAAATAAATTCCTTAAGAATTATTCGAGTAAGTCAGATATAACAACTTTGGCGAATGGAAATGGTGTCGCATCTACGAGGGATTTATTGACGAATAGCATAAGACGCAATTAATACGTAGGTTATCTATTGATTGGGTATTAAATAATAGCTTCAGCTCCGTAAATTATTACTCCAACCCAAATATTGGAATAAAATGGTTTACCATTTAAATTGAAATCAGTGAACGTTCCAGTGACTTAACGACAGACGTTCAACCGATTTACTGGGTTTACATTGGGCGTATCGAGAGATATAAGATGTCGAGACGGAGTATTATTTAATAAATACGACTTTAGAATTTTAAGCGAAATATTTACATTTATTTGAGTTTAATAACTTATACTTATACGGTTTTTCTAAGCTGATGAGTTTAATGTTATTGCTCTTCACTCCAGAAAAGTGTGTTGAAAACAAATATAAAAACAATTTGTTAACGTATTAAACAATATTTTTTAGTGTTTATTAAATGAATATTCTTGTTTGCAGCTAACATATTCGTGACGATAGCGTGGAGGCTAGCTGCACCTAGCCAGCCAGACGAGACCACGAGGAAGAAAAAGAAGAAGAAAAAGATAAAGAAGCGTAAAAGAGGCAGAAGCGGGCGATGCGCGCCGCCGGCGGCGCACCAACCAGCGGTGGTAACGAAGAGTACGCCGAGTTGGCAGACCTGGGTGGCGGACATTATGGCGGTAGTAGTACCCAACCGATGGGTACTCGCTCTACGTACGTCCGTCATACGGCCGGAAGAAGTGGCGGAGGCAGGGCGCCGATACCTGCCGAAGCGGAAGACGTACTCGGTCCGACGAACGGTAGTCCAAGAAGCTATTCGAGGAATCGTTCTGGACTGTACTATTCGCCACCGGGGACTTCGTATACTATCGTGGAGCGACCTAGTTCTGTTATGCAACACCATTCTAGTAGAGATTATGCCTACAACTCCTTAAGTAGCCCTAGAGGTAAGTTTTTTTTAAAATTCTTCAATCAAACTTATCATAAGCATGTTGATATTAATCATTTATATGGTAATAATGCATGCATGTGTGAAAGGGAGATCGATGAAGAAAAAGATGTACATAAAATTGATCCTCGTGAAGGCATGACATCTGTCGTGGTTTATTTAGAGTCGTATAGAATTTGAGAGGAATGCTTTTGGATAACAAAAAATGTTTTCTTTTACTCGGGCTTTGAAGTTTTCAAAGGAACTTCAGTAGTTAGGTTTGTAGAATTTACTGACAGTGGCATGAAAAGATGAGCCAAGATGTTTGTTTTTTATAAAAAAAACTGTTTTCAAGGCAGTAGTTGGGATGCCCGGAAATTGGGAAATGCTTTTTTTCGTGAACAAGTTTACTCACGTATTTATAGACATTGGGAAACAATTTTCTAAAAAATCAAGTATGGCATCGAACGTTTTCACGACTATCCTGATCATCCTGAACATCCTGATGATAATTATATACTTATACCCCCTTCTTGACGTACGACCTCTTGCGCTTATGTCACACCTCACAGCAGCTACATGAGAATATTTAGTACTTTTCCAAAGCCCCCCTTTCGACAAACGCTCACTCCCGCTCTTGTAGTAGCTTCGCTAATCTACTTTTGTAGTTTATTTTTCTTGGATCTTTTTAGCCTGATGATGATAATAATTTACCGAAACTAATTGGGATATTTCAATACATTTTGTGGTTTGATATTGAGTTTTATTGAACCTATTTGGACTCTAATCACATTTGATAAATGGATGAACTAAAATTTTATTCCAATTCTCAATATATACTCTTTTAGCATTTTATAGTATTTTTCATTTTCCGTTATTTTCAATCTCCTGTATTCTGAGCTCCCTATCCCAAGATTTCTTATTAATTTTTTAGTATCTTCAATTGATTTCTTTCAATTTCTCCACGGATCTCAGGATAATTGGATTTAAACCCAGTACCAGCAGGTTTTATTTTATTTAACTTTATCCATTGAGTTGATGGGTAGCTCTAATAGTGTACTGCCATGCATAAACTGTGGCCTTTTCATGGAATTTACTATAATAAATACTTAATAGTAACATATTTCGTTAAATATGTTGATTTCGTGTTTAAATTATCGTTTTTCTCGAAAGCATGTGAAATAATTTCCCTTATAGTTTCTATATCCTTTTCAATACTTTTTTTAAATTACTTGTATTTAAGTGGTTGGGAAATGGTTTACATACCCATATCTCACTGCTTTCTCTAAACTTTTTTATTTATCAGACGAAGTTTAGGAAATTCATGTTTGCCTCTAACCACTTGTTTAATCTTTATGCTTAATAGCCTAGTCAAAGTACACATAAAACCTCACAAAAAATACAAAAAAATTTAAAATCGGGTATTTGAAAGGGTTGTGTTTAACGTGAGAAAAACTTTACGATGTTAGGCATGCGAAATACTTTCAAATTTGAAAAAGTAGATTTTTTGACTGTAATATCAGTTTATTATAATACCTATTTAATAAATACTTATCCCAGCGAAAATTCCTCTTAGATTCAGCATTGCAAATGAGCATAAAACATTATTATTATAAAAGCAAAGCCATCAATATTTAGAATTTTAAACGAATGCTTCTTAAAAATCTGTTTTTTTCGCATGCTTAATTTTACTTGTTTTTTTTAGACTTCATTCAATTATATCTTTTTTCGAAATTAATATAATTCAATGAAACTTTACTACTAAACACTTTGAAGCATCTACTTTCGAAACTACTATAAAATTTTTCTATAAATATCAAATTTTTTAAATAATAGACAATTATTTAAAATAAATACTTAAATCAGAGGTCTGTCAGCAAACCTTCTATAACTTTTTATACCGTTTATGATATTATCTAAAAATTTGTGAACATTATAATGAACCTATTTAGAAGTGATCGCGATACAAAAGAACAAGAAAGAGAAGGGAGCACAAATAAAGGTGAAAAAACAGGTGAGAGAGTGTGGAAAATCGATGATAATACATTAAAAAAATATTTTTTTTTGCAATGTATTTGTAGATACCCCATTTTAGAACACATTTCATATGAATTTTTTTTTTCTGAATGTCATTGTTTATTTACTATCGTAAAATTAAAAACATGAAAATTGATGATGTTCAAAAATACTATTATGGAAATTTCATATATATTTCAAAAACTAATGCAGATACAAAAAAAATGTTCAGACAAATTTTGTAGACAAATGTATTAGCTACAATTTTTGATTTGGAAATTTTTCTTTATATTTATTATTTAAACAATTAGACCGAAAAAACAAAAACAAAAATTTTCGGAAAATCGTTTTTCTCATGTTAATCACAACCCTTTTAAATACTCAATTTTGAATTTTCATTTTTTTGTGTTTTTTGCGGCATTTTACGGATACTTTGTGTACCTTGACTACGCTATAATGCTTTTAATATATTTTCCAGGTACATATTTGGGTTCAAACCCGAACTTCAGTACAACATCTGGTCGTACTTCGAATAATAAGAAACGTCCCATTTCACCTGAACAAGTTCTTCGCCTTTTCGGCTCCAACAATCCAACTTCATCAACAGCTAAAACAGGAATTGAAAGACCTAGAAGGTCACCGGCTAGTAGCCCCCCATCTACAGCTCACCAAGTCAACAGGGAAGTGAACTATAGAGCTGCTTACGTGCCTAGCGTACACGAACTAGCGACCAGAACGGTAACGATGGTGAGGGAGCCTCAGGATGGGACTCACGGATTCGGGATTTGCGTTAAAGGAGGAAAGGATGCTGGTACGTTTAATATCTTTAATTGCGATTAAATATGTCTGAACGCTAAGAATTTCTTCATGTGTATAAACATTCCTCTCCAAAATTTCCCAATTCAAACATTGATTCAATTCTCATTCGACCTCTCGGCATTGGCCCGACGATATTTACACGACAAAAACGTATTTAATAGTTTCGTACTGTGCTGTGTATTTTGTGTTTGCCGAACAATGGGAACATTTTACTGTGGTTTACATTTGAAATTCATAACAAAATGGAAATGTCTCGGTGGTTTCGATATAGTCATTATCGTCGAAATTTATGGACCTAATTATAAACATGGAAGTTTTAAGGTTTGCGTTTCCTTCTAAAAGTTCGCAGTTCGAGAAACTGTAACGCTTAGTTAGTTACAGTAAAGTTATTTTAGTTTATCTAGTATGCATTTATTTAAAAATTAGCAATAGAAGGAACTAGGATAGGAGTGTACGGGCCAGGAACCAAACCTTCCGAAAGCTTGTGTAATCAGTGCCAAATTAGTATGGGAATTTCTAGAAAAAATGAACTAAGCAAAAACAATATAGTCAGCTTACTGTGGATTCCAGGACAGACTGGAATGAAATAGCAGATGAGCTATCAAAGAACACCCTTTTGCGGTATCAGCTTCTAAACTAAAGCCTGTAGATATCCTAAAATTCCTCCGGGAACTAAGTAAAACTAAGTGGGCTCAATAGATCTTATAGATCTCAGAGATTTTCACCCCAATATACATACATACATCATCTCATCTTTATTTCTCAACGCCTTTGGTGCATTCCTAAAAGCCTGGACGCTTCTAGGTATGCTGCAATTCTGCTGTGCAGTAGCTCTCTACCCTTTTGCAGCGTTATTGGATAAATTCCGATCGTTTCCGTCGATTTAAATGAGTTTATAGTTCATTTTATTTGTTCATAGATTCCTGGTTAGATTAGATTAGTAATTGAGTGGATCTTTGTCCTTACCCACTGCGACCTTTGAAGATCTACTGTGGTCCTCCCTATTTTTAGCCTGGATACCGCTATGCGTACCTCTCTGCCCTCGGTTTTCCTTCTCCGAATAGGTGAAACCGCACCCTTACTAGGCGTTCTCACTCACAGAGTATGTGCTCCGCGGTTTCGTCTTCTTCCTGGTAAAACTTACATAGGCTGTCATCTGCTAGGCCAACTGTGTGCAAATGCTTCCTCAGTCTATAAAGTCCGGTCAGCATTCCCATCATCATCTTCGTCGTTTCTCGACTTCGACATAGTTTCCTAGTTGCTATGTTTTCAGTTTCCATGTTCTTTAAACTTTGTTATCTAGAGCGTGAGCTAGGAAAGTGAACTTTGAAAAGTACTACAGTTTCAAGAAAGTACATTTTGTTTGGTTTATAGTTTTACTTGAAGTTTAAAACTTTGAAAAATATAAAAAAGATTGTGGTTTGATTTTCCAAAAAATGAACAAAATAATAATAATAATGAATACACCATAAGGAACATACGGAAGATATTAAGACACTCACTGTTGGGTCAACAACGACAACTTGTCGGGTTGTTGAGTTATCCGTTCTCCGTCACTTTAAAAAACAAAGAGACGGACGCGAATCCGATTTATGTTTCTTCTAATATAAATGTTTTTCAATTTCAAGTACTTTATGGATTCACCGGAGTGGAAATGCTTGGGATAAAAATGCTGAAATAGGCTTCATTCCGCACACATACACAAAGGAATTTTTAATTGGAATTCCATGCTTACAATAACAATCTCCGAGATTTTACGAAGTATCATAAAGAATATAAAACCGTATAAAAATTTTCCATTGAATACAGGGTGAGTTTTTAGCGAGGATGAAAACGAACAAGCTAAATAATCGACACTAGCATTACCGTTTACTTCAAATCACATGGGACAAAAAGAAGTGATACTATAAAATTGAATCCAGACATTCACAATACAAATGTTGTGTAGTGGAGCTGGAAAACGGGTTTTGTCAACTTGACACGAACATGACGTGAAGCTTCTATTTAACCGACAATGAGATTGTATTTTTATCGTCCATACACTAAAAACCTCAGGCCATCAGAACAATGGTTGAACCTCTGTTTATTTATTTGAAAGGAAAGAAATCAGCGCCTAAACTATCAACACTGTTTTAGTTCTGTGTTTAAAGAGGCATCTTAATTAAGGCAGGAAATCAGCCCTGGGGTATATAAAATCCAACCCTAGGGTATACAGATTGCGTAAATTACATCGGAACCGTCCGGATTACACCAGTACGACAGAAAAACAGCTGAAAGAGAGAGAAAGAATAATTATGCGCGGTCATTAAGGCGTGTACTTTGTTTCACCTTAGGGGTGTATCCTTATTTCCCGAGACTGGCCGAATGCTCATTGCCCCCCTATTTTAACCGCTGTTGCCAGAAGCGCAGATTAATTTGTACAAATGATATTTTTGTCTAGTTATCGTTGACTTTTTTTCGAGGGTGAAAATACAGCACGTTTGTGCCAGCATTACGCCAAATAATCTTAGAGATATGAGATCTAATCTTTATCACAGATTTGGTTATTGTCTGGCACAGGAAGATGGTTTATTTGAGCACTTAATTCATTAAAATTATGTTTACCTTTAGAATGGATTTTTATTTTTATTTTTTCAGGAAGTTTATATTTTATGTTTAGAATAGGTGTAGGTACCTACCTTCTTATTTTATTTTTTCAATTTAATTTATTAATGGAAGGGATTTTTAGTTTATTAATTATGGTTCTCTCAAGAAATGCTGTTTTATTTTCAAGTTACAATGGCTAAAATAATATCCTATTGTAGTTAGAAATTGTCAACTTGGTCTGAAATGATCATGTTGACAAAAATGAATTTTAAGATGTACAGGTTACGTAATAACGATTGTATTTTTTTATTTCTTTAACACCCTCACTCCTTCCATGTTGGGAGCATACTGAATACCACCAACTAGTGAATTCTCTCTGTAAAGGACCATTCGGCCGGTCTCGGGAAATAAGTATACACCCCTAAGATGAAACAAAGTGATGACCGCGCACAATTATTATTTCTCTCTCTTTCATATATCGTTGTCGTACTTGTGTAATCCGTGGCCAGGGTTCCGATGTAATTTACGCAATCTGTATATCCGTAGTGTTCCATTATAATTCGTAGCTTACACAATTTGTTAAAGTCTTCAGTTTAATGTACAAACAAAACTTTCTCGACAACGTTTTTTAAGATTGATACCGATCTCGGTTACATCCAAGAGAACAGGTGTTCCAACAACTGGCAGTTCCACATGTTCCTAGCCGTGATTTGTGTTTCCAATAAGAGAGAGCACACCGAAAATCTCGTATAGTGGTCTTCCTTTGTTTCCATCACTCCTCGTTACAATTAAAATAAAATTTTCGTCTCGTTATAATGGCAGATAAAGTAAAAACAAAAGTAATTCGTATAACTTCTAGTTAGTTTCGGTTTTTAGTTGAAAAGTTCCACTGATATGGGAGAAAACCGTGAAATTAAAGTTAGCTGCAAAAGTTTTAGTCATTGGGTGGAAAAATTAATTTTCTTTAGTAATAGAACTTTAGAGTTTCATGGTTATTTAAAAGAAATATCGTCCACAATATAGAGAGTGATTCATTGAGTCTCTTAACTGTAGATTATGTATCCCTAAAACTAACCGGGAGCACACTGCCCTTACCGGAAATTTTGGCGAACCCCGTAGTGTTCCAACTAGTGATAGGGATCTTTATCGAGTCCAACATTCATGGACTGGGGACCTCCGAAAGACGGCATATCTACATTATACCTCGTGCTCATTGGTATAATGCTACTCATCTTAGTAAATTAAGATGCAACCTAGCGATCAAAGTGTTTCGTTGCAGGCTGTACCACGATGTTTTCCCAGTGGTCACCCATCCAAGCACCAATCGCGCTCAACACTGCTTCATTCATTCATTCGATTGGGTTGTGCCTTTGTACCATTTTCCATGTTATCTACTTCCATTCCGGAAGTCTCCTTTAGAACCTTCTTCAGCTAACTGGTCAGCCATTTAATAACCTGCAATTCCCTTATGTGCCGGCACCCATATTAGAGACACTTTGCTGTCTCTTGCTAGCCTGTTGAGGGATTCTTTACAGTTTTTTACCAATCTAGACCTAGTTGTTGGCATAAGAGTCGTTTCACTACAGAGCTGGGTCGACGTCTATTTATCTTGAATTCAAATTTCTATAGAAATATAGACGCATATTTGACAAAGGACCCTGCACACTTTATATGGGAAAATGGCTCTCCGTCAAATTTCTTGAATTTTTGATATGTTGTAGAATTGATCATTCTGGTGAAATGTTTCAATGAGCGCAACACGATCCTATGACTAGTTTTCGAGATACTGGGTGTTAAATATGAGAAATATTCACTTTTCATCACTCCGTATCTCCCAAGTTATGTATGTATGTATTTTGGGGTAACATTCACTGAGACCTAAAAGATCTATTGTGCCCCCTTACTTCTACTTAGTAAAAATTCATTGACTTTAATTTTTGTTACTCGAAATTATTGAAGCCTAATGAAAAATAGGCCGTATCTCGATAAACACTGATAATTGTAAAAAGTACCAAAGGGCAAAAAAGTTTCAAAAATAATGTGTTTGAATAATGGTGCCACAATAAGCATTAAATTGCAACGAACACAATAATTTTGGGGGGGGTTTAGGGGATCTCAACTCCCATACATTTTTAACGGGGTGCAATAATTCTTTAATTTTTTTTTTAAGATGCTCTAATCATAAGAAAGCCACTTGTCAACTTTCATTATAATATATCGAACAACTGTCGAAATATTTGAAAAATTCAATTTTCATTTGGTAACTTCGAAGGGTTGTAACTTTTTTCGCATGCACATTTGTACTAGGGTAACTTGGGTTGGATGGAGTTATTTTTAGCCCCAGAATATGTGGTATGATTTATGACCTGCCTTTTTGTTACACCCTGTATACGGAGTGATGAAAAGTGAATATTTCTCATATTTAACACCCTGTATCTCGAAAACTAGTTATAGGATCGTGTTGCGCCCTTTGAAACATTTCCCCAGAATGATCAATTCTACAACATATAAAAAATTTAAGAAATTTGACGGAGAGCCATTTTCCCATATAAGGTGTGTGGGGTCCTTTATTTGTTAAAAAGATTTTCGTTTGCCTTAAACGTTTTATTTTTACATTCTCTTTGTGAGAGGCCCCAAGGTCTCGTTAAACGCAAAGGGAAACCAATCTCGACGTTCAATTCTATTAGTTTTTCAAAATTCAAATATTAAAAAAGCCAATAAGGAAAGTTTAGAAAATTCTAAGTTGTTCATAATATTTTAACTCAATTATCGCTTTGACTTTTTGCTGTTGAATTAAAAAGCGGAAAAAAATAATTCCATTGGTGGCTCGTTAAACGTTGCGGGTGCAATTCAGATTATTTATACAGGGTCGAATAGAAAGATCTCTTTATTATGAAAGTACCACTTAAGCTACATCGACTATAACGTAAGGGAATTTCCATCTACCATAAGCGTACAAGTAAATTTTCATAAGGGATCAATTAATTTGTAAAGGACGTACTATAAAATTTCTATAGGGGGTTAAAATACCGTTCACCAATGACGAACGTTAAAATTTTTCGAAGGGATTCATTTATTAGAAAAAAAATTTCTATTCTCCATAAAATTGGTTATAAGGGATCAATATATTTGTAATCATTTCTATATAACGTGCATACGATAACATTCACCATTGACGTACGATGAAAAATTCAAAAGAGGTTCATTTTTGTGACTTCATTCCTGTATTCCATTCCAGGTATAGGAGTGTACATTTCACGAGTCGAAGAGGGAAGTGTAGCTGAACGGTCTGGACTACGTCCTGGAGATTCTATCTTGGAAGTGAACGGAACTCCCTTCACTGGAATATCACACGAAGAAGCATTAAAAGTAAGAGTTTTCTGTTGAATTTTTGTTAGGGTCAGTAAAACTTGATCACGATATATTCCATGGTATCAAACACAAAATCTCTTTCGACATAATATTTCAATATTAATTTCAACCCATTAGGATAAGATAAGAAATAAATATAAATGCGTCTTAATAAGTTATTTATAAGCCGAACCCGGATCATATTTTATTTATATGACAAGCCGGCGATGTTCTTTGCTATCATTTTCGTTTTTATATCGTCCTTGAGAGAAAACATCATGGAAACGTAGGAGAGAGAGACTTGTCGGCGACGGGCTCGTAAACAGTTCTTCGAAATATAATTTGATAACTCGAAAACAATGTTGTCCGTAATGGAAAATTGTAATTTTATAGAGACAAATAATATTATTTCATAAATTAATAAACCTATATTTTTTAGCGTTAAATATTTACTCAGTACAAGTAAATCTTTTATTTTTTGTAATTTTCTCATAATTATATTCCTAATATACAGTGCTATTCAAAAGTCCCCTTCTCCCCCTCGTATCTTTTGAACGGCTACACTTACATTAATAAAATTTGGAGTGTGAAAATAAAGTGTAAACTTCTCAACGAATGGCAACAGGTGACGTAATAGTGATAAATGACGTCACAGTGCCACTGTGGCCAAAAATTTTAAATAGGACTTTATGGCAAGTGATATCTCGTTTGAAAGGCATTGACATTGGCTACGTAGCCATATTAATTTTGTTTGGGTTTAAACTAATTTTGACGGATAAATTGAATAAATACCAAAATTATAATTTTACATTTAAATATTGAAGATTTTTCAGTCCGCCTCTGGTTAGTTGTCAAAAAAATTGACGTTTTTAATTTAATAGTATTTGTTGCTTTGCAAAGTTTTTCTAAATAGCTTAAATATTTAATTTTATTATTGTTTAACGAGACGTTTAAGAGTTTACATAGGCAAAATGGTACGTACTCAAGCCGACAAAGTAGCAGCTATCTTAATAATTGGTGAATCTGGAAAGAATCTCCATGAAGCGGAACGATTATTTAATGAGAGATACCCAGATCGCCCTATCTCGAGAACTTATTTGAGGGAGCTTCTTCACAAGTTTAAAGCAACAGGTAGTGTTCAAGATGCCAAACGATCTGGTCGACCAACATTTAGTGATGATAAAGAAATTGATATAGTTGCTGAAATGGTAGTAAACCCTACTTCCTCTTCAACTAAAGTTGCGTCTATCTGTGAAGTAAATAAAAGTACAGTACAGAGAGTGTTGACTAAAAATAAATTTCATCCATACAAGTTAAAAATGGTGCACCACCTTTCGGATGACGACCCCGACAGAAGACTCGGAATTCTGTGAATGTATGACAAATAAAATTAGTCAAAACCCACATTACACAAAAACAATTTGTTTTAGTGACGAAAGTACTTTTTGCCTCAATGGAAATGTGAATACACAAAATGTAAGGTATTGGAGTGACACAAATCCTCACACCTTTCGTGAACAACATACCCAATTTCCAGAAAAAGTCAATGTTTGGGCAGGTATTTTGGGAAACCACATAGTTGGTCCTGTTTTCCTAAATTCAAATTTAAGCGGTGAAGTGTATCTGGAGATGTTACAAAATGCAATTGAGCCGTTAATTCTTGAAATTCTGGAAGATAATCCAGGTGAATTCGGCCATCTGGAAATAACATTTCAACAAGATGGTGCTCCTGCACATTATTATGGTGCAGTAAGACGTTACCTGGATGAAGAATATCGAGGTAGATGGATCGGCCGGCGAGGTCCTATAGAATGGCCACCATTCGATTTTTTTCTATGGGGGTACTTGAAATTCAAGGTTTATACTACGGCACCAGATAGCATTGGCGTTTTGAAAGAAAGGATTATTGAAGAATGCAATGGAATTTCAGCTGACACATTCGAACGAGTACGACAAGAGTTTACTAATAGGATGTATTACTGTCAGGAAGTAGACGGAGCACATTTCGAACACTTGCTATAAGAATCTATTGTTGATATTTGATTAATTAAATTTAAAAAAATAATTTCAATAACTAGTTTAAACCCAAACAAAATTAATATGGCTATGAAGCCAATGTCAATGCCTTTCAAACGAGATATCACTTGCCATAAGGTCCTATTTGAAATTATTGGCCAGAGTGGCACTGTGACGTCATCTATTACTATTACGTCACCTGTTACCATTCGTAGAGAAGTTTTTATCTTCACACTCCAAATTTCAACGTTTCAAAATTCATGTTTTGTCAGTTTAAAAAAATTACAAAGTACCCATCATCGGAATCAATTTCTCAAACTCTCACCTGAAGCTTATACATTATGTGAAGTATGACGAAAGCATTTAGCTTAAAACTCAAAATTCACGTTCTATTTATGATACTTACCGAAATCTCGTCTCAAATACCATGAAAAGCTTTTCTTGATTATACTTTTGACGATACACAAGAGACGAGGTAAAATGCTCTAACTCATCGATACATCATCATACCACAAGATTGACAGCCATTGCATTCCGCCTCAACTACATCCAAAGAGATGAGCGGAGATGATGGATGACGAGCTTTTAAGGTGAACAGGCTTAAACGGTTGGAGTTTGTGTATATAATTTAGGATGAGTTCGTTGTGTTATTATTGCAAATTTTTTCGTGGTAGATAAGTTGTCGATAAGTAGATATCAAGAAAGAGAGAACTGAGAGACAGGGTCTGATGGGTCTTTCCTACGACAAAGCTTCTTGAGAGATATCACCCCTAAAAGGTGAAGAGTAAAATTGATTCTAAAATCCAATCTGTAAATTGATTCATTTTTTTATTTCTGTTGTACCACATTTGGAGACATCCTGTATAGATGTTAGCCTATGAGTTACAATTCCGCCCTCAATTTTTTTAACGTTCTCTCTTTTTGTCGACTGACTAACTATCCACTTCCCTATCGAAAACTAAATCAACACGCCACACCGTGTATGATATTGATTCTTGAGATAAAGTGTTGCGAGTACAATGGCTAAAGAACCAAAGAAATATTGCGTGTTTGTACACATTTTCAACTGTATTCATTTCGATTTAATAACAGGGTTTTTACGAGGGTTGTATGTGTCGTAAGTGTTGTATATAACAACACAGTTGGCACCTGTCAACAAATATCAAAATTAACTCGTTGACTGCCATAGGGTAAAAAAATTAAAATGAAGCCAATTCATCTGAAAACAAGCTCTACAACTGGAATTACATTCTGAATACTATACATACACTATAATCATGAATCATGACATCAAGCTAAGTAACTTTAATGAGAGTGAAAGAAGCAATTCACGCAGTATGATTTTTTGAAAGACCAAGTCGTTCTTATGGTTTTATTTTGGGCCTCTTTACGTCCAAATTCACCACTAAATCTCTCGTAGCACACTGTGCAACTCACTCAATCGCTTGCCAGTTTGCGATAATTAAATATATTTAGAAAATAATATAGATATAATAATTTTCAAAATAATTCTGTGTTCTACGAATGAAATAATTTGAATTCCCGTCAGAAAAAAATGTGGCACGGGGAGACCAGATTTTTCCTTCTCATGGCGGCAGCCAACGTGTTAACTGTCATACTTAAGGCTAAGTTTCAGACCGCTCCGTTTTAAGCGGATCCAAGATCAGGTCTACCAACAACGACTGATCCAAGAAAGGTCGAAATTTGAGCATCATTGGGCATTGCAAAAACTACAATTCATAAAAAAATTATATAAAGAATTATCTTTAAAAACAAATAGGTTCTCGTTGGATACCGAATCTGTTGATGGTAGAACAGAAAGAACAGAGTCAATTGGTGTTAGTACTCCAAACTGGTTTAACGCAGGATGCTCAAAAAATATTGTATTGTATATACAGTATTGTCAGTGGTGATAAATCCTTAAGAAACTTATGAACTAAGTCCTAACAATAGTGTTCAAAAGTTATCCACTGTTCTTTTGTACTACAGGCCTATCTGGCCCTCGGCTTCGAAATCTGTCACTCTCTTTTTCCACTTTTCTCTGTTCCTCGCCTCATTTTGCCAGTCCCACTGTTCTCTCCTAACTTCCTCCAACCATTTTTTCCTTGGTCTTCCTCTTCTTTTATTACCACCTTCTCCACCTTTTAGCACTCGTTTCACCCATCTACCTTCTATCATTCTACAGATTGCGAAAGGGCTTTTCGAACCAAATGATTTACACAAGCACGACAAGGAACATATGAGAAAAACAGCTTGAAAGAGAGAGAAAGAACAACTGTGCGTGGCCAGCGAGGGCGTGTATTTAGTTCCAGAGGTCGGCCGAATGTCCACTGCCTCCCATTTCAACCGCTGTTGCCAGAAGCGCAGACTAATTTGTACAAATGATATTTGTGAATTCTCTTTGTAAAGGACACTGTTGCCGGATGGAGGTGTTTGGTTTTGCCTAATAGTGCATGAGCTCGAAAAGGAGTCAACGATGACGAGACAAAAATAAGGTAATTCTGCTATTTTTTGTTCATTGTCCAGATTTCACCAGCGTAGGTAACTGACGGTCTTATTATTGTTTGGTACATTCTGATTTCACCTGTTCGTGATATGTCTTCTGCGTTTACCATCTTTGATATCATTCTTGGTACTTTACTGCCTTTTGTTAAACTTTTTTCCATTTCCCTTTTTTCGACTTCTTTATTATTGATAGTGACTCCTAAATTTAAATTTAAATTTAAGACAACCCTCGTATTTATAACAAGTCTTGGGAAGACAAAAAACAAGAAAATTCCGTTGACTTTTCCAGTATGAAAAATGGGAGAATGAATCTTTTGTAACTCACGAACCGCCACTGAATTTTAAAGAATTTACGATTTCTATCACCCCGTTACCTAAACCGATCATCCTGTATAAGTATAAACGATTTAAATTCTGATGTTAACAGTCGGTATGGATGGAAAATGATGAATTACTGGATATTTCCACCACACAAACATTCATATTATCTTGTTTATGGTTTTTTAATTGTTCATAACAGTAGAAAATCAAAATGAAATTCTCCGATAGGTATGCAACATAATAATGCTATTCGGGATATTTCGTAACATCAGTTAATTACAATGTTCGGGTTAATATGTGTGTTTTCAGAGATAGGATACGTTTTGCACTTTAATTAAAACAGAATATACGAGGTGTTTTTCAAATAAGTACCGTTTTAAGATATAAAAACTCTTTTACAAAAAAGTATGTCCTTTTTTTAATTTTAATTCACTTTTCTACATAATTGGCGCCATTAGTTAATTAACCTTTTGTATCATGTCATTCAAGTATATCGCCTGATGGGAGAGCCACTGGGACATAGTTTTCATCATGGCGCTGACCCTGCAGTAACAGGTAATAGTCCCTGAGTACTAATCTGTGCTGTAGGAGGTTGGTTAAGCTGAGACTTTGAGCTTGCTTGACAGCATGTGGCCGAGAATTGTCTTAAAGCAAGAGTTTTCTTGACGGATTACAGTAATTTTCAAAATATATTGGTCCACTACCAGGCAAAAGTTGACAAGCAGCACACCCTTCCTTTCTCAAAACATGTTACACATGATTTTTCTGACTGAAATTGTTCGTTTGAATTTCACTTTCTTTGATGAAGATGTTAAATGGATTGCTGCTTTGATTCCGGCGTTGCCGAACCATTTGGTTTTGTGTTCCTTTGTCTGTCCACATTGTTGGTATACAGATATGTCCTTGCTGAAGCAAGTGACTGGGTTGTAATGGTTAAACATCCACATTATTTGTAGGAATGACAGCTCTGTAGGAAAATATTAAAAATGACTTCTTTACGCCATGAAGGCAACGACCACAACTGTTGTTGGACTTGAAACAATCGGCTGTATTAATGTGCTAATGCCTTCAGGAAAATTACTTGTTTCTGGAAATGCCTTCCAGGCTTGAAGCCTAGAACTACTAAGTCACAGCATAACACAACTAAGATTCCTTAGAAGTTTTCTCACAGTTCATTGTAAACTCAATCGACACCTGTGTTATGTGGAGCTTAAGGTTTCGGTCTAGAAAAATGGAAACCCCCTGCATTCACTGACAGACACCGAACTTCTTCTCCTGGACAACTTCCAAGTATAGAAGAGCCTAAAAATGTAGATGTAGGGTATAAACTATAAACAAAATATATTATATGTCGCAGTTTGGCCCCGTATATTTCTAACCCAAATTATAACTGTCAAAAAAAATTCAACAAAACTGTAAAATAATAATTCAAGAATCAAACAGGTACTTAAGAAAAAAAAGGCAACGCTGCTACCACTAACATAGTTAACAGGTTAGCTATGTAAAAAAACACCTACACTGGAACGTACACAATTAGCTCGGTTTTTAATGGAGAGCCATTATTCTCTTAAGTTCAATGGGGCGTTCAAGTATAATCGGCAGAGTTGGAATTAAAACTAAGTGGCTAACTTTCTTTGGTATAGAAAAATGAATAAACATGTTTTCTCGTGTTTTATTGCTTAACATTATTTTCCAAACAAGTCGTTTACGTACAATTTAACGCGAGGTACGTTTATTGCTTTGTAAACATGACAAAAGAGGGGAAAAATAAATTTTACATAGATCTATGCATATTCAACAAAATGAAGAATAAACTATCGTAATTTCAAAAAATATAAATTTAATTGTAGGTACTTTGAATTGCAAGTGGGTTAAAATCTCGGTTTCCATGCCGCAGAGTCTGCAGCTAAGATTACATTTTATAAAGATGTAAGTTAGTTATAGTATAAATCTCTGCCCAGTCTACAGTTGTCCTAGTGAAAAGAAACATTTCCTAAACATTCCAAGATGGTATGATGAAAAGGTATAACTTTTAAAAGAAATTCGTTTCGGAATTAAGCAACAAGGAGGAATGGGATCCAAATACCATTACCAGACTTGGAAAGAATGCCATTCAATGGTACACAGACGGCTCAAAAGCAATAGAACGAACTGGGATAGGAGTGTACGGGTTATGGAACCAAACACTCTGAAAGCTTGGGAAAAACCACAAGTATCTTTCAAGCGGAAATTCACGCAATAAGAAAGTGTGCCCAGTTTAATATTGACAAAGGATGTAGAAGGAAAAAGATTGTATCATAATGTCTGATAGTCAAGCAGCCATTAAAGCGCTGAGCTCTTGTGTAATCAGTTCCAAAATGGTGTGGGGATGCCTAGGCATACTCAATGAACTAGGCGAGAACAATATGTGGATTCCAGGACACACTGGAGTAGAAGGAAACGAAATAGCAGATGGACTAGCAAAAAGGGGACTGAAAGACCATTTTGGGGGCCGAAAATCTTTTGCGGTATTAGCCCTGATGTAATATTGGAAGAAATAGGCAAAGTCGAAGAAAAGAGAAGAGCTGACCATTAGAAAGATCTATTAGGGCTTATACAATCAAAGATTCTGATGGAGATCAAACGGGTCAGTGCCGTCTGAACGGGCCTGAAAAGGCTCAAAATAGTGGAGGAAGGAGAATGTAGATTCTGTGGCTTGGAAGAAGAATCCTCCATCCACATACTTGCAAATTGCACAGCAATTCAGAATCCTAGGGCACGGTACCTAGGAGATTATTGGATAGAAGAGGGACATTTACCCAAGTTGAAACTTGCAGATATCCTAAACTAAACTACTAGTCTCTGAGACGTTCCTCAGGAACTGAGTAGAAGTAAGGATCTTTTATGTCGCAGTGAATGTCACCCCATCATACATACATACATTCCAGCTCCTGTCCTCTCCCTAATATTTGACCCGCCTGTGTACCAGGTCCGCTTGAATCATGTCACTTCTTTTTTTCTAGAGACTAGTTCCTCTAATCTTTCTATTCCAGTGTGTGCTGGAACACATAGTAGGGTGGCACAGTTGCTCTTGCCTACTTCCTCAAGGTTTTCTAGACACTCCCTTAATAATAATCCCTTGTCTTCTACATTTCCAGATGCATATGCTTGTGGTTTCTCGCTTTTTATGCTGGAAAATATTCTACTTTTATGATTTATGGATATCCTCAAATGAAACATCTTAAAATCCCAGAATATACTTTTTTTCCTACGCCTTTTGATCGCGTCTTGCGACAAGCAGGTGGCGAAATGATTAATGGACAAGTTTCCTGCTACAGTTCAATTCAATTGTCCGATACAAATTAATGGACAATACCATTAGGCCGCAATTAATCATTTTCTATTATTCAGTCATCAAGTATGTTAAAAATTTTTGAACTCGTGCGTTTGAATAATTCAAATCGTAATGATTTATTGCACAGTTGACGTAAAAGATATGGTGCGAACTTAAAGTTGCCGGCTTTTTGTTTGACTCTAATATTATAATTATTTAAAATGCTAACTTAATTGACGATAAAAAATTCATTTAATGTTATAATTTCAACTAATAATCGTTAATAGTTATTTAATAAACTAGTTTGTTAATGAAGGCGATTAATAAACGAAACTGTTTAAAGCACGAACGAGCGACAGCGAGTGAGTGCCTTTAATAGATTGACTGAACTATAACTATTTTTGAGAGAGGTTGGCAGGTGTTTTCTTTAGTCGGTGGTCTGACATCAAGAAAGTGTGTGTGTTTTTGTGTGGAAATTGTAAGTAAGTATACATATATTTATCAGCAATTATCTATTTGGACGAAACTCGGTATGATACACACGATACGGTTAAGAAAGGATGGACTGATGGGTCAAAATACAAATACAATATAAGATTGTTTGGTAAGTAGACGAAAATATGAATACCTCCGCAACATAACTTAAAAGGGATATACGATTAGATAGCTGCACTATATCTTTTACGTCAACTATACCTAAAAGACGACAATTAAAGGTATTTAACGATTATACCGGGTGTCTCGGAAGTATCTAAATCATTTTCATTGAAAATATTTCCGGAATTACAGGAAAAATAGAGGTTGGAATTATTTCGCTTTAACTAATTAATCTTTTAAAACATTTTCGATATTAACGTGCTAATGGATTAATTTTAACGTAATTGCGACTGCGAAAAGCTGAACCAATTAAATCTACACCACTACTTATCCCGATCCGCCCTCGAAAAAACTGTCTAATTTATACTGTTCGAAGGATTTCTGGGAGCGGTCATTTTCCATAAGCACGACTTTCATACCTATTTCGTGATTTTCATTTCAAGTTATCGATAATGATATTACATCGATACCGGAAAAAAAGGTTTGTCGCGTCGAGGGTCCATTAGCCGTATGTGGAAAACTAAGGCTGTATTGATATCTAGTTAGCCTAGACCAGTTTCATGCATAAACAAAATATTGCGTTACCATAGCAACGAACAATAACTTATTAGAAGTGTCAGTGTGAAGTTTGATGTGAAAAAAGTAAACCAGGGCTACGCAATAAATTAAAAGAAAAAAGATGTCCACCGAAATTGTGAAAATCGAAAAATTGGAGTATCGAGCCATCATCAAGTACCTGTATTTAAAAGGGTCAAGAGGTAAGCAGATTTACGAAGATATGCTTAATACCCTTGGTGATCAATGTCCTTCGTATGCGACCGTGAAAAATTGGACTGCAAGCTTCAAAAGAGGTAAATTTTCCATTGAAGATGATGACCGATCGGGAAGGCCAGTTTCTGTATCAGTCCCCGAAAATATCGATGCAGTTCATGACATCTGTGCTCGATTTTAAAACGATGTAGACTTCTTAATCCGAATTGTTACTATGGATGAGATTTAGGTACATTTCTACGATCCAGAAACAAAGCAACAATCGATGGAATGGCGATACTCTGGTTCTCCAAGACCTAAGAAGTTTCGTGTCCAAAAATCTACTGGAAAAGTTCTTGCTTCAGTTTTTTGGGATTGCCATGGAGTAATCATGATTGATTTTTTGGATAAGGGTAGAACAATAACTGAAGAATACTATTCGAAATTACTGACGGGAAAGAATTAAAGAGAAAAGACGCGGAAAGCTATCCAAAGGTGTTTTGTTTTTGCAGGACAACGCCCCTGCACACAAATATCATGTTACCATACAAAAAATTCGTGATTTGGGGTTTGAATTACTAGAACACCCCCCTTATTCACCAGATTTGGCTCCGTTCGACTATCATCTCTTTCCTCAACTGAAAAAAAGTTTAAAAGGTCGTAAATTTTCTTCCAACGAGGAGGTAATAAAAGCTGTGGAGGTCTGGTTTGCAGAGCAAGAAGAAACATTTTTTTTGAAAGGTCTAGAGACGTTGCAGGTTCGCTGTAATAAATATATCCAATTAAGAGGAGAATATGTTGGGTAATAAAATATTTTGACATTGAAATTTTGTTTGGTTCGATTGTGGGCTAAGAATTTTTCAATATATCTTCGTATTTGAAATTTAAAGATGTATATGCAGGAGTATGTCGATAGGTTCTATTCAATCAAAATATCTTCAATTTCCGGAAGTAGATGTAGGAAATCTTTATTATTATAACCCAATCACAGATGTTATCACAAACTCGCTTCTTAAAATGAGAAGTGACAGCATGTTGGCCACAATTAACGATACCCACGACAGCTAAACTGGGATGGGTTGGAAGCATGGAGTCAGGAAGGAACGTTGGTGTCGTACACAGACGGATCTAAGACTGACATTGGAACAGGTGCTGGAGCCCATGGTGCTAGTCCCAGGTGCAATATCCACGAATCTTGCATCTGTATTCCAGGAAGAAATCTACGCTATTGACATGTATTTGCAACTGAATATCGAAAGGGGGTATAGATCCTTATACTGTATGATAGTCAGGCAGCACTAAAATCTTTAGCATGTCCTAAGATCAGATCTCAGACTGGTCTGGGACTGTCTACAAAAACTAATGACCCTGGCTAACCATAATAGAGGGTCCCGGGCACAAGGGCATTGTAGGAAATGAAAAGGCAGACATCCTAGTGAAGCTAGGTGCTGTGCCCTAGGATTCTGAATTGCGGTGCCGCAAGTATGTGGATGGAGGTTTCTTCTTTAATGCCACAGAATCTACATTCTTCTTCCTCCACTATTTTGAGCTTTTTCAGGTGCCCGTTCAGGCCGCAATGTCCCGTTAGGATACGCAATGTTCATGTGATATTATATGTTGACCCAACAAGACAAAGTCTGCCGGGACTTCCAGTTGTATATATGGAATTAAAAATATGGGCAGAATTAAACGTTTTCTTAGATAGTTTCAAGGATTTCCTTTTTTATCTACCCACATAATCACAGTCGGGCAATTTTATAGTTTAAGCTCCCGTCGATTTTAGCGTTTTCGTAATGTTGGATAAATCTCGATAAAATGAGGGCAATTTTTAAGAAATTATCGACGAGAAAGCAAATTAGGGTAGTATATTCTAGGAATATGAACCGGAAAATTATCCTATTTGTATTCATAACGCTTACTCAGGCCCAATAACAGAACAGACAGGACCGGAGTAGCAATAATTTAAAATAAACTCTCACTAAAAACTGTTAAAAAAATAAAAAATCTTACTACATCTCACCAAGAGGGGAAGTGGGGTCAAAAAATCCTCAAAAATTCCTCGCGTAATTAATGGACCACCCTTTACTTATCAAATTATCAAATGAAACCAGTTAATTTTAAATTTCACAAATTACAAAATTTGCATCATAAAGATATAAATGATGGTGTATACTATTGATGATGCAAATCTATAATTCCTCACATGGTGGAGGATTTAATAGCCTGAAGAGTGGTAGTAGCATCATGGGCGTACCCACCGAGGGGCAGGTGGAGATTTATTTTGTCATTACATTGTCGAGCCCCTGGCCTTATCCCATCTTCATCCTTCATACATGCTAAAAATTGAAAAGATTTGGAAAAAAGTGCAAAATCTTCCATGGAATTTAATGAGTTGGGTGATGTTTCTGCAGAATTAGATTTGTGGTATAATCTGTGGAAAAAGAAAGATTTACCAGTAGTCAAATAAAAGGATATTGAAGTGGCTTTCAGTACCCTTCGAATGGTAAAGACCTGGTTGAGAAGGACAATGGGACAAGACATATTTACTGGGGTGAGTTTGATGAGCGCCCATCGTAAATCAGGACTGGATTGGAACGAGAG
Organism: Lochmaea capreae; assembly: GCA_949126875.1. Lineage (NCBI taxonomy): Eukaryota > Metazoa > Arthropoda > Insecta > Coleoptera > Chrysomelidae > Lochmaea > Lochmaea capreae. The sequence goes on from OX421400.1 coordinate 5,133,970, forward strand.
TTTTCTACAAATCCAAGCAAAATAATAATAGTATAAGTCTTGTAAGCGATTCACTTCAACTTGACCTCGCCGTGATACAACTAATGTTTTAAATAAAATAAACGTATTATTTTGATTTGGAATTAATTTCAATGAATTTAATTCTTGTTTTTATTCAATGCCAAAAGGTATCACACACCTTTTCCGTGATAAAATGTGACAGACCATGGTTTGCCCCCCTCCCTAGTCTTGATCCTGGGTACTCCTTTGAGTAGCATTTATTTTCTAAAAACAAATTTTATTTACATGTTAAAATCAGACAGCCCTGTTTACGAAATCGTCAAATATCCGTGGAATTGGCCTCGATAACGCTTAACCGTCTTCTCAAAGCATCGGCAATTGGTTTTTACTGAACTAATTAGTATGGTATTACAACCATATAATGTGATTACCTATCTACTGTGAGGTATTTAGTTGGCAGACAGAACGGTCCAATCGTAATTCGTTTATTCCAAGCCGATTTGGTTGTTAGAAGCTAAAAGCTTCATTTTCTAATAAATTGTTTTCTGCTAATTGATTGTCCTTTTATTTGGAAAATAATTAAGATTCTATTCAATTGGTATAAAGTTGATCAAAACCTTACATAGTTCAGGGCTTAGTAGCGGATTGGTCTGCAAAATTAGTTTACTTTGAAACGAGGACATACGGTAATGAGTGTAAGGACTATTTATTACGATTTAATGTTCCTTAAAATCTACTCGTACTTTCAAAATTTTATTACTTGTAGTTTCATCATCGTATTGTCATTTTTTCAATTTAAAGTCAGATGAAATTTCAAATACCCAAAATTTGGATAATTTTCATGAAGGGGAAGGGTGAATTACACGATTTTTACATATTTCACATTAAAAAAGTGTAAATATTTCGACGATTTTATCGAATATACGCTCACGCGATGTTTTCTTGAGATAAAGAAGCAAATTCATAATATTTTTCCACTCAAACTAGTTACATAACTTCCTAGAATATACTATACGGATGGTATGAGCGAGAATATATCTCATACTTCATTTTTATGAAGCATTCAAGCTTTTACAGAAGATTTATTGAAAATTGCAATGGCTGCAGTGTTTTGGTAAATATCTGATACTTATACGAAAAATAATGTGGTTCTTTTATCTAGTGAGAAAATGAGTTAATAAAAAAGAACTACTCAGGTTTTACTGAACGGAATTCAACATTTGTCCAGTAGCCAAAGCTTTTGATAAAGCAAACCATGATATACTTTTAAGAAAGTTAAATGCAACAAGGTGGCAATATGTATCGTTCATGGGTGAGAAATCTGAGGCATTTATGGTGGAATCTGGTATACCACAGGGATCTAATCTAGGACCGTTACTTTTTTTGATTTTTATAAACGAAGTGCCTTCCTATATTATTGTTTGCGGACGATTTAAAAATTTATACAAAAGTGAATAAATTAAATGATCATCTTCAATTACAGTACGACATAGATAAAATATATAATTGGTCGCTAACTAATAAATTACCTTTTAACACTAGCAAATGTGTTGTTTTAACATTCAGTCGCCAAAAAAACCCTAGATATTTTTATTATGCAATGGGTTATACTCAATTAAAGAGAGTAAATGAGATAACGGACCTAGGTATTTTATTTACTGGTAAGTTTAGCTTTAAATCACATATACTTAGCACTGTTTCTCAATCATATAAATTACTTGGGTTTATAAAACGTACTGCCTATGCTTTTATTAATATTAAGTCAATTACAAGTATTTTTAACTCGCTTGTAAGAAGCAAGTTGGAGTTTGGTAGCATTATTTGGAGTTCACTTATTAATTCGAGCTTGAGTCGCCAAATTGAAGCCATACAAAATAAGTTTGTGAAATATATCTATTTTAAAAAACACAAGATGTCTTCTAAATATGAGGTCAGAGTTTATAGAATAAGGGAAACCTGTTTACTTCTGTAATAAAATAAATAAATACATGTAAATTCATCATCATTTTATTTAAATTAGTTTGGAAGTACTAAAAGTGAGCAAAATGCCACTTGACTGCATACGAGCGAAGCCGTAGAGGATTTTTTGTAGAAAAAATTCTATTTTTTTCAATGCAACATAAAACAGTTTATAGCGACATAAAACTAAAACATTATTTCCGTTTAAGTAATTCCAGAAAAGTATTACGACCATTTACCGGAAAATCGATTTTCAGATGTATCATATATTTTTATTTCCACGATATCAGTTTGGGTATAGGGAAGAGAACATTAATCTCCTCTAATTTTTGGCCGTAGATTTAAATAAAAGAGAAATACGAGGGTTGCTATTTATATTTTGAGCCTTGGCTTACCAAGTGTTTACAGGCGCCATCTGATGTTTCCAATTGAAAGTTTGATCTTTTTAACCATAACCTTCTTCAGAACTTTTTGTCAAGTATAATTTGTGTTATCTACAGCGACTTGAAAATTTTGTCTCAGCGAAAAAATGGAATTAACTCGTGAACATTTTCGTGCGAAATTTTTTTACGACTAAGACAAGAGTGCATCGATCAACTCATTCGACTTTTGGCGATGAAGCCCCATCCTCGGCCACTGTTAAACGCTGGTATAACGAATTTAATCGTGGCCGCAGTTGGCTCGGGGACCAAAGTCGTGAAGGTCGTCCAAAATCAGTTGTTCTGACACAAAACATCGATGCTGTGCACGAACTGATAAAGCAAGATCGACATGTGACATATCGCGAGATAGAGGCATCTTTGGGCAGTAGTATGACAAGCATCAATAAGATATTGCATGAAGATTTAGCTGTTAAAAAGATTTGTTCGCGTTGGATCCCGCATAATTTGAAAAAAGCTCAAAAGGATGCTCGTGTCAATTGGTGCAATTTAGTTGTAGGGTATTTTACACAAAGTGGCATTGAAATTCAAGTAAATTCTGAAAAGTTCATAATATACAGGGTGTTCTATAACCGGTATTAGCGGAAGTATCATGTCTGTCAAAATTTCCGATATATAAATAGTAATTATCCCTTGTTAAAGCCTGTAAAAAGTTATTGTTATTTTTTCATTAGTACTAATAATAACACCAGGAAATATATTTAAAAATGTGTTTTCCTATTTTTTAGATGCTAAAATCCTGTCGAAAGTTAAGTATGACTGTTCGATCACCCAATTTACCAGCAACAGGCTATGGAGGAGGTACACAGTGGCAAATGCGGCAAACTTGCTCATGGATGGATAGACACGGACGACCAGTGTCACCTCCCATGGAATACACCAGATCCGGTCCAATTCCACCCCAAAGGTATGGATATGGTAGGGCTTCAAGCAAAGATAGAAGCATACGAAGGGTGAGTTTTCTAAACTAAAAAAAAGCACTGCTCAAAATTCTTCAAGTCATTTCCGCCTTATTTTTTAGTTTATTATAGTTATTTAACGAACCGCGATATTTTAAAGGTTGAGATTGTTAATCGCTCTTTTAATACTAGTGTTAGTTACAAAACTTTTACGTCGACTGTACAGCTTGAATCCTTTTTTGAATGTTTTAACATTAATAATGATTATAGTTTTTGTAAAAATATAAAAAAAACGATAGATTCGTTAAAAACTAGAAGTAACCTATACTAGAAGTCAGTTTTATACTTTTTTTTGTTAATATTATTGTATGTTTGGTTGCATATACCACAATCGGTTATTAAGTAGCTGCAGATTTACTGTATTCCTCTCTGAATGTGACACCGTAAAATATGTGTATTTAAACCTTAATTTCTTGAACAAAACGTTCCAACCTTTGACGTATTGTTTATACGTCCATGGTACCAGCTGAGCATAATGAAAATCAAATTAAATACATCAGCGACAGCGTGAGATTAATAAGGGATTTAGACTTACGCCCCACGCCTGCTGGTTGCCTAAATTTCCAAAATTAACTCTCAAATTGTGTACTAAGGAAATTACGATAGTTGACGATGCTTGTAAAGTTAGCGAACATAATTTTTTAAGCAGCTTCGCCCATTTGTTTTATTATTTTATTTAAATAATACAATAAAATCACTTTGATCGGAACAGATCAATACCACCTGGGTTGATGATACGTTCACTTTGTTTGGCATACTGTTTTTTTCATTCACATGGACGATATTTAGTTTATTATCAAATATTCATGGTGTAACAGACGGCAACACCGCAAACGATTGTCCTCCACATATAAAACAAATACAATTTTAATGCACTACCTTTGAAAAACTAATTTTTAATCAATATTCAACCATTTTTACAAAGTAGTATAGTTTTGTACAAAATATATAGGTGCCGTAAATAACCTATACACTTAAACCTCATCGTGTAGGTCTGATAATCTTTAAAATGGTTACAATGTTGAATTAAAAATAGTACAAACTAAACTATATAATCAACGTAAGTTTAACATTAAAATGGTAAAATATAATAAATTTAAACAGGATCATTTTATACATCGTCAAGAAATTACAGTGACAGGTGACAGATAGTTTAGTCTAATAATTTATTTTTATCTTTCCCACTACATTTAAATAATAATAGAAAAGAAAGTGTACGTTTTTCAGTTTATTATATGACTTGTCATATGTCACTTGTCATAAGTCGCTCTAATTTCCTGTCGTCTTCAGTGAATTTAAATTTATTGTATTTATGTTTTTGGTAGGTAATTACGAGGATATATTGAAACATTCTTAGCCTACTATAGAACCAAACAAAATTTCAATGTCAAAATATTTTATTACCCAACATATTCTCCTCTTAATTGGATACATTTATTACAGCGAACCTGCAACGTCTCTAGACCTTTCAAAAAAAATGTTTCTTCTTGCTCTGCAAACCAGACCTCCACAGCTTTTATTACCTCCTCGTTGGAAGAAAATTTACGACCTTTTAAACTTTTTTTCAGTTGACGAAAGAGATGGTAGTCGGACGGAGCCAAATCTAGTGAATAAGGGGGGTGTTCTAGTAATTCAAACCCTAAATCACGAATTTTTTGCATGGCAACATGAGATTTGTTTGCAGGGGCGTTGTCCTGAAAAAACAAAACACCTTTGGATAGCTTTCCGCGTCTTTTATCTTCAATTTTTTCCCGTAGAGTGGTCAGTAATGTCGAATAGTAATCTCCAGTTATTGTTCTACCCTTATCCAAAAAATCAATCATGATTACTCCATGGCAATCCCAAAAAACCGAAGCAAGAACTTTTCCAGCAGATTTTTGGACACGAAACTTCTTAGGTCTTGGAGAACCAGAGTGTCGCCATTCCATCGATTATTGCTTTGTTTCTGGATCGTAGAAATGTACCCAAGTCTCATATATACTAACAATTCGGTTTAAGAAGTTAACATCGTTTTCAAATCGATCACAGACCGAACGCGATGCTTCTACCCTTGCACGCTATTGGTCAACATTCAAACATTTGTGGATCCATTTTGCAGCAATTTTTCTCATGTCCAAATTGACGTGAATTATATGATGAACGCGTTCGTATGAAATATTCAGTGCTTCAGATATCCGTTTTAGCCCAATTCGACGTTCTGATAAAATCATGTCATGAACTGCATCGATATTTTCGGGGACTGACACAGAAACTGGCCTTTCCGATCGGTCATCATCTTCAATGGAAAATTTACCTCTTTTGAAGCTTGCAGTCCAATTTTTCACGGTCGCATACGAAGGACATTGATCACCAAGGGTATTAAGCATATCTTCGTAAATCTGCTTACATCTTAACCCTTTTAAATACAGGTAGGTATTTGATAATGGCTCGATACTCCAATTTTTCGATTTTCACAATTTCGGTCGACATCTTTTTTCTTTTAATTTATTGCGTAACTCTGGTTTATTTTTTTGACGTCAAACTTCACACTGACACTTCTAATAAGTTATTGTTCGTTACTATGGTAACGAAATATTTTGTTTATACATGGAACTGGTCTAGGCTAACTAGATATCAATACATCCTCGTATAGCTGAATTTCAGTTTGAATTTTATATTATGGCCGATTTGCAATCAGTTGTCACTTAATTGACTGCAATATATTTGATGTAGTTGCAAAATGGCAGTTCCAGTTATATTCCCCGCCATAGATGTAGATACTTTACTTGGTAAACAACTTCGAAGTGAAGTGGAAACCAGATAGGGGTTGTAGATAGCCTGGTGTGAGGGTTGTTCTACATTGTTTGCTTTGTTACATGGGAAATTCGCTGGAAAATTGCGAAAATCGTGGAAAACGGAAGAGTTGGCAATTCACCTATCGCGGCCAATGCATGTTATATAGAAAACGATGTAAAAATAGCTGACTTTTTTAGATCTCTTTTGTCTATATAATTTTTTTTGGATTCATGAATGGAATTGGTAGAACAATGTCAATTTTTTTTATATTGAAAGGGATTCATTTATTTGAAAAAATATCCATATCATTTGCATCTACCATGGGCGTACGAAAAAATTGATATAAGGGTTGAATTTATCTGTAGAAATTTCCTTTCATCTTTGCAATGCAAATGGATAATGTTGAATTAAGGCATGAAGTCATAATTGTTACTATTCCTGATTCCAAAAATGGAAATATACAGTGACTAAAAGTGACGATGACAAGGTTTGTTATTTCATATGACGATTTTTAAATGGAAAGTGCTTAAACTTCTAAGTTCTTAAATTTTTGAACTTTGTGGAGAGTACTGGACACTCCCTGAGAAGGCTACTTTATTAGCGAATACTGGAGTTGATGTCTTAGCTCTCAAGCGACGTGACGGATGGAAATCTGCAACTATTGCGGAATGTTATGTAGCGGAGAGTGTCAATAATAAAAAAGAAGTTACCAGTAAAATTTTATACAATATAACGAAGCCAGAAGTCTCCAGCAGTACTTCAAGACTAACAGAAAACTTGTTTAGTTATGGAGTCAGAACATTTCATACAAATTGAGAAAAAGCGATTAAACGTTTATCCAAATCATGTAAAAAATGTTCATTTGTAGAGTCCGTTTCAATAAGGAAGAAGCCACCTGAAGTTGCAGTCGATGCGCGACCTTGATGTCAAAACCAGCGCCATATTTAAAAATTGATATTTTAATCTAAATCAGTAGCATAACGTCTTCACATTTTGTAGGGTAACACAAAATTAGAAGTACCTACTAGAACCATATAAATAACTGCTAAGTGCAGCAGACTATATGAATTATTATCAGAATTCAATTATTTTTCAAGTAATGTATACTCTTCCATATATTTTACAACAATCTGAATGCCATGAGTAATATATTGGATTATTATACTTTCTTATTTGACTTACCGATGATTTTTTAAAGGAATTTGGATTCCACGTTCAGCTTCAGACTCTATAAAAGTTGCAACGTTTTCAAGAATCTGTCGGCCTTCACTGTGGATAACTTTTCTTTTAACACCAACCAGTTTTGTAGGAGGCATGGTTTTAGATCAAATAAAACACACAGCACTCACAAATAAACTAGCAGAACGTCTTAAAATATTCAAAAATGAAAAATATTCGACAGTAAATGATTGTTTCAAACACAACTTCAAATGTCAACAATTTAATTGCTGTCGTCATGAAACATCGCTTGTAACGCCAATGGCATGGAACGATCGCTCGACAGATTTTGACTTATGCGCAGGTCGGTACGCCAACTTCAGGTGGCTTCTTCCTTATTGAAACGGACTCTACTATTAATATTCATATAAATAAATAAGAAACGCATAGATTAGTACCCCCAAGTTGACTTTTTATGATTGGAAGTTATGATTTAAATTTGAATTAATTCACAAAAAAAAACAAATAAGTGTTTTCTCCGTGTGTACTTGCATCTGGTTTTCCGAGCAACCCAATTACTTCATATTTGCATGAATATGACAAATAACCATTGTAAAAGCCATCAGTATGAAGAGGGGTTCTACCACAATATCAAGCAAATCTTAGACATAAATAAGGCAATTTATATAGGAGACGAGATTTATGATCATTGAGCAGACGTAAGTACATAGGCGGATCTAACATTTTTCAGCGTAACTTCCATAAAATCTTTTCAAATTTTATAATATAATTCTTTTGCACTGAATCTTACATTATACTAGGGCTTATTTTGAGTATAGTTTGGCAAGTTTATTTAAAGCCGTGAAAGGAATGCAGTCGAAAACATTCGATATTGCCACGTTTAACTATGAAAAAGATAAAGTGCTAAGTATGTAGTGATAATAATTAGAAAATGGACTTTTCCATATTTGTTATGGGCTTCTTCAAGCTCTGGCAGCGTTGTGCGAAAACCATAATTTTCACGCCCTCCGAACTAACTCAATTGGTGAAATTTATCGAAAGACCTTCGTTGCTTAGCGACCAGCTGACTTCCTATTGGCAAGCGCGTGCGTGTGTTCTTCCCTCTCACTTTTTCAATTGACTGACATTGATTATCCAGTGGCGTTGGTATTGTCAGTGTCAGATTTCGAACTATTTCGTATCCATATTGAATTCAAGTACGATTCTTAACATTATTTGTTTTTAACAAATACCGTTGTTTTGAAAAATACCTTACCTTTAATTATTATATAAAGCCATGTACTTACCGAAAAATAATTCCGAACAAACGTTTGCAAATGCTCGCAAACGTTCGTAGCGGGATGTTTGGTGCATTGTCTTCACCAACCGAACAATCACTAACGACAGTCGATCGCAAGCATTTTTGGTCGAACCAGAAAATGGCCCCGTAATGGCAAATTATAGCCGGCACTGTGTTTGTAATTATTATGTCCGTTTTAATCGAGAACGATTTAAAGAAAAAGCGCAGATTTTGGGTATCCAGGTTCTTGAAATCAAGAAATACATATCAGCAGTTAGAAGATTTAAGAAACGAAGACAGCAGTGGTCAATTCAAAAATTTTTGTCGCCTGTCAACAGAAGACGTTAACGTTTTATGTTCATTAGTTGACCAACAAATATGTAAACGGGATACCAATTATCGATGCTCTATTCCCGTGGAAAATTGTTGATAATACAGTGTGACCCATTATGTTTGGAAGCACCCCTATAAAATCCGCATTTTTCAACCGATTTTGATTTAGTCTTTTTTGTTAGATTCAGTATCAAAAACAGAATTTGAGCACAAATTTTCATACCATAATAGCTATTTTCAAGGCCCTCCACGTTAATTTTTCTTTGCCAAAAAAGACGAAAGTATATTAGGCATTTTTTTTCCTCAAATATAACTACACCACTGGATTCAGAATAATCACAAATGTAAACTATCAAAATTTTATAAAAAAAAGTTTTATTAACAACAAAGTTATCACTACATGAATTTGGAAAAAGTTGTTTTTTAATTAATTTTTTACTAAGAATGTAGACACATTTTAAAAATGGCAGCATGGTAAAGAAAAACTAGGACTCAAACATATTGCACTGTAAAAATTCGAAGCCGATACCTTAACCCGTTCTGGAGTTATAGCTTCTGAGAGTAATGTAAAATTGTGCTGATGTGACGAAAATACAAATTAACACCAAATAATACATTTTGATTATTAAACTACTTAATAATAATTTAATTCTACATTTTTGTAGCCTCGACTAGACCTCCGTTAATTTCCACACATTTCTCGTATCGTTTGCGACTATGTCTTAGCGCTTTTTTATTTCATGTGGCTTTATTCCAGCACACGCCTGTCGTATTCTGTCACACAGTTCTGCTCTATTCCTTGGACGTGGCTTATACACTTTTTGTGTCAAAAGCCACCACAGATAAAAATCCAATATAGTTAAATCGGGCGATCTAGGAGGCCATTCGATTAACTCGCTACCGCGACCTATCCAACCATTTGGAAATTTTTCGTTAAGCCGCTGCCTGACAATCCTAGAATAGTGTACAGAACAACCATTTTACTGAAATACCAAATTTCTTTTTTCTGCTAGTGGCAGTTCGTCAATCACTGCGGATAACTCACCTTCCAAGAATTCCATGAAGTTACCCTCAAAAAAGAATAGACCTATTATCCTGTCTTTTAAAATTTCGGCTTCGAATTTTTACAGTGCAATATGTTTGAGTCCTAGTTTTTGTTTACCATGTTGCCATTTTTAAAATGTGTCTACATTCTTAGTAAAAACTTAATTAAAAAACAACTTTGTTGTTAATAAAACTTTTTTTAATAAATTTTGATAGTTTACATTTGTGATGATTCTGAATCCAGTGGTGTAGTCATATTTGAGAAAAAAAAATGCCTAATATACTTTCGTCTTTTTTGGCAAAGAAAAATTAACGTAGAGGGCCTTGAAAATGGCTATTATGGTAAGAAAATTTGTGCTCAAATTCTGTTTTTGATACTGAATCTAACAAAAAAGACTAAATCAAAATCGGTTGAAAAATGCGGATTTTATAGGGGTGCTTCCAAACAAAATGGGTCACACTGTATGTATCAATGTATCAATATAGACACCTACAGCGAATAACAACTACTTAAACCCATAGATAACGAAACTTAAACCTGACTACAAATGCCAAACAAAGTCAAGTTTGATCGGTTTGTTCGAATAACCTGTCTACACTGACCGTGCACGTACAACGAATTCCTTTTGATATACTGACTTTAGTCGGAACGCCAGCGAACGCGAACAAACGTTTGTTCGTGCTTGCGAAATACGTCTCCACTGCCCAATTAATTCGTTCGCAAATGTTTGCTAACGTTGGCAAACGTTTTGCGCGTCTGGTGAGTACATGGCTTAATAATAATTATTTTTAAAACTTTTATAAAAATAGGTACCGTACGCCATTGATATGTTTTTGACAGTTATCCGCCATATTTCCTCGCCCCTTCCCGATGCCGCGTAGCTTCAGATAAACTTGCCAAACTATACTTATACTTATATTATTATTTCGCTCGATTGAATGAGGTCATTTTGACAAGAGTAGGTCACAATTAATATTAGTTGCTATACAGAATGTTTTATATTTCGGGTAAAAATTATGTACCCCGTATATTTTCAACATCGAAATATTATTGGTAAAAAGAAAGAGTTGAAAGCAAAAAAAGGAATATTTTCGTTTTACTCCCTGTAATACAAATAATATGATACGGTTTTGTTCTAGGTTGACCTTTGCATAGATCCAGGACAAAGCTTAGGGTTAATGATCCGCGGGGGCGTCGAATACAATTTAGGAATCTTCATCACTGGTGTTGACAAGGACTCCGTAGCGGACAGAGCAGGATTAATGGTAAGATGATTAAAAAATTACGAAAACTTTTTGTAATTTTTGTTGATTTTGTCAGTCCCATCCTTACTAATATTATAAAAGCAATCGCGATTTTGTTAATTACGCTTTCACGTCTTTAATAATCAACCGATAATTATACAGCGTGTATATAAAGTAACGTAACTTGCTAACATTTCGATTTCCGTTAGGTTTACAAAAAAAAATGTTGAATAAAAGTTTTTTCATATAATCCAGACCATTAGAAGTATACAGGGTGCACCGTTGCTTCAAAATAACTTAGATTAGATTAGATTTTATGAGGTGGCTTTCGGCCTAATCCACTGCGACCTTTTCAGATCTATTGTGGTCCTCTCAAACTCTAGATTACATTCTCCAGCCTGACTCTTTTTAAAAAGTCTATTAGCGTGGAGACTGAACCTTCCATATAGCTCTCTGCCACTGGCTTTTCTTCGCCTAATGCAAAAAACCGCACATTTGCCAGGCTATCGCACTGACATAGAATGTGTTCCGCCGTTTCTTCTTCTAGGTGACAAAACCTGCACGTATCTTCGTTTGTCAATCCCGTCAGCTTTAAATGCCTATTGAGCTTACAGTGCCCCGTTAACAGACCCACTACAGCTTTAACAGTTTTCCTGTCTTTGACCATCAGATCTGCTGTAACTTATTAACATATGTTTTTAAATAGTACACCATGTATAAACATATTTTCAGTTTTTCATAATCTATTAAATTACAAATACAACCGTCAAGACTTTTAATAATTCCAAAGTTACATTGGTTTGAATCTCAAATTATAAAAAAAATTGTTAATGTCAAAAAAGTAGTAGGTTGTCTGTCATTAATATTAATTAATGAAGTTTTAGGTTTTTCGCCAAAAATTCCAAGTTTCCAGCCAAAATTTCAGGTTTCCCGCTAAAAGTTCAGGCGGAAAACCTTAAATTTGGTCGGGAAACCTAAAATTTGAGCGTGAAACTTGAAATTTTTAACGGGAATCCTGAAATTTTTAGCGGGAAACTTAAAATATTTGGCGGAGAACCTGAAATTTGGTCGGCAAACCTAAAATTTAAGCGGGAAACTTGAAATCCGTAACGAGAAACCTGAAATTTTTAGCGAGAAACTTGAAATTACGGCGGCAAACTTGAAATTTTTTATCGGAAAACCTGAAATTTGGGCGGGAATAAAAAAAAATACTGAATATTATTTAAAATATTTAATCTTTGATAGTCCCTAACACGTTTTTAAGTACATTAACTCGAGCGTAGTCGGGGGTTTTATTTGTATCGAATAGTGCCTTCAACAGAAAACGGAAAAATGTCAAAATTTAAAAACAAATTGACCTAGAAAATAGTAAAAACGAAAATATATTCTCTCCATCACACGATCGCTAGTTTTTATCCAGAGTTTTATTTGATATAAATCGAAATATAAATGTCATTGTTATATTTATTGGCTCAGTGCCAATTGCATTGTTAAATCGTTTATTAGTTCCAAATAAACAAAAACAGTGAAGTAGATTCTATTTTTTTGAGCAAGGGCATTATACATTTAAAATGATTATACACTGTGTCCGTAAAGTATGGAACAAATTCATTTTTAGCTAAATAGACCATTTTAAGAAATAATCCGGAAACACGTCGATTTTTGATTTTAATTTACCGTATTTTAAAATAATAATCTAATATACAGGATGAATTACTTTCGAGTAATGACGTCACCGTCAGTTTTTTTAAATGGAACACCCCCATTTTGTCTCAATTTTCGGATTACTTTAGCTGAGCTGATTTCAAAAATGTATCACATGTTGATTCCAATTGGTACAGGGTGGACAAAAATACTATAGTTTTGTGTGTGCTCATAAAGTAATCCTGGAGGTTTTGAAGAAAGTTTATGGTTTCAACAGGATGGTGCACCTCCACATTATGCTGTAGATGTTAGAAGGTACCTAGATGAAATTTTTCCGAACACGTGGATTGGTATAGACGTGGACCTATTGAATGGCCAGCGAGGTCACCAGATTTCAATCCTTTGGATTATTTTAAGTGGGGCCATCTGAAGAATGTTGTGTATCAAACGAAACCAGCAAATATTCAAGAATTAAAAGAGACAGCAATAAACAATATTTCTCAAGACACAATAAACAAGGTTCAACAAGAATTTGTACACCGTTTGGGTTACTGTCAAATGCAGCAAGGGCTGCAGTTCAAACATTTATAAAGTCATGTATTTCATCATTCTGTCCGCTAGACAATAAGTATTTTTCATAATATTGTTAATTTAACTAATAAAGAATGTTACGCGTTACTTTATAAGCACACACAAAACTATTGTAATTTTGTCCATCCTGTACCAATTGGAATCAACATGTGATACATTTTTGGAATCAGCTCAGCTAGAGTAATCCGAAAATTGAGACAAAATAGGGGTGTTCAATTTAAAAAAAATGACGGTGACGTCATTACTCGAAAGTAATTCACCCTGTATATTAGAATATTATTTTAAACTACGGTTTATTTCCTAAAATGGCCTGTTTAGCTAAAAATGAATTTGTTCCATACTTTACGGATACAGTGTATGGAAATAAGACGATATCAGTATCTCGTTCAGTGTTGCCACTACAAAATCGCTTCTAGAATGATTGACTTTTTCCAAACCTTTTCCGATTTTCGTGGACAAATGCAATGTTTGTTTTTGAAAATTATTTAGACGTTCTCATGTTTGTAGAACGTACAAAAACTGACACCTTCATATTATATTTGACAAACAGATAGAAGCGTTGGTAGAAGAGTAACTAGTTTAAAAAATAGCTACGTACGACACTGATGTCTAAAATGCAATTCAGTTGCATACAATCCAATGTTTTTTTGCGGATCGCGCAAATTTCTAACGCAATCTGTGCAAAACCGTTCGATCTTTTTTTTTGTAAAAAAAATATGTTTTCTGATCGAAATGAACACATGGAGGATTTTCCAGGAAAATCTAATCTAATTTTTGGGAACCACGTTTCGGTGTTGGGAATATAAATCAGATCAGAAATTAAATTGAACAATTTCCACGGTTTAACAGATGGTTTTGAATCTGCGTTTCGTGTAGTGATACCACATTTTTAAAGTAGAAGCTTTATAATGGAACCTTCAAACATTAAATTATGATGAAGAATTAACTATTTTTTTTTACAACTAATAAGGAAAAATGGGTTGCTAGACACCTTAAAAAAATTCTCACCAAATATGAGCTCTTAATTTTAATAGGAAGATCCTCCGCATCCCAGTTTTTTATTTTTTTTTCAGTCCAATAGAAAAAAATTCATACCCCATCATTAATTGATTGTACAGAAAAATTTTGTAGGAAATTTAATGCTCTTCAAAAAAAGTATCTTATATTTTTTCCGTTTGAATGATATTGAAGATTTAGGTTTGATTATTTTAAATCAAATGTCATTTTTGTTTATGAATTTTATAACTCGACAAGAAATGGCTATTATAAAGAGCGCAATAGAAATTTTTGTAGGACATACTGCTCTATAAAAATGGTATACTCTAACTAAAGTCAGTGTGATGACCATAAAATAAAGCAATGTTGTCAGATATATTTTCTAAAATTGTTAGGCTCGCTACACAAATGTTCCTCTTACTTCAGTAAACTGTTAGTTCGTGATGTTATAAGAAAGTTAGTTTGGAAATATTTAAAAAAAAATACATAATGTAAATTTATTAGTAAACATTAAAATAAGTCGCTTGAAATTACTGAAAAAAGAAAAATTAATTAAAACCACTTTTTATATGTTACTATATTTAAGAAAATTTTGAAGAGTTGGCAACGTATTGCACGTGCAGTCAAGACTTCGAAACAACCAATCATCAACTGCAGTATTCATTGCAATATAACGAAATAACCGTAGTATACTCCGTTTGACGTTTTTGGCAGAAAAAATTATACGGTCTTGAGGGTGTTCGGGGGGGTTGTGTTGTGGTTCGGCTTATATTCCATTAGTATCATTCAGTGTCGGGTGTGAATTTTGTTTTAAAGAAATATTTAATATAATATCTATTTCTTGGTTGAATGAGTTTAGTGAATTGTTATAGGTATTTATAGGAAAGTGTAGGTGATCTAGTGTAGAAAGGTATCATTAATATAAAACCTTTTTGATGGTGTAGTGGTTAGGTCGCGTCAGTGAATTGATATTAATATAATATTCATTTGTTCGTAGATGTTAGGGTAAGTTTTATAATATAATTAATTAGAATGGCATTTTGGAGACCATTTGAAACAACAGTCCAAGATGATGCGCGGGATTATTGAATTGTGGATTTATATATAAGAAGTTAGATAATCGAATGGCAATAATGGAGTCTCGGCGTATCGCTGAACTTAGACAGGAGTATTTGCGCAAAACAAAAGGGTACCGTGATTCAAATAGAACTATTATTTATTTAGACGAGACTTAGTTTGATACACATGATGTTGTCAAGTGTTTATTCATTTATTTGTTATTCAAACAATCCTTACGGTTTTATTACATGAATAAATATATAAAATAAAATACATTTTAACTTAATATGTAAGAAAATAGTAGTAATGGTAATTATATAATAATTAAAACTGTATGAGGATATACACCCACCTTTAAAATATGGTTGTGTTAACGATACAAAAAACTGTTCTTTAGATACTCCGTGTTCTAGAGGAAAGCGCTTTATTATTGTATTACAAATTTTAAATTTTGTATGCAGGTTAATTTTTTTCATTCAAATTGATATAGTAGATTAACATTATTTCACAATATTCGAATTTATAAAAAAAATATATGCACGCCATTGGGCGGCTTTTTCTTTCAAAGGGATTAAAAATATGGGTCATCACATTAACTTTGGAAGAACTTTAACTTATGTTTTGGCGATAAAATTAAGCGTTCAAAATATATTCATCATCAAACTTTCATGTATACCGATTTTAAGAGTTTTTGATTGAATAATCGAAAAATTTCAATTCAATTTATTTTAAGTTTTGAGAAAATTTACACGAATTTTATTTTTTATCAACTGAGAAACTTCAAAATGTTTTTCAAGTTTTTTTTATGTGTATCTAAGTATCTCTATCTACATTTAAAAAAATAAATTGTACATTATTTATCGCTTAGTTAATTATTTATTGATAAAAAAAGCAAAGTTTTCATTATAAATATATTATAATTTGTTTCAGTTTGAGAAAAAAAATGTCCAATGAGTTATTAATTTTCAAACAATTTTTTGTTGCAAGTAGGGTAGTTTTTTCGACAACATGATCTTGATTTCTAGAATTATCTAGAATTATTTCCTTTTTTATACCTGTAAATTAATCCATTGTTCATTTTCTACGCCCGTTTCTATAACTTTTGATTATGTGAATTTGTTCCAGGTTGGAGACCAAATCCTGGAAGTAAACGGCCAATCCTTCATGGATGTGACCCATGATGAAGCTGTAGCTCAACTAAAATACCATAAACGTATGTCTTTAGTCGTGAGGGACGTTGGAAAGGTCCCTCATTCCTGCACTGCCTATGATAGAGACTGGGACCTTTGTAGTCCAGGGTAAGTCAATAACCGTAATTTAATGTGGAGCTCGAGTACCAACAGACACTAGATGCTTTTTTGTGGAAAAATCATGTAGGCACCTAGGATGTGGGTTTCGATTTTAATCGACCCAGTGAGAGCAAGAGGATTCCTAATACATGACAGCTCGGTAGCTGTCCAACTGAAACTCCACACATCCGACCAGCATGGGACCGGATGGGATTGGTATCATCTTCAGGCTAACAGAAAATATCCTAAAATCCAATTTCTGAAACTGTATGTATCCATAACTCGGTTAATTGGAGAAATAGAACGTTCTAGTCTCCGCCATTCGGTTCAGGGAAACATTTTACATAAAGTCATGAATTTTGAGTTGATATTTCCAAGCGTTAAGGGAGATAGTGGTGAGCAATTTTAAACTCGAAATATTTCCTACTAAAAGAAATTTTTTGCGACATGAAATTGGCTATAAATTAGTAGCCGGAGGTTTTTTGGGCCAAAAAATTGACTGGCACGATCTGTTTTTCAATAAAATCATTCTTTCACCTTCAAATAACGTAATGAAATTTTCGCAATTCTATTCTCCAGAACCAAAAATACTCATAACTCGACTAATTAGTAAGATGGAACATTCTAGTCTTCACCAATAGATTCAGGGGAACATTTTATATATAGAAATAAATTTTGTTTTGATATTTCCAAGCATTAAGGGAGATAGCAGTGAACAAATTAAACCGTGAAAATATTCGAAAATCCACTTTCTGAAACTTTATGTATCCACAACTCGGTTAATTGGAGAAATAGAACGTTCTAGTCTCCGCCATTCGATTCAGGGGAACATTTTACATAAAGTCATGAATTTTGAGTTGATATTTCCAAGCGTTAAGGGAGATAGTGGTGAGCAATTTTAATCTCGAAATATTTCCTACTAAAAGAATTTTTTTGCGACATGAAATTAGCTATAAATTAGTAGCCGGAGGTTTTTTGGGCCAAAAAATTGACTGGCACGATCTGTTTTTCAATAAAATCATTCTTTCACCTTCAAATAACGTAATTAAATTTTCGCAATTCTATTCTCCAGAACCAAAAATACTCATAACTCGACTAATTAGAAAGATGGAACATTCTAGTCTTCACCAATAGATTCAGGGGAACATTTTATAAATAGATATGAATTTTGTTTTGATATTTCCAAGCATTAAGGGAGATAGCAGAGAGCAAATTAAATCGTGAAAATATTCGAAAATCCACTTTCTGAAACTTCATGTATCTATAACTCGGCTATTTGGAGAGATAGAACGTTCTAGTCTCCGCCATTCGATTCAGGGGAACATTTTACATAAATTTATGAATTTTGAGTTGATATTTCCAAGCATTAAGGGAAATAGCGGTGAGCAATTTTAGTCACGAAATATTTCCATACCTACCCCTTGCTTCAAAATTTCCTACTAAAAAAATTTTTTTGCGACATGAAATTGGCTATAAATTGGTAGCCGGGGGTTTTTTGGGTCAGAAAATCGACTGGCACAATCTGTTTTTCAATAAAATCATTCTTTGGCCTTCAAATAAAGTAATGAAATTTTCGAAATACCATTCTCCTGAACCAAAAATACTCATAACTCGACTAATTAGAAAGATGGAACGTTCTAGTCTTCACCAATCGATTCAGGGGAACATTTTACATAGGGAAATGAATTTTGAGTTGATATTTCCAAGCATTAAGGGAGATAGCGGTGAGCAATTTCAGTCACGAAATATTTCCTTACCTACCCCTTGCTTCAAAATTTCCTACTAAAAAAAATTTTTTGCGTCATGAAATTGGCTATAAATTGGTAGCCAGGGGTTTTTTGGGTCAAAAAATGGACTGGCACAATCTGCTTTTCAATAAAATCATTCTTTGGCCTTCAAATAACGTAATGAAATTTTTGAAATTCCATTCTTCAGAACCAAAAATACTCATTACTCGACTAATTAGAAAGATGGAACGTTCTAGTCTTCACCAATCGATTCAGGGGAACATTTTACATAGAGAAATGAGTTTTAAGTTGATATTTCCAAGCATTAAGGGATATAGCAGAGAGCAAATTAAATCGTGAAAATATTCGATAATCCACTTTCTGAAACTTTATGTATCCATAACTCGGTTAATTGGAGAGATAGAACATTCTAGTCTCCGCCATTCGATTCAGTGGAACATTTTACATATAGATATCCATTTTGAGTTGATATTTTCAAGCATTAAGGGAGATAGCGGTGAGAAATTTCAATCTCGAAATATTTCCATACCTACCCCTTGCTTCAAAATTTCCTACTAAAAAAATTTTTTTGCGACATGAAATTGGCTATAAATTGGTAGACAGGGGTTTTTTTGGGTCAAAAAATCGACTGACACAATCTGTTTTTCAATAAAATCATTCTTTGGCCTTCAAATAACGTAATGAAATTTTCGAAATTCCATTCTCCAGAACCAAAAATACTCATAACTCGACTAATTAGAAAGATGGAACGTTCTAGTTTTCACCAATCGATTCAGGGGATCATTTTATATATAGAAATGAATTTTGAGGTTGATATTTCCAAGCATTAAGGGAGATAGCAGAGAGCAAATTAAATCGAGAAAATATTGGAAAATCCACTTTCTGAAACTTTATGTATCCATAACTCGGTTAATTGGAGAGATAGAACGTTCTAGTCTCCGCCATTCGATTCAGGGGAACATTTTACATAAAGATATACATTTTGAGTTGATATTTCCAAGCATTAAGGGAGATAGCGGTGAGCAATTTTAATCCCGAAATATTTCCACACAAAATTTCCTACTAAAAAAAAATTTTTGCGACATGAAATTGGCTATAAATTGGTAGGCGGGGGTTTTTTTAAGAACATTGAACTAATTTCGAAAGCTGCCTACAATTTTTATAATGAACTTTTTTTGGTATCTTCTCGGGTATCTTTCATGATAACTAACTTACTGAGCTTCATGACACCAATCAATCACCCTGTATATAATTTGATTATGTTATTTATAGTCAGTTGTTTTGTTACAGAAGCAGAGCTGCCCAAACGACTCGGAAATGGGCGGCAGCGCTTCAAATGGTGGAAGAGAAAGCAAGAATAATTTTAAGTCGCCCCGAATTCACCACCCTGTGTTATTATACAGACGAATACGCAGCTAGACACATGACCATAGATGCCTTTGTACAAGTGATGACTGAACTTCTAAATACACCCGATAAGGTAAAACTTTTTCACAAAATTCACCCTGTATATTAAACTGATTCAGAATATTGACAATTTTTGTTTTTCAAAATTTTTGTTAAAGCAAAATAAAGATAATAAAAAGTTTAAATTATTCGCGAATCAGTCTAAAAAACAATTATTGCAACATCAACTTTTAAATTAAGTCCGTACCTGCGCTCAAAAGGGTGGTGCAGATTTTTTTTTAAAGTCAGTAAATGTAAATTTTGAACTAATTTCCATAAATCGTTCCATAATAACAAATAAAAAACAATAATAAATTTGCAGTTTTAGAGACCTATATTTCGTTAACGAACGAAGTGATCATTATTTACACTAAAATAATTCGAGTACTCTCCAATTCCGTTAAGGTAATATTATATACTCGTATTATCTTTACTTAATGTATGTCATCCAGGAAAATTATGTCAAAAATAACTTCACGCATTTCACGTCGATTGGAATAGAGTTTATATTGAGCGTTAGTGGTATAATAAGCATGGAATAAATTACCTCACTAATTTCAGAGTACATTACATTCGAAGTCGTGTTGTTGATGTCAAGTATACGATTATCTGCAATTCACTAAAGGGTTAGAGATATTTTCATAAGATAAACAGATGTAGAATCCACTTTCTTGAAACTTTCCATGTTTTCAAAGTCCTCTTGGAAGTTGATAAATTTTTATTAAATCTTGTCGATAAATCACCCCGTGTACGATATTTTGAGACACCCTGTATATTGTTACTACGGGTTGGAATAAACTATGAAACCAAGTAAATATCTTTTAAACGAAAAGAACGATATTTATGAAAATTTGCAGGTAATAATAATAATAATAATAATAATAATTTTATTGCTTCTGAAACAATGTTACAGCAAGGTACAAATATAATTCTATATATAAAATAAATTTAATTGATGGCATTTCCGGCTAAACCGGAAGTATATTATTAACAACAAAAAATGTACATCAGATGCATTTTGTTCCATTGCACTAACCTGCAAATTTTCATAAATATCGTTCTTTTCGCTTAAAAGATATTTAGGTACTTGGTTCCATACTTTATCCCAACCCCGTATACTAACTGTTAGGTCTCAATCATGAAGAACAACATTGGTTACCCCAAGTTTGTAAATTCGTTAAAATACTCTTTTTTGCTTCAGTATACACTAATGACCGAATTAAGAGAAATAGTAGCTCTCGACGACCGCGTAAAGTTTGACGAATTAGTTTACAGAAGAGATGTCGAATCTTCTAGAATTAGAGATCCTAGGGAACACGATTACAGACACTCTAGGGTAAGTAAGAATCTTAAAAAATAATTATTCAAACAGTTTTTTATATTAAAATTTATCGTATATGTCAGAATTGGCACCCTAACGTCATGTATATTTCTACCCAGCATTCTTGCTGACAGAGGATTACTCAAATTTATTATTAAGCCCAGACGACAAAGAAATTCATTGGAATAATTATATGGAATGGAAAAGCGAAACATAAATAAATAAACATAATATTTAGTTCCGTATTACGTTTATAATAAATGTGGTAAAAAGTTATTTTAAATAAGATGGAATTACAAATTCGTTTAGTTAAACTGATCGCGACACCTATCAGCCACGTTATCAACTATCTAAAAATAGTAGACTCACCTAAAAGCTGAAAAAACAATGACCATATAAAAACCTCTTAGTTTTTTTTTATCACCACACTTTTTATAATTTGCTGTAAATATATCATATCGATATATTCATGTTTTTAGACAATACTTTTGATAGGTAAATACCAAGTGACGATCTTTGAGAAAGCAGTAAATAAAATAACATGGGTTGCTGTATGGTTACATTTTGCACTTAGCAATAGAACAAAAATACCTTGTTTTGTACATAGGTACCTTAATTTTGTAAAATAAAATCATTAAACTGTATTAATTAGCAGATACAATTCTATCCAACTTATATAATTCATCACCTTGCTAATAATATCATATCTTCACTTACCCAAGAAGATTCAAACTTGGCCTTAAACGTTTCACGTTCCTACACATTTTACACAAGAATGTACCGTGCTTGTTTTAAATAAACTAAATTGTCCGAAAGACACTCAAAAACTCACGAAATATAATAAACATTATACAACAAATTTTCACCGGTCGGTACAAGAAATTTTAATTTTGTAGGTACAAGTCATACGCAGTGCTGCCAACGCAATAACTTCATTTTCCCCAGCTCGCAAAACGAAATTCCACAAATATCAAAGTACACAAAAATATATTAATATGCTAAATTTGATTTACTAAGAATAGTTTAAAACTTTATTCCGTTTATATATTTTTTATCATTGGTTCAGCTAATTTAGAAACATTGCTACAGAAAATAATAAGTTGTCAGGGTATGGTGTTACTGGTGGCCATGGATAGGGCTGTACATTTAAGCCACACAACTGTCTTCTTCTTTTTCCTGCTTGGAGAAGTTTGCGGTGCGACTGCGATTGACCTTGAAGATAATTTTTTGTAATGTTAATGATGTTATAAAATAAATATTGAGCAGACCGGTAGAAATTGATTATTATAAAATGTATGAGTTTTTCGTAGCTTAGTTTATTTAAAACAATCTCGATACATTCTTGAGTAAAATATGTATGGAAGTGAAAAGTTTAAACTCAAGTTAAAGTCTTCATAGGTAAGTGTGGTTATGGTAGAATTTGAACAAACTATCTACTGGTTTCTCTTTTGATAATTGCGTACATTAACTACGATAAAGTTTGTACAAAATCAATTAGTTGAAACACATAGGGTTGTCGCCCTTTCTAACTTTTTTCCTTTGATTGGCATAGTCTCCATAATTTTGTAATGTTTCAGAGAAAAGGAATGCCAATCCCGGATTCAAATCATGCCATATATTCTGGTTATGAGGTGAGTTTGTAGAACTTTTTTGCATTCTTATAAGGCTTCTAATTACCTGCAGGTAGAATAGATTTTTAAGCTTCTCAAAAATATATGTAATTATATTATTATTGATAGACATATGTGGTGCTTGATGCGAACATGATAATAATCTATTTAATAACAATATTAATTTTGTAACTGCTTATCTTTACTGTCGAAGAAAGCTTTAAGCAATATATTTTTTTGACTGGTAGGTAGGTAACTACTTTCTATGCAAAAGTGTAATCAATAAATAAGATTCTATTTATGCTTGAAGCTTTCTTGAATTTAAGTCATAATGATGAGAATGAAATCTCGTATTTCAACATATCTGGAATTTATTCTTAATTATTAAATTTTTTAATTGAAATATGATTGTTTTTTCTCACAATTATGTACTATAAATAACTTAAACTTTAAAAAATAAATAGCAAAAATTAAATAAATACAATTAACTAACTTACCACCTCTAATATATATCCAGCACCAATCTTATTATAATGTAGTTGGATCACTCTATAAATTTTCACACAACGACAAATTGAATACACATTATTCTTATTCACTTATGCAAAATTAATACCGGTGTTTTTAATAATAACGAAGGTGTCGCTTTTGGGTAAGTGTGGTATTCTGTGCTATGAACCTACTATATAGACTACCATTCTTACACTGTCCAGCTTGCATACCGAAGTTTAAGCAGCCATACACTAACACATTCCAAAAAGTTCTGTATTATCTGTATAGATAATATCCAAAAAGATCCAAAATTCACGATCAATACCATTATATATAAATTTTTAACTAAATTTTTATAATATTTTCATTTCATACTATCTCAAATAATTTATCTTTACAACATGGTAATACTTATCGGACTTTGGGCGATGTGTGTGGCCAGCTATATGATGCTTCAACGTACTTCGACACCCAGTGTCGATAATCGATTACAGGTTGGTTGCCAGGTATAAAATTCATCTTCCGCCCGGAAGATGTCGCTGTTTACGGCTAGTACAAATTGGTGTAACAATTTATATGAAGTTAACAAGACAGAATTTTTTAGATTGTCTTCAGTAGGGTCTTAACTGATCCACTGTGGCGGGTGATGATTTTAGGATATGATCTAATGATTATCTTCCGCTTACCGGCAATACGATCGCAACCGTTTGTCGGTAATTACCTGACGCCACAAGAAGACCAATTTTTTAAACCAATCATAATTATCATTAACATTACTTTATTTCAAAATTTGTTAGTTTATTGATTTTTATTCCTAATGTGTCATGTAGGATGTAGTATTTTAGGAAGAAGTCGGTTAGTGATTATATTTTTTTTAAAATGATTTGCATTTTATGAAAACCACTCAAAACTTTTATTTAATCATTTTTACGATACATATTTTGAAAGTATGTTAATTAATATTACTGAAGCACCGCAACAAAAAGCTTTTAATTTTTATTTTTTAAACGTTTAATTTTAAAGTTGAACCAGATGCTGTGTTGCGATAACACTATAATCATCATTAAATTTTAAAATAGAATAGATTTGAATAACAATGGTGCCTACTTCCGACTTTAAAAGACAAAAATATCTAATTATAGTCTGAAATATCAGGAGTACATAATATATCATTATAGCCCCTATTTGGATATGATCCGCTATTTGTGTTCGCTCTCAAAGCAAATACGTGCTTTTTAGGCTCGCTTAAATAAAAAAAAAGGATCATTCAGATTCCTGCTCGGACGGTGAAATAAAACTAACGTAGTTAATAAGTAGTCCAGTAGATGCCGCCACACTATGTCACAAAGAAGATAGATATTTGATACTCGTAAACATGCTTTGCCAGAAGTATTCTAGCTAAATTTAAATTGTAAGATTATTTAGTTTTATATGAAACAAAATAAATTATAATCTTCACTACCTCTTTAATTTGGAAAAAATACAAAATATTGAAGGTGGGTATATTATTAACCCTTTTGGGACCGATATTTGTGAAAAAAAGGAAAGTATTCCACAGAAATACATGGCAGTGTATTTGACAGGATTTTAAAATTCTAGAGACTAATGTTCAATATAAATTGGTAATAAATTGGCACACATTTTTTTGGTTTAAAAAAACATACCCGAATCGTACCAAGAAAACTAAGGAATGGTTAACTTGAACAATTAGTTCTGTGTATTGTATATAACTGTGGATCCAAAATCAAACGAAATTCCTCAAAAACCTAAAAAATAATTTATCTATAAAAAAAATTTTATGTTAGAAAATTGTTAAATATGCCACAAGTACAAAATCGGCTGTACGCGTGGCTTGACAGTGGTGGCGCGGTTCCAAAAAGGTTAATAAAATATTCTTCCACTGACATTTGGATGTTAATCTAGGAATACGGTGAAATTCAACCACCCAGTATAAACATTCAAAATGAAGGTGACTATCATCGGTCACCTAGCGAAGATTCAGGTTTGGGAATGGGTGTTGCTGACAAAAATCCAACAAGGTAATGAATTTGAAATCGTTTTTTAGAAAACTTTAGAGGGAAATATAGTTTTTACAGTCTATAAGTCATTCATAAATTTACGTTAAAAATGTAATTGTGGATTTAAAATTATGAAATAGAAATTCAAACATTAAAAGTGAATTTCCATTATGTATTGAAGTTGCCTATACTATTGGCAATACTGTTTAAAAGTAATGAAGAATGACTGTCAAACTAAACTAACCTCCTTTGTTAGTTTCTGTGGTTATTTGTTACCCTACTGTTCTTCACTATTTTTTGGCAACAAACTGGAAGTGAGTCCATATTACTATAAACTTACTCGAGCTCTTTAAACGGTTAGCGGTGTTGCCAACTATACACTCGGTTTCGCACTTTTGGGTAATGGCATTACAGGTATAGGCAAACTCAATACGTAATGGAGATTGAAAAATAAATTTCTATTTTCTATACCTACATTAAGGTAGATTCCTTTTGCAACTACATTTTATAGAAAATAATCTACTCTATGAAGTATTAAGAATAATAATTGTTTTATACTTTCAACTATTGACACTTCTTTTGTGTAAGAAAAACAGGTTAAAATGTTTTACCGTTTTAGAGTGAGACCGGCAAGTGCTACAGGAAAATTAAATGACGAAGATCACCAAAACCAGGTTACTGCTGTTTTTAAATCTTTATTCTTTTTTTTTCTATCTTTCTTTATCTTCGTGGGCTTGTAGAAACACAAAATAAGCACTAGACTAGTTTTTTTCTGAGGCTTATTTTGTTTTTAGAGCACTAGCACCTACATATCTCTATCATGTTCCACTTGCACTCCCTTTTTCTCTGACCTCTTAAAATTTTATTCTACAAAGTTTGTTAAATAACGTCCCGGAGGCTTAACAAAGCGTTTAACAACACTTTGTATACTCTCCGAGGCTGTGTTAGCTTGTTCAAGTAGGATAGTCATTTAAATTGACATTTTTACTAAAACTATAGCTATAGTCTCGATACTTAGAAGCTGGTGTCATAAAATTTAACTTTTCAATGATACTATCGTACTTACACTACCGACCGATATAGAGCAAATTCAACCAGCAAAAAAGTCGATCATAGGCGTGGATGTTTTGGCTACTCCCAGATATATCTGTCTATCTCAAATGTACGACGACAATTACTCGGATAGTATTTTAAGAACCTGTTTTTTCAACATTCTGACTTATTTTACGAAATGTTGCAGAAAATAGTTCACGAATTTGTTACTTTTCTTTATCCCAGCTACTAAGTAAGCACACTATAACTAATCAGAGGCATGTGTATACCGGATGGCACATTGAATATAAATGAACATAAGAAATATTTTAATTATTAATAATTGCTTATGAATGATTTTTTATATCTTGAAATACTGGACGGAATGTTGATTTTTTAATAGGAATATGTCAGTGGCGAGGAAGATAATCCTGCAGGAACGAGAAGCAGGAGGCATTCCAGTCCAGGGGAATCGAGGACAGGGAGTACGACAGCGCTGCACCAACAAGATTATCCTGATTCCGTAAGTTATTTTAAACATTTTTATTTGTATGAAATAATGTTTTTAGAGATGCAATATGCAATTTTATGCGGAAATGAGTAAAAAACAATTGTGTTGTTTCAACTAAAATTAAAACAAAACAGCGTTGATACCACTGTTGCCATTATTACGATAGGAAGGTTTAAAGAAAAATATTCATGAACCGATTTTTATTTAAAAAATATGCATTATAAGACAATAAAGCTAAAAATAAAATAATAGATATACTTTTTTTTGTAAAACCAACAATTTATATGAACAGAGTTGAATTTACCAAAAGGTTTAATTGGTAATAAAAAATACTGGGCAAAAGCCAAATTTTACAAAAAAATGTATCGAGATAAAAATGCTTTTATTAAAATTATAGCAACATTATTGTTATTATTATCAATATTCATTAATTTTTGAAAAGCATTTTCACCGACTTAAAAGAAAAAATATATAATTAAAAATATTTATGAAATGTATATCACAGGTCTATGTACATATTTCTAAAATAATCTTATCATATTTATTTGATAACATAATTTATATTCAATTTATAACTAAGTGCTAATCATGCAAACCGGTAGTGGTACGTTTAATATTTAGGCAACATGTGTAACGAGTAGCAGACATTTTCTATGAAAAAAAAAACAATAAACCTAATCGTAGTCTGAAAAACATTAATTTTGAGAAAAGGGTTTGTGCTCAGGAAAACTCGGTGCCGCCGCACCGGCAGACAAGGTCCTATACAGTTGTCACTAGCACAAAGGCATTACCTTTATTTCTCACCCTCACGGTTTCGCTTGCAAATAATTGTGGTATTTTTTTTCCATTTCTATTTGAAAAAATCGTTTAGTGCCGCACCCTTTCGTAAACCGCTCGGAGCCAAGGCCTCTGCTGCCGCCCCCTCCACAAAAATCTATTGCGAACAGAACAACACCTTTAAATGGCTTCAAATGAATAACCTGTACCTCTAGGACTTGTAAATCAGATATCTACTTACTCACGGACTAAATATCCCTGGACAAATATCCCCGACAAAATTTCCACAGACAAAAAATGTCTCCTTTCTTTCGGAATATTTTTTAAAAATACATAAAACAAGAATTAAAGTGATCCAATTACAGTATTTGAAATGATATGATCTATCGCGGGAATCTATAAAGAATTTGCATAGCGTTGGGCGCCGTTTGCCATCAGTGGGATTTAAAATATATCTTTTCGCATTGACTTCAGAATGCGTATGTCTTGCAATTTCTACAGAAGACAATGAACAGAATCCCTGCATCTGTTGTATTCAACTCATATCAATAGTTAGCACCGAAATATACCATTTTGTGTCCTTTATTACACAAATCCAAAGCAAAGTATCCATCCATTCAAAATCTGTCATTTATTGAAACCTCTACGTTCCGACGCCTATCCACTTTCAATACACAATAAATATACAAAACAAACCCTTTGTACCGGCAACAATGTATTACTCAAATACAAGTATAATTTGCAGATAACTAACTATATGTAAGTTGAGCTCTTGTACACGAACTATTCCAATAATTCTATCGATATTGATCACATGAGATTACTAACTAGGCATTCGCAACTTATATTGGTGTATGCTTGTCTTCGAACATAATAGGCTTTTGTTGAATCGTACATATAGCTATGTGGTATATTCAGTCGATTTACATAAACATTTATATGCATTGTTATACGTTTTATAAGTTTATACCACTCCTGTAGGACCAAACTTGACCCTAAAGCATACAGGGGTGAAGTTCTCGAATTATGCGGCTAGATTTTCGCATGGGAGGCACAAGCGGCTTTGCCACCGGCATAAAATTCAGTGGCTTGTCTTAGCACGCAGAGACATTGGCTTTTACTACATCAAACTGGTTTGTGCTGACCTGTGTTTCATCGTATCAATTCGTATTTGATACTAGTGTATGATTTTGGTTGACATATTGACACTAAAACAGCCATATTGTTTAATGTTGGCTACCGCTAAAACCCATAAACTTTTGTTTTTGGCACTTGTTGTCAAACACTAGTTTTTTGGCTGGAACCATAGAAATAGATATATTAGGGACAACAGATGACAATCGACATTTGACAAACAGTCTGCGCAACTTAAACGTAGTGTTATTTTGATTCTTCTCTCTACTAGCAATACAAAGGTGTTAAATTTTACTTTGGGGATGGTTTTAGATACACCCGATGTTTTTTTTTGGAATGTTGAACATGATAATAAAATAAAAAACTATTTATATTAAAAATAAAAACATATAAATATGAACAGCATCGCAGCAAATAAAATCCGAAAAAATACAAGATTCGAATACTTAATATCTAACCACCAATTCGATGCTTATCAATATTTTACGTGGCTATAAAGCTATAGATATTGCAATAAGCAATAAAATATATTTACAAACGGTATCGTAACCATTATTATTAGATCATTATAACTTTTGCAAAGCTCTTCTGATATCTCCGGTGGCTTTGACCATGTTCGAGGAATTTTTAAATTTGAAATCGTCTCTACCCTCTTCGTTAACGTAATCTTTTGGGGGTTCCGTGGGATAGCTGTACCCATAGCAACGGCTGCCGCATTTCGGACGGGGAATGTGAACTTTCTTGACGTCTACTAACCAGGATTCCATTTTTAGTCGATTACCTGAAACAAGAAATTTTTTTTAATTTACCATATATCCATATTTTGTTAAATGTATCCGTCAAAAAAAGTTGGCATATAAAAGTGTGTTCGACACATAGTTCGGTAAATAAAGACCGAGAAACCCCCCAACCTGTTCATCTCATTATTGTCGGACTTTTTTTTTGCAACTTGTAGGTATTCACGGGTAGATTACTCTTTGAAAATATGTCCTCCGCGAAATTTGCGGAAGGGGCTGAAAAATGGAATGGAATAATCCCAATAATTGAGTTTTCCGCCGATATCTCCGGAAATATGACACTTAATGAAGTGGGGTTTTGCTAGGAATGGAGAGCAGTTTATTATCTACAAAAATGATCCTCATCATTTTTGTCAAAAGTTTAACCGTTTTCGAGATAAACGGGCCCAAGCGTACCTTGGATTTCGAGCTGCTGTGCGGCGTCTCCGGGAGCACGCTCCGTGAATGTAGGCATGTGAGGGCGGGCAAATTGGCCCATAACTTGAGTAAAAATGAATCTTTTTTCATGATTCAAAGTGCATATGAAAAGAGGGACCTGTACCTATAACATCGTGTAACTTTTTCGTTTTTTTTATTTTCCAGGAATATTGAAAAAACTGGCCAAACTTTATTTTTCCTGAATATTTGACCGCCCTTATCAATCCGTTCATATTTTTTAAATTAAGCGTAGTTTTACCGAAACCTTTTGGATAATGGGACTTTGATAGGTGGTGAATGTATTCCGAAAGAATGAATAAATAATTTTTGTGAATCTTTATAAACAACATGTTTTTCTTGGGACGTTTTTTTTTGATTTCCGGAGTTTTCTGAAAATTCTCGGGCCTACCGCAAATTGATAAACAATGATTGGCAATCTCGGTCTTTAATGCACACCATTGGAAAGCTGAAAATGTCCTCTTTTCGATGGTTTTTAAAATTTTTGGCTAAGTTTTTTAGTTTTCCGGAAAATTTTTGCAAGAAATATTGATCCAGGGACAAAAATGATGGGGACCATTTTTGTATGTAATGAACTGTACTTCATTTCTAGCAAAACCCCACTTCTCTAAGTAGCATATTTCGGGAGATATCGGTCAAAAACTGAATTTTCGGGATCATGGGCCATTTTCCAGCCCCTTCCGCAAATCCCGCGGAGGACATATTTTCAGAGAGTAATCGACACATGAATACCTACAAGTTGCAAAAAAAACAACAATCATGAGATGGACAGGTTGGTGCCTTTATTTACTGGACTAACCTGCGAAAACCGACAATAAATAAAAATAAATGAAATTGACTTAAAAATATCAATAAAAAAACAAATTATTTATTTATTGAAACAGTAACGTAATATAACAAACTGAACATTATTTATTTATTGAATAGTAAAAATTACAGTTATGATAATTGTTAACATGTTGATTTTGCGAGGATATTGGCATGGAACTGCTGCTGTTTGCCATAGGAGGAGGCATATTATGTTGAGGCTCAAGATGCGTTCCTTGTTCTCTCATTTTTTCAATTATTTCTTTATGGTGTTGTTCGTCCATTTGTAACTAGCTGGATATTGATTTTGCATTAGAATGTCCTGTGATTTTAATCAGATTTTATTCTAAGACTCCGCTTTTCGCCAGTTTTGATACGACGATGGCCCTAAGTGAGTGGTTGGAAATTTTCTTTGTGTTGTTAAAGTCTAATTTTTCTGCTTTTTTTTGTCCAATTTGATCTCATTTACTCCCACGGGACTGTTTTTGAGCCAATTTCCGGTGATTTTCCATTGTGGATTTGGAGCCAAAAATAGTATTTTATTTTGGAGTCTTAGAAATAATCTGACTGGGCAAAAGTTCGTATCAGAATTAATCTTTACCAGCCATTTTGTATCAGGAATTTTCGGCTACCCTCTTGTGTGGTTTTCGAAAAAAGAAAGTTATATTGGATTCTACCTGTTTTTTTGCCGGTTTTGTTAGTTTCTTCTTTGAAGAATGTCATTTCTTCTCTTGCGCCTTCTTCGCCTCTCCAAGCGAGTTCATAAGAGAGTATACATTTTTTTCTGTAGACCTTCTGGCGTTTGTTCATCACAAGCTTTGACAAGTTGTTTTAGTTCATTGTAAGTCGAAAAAGTTGCAGATCCTTTACGTTTGTCTTCCATGCTTTGTAAAGTCCTCCTTTTGGCATTTCTTGCATCTCAACGTGGAATTTCCATTTAATAATTTAGCATTGGTTACATTGATAGAATACAACATGTATTCAAATATTCAAATAAATCACTTTTTTTTGTATGCAATTTTGTATATAGTTAAGTGTTTTCGCGACACTCTGTATAATCAAATGTTGTCCAAACGTTAAAAAAAACATGTGAGTAGTTACAAGTAATAAATTAAATTGAAAAACATCGTAAAACATTCATAAATTGGATTAGAAATAACTTACTTAAAAACCAATGTACAGGATTAAACAAAAGTAATTTGATCACAATAAATAAACTGCAGAAGGAGATGAAACCATTCAACTGCGGTTCACCGATAATTATTATAACTTATATTGGAAGTTGATTGGTATCGTTCGTTCTACTATTTTTTTTTTATACATGATGAATCTATCGATAATATCCTTATCGTATTTGATGAATTATTGTGTCAATTTTAAGGAATTACCAGTTAAGCATGATACTTTTAGAACAATAGGAGCGGCTTCTTATCATTTGGCAGAAATATCTTAATAATAAGATAAACATCCGGTAATAAGAAAAAAAAAACAAATAACATTTTTTAAGTCACGTGTATTCACAAAATTGGGAATATTTCCAGTTCATGATAAATCGTTGAGTTTTTTTTATTTGTTTTCAATTTTGTTAATGATTGATAAAGCTCCTGAGTGACAGCGTCTAGAAAAATGAATTTACAAATAATTGAACGTGTAGGTACTACATGTAAAAACAGGTATAACTGGAAGTCTTTCGTCTGCCAATATATTTTCTATGAACTTGTGACACATTGCCAATTTTCATAAAAATCGTGTAGGTAGGTTTAAACCAACTAGCTTTAATAAAATGTTGATACTAAGAGAGATACAGGGTGTTAAACATGAATTTTTTTTTGTTTTACAATAACTTTGACGCTTTTTGACGTGTTTGCACAAAAAATTGATGGTGGGGATTCTGGATATGAGAAATTAGCGGTACCTTTGTAAAAAATATTAAATATTTTGTAAAAAAATATATAATATTTAAAACATTTATGCCGCATACGTGGCCTATGCGGAGATCTCTACAAAATGCATGAGTACAAAACATGTACAAAATCATATCCATAAACACCCCCCGTCAAATTTTTGTGCATACACGTCAAAAAGCATTAAAGTCATTGTGAAAAACAAAAATTTAAATTTCATGTTTAACACCCTGTACATCTCCTACATTTTATTAAATCTAGGTGGTTAAAATCGCAATATTTTACAGTGAAGATTGTACTGTATTTCTATGTACAATTACTTAAGGACCACCCTGTATAGTTAGTGTAAGCTAGTCGTGTAGTAGTTGTTTTCAAGTCGAAAAACGATTTGCATTCCAAATATCATCGAAAATTTGCTTTGAAAAACGTGAAAGGTGTGTATAACGAAATAGGATATCGATTAAAAGCAACTATTGATCTTATCAGTTGAAAAAATAATTATCAATATTCTATCACCTTTTTACCTCAACACTATATTAAATCCAGCATGTCTCCTTGAACTTATCAGATTATAAAATATAGTCTGGGTAATATTGCTGCGAAATACAGGGAGGCACAAACAAGGTATATAATTGTATACAAGGTGGTCAAAATATATTGCGATCAGACGCAACTTGCTTCAATAAAAAAGATAGAGGGAGGCAAAGTGAAAATGGTTTTTCACGGTAAAAATAAAAAATATTTTGAATATATGAATGTAAATTTGAAGATAGGTGTTTTGAGATATGGAAATTCGCAATACGATATACGTTTCGAAGTATTTTTTGGAGGACGCCACATGAGCTTTGTTGCTGTCCTGGATTTCGGTATATGGGTCATAATAAAAGAAACCGTTTACAAAAACCCTATGAATAGTCAATTCCAACTTTGACAAAAAATGTTTTTACACCAAAAGCATTATGCAATATTAAAAACGGTTGCGTCAGATAGTAATATTTTGATACCGAACATCTTTCTTTTCAACTTGGACTATAATTCTCGGAACACCCTGTATACCTAGTTGATATTCTGCTTTAAAAGAAAAAATCACTAAAATTATCTAGGAATTCTAAACAAATTTTTCTTAGTCTATGAAGAGCTCTTGAAGATTTTCTAGGACACGAGAGCCATCAAAACTTTCACAGTTTGAACAAAGACATTTTTTATCGTAATGAAAAAAAAAAATCGGTCTTTTGTAGTCGATATGTTGAAATAATGAAGTGTCACAATGAGTTACGGTCTTCAAGATTTCTTGGATTTTAACAAACGTTTTAAGTAACATTGTTCTTTGTTAATTAGGCTGTGTGTATGTGTACTAACAAAGGATATACACAGTGGTCAAATAAAAACGTATCGACGTTACTACTTTTATTACCTATTTCATGAAAAGTGTTGTAAAAAGTTGTCATTTTGAAATTTAAAGATGATGAATTACTATTTTTTTTTCTAATATTTTAATACAGGTTGCGTCACGACGAGCTGCTTAAATTTGTTGTGTTCTTTTTACATCATTCTATTCAGCTCTGTTGAGATCATTAAAATGTATATTTTTCGAGATATTAATTTTTTTATTGACAATTTAATACATGTATAAAAAATCGCATATGCAACAGTGCAATTGTCACTTTGACAGCGGCAAAAGTTAGCTTTAACTTTTACAGCGACAAATACACTAGTGGTTTTTTCACTTATTCATTTGTTCATCAATTATCGCGGTGTTGGTTACCAGAATAAATAGTTTGGCATGTTTGTCAACAACTTATTGAATTTTCAAGAACTAACAATGAGTCGATTCGGTGTGTCTACGAACGCCGAAATTAGTCAAATTGTTAATACCTGTGTGCCTACTAATACAGTTGCGACGCAATCATCAATCTGGCGACAATTTTCTACGTTTTGAGCCAGATACTTCCATCGAGAAATTGAATGTAATATTGCAAGATTGGGCATTTAATATGCGAAAAAGTAACGGAGAAGACTACAAAGAAGCGGTAGTTAAAACAATTTGGAACACCACCGCTAAAGTGCTACAAAGTAAATATTATAACGAATTTAATATTGTATTCAACCCTTTCACCGATGTTCAGTTTAATTCATCACGAGCTGCACTTAATGCTAAACGTAAAATCCTACAAGCACAACCCGAAAAGAGAAAATGTAGTGCATCCGCTCTTAATAAATCTGAAGTATTTGCAATGGCCAGATTATATAACGAAAATGAACCGGAAGGACTTCAAAAGAAATTATATCACATTTTGGCGTTTGAACTAGCTTGGCGCGGAGGAGAAGCAGCTTACTGCAAAACCACAATTTCGTATCTGAAATTGAAAATAATGGAAAAGAAACTGGACGTATCGAGTATAATCCTCTATTTTCGAAAACGAGACAAGGCGGCAACAATAAATTATGTGACAGCAAATGAATCACGCCTAATATTTTCAACGAAGATATTTGCCCAATACTTTTATTCAAAAAGTTAATGGAAAAACGAAACACTTTTATAACTTCGGACAGAGTATTTCTTACACCAAATCCCTTTTGGAAAAAGAAAAATTCTAAAGGTTGGTACAAGAATTTGCCGATTGGAATTAATGAAATTTCCAAATGGACTAAACGCTCAGCACAACGCATTGGTTTAGATGTCAAACGTGTCAAAATTACAAATCACTCAAATCGAGCGTCAGCAGTTAGCGAATTAAGTAAAAGCGGAATTGAAGAACAAGCTCTAATAAAAATAACAGGACACAGCAATTCATCATCAATAAAACCATACTTACAAGTTGAAAAGAGTATCATTCAAGCATTATTCAATAAATTCGTTTGGAAAATGAAAAAACTTCAACATCTACTACAGAAACGATTAGCTGTGGCACCCGCAGCGATATCACTGTTCCTAGTATGAATTTCAATAACTGCGGTTTTAATAATTTGTACATTAAAATAAAAATGTGTTTATTTTTAATGTTTCATAAATAAAGTTTGCATTGATATGTTTCCAAATTTCTCATTCATTAAATTGTCCTGCCGAATTACACTCGAGGTTTGTATTGATATTGGGTAAATTTGTGTTGTTCAAATTCTAAACTGTTTCCTTTAGCAATTTGACTCGAATAACTGTCAACCTAAAAACACTCCACCTTCAGTGTCGTGTTTTTAATAGTTGACAGTTATTCTCGTCAAATTGCTAGGAAACAGTTTCTCATTAAACAACCCAAATTTACCCGAT
Organism: Lochmaea capreae; assembly: GCA_949126875.1. NCBI lineage: Eukaryota > Metazoa > Arthropoda > Insecta > Coleoptera > Chrysomelidae > Lochmaea > Lochmaea capreae. The sequence goes on from OX421400.1 coordinate 5,170,059, forward strand.
AAAATACAAACCACTTGTGCAATTATAAGTGACTTGTCTCAGGATGTATTAACGTAAATTTGCAATCTTTTCGAAATGGAGATGGACTCAGTACTACTGCTGAACATGTGATACTTATTTTTCCTTACAGAATACGATTGCGCTATTGAATTTATCATAGAATCAACCTGAAAAGCGCTAGAAGCCAAAATCTGCGTGAAAAAAGTGGAAAAATGACATTTTGTATTTGCAAGATTGTATCTCTGGAAAGAAAAAAGTTGGTGCATTGCGGCTTGGTCCAAAAGATAGCTTATATATTCGAGAATAACATATCGAAAATTCGCGTTAATTGAAGTACGCGTCTTTGAGAAATCGCTTTTTTAGTTTTCCCGATTAAATTACGCACAGTTTGAAAAAAAAAGGTTCCGATAGATACGATTATTTGTGCCGAAATGGAGACCATTTTAAACAAAATGTAGTTTTTAGTTTTCGAAATAACGGTTTTACGATGTATACTTTGATATGATATGGTGCTACAGGGCTCCAAGTTTTTTGGAAAAAAGAAAAAACACGTGTCTCATGAGAAAAATCAAAGACATCTATTTTTTTTGCTCGTTGAATCGACGTGGAGTCGGCCTTATGTGATTAATAATTTATTCAGGTATTCTGTGTACTTATTTTTGTAAGAAATTTTCAACCAAAATTATAAAGTACCATACAAAAGATTCAAACGCTTTCGGCACTCTTATTTCATAATTAACAACAATTATGGGTATTAAATTAAAATACAGTTTTATAAACAACATAATTTCGTTCCTATTTATAATATTACATCCGATAATAATTCAATAAAAACCGTTAATTAAAACGAGGAAAAAGATTTAAAAACAAAAACAGATTATTAATAACAAACTAAAACCAGTTTGAGGACCAAAGATACATCCGTACAACGAAATTAAATACGCTGTTGCCAAATTATCGAAAATTAAAATCTGTATAGCTATGACGCTGAAACTGACAGAGCAGCCGAACGGAACTATCGTTACCTTTTGAATTAGGGAACTGCAAGAAGCAATCGGTTACGAGTACTCTACAACATTTTTTATAAAATTTAATATTTTTTTAACAGTGTAGATGGTGGAGGTTTTAGCAGCCGTTGATACTGAATGGTTGTTTAGATTATTAGAGTGCTCAGAAAAAGTTTGATCAAATTTCTATGATCCCTATAGAAAAAAGAACTTTTTTGATTGTACTTGTCACAGTACCAAAAAAAGCGAGGGTTTAGTCTGAAAGATTTTTGACTGTCTCTGTATGCAAAATAACTTTACCTTACATAAAAATATAATATTGTCATTAAATCCATTATTTTTTAAATTAAATCAAGAATATTCCAAATATACTTGATTTTAATGAAAAATAACTGTAGTGGCAACAAAGTGTCTTCAAATCAGTTATCAATGAAAGAAGTCAACGCCGTTTCTTTGGCCATATTTAGAGGACCTAGTTTAACCGAGTGACTTAATGAACCAGTCAGTCAAGGTAAGAACCACGGTCTTAACTGACCGGATACCGTTACATCGTGGTGGAAAGTTCAAACAATGACCAATTAGACTTTGTTTCTGGGTGACATCGTTGTTGTTTTATTTGTCAGAGAAGGTAGTAAAGAACATTTCACAATATTTCGTTGACTCGGCATTTGGTCTTAGGGATTTAATAATAAAAGAAACGGAACATGGGGATTTTAAATTTTATGCATTGTATCAGAACTGCTTTTGAACTAGTCGACCAATATGAAACTTTGGACATCTACAACGTATAGTACAATTCCCACCACTCCGTAGTCTCAACTGTGGGCGGTCCTTAATTAGCATCAGACAGTGCTGGGTAATTACATGTACTTTAAAAATAGTTACAATTACAAAGTACATGTCATAAAAATAGGAATTATATTGATTTAATCGATAGGAATAAAATTTTGAAATCGGTATAATTCAAACTGTTAAACTAACAGCCGATTGCAGCGACTCTCTGAAGGATTCCTTAAAGTTAAAGATATCTTAAGGGAGGGTTGGATAAAGCGTTTATTGTTTTCTATACAATTTTAGGTCTCCTTAACTGAAGGAAAAATGATAAAATCCTAGAAATCAGGGAAGTTAATAATAAAATGTGAACTTTTGAAAGTTTTATTAATTAGAACGAAACAAAAATACAAAAATTCGTGTACATCTAGGTCTATAGAGTCCAGGAACATACATCAAGTCTCGTCAAAAAGTATCTGATACTTTTTTGTCATGGAATCAATTGTTTAAGCTACGGATAGTTCACAAATGCTTAAATCCGATTTTTTAAATTTTATATCCTTGAAATGCTTTTTTTGAAAAGGGTTGATTACTAATGTAAAAAAATTTTTGGTGTAAAATTACTCTTCATTAAGCGGACAGAAAGTAATGACGCCTGATTTGCAAGATATAGTTATAATTTACAAAACGTTTATATTGTTACTTTTCATGACAAGTTGTTCAAAATTGCTGTCAGACAGCGTATGCCTTTTGGGAGCGTTGACAATTGTTGCGAATGAGAATAATCTCTCAACGGGTCCAGAAGAGGGAAGTGCCGTATTATATTTAAAAAACACTTTTCTCATCAACATCGTAATATTTTTTCTTAAATCATTGAGATATTGTAATACTTCTAACTATATTTCATTTTTTTTACAATCGAATATGCTACGTCTTCATTGAAGTCAAAAAAGTTTTTATTTGTATTATTTTTCTTTGTAGGATTTGGATTTGACGGATAACAATAATTTTCAAATAGACTATATCAAACCAAATCTGTTTTTAATTCGGTTGGGAAATTTTAGAGAAAGTTTCGGAACTAGTACAAACCAGAAAACGACAACATAATAAAGATTATTCAATTACACTTAAATGCACTTTATTATATAATTTCAATCATGTGCTGAAGAAATTTCCATACATTGAATTTATGTTAAAGTATAAAATTTGAACATAAATATTTAATAATAATAATAATTTCAAAATAGTCATACAGTGTGATATACTATGTGTTGTTACGAGTGTTGTCTGTTATATTTTGCATGTAGAGCCAGAGACAACAAAGAGGCGGCTAACTACGAGGATGTATTGATATCTAGTTAGCCTAAACCAGTTCCATGCATAAAGAAAATGTTGCGTTACCATAGCAACGAACAATAACTTATTAGAAGTGTCAGTGTGAAGTTTGACGTCAAAAAAGTAAACCAGAGTTACGCAATAAATTAAAAGAAAAAAGATGTCCACCGAAATTGTGAAAATCGAAAAATTGGAGTATCGAGCCATCATCAAGTACCTGTATTTAAAAGGGTCAAGAGGTAAGCAGATTTACGAATATATGCTTAATACCCTTGGTGATCAATGTCCTTCGCATGCGACCGTGAAATATTGGACTGCAAGCGACAAAAGAGGTAAATTTTCCATTGAAGATGATGACCGATCGGGATCTGTGTCAGTTCCCGAAAATATCGATATAGTTCATGACATGATTTTATCAGAACGTCGAATTGGGCTAAAACGGATATCTGAAGCACTGAATACTTCATACGAACGCGTTCATCATATAGTTCACGTCAATTTGGACATGAGAAAAATTGCTGCAAAATGGATCCCCAAATGTTTGAATGTTGACCAAAAGCGTGCAAGGGTAGAAGCATCGCGCTGGATCTGTGCTCGATTTGAAAACGATGTAGACTTCTTAAACCGAATTGTTACTATGGATGAGACTTGGGTACATTTCTACGATCCAGAAACAAAGCAACAATCGATGGAATGGTGACACTCTGGTTCTCCAAGACCTAAGAAGTTTCGTGTCAAAAAATCTGCTGGAAAAGTTCTTGCTTCAGTTTTTTGGGATTACCATGGAGTAATAATGATTGATTTTTTGGATAAGGTTAGAACAATAACTGGAGATTACTATTCGACATTACTGACCACTCTACGGGAAAAAATTAAAGAGAAAAGACGCGGAAAGCTATCCAAAGGTGCAGGACAACCCCCTGCACACAAATCTCATCTTGTCATGCAAAAAATTCGTGATTTAGGGTTTGAATTACTGGAACACCCCCTTTATTAAGCAGATTTGGCTGCGGCCGACTATCATCTCTTTCCTCAACTGAAAAAAAGTTTAAAAGGTCGTAAATTTTCTTCCAACGAGGAGGTAATAAAAGCTGTGGAGGTCTGGTTTGCAGAGCAAGAAGAAACTTTTTTTTTGAAAGGTCTAGAGACGTTGCAGGTTCGCTGTAATAAATGTATCCAATTAAGAGGAGAATATGTTGGGTAATAAAATATTTGACATTGAAATTTTGTTTGGTTCTATAGTAGGCTAAGAATTTTTCAATATATCCTCGTTTATCTGCAAATTGGTTCGATAGATTACTTATATCACGCATTTGTCCCATCCTTTTGGTGAAATTTTGTATTAGGAGCTTTATCAACATTTTTAATTAAAATATAATTCAAAATTTTCTAATTCTATTCTAGAATTTGTAAAATAAAGACAAATATTGACATTTACAAAGAATAGACTTGACAAAATATACTGAAAGATTATCGGAAGCAAAATTATTTATAAAAAACCGAAAGGAATACCGGAACAAACCTTTATTCTGTACAAGAAGGATTTTATACTTTCTAATAATATTTATGTATCAGCTTAAAGTTATAGAAGTGTATAAAGTTTGTTTGCAAGCAAAACTTATCATTTTGCACAAAGAACTGAACTGGTCGTTGCGTTTTGTATCTTCCCCACAATATAAAAGGGTGTACGTACATCGACAAATAGATTTCAGCCGCAATACATTAAAATACTCATAAAACTACATCGTAATGATTGTTGGTGTGTAATAAAATATTTATTTTATAATACAACTATGACAAAGATCATATAAAATTTGTTTACGAGACGTATAGTATGTCTGTACGTTGGAAAAAAAATAGAAAACTAGGGTTTGTTAGTGCCTTATTTGGTCACATACTCAAATATACAGGGTATTTCTAAATTAATGAAAAAAAAATTCACAAGTCGATTGCCCATATGAAATTAATAAGGTTCCTACGACAAAATTTTTGTAGTTGGTACTGATAACTTTAGAGATAATTTGGTACTTATAGAAAAATTTACGTTTTCGAGGAACAGACCCAGTACTATTTTTTTTCACGCTAGGAAACTAATAATTGTTTTTCTCTTTTGATATTTAATACCCGTTTACAACGAGCAGATTTTTTTTTGAATCTTCTGACTAATCTTTTTGTTCTTTTCAATTTCGAAACCTCTAATTTTCAAATTTAAATTTAACAGTACCTAGTTTTTTCTCATGAAAGAAATAAGATCATTAAAAATCTGTTTGTGTGGAAATGTTAATTAAAATACAAAACATTATAAAGATATAAAGATTGGTAGTGTAGATGATTGAAGCAATATAAAAAATATGCAATCTAATGTGTATTAACACTACGAGGATATATCGAAAAATTCTTAGCCTACTATAGAACCAAACAAAATTTCAATGTCAAAATATTTTATTACTCAACATATTCTCCCCTTAATTGGATACATTTATTTCAGCGAACCTGCAACGTCTCTAGACCTTTCAAACAAAAAGTTTCTTCTTGCTCTGCAAACCAGACCTCCACAGATTTTATTACCTCCTCGTTAGAAGAAAATTTACGACCTTTTCAACTTTTTTTCAGTTGAGGAAAGAGATGATAGTCGGACGGAGCCAAATCTGGTGAATAAGGGGGTGTTCTAGTAATTCAAAACCTAAATCACGATTTTTTTGCATGGCAACATGAGATTTGTGTGCAGGGGCGTTGTCCTGCAAAAACAAAACACCTTTGGATAGCTTTCCGCGTCTTTTCTCTTAAATTTTTTCCCGTAGAGTGGTCAGTAATGTTGAATAGTAATCTACAGTTATTGTTCTACCCTTATCCAAAAAATCAATCATGATTACTCCATGGCAATCCCAAAAAACTGAAGCAAGAACTTTTCCAGCAGATTTTTGGACACGAAACTTCTTAGGTCTTGGAGAACCAGAGTGTCTCCATTCCATCGATTGTTGCTTTGTTTCTGGATCGTAGAAATGTACCCAAGTCTCATCCATAGTAACAATTCGGTTTAAGAAGTCTACATCGTTTTCAAATCGAGCACAGATCGAACGCGATGCTTCTACCCTTGCACGCTTTTGGTCAACATTCAAACATTTGGGGATCCATTTTGCAGCAATTTTGCTCATGTCCAAATTGACGTGAACTATATGATGAACGCGTTCGTATGAAATATTCAGTGCTTCAGATATCCGTTTTAGCCCAATTCGACGGTCTGATAAAATCATGTCATGAACTGCATCGACATTTTTGGGGACTGACACAGAAACTGGCCTTCCCGATCGGTCATCGTCTTCAATGGAAAATTTACCTCTTTTGAAGCTTGCAGTCCAATTTTTCACGGTCGCATACGAAGGACACTGATCACCAAGGGTATTAAGCATATCTTCGTAAATCTGCTTACCTCTTAACCCTTTCAAATACAGGTACTTGATGATGGCTCGATACTCCAATTTTTCGATTTTCACAATTTCGGTGGACATCTTTTTTCTTATTGTTTATTGCGTAACTCTGGTTTACTTTTTTGACGTCAAACTTCACACTGACACTTCTAATAAGTTATTGTTCGTTGCTATGGTAACGCAATATTTTGTTTATGCATAAAACTGGTCTAGGCTAACTAGATATCAATACATCCTCGTATACATTAGTAATCTTTCAAGATTATGAATTTGAGGATTTTTACAGCATAGTTAACAAATGTTTAGTTTTTTCTGTATTATGCGAATATTTCATAAACATTTACAGTAATTTTCTTATATACAGTTACATAATATCTGTTTTTATAAACGTTACATGATTAGAATATATTATTTTTATTTTTGTAACCTCAAAGATCATTTATTATGGTGTTTATTCTCGCTAGCGACCTTTAACTATATCATAAAGTAGATCACGTAATCATACACCACATTCGATATCATATTGCCGTAATTCAATTTACTGCTTAGACCCTCACTTTTATAAATGAAACTGTTAATTCCACTTTTCAATGAAAAAATTATGAAAGAATATTGATAATGCGACATATCATCGACAGAATGACAGAAGTAACATTTGTTCCATTCATTCAATTGGGTTGTGCTCAACAGAACTTGAATTTAATCTTTGTACCATTTCCCATGTTATCTACTTCCATTCCAGAAGCTTTGTGTCTTCTATGTACGCCACTAGTTTGACTGGAGGGATTTTCAGTAGTTGTAATGGTTGTATTATTTTCTCTCCAAAGTGCTTCCGTCTGAGTCCATGTAAGTTCTCGTAGAAGCAGAGTAGATATGTAAGTAGGTGTTTCATCATAGAATTCTCGTTTCCTGCACATAGTTTCACTAACTTTGCCCATTTTGTGCAGACGTTTCCTCAGAGTGCAGTGTCCAGTCACCAGGTTATTAGCCTTAGGTATTATTAGTCCCATGGAGATATCCTGGATTTATTTTTCCCATTTTTGATCAGTAAAACTGTGTTACCTTAGAAGACAGTTTAATAGTGGAGAGCATCCTAGATGTATTCTTGTTTCTCACAAATATGTAGTAGTTCTATAGTTCTGTATTAAGTGTTAATGTTTGGTGTCAAGTAGATGTGTTGCGTTATGGGTTTTATCTGGTTGTTTTAATTTGTATGCTTGTAAGTGTAATTTCAAAATGTCGATTGGTTTCCTATATCATTGCACAGTTATACTGATCTACAGTGGATGCAGTTTCAGACCCGAGCTTTGCTAAAATGCCTGCTGTTTCACTGCCTACAATACCCTTTTGCTTTAGGGTTACTCTATTATCGTTTTCCAGGGCTAAAAGTTTTTGTAGGTATAGAACCATAGAACTCAACAGTAGATTTGAGGTTAGATCTTATAAAGGAGCTACTAGAATCATAGGACACAGCACCTGGGAGACTACTGGATAGAAGAGGGACAGTTACCTAAGTTGAAGCCTGCAGATATCCTAAAATTCCTCGGGGAAATAGGACTAAAGGAGCTACTAGTCTCTGAGACTTTCCTCAGGAACTAAGTAGAAGTAAGGGGGCACAATAGATCTTTTAGGTCTCAGTGAATGTTACCCCAAAATACATACATACATACATACATACATACAAAGGAGCTACTAGTCTCTGAGACGTTCCTCATGAACGAAGTAGAGGAAGGGACACAATAGATCTTTTAGGTCTCAAATGTCACCCCATCATACATACATGTATATTGTATATTTTTTGTAGACCTCTTGCTTAGGCAAACTTAATGAACTAGGCGAGAACAATATAGTCACCTTACTGTGGATTCCTGGACACACTGGAGTAGAAGGAAACGAAATAGCAGATGAACTAGCGAAGAGGGGGACTGAAATACCCTTTTGGGGGCCGGAACCCTATTGCGGAATCAGCTCTAATGTAATATTAGAAGAAATAGGTAAAGCCGAAGAAAAGAGAAGATCTGACAATTGGAAAGATCTAGTAGGGCTTAGGCAATCAAAGATTTTTCTGGGTGACTACAACCTGTTGAGATCAAATGAATGCATAAGTCAAAGCAAAACTGCACTAAGAGTTTTAACAGGAATCCTAACGGGACATTGTCGCCTGAATGGGCATCTTAAAAAGCTCAAAATAATGGAGGAAGAAGATTGTAGATTTTGTGGAATGGAAGAAGAAACCTCCATCCACATACTTGCGAACTGCACAGCAATTCAGAATCCTAAGGCACAGTACCTGGGAGACTACTGGATAGAAGAGGGACAGTTACCTAAGCTGAAGCCTGCAGATCTTCCTCCGGGAAATAAGACTAAAGAAGCTACTAGTCTCTGAGCCTCTCCTCAGAAACTAAGTAGAAGTAAGGGGGCACAATAGATCTTTTAGGTCTCACTGAATGTTACCCCAAAATACATTCATACATATATACATTGTAGACCTCTGCATTTTTAAAAAATATTGTACACACAAGTTGACTGAAGCCTAATTGGCATTAACAATAAAAGTATACAAAGTGTAACGGATTCTCGGAGTGCCATTAAACTCATTAACGGTCTCTTAGAAAAATGCCTTTTTGTAAGCATATAAAATACGATGTTCGTAAGATGTACATGAATTGCGAGTGTCTCCTTGCTTAGTTATTTTTGTTGAGGTTTATTATTGACCTTGGGACCGGGAATTATTTCAAATAGATAAAAAAATATATTACATATACTCGTCATGCAGATTCTTTAACGCTAGACGCACCGATATGCCGACAAGGTTTATAGACAAACAAAAAATGTTAATTACCGAGCTTCTCAAACACCTAAAAACTACCAGTCGCTTCTTCTCGCGTTTAATAAGTGATAAGTTGTATATACAGGTCCGTAAGATCTATATTTTACTTATTTTGAAAGAGCCGTAGTTGAAACAAGATCTATCTTACTTGGTTCACCAAATATTTACCCTCTAAACAAAATACTATTACAACCTGTCTTGAAATTGATGATGCTGGTCGATATTCCTTGTTTTCAAAGCCATTTCCTTGCCTTTTTAATGTTATATTTCACATTCCTTTTCCTAGTATAAAAAAAATGTATTTGCCAATACAGTGTATAGTATATTATAGTATACAGATCTTGCCACTCTTTCACCTACCACTGGACCTTGAAAACATGGGTATTCTTCACGAAAATGTGGGAGTGGTTATACCGTGACCTTGACACTAGATCTGGATATGTTAACCCCAGGAAGTACTGTAATTTAGGTAGCGTAAGTTTGTTCCAACTGGCGATAGAACCGTTCTTGGTAATGATGGCGTAAGTGCTATATGTCCAACTGATTATGTATTGTTCTTGGAACGGTATTGATGTGTTCGTTAAAGAACCTGGGTACCAGGTTATCTAGGGCAATGAAAAAGCTGACGAACTTGCAAAAAGTGGGTTCTGAAGCAGGACAGTTTCTCGAAATACCGAAAATTATAGTACGAGGATCTGTAAAGACCTGGATAAGAGAACAACATAAAAATGTCTGGGTAAACGTCCCAAGGTAAATGCATGGGAAAATCTTTATAAAAGAACCATGCCTGAAACGTACAGCGGAACTGCTAACACTGTGCAGAAATCAGCTGAGAATCATAACAGGTTTCATGACTGGTCATGTATCAGTAAAGGAACACCTGTACAAATATGCGTTAGGGAAACGGGGACAGTGAAACATATACTCTTTACATCGCAAAAGACAGTTATTACTTGGCCAACCGCAAGGAAACGCTGAGCTATACAGCAAACAGCCAGCTAAGAACTTGTACAAACTGGTACAGGTGACAAAGGTGCTGGACTGGGTGCTATGAGAAAGCACGAGCAAAAATAAAGTAAGCCATTAGGCTGCAGTGTTAACAGAGACTTGTCAGGCGGGCTCGGGCCCTAATTCGATTTTGTGCACTATATAGTTCCAGTTGAAACAAACCTAATGCATCATGGAACTGAGCGACTAATATCGCCTACTTCAGGATACCGGGCGTTGAAAAGTTAACGACAAAGTATTGAAAAAGGATTTTATTAAACGTACTAATTGCAAAACAAGACCTTCGCGAGTCTGAGGGCGTAATAACCTCTGCGTTTGATTCAAAATATACGTAATATAAGAGACTGGAAGAGTTTAACGGTGGTATTAACTTGGTCTACAGTTTCCTCTGAATATGGCGAGAATGTTAATCACACCGGACCGGAACCGGATAGTGTGACTTACCTTTTAGAAACGAAAGTTTAAAAGTTGAAGTTTTCAGTCCAATTGGATCGTTACGGGAATGAAAAATAACGAGCAATAAAGAACAACTTTCAAATTTCAATAAATATATTTATAATTTTATTGGATATAAAATTATCTACGATTCTATATTGAGTTGATTCGGTTTCATTCAATTTCCAAGTCTGAGTGGTTAATTCTCGAACCGATCGTTCTTTATCATGATCCAATGACCCCAATTACAGTCGGCTGCTTGGTCTATCAATCACCTGGTCCAGAAAACCATTTTTATAGACCACCAAGAAGTCTCCCGGTGATATCAACGCAATACATAGGCGGGTGTTGTTTGGATTTTCAAAATAGTTAAAGGCAAATTAATAGAACTGTTTTAATTGTTATTTAAATGATTTGAAATGTGGAAAGTGGTTACGATATAAATTTGTTCTTCTCCTTCTCGAACGTTGTTCGTTATTCCAAAGGATTTTCAATTCAATAATGTGGAAATAAATAAATAAATCCCGTTCTTATCGAATTATATCGAGAGAGAATTTACAAGAGAACAATTTATTATTATAAAAGCATCTTTATTATATTGGCGATTATCTGTTGTTGAAAAGCAATTAAATATAATCACCATAGCCGAGTCGCTATGCTGTTTGCTGCACACCTGTGTGACCTCATAGATTGACCGTCTTGGTCGGTACTCTTCAAGTACCATCAAGGGTATACCGGAGTACTATTCGATATGCGGCGTGTCTATAAGTCACTATATACCGACTGCGAGTTTATCACTATCGTTCCATAGACGTACATACCAAGCAAGAATTTTTATAAACGGTGTGGCTAGAGTTCCGACGGCGGAAATATGAATTTAAAATTAGAATTTCGCCCTAGAACGGAAGTTTATTATGACATATCTAGAAATACGCCGAAAATGTCATAAATTACGCAAGCGCGGAAGAGTTATTCACTAATAATATATGCTTCCGGTCGCCCAACTTCGGATAACTCATGTTTCATGATTAAATTCCGTTCAATGTTTATTTTTGTAAGAATTCCGTCCGCAATTTCATTTTAAGGGGAAGGGTGATTGCAATAATTATATTTCCTTCCCCTTCTTTAAATACACAACGTCATATATAAATGTGTTTATAATTCCATTTATTTTCTTGGGTTTAGTCTGTCGTTAGACGGAATTTAGGTATGAAATGTCAGCCGTCCGCCGCTGGGGCCCTCAGGACGGCGGCAAAGTAGGTATGTAATGTAATGTTCAGCCGTGCTTGCGCAAGTTATGGCATATTCGGAGGATTTCTGTATATTTGGTATATAAACTTCCGCCTCAAGGGGAAATTCTTATTTTAAATTCATAGTTCCACCGGTGGACCTTTAGTCACACCGTTTTATAAAATTTATATTCGTTCGTACCGGGTGTTCCAATAAGAATGGATCTCAGCCAATTTAAAACAAATATCAAAAGTCAAAATTTAGTTAACTCAACTTAAGTTGATTTCTCGTTGGATGCCGCATCTGCTAACGAAAAAAACAAAGCAGAAGATGCAGTCAACGCCTTCAAAAACTCTATTTTGAATGTACCTATAAGCGAGTGGAATAATTGCTACCAGAATTGGTTCCAAAGGATGCAAAAATGGATTTCTTTTAGTAGAGAATTATTTGAAAAACAATACGGTTTGTAAGTTATCTACTGTTTTTATCTAGCTCTATATGCAAAATATAAAGACAACCCTCCTACCATGTTTAAACTCTTTCAACGACAAACTAGTAATTATAGAAAATTATTTTCATCTCTTTGATGTGGTTGTAGAAAAAGTTCTTGTTAGATCTCTGTTCTCTTCCGTTTTTCTTGCTAACTCAAAATAGAACTACTCGTTAAGTCTACTTCGGCCCTTTTGACATTAACATCAAACTTTATTAAGTAGTTATCATTCTCTCAGCCGATTGAAAATTATGATACGGGCGATTGTTAGCAACAAATTAAAAATAATAGTTACACATCTATTAGTATTGAAAATATAAATAGTCATACCATGTGAAATTATGAGAAATTTGTAAAAATAATAAATAGGAATATACAGGGTGGAGAAAAAGTCTTGAAATAAACATTTTTTTCGTATAAAAGTTGTCAGAAATGTAGAAATTTTACTTTTGCTTTCCAGAGTATCCCAAAGTATTGGTATTGAGAATATTGAGTTTCATAAGTATTTCATAGCTTATTTCACGAAAACGAAATTATAGCCTAGAAAATCGCTTGTAAAAGCATTAAAAAATAAAACATTTTGAGAAGGAATGTTATACTCAATAATTTTAATCCAGCTCCTCTACTGAAAAGTACTTTAAAACTTATCCGCAGGATTTATATGTTGGTTGAACCGGCTGTGAAAATGTATACAAAGAGGTTAAAGATCATGGGAAGCTGCACTCTGTCTGGTCTATTCACCCGTCGATTAAATTAGGTGAGAAGTATGAAGATATTTTTATCTACTTCCACGGCTACTGGTCCAACGAAATGACATACGAGGATATATTGAAAAATTCTTAGCCTACCATAGATCCAAACAAAATTTCAATGTCACAATATTTTAGTACCCAACATGTTCTCCTCTTAATTGGATACATTTATTACAGCGAACCTGCAACGTCTCTAGACCTTTCTAACAAAAAGTTTCTTCTTGCTCTGCAAACCAGACCTCCACAGATTTTATTACCTCCTCGTTAGTAGAAAATTTACGACCTTTTTAACTTTTTTTCAGTTGAGGAAAGAGATGATAGTCGGACGGAGCCAAATCTGGTGAATAAGATGAGATTTGTGTGCAGGGGCGTTGTCCTGCAAAAACAAAACACCTTTGGATAGCTTTCCGCGTTTTTTCTCTTTAATTTTTTTCCCGTAGAGTGGCCAGTAAAGTCGAATAGTAATCTCCAGTTATTGTTCTACCCTTATCGAAAAAATCAATCATGATTACTCCATGGCAATCCCAAAAAACTGAAGCAAGAACTTTTCCAGCAGATTTTTGGACACGAAACTTCTTAGGTCTTGAAGAACCAGAGTGTCGCCATTTCATCGATTGTTGCTTTGTTTCGTAGAAATGTGCCCAAATCTCATCCATAGTAACAATTCGGTTTAAGAAGTCTACATCGTTTTCAAATCGAGCACAGATCGAACGCGATTCTTCTACCCTTGCACGCTTTTGGTCAACATTCAAACATTTGGGTATCCAAATATGCCAAAAAAATATACTGAATTGTGGGGAATTGCGAGAAAGATTCTGTTAGCAGGGGGTCCACCGGAACCAGCAAAAATTTGATAGTAGTCTATGAGAAAAAAAAACATTTGAATATATTTTATACATTATAGCAGACAAGCCATAACAGGGTTAGAAATCGAATGTGCCCTTGCCTTGGTTGAGTTGACAGCAAACCAGAAATATATAAGTAGAACAAGCAAAAGAGAAAAAATTGAAGTTGGAAGGGATATAGAAAATATAAAGATGTGTTGTTTGTTTTTATTCCTTCTTTCGAGGTACTTAATCGGTAACAAATGAAATTATACTCATCTTATGGTTTCTTACAGATACCATATGTTTATGTTTATTGCCTTTTTTCTAAATGATGCGTAACATTTTCAATAACATCAACACCGGTGAAATGAAAACCTTGTGGAAGTAAAAGTTAATTTAAATAATTAATGATGGTATGATGACCTCCTGAGATTCAAAATATACTTTCTTCAAGTTATTTCTCATGAATGCAGTGATTGTATAAAAACAGCGTGATTTTTTTCAAGATTAAGATTAATTACCAACGCTTTGAAAGAGTTTTGTACAGTATACAGTGCAATTTAGACATATTGAACTAAAAATTGAAATTTGAAGAAGCACATAATTCCAAAAACCAGGGGACTGCTGGAGTTATGGAACAGAAAACAACAAGGACGATGCCGAAGGTTAGTTGATCAATATCTTAGCAAACAGTTCGGTAGCACTAAAGGCAATCTCGACCTAGAAAGTGCCATCTAGACTAGCATGAAATAACGTCAAGCTAAACTAGCTACTAAAGTATCGAGGACAATGAAAAAACTTGCTGCGAAAAGATGGTCATTGGAGACCTGAAGTAAGGCATACTCTGCAATCTTGCAATGCGCGAGAGAAAACTACAGGAGAGCTGCCGAAGGCAAGCAGATCCATATCATGTCAGATTGTCAGGAGACCTTACATGCCGATTATGCGGTAGGGAAACGGACTAGACTGACTAGACTCTTGATCGCTAAAGATAGTTATTACTTGGCCAACCGCAAGGAAACGCTGAGCTATATAGTAAACACCCAGCTAAAAACTTGTACAAACTGGTGCAGGGGACAAAGCTGCTAAATTGGATGCTAAGAGAAAGCACGAGCAAAAATACAATAAGCCATTAGGCTGCAGCGTTACTGGGTCAAATGCATTTCAATCTGTATTTTTTTTTAAATGTTTATTTGTAGCCCTCTTCGACAATTTGTTTAAAATCTAATGAAGCAGATACATATTTATTTTGTTTGATCGCAATTTATTCACCGTTTGTATAATTTGAATCGTTTATATATCCAGCTATCGTAATATTTTATCACATACCTTGAGCATAAACTAAACATTCATGCTTAACGTGTCCTTGTATCTGGAAGATAACATTCGCAAATTCAAAACCCGTGAATTATCCTTTAATCTTAATATCAGCTTGTGTGAACATACTTTCGACTCTAATTTAGGTATTACCATAAATGGAACAACAGTCGCGTTTCATCCTGATTCACGTCCATTTCGCATTCCACCCACCTTATCTTCAATTTTATTTACGTTTACTGTCAGCAATTCGGACAAAAACGTCACGAAATGTAGATCAGTGTTGCAGTAGGCTCTGAATTTCCACGCTCGTATTCATAGGCCAGGCATCACTGCCTTACAAAAATCATTATTGTAAACAGAAGTGCATTGTCTTTTGCACATGTATGACTATACACACCATTGCAAAAATCCATAAATTTATCCCTATGCAATTATCTTCTATTTTCAAACCTGAATAAACGGCTGGGTGAATAGAAATTTAAATATTTTTCTATTTTCTTCAAAACCAACGAAATTTTGTCCTTAAAATGTAGTCTGACAGAGACGCCAGCAATAGGAAGCAAACTGAACAACGAAAATCCTCCTTCGAAGACTGTGATTAACACTTCCACGATAAACGCAATGCTTATGTCCAAACCAACAACTATCGCAAGTCGTATGATGTAGCCAACAAGTTATCATGCCTCTGTCCTTTGTCGCCTGTCCCTAACCCCTGTAACTGTCTCCTGTCTCAGTCTCATCTTCCTCAAACAAACTCAGCTTCTAAACAAAGCCGATTAGTTTATTTGGTAAATGGATTTTCAGGTTTGAGGGCGAGATAGAAACCCTACTAAATATCAGATACCTACCTTATTCGAGCCCTGGTGAGGCTCTGCTAATTCATGGTCCTGAAATACAATTGCAGGGCCTGAGAGTGTTTTTGAGCCATCTGTGTACCAACAGCTATTTTATCGGAAACTCTGTTTCATGTAAGAAGAAGCAACATGAAGTTTGCCAACTGTCTTGCGCAGAGACCAAAATCGATCTATGTCGGCTCGTAACGACGCAGAAATTAGGACGGTATAAGGCAGGTCGTAGTTTAATGTTAGAGGCAATATATCAGAGGTTATTCCCAGAATACTGCAACTTTTACAGACCATCAGCAATCTACTACGGTCGGTATAAGCCTGTTTTCTGAATTTGGAAATATACGCAATTCTATATACTGTCCATCTAGAGACTTCATAGGTCCGGAACCGTTTTGTGGAATCACAAAAGATTGCATAAGAGGGGAAATCGAGAACTGGCTAGATAGGGAATACCAACTCAAATGGAGGTCGACACAAGAGCACCTCCATACAAAGAGTTTACTGGACAAGGTAAACAACGAACTTTCAACCAGAGTAAGAAACAGTTTCCGGTCTGATGACTGGACTCTGCGCCCTGAAGAAACATCTGCACAAAATGGGCAAAGTTAGTGAACCTATGTGCAGGAAATGTGAACTCTATGTTGAAACACCTGTTCACATACTCAGCTTCTGCGAGAACTTACATGGACTCAGACGGAAGCAGTTTGGAGAGGAAATAATAAAACCATTACAACTACTGAAAATCCCTCCAGTCAAACTAGTGGCCTACATAGAAGATACAAAGCTTCTGGAATGGAAGTAGGTAACATGGGAATGATTCAGTTCAAGTGCCTGGGTTGTTGAGCACAATCCAATCGAATTAATGAATGAGTAAATATATGGAGAAGAGGTACGCACAGTAGTACCTAGACAAAATCCCGTATAATTTTATGCTTATTTCAAAATTCACCATATTTATTTCTCCATCCACGATTATTTTATCTATATAGTAAAAAATCTGTGTCGGTACGCCATAAAATCAGTTATCGAAAATTAATCTAAAATAAATTCCACTTTTATAATTATTATTTTAACGATCCTCCTCGGTCTATAACTGTGATCCGATGCCATAAACTCAAAGTTGTCAAAAGATTCGTGTTCTGACTCACCGTTGTGGTCTCTGGTCTCTGGCCACGATCTCGTTGTTGGTTCGATATTTTACGCATACAAGACCAGAAAGGGATAATAATTTTTGATTCTTTTTGATTTTGTTAGTTTCTCCACAGGGACTGTGCGTTACAGGGTGTAAGGGGTATAAAAAATAGAAATACAGTGAAATTTGGTTAAGTGGGATCAGGATAAGTGAAAAACCTCCATAACTGGAACTCAAACTCAAACAGCACGCCACGATTTTTGAAGTTTTTCACCTTCTGTCTTTTGATTACTTTGACGTTTCATGTGATTTTTTTAATTACTTCAATTTGATCATTTTTCATTGTATTATCTGTCAACGTTGGTCTCTCAAGGTCATAAATTTTTGTTACCAAAACATCTAAGAGATTGTATGTATGTATTTTGGGGTAACATTCACTTAGACATAAAAGATCTATTGTGCCCCCTTACTTCTACTTATTTCTGAGGGGAGTCTCAGAGACTAGTAGCTCCTTTAGTCCTATTTCCCGGAGGAATTTTAGGATATATGCAGACCTCAACTTAGGTAACTGTCCCTCTTCTATCCTGTAGTCTCCCAGGTACTGTGCAATTGGAATCTGAATTACTGTGCAGTTCGCAAGTATGTGGATGGAGGTTTCTTCTTCCTTTCCACAAAATCTACAATCTTCTTCCTCCACTATTTTGAGCTTTTTAAGGTGCCCATTCAGGCGACAATGTCTAAGAGATTGCGTCGGGCTTAGTTTCTTGCTAAGCTGGTGTATTATTTGTCTTAACTATCAGCAGCCCTAGCTTCGCTCGTTCGTACATCTAATAGTCTTGGGCTGCTAAAGCTCAGTTTCTTCCCTTGTGACACAAATACTATATACCTGGATATCTGAGACACTGGGTAATACCTCTATAAGTTAGACAAATTTGCAGGTCTCTTGATGCCACACTTACCCAGCTTTCACTATATTATTTGGCCAAACAAAATTTCATGTGAAATAGGATGGTGCTACACAATCTAAATTAATTTGATGTTCTTTTCACAAATATATTGCGCTTCAAGGACTCAATTTGCATTGTGGTATCCTGAAAAAGCAGCAGGGACAATTAGGTTCAGTGTGGAGAAAGTTTAAAAAATGTTTCAATTAATTCTAGTCAATTTCATATTTTCCATACCTTTCCCCTTGTAGCTTACCGTACCTTTCGGTAGCCCACCCCCTAAGAAACTACGTAGCACTTCAAAATCAAATTTATTATATTACATTTGGAAAAATAATTGCAGACTTTCAATATCATCCTTGTTGCTCGAAGATATCGTTCAGTAAAAATGGTGAAACAAGCCCATCATGTGGGTTATCAATTACACGCAAGTTTGGCTCAGCATTATCATCGCCCTCTACTGGAATATTTACGAAATTCAAATAAAGATCTTCCTCAGACCATCCTATAATAGGCTCCATCGTATCAAGCTCGCTCAAAAATTCTTGTCTTGTTTTTTCTAACATGAAAACTTTTTAATTTTAAAATTAAAAAAGCTACGTACCACGGTTTATGACCCCCCCAACGTGACCCAGCGTAGTCTTAGATCGACCTCCCCCCCAAATTTGCTACGTGATTTATGGACAGCCCCTTACTCGAAAAAAGATAAAATGTTTGAAATTTTCTTAAAATTTAATAAGTACCTCGGCAAAAACTAATTCACCAGCCTCTGTATAATGCAAACACATAAAATAGGCACCGATAGCCACAATTTACGTTTTTTTTTTATTTTTTCATTTTCATTAGGTACGCAGCTTTCGAATATATCCCAACTTTTTTTAATATGTTAAGTTTAGAATTTTTTTCGTCGTTAATTTTAAGAACCGATCTCGATGATTTAAAATTGTTCTGTATAAATTGTTCTCTGTCAGGCAATTTATATTCTTTAAAGCGTTTACAATGGACGTAGCAGAATGTAACATAGATTAAATTATGTGAAAATACCGGGGATGGTCATAAAATACAGGGTGAACAACTTATACTCGGGAGTTTATTACCTCCTTTGTCCTGAGATATACGAAAAAGAAGTTTCTCATAAAAGTAATAGCCAGAGTCGAGCTTCACATTTCAGATTAAGTCTAAACGATTATTTTAAACGTATTTCAGTATGCAGAGAAAGAAAATAACATTTCGTTTTAAACTTTTTCTAGTGCAGGCATGACCAACATGCAGCCCCATAGTTAATTTAGAATTTTTAAAACAAAAAAGGAGGAAGGTTTGAAAAATGTTTTATTTCTAAAAATGCATAATTAGAGTACGGTAAAATTAATGCGAAACTTGAGTTTGTTTTTTTAGGAACAGCTTCTTTTTTACAGTAATCGCAGTGAACTAACTATTTTCTCCACGACTATAAAATAATGCACAAATTATTTTTACATACGAGGATATATTGGAAAATTCTTAGCCTACTATAGAACCAAACAAAATTTCAATGTCAAAATATTTTATTACACAACATATTCTCCTCTTAATTGGATACATTTATTACAGCGAACCTACAACGTCTCTAGACCTTTCAAAAAAATATGTTTCTTCTTGCTCTGCAAACTAGATCTCCACAGCTTTTATTACCTCCTCGTTGGAAGAAAATTTACGACCTTTTTAAACTTTTTTTCAGTTGAGGAAGGAGATGATGGTCAGACGGAGCCAATTCTGGTGATTAAGGGGGGTGTTCTAGTAATTCAAACCCTAAATCACGAATTTTTTGCATGGCAACATAAGATTTGTGTGCAGGGGCGTTGTCCTGCAAAAAAAAACACCTTTGGATAGCTTTCCGCGTCTTTTCTCTTTAATTTTATCCCGTAGAGTGGTCAGTAATGTCGAATAGTAATCTCCAGTTATTGTTCTAACCTTATCCAAAAAATCAATCATGATTACTCCATGGCAATACCAAAAAACTGAAGCAAGAACTTTTCCAGCAGATTTTTGGACACGAAACTTCTTAGGTCTTGAAGAACCAGAGTGTCTCCATTCCATCGATTGTTGCTTTGTTTCTGGATCGTAGAAATGTACCCAAGTCTCATCCATAGTAACAATTCGGTTTAACAGGTCTACATCGTTTTCAAATCGAGCACAGATCGAACGCGATGCTTCTACCCTTGCACGCTTTTGGTCAACATTCAAACGTTTGGGGATCCATTTTGCAGCAATTTTTCTCATGTCCAAATTGACGTGAACTATATGATGAACGCGTTCGTATGAAATATTCAGTGCTTCAGATATCCGTTTTAACCCAATTCATGTCATGAACTGACCTTCCCGATCGGTCATCATCTTCAATGGAAAATTTACCTCTTTTGAAGCTTGCAGTCCAATTTTCACGGTCGCATACGAAGGACATTGATCACCAAGGGTATTAATTATATCTTCGTAAATCTGCTTACCTCTTAACCCTTTTAAATACAGATACTTGATGATGGCTCGATACTCCAATTTTTCGATTTTCACAATTTCGGTGGACATCTTTTTTCTTTTAATTGATTGCGTAACTCTGGTTTACTTTTTTGACGTCAAACTTCACACTGACACTTCTAATAAGTTATTGTTCGTTGCTATGGTAACGAAATATTTTGTTTATGCATGGAACTGGTCTAAGCTAACTAGATATCAAAACATCCTCGTATTTAGCTATAATGATATAAATTATTCACGTCAGTGTAGAATGAAATAGAATTCACTCTCGTCAGCCAATCACATCCTATGATTATTAGAATTCACGCTACAATGAACAAATCAAATCGTTTCTTTTAAAACATCAAATATCTAACTAGGTAAATCGCTTCTGACAGCGCATCGTTTGAACCTTCAAAATAATTATACAATCTTAATTTTACGTATAAATAGAGAACAAAATGGACAACTGTCCACATATAAATGTGGTTGATAGCTCAGTGGTAGAGATGCTTGAATCTTACGCGGGCGATCGAGGTTCGATTCCCGATGGAAATTAAACATAGTCGTGGAGAAAGTATAGTCTTTTACTTGTGCCGAATGGCTGTTATTCACTTGGATGAGTCCAAAACTCACTCGCTGCGCTCGCTCGTTTTGGAAACTTCATCCGCATGAATAATAGCCATCATTCTACACTAGTTGAAGAATATACTATTCTGGACTTCTAATTCTAGAAAGTATTATAATTCACAATTTTAGCACTCAATATTAAAGCTTTGGGTGCCGACAAAATACCCTTCTTTGAAAATTATCTCATTGCATCTTTATACAAGATTTATTAACATTTCTTTTCAACAAAGATTATAACGTCAATGAAATTATATCATTTTTCATTCATAATTTAAAAATTTTGATTGTAAGCAAAATTAATTCAGCGTAATTTTTTTAAGCTCGCTCTCTTATAGTTTGGAAAGTTTATCTGAAGCCGTGAAAGGAATGCAGTCGAAAACATTCGATATTGCCACGTTTAACTGTGAAAAAGATAAAGTGCTAAGTATGTAGTGATAATAATTAGAAAATTTACTTTTTATTATCAACAATATGATTAAATGTTAATTCTTTAATGTGCTTGTTTCCTTGGATTTTGTCTAGTAACATTATTTTTTCAATTTATGAATATTAAAAGATGACCACTTTTCAAAATTTGTTATGGGCTTCTTCAAGCTCTGGCAGCGTTGTGCGAAAACCATACTTTTCACGCCCTCCGAACTAACTCAACTGGTGAAATTTATCGAAAGGCCTTCGTTGCTTAGCGACCAGCTGACTTCCTATTGGCAAGCGCTAGCGTGTGTTCTTTTCTCTCACTTTGTCAATTGACTGACAATGATTATCCAGTGGCGTCGGTATTGTCAGTGTCAGATTTTGAACTATTTCGTATCCATATTGAATTCAAGTACGATTCTTAACATTATTTGTTTTTAACAAATACCTTGTTTTGAAAAACCTTACCTTTAAAGCAAATCAAAAATCAGTTCCTACATATAATTATTATAAAATAATAATTATTATTTTCAATACTTTTATAAAAATAGGTACCCTACGCCATTGATACGTTTTTAACAGATATCCGCCATGTTTCCTCGTCCCTTACCGATGCCGCATAGCTTCAGATAAACTTACAAACTATACATAAAATCCATCAAATTGAATTATTGTTTTTAAGATGTTGAAGGACTTGCAGTTTTAGGTATACTTCTGAAGATTTTAACATTTTGTATAAATAATCTGATTAATGCAAATATTGTAATTTGTGAAACCGTTCGAGTAATATAGAATTCATCAATTCTTGATTTTTTTTATAGACAGATTCCACGTGCAATTAATATTAATTTGTTAATACATTAATAAGTAATTCAAGGTAAAAAGCTTAATTCATATAACCCGTTACACTTTTCGATATAATCATTGTTTGATGTTTAGTTTCATCCCACTTCCCAAAAAGAATTGAAAAATAATGAACTTGAACAGTTTCCTGTTTTGGCTACTAATTACACAAAAATATTTAATGTGGATATATATAGTCCAGTCAATGAAGTAAATCAATCTGCATAAAATAAAGCAATTCCCGCGATATTGACTTTCGTGAAAGGTGCATTTTTCAAATCTCAAGAACCCCATTTTATAAAAGTAAAAATATTAAAATATTCCAAAAATTCACATTATGGAATAAAAAATAACGCTTCACTTCTATAATTCTACAGATAGGACGTTGTTATGGCCACCAATCGATTCAGGGGAAAATGTTACATTATACTAGTGAATTTTGAATCGATATTTCGAAGCATTAGGGAAATTAACGATAACGAATACAGATTCAAATCGTGAAATATTTCCATACCCTTTGTTAACAATTTGCGACAAAAAAATTGCGGAAAATTTGTGAAATTGGTTTTTTGGAAAGAGAAATCGACTGGTATAATCATTTTTTTTTTTAATAAAATCAAAATTTTACCTTCAAATAGTGTCATGAAATTTGAATGTTTTATTTACTTGCGTCCATCTATACTCTATACTAATATATACTTCTTCTATATTAATACTAATATTATAAAGACGAAAGATTTTTATTTTTGTATGTAAGGAATAAACTTTTATACTACTGGACCGATTTCAAAAATTCTTTAGCCATTAGAAACCCACATTATCACTGAGTAACATAGGCTATATTTATTACTGGAAAAAATTAGAGATCCTTAGAAATCCCTACTAAAACCAACCCAAGGTGTGAAAATTCCATTGTATGTTAGCTTAGATCTTTTGAACTACTACGGATTCTATTGCAGTTTTCAGCAATAGATGGAGTGATTCAAGAGGAAGGTTTATTTGTATAGCTAGCGACCCGCCCTTGCTTCGCACGGGTGCAATGTATTATATATATATATATATAAATATATATATAAATACATAAACGGCTAGACCGGTTTTGATGAAATTTTTTGAGTTTTAGTAAGTAACTGGATGGATTAGATTCACAATTAGTCCCGCTAGGTCACGCTGCAATCGAATTCATAACTCCTAAACGGGTGGACCGATTTTGAAAAAATGTTTTATTTCTGTTTGAGTAACTGAATGGATTAGATTCACAAATAATCATGGAAGGTGGCGCGGCAATCGGGTTCATACTGAACAACCCCTAAACGAATGTGCCGTTTTGATGGCATTTAGCATAGCAGTTTTTTTAATACGGTCATTTTAAAAAAAAATGGGCAAAAATCTTGATTTCCGAAAAGTTGAAGGAAAATTCAGAAAATCACTCGAATCTAACTGAAAACGAACCATTTTCCATCCTATTTCACTCGAATATAGATGAAAACACACAAGAACACTGAATTACAGTCTAAAACGATCAAAAACACTCAATGCAACATCCAATAACTCTCAATTTCACGTAATTACGGTCCAAAGAAGTCATCGAAATCACTCAAAAACCCTCAAATCCACTAAAAAGCACGCAATATGACTAAACAATACACGAAACCACTCAAATATACCTAAAAACGGAAGTTATCGAGCAATTGGAGCATTTTCCATCTTATTTCACTCAAATACTTACAAAAACACACAAGATCACTGAATTACAGTCTAAAACTATGTAAAACACACAATGTGACTCTATTTCATCCAATAATTCTCAAATTCACGAAATTGCGTTCCAAAACAGTCAACAGAGCTCGAAATCACTCAAAAAACCTCAAATCCAATAAAAAGCACACAAGATGACCAAACAATGCACAAAACCACTCAAATATACCTAAAAACGAAAGTTATCGAGCAATTGGAGCATTTTCCATCCTATTTCACTCAAGTACTTACAAAAACACACAAAATCACTGAATTACAGTCTAAAACTATCGAAAACAAACAATGCGACTCTATTTCATCCAAAAACTCGGAGTTCGAAATCACTTAAAAACCATCAAGTGTAATTTTTAAGAAAAATAGTCCTTCTATCAAGAATACTATCTAATTTTCCATCCAAAATAAGTAAAAATGTGATATTTTTTAATCAAAATAAAATTTGTATAATATGGTAAGACAAAACAGGACAAAGTCTGTTAGGTCCGCTAGTTTTTTAACAAAACGGAAACTGGTTTACATTGCTGTATTCACTGGACTGTCTACTTTTTTCGGTTAACCTCTTCATAATAATTATTACGTAATTTTGTTAATAAACAAGTCAATGAACTCGTCAAGGTTATGTTTAGTACAATACTAAACTCTACATTAATGATAAAAATAATATCATTCGTATTATATTTTAATAACAAAAACAGTTTATAACGGATTTTCTTCATAAAGGATGGTTCAGAATTGAAACGCAAAAACTTCTCCCTAAACCCTTTGGTTCCTTGGCAAATATGCAAGGAACTCGTCCGAATTCTTCACACTAAACGTCATACAAACCACGAAGAAACTCATTTCATATTTTGCAGTATGACTATAGTTTGTCTCAAAGTATATCGTCTTCGCTTTTGCCGGCCATCATAAAATTAATGGGCCAATTGCAATAAATAATAATTTCAGAGTAGGTACGAAAACGAAACATATTTATAAGCTAAGTATTCTGAAAATTGAAAAAGCGAAACCGCCGGGACTCGAATCCGGGGCTCCGCTCCTCGTCCTCGAGGTACCTAGATGCTGGACCTGACGTTTGCGCGTACACCTACTCGTTCGTGAGCCTGATGCCTTGCCTGTCTACGCCTATCTCACTCTCCTGGCGAGCCTGACGCCTGCACGCCCATTCCTGTCACCCTCTCTCACTATCACATCACATTATGGCCTCATGAGGACATTTCGCAGATCTAATCCCACTTCTGATATATAAACTAGATATTTAGAACATTGAAAAAGCGAAACCACCGGGACTCGAACCCGGGACCCCTTAGTTACAAGCCCCTACGCTAAGCCTTGCGCTACAGCTACCATTCAATCGCGACTGCGTCTTACATATTGAATATCTTGACAAATTTTTTTTGTGGAAAATGAAAACACAGATCGATTTTTATTTTAAGAGGGGCATCTTCCGACCACACCCCTGCTTTCAAAAATTTTGTATTTATTAAAAATACAACCTTCAGTTCGGAAACCCATAATGATGGATGTTTATCTTAATTGCAATATCTCGTGTTACCAACAGCTGTGGATCGCATTTATCAAATTAAGATATTTTCTTACATCCACCGTTCAAAAAAACTTGTAACGGACAGTAAAAGATTGTTGTTGGAAAAAAAAAACGGAAGGCTGATCTGACTAAGTAGCAGCTTTTAATCGAGGAGGCCATCAAATTAAAACCTACACCCTATTATTACTTGATAAAAGTAAATTAATTTGCTCTTTTCATAATAACCACGATGAGTATTAAAATTACCTAGTCCCATTTTTAATCAAGTTTAGATTTTAATTTTTTTTTGCCATATCATGATTGCTTCATGCGAAATCCATGGGAAAATCAATATAAAAATAATCACTGAATTTTTAAAGGATTTTATATACAGTGTGTACAAATTGTAATGCTCCCATTACTACGCCTATGTAAGTTAACGAGATCTTGGAATAATTTCGACCATCTTTGGAAATGAGTAGACAAAATAAACTAATAATGTCGAACATTATAAAAAATATTCGATTTTGGCCAGTATAATATTTATATTTATAGAAAAATAATTCCGGAATCTCCCTACTATACATTAAATGCCATTATTAAATGAATAGGTCGTGAAATTCCCATAAGTAGTTATCACATACAGTAAAAATGCAAAAAATAAAAATTAATGGGCAGTATAGATTTTATCTGTAACGAATCGACCAAAATGATTAACTTGTTTACGGATTTTGACGAAATATTTTTTGTTAATTGAAATTGTGATTAAATACATAACACATGAATCATTATAATTATGTACCGAGGCTGAAAAACTGTCTGTTATAGTCGAGTCTGAAAAGATAAAGAACGTTTCACAATATTTCGTTTCAAAACTTTCGGTCTATTTTCTTATTTGTCCCCATAAGAAGACATTTTTAGTTAAACTGAATTTATTTATTTTTATATTTATAGCGACTTTTGTATTTTTTCTTAATCTGTCTATGATCAGTAGAAATATATCGATATTTTCAGGCTTGGCAGTGTCGCATAAAATGCGGAGGTTTAAAATTTAGGACAACTATTAATTGAGACATTCTAATAATTATTGAGCTCGTGACATCAATTTATACGCATTCGTTCCACAATTAGTTACGTTATAAAAAAACATTAAATTAATCTACTTTATTTGAAATAGACATAAAGAGTGATCCAAATGTTTGGCTGGAAAAATACGTATAAACTGTAGTGGCGAGCAAACTACAGTAAAAGTCACGAGTGTTTCTTATTACGTCATACTTCCCAGAATGTATCAAGGACACTCTAATTTTATGTGGACATCACTGACTATGTACGAGGATGTATTGATATCTAGTTAGCCTAGACCAGTTCCATGCATAAACAAAATATTGCGTTACCATAGTAAGGAACAATAACTTATTAGAAGTGTCAGTGTGAAGTTTGACGTCAAAAAAGTAAACCAGAGTTACGCAATAAATTAAAAGAAAAAGGATGTCCACCGAAATTGTGAAAATCGAAAAATTGGAGTATCGAGCCATCATCAAGTACCTGTATTTAAAAGGGTTAAGAGGTAAGCAGATTTACGAAGCGATTTACCTTTGGCGATCAATGTCCTTCGTATGCTCGTATGCGACCGTGAAAAATTGGACTGCAAGCTTCAAAAGAGGTAAATTTTCCATTGAAGATGATGACCGATCGGGAAGGCAAGTTTCTGTGTCAGTCCCCGAAAATATCGATGCAGTTCATGACATGATTTTATCAGACCGTCCAATTGGGCTAAAACGGATATCTGAAGCACTGAATATTTCATACGAACGCGTTCATCATATAGTCCACGTCAATTTGGACATGAGAAAAATTGCTGCAAAATGGATCCCCAAATGTTTGAATGTTGACCAAAAGCGTGCAAGGGTAGAATCATCGCGTTCGGTCTGTGCTCGATTTGAAAACGATGTAGACTTCTTAAACCGAATTGTTACTATGGATGAGACTTGAGTACATTTCTACGATCCAGAAACAAAGCAACAATCGATGGAATGGAGACACTCTGGTTCTCCAAGAGCTAAGAAGTTTCGTATCCAAAAATCTGCTGGAAAAGTTCTTGCTTCAGTTTTGTGAGATTGCCATGGAGTAATCATGATTGATTTTTTGGATAAGGGTAGAACAATAACTGGACCACTCTACAGGAAAAAATTAAAGAGAAAAGACGCGGAAAGCTATCCAAAGGTGTTTTTTTTGCAGGACAACGCCCCTGCACACAAATCTTATGTTCCCATGCAAAAAATTCGTGATTTAGGGTTTGAATTACTAGAACACCCCCCTTATTCACCAGATTTGGCTCCGTCCGACTATCATCTCTTTCCTCAATTGAAAAAAAGTTCAAAAGGTCGTAAATTTTTTTCCAACGAGGAGGTAATAAAAGCTGTGGAGGTCTGGTTTGCAGAGCAAGAAGAAACATTTCTTTTGAAAGGTCTAGAGACGTTGCAGGTTCGCTGTAATAAATGTATCCAATTGAGAGGAGAATATGTTGAGTAATAAAATATTTTGACATTGAAATGTTGTTTGGATCTATAGTAGGCTAAGAATTTTTCAATATATCCTCGTATGAGTTATGACGTAACGAGAAACATTCCTGACTTTTACTATTTATTTGTATAAAAATATCTGCGACAAACTGTACATTTTTCCGGATTTTTGTCACCAGAAAAGCAATTATTATTTTGTGTAAAAATATACTGTTAGTTATTATGTGAAAAATGATATGATTAAAACGTGTTTAAAAGAATATCTTGATTTTATGGGTTAGTAACGGTATCACGACAATGTTCTTGAAACCGTAAAACTGCTTATTGTAAAAAGCTAAAGGCGTTTTGGTAATATCGGATAAATATAAACCGTATTTAATGTATTTTAAATGACACCACTTTAAATAGTTGTAACTGATTGTCTAACAGAAGCAACGGTAACAAGTTGGTATGAATAATTTAAACGTAGACGATTAATTTTAGCGAGTATCCAAGAACAGGGTCCGCCAACAACAGCAGTCATCCAGGAAAACGTCGATGCTATACGTAAGCTGATCCAAGAAGATCGACATGTCACATATATCGTGAAATTGGAGCCTCATTAGGTATTTCAAATACCACAATTCAAAAGATTTTAAATGAAAAATTATCAGTAATTAAATCAGTTTCTCGTTGGATAGGTAGCGTATCTGTTGACGTAAGAACAGAAAGCAATTAGAGTCAATTGGCCTGACGAATTCGACAATTGCGGAATTAGCTAAACGTTGTATGTATGTATGTATGTATTTTGGGGTAACATTCACTGAGACCTAAAAGATCTATTGTGCCCCCTTACTTCTACTTAGTTTCTGAGGAGAGTCTCAGATACTAGTAGCTCCTTTAGTCCTATTTCCCGGAGGAATTTTAGGATATCTGCAGGCCTCAACTTAGGTAACTGTCCCTCTTCTATCCAGTAGTCTCCCAGGTACTGTGCCCTAGGATTCTGAAATACTGTGCAGTTCGCAAGTATGTGGATGGAGGTTTCTTCTTCCATTCCACAGAATCTACAATCTTCTTCCTCCACTATTTTGAGCTTTTTAAGGTGTCCATTCAGGCGACAATGTCCCGTTAGGATTCCTGTTAAAACTCTTAGTGCAGTTTTGCTTTGACTTATGCATTCATTTGATCTCAACAGGTTGTAGTCACCCAGAAGAATCTTTGATTGCCTAAGCCCTACTAGATCTTTCCAATTGTCAGATCTTCTCTTTTCTTCGGCTTTACCTATTTCTTCCAATATTATATTGGAGCTGATTCCGCAAAAGGGTTCCGGCCCCCAAAAGGGTATTTCAGTCCCCCTCTTCGCTAGTTCATCTACCATTCCGTTTCCTTAGCTAAACGTTACACCCATGCTCAATCTCTAAAGAGATGGGATGAAATCAAGGGATGCAGTCTTGCCAGGATCACCCTGGGAAGCTGGAGTCGAAAAAATATTTGGCGATGGAAAAACTACGTTTAACGGTAGGATTTCTGACTGACCACTGTCAATTAAGGAAATACGTCCATACAATGGGGATAGAGTGAACAGGAAGATTAATCTGTCAGACATGTCTTATGCGAGTCCCCGGAGTTATGGTCAATAAGAGAGTGTGTGTTCGGTGAGTCTTCGCCTACACCTGCTGATATAAAGTTGATGTCCCCTAGTGACCTGTCCACCTTCCTGGAAAAGATGGTCGATGACCTAGGAAGACACTCCTCGGGAGGATGTACAATGGGTCACATGTGGCCTAGCTCACCCTTCCTACTATACAAACAGATAGAGCCAATTGGTGTAAAAAAACTCTAAACCGACTTAACGCAGGAAACACAAAAAGTACATATTATACAGTATTGTTAGTGAATGAATCCAGGATTTATTCTTACGAACAGTCGGCTATTTGGGTGTTCCAAAACCAACGAAAGTTATCCCCCTTCTCGAAGTGTTTCCGAAAAGCTGGTCATGTTCTGCAAGATCAAAGATCTGTTGCTGCTGATGGGTACATATTGGTTTCTTTGCCGAATTTGTTTGAGTTTTTAAAGCAAGAAGACATCGACTTGTTGGACCATTTTTGTCGTTGTTTTCAACCAAAAATTGAGAAAGTGAAGTATAGTTTGTCCACGACCACTTAATAATAAGTCAATATTTTACCTCCTAACAAAAGGTATATGGTACCCATTTATCTACTAGAGTGAATTATGGGTCCATAATTCACGCTTTTGCATTTAAATAACATGCCACGACAACTCAACACTCACAACATTTCGGTACATAGGTGACTAGAGATGGGGGTACAATATTAAATAAACTATTAAATTTAGTATCGATACTTTTCATAACGATATTGTCTAATATTGATATTTTTAAAACACTATGTATCCATACTTTACACAGTATAGCCCATCTCCATATGTCACATCATTTGACGTACTCCAGAAATGTGGACAAAGTATGCTAGTTTACTCGCAATTTATGGCCATTATTCGCTCGGGTGACTTGCGCCCCTCGCCTACGGCTGGGGACGCAAACGTCACCCTGCGTGAATTATTATGTTACAATTCCCGTTATTCATCTCCATTTTTCTATGACATCAACATCGTTAAATTTTTAAAATAAAAGAAACCTTGTTTTCATTAATGTATTATATAAAAATGACATTGTCAGGAAAATGTTAGTTAAGCTCCTTGTAGATTTTTACTCTGGGCAAGGTCTCGTTCGGTGAATTTACATCTAGTGTTACGTATAACTCAAGAATATCGACCTCATTCAGGGTTATACATAAATAAACGATATGAATAAGCTATTATTATATTTAATGGGAAATTTTCAACAATAACTTTTTTTGTCGAAAAAATTTAATATTCTATATAATTCGCTACTTATTATATTTTTTATTAAAAGTAGATTGTCTTCGAAACACCAAACGATTTATATCGGTTATGATTTATGAGATTTGTTTTTAAGGTAGCACTTTCATTCTCGGATATTTTGATTCACTTTTTAAAAAAATCCACTATATAGTGGAATTTTTAAAGACTACCAAAGAGTATTATAGTAAACTATTGTTTGTATCTTGTTACTAAACTAAAATATAATTGCATGTCGAGGAAAAACAAGTTTTTCTTCTACCCATTACCCATAATTTTGAGAATTTATCAGGTTGTGATAATCTCCAGACGCTTACAGATTTAAAGAACAATAGGCTGTCCTTTATAAACCCCATTTCATCCTCAGCATAAACTATTATTAGCGGTTTGTTTGTTTCTACATTCATCACACATCTTATAAACTTTCTAACACGACTACAGCTTGCACGCTACTGATTTTTTTACACTGGTTGTGCATTTGCTCGAATATGTTCAACCAATAACCGTCAATACGAACCAATCGAAATCGCTATCTCAATTATCTAGTAGGTACATACAAGTAATTTCCAAATACTTTCCTAACCTCCTAACTTTTTCTCATACTGTATAAGAGCCGGGTCATATATGTTTTCAATGGATCATAGTGAAGTATATAAGACTTGAAATCACATTTTGTGGTAATTGCCCATTCTGTTGAAGTGCAGGAATAATTTCGTTATTTAGTAGATCCAAATACTTGTCACCATTCAAGTTTCCGTCGATAAAAAATGGGCCTATAAGCCTATTTTCAACAATTCCCATCCAAACATTTAACTTCTGTGGATGCTGGGTATGTGCTTCATGAATCCAATGAGGATTCTCATTTGACCAATACCTTGAGTTATGGCGATTAACTGTTCCATTTAAACATAAAGTTCTCTCATCGGAAAATACTATGTTGAAGCAAAATTGTCGTCGACATTACAGATGTCCATTAGCCGTTTACAAAATTCCAGCCGTCGGTCAAAATCATCGTCTGACAATTCTTGAACCAACTGTACCTTATACGGATGATACTTTTCACTTTTTAATATCTTTCCTACAGAACGTCGACTGATACCATGGTTTAGTGCCAAATTTGTGGTGGAAGTTTGAGGTGATTCTTCTAAATCGATTGCAATATTTTGTTTAACAGTTTCGTTCGTTGCAGTCCGCGGTCTTCCAGGTTTTAGCAAATTTTTTACCAACCCAATTGTATTAAAACGTTGTAATGTTTTAGTTACTGTTGAGCGTGATATAGGATTTCTCTCCGGATGCAAATTATTAAAAATATGACACACTTCTTCATGTCTAACACGATCACCCTAACCGATCATCATTAAAATTTCAATACGCTCTTTTTCACTTAATTGAACCATTCTAAATTGTAAAATTTATTTCTGTCAATTATAATTTGACACTTGGAGAACAAAAGACGTACTAAGCAGTACTCGTTTATTTATTACTATGCATACAAACAACATCAAATAGTTTATCTAAATAGTTTTTTGCTCTAATGCAAAAAACTCAAAGGAGGTTGATTAAAGTGCTAAAATTCCTCGTTTTTACAAATTTTTTTACACTAAACTCAGTATGTATGAATTCAAAATAACAAGCTTTTTCAAAATCTGTAAAAATATATAGGGTGTCCCATTTAAATTGAAGAAGTTGATGGCATTTCCGGTTAAACCGGAAGTATATTATTAACAAAAAAATGCACATCAGATGCATTTTGTTCCATTGCACTTACCTGCAAATTATCATAAATATCGTTCTTTTCGTTTAAAATATATTTACTTGGTTCCATACTTTATCCCAACCCCGTATATTTGAAGACACAAGGAAATAGATTAATACGGTAGTAATTAAATATGTAAAGGAAAATAATAGAGGCGACCATGGAAATTACAATCATTCTATACAACATCTACCTACCATGAATATTTAATTCTTCCTTATTTGTAGTTTAATTATAAAATTTATACATTTAAGAAAACAATTTTAGATAATTAACTATTTACTATAGCCGCAAACAAGACTTAAAACAAGAATTTGTTTAATTATTTTTTTTTTTAAATAAAATAAAGCTGAAATTACCTTTAGAATTACTTTGAAATGTTTTGTACGAGGAAGAAAATATCTAAAAACATTGATTTCTTTTATCTAACTAAATAGTATGGAAATAAGTTTCTATTCCAGCCATAAGCCGCTTTAACATGGTCAAGATATTAATCCATCTGACGGACACTCAACAGTACACATTGACGTTAAGGTTGTTTCACATCTTCCGAATTTACGTTTCCGTCCTCATTTCAAACCAGCGCCTTCTTCAAATCAACACGGATAACTAACACAATGTATAGTAATACAATTATCCTGAAACAAAGCAAATCTGGGGTCTGAGACTGCATTCACTGGTCCTGAACCAGTATTGGGGATATCTTAAACTGCTGCACATGGTTGTACACCACGGTGGACTCAAACTAAACATCAGTCACGTGAGAAAACAAACTCCTGGTCAAAAAACCCTCGGAGACTAAACCTTAGCAGGGGCAAAATAAGGATAATGACGGGTTTACTTACCGGTCACTGTACCCTAAGGAAGCACATGCATACAATCGGCATATATAGGGAGGAAACTATCTGTCGGTTGGGCATGGAAGAGGAGGAAACAGCCTCTCACATTATCTTCGATTGTGAACCATTACCTCATTGGAGATATAGACTCCTAGGACTAGAACATCCAAGGGGGGATTTCTCCAAGAAAAACCTAGTGAAAAGATTGTTGAGCCTGACAAGGACCATTGGTCTCTTCACATAAACGGCACAACCAAGAGCACAAAAAGTCTAAATGCTGAGTTGCCGAGGACTCTAAGCCTCTGACTGGTGAGCTACTGGTATCTGTGAGTTGAAGTATGAAATACAAAAGTTACTTTTAAGAGTTTCTAATTGCGAGACAACCCAATTCTTTTCACATACTTATATTCCTCCGTGTACAGTTTATCTAGTTCAGAAACAAACTGAATTGAATTACAGCAGTACAAGGTACGGATGTTGGCGAAGACTCGTGTGAACAGAGCCTTGTGTGCCCAGCTCGGACATACGAACACCCTGATCGTGTGAAATACCACCTAAGGAATTCACCGATGCGTTCCGTTTAAAATGTTTCATCGGAAAACACCAAAGGAGTGAGTGAATTGATTAAAATCACACAAAAACGTTTAGTTTTGTTTGTAGTTAAATTTTTTTCTATCTATTTCTATAATTAGTACTAGATTATTTACTGGGAAACTGGGATTTATGTATGGATAACAAATACGATCATTTTAATTTATTTTATGCAAGTAGACGTTATGTAAAAAGTTATGTAAAACTCTATGAATATTTACATTTTATTTATGGATTTGAAAGTAAATTGTTGTATAACCAATCTTTCAATGGTAAAACGAATTAAAAACAAAAAAAACCACGCGTAAAAACCTAATGATCAAAAGATTATTTTGAATACTAAGTTACCTTCTATACGAGGTACAAAAGTAACTTTGTGCTTTGTTCTTCATCAAGCACTAATAATTGTGTACGCCCATTAAAACAAATGGTCAAATAAACTCTAGCCCCGGCGCAGGGATTTAAACGGATACCGGCGCGCGTCGCCCTGGCTTTACCTAATCCGTTATAGGGTATGGAACGCCATTAAAGGCTCCGCTTAACTAAAGGCGTTTGTATATGTATATTATATTTATCCGTTCTTGAAGGGGAAGGGTGAATGGAATTATATTTTCCCTTCCCCTTCTTAAAGAACATTAGTATTGAAAATTTGGCAAAAGTTGTCGGGAGTACGCGGTACTGAATTTAAGTCACAAACGCAGCGCCGGTAATCTTTTAAGAAATTAAGGCTCCCTGCGCTTGGACTAGAGTTACTGCCAAAACAAATGCCGTCCCAAACAACAACTGTATCTCCTCTAAATGGATATTCTTTCTCTACTGCTCATTAATTCAGATAACGATCTTTGGTGGTAATCCTTGATAGTCCTCTCCTAGGTCTTTCCAGTTGCTTTATATCTACGGAAATATCGCGAAATGATACTACCACTAACTTGGAAAACGTTCGCACCTTCTTTCCGAAGAAGACTTGCCTCGATCATTCCAATAACTATAACTAGATTCATCCGTCTAGGGTTTACTCAGAACAAAATTTTTAACATAAATCAAATACATTTGTGAGCTTTTGTGGAGCAGTTTAATATTAACAGTCGTTGCTATATAAACAAATAAATAATTCAAAACAAAAACAATGAATTTGAGGTGTAAACATCGACAGCAAACATCAATAACGTCTCTTCAACATAAAAACAAGCAACATACAAATCCGAAAATGGTAAAACAAGGTCTGGTAATGTTGACACGGCATTGACCATGGTACGCAGCTGGGTTCAACACAACTAGGTCATGGGGCACGTGGTTAAAGACGACGAAAAAAATATTTACAAATAATGCTCGATTGTTGAATGACTCGTAAAGAAACAATTGAATATTGAATGACGTTATAATTTAATTTAATAGTCAACATGTCGAGCTTTCGTGGGTGAGGACCTTTTTCTTGTATAGTCGCGAAGAGAGAGCTCGAAGATTTACTTTTTTGTATTGTTATTTTTCTTGGAAAGGACAACCACAAGAAATGCCAGTACAGTCACACAAAAAGAAAATATTAATTACGAAAGTTGAATTTTAAGATATGTTAATAAAAGTATTCTTTGAAGAAGGAGTTGTTGATTGAGTACAGTCGTTGGATATTGATTGCATTGTTTATTTACTTTTTCACCAGCTCCTCCTTGGATAAATACCTCCTTGGGCGTGCAGAAGGTTATATCTCCAGCTTTGCATTTGACGAAATCTGTAAAGCTTTCTCTTCCTCTTCTATGTTTAATCAACAAATAAGTTCATTCCTGTAGATGCCAATGGGGAGCGTATGCTGGACCCTGCTTAGGTTTTTAATATTTAGTTGGTCATCATCTCCCAGGGTTTTTTGACCAGAATTTCACTGTGTGCATTTTGGCTACATTCTGATGTTTAGTTTGTAGTGGTATACATCCCGTGCCTCCGTTTTTGTTATAAGGAGAGGAGGTTGTATAGTGAAGGAGTAAATGAAGATTATGCAGATTCTAGTAGTTTTATGGCTTGGAGAAAGAAATTGGTCAGGGGAGAATGTTGTGAATAACAGAGATAAGAGATAATTTTTTTGGGGATAGAGAGTTACTAGAAGATTCGCCTGACTAAGAAGAGTTTTGTTATCACTCAAAATATAAAATATTTATTAGTTTCGTTGATTTTTCTCACAACATTTGCATAAAATTTCAAACAAGACAATCTGGTGACCATTTAAAAAAAAAACTTCTCTTTAACAATCATGTTTAATTTAAATTACCCGAAATCCCACTAGGTGGCATGTTTTAGTGAAATGAACACGATTATAAATCAGTGAACACTGTTGGCACGAATGATATACAAGGAACCCGGACTGGAAATTTTAAGTTTTTATTTATTTGAAGCGATAGACATTGATACAATAGAAGCTATGATTAATTTTCGATTGTGACAAATAGCTTTGTTGTTGTATATTTGTCTAACCGACAGTAGAATCGGGATTTCAAAAACTAAAAATGAATTTATCCTTACAATAAAAACATTCAAATACAAAACTAAAATATACCTAAATAATATATACTGTCTTACAAAAAAACCGGCTTCAATTAATTATTATTCTTTACTCCTATTTAATTATACTTGGAAAAACCTACTAGGAATTATTTTTGTATTGTGGTGAAATTTATTTAAAAACTCAAGATTTATATACGTTTTTTTTTGCAAAATTAGGATAATTTTAACTATATTTCGATAATATGCACTTTATATGCCAAATGTTGAGTATTATTAACACCAACCGTTCTAATTATGCCAAAAATCTAACAAATTTTGAATATTATCTGTTGAAAAATCTGCGGTAAATTCAAAATTTCAAAACATATTTACAAGATTATGACTTTTTGTTTTTAAATAAAAAATCTCAAAAAATTCAATGAAATTATTATTTTTTCACGCCCTATTAATAAAAAATATATATCTTATAAAATATTATAATTAGATAAATATTAAATAAAAAATAAAGAAATTTTTTCTTGAATAAAAAAAATATGTTTAGTGTGTCACAATTAAACTGTGTGTTTTTTTATTGAAAATTTCTAAATAGTTGCCATTTAAATATTAAAAATAAATTGTTTTTTGCATTTCTCCCTGGAAATTCTTGATATACCGCAAATTGAACAAGAGTACAAAATATGTCAAAATTCGTGGCTCACAAGTACTGTATTTTTAAATATAATTTTAAAAGTATTCGAAAAATCATTATTAAAAAATAAAATTTAAACCCTAACCGAAAAAATATAAATAAAATAAAACGTACCTTCAAGAGCACTGATCACTGGCAGATCTGAGTTCGTTTGATTTTTCACTTGATAGTTCGATAGGTATACGTAAGCGGGTAACCAGGTAAACGAGTGACTGTGTCACTAATGAAATAAATAACTGTTGTACGTTACCTTTGCCGGTACTCGACGAACTGACTATCTCGGTCTGATTGCATTTTGTTTTGTTCCATGCTTACTTGGATGTATCTACAGGACCAGGTGAGTTTAGTATACATGTTGCCATATTTACACTTTTTTAGTTGTTTAACAATTGATTGCGTATAGATCAGTCTTCAGAGGTTGTTAAAAAACGGATTTTTCTGATATTCATATGTATACGGCGTAAAACGTTTTTATCAAAGCTGATAGGTCAATTTTCGTTTAACGGAAAAAAATTAAACTACTTTTTCCAACAGAAAACGGTAAAATATTTTGCTCGGAAATATATATATTTTTTTTAAATTAAAGTTAAGATTACATTATGATAATCTTTTGCCTTCCATATCCTTTGTCAATATTGAACTGGGCACACTTTCTTGTGGCGTGAAATTCCGCTTGAAAGCTACTTGGGGTTTTCCCAAGCTTTCAGAGTGTTTGGTTCCTGGCCCGTACACTCCTATCCCAGTTCCTTCTTTTGCTTTTGAGCCGTCTGTGTACCATTAAATGGCATTCTTTCCAAGTCTGGTAATGGTATTTGGATCCCATTCCTTCTTGTAGCTTAATTTCGTAACGAATTTCTTTGAAAAGTTGCACCTTTTCATCATACCATCTTGTGACAAATTCCACTAACTATATTGTATGCAAAAACTATTGTTTTTTATATTTTGCCACCATTAGCACCAATTGACTCTAACTGCCTTCTTTTCTTCCGTCAACAGATGCGGTATCCAAAGAGAAACTATTTTTTACAGATAATTCTTCCGGTCAAATATCCTCGCTAAAATTAATCGTCTACGTTTAAATTCTCCATACCAACTAAAATCTAGAGACATGGACCATGCTGTGGCCATGCATTGGAGCATATGGCCTCCTTTCTTTCCAACGTGGATATTCTCGAAATAAAAACGCTTTAACTGCGTTACCACGTAACCACATCTTTTGTCTAATAATTACTAATGGTACATCTTCCATGAAAATTGGTAGTTCACCCTGTATATTCGATGTAAATTTTATAATTGCAACGTTCATGTGATTGAGCTAAACTTGTATATTAGTGGAACATACTATTAGATTTTTCTTCATTTCGGAGAAATGGAAAATGTGTTAAAGAAACTTATACGGTCAGAACAGCTTCCGCTTTCTTTTATTGAGAATTATATTCACTGAAATCCATTATCTTTCACTTTTTTTTTCTCTAACAGCTTGTACCGTTTAATAGTTTTTTAATATCGAATATAAAGAACCTTTTATGTAGAGAATTTAGTGAAGAATTGCACACAAAAGTCTCTAACACGAAATACAGCTTGTTTCAAGAGTACGATACAATAAAACTCCAGGTACAAGCCACTGGCTTATTACAATTAGATAAAATTAACACTTTTGAAGAGACTATAACCTACAAAAAATATTAAATTTCTATTTCTATTCCCAGAGAAGGTATGGAATGAAATGTATACAGGATGATTGATTAGTGTGTAAAAGTTCAGTGTCTTCTTTGTCCTTTGATATATCAATTTGAAAATTTGATGGTTTATGGCCATCATCAGTCTTCACATTTTTAAATTATTTACAATCTTACAGGGCGTTCCAGAATGATGCGCCATATCAAAGTTATATTTTTTTAAATGAAACACCCTATATTTTATCGCATATTTGTAATCAGCTTGACCTTCTTATCACAATAATATAGGGTTGTGATGTGTTCTACGGGGTATTTAAAAAGTTATAACCAATTTTCCATAAAAATCGTTACAAGTTCAATACCC
This sequence comes from Lochmaea capreae, assembly GCA_949126875.1. Lineage (NCBI taxonomy): Eukaryota > Metazoa > Arthropoda > Insecta > Coleoptera > Chrysomelidae > Lochmaea > Lochmaea capreae. Next base: position 5,209,879 of record OX421400.1, read on the forward strand.
TGTACATTGTAAGAGAAATTCAAGAATGAAAATCTTTTGCGGCCAAAGTGTTCGAATAGTAGTAGAAATTCTGGAAAATTATTTATTTCGGTAATATTCATTGAATCTGATACAGGGTGAATCAAAATACGAATACATTATTTTCTCGGTTTTTTCAAATGGATATTTTATGAGAGTATCGAAAAGTATTATCAACATACTTCTTTCTTTATAAAGCATTCCCTATACCTTAAATTGTTAGTTCTTGAGATATTTTGATTTTTCTATGCAAAACATTGATTATTTCTAATTATTTAATAAATAATAATTATTGTGAGTTGGGTGTGATTGATTTGTCAAAAACTGATATTTGACAATAACATGACATGGCAGTAGGTACATTAGTGTTTTTTGATTTAGCGGTTTGGTACATTTTTTGGTGTTTTGACGAATTTGATCTAGGGCAAAAATGAATTTCACTAGTGATGGAATGATTGATTTGATCTGGATATTGGGAGAATGCAATAAAAACGCCTTACTATCAGCAAGAGATTACCATGAACGTTTTCCTGAAAGGCGGCAACCTATAAAACAAAAACTTCTGTGACAGAAGAAAATGAAATTAATATTTTGCTGGCAGTTACTGAAAACCCACTCACAAGTGTAAAATGGTTGTGTTAATAGGCACAACTTTCACTATTATTCATAAACTAATCCATATCACATAGTGACCCACAGTCAAACTAGATGGTCGTTGAATGTGTGGGGAGGTATTGTTGGTGAATATGTAGTAGGACCATATTTTTTTGATATAATCAATGTTTTGCATAGAAAAATCGAAATATCTCAAGAACTAATAATTTTAGGTATAGGGAATGCTATATAAAAAAAGAAGTATGCTGTTAGTACTTTTCGATTCTCACATAAAATACAGGGTGAGCCATTGGAAAAAAACCGAGAAAATAATGTATTCTTATTTTGATTCACCCTGTATCAGATTCAATGAATATTAACGAAATAAATAATTTTCCAGGATTTTTACTACTATTCAAATGCTTTGGCCGCAACAGATTTTTATTCTTGAATTTCTCTTACATTGTACAGGGTATTGAACTTGTTACGATTTTTATGGAAAATTGGTTATAACTTTTTAAATACTCCGTAGAACACATCACAACCCTATATTATTGTAATGGGGAGGTGAAGCTGATTCCAAATATGCGAGAAAATATAGGGTGTTTCATTTAAAAAAATGTAACTTTGATATGGCACAGCATTCTGGAACACCCTGTAATATTGTAAATAATTTTAAAATGTGGTGACTGATAATGGCTATAAACCCTCAAATTTTCAAATTGATATTTCAAAGGACAAAGGAGGCAATGAACTTTATCACACTAATCAGTCTGTTTCTCACAAAGTGACAAGATTGGAAAAAAATGTATCGATCTACCAGTCCTCTGATCTACGGAACACTTTGTATACTTATCTAGTGATCATACTTATTAGCAGCATAGCAATTTAATTTAAAAAAAGGTATGAAACACAGTTTTTAACCTCTTAAGACTGATCTGTTGAAATATTAGTGAATGTCATAAGGATATTTTAATGTTGGATAAGGTAGTTGAAATAACATGTTTTTTTTTGTTGTTTAGGTTAAAACTAGTTCTGGTTTAATGATAATGACTTAAAAACCCCCTTAACACCTGCAAATATAATTGCAGGATGTTGACTAGCGATTATGGCAGTTTAAAGTTGTAGAATATTAGATAATGGTGAAGTTATAGTTAGTGAGAATTTAGATGGGTTTTTAAATTGGTCAATTTGATGACCTTCAATTACCCGTAAACTGTTTGTTAGTTTATTACACGAAGTCTCGGTATTTCGTACCAAAAACTTGGGAGATAGAGTAAAAATAGTACTCTAAATAAATTTTTTATTAGCTACGTTAACGAGCTAAAGGGATCTAAGTAGGGAATTAAAAATGGTTTTTTTAGTTATTATTATTATTATTATATAACATTTTTCAGTTAGAAATGCTTCAATCAACTTTTTTTTTAAAAAAAATTGCTCTTGTGACATCTCAATAAAGTTATCAGTTTAAGAGATACGGGCACTTTTATGTCGCGCCCGTACCTGAGTTCACGAGTGTAGTGTAGATTCGTTTATGACGTAAGGAAAAAAATTTATAAGAAGTACTATAATTATTTTAAATATCTTCACCATCTCCCAGGTACGAACTCCTAGGACACCCTATATATACTTATTTATAAAACCATCTAAATCATGTATACTATTCTTAAAATGTAGGTAGGAGGTTAAGTAAATAGAATAATAGAACATTATTATAGCACATTTTTAGTCACAAAAAATATTCTTCCATAACACCTGCATATTCTGGTATATTCTGGCTTACAAATAAAAATTTCAATTTCAGGATTGTTTCTCGACTTACGAATAAAACTAACATGTATGCTGTGGTTGTAGAGTGTTGTGTTGTTAGGTTTATTAAACTTTATTGGCATTTTGAGAAATGGAGAGCTGGTGTGGATTTATGCAGCAACATTTAACAATTATCAATTAACATTTATCATTTAACAATTAACTGCCATCGTTTATGCAGACAAAATTATAAATTAGGAGAAAATAGTAAGCATGTGCAATGACCCTACATTTTCATGTCTATTTGTGCATTGGAACAATTTTGAAGATTGTAACACTGTTCTCTCCTCAAGAGACAGATCCCGGCTAGAGACTCTCTCAAGGGTGGATCGACTCCATGTTAATGTCACACTAGGTATGCCAGAGGGTTGACAGACTATAAAAGCTAAGGGCGCCACTACCTTTTTAGACATCGACGAAAAAATAATTTAATTTTAAGAAAATAAACTTTATTCTGCCTTGAAGGAAGAGTAATTGAATGGAAGAGTGAGAAACCTGTACTTTATGAAGGTACTTAGCTTAGTTGAAACTGATGGAGAGGTCTTGTCGAAATTGATGGTGATGTCTAGTTGAGATTGATAGAGATGTCTAGTTGTAATTGATGCTAGCTAACAGCCTAGGTGTATCCTAGTGGTGTAACGGTAACCTAGCAGTGTAACGGTATCATAGAAATCCTAGCTTAGCTGTGTAACGGTAACTTAGCTGCTGTGCTGACCACAGCAATTTGGTAAAACTTAAGGTAAAATTGGAGAGACGATAAGGTATGTCTTTACTGTAAGACTGTCGGCAACGGAAAGCAAGGGCGATGGTTTTCAAAATGAAATCGTCCGTTGACATCATATGTCAATTGTCTTAGCGGTCAACAAATTGTTGGAAGTGGTTACTGTGACGGCGAGCGGAAAACAGGTCGATAGACATGTTACAAGATGTATAGTAGAATTGAAGGTGAGACTTTTTTTCTTTTATTAATGATGCTGACGGCAAGTATGTTCTTATTGAAGAAAGGTAGGAAAAGGAGATGGGCAGTCAAGCCTATTAATAGGAAAAGAAAAGGGGATGTTTGAGAACCTCATTCAATCAATGGTTCTACAAGATCATGAGGGATTTTTCGCATACACCCGAACGACACCGAAAGTGGGACCAGCACTACAAAAGAATCCTTCCTTTTTAGTACAATTTGAAAATAAACAAACACACAACATAACCCTAAGTCAACCGCTTTTCTATGAAAAAAGTGAGGTTAACTTCAGGATCTGCGTACTAGGTACTAGTTGCGTTCGGTACATTTAATTTAAGAAAGTTAAAAGTTGGCCAACTTCGTAATTGTTAAATGATAAATGATAATTGTTAATTGTCTGCATAAAAGGAGTCATATTGAAATGAGTAGTTTAACTTATAATTGATAAATGTTAATTGTTAAATGTTGCTGCATAAACCCACACCTATTCAAGTGATTTTTAATTTACATATACGCCACCTAATACTAGGGGACAAGCCAACATAGCCTCATTAACCTTATTACCACAAAAAACTAATATATACTTTATAAGCAATGGTCTAAAGACAGTATGTTGTATCATAAGGGCAGAAAATGAGCTTTAGCAGACCAAGACCTTAGAGTAATACTACAAATAGAGTCCGCAAAACTATCCGAAAAGGCGGCTAACATTCTATCGCCATACATATGTTTTCATCAATGACCTTCAAGGAGTGGAGAGAAACTGTCGGACTAGTTGGACAATTAATTACTTACAGGTGAAAAGAGAGGTTGGGAAAATTCCTACCATTTTTTTTTGCAAATTTAGCACTGACGAACCATGATTTTCCCAAAAAAATATTGTTTTTAATTATATCTGTTGTGTAACAAATCCCAATTCGATTCCTGTTTTTCTTTTAACTTTTCGACTAACACTCGTATATATAGTGTGTGGGTAATTATTATTTATAAATCCACAGCTACTGGAGAAAAATAAATTATTAACAAACTTAATACCGTAAGAACGCATCAACAATAATTTTTTCAGTTACATAAATTCGAAAATCAAATTAATATCGTTAAATTCGCGAGAAATACCGTTACAGCCAGTTATCTGGTTACAATATAATTTTTAATTGATTGTTTTGTTACCGTCCATTAAAATTAACATTGACCAGGAAGTTCGTTCCCCTTTTTTTTTAACCTTTGATGTTACACAATTATAATTATAGCTACTTGAAAATGATTGATATCACAAATTCCATTGATCTTTTTATAATCGTAAAATCAGTACCGGAGAGGTAATTAAAATATATCCTAATTTACATTTGATTATGTTTTTGTATCTAAGTTGAGTCCAGTGTTGTTCGGGGAAGAGATACTAAAAGCACTACTATAATTTTTTGTGAGCTCATATATAAAAACGTTAAATATTTTCATTAGTAATACCACTAGAAGTCAAATTATTTAATTTGACCTCGTGTGGTATTCAGTAAGAAAATTCCACACCAAATGTGTTTATTTCCAACAACAACAATTTTCGTCTTCATCAAGTACTTGCAAAACATAGAAGGTTTTGTCGACTTGATTATTTAGTTACCATGGCAACTCATTGAAACTCTAAGCTAGAAATTATTTCTGTTTTGAATTTGTCAAAAACAGCACGACGTAGAAAAATGTCTCGCTTCGGTCAAGAAAGTAAAGAAAATATTCGCCAGAATATTATACAGTTGACACCCGCGAATACTAGGAAATAGAAGGCAAGTGTATGGAAGCAGTTTATAAACTTTTGCGCAGGAAAAGCGTATGATTTCGACAGAGCGGATATACCTGTGAAAGAACTGGCGCTTATTCTTGAAAACTATGCTTTCAACATGCGAAAAAAGAACTCTGAAGACTACAAGTAGAGTGTTATCGAAGTTCTATGGAACTCTACAGATAAGCAATTGCAGGAATATTTTTTCGAAAGGTATAATCGCAAATTTAACCCATTCTCTGACATAGAATTTGTCAACGCAAGAGCTGCAAAAAATGCTAAACGTCGGAAGCTACAAATAGATCCAACCAAGATAAAGGCAAGTTCTTCCGCACTATCTGCAGACGAATTGAGAAAGATTATTGAGCTTTGGGACGAAAACACTCCGGAAGGATTGCAAAGAAAGTTCTTTCACATTGCTGCTCATGAATTGGCCTGGAGCAGAAATGAAGGAGCGGCAGCAACAATAGAATATTTTGTGGAGGAAATTGACAATCAAGGGGACGCATTGAGTATAACCCGGTTTTCTCCAAGACCACCCAAGGCGGTTCAAAAAGAATGGCCGACAGAAAGTGGCTAGTACCGAATATAGTCAATGAAGAATTATGCCCAGTAAGCTGTTCAAAGAACTAATAAGCAAGCGAGACCAACTCATCAAAACGAATCGTTTTATTTTTAACTCCACATCCAAACTGGCAGCACCCCAATTCCAAAGGCTGGTACAAAGGTTGGACAAAATACAATATCTTCCTGGTTCAAATCGGAGGCATCAGTTGGAATCCATGTTAACAAGATCAAGATAACAAATCATTCTGCGAAGGCCACTGCTGTTTCAACTTTAGCCAAAACGGGAATTGGAGAACAGCAATTAATTAAAATAACAGGGCATGGTAGCAGTCACTACATAAAACCATATCTGCAAATTGACTCGGGCCATCATCAGGATATAATTGACGCAATGAGGTCTGCTTTAACTTCTGCAAAGACAATCCAAGAATCTCTAAGTCAAGAACAAGCAACTTCCAATCAACCTGCAATAGTATATAACAATTGCGTTTTTAAAATAAACATTAATCATGATGGTCCAAAGAATTTAGAAAACATCTAAGCTTGTAGTTGAAATGAATCAAAATTATAATGTGAACAAATAAAAATTAGTTTGTCAAAAAAAATATTCTGTCATAAATGTCAAAAAAATTTCCACTAAAATTCATTCGTTGCGATGGTGATCTGCCAGAAATACACGTTCTGATTAGTTAAAAATCACATGTGTGGAATTTTCAGCAAAACTTTTGAAACAAATTGCTGTTATCAATAATATAATTATAAACTATGACGCTGTCAATTATATTTCTTAAGGCTGTATTCCGCCAACCTGGAAATTAGCATCAGTCACCCCAATATTTAAAAAAGGTAATAAATTGGATCCTAATAATTACAGGCCTCTTACCCAAAGTAATGGAATCCATTGTTACCGACCAAATGGTCGAATTTTTGTTGCGAGAAAATGAAATCCCAAACTTCCAACATGGTTTCATGAAGGGTCGCTCAACTTTAACCAATTTACCAACGATTGGTCCAAAGAACTCGATGACAGACATCCTTTAGACATAATTTACCTTGTTTTTTTTAAAGCCTTTCACAGAGTGCCAAAACGTAGACTTCTACTAAAGCTCGATATCAAATTGACATAAGAGGTACTCTCATCAAACGGTTTTCAGCCTTCCTAACAAACCGGTTATTCAAAGTCAGAGTTGGACAAAAATTCTCCGTATTCCACAAGGTTCCGTTCTTGGACCCTTACTTTTCATCGCATATTCCAGTGATCCTCGATACTGTGTGTCAAGCTCAATTTCGACTTATGCTAACGACATGAAACTTTACGGAAATCCCAACATCAGTTATTTAAGTTTGCAGAATGATCTTGATAAACTACAAGAATGGTGTCCAATTGGTTGATGCCTTTGAACATTGATAAGTGTGTCGTGTTACACGTCGGAAACAAAAACTCGCAAAATCCGTATTCCATCAGTGGACAGACATTAAGCACGGTATCTTCACAAACCGACCTTGGTTTATTAGTAAACTCGAAACTTGCGTGGAGTGATCATATTTGACTCTAAACTGTTCCTAATACAAAAAACTTTCTCTAAATCCTCTTTCGAAACAAATTGCAAACTTTACAAGTGCTATGTCCGACCCATATTTGAATACGCCGGGCATTCATGGTATCCAGATTTAGATAGAGATCGTGAAATATTGGAAAAAGTGCAAAGACGCGCAACCAAATTGTTTTTTGGTCGTGTTATACCTACGTACGAAGAGATATTAACCAAAATCTTAATACATTCGAAGAAAGACGTCTCAGAGGTGACCTTATTCTTTCCTTTCGAGTTTTGAAATTCAACTTCAAGCAGTTTTCCCCCTTCAATTAGACGACCGTCTCCGTGGGCACTTTGTAAAGCTGAATAAAAGAGCCTTTTAGAACTGGTTATAGACAAAACTTTATGAGTAACAGAATTTTCTATAGTTGGAATGGTCTTCCTCATCAATAGTTTCAAAAATAATATAGACTCCTACATTTTCGATCTGTAGTTTTTTAGGCTGTGACAGTTATTGTTTTTATTTATATTCTCTAAATTATTATGGGCAAAATAGGACTTGATCCTCTGCCCTTATCATGTAATAATATTAATAATAATAACTCATTTAAAATAGTAATATGAGAAGATTCCACAAAGGGCCCAAACAGTAAATTCAATCAAAATATTTTTGGTAATAAACGAAAAGTAATCAAAATTGAGAGTTAATTTTAAGGACACGTCCCGTTTAGGCACATTTCATTACATGAGGGAGAAGAAAGACCTAACACATAAATTTACTTCAAGTAGGTTCGATATTTTTGACATATTTAAGTTTTTCAAGAACTTTTCGTTTATTAATTACTTGTTTTCACACCATATGTTAGCAGTGGTTGAATATATTACACTTCAACTCCTAAATGACGATATTTCTTTTTCCTTCCTTATCGTATATAAGTAACGGAAGATTATTTGGTATTTTATATACGTTGGACTTTCAATTAGTAACGATCAATTCAATTTATATGTCCTGTCACACAAAATCCAACAGTAATTAAACATTTGGTTGAAAAAAAAACAGAGATATACTGAAAATACAGCTACAGAGTGGAAAAGGCATCGGATTATCTCTTTAGAAAAAAACCAACAAATGTTGCATTGCTTACGGTAGTTTGTATAGCAAAAATGTTACAGAAGGCTTTCGGTGAAACGACTTTATAAAAAAAAATACATGTGGTCGAAGATTTTCCTTGCTCTGACCGGATATCAACGTCTTGAATTGACCTTAACATTTAGGTACCCAAAAAAAAAAGGAAATTTCAATCAAAAATTGTTGTGCAAGTCTTGGAAGTTTCTGTGTCCGATAAATAGTTTCATACCATTTTAAACAACACAATAAACTTAAAAGTGAAAAATTTAACCTCAAATAATTGTTGGTCGCGTTCATCTCAACGTAGCGCTACCGGAGCGATAATTAGTTTCCTGCTGAACGCGTGTTTTGTCAACTGATTGATATGAGCGCTGTGGTAGCAGTCGCCATTTTTCCCAACAGAATTGAAATACGCTACGCTACCAATCAGTGATGCATTAACTGTCATTTATGACAAATATCATGTGAATAAACATATAAAATGACGTAACATATTTTTGTTTGAAGATATTCTAGACCTTTGTATCTTGAAAATGAATGAACACCACTGGGAACTATTAAACTAAATTGAAATAGCAGATGAACGAATAATTATTGTAGTCATATGTCAAATAAAATTAGGTTATAGTGTTATATCAAGAACTGGCTGGTATCTCAATTGCCACAAAAGAACTAACCAGAAGAGGAATTTCTGGCAAAAACATAATAATCTGCACTGATAGTAGACAAGCCCTATTAGCCTTAAACAGACAACGTGTTATATCGAGGCTAGTACTAGAGTGCCACCAAGATTTAGCTGACGCCTCGGCAGATAACAATATTATCCTGAGGTGGGTTAAAGGGCACGACAGGAGTAAAGGAAATCGCATTGCTGATTCTTTAGCCAGGGAAGCCGCTGGACTAAAAATTCTAGGACCCAGTGACACCTACGGCCTAACGACTTCGACAATTGCGGAACTAGCCAAACGCTACACCCATACTCAATCCCTTAAGAGATGGGATGGAATCAAAGGATGCAGTCTTGCCAGGATCACCCTGGGCGACCCTGGGAAGCTGGAGCCGAAGAAATATTTGGCGATGACCAGGAGAAACCTACGTTTAACAGTAGGATTTCTGACTGGTCACTGTCAACTAGGGAAACACCTCCATACTATGGGGCTAGTGGACACACCTCTATGCAGGATGTGTGAACAGGAAGATGAAACTGTCAGGCATGTCTTATGCGAGTGTCCGGAGTTATCGTCAATAAGAGAGTGTGTGTACGGTGAGTCTTAGCCTAGACCTGCCGATATAAAGGAGATGTCTCCTAGTGACCTGTCCACCTTCCTGAGAAGGACAGGATGGACAATGACCTAGGAAGACAACTCCTCGGGAGGATGTACAATGGGTCACATGTGGCCTAAGGGCTGTGAGCCTACACTCACCCTCCCTACTCTACAGATACAGATATCACGATTAGAACTTTCAGCAGAATTAAAAAATGATGGATTACTCTGAATATCGCTTCCTGATCAACTTTGTTGGGATGAACGCGACCGTTGTCATTTTTTAACCAAATGCGCCACCTGTTGATGAGACGTTTGACAAACAGCAAAATAGTAACCTTGGGATTTGACATTTGTCAGTCGGTGATCTTCAACATGCGCAGTAAATTTTGTATTGTAGCCCAGAATCCTTTTATCTACTGTATGTATCTATCCTGCTCGAAGCCGAATACAGCTGTAATACATTGTTACATATCGACGCAAAAGTTCCGGTTTTGTTACACCTCGACCAAATTCATTTCAACCCTGAGATGCGCAAACAAAAAAGCGAGAGGGAGAGATGTCAGTCCAGCGGAATAAACGCATGTACACTCGGCGGAAAAAGTTTGCTTAGTTAAATACTTCCTAAATAAAATCCTGAGAATTTGGTTGTGCCACCAATGTCATAAATTTAAAAACATTATGCACTATTTCACGACTTTTTGCACTCAAAATCTTGTGTTTTACAAGCGACTTAAATTCCATATTAAAATTCCTACGCGGATTGTACCTCTATCAGTTCAAATGGATCTTTCCAGTGCAACTTTCTGCATAGGACTGGTAGTTGCCGACATTGTCGTACGCGTGATCTACGCGCATCCGAATCTTACGGTTGAAATGAATTTGGTCGAGTTGTACGTTGAAACATGGTCAATCACTGCTCAGAAGCATCAACACGTTCTTGTTTTTGGTCAACAGTGAGCAAACGCGGCCCCCACTTTGAATAGAGCTTTCTCAGTTCTCTAACGATTTTGTGGATTTTGTTGATGTATTCTGGTGTTACCGCCTCATTTGAACGTTCACTGCGTTCCGCATCATCGTTTTATTGTTGGTTCTGATGGAGCGTAGTCCCCATAACACTTTTCAAGCCTTGAACGGTATTTTTTCCCATCAAGAAGCAGAGTAAAATTAAAACACGAACTTGTTTTTGATCCATTGTTTTGAAAATATTAAAAGCACAATAACTCTTGAACTAATGAATAGAATATCATGAAATTTTGACAGCTTTTTAAGGTTAGTATTACTGAAAAACAGGCGATTGCAATAAAATTAGCGCCATCTATGTGTCAGGCCCGGGACTTTTCAGCTCATGTGTTATTATCTTCAATATATTCTTTCATACATAAATTACATCAACTGAGTACGCAGTTTGCTCAGTAGTTACAACATATTTTTGGTTAAATGTGTCTTCCAACTGTAACCTATTGGCTTAGGCATTGATATTAATGACGGTGTGGCGTAAAATTCATTACTTTACCCTGTATACTTATATTATTTTGTAAAAAATGTATTTAAACCCTGCTAGAGTATTTTCTTGTGACGCCCTGTATTTGATAAACGAATTATCGTGACTGCAATGGCGTGGCTAAAAAAAATATCCAGTATCACTGATTTGCACATTTTCCATACAATGCCTAATAAATAAAAATATTATTGAATTGCAATTGTTTCGATGCACCTCATTCAAGGCGACCCACTCACGATATCAATAGCAGCAATTAAATTGTAAACGTATTTACAAATAGCGCAAACTAAGATGTTTATAAATTTAAAAATTCGCTGACCATGAAAAAGCCGACCACCCAACATTAATATCAAATAATTTTATTCGGAATTCAATTAGAGTATGCGTGAATAAAAATATATTTTACATACCACTTTCGTAAGACCCTGTAGGTTCTGAAAGCAACCAAAAAATCTGCTGAAGTCGGTATTGCAACCTACAGGGTGTTGTAAAAGTGTGCGATATATTTTTAACCAAAATGGTTGAAATTTAATAGACAATGTTCAATACAGAATTTTTTTTTATTTTGTTTACAGAAAAGTATATTACAAATTTCAAATTCATGTTTTTCGTTCAAAACCCGTCTCACGTTCAATTAGTTTGCTCATCGGCTTCAGGTTCGTCTAAAATCATAATAAAGAGTTTAATATTATTCAGGTTTCAGGAGTACAAAGTATAAAGGATTATAAAGAGAACTGTTTATAAAGAAAATTTGATCTTATGTTCTTTGACACTTTGAAAATGATCGATAGTAAGGTGCTTATGGCAGATGTTTTTACAGGATGGCTCATAACAGCCAATAATGATCGCCAAGATACGAGAATATATTGAAAAATTCTTAGCCTACTATAGAACCAAACAAAATTTCAATGTCAAAATATTTTATTACCCAACATAAGCTCCTCTTAATTGGATACATTTATTACAGGGAACCTGCAACGTCTCTAGACCTTTCAAAAAAAATGTTGCTCTGCAAACCAGACCTCCACAGCTTTTATTACCTCCTCGTTGGAAGAAAATTTACGACCTTTTAAACTTTTTTTCAGTTGAGGAAAGAGATGATAGTCGGCCGGAGCCAAATCTGGTGGATAAGGGGGTGTTCTAGTAATTCAAACCCTAAATCACGAATTTTTTGCATGGCAACATGATATTTGTGAGCAGGGGCGTTGTCCTGCAAAAACAAAACACCTTTGGATAGCTTTCCGCGGATTTTCTCTTTAATTGTTTCCCGTAGAGTGGTCAGTAATTTCGAATAGTAATCTCCAGTTATTGTTCTACCCTTATCCAAAAAATCAATCATGATTACTCCATGGCAATCCCAAAAAACTGAAGCAAGAACTTTTCCAGCAGATTTTTGTACACGAAACTTCTTAGGTCTTGGAGAACCAGAGTGTCGCCATTCCATCGATTGTTGCTTTGTTTCTGGAACGTAGAAATGTACCCAAGTCTTATCCATAGTAACAATTCGGTTAAAGAAGTCTACATCGTTTTCAAATCGAGCACAGATCGAACGCGATGCTTCTACCCTTGCACGCTTTTGGTCAACATTCAAACATTTGGGGATCCATTTTGCAGCAATTTTCTCATGTCCAAATTGACGTGAACTATATGATGAACGCGTTCGTATGAAATATTCAGTGCTTCAGATATCCGTTTTAGCCCAATTCGACGTTCTGATAAAATCATGTCGTGAACTGCATCAATATTTTGGGGACTGACACAGAAACTGGCCTTCCCGATCGGTCATCATCTTCAATGGAAAATTTACCTCTTTTGAAGCTTGCAGTCCAATTTTTCACGGTCGCATACGAAAAACATTGATCACCAAGGGTATTAAGCATATCTTCGTAAATCTGATTACCTCTTAACCCTTTTAAATACAGGTACTTGATGATGGCTCGATACTCCAATTTTTCGATTTTCACAATTTCGTTAGACATCTTTTTTCTTTTAATTTATTGCGTAACTCTGGTTTACTTTTTTGACGTCAAACTTCACACTGACACTTCTAATAAGTTATTGTTCGTTGCTATGGTAACGCAGTATTTTGTTTATGCATGGAACTGGTCTAGGCTAACTAAATATCAATACATCCTCGTATATTACATTTTTAGGTTAAGGCTCATCTCCGCAAAAACGCTGAACTGGAATAATGTGCGATTTTTGGGAATCATCTCCAAACAGAATCTAGATCAGAATATTAGCAAGAAAAATAAGAACAGAAAATGGATAAATCACCTTCTTCGATTTTGGTTTTTTTCTTTTTTATTGCACCAGGATAATACACTTCGTAGGGCATTTCATTATTTTCAGACACCCAAATGGAACCAGGCTTAGCAGGGTCCAAAATGTGCGCGAGATGTTTAGCTACAGTTTCGGGGGTTTGTTTATTGCAATATTTAGTTTCAGTTTGAAATTCATCGAAAAAATTTTGGTTGATGGCTTTGTCAGTTAAGTCGTCTTTGAGAAGCTCGGTATCAGTCAATCCAGGACAGTAGCCGAAAACTTTGACGCCCGTTCTTTGGTATAGTTTACTTGAACCCAAGGCTCTAGTGAAACCTGAAAATTCTCGTATTTTGAAATAAATTGATAAATACGGCGTCCGTGAGTAATGGACCAAATTGTCGCAATTCGCTTCGTTAAAATATTGATAATAAAAATTATTTTGATGTCGAGCATCTTCCGTATATAAATTTGAACCATTACTCACGGACCACCCTGTATGAATGGTTCATATATTGAATTTTATATTTCATATAAATTCTTCAGAGAAAATACCTGTGATACCGAACTGGGTCATGGTATGTATAGGAAATCCACTGGAAGGTAAAATACCCATAACCGATCCCACATTTACAATTATTCCTCCTTCTCCAGCGCTAGATTTAGCCATGTATTGCATTCCTAATAAAGTCCCTATTACGCATCCTCTCATATTGGTATTCAGTTGTTTTTCCCAATTGGTGTCGTCTAATACTCCGGCGTTATTTACTATCACGTCAATAACCTGAAAATTGTGTAATAACAAAGAATTGCGATTTATCTATATCTTTAAATATTTCAAATAACTTTGAATATAAAGTCAAAGTCGACTTGCACTTTTATACAGGATGTACCAAAAAATTTGATATGTGGGTAATTTTAAGACATATCAAAACATGTTAAGAAAACATATATATAGTAGCACTACAGACCGTAGCTGTAAGTTCTTGGGGTTCCTCTTCTGCGACAATCTGCCACTTTCGCATGGACTATCCGAGTGCCCACCACTTGGGTTCGTTCAAAATTTCTTGCACTATTTCCAATTTGCATGTTAACAACTTAACCTTTCCATGGCTTTGTTGACGACTTGCCTCCATCTCAATTTGTCATTTGTCTTACATTCTGCATAGTTGGAGATAATTTCAAAATATAGACCTCTACTATTTTTCTCTACAATAACCCATATACCGAACATTGTCGAGAGATGAGTACAGCCTGTATAAATGAGGGTTTGTAGTAAACAATTTATCCTAGCAGGGTTATACAATGTACCAAGTTTGATGCTCCTAGGTAGCGTCATAATTGACAGGAGAGTTCCTGGTTACAAAATTAAAAACACCCCAGGTACTCCATGTATAAAAAATGTCTCCTTTTGTCTGTCCTATTCCTTTATCGATTTCCTTCCCATTTATCTCTCCCTTTTTCTTCATCACTATCCCCATTTTTCACACTTAGTCTCTTTCGAATCATCTACCTTCTTCTTTCCAGAAAGGATCCACTCACTCTATCCAACAGTTGAAGAGATCCAGTGAAAAAATTGGTACTTATTTGATTGATTGTAGGTTCAGCTCCACCAGTCAAAGGTTTAGAGTCCTCGGCACCTCAGCCTTTAGGCTTGTTGTGCCGTTTTTGTGAAGAGACCAGTAGCACTTATCAGGCTCAATAGTCTTTCCACTAGGTCCTTCTTGGAGAAATCCTCCCTTGGATGTTTAGTTTGAGTCCACCGAGGTATACAACATACAACCACGTGCAACAGTTTTAAATATCCCAAATATTGGTTAACGACCAGTGAATGCAGTATCAGACCCTGGCTTTGCTAGGATGTTCATTTCCTACAATGCCCTTGAGCCCCGGGACCCACTTAAGAGTAACTTTATTATGGTTAGTCAGGGTTAATGGTTTTTTTGCTTACTTGGTAGTACATAGAAGTATTTCTAAACGCATGATCCATTTGTTCGACGTCGGAAACGTCTGCTTCGTACTGAATTACTTTCGAATCGCCAAATTCTTCTATAAGATTATTCGCACTATTTTCCAGTTTTTGTTTGTTTTTGTCAATAATACTGACAGCCAGCATTCCATGTGTGAGGAACTCTTTGGCGATGTTATATCCTATACCAGATGCGCCACCAGTTATTACAGCTACCTGAAATACATTCAAACTATGTCAAAAATATGAAGAGATTGGAGAAGAAGATCCATGCTCTGCAAAATGTGTAGAATTCATGGGATTCCATCCACTTTTTATGTTAACCAGATTTTGGTTGTGTTCCTTGTCCTGAAGAAACTGAATCTTTTGTTGTAGAAACCCTGTTTTTCAGCGATAGGGAATCAACTAGCAAGCTCTGCTTGACGGCTATAAACGAATAACATTTTTTATAGAGACAAAATGTGTTGAGTGTATTCCCAAATCTTTGTTTCGAAAGATTTCTAAAAAATAACTGGTAAACATTATTGGAAAGGCATTTTGATTACTTCTTCTCATCTTTGATTTAACAGGAAGTGCTAACAGCAAAAATGAAAGAAACAATAAACAGAAATTCAATATTTTTAGTAATCTTACTTTATCTGTAAAATTTAGTTTCTTCCATGGTTCTACCGAACAGTTTCTTGTTGATATAGAAGAAAACGTAGGCCTAATAAGTTTAGGAACGGTTTTTAAAAAAGCCATTGTAAAAAATTTCACATTAAATACTTAATATTTTGATGTCACATTAAACAATAACTGACAAATTGACACAAATTACGTTTTATTGCTTAGGGTATGTTCCAAAAGTCACCGAAAATACGATTTGGTGTTCCGAAAATCACCGCTAGTTCGGTTCTTGGTTCTAGTTCGCGCGAAGCTGTTCATGTTCCATTCACCTCTTTGACAAATATAGCATATCACACTTGCTAATAAATAATAATAAATAAAATTAGGTTATGTATCCTGCACTCTAATCTATCGACGGTTCTGAAAAGTTTGAGCTGAGTCCGTTCACTAAGAAGCAGCTCCTTCTATGACTATATGCCTCGACAAACATTGAATTGCACTTCTAAGTTAAACGGAGTTCGGATATCTGCACGATATAACCAAAGAATACACCAGCGAACAAGAAGTGAAGATGCCTATCCTTTTTTTGTATGCGCTTGTCTGAAAGGAGCCATTTTTATAAGATACTTCACGTTGTCGACCAATTATATCGCCGTTATTTAAAAATTCGATCATTTTCTCAGTGTATTTACTAACTTATCTGTCAACGTCGGACTCTCAAGGTCATAAATTTTTGTTACTATAACATCAAAGAAATTGCGTCGGGCTTCGCTTCTTGTTAGTTGGTGTATTCTTCGATATAACCAACCATTCTGGTTTGTAATTGGAAGGAAATGATAAAAATGCGATAACAGCGACATCTTTAACATCTATTGATAACACACTTCACTAAAATGACAGGAAACTGTAATTAAGTAAATAATTATATTATTTTATGCTTATAGTTTTTATCCTAGACTACACCACATTTCACACTGTATAATATACAAATAAATACAAAATAATATGAAATAACAGTTATCAATAAATTGGACCCATCTCTAATATAGTCCGTAACGAAATGCAGTGGCGAGTGACATACTGATGTGTCTGTATATTCTGTGTTTATTAATAAAAACTTTTTCATTGCGGTCGTATTAGAGTACGTCAATTATAAGTCAATATTTGATTAAAAATATTTTAAAATGAAAATATTTCCAAAGCAGATTATTACTAACGAACATTGCTTAACCCACGAAGACATTGTAAAGAGTAAAACTAACGAAAAGGAGATAGTGCAGTATATATTCAATTCTGGGACGTTTATTCAAATTAAAAGATGGTTTTTTTACAGGTATATTCATATATTACACTTTTCTTTTATGGTTAAACTTCGCGACCATCGGAATTTTATGCTAATTTTGGATTTGTTTTATAGCGCAGAGTTTTTTCTGTCTAATAAATACAAAATTTTTGATGAATTCCGAAGGTCGCGAACTTTACCATAATCGTTTGACAATGATAGGTTATGAACTGGAAACGATACGATCGTAACAGCCGACCAAAATTATTAGGGCTTTACGGAAACTATGATCGGGTTAACCCGATCATGATCTGAATACTTACGTTCGGAAACTGAACGAATTGAGCGGATCATAGTCATATGATTGGATCCTTTCTACCCAAGTATACTGGTGGGTAAATGCGATCAGCTGACGTGTTCCGTTTTAATTAAAAGTCATGTAAGCTGCGTAGTTGACAGCTGTTTGAAGTTTGCGAGTTTTGTACTTTTCAGCTTTTCTATAAAAAAATGATAAATAAAAGGTATCTGATAAAGGTCTATAAACACAGAAAAACTATAAAAAATCTATCCACGAAACTTTTAATAATAACATCGAACGACTCGTGAAATAGAATCCTGCTACTGGAAACTTAAATATGATCACTTATTAAAATAGTGGTACGATCTGTGACAGTTTTAGCCGCGTTGTTAGGTGTTGTAGGTTTAAAAATTTTGGTTGTTTCAGGATAACCATAAACTCAAAGCATCCAACATCATTGATTTATTTCAAATCGACGAGTTCAAGAAAAAACGAACAAACAAGACACTTGATGCACTACAAAACAACAATCCACCCGTTCAGTTTGTTGAATTTATTTTGGGAGTACGTCATGGCCTGGGTGTATCTATATATGTTCATCATATACTTTCTTAGTACCCTTTACATATTCGAAGAATACTTGTATCTTTTTCACATCAGGAGATGTATCGGAGACATTATTTATTTAATAGATTTGATTCACTTTTTCTTCGAAGGTTATTATGACGTTTTCAAACATCGAACAGTTCTTAGTTTGGATAAAGTGGCTAAACGATATTTAAAATCCTTTTTTATAATCGACTTGATAGCGTTATTACCGAACGTTTCCCTAGTGGTGTATATCATAACTAGAAATCCTTATATCATTTATATGAGATATTTTGGTTTAATAAGAATTTTGAGGTTAAGAAGACTTTTAAACGCGTTTGAACTATTCAAAAACTACAAAGACTTCACTAGTTACCATTTAAAAGCAATCAGATGTATTCTCATATATTTCGTGATAGTTTTATTTCTTTATTCTTTAATGTTTATTTTAAATTATCATATAGACAGACTTACAGGTGCTCGAGTCATCCACGACAGTGATCTCGATTTTATTTCTGCAACTTTGATATTGTTCATGGTGAGTCAAGGTCTTGAGCCGCTTCACAGCAAATTGATTATTACTGTTATTATAATTAGTTATTTTTTCGCTTTGTGCATCCATCTTTTCCTACACGCGCAAGTTTTTCAAGTTTGGAACACATTTTTTAGTGCCAAGAGCAAGAACGAAGATCTATTGAATCAATTTAAAGAGTATATTAATTATAGAGGTAAGTACACTTTTAAACAAACTTTAAAATAATATTAGAAGCAGCTAAATCTCGATGGCACTCTAATATTAAATTTTATTATACTCTTCATCCAAAAATAAATATATAATCTGTTGCTAGGTCTGTCGGTGGTGCTGAAAGATAGAATCTTGTTGTATTTCAAATTCAAATTTCAAAATAACTTCTACAACGAAAGAAACATCAACTGCATGGTTTCCAATACGATCAAAGAAGAAATTATGTGCAATATAGTTCACAATTATCTTATTAAAGCTTATATTTTGAAAACGTTGCCGAGAAGTATTCTTGTCAAAGTAGTCACTAGGTTGAGATCGGAGATATTTCTACCGGACGATATTGTAGGTCAGTAATTAAATTGTTAACTATTCGCACAATATTGACAACAAAAAAA
The DNA here is from genome assembly GCA_949126875.1 of Lochmaea capreae. Taxonomy (NCBI): domain Eukaryota; kingdom Metazoa; phylum Arthropoda; class Insecta; order Coleoptera; family Chrysomelidae; genus Lochmaea; species Lochmaea capreae. The sequence goes on from OX421400.1 coordinate 5,229,177, forward strand.
AGGGGGGCTTTAGCGCTGTATCACACGGCCAGGTTCGTTCGAGCTTTTGTCAACCGGACAAGTAATTCTCCCGAGCAATCTTTCCGGCGTATTAAGACTCTGACCGTGTGAAATAGCGCTTAGTGCTGAGCTGTGGTATAATTTGAACTATACGAGGATGTATTGATATCTAGTTAGCCTAAACCAGTTCCATGTATAAACAAAATATTGCGTTACCATAACAACGAACAATAACTTATTAGAAGTGTCAGTGTGAAGTTTGACGTCATAAAAGTAAACCAGAGTTACACAATAAATTGAAAGAAAAAATATGTCCACCGAAATTGTGAAAATCGAAAAATTGGAGTATCGAGCCATCATCAAGTACCTGTATTTAAAAGGTTTAAGAGGTAAGCAGATATACGAAGATAATACCCTTGGACCGTGAAAAATTGGACTGCAAGCTTCAAAAGAGGTAAATTTTCCATTGAAGATGATGACTGATCGGGAAGGCCAGTTTCTGTGTCAGTCCCCGAAAATATCGATGCAGTTCATGACATGATTTTATCAGAACGTCGAATTGGGCTAAAACGGATATCTGAAGCATTGAATATTTGATACGAACGCGTTCATCATATAGTTCACGTCAATTTGGACATGAGAAAAATTGCTGCAAAATTGATCCCCAAATGTTTGAATGTTGACCAAAAGCGTGCAAGGGTAGAAGCATCGCGTTCGATCTGTGCTCGATTTGAAAACGATGTAGACGTCTTAAACCGAATTGTTACTATGGATGAGACTTGGGTACATTTCTTTGATCCAGAAACACAGCAACAATCGATGGAATGGCGACACTCTGGTTCTCCAAGACCTAAGAAGTTTCGTGTCCAAAAATCTGCTGGAAAAGTTCTTGCTTCAGTTTTTTGGGATTGTCATAGAGTAATCATGATTGATTTTTTGGATAAGGGTAGAACAATAACTGTAGATTACTATTCGACATTACTGACCACTCTACGGGAAAAAATAAAGAGAAAAGATGCGGAAAGCTATCCAAAGGTGTTTTGTTTTTGCAGGACAACGCCCCTGCACACAAATCTCATGTTGCCATGCAAAAAATTCGTAATTTAGGGTTTGAATTACTAGAACACCCTCCTTATTCACCAGATTTGGCTCCGTACGACTATCATCTTTTTCCTCAACTAAAAAAAAGTTTAAAGGGTCGTAAATTTGTTTCCAACGAGGAGGTAATAAAAGCTGTGGAGGTCTGGTTTGCAGAGCAAGAAGAAACATTTTTTTTGAAAGGTCTAGAGACGTTGCAGGTTCGCTGTAATAAATGTATCCAATTAAGAGGAGACTATGCTGGGTAATAAAATATTTTGACATTGAAATTTTGTTTGGTTCTATAGTAGGCTAAGAATTTTTCAATATACCTTCGTACAATATCATTCAGGTCGTCAATAAACTTTGAATGTAGCTTAATTATTCAATGTTATTTTTAGTTATTTCTGGCAAACCTGCTCATTGCATGTATTTTGTTTATTATGGCAAACTTGCAGTTTATAACAATCGTGGAGTTGAAGTAGCTCATATCGAAGATGGCGACTGCTTTGGAGAAATGGATATGCTTTTTCACGAGGTATAAGTTATATACTTTTGACTGCAAAAAAACCCCATTTACCACTTGTTTTATAAAGTCTATCGAGACTACACAATATGGTTTAAGTGGATAGGTTATTTATGGCAGTAGGAGCCAACGATATATTTTGAACTGTATATATGTCTCATATATTTATTTAGAATTCTTTTGATAGGTTCGAAGTTACAGTATTGTAGCGATAACTCCGTGTGAACTGTACAGCCTCAGCCGAACAGATTTTATGGAAATTCTCGATAAAAAAGAGGAATTGAAGGGAAGAGTGATGGATGAAGCGAGAGATCGATTACTCTCTTCGACGGAATTTCATTTTAGTTAACTTTTTAAAGACGAGATTTTAAGTGGTATTAAAAAAACGGCAAATCATTTGGTTATGATAAATAAGTTTTAATCGATTTAAAACTTTGTAGACTAATGAAAAATATTTTATCATTTTACTGGGGTGAGGGTAAAACGAATTTTTTAAATTTAAAGTACTTACTTCAACAAAAAAAGAGACATTTTACTGTCAAATGCATAATTTTCATTAAAAAAATTTAAAATAGTGAAAATAAGTTATAAAAAAAATACTGAATAAAAATACCAAAAAATGATTTAAATATTACACTGAAACTAACGTCAGTAACGTAAAAAAAATGTTGAAAATATTAAAAATTGTGATTAATAACCAAATGAATGTTGTTTTTCAATACCCGTAGTGATATTGATAAAATTCACTACAATTTTATGTTTTTATTTTAATTCTTTGTTCATATACCGAATTTTATTTGAACAAGACCATACTAATTCCCTCAGACCTTACCTAACCTCAGTAAATATACAATTTTATTAAAACTTCATGAGCAGAATTGGAAATATAAAAAAACCTAGAAGCTCAAATTCTGTCTTTAACACTTCAACCAGTAAAATTATTTAATATGCAGCGCTAGGTCCTTAAGAACTACATTTTTTAATTTGAATTAAATAGTTATTATTTGGTGCATGAAAAAACCATTGTTTGAGAACACTCAGGAAGTTCTGTTAACGTAAAATTTCAGTCGAGTCTGTAAAGTCGGTATATAACATATTTTTACGCAATTTTATTTATTCATTTTTATATAGTTTTTGAAATTATATTACTTTATTACCATTAAAAGTTTTTTTATAAAATCTTGTAAAATCTGGCAACCCTGGACCAACCATTTCTTAGACGATATGAACCAGAATCCGAATTGTTTACGATTTCAGGGTTAGCCAACTCCGAACAATGAGAGTAAACAGACGCACAGTGGCTCGGAGCGCCACTGTGCCACCCAAATTACTCTACGACTCACAGGATTGATCCGTTTTAGACGTGCGTCACCTTAAAATGTTCGTCTTGAGTTTGCCTATCGACCCTTGTTCCGGGATTTTTGATTTCGAATTTTATTTTTCTGTAATTTGTGTCCAAAAATTTACTTTCATGCAAAAATGGCGATTTTGGGTGCAAAAGTCATCCTAGCGAACGCAACATTGAGTTTTTACAAAACTTTTTTGAAGGAAACTCTTCCTCTTGACAACCTCTACAACCCTGTGTACGTCAAATTGCGGGAGAAATTGGCCGTCATGCCTAAAAACGACCATAGTGATCCAAAACTATTGATGCCAAAGGAAATTGTTCCTCAAAAATCTATTGGAACAAAAATCTAAATTTGTTCCAATAAAAAGTGTTTGTAATCAATCCAGCAATACGTACAAATTTTCTCAGAATGTTTGAGGATATTTTTGACCATTTAATTTGGCCAGGAAATCGCCAAATTCCAGAATCTCGGAAAATTTCCAAAAATTCTGTAAAAATTCGGACATATTCCTTAGGTGATGCTGAACACTTTTCGTTCAATACAAGTTTCTCATAAAGGTCGTCATTTCCGACAGGGTCCTTTCCGGCCCCGGTCCACTCAGATGCCCTAGGCACATAGTAATATCTTTTGGCTCATGGTGTTGAGCCATCCTGTTTTTACCTATCCTTAGTCCTTTATATCTTTCCTTCAATTCCTTTTCTTAGACGTTTCCCATCCACCTATAAAGTTCTTTAAATTTCCGATGTCTACTCTACTAGACTCTCAAGTCATTCACTCCCCAAATACCTCTGGCGCTTACCTGCCAGAGCAGGGCATATACACCGTCTCTTCCTCGCGTTCATCCAGTTTTACCTTGATTTTCAGGAGTCTTGCCCCTTCTGTGCAGTGTCCAGTGATCACTACCGTGATCTTCTGAATTGAGCCCTTTCTATATTCCAGGATCTCTCTTGTTCTTTCCTTATTTATTCTTGGCCAGAGCTGTCGCAAAGTGAAGCAATCACTTCTCTCGCTCTATCTTTTCCCGTGTTTTATCCTTATTATATCTTCTATGGTGTCCTCCAGTAGTTGAATCGGTGGTCTGTCTAATGCTTCTGCCCTGTCCTTCTTCGCTCCATCCTTTTCGAGGCTATCTGCTTTTTGCTTTTTGGTTAACTTCCACAGCACTGTGCGCAGGGACCCAGCTTTCACTCACCCTTCTGTCGCGTATCCAGGACAGGGCTCATTACCGATCTCGATCCCACTGTTGTGGACATCGCATTCAGAGCAACCCGACTGTCGGTGAAAATAACGGCTGGTGGTAACATACGTCTCTGAGTCTTATGGACTCTTTTATGTCCAAACCCAGAGAGTATATCACTGCCCCCGTGCCATCCGCACTCTTTGATCCATCGGTAAAAATGGAGATGGCTTCATCTCCATCATTCTCCTGTTCTGCATTTCTGGTCTCTATATCCTCTCCGAATATGGGTCTGGCAACCATATAGTCAGTGCCTTGGTTTAAGACACCCCCTTTTTTCTTGCCGCCCAGTTTCTGCATTGTTGATCCCAAGATCTCGGTGTGTCCATGACCGAGTTGCTTCCACAGCCGGTTTTCCCTCAGTATAAGGGCCCCCTTGGCTGCTGTTGCTAGTATAGGACTATTAATAAAGGAAACTCAAATATTTTTCAACTTTTGGAATATTTTGCCTCAATTTTCAAAAGGCCAACTATTTATGTAGCTACAGTGAATAGGCCGGCATAGGCTGTTGCTAAACGACAGTCAGAAGAGCAAGTAAAATACGTTGTCTGTGTATTGTAGACTTGAAAATTGAGGGAAAAAGTACTCCAAGGACGGTAGAGAAAAAGCACTAGGTCTAAAATAGTCATTGATATCATAGTAGAGTAAGGGAGTGCTAGTGCTAGTCTCTAGTAAAAATTGCGAACGTCATTGGAAAAAACTCAAATCATATTAATTTATTTTCCAATTATCTAAATGGATTTTACGACAAATCTAACGACAATTTTTAAAAAATTAAAAACCACGTCTACAGAAGCAAAAAATTAATTTTGACATCCCCTCGTGTACTAATAATATGGTTCAACTAAATTTTCTTCATCTACCTCCAACCTCTGCAACCCTGTTCATTCGAACCATATAAATTAAGCACCTGTGGTTACTTCAACAAAACAAACATTCTAAATACCATTCAATCACGTTATCCGTGCGTGCTGAGAGAGAGTACCTCGCAGGTACCGCGCTCTAGGTACACCGCCGAAGTTCACCCACTGAAGTAGTTTATTCAATACTAGAACTTACCTTTACCTAATACACCTTGATGAGGTAGTACCTAACGTATTTGGTACGTATACTCACATCGGTGGTACCCTTGGAAGTAAGTACTACGACTACCTTATTATTGGGAGAATATAATAAGCGAGGAGGTATCTCATTTACCTGGCAGGTACGCTACGGCGAACCATCAGGTGTGCGAGCAGTGTTGCCAAGTCGCTGAAAAAGTGCAGAAATTGCTATTGTCATAACAATGTTTATATTGGTGAATAAAAAAGGTACAATCATTGAACAAAGTAATTTATTTAGAAAATGAATAGCGGTTGTCCCATTGTATAAAATTGAAACACCAAAGAAAATTTCATATTTAAATAGTTGTTTATTCTTATCTATTAATTTCTGTCAATTATTTATTTTTTTCAGAGTAAACATGTAATTCCTTATTTTACTCATTGTTTATCTCGAATATCAAGTAATATTTGAATTTTAAATAAGAATTTTTTCATTTGGAACAAACTTTTCGATTATTGGAATCACCTGTAGTCATAGTGGTACCAGTGGTACCTATATATACCACCCTGAATCAGGAGACTATATTTTTGAAACAGGTTATTTACATTCAAGAACTGGGTACTACTATGGTATAATTTAAAATGCCAACCTATACGTGATTGGCATGAACATTTTACAAAATAAAAATATCTTTCCAAACGTGTTTTATTATAAACCTATATTGTGTTGGATATGGCGTTTGTAGTTTTTGTTATAATATTCATAGCTTTCAAAAATGGATATTTTTTATTGAATTTACAGTTTGGACCCATACTTTGTGGAATCTACTCATATTTTTGAGTCATTATTACGAAATATCGAAAAAAAAATATATTTGAAAAAGTGTTTTGGTAAATTTACAAAACGATTGGAAGTTGAGATGAGTATTTGATATTTTCAATATAAAAAGTATTGTAAATACCACAAAACTAAGAATTTTTAACTGAAATTTTAGGAGTGTTTTTTTCAAAATGACTAGCCCACTTGGAAAAAAAATTTAGGCTGGCTAGAGTTCCGCCTTGGGGTAGAAGTTTATATGATATATCTAGAAATCCGCCGAAAATGTCATAATTTACGCAAGTGCGGCGGAGCTGTTCACTTATAATATATAAAGTTTGTTCCAACAAGTTTGAGAATCAGTTCGGAATTTTCAATTTCCAATCTCAAGCTTGTTGCTTGTAGGCAACAAGCTTTCGAAATCTGTCATAAAATTTTTTCGAACAATTATCAATGTTCTTGGGTTATTCGGATAGAAAATTTTTTGCTAATTATGGAAAAAAAACGTTACATTTCCCAATATTAAATATTTGAAATCAATATGTGTCCATAGCAACGTGAAAATAGCCCATGGTCTGTTATCAGTATAATGTTGACATGATTGGATGAAATTGTTCATAGGATAAAAAATGAGGAAATTTGATTGGTTCTTTGAACTGTCAAAAATTTTTCAGTAAAACTGCTATTAATCGGAAAAAGAGAGTACAGAAATCGCTAGAGCGTCGTGATTCTGCAATAATGTAAAATTTGTCTGAAATCGGTTCTGCTTCAGCTTACAGATTTTTATATCTCGCCGACAAATTGTGAAAAGGTGAAAATTAATTTTATTCACAATTATAAATTCAGTCTTCCACAAACTAATTTGTTCTCAAATACACAATGGATCGAATACAAAAGAATTACGAACGTACCAAATAAACCTTCTGGGTATTTTATACCATCGTCGAGCCGAAGACGTACCACTCAGCGAACCATGGTAAACGTACCTGTTGATGATGGTACTTAATGGTACCACAGAGTACCATCGAGTATCAGAAGAACAGAAACGTGTGTTTATATATACAAAAAAGGCCGAATTTATGGTCTCGGCAATGACCAACGTTACGGTTATTTAACGATTTCGACACGGAAGGATTATTATATGGGGTATCACCGGCCAAAGGTTGTCTACCTGTTTGTTAGAGTGAACGAGATGGAAGTAGTGTTTAATTTCAGATCATTATAATTTGTATGAAAAAAATATAACAAATATTTTTCATTTTTATAGTTATTAGTGTGGTCAAAATTTTGAAATCTCGAAAAAAATTTAAGAGTAATAGAAAAAATTCCTAATAGTAATATTACGTATTTAGTAGCCGTTAATACTGGAAGTTTGTTTTGATCACTAGAATACTCAGTAAAAGTTTTATCAAATTTCTATGATGTGTATAGAATGTACAACATTTTATAATAAAATTTTTTTTATCAGTGTAGATGGCGGAAGCTATCAAATTTCTTTCGTGCGTGTAGAATCGTGTTATTTACACCTTTCAGCTCAGGACCATTCTGAATTTTGTGTTCCCAATTTGTTTAAAAAGTTTACTCGTTGTTCAAGTGTCCGAATATAATGTTGCTAAGATTTTTAAGTCATTATCATTATTAATCTGAATTTACACCAGAAAAAATCATTAAACCGAAACAAATACTATTATTTCTAAAACTAATTAAACCCCCAAATTAATTACGCAATTAAATTATATTGTATGTTAATTTTTTTCATTTAAAACTATTTTTGTACCTTGTTATACCATTTTTCATGCCTTTATTATATTTAAAATATTAACTGCAAACGTGATTTATGTGTGAGTTGCATACATCTTTTCTACATCCGATATTTTGTATCCAGGGTTCTCCAGATATATCAATTTCCATGCCAACTATTACATGAATGTTGAAAAAATAAAGTATAATTATCTTCTGTATGTTCCTTGTGATGTATTCAATATATTTTGTGTTAATTATTTTGGGAAATCTTTTTTTGTTAAATTCTGGTCCCCATATGACACTAATGAAAAAACTCGACAATTAGACAGTCAATAATATTTTGAAGTTAAAGACTTCAGAAAATTTGTTGTCAAAGGTTCATTCACAGTATGCCATATTCTTGATAAAATGTAAAATAAAATATTTTTTTGTGACATTCTAACAATAGGTGTTATAGCAATGGAAAGTTTATCTGAAGCTTTGAAAGGAATACAGTCGAAAGCATTCGATATTGCCACGTTTAACTATGAAAAAGATAAAGTGCTAAGTATTTAGTGATAATAATTAGAAAATGGACTTTTTATTATTAACAATATGATTAAACGTCAATTCTTTAATGTGCTTGTTTCCTTGGATTTTGTGTATTAACATTATTTTTTCAATTTTTGAATATTAAAAGATGAACACTTTTCCAAATTTGTTATGGGCTTCTTCAAGCTCTGGCAGCGTTGTGCGAAAACCATAATTTTCACGCCCTCCGAACTAACTCAATTGGTGAAATTTACCGAAAGGCCTTCGTTGCTTAGCGACCAGCTGACTTCCTATTGGCAAGCGCGTGCGTGTGTTCTTCCCTCTCACTTTGTCAATTGACTGACATTGATTATCCAGTGGCGTTGGTATTGTCAGTGTCAGATTTTGAATTATTTCGTATCCATATTGAATTCAAGTACGATTCTTAACATTATTTGTTTTTAACAAATACCGTGTTTTAAAAAATACCTTACCTTTAAAGCAAAGGAAAAATCAGTTTCTATATATATAATAATAACTATTATTATTTTTAATACTTTTATAAAAATAGGTACCGTACGCCATTGGTACGTTTTTGATAGATATCTGCCATGTTTCCTCGCCCCTTACCGATGCCGCGTAGCTTCAGATAAACTTACCAAACTATACTTGGAATGGGATCCAGTGAAGTGCACGCTTCAGGAACGGATTTATTAAGGATAGTGCTTTTTTGCTTATTTTTGTTTTTAAAATATATCTAAATCAGTTTTGGGATTTTGTCTATTGAAGTGTGTATCGATTAACAACAATTCCAATGATAAATCATCAGAAAACCTGGATAAAAACTAATGATAACGCAGGAAATTTTTCTTTCTAGCATTGGTAACCAAATTTGACTATAATGGGTTGAAATACTAGCTACACATTTATCCGCAATTGGTTGTATTAAAGCACTTAAATTTCCCAAAATAATTAAATAAAGTATGTTGCAACTTTACAAATTTTGACATTTTTTAAAAAAAGTTAATTCTGAAATATTCTTAATTTTTCAGTAAAAAAGTCCTTCTTTACAGTACCTAATAATAGCTCACTGTAATGAAAATATCTGTATGTTTGTATGGATGTAGTTGTTAGTCAATAAAACACTTTTATTGATTGGTACTATTTAATTTTTTTCAATTTTAATTGCCAAAAACTAAACTAATTTGAACTACAATCAAACGCTTTCGTTTTTTTTTTTTATAAAAATTATTAATTGCATATAAAAACGTTAAAGTACTACTCATTTATAAAGTGGTAACTTCCACTTCCAAGCTTGTACGTATATCACAAACAAGCGCTATTAATACAAAGCGAGTACCAGCCAGTAAAGATGTAATTTTCAACAATACAACATGCTTGTAAACGAGCGGTACCCGACGGCACCATAACCTAATGGTACCGTATGGTACCATCGAATATCAGGCAGACATGTAAAGCGGTAGGTGTGTGTGTTTGCAGAGCGGGTACCTCGGCGGCCTACGGTCTAGCTTAGGCGGGTGGACGCAGAAAGTGAAGTCTTGGTACTGGGGCACTCCTCTTGTAAGTTTTAGTACCTCGAAAGCACTTTGTAATAAATAATAGCATGCGCCAAACACTCTTTTGACTTTGACACATATTTGATCACTTACACACAAAACACTGTTTTTTTTTAAATTTTCATACAGGATGTTTTGAAAGTAATACTTTAGAACTTTTTCTATTTTCCGATGTACTTTTCCCGGTGTTAACGGATATGACATTTAAAGAAATTAATACCTTTTTACCAGCTTTCGCTTATATTTTTGGAATTAACACTATTACAGTGTTTTTAAGATTTAAGTAGTACTCACTTATGTACCTTTGGCTTCAACTTTGCAGAACAATGTGAACTGTTGAGTTATGTTTGATGTGGGTAATGAAAGGCTTATTATTAGTTTTTTTTTTCAAAATTTTTACAATAAGGAAATGTGAAAAATCATCCAAGATTACTTGTTAATATTTTTCTCCAGTTATTGTACAAGGAGTTATTGGTTCGCATAGGTCACTGTGCACAAGTTCTCCTATATGGGTTGCACGTTTTTCATTTGGTTGGAATGTTGGCCTTGTAGCTTTTCCTTCTATACAAGTAGGACAAATCTTTTTGGGAACGCCTAATCCAAGTTGCCTCAAAGCTTCTTTTCCAGCATGTCCTAATCTTTGATGCGATGTTTCAGCGTCCACACTAACATGACAATTTTGATTCATCACATTGTCTATATACAATATATACAGTCCACCTTTATTATGGCATTTAAGGGAGAAATTGGGTCCACAAAGTGTGTTTTCTTTTGTTACTATTATCTTGTGTCCTTTTTCAGTTATTTTTGAAGCTGAAATGAGGTTATGCTTCAAATTTGGAACAATGAGGGCTTCTATGGCAATACTCTGACCCTGGCATTTAATTTTCCCAATTTGTTTGACTTCAAAATTTCACCATTTGCTATGTGAATAGATATGTAGTTGTCCAGTGTCTTGACATTAGTCATATAGGGTTCCAGATTTTCTTTCACGAAGTGATTACTAGCTCCTGAGTCCCATACAAAGCTAATACGTCCAATATTTACATGTGAGTCACAAAAATTAGCAGCATAAAGAACAACTTGTTGATCACCATCAGCTGTATTTGCTTGTTGTCTGTTTTGTCCTTGATTACGTCTAAAACCACGTCCCCGACGTCTAGAATAATTTCCTCTAGAATAGCCTCTGTTTTGATTCGGAGATCCACTATTTACATCATTTCTTTTAGGACAATTTGCTTGGAAATGGAATATACTACCACATGCAAAACATGTTTTTGTAAAAGCTTTAAAACTCACTTCATTATTATCTCCATGTGCATTGTCTAGTTTAGATACTAGCTTTATCTCTTCATCTAGCAGCCTGGCCTTCAAGAAATCCATTTTTACATCACTAACTGTTTCTAAGGCAGTCACTACTGTATCAAATTTGGATGGCAATGATAACAGTAAGTGGCATACACGATCACTCTCATCGATAGTTGATCCAAGGTCTTTAAGGTCACGTATTATTGAATCGAATTTCAAGAAATGATCCTCCAAACTTTCATTGATTCCAGAACGTAAACTGAACAATTTTCTCTACAAAGATAATTTAGTAAAAGAACCTGTTCTAACAAATATATCTTTTAAAGCTTGTAATTGCTCTTTTGCAGTAGCACAATCTTTAACAATGTCCAAATGCTTATCCGACACACCCTGAACGATTATAGACTTTGCTTTAGCATCAAGTCTCTTGAATTTTTGTTGCTCCTCAATTGAAGCGGTCGACGGTGGCGAATCCTTTTCAATAACATCATTACACTGTTCTCTAGATGCGAAATCTCCAGTTGTTGAAATTATTCGCTTCCAAAATTGGCACAGAAAGACTACTCACAGCTGCCATTTTGTTGCTGCACCTTTTTCACTTCTTGCAAACTTTTCGCGATTACGCTAAGAAAACTAGATTTTACCATTACAACTACTAGAAGAAGCTTTGTGTCTTCTAGAAAATATGAGACACAATGTCATGGTCGGGAAAAATCATTCTTATTGTCTAACCTAACCAAATGTTGAACACGTTGGATAATACAATAAATTAAGTCGGAGTTCTTTTATTACAACATATGTCTATAGTTGAGATTACTTTCGAAACACCCTGTATAAAGAAAAACATTAACATTAGCAGATTTACTTGTTACTAAGACTCGAGTTATTCTAAAAAATTAACGAGACTTGACACTAGAAAAAAAAAGATTATCTATCTCACCTACCGACTTCGGGTTATGACAAAATTGGACAAGTTTTATAAATAAAGTTCTTACAACAGAGTTACATCGTCAAACTAGTAAATTTATACTTAGATAAGGTTCAAAATACGATTCCCTTTTCCAAGTTAAAACAGTATCTGAAAAAAAAAAAAAAAAAAATAAACTAAAAGCATTTAAAAACAAAAGTTACTCAGTCGTGTCAACTTGCCTGGTGTTCCAGTCTTAATGAGTTTTTAATAGCTTTATGTACAGTAAAAAATCGAATAAAGTAGAAGAAGAAGAAGCGTCTACTAGCGACAATTATTATTAATCCTGAAAATCGCCGCGGGTAATTTGTTTGAAAACGTCGCTTTCAATAAATCATAATAATAAATTTCTAGAAGTTCTTGTTCTGTTAAGAGTGGGCCGAAGACCCAGTACATAGACATTGAATATGTATGTATGATGATGATGTATTTTATTACCAGTTTCTACTTCTTATTCATAAGACTTGCACAATTGCTGCGTGTGAAGTCGCAAAAGTAAAAATTACCTACATCAAGAAACTATAATTCTTAAAATGCGGGGAAATTTTGTTTTTGATCTATAGACAGACAGACGATTATTATTTTAAAAAATTCTTTAACACTTTAGAAGTCACCAAACTGTTTTCCGTTACTATCCTTTAGATTCGATTACAATGGGGTTGATTTATACCACACTTCGACTTACAAGATCTCTTGTGTATCCAAGAGATCTTGACCAGACTCTAAGTAGAGCTATTTAACACAGAATCTGCACGTACTGTCCATTTTGCCCATCTTACAGATATGCTATGTGAGCAGTGTCTACTGAGAATACCTGTGATTATTCTGAGATCAGATTTCTTAGCGTACTGAGCGGAATGTTTGTCTTAGGTCTGAAATATTTTTACACTAGGCTGCACCAAATTCCTGCTCCCATTTTCGGCTTTTTGGGATATAGTCCAGTAAATAAATACCGAGAAACCCCCCAACCTTTTCATCTCATTATTGTCGGACTTTTTTTTTGCAACTTGTAGGTATTCAGGGGTAGATTACTCTCTGAAAATATGTCCTCCGCAAAATTTGGGGAAGGAGCTGAAAAATTGCCAATAATCCCAAAAATTGAGTTTTCCGCCGATATCTCCGGAAATATGACACTTAGAGAAGTGGGGTTTTGCTAGGAATGGAGAGCAGTTTATTATCTACAAAAATGATCCTTATCATTTTTGTCAAAAGTTTAACCGTTTTCGAGATAAACGGGCCCAAGCGTACCTTGGATTTCGAGCTGCTGCGCGGCGTCTCCGGGAGCACGCTTCGTGAATGTAAGCATGGGAGGGCGGGCAAATTGGCCCATAACTTGAGTAAAAATGAATCTGTTTTCATGATTCAAAGTGCATATGAAAGGAGGGACCTGTACCTATAACATCGTGTAACTTTTTAGTTTTTTTTATTTTCCAGGAATATTGAAAAAACTGGCCAAACTTTATTTTTCCTGAATATCTGACCGCCCTTATCAATCCGTTCATATTTTTTAAATTAAGCGTAGTTTTACCAAAACCTTTTGGATAATAGGACTTTGATAGGTGGTGAATGTATTCCGAAAGATGAATAAATCATTTTTGTGTATTTTTATAAACATGTTTTTCTTGGGACGTTTTTTTTTATTTCCGGAGTTTTCTGAAAATTCTCTGGTCTACCGCAAATTGATAAACAATGATTGGCAATATCGGTCTTTAATGCACACCATTGGAAAGCTGAAAATGTCCTCTTTTCGATGGTTTTTAAAATTTTTTGCTAAGTTTTTTAGTTTTCCGGAAAATTTTTGCAAACCTTTTTTTTCAAGAAATATTGATCCAGGGACAAAAATGATAGGGACTATTTTTGTAGGTAATGAACTGTACTTCATTTCTAGCAAAACACCACTTCTCTAAGTAGCATATTTCGGGAGATATCGGCCAAAAACTGAATTTTCCGGATCATGGGCCATTTTCCAGTCCCTTCCGCAAATCCCGCGGAGGACATATTTTCAGAGAGTAATCTACACATAAATACCTACAAGTTGCAAAAAAAAAGTCCGACAATAATGAGATGAACAGGTTGGTGCCTTTATTTACTGGACTAATACCACAAAACGGTTCAGGTACAAGCTCCTTTCTTTGCAAGATCATCAGCAATCTCATTTCCGACAATTCCTTTATGCCTATGGAACCACAACAAAGATACTTGGTCGACCAGTTGTTTGCAGTTCCAAACTGTTTTAGACTAGTAAGTTGTAACCTTTAAAGCAGCCTGCCTATCAGACGCAATAAATATTCTGGCCGAGTTGAGGCGATTTGGTCACAGAAATCTGTTTCGTTTGGAACAAATTTTCCCAGGACATTTCCGACATCCAGTTGGATATTGTGGTGTTTACAATCCTCTTTTAACAGGCTTATGTATGGAGTACTGTCAAAAGTTCGCGATTGAGGTCATGGTAGGGCAAGAACTTTCCTGTGGATAAACAACCATAAAACCCCATGATAAAGGCACGCTAAACTATTCCTTAAAAGCCCTTCGGCCAAACTGTCACGCGACCTACTCCATTTCTGATCTAATCTAATCCTTCTATGTGTAGTTAATTAAGGTGTTTTTAGTTTTTGGTAGGTACTTGTCCTATTAGAGACAAAAAATCTGTTGGCATCTCTTCATTTTATACATTTCTTCCACAAAGCTATTTTTTCAAAAACATTCCGAAATGTAATAATTAAAAACTAACAATTTATTTGTATGAGTGTAAATATTGTACTTACGTTATTCATGCTCTGAAATTTTTATTTGTATCTCTTTGGCATGAATATAAAGTAGCAGAGTTACACTTACAAAGACCACATGAATAATCGTTACTATACAATGATGAATGAAATTCTTAATAGAAGCAATTGTAATCATCTTCTTTGAATGGTAATTATTATGTTTTGAGTAAGAAAAAGACTTATTGCCGAGATACGCTGAATTAAAACCTCAATTAATTATATTTCAAGGTGAAAAAAAAAAGTTCCTATAGTGTAGAGGTGGAGAATTTTTTACACTTTTGCTATTAGTCTAGGCATTGTCTAAAAAAAGAAAACAATGGTCTAGGTGATATAGGCGTATAGTTTGAGATAATTTGTAAATATGGACCTTAAATACATGTAGGTACTATTTTACTCAATAACATTTTTTTATATCTCTTGAAATAACTCATATACCGAACTTTGCTGATAGATCTTTTGAAATTATCTCGAAGTATACAGAATGTTTCATTACTCCGTTACAAACCAAACATATGATTTTTGTAATTAAGATTGATAAAAATGACACTGGTAAAATCAGTAGCGGAGATAAAAACCCAGAAAGGAACAACAAGAAAATATGAATATATCAAAAAGGAGTCAGGCAGGGTATTAAAGGAAACTTGAGAGCAAAGGAGCTTCAACTAATAGCATATGCTGATGATGTTGCACTAGTAACAAAAAATAGAAAAACCTTGGAAGAAATGCTACAAGAAATAGTGAAAGAAGGGAAAAAAAATTGGTCTTAAAATAAAAGAAAGAATAGCAGCAACAAATAGAGCATTCTATACCAATAAAAAACTGTTAAGAAGTAAATTAATAAGTAAGAAGACGAAAATAAGGATATACAAAACAATTATAAGACCTGCGTATTAATGTATGGATCAGAAACATTAACAATGACCAAAAAACATTAGGAAGATTTAAGAATACAAAAGCGTAAGATATTGAGAATGATATTAGGAAAGAAAAAAGTAGATGATTATAAAAAACGAAACGAAAAAATTAAGGAACAGGAAATAAAATGGTTGGGACACATATAGGGCAGGTAAAAAGTCAACAATATATGCAATGATTGAATGCAAACCTTGTGATAAGCGAAAGCGGCGGGTGTAATTTAGGCGCTAACCATCCTTCTTTACCTGTCTGACCAAGAAGGGTAGATAATCCGACATGTATTTTGGGCGCTAAGAAGTGCAGGTAGGTCGAGTCATAAAATAACTCTTATCTTAATAAAATACGAAGGTGGTTTGGTAGGGGTAGGTTTGGTTGGGTTATTATTGAAAATTATTATAATTTATTCTTCAAAAATTGACTAAAAATACAAAGGTGGTTTGGTTGGGTTATTAATGAAAATTATTATAATTTACTTTACAAAAATATATCTTATTATAAATGTCGGTGATTTAATAAATAACTGTATTTCATAAATCACGTACTTCAGTCGGTTAGCGCCCAAAATACACATAGGATTAAAATGACCTCTCGGTCTTGGCTCCTAGTTTACATGTTGTAAAAAGTGCATTAATCCTTTAGCGCCCAAATTACATCCGCCCAGCGAAAGAGAGAAAAAGCCAAAACAACGTGGTTACAGGAGTTTATAAGCGACCTCTATAGCAAAGGAATAAGGCAGTGGAAAAAAACAAAGGATAGGAAGAAATACCTTTATTGGGTATGGACTTTTATGTGAAAATCATAGATAAATAAACGCTCTATAACTAACTGTACGTTAAACAAAAAAATTTAGTGCCTAACAGAGTTTCGTAATACGATCCAATATCTCCTTATTCGATTTAATTTTAGTTATTTTCTCTTTTGTATACAGGGTGGACGGGAGCTCGAACCTTTCATTTTCTTTCTTCTTTCAAATATGGTATTTTATACCACATATAACTTTAATTTCATATAAGCATTCCAATACACAAAGTACATATATAAACACAGAGTTATTTTGTAATATTTATTATATATTGGCATTTTTGGGAAAAAAGCTGAACAAAAACACAATTTTCAGGATAATTTAAACAAAGTAAGTACAATACAGTTCGAAATTTCTGGAACAAAACTGCTTCGCTTATTAGAAAAACCTCTACATAAAGCTACTAAATCACTCAGAATACTTATTATACTTTTTCCAATTGGCAATTATTTTAGCATTTTTATCTATTTTTTCTATGTTGTAGTTTTGTGAATTGTCTTTTCACATAACTTTCCATCACATAAAACAACACGTATCACTAAAAACTAGAATTTAATTAGAAAATCGAGGTACCTAACCACTGGTATCAAGATATATACTTTTCTCGTCCACACTAAGCATGGGGCATGTTGTTTACTTTAGAATATTAGTGCACTGTTTGGAGAAAAAATTATAAAAAATAATAAACAATTTATTTAAATAAACTAATTTTTTGAATATACATATTTATATCTTTTAGGTTTTTTAAAATGTGATTAATATAAATTTTATATAAAGTATTTGGTTCGATTTCAGGTTCTGAAGGATTTAGGGTAAGATACCAAGATGACAGAGAAAAAAGGCAGTAACGAAAACTAGAATAAATGAACTCTTTTTTAAAAATTTCATCGTACGCCAATGGTAGATGAAATTTTTTGCTAATAAATGAACCCCTATAAAAATTTCATCGTACGCCCTTGTAATTATTACAAATAAATTGATTCCTCATAACAATTTTAACGTGTGCCTATAATGAAAACAAAAAATATTTGAATTCGTTAACGAAGGGAGCCATTTTATATAAAGTACTATCCTTATTTTTAGCCCCCCTTTCATCTACCCAATTTTGGTACGAACTCCTGGGTCAACCTCTATTTTGTTGTTCAGTCAAACTAGTGGCCTACATAGAAGACACAAAGCTTCTGGAATGGAACATTGGAAATGAATGAATTCTCAATCCTTTTGGTTTCAAATTATGTTATACGCCACCCAAGGATTTGGTGTTATCAATTTTCCACTTTTGGAAACAGAATTGTTTATTTCTTTTCCTTTTTGCTGATCCCCGAAAACAAAACATTTTCATTTCAAATTCTAAATCGTTTTTTATCCTTTAGACTCGATCCCTTTTTTTTGTTTATCCAATTCAATTTTTAATGTATCTCAGATATACTAAAATGTTTAAATTACACACTTCTCGTATCTGTTCGATCATTCGTTACTTTTCATATCGGTACTTATATACATAGTAAGATAATTATGGCTGAAAAATGCAGGTTATTCGGATGACGTCGCCTCTCATCTTCAGTACTTATTGAAAACTGTTCCAGTATCATTACTACATTCATGCGTACTGTGCTTTTGGTAGGTAAAGGTACCAATTATCACCATAGGCTTACACCAAATCATTCTAACCAAGTGTATGAATAAACGGTAGGTGGAACAAGCCAAATAGCTCAACAATAATCCTTCAACTTCGACGGTTTGTTTTAAATAATGATTGTCATGATTGGGGAATTTCATATTTCTAAAAAATAATAACGACACAGCAAAATTAAAAATGTGCGTAATTTAATCAGCTTTACCATACCGGATTTCTAAAATCTTGGAAAATTTTTCCGTAAAATCGGAAAATCTAAAAAAGTCCTTTTCTTCAAAATGCGATTTCTCAAAAACGCCCACTTCAATTAACGCGTATTTTCGATATGTTATTCTCGTTTATATAAGCTATCTTTTGGGCCAAACCGCAATTAGCCAACTTTTTTCTTTC
The DNA here is from genome assembly GCA_949126875.1 of Lochmaea capreae. Lineage (NCBI taxonomy): Eukaryota > Metazoa > Arthropoda > Insecta > Coleoptera > Chrysomelidae > Lochmaea > Lochmaea capreae. The sequence goes on from OX421400.1 coordinate 5,247,842, forward strand.
CAGAGATACAACCTTGCAAACACAAAATGTAATTTTTTCACTTTTTTCACGTAGTTTTTGGCTTCTAGCGCTTTTCAGGTACGCCCTATGATAAATTCAATAACGCCATCGTATTATACTAAAAAAAATACATCGGAAACATGTATCACATGCTGGAAAAACTTTTTCAGTTGATCTTGAAAATTGAAAATTACAAAAATTTCGCATACCGCATCTCACGATGTATTAAAGTGAATTTGTAATCCTTTCGAAATAGAGATGGACTCAGAAAACGATTGCGCTATTGATTGAAAAGCGCTAGAAGCCAAAAACTATAAGAAAGAATGACATTTTGTGTTTACAAGATTGTATCTCTGGAAAGAAAAAAGTTGGCATATTGCGGCTTGGCCCAAAAGATAGCTTATACAGATTGCGAAAAGTCTATTCGCACCATACCATTTACACAAGTACGACAAGGAAAATATGAGCAAAACTACTTGAAAGAGAGAGAAGAATAATTGTGCGGTCAGCGATGGGCGTGTAAAAGTTTAAATGTGAATTCTTTCTGTAAAGGACACTGTTGCCGGATGAAAGTGTTTAGTTTTACCTAATAGTGCATGAGCTCGAAAAAAAGTTAACGATAACGAGACAAAAATATTATTTGTACAAATTAATCTGCGCTTCTGGCAACAGCGGTTAATGAACACTCCCCCAACTGTTTTTGGTAGATGGAACTGAACACACAATTATTCTTCTCTCTCTTTCAAGTAGTTTTGCTCATATTTTCCTTGTCGTACTTGTGTTAATCGTATGGCACGAATAGACTTTTCGCAATCTGTATATTCGAGAATAACATATCGAAAATTCGCGTTAAGGAAAGTGGGCGTTTTCGAGAAATCGCATTTTGAAAAAAGCATTTTTTTTAGTTTTCCCGATTTTCCGAAAAAATTTTCCAAGATATTGGAAATCCGGAAAAAGTTTGATGAAGCTGATTAAATTACGCACATTTTGAAAAAAAAAACGGTTCTGATACGATTATTTGGGCCGAAATGGCAACCATTTTAAGCAAAAGGTAGTTTTTAAATTTCGAAATAACGGTTTTACGATGTATACTTTGAGATGACGACGTTACAGGGCTCTAAAAACGTTTTTCGGAAAAAGAGACACGTGTCTCATGAAATCGCAATATAGTCTCAAAGTTTCACAAAAATCAAAGACTCGATTTTTTTTGCTCGTTGAATCGACGTGGAATCGGTCATTCATATCCTTTCTGCAAAACTCTCTAAAATGTATTCGAAAAAAAATTATCCGGCTAGAGAAATTGTCTGAAAATCGGATAATATTGGCTGTTTGTGATGACCTTTCTTTTAGTTCGCATATTTTCCTGGGCTCTTGTTTGCTTCTGTTGACTATACTCTAATAAAATATCAAATTTAAATAACGCCATCTAGTTTGTTTTTGTACAAATTACACACAGTAACACGGTAAAGAATAAAATAATTTCGTTACGCCTATGGAGATTATAGAGTTTCGTTTAAGAAGCAGTTGACTGTTATATTGTTGATGCACGAGAGAACGATCGAAAATTGGTGTAGATAAAATATTCCTAACCAGTTAAATATATACTTTGGCAATCGCTGAAAAAATCTGTTATGTGTACAAATAATATGAATTAAAGGAGATATCATCGTTGATTTATTATTATTTGGTTCTCAATTTAAGATAAGAAATTTGTACGAGTCGAGATTTATTGTTAAATAATTCGCATGTAACTTAACGGATTCTCAATAAATACTTATAAAATTGTATTCCTATAATATTGAACATGTCTCAATACAGCAGTCGTGACAGTTCCCAGTAGCCACCCATATTCTTCGTTTTCCACAACTTATTTTTCTCTGCGTAGTTTATAATAAAACATTATTATACAGGGTATCCCAATAATTCATACTAAAAAAGGGGCTAGAATAATGATAGTACTTTATGGAACCATGGACTCGGGACCTCGGTTTTACGTCAACTTCATTGGTATAATGCCTGCGGGCTGTGATAATAAGCTACTCCACTGCAGGCTATATACAGTGCTAATCAAAAGTCCCCTCCCCCCCTCGTATCTTTTGACCTGCTACACTTACATTAATAAAATTTGGAGGGTGAAAATAAAGTGTTGTAAACTTCTCTACGAATGGTAACAGGTGACGTAATAGTAATAGATGACGTCACAGTGCCACTCTGGCCAATAATTTCAAATAGGACCTTATGGCAAGTGATATCTCGTTTGAAAGGCATTGATATTGGCTATATAGCCATATTAATTTTGTTTGGGTTTAAACTAATTTTGACGGATAAATTAAATAAATACCAAAATTATTGAAATTATTTTTTTAAATTTAATGAATCAAATATCAACAATGGATTCTTACAGCAAGTGTTCGAAATGTGCTCCGTCTGACAGTAATACATCCTATTAGTAAACTCTTGTCGTACTCGTTCGAATGTTTCAGCTGAAATTGCATTGCATTCTTCAATAATCCTTTCTTTCAAAACGCCAATGTTATCTGGTGCCGTAGTATAAACCTTGGATTTCAAGTACCCCCATAGAAAAAAATCGAATGGTGGCCATTCTATAGGACCTCGCCGGCCGATCCATCTACCTCGATATTCTTCATCCAGGTAACGTCTTACTGCACCATAATAATGTGCAGGAGCACCATCTTGTTGAAATGTTATTTACAGATGGCCGAATTCATCTGGATTATCTTCCAGAATTTCAAGAATTAACGAAAGGTGTGAGGATTTGTGTCACTCCAATACCTTACATTTTGTGTATTCACATTTCCATTGAGGCAAAAAGTACTTTCGTCACTAAAACAAATTGTTTTTGTGTAATGTGGGTTTTGACTAATTTTATTTGTCATACATTCACAGAATTCCGAGTCTTCTGTCGGGGTCGTCATCCGAAAGGTGGTGCACCATTTTTAACTTGTATGGATGAAATTTATTTTTAGCCAACACTATCTGTACTGTACTTTTACTTACTTCACAGATAGACGCAACTTTAGTTGAAGAGGAAGTAGGGCTTACTACCATTTCAGCAACTATATCAATTTTTTTATCATCACTAAATGTTGGTCGACCAGATCGTTTGGCATCTTGAACACTACCTGTTGCTTCAAACTTGTGAAGAAGCTCCCTCAAATAAGTTCTCGAGATAGGGCGCTCTGGGTATCTCTCATTAAATAAACGTTCTGCTTCATGGAGATTCTTTCCAGATTCACCAATTATTAAGATTTGTCGGCTTGAGTACGTACCATTTTGCCTATGTAAACTCTTAAACGTCTCGTTAAACAATAATAAAATTAAATATTTAAGCTATTTAGAAAAACTTTGCAAAGCAACAAATACTATTAAATTAAAAACGTCAATTTTTTTGACAACTAACCAGAGGCGGACTGAAAAATCTTCAATATTTAAATGTGAAATAATAATTTTGGTATTTATTTAATTTATCCGTCAAAATTAGTTTAAACCCAAACAAAATTAATATGGCTATGTAGCCAATGTCAATGCCTTTCAAACGAGATATCACTTGCCATAATGTCCTATTTAAAATTATTGGCCAGAGTGGCACTGGACGTCATCTATTACTATTACGTCACCTGTTACCATTCGTAGAGAAGTTTACTACACTTTATTTTCACACTCCAAATTTTATTAATGTAAGTGTAGCCGTTCAAAAGATACGAGGGGGGGAGGGGACCTTTGAATAGCACTGTATATACGACGGTGTTTGCTAGTTGTTACCCATCCAAGTACTAACCGCGCTCGACACTGAGGCGTTCCACTACATTGCTTGGTCGACGGCCCTTATATAAAGTTAGAAATTGAAAATTGTTGTTTGTTTATAGTTATTCTTGAATGTCTCTCTCTGGTATATAAAGACAGGCTTTTCTGGCACCAAGAGCAGCCAACTTCTTCTAAATGTATTTCTGGATAGAGAGGCTAGATGAACAGCATATATAGAATTCTTCTTATTTGCAAATGCACAAAACAGGCTTATAAGGAGCGAAGCAGACTGCTGGCGGACACTGAGAATGATATTTGTAAACTACGACCTGTCTTATACTGTCCTAATTCCTGATAGAGTAATGAGGTACTATAAATAATTGTATCTTTGCCCCATTAAACTTAGTCTGTACAAGTTTACACTCCAAGAAGTGTGCTTTTATGATGTTTAATTTCAACTTTAAATGCCTATAGTACGCTAACGAATGAAGTAGGCACACGTTTTATATAAATCCATCAGTAGAGCCAACGCAACCAAAGAAGCCATCTGTATCAATGAATCCATTATACTACAGAACAATAATTTCATATTTTTAATTAAATTTATCTTTCTAGGAATTGGCTCACAAGCTTTCCAGAAGCTTCGATATGAAGGACGAACAAAACCTATTGGAAACCGAAGGTGGCATTAGGCGGCACCAGTCGATGCAGAGGTTAACACGAGACGGAATGCAACCAGAACATAGAGACCCCGCCAAAGTAGTTCAAGACGAAGAAGGTAACTTGAGGATAACCGTCAAAAAGACGAAACCTATTCTCGGAATAGCGATAGAAGGAGGAGCAAATACCAAACATCCTTTGCCGAGGATCATAAACATTAATGTAAGTAAATAGTTATCATTTAGAAATTTTCTATTATCAACTCAAACCTGCAAAGGTTGATTTTATAACAAAAATATTTAATCAATTTACATTTTTTTTTTCAAGTCAAGTCAAGTCACTTTTTATATGTTACTATATTTAAGAAAATTTTGAAGAGTTGGCAACGTAGTTGCACGTGCAGTCAAGACTTCGAAACAACCAATCATCAACTGCAGTATTCATCGTAATATAACGAAATAACCGAAGTATACTCCGTTTGACGATTTTCGCAGAAAAAATTCTACGGTCTTGATGGTGTTCGGGGGGGTTGTGTTGTGATTCGGCTTATAATCCATTAGTATCATTCAGTGTCGGGTGTGAATTTTGTTTTAAAGAAATATTTAATATAATATTTATTTCTTGGTTGAGTGAGTTTAGTGAATTGTTATAGGTATTTATAGGAAAGTGTAGGTGATCTAGTGTAGAAAGGTCTCATTAATATAATACCTTTTTGACGGTTTACCTTAGTGGTTAGGTCGCGCCAGTGAATTGATATTAATATAATATTCATTTGTTCGTAGACGTTAGGGTTAGTTTTTTAATATAATTAATTAGAATGGCATTTTGGTGACTATTTGAAACAACAGTCCAAGATGATGCGCGGGATTATGGAATTGTGGATTTAAATATAAGAAGTTAGATAATCGAATGGTAATAATGGAATCTCGGCGTATCGCTGAACTTAGACAGGAGTATTTGCGCAAAATAAAAGGGTACCGTGATTCAAATAGAACTATAATTTATTTAGACGAAACTTGGTTTGATACGCATGATGTTGTCAAGTATGGTTGGGTTGACGATACAAAAAACTGTTCTTTAGATACTCCGTGTTCTAGAGGAAAGCGCTTTATTATTGTATTACAAATTTTATGAATCTTGTATGCAGGTTAATTTTTTTCATTCAATTTGATATAGTAGATTAACATTATTTCACAATATTCGAATTTATAAAAAATGTATATGCACGCCATTGGGCGGCTTTTTCCTTCAAAGGGATTAAAAATATGGGTCATCACATTAACTTTGGAAGAACTATACTCGATTTCAGTATAAAATCTATGAAATATCTAAATTAATAATATTGAAATATTAAATAACTTTGAATACTCAATTTTTATGAAAATTCTCCCCCTGTATATCAAATTAAAACCGTTATACTGAAATAGATTTTCTTTCGAAGAAGGTTTTATTGAAATGTAAGAAGGCCATTAGCATAATAATACCGATCAGAGAAGAAAATTGTCAGGAATACAATTCCTTTGCGAAAACCAACTTCCGAATGATGAAAATATAAAACGAGAGTGGTTGAATAGAAAATTTGAAAAAAAAAGTAAATGGAAAAACGGGGATACTTTGGAAATCTTTTTAAATCACTTTTATTTAGAAATTCAGGCAGTTATTAGCTAGCTGGATCTATACAAAGTAAAACGTAGTCACAAAAGTATAATAAAATCATGACTGTAATTAGACATGAATACAGAATGAGTTTCCAGTCCGGAATTTTAAATTTTGGTCTGTATGAGTTTTGTAATATGCTAGATCTTATGGCATAATTTACTTTGCTCTCAGATCTTCCGTTGTTTTGGATATATAATGAACTTTGTTATTTCATATGGATCACCCTTTGTATTTTTTTATTTTTGAAAAATATTGAATATATTTCATTGATGCCTTTATTTCCTTTCGAAAGCCATAAGAAGTTTCGAGATGAAGGGGAAATGGGTGAAAACGTATTAGCCCAGAACCTGCATTTTTTCACATTTTAAGAAAATTAACCCATTTTTAACCGCCTGTATCTTGGTTATTATTGGTTCGAAAAAACTTTCAAGCAAGGAATTTCAAAGGAAATTTAATGCCCTTTCACGTTTTTTTCCTGGATCTCTGCTACACTACATAGTTTAGACCGTATGAGCGTAAAACCAAAAATAGTTCAATAAAAAAATTGTAAGAAACTGAACTTTTTTTGACCACCTGTATCTTGGTTATTATTGGCTCGAAAAAACTTTCAACCAACGAATTTTAAAGGAAATTTAATGCCCTTTCACGTGTTTTTCCTGGATTTTTGCTAAACTACATAGTTTAGATGCTATGCGAAAAAAACCAAAAATAGTCCGAAAAAATAATTTTTAGAAATTTTAACTTCTTTTGACCACCTGTATCTTGGTTATTATTGGTTCGAAAAAACTTTCAACAAACGAATTTTAAAGGAAATTTAATGCCCTTTCACGTGTTTTTCCTGGATTTTTGCTAAACTCCATAGTTTAAACGGTATGAGCAAAAAACCAAAAATAGTCCGATAAATAATTGTAAGAAACTGAGCTTTTTTTGACCACCTGTATCTTGGTTATTATTGGCTCGAAAAAACTTTCAACCGACGAATTTTAAAGAAAATTTAATGCCCTTTCACGTGCTTCTCTTGGATTTATGCTAAACTCCATAGTTTAGACGGTATGGTAAAAAAACAAAATATAGTCAGAAAAAATAATTGTAAGAAACTGAACTTTTTTGACCACCTATATCTTGGTTATTATTGGTTCGGAAAAACTTTCAACAAACGAATTTTAAACGAAATTAATTGCCCTTTCACGTGTTTTTCCTGGATTTTTGCTAAACTACATAGTTTAGACGGTGTGAGCAAAAAACCAAAAATAGTCCGATAAAATAATTGTAAGAAACTGAGCTTTTTTTGACCACCTGTATCTTGGTTATTATTGGTTCGAAAAAACTTTCAACCAACGAATTTTAAAGTTGCTGCTAATTTTAGACGGTAAGGGTGAAAAAACAAAAATAATCCGAAAAAATAACGGTAAAGAACCCGCTATACTCGTGTTCAAAAACTTAGCATCCCCAAACAATCCCTCAAATTTTCGTTAACTTGGGAATTGGGTCCAGCACGCTCCGATTTTTTTACAACACACCAGGACTAAATAGGTAATTCGAAAGAACCATACGAACTCTATTTACAATCTTATTCGGTCTGTAGAATATGAATTTAAATATGGTCATTGTGTTAGAAGACGGTATCATTAAACTTTTATTATAAACAATAACTCTTTACTCGTAATATCCAATAATTACTAATCCGCTTCGCTCATCTCGTATGTTTATTTCGCAAAACTCACAGAGCGTTTCATTTCCAGCTGTGCATAAATAATCATTATTCTTAATTAATTTTTGTCTCCGTAGCCAAGAGCTATAACAATAATAATTTAATTGTTAAACATTTGTTACTATCAGCGGTATAATTAAAATACGTGTGTTAAATTAATATGTTGCTTCGGGGGCGAATGATTCATTCAATTTTTTTCATTAAACTTTCAATAGACAAATACTATCATCATTTTTTGATTACATTATGGCAGGGGTCTCCAAACTATTTTACCTAAGGGCCAGTTGGTAAATATCTGAAGAACAAGCGGGCCAACAAACTACTGTAAATATCGCCCCTTCCACAACAAAGAGTCTTTTACAGAGAGAATTCACATTTAAATTGCTATTCCTAGGTCTTTTCGCTACAAACGTTGGAAGCGCATGCCATTGTATTTGAAAATGGCACTGTTGACGGATGGAGGTGTTTGGTTTTGCCTAATAGTGCATAAGCTCGAAAAGGAGTCAACGATGACGGGACAAAAATATCATTTGTACAAATTAGTCTGCGCTTCTGGCAACAGCGGTTGAAATGGGGAGGCTGTGGACATTCGGCCGGCCTCTGGAACTAAATACACGCCCTCGCTGGCCACGCACAGTTGTTCTTTCTATCTCTTTCAAGCTGTTTTTCTCATATTTTCCTTGTCGTGCTTGTGTAAATCGTACGGTTCGAAAAGCCCTTTCGCAATCTGTATATGCATTACAGGAGCAATGAGAACATGCCCTACGGCAGCAATGGAAGTCATTCTCAACCTCACACCTCTACATATGGTGGTGGAAAGTATTGCAGAAAGAACAAGATACAGAAGTAGTGAGGGAATCATTAAAAAAACTCCTTACTTCTTAGAAATCAGAAAACCTGGGACATGCCACAAGAAGGTATAACTTTTCAAAGAAATTCGTTACAGAATTAAGCAACAAGAAGGAATGGGATCCAAATACCATTACCAGACTTGGAACTGGGAACGACGACATGTGAAATTTTTGCAGTTTCTCAAATTTAAATTAAAGTGTTCAAAAGTTATTATTAAAAGTCAAAATTCACAACTCCCTCTGTATATTATAGAAATATGGTAGCAGAAACTTTTTAATGCGCATATGACATAGGAGGAGTCTCCATACGAGTAGGAGTATGTACTCACCCTGTATATTCGATAAATAGATTACAATTATTTCTTTTATTTACAGGAAACCGGTGCTGCTTTTTACGCTGGAGGTTTGGAAGTAGGCCAACTTATCCTACAGGTCGACGGCACTCGCGTCGATGGCCTCCAGCACCAAGACGTAGCCCGCCTCATAGCCGAATGTTATTCTCGTAGAGACCGAGAAGAAATCGAATTTTTAGTCGTGGAGGCAAAAAAGAGCAACATGGAGCGAAAACCAACGGCTTTGATCTTCTTGGAAGCTTAACATTTGCTTAGCCTCCCCCCTAGCGACCCTCCGGGGCCGAGTCACCAACCGACTGAATAGATCTACGATCTACGATTTACTACATATCACTTGTATAATAAAAGGCCAGCTTGAAACTCTTTAGCCACCAAAATTATCTCACTCAATTCAATACAGCGGGCTAACGATGGAAATTCAAGTTGGTTGCGTAGTTGTCGTAGCAACGGGTGATGCTTGCATATGTCATATTTTTATTTTCAAATACACCATGAAATACATTCGGAATACAGACAACTCAAAATAGTTATTGTCTTTCAGGACCTTTTGGTCGAAACTTTCACATAATAAATTAGATTTTAGTTTATATTACGTTTAATAAATGGCGCTCCTCAACCGTTCGCTCGAAGAGAGAGAGAGGGGGAGACTTCCCTAACTGTCCTTGTTTAATAAGCACATGCGCAGTTCACCAATTATTCAATGGAAAGACACCGGTGTATAGCATGATGATATTACTCACCTCCTAAAAGCAGTTCACTCATCAATCTGCGCAAACGCGGTTAAACAGAGACAGTCGAAGAACTCCCGCACACAGTCAAACAGCATCAAACGATCTCCACTTATTGAAAGTATACGGGATAGTTCCCTCTATCCATACACGAATACTCGACACTGAATACTATTGACACTGTATCTGTATCTGTAGAGTAGGGAGGGTGAGTGTAGGCTCACAGCACTTGTGACCCATTGTACATCCTCCCGAGGAGTTGTCTTCCTAGGTCATTGTCCATCCTGTCCTTCTCAGGAAGGTGGACAGGTCACTAGGAGACATCTCCTTTATATCGGCAGGTGTAGGCCAAGACTCACCGAACACACACTCTCTTATTGACGATAACTCCGGACACTCGCATAAGACATGCCTGACAGTTTCATCTTCCTGTTCACACATCCTGCATAGAGGTGTGTCCACTAGCCCCATAGTATGGAGGTGTTTCCCTAGTTGACAGTGACCAGTCAGAAATCCTACTGTTAAACGTAGGTTTCTCCTGGTCATCGCCAACCAGCTTCCCAGGGTCGCCCAGGGTGATCCTGGCAAGACTGCATCCTTTGATTCCATCCCATCTCTTAAGGGATTGAGTATGGGTGTAGCGTTTGGCTAGTTCCGCAATTGTCGAAGTCGTTAGGCCGTAGGTGTCACTGGGTCCTAGAATTTTTAGTCCAGCGGCTTCCCTGGCTAAAGAATCAGCAATGCGATTTCCTTTACTCCTGTCGTGCCCTTTAACCCACCTCAGGATAATATTGTTATCTGCCGAGGCGTCAGCTAAATCTTGGTGGCACTCTAGTACTAGCATCGATATAACACGTTGTCTGTTTAAGGCTAATAGGGCTTGTCTACTATCAGTGCAGATTATTATGTTTTTGCCAGAAATTCCTCTTCTGGTTAGTTCTTTTGTGGCAATTGAGATACCAGCCAGTTCTGTTTGAACTACGCTGGTATTGTTTCCCATTCCCCACTTCATCTTTAGGCTTAGTGCTCTTGAGTAAACTCCACATCCTGAGCCTTCTTTCATTTTTGAACCATCTGTATATATGCGTATTGCATTTGCAGCACCTGGCTCTGTGTTCTGTTTTATTTGAATTTTGTAGGGTTTGTTAAACAAAAACCTGGGTTCAATTGCATCATTGGTTGCCTGCAGCAGAGGTAGCGCAGTGAGCGCTTCCTGCCACAGGCTCAACCTCAATTGGCCCACTCCTACTTCGGGGTTTACACCAGCCGTGCGCAATCGTACCATGGCCATTAACGCAACCTCCTTGACGTACAGGTCCAGAGGGGTCAGACCAGACCAGACCAGACCAGACCAGACACCGGTGTATAGCATGATGATATTACTCACCTCCTAACCGCAGTTCACTCATCAATCTGCGCAAACGCGGTTAAACCGAGACAGTCGAAGAACACCCGCACACAGTCAAACAGCGTCAAACGATCTCCACTTATTGAAAGTATGCGGGATAGTTCCCTCTATCCATACACGAATACTCGACACTGAATACTATTGACACTACCACAACACCAACACTTTACACTATCTTACGCGCGTTTCAGAGACAGAAACGCGCGTTAGATAGTGGAAAGTGTTAGTGTTGGTCTAGTGGTAGTATTAACTGTTTACAGATTCAAACTATATTTATTTTTACTTGCAATATTAAACAAATTGTGTATTTCATATGCAAGCATTAATCTAATGAAGACTAAATATAATATGCATTGAAACCACCGTAATGAATCATAAAAATATTGTTAATTATTGTTGTGTACAGCTTTAGTGGAGAAGAAAAAGATGCTTTCATCGTAAGCTGCAAATGGTCGTGCATATTATAATCGTCGTATTTTAAATATGTCACTGTACGCTTGCTTTCGTACCAAAATGTAATTATCAACTGGTTTTATACAAGTAGGTGTCATCGTGAGAAAGTATTATCGAACCTTTTTGTATTTCAGACAATATTTATCATGCGATATTGGGCAAATCGAATTAGAATGACGGCGCAACTGGTGGAAATGAATAATGTCGTAAATCATTTTAACGATACAGTGGACCACATAAATAAATAATCGAATAGGTGGTGCCAATGCAAAACACTGTAATTGGGTTACTTTAGTTCCTTTTTTTTTGTTTTAGCAGCATGTTACCGGCTTTTTAAAATCTTAACTAGGTATAGTAATATGCATAAAATTGTTTTTATTAATTATTTTTCCAATAATATTTAAGATAAAATTTAGCTTTTTTCTCATGTTTTCACATTAATTATGAAAGGGAATACACTAACTCCCCCCTTATTTACTGTGGAACAGGGCTCGCTTTTTCATATTAATTTCGATTTTTAGTAAAATTCCGAGAAAAAAATCAGGTGTGACCTTTCTATGATTTAACATACATACAAACAGTAATTCAACAATAATTGGAACAACTAAAATAATTTTTTTATCATTCAACAAAGAATAGGATTATTATTATTATCGATGCCGATCAAGGTAAGTTATATAGTGTAAGATATTTTCCGGTAAAAATAGTATTTTTTCATTTATCCAGTGTTAAAGTGTATCGTAAATAAATATTCTTCATCCCAGCCACAGCAAATGGACGAGCTTACTACCAAGACGATATTTTTGCAAATTTGTTGTATATGGGTCATAAGGTATGGCAGATTCATAGAAAATATTTATGACGGAAGTGAGTAGCATTTTTGTTATTTAAAATATAACACCCTGTATGTTAACAACTTTCCTTGTCACTTAGTGTGGAATAACTTGTGATCCATATACCAATTTTCATAAAAATATGGTAGGTAGTTTCCAATATACAGATACATGCAATGTAAACAGCAGACGATATCCGAGTACTGTTCAAGCCAATAACTATTCAAAATAAAATAAATTCGTAGAGAAATCAGAATGTACACCCTTTAGGAGAAAATTGAAATTTTATAGTGTTATTTTGGAGGTCACTCACAAGATCAGCGGATTTGTCCCCGAATGATTTCCTTTTATGAGGTTTTTTAAAAAATGAAATTTATCGGTACAATTTTGAACGGGCTCAAAATTTGATAGAATTAAGGGCGAAAATTGTCCAGCATTGTGCAAACAGTACACCGAATCAGCTCAGAGATACAAGATTATCTTTGTTCAATAGATTCGGTTTTTGTTTGGCTCATCAAATCAAAAGACACTTGAATACTAAATCGCACATACGCACATAACCACATAACTAATAAATATTGGAAGGAGAAGAGGCGGGGTTTCTTACAGTGGTTCTGAATCCAGCTGTCCAGCTAAATACTTGATATTTAGTGTAAATTTATAGAAATTTTTTGTTGGTGGACTGGTCCGTTTCTCATTGCATGCATCTGTAGTGTAAGCTCGTCGTGAGACAACCTGTATAATAAATATTTTTTACCGACGCAGTAATATTGTCTGAAATATAAAAAATGTGTAATTTGCTTTGATATAATGCTTTAGATATTTTTTTTAACTAGATTTTGTTTGCCTAGTTTAATTTTATACAAAAAAATGTAACCTGCTTGATAAGTATAACATTCTGTTGAAGGCCAAAGATTAAATGTTTAAAATATGACAATCGGTGACACAATTGCAAATTCTAGAGGGAGAGGCACTTAAATAGAAGCTAAAAAAAAATAACACAATGTACATATACAACAAATATATATATTTTAAAACGATTTTTTTTTAAATTAATTTTATAAAAATGCAGTATTATAAAATCAAATAAGCTAAAAATAGCTGTGCCAAATAACTTAAATCGCGAAGAGAGGTAACTATAGCCTTGAATAAAGTAAATAAATTTATTTTCATTTATACACATACTTAAGACAGTTTCGGTGGATTCTATTTAAAATATACGTAAGTATTTAACATACAAATAATAGTAAAGAAAAATCATTATTAATTTAATAAATTTTTCATGATTTTATTAGTAACTTCCGTCAAAGTTGAAAGCAAATCGATCAACAATTTAACTGAAAAAGAAGAAAATTCCTCCTCGTGCGCCTTCAAAGTCGACCCCGGACCTACATTGGTATGGTATATAGTTTGTCTCAAAGTATATCGGAAATAATCTAAATACATACAGGATATAATAAGAAGAAAAATATATTCCCTCTATGAAAGCCAGATTGTTCCTACTTTGGACAATGAGACAGTGGCCTCATTTAAACAAATAAAACAATAAAATTCACTAACAATAAGAATTATAAGTGAAGAATAAGTTGTTCCATAAAACTTAAGAATAAAATAGGGTCTTATACGGTGCAGACTTAATTGAACACGCTGTATAATTCTTTTGCTTTCTATATTAACTAATGTAAAATTATTTTAATATGTAAATTGAATATATAATTTGTTTTATTTTGCAGCGTTTACATATCCCAAGTATTATTAATTTCATAGTCTTTTCGAATTTGGCTGAATACGATCCTGATCATTTTATTTATCAAATTAAACGTTAGCTATAGGTATATCAAAATTAGAAATAAAATATGGACAGACCCAAAACACGGATATACGTCACAAACGATGACGCACACCAAGAAGGCTATTATATGAAGTCTATTGGTAAAATGGGATTCACATATCGTAAAATTGTCAAAAAACAAGTGGTAATGGAATCGCAAAGATTGCGCACTAGATATTTGTGAATTTGATCCTTTTTAAAATATTCATAAATAGTCCGCCACTGGCGATCTATTTTACAGCAGCTATTGGCCATATGATTTATTGCAATTGGCCCATTAATTTTATGATTGCCGGCAAAAGCCAAGACGATATACTTTCAGACAAACTATACATTTCTCAGGAACTATTCAACATAAATTTATAGATTCAACTTTGACGGTCTGTAACTCAAGGAATCTTTTATGCTCTATCAATGTACGTAATAATTTTTACATTTAAGTTCGTTTTAAATAATCATTACCACTGTTGCGGAATTGCATATAACTGAAAAATAATAACGACACTTGACGGAATTAACTTTCAATTTTATAAAAATTATAGTTTTTTAGGTTATGTCGTTTATACGTATATTTAAAGAAAAATCTACTAAAACTTTTGACTGTTACTATAGGTTAAGATTAAACTAATACCTACCAAAAAGATTATAATATAATAATTACTAAGAACCCGAAAATTTCAATGTCTGCCTTCACTGCATTTTTGCAAAGCACTGTTGATTTTTGTGCGCTGATATGTATATAATGTTAATTTAGTTTATAAGTGCGAATGGACTGTTTATATAGTAATAAGTAGTTTAGATAAATAACAAAATCATATAGAGCTTATTCATGCAAAATTTTGTAAATGTTAAATTGTGATTTTTTTTATTCTTTACACAAAATCATTTGATTTTATATAAAAAAATCATGAAAAAAAAGCGTTAAGGCCATTCGGTAGTCTCTACACTAATCGATTATTAGACAGGTGTTATTAATTTTGTCTACCTACCTATGACTTGAGGAGTTGTTAATTTTAATCTTATAATATATTTTGTCCACGACTATTTGATAATGTTTACATTTTACATAGCTTCTTCAAGTATAATGACGTACAGTATTCACCAGTGAATAATAGGTGTGGATAATGAAAAGGTCACATGACACATACAGATTGCGAAAAGTCTATTCGCGCCATACGATTTGCACAAGTACGACAAGGAAAATATGAGCAAAACTACTTGAAAGAGAGAGAAGAATATTTGTGCGCTCAGCGTTGGGCGTGTAAAAGTTTAAATGTGAATGGACTGCCTAAGTCTGACGTCATAAGAGGCGTGATCATAAAAACTTTTCCAAACAAACCGAAAGCTCGTGTAAATTATAAAGAAATTTTTAATTTGCCGTAAAATTAGAAACATATTTACCATAATAAACAGAAGAGTTCAAAAGATTTGCTTTCTAATTTTAAACAAAAACAAAAATGCCAATGGTCATTTCAACTTTCAATAATAATATTAAAATTAATATAATTTTATTCTTAGAGGTTCAATTTGACACCCGCCTTTGGTTAAAACAGCTGGTCACTTGTATCGACCTTTTCTTACTTAATCCTAAACGGGCGCAAATTCGGTGAATACATTTTATGTTTACACCACTGTTTTAAAAACGCATTGCAAACCTCACCTTGTAGATTTTCGTGTAAAAAAAGTCTCCAATTGATCTCTTTTTACTTATTTCTAAAAACGATCACTCTTATTTTTATAACTATATTAATAGCAAACCGCAAATTGAAAATCCCTTATGACGTTTTATACGCGTTATCGATTTGTTTGGAGAAAAGTTAATAGGAGGAGCCTTTTGTTGTGACGTCAGAGCTTAGACAGTCCATTCTCTCTGTAAAGGACACTGTTGCCGGATGAAAGTGTTTAGTTTTACCTAATAGTGCATGAGCTCAAAAAAAGTTAACGATAACGAGACAAAAATATCTTTTGTACAAATTAATCTGCGCTTCTGGCAACAGCGGATAAAATACACACCCCTAACTGTTTTTGGTAGCTGGAATTGAACACACGCCCATCGCTGAGCGCACAATTATTCTTCTCTCTCTTTCAAGTAGTATTGCTCATATTTTCCTTGTCGTACTTGTGTAAATCGTATGGCGCGAATAGACTTTTCGCAATCTGTATCGATTGACGCTCCAGCGATAAACATTTTTCTCCACGTGTTTATTTTTTTTTACATTTCTAATCTCAATAATCTACAATATAATAGTTGACACTTCACGTATTGTACTGACCTTACTCTACACTCTCCTTCACAAGTATATGATTCGGCACAATATTTGTAGCTACCAAGATCAAATGAACTAAGCCGTATATCAGGTAAAAATATTGTAATATGACTAAAAGTTTCACGCTTTTTGTTCACCCAAAAAGTACACAATATATACACATGGAAAGCGTGACGATAGTATATGCAACACTATATACGTTTCATTGTTAATTTTGTTGCATAACCAAAAGTATTGTGTGTTACATAACCATTAGTATTATAGGTAGTGGCATAATATGGAAAGCGTGTTCCATGATTTTTGTTCACCCAAAAAGTGCTCAACGCGCCTAAAGAAGTTTTCACTCAAAAAATCGAGTAAATAGTTAAATATGGCTTCCAGTACTGTTAAATATAAATTAATTCCAGAAAAAACAAGACTGTTACTTCCCCAAGATAAAAATATACTACCAACAAAGCCACGCATATAAAAATAAAATTTATTTTACAGTATTTTTGCTACTTTTTGTGGCAAATTAATTTGTAAAGAATAAAAAAAAACACTCAAATTAATGCCTACACATTTTGGCTAAAAAAAAAATCAATTTATATGTAAATAGGTCATAGGTGCTATGTATATAAATATAATAAAAATGATTTAATGCTTTAATATGTACTGTTATATTCCTGACATTGCCGTCGCAGTGATCTAAGAAAATATTTAATCGAAAACAACTTTAGAACATTAAGAAATTCATTTGAAAACTTTACCAAAAACTTTAAGGTAGTTTTTTGAAACTAAAATTTATCAAAATCATATAAATGGTGATATTAATCATAGAAGTCTAATAATAATTTGTCAATTTATTTATATAACTATATCAAAGTTATTTATAATTGGAAATAAAATTTAAAAATTACAAAAACTTTTTAATTTGGTTATGGGGAATACTTGATAAAATTTAAAATATTTATCGATATCAAATACAGGGTGATATATTTAAATTAAACAAAATGTGAAACCGATGTATTCGAGTTTGGCCATGGCCTCGCCCTGTATAAGGTTTCTAAGATACGAAGCACTAGCAGGACCAGGGAATTATGATACTATACCATCACAGAGGTATGGCAGTAAAGATTAATATTAGATTGTGCAGTTTAAAGTAAAATACAGGGTATCTCATTTAAAAAAATGTACCTTTGATTTGGCGCGTCGTTCTGGAAGACGCTGTACAATTGCGACTAATTTTAAAATATTTAAAAGAAAAACTACCTTGACCGTTTTTCAATATAACATGTATTATTCCGAAAAAATCCATAAAATGATTATTGATCTAAATGTAACCTATAAAACATTTTTTTTTATTATTAGCAAAAATTATTCACCAAAAAGGTTTGATGGTAAGATTATTCGTAGAAAAATCACAAACACGAATGAAATAACGCAATTCAACCACGTGACCGCTTACCAATCTACGAATATATCTAATGGTCTCAAGTGATGGGTTAAGGGTGGCCGACAATTTGATACTACCAAAAACTTATCTTATTTTTGTTTACAAGTTCAAAAACGTGTTAATTTTTGTAATAGCTACTAAAAATATAAGCTGCAGCTGAAACTGTAATTTCAAAAAATCTTACCATTATATTTTAAACCTATTAGCAATAGAAATACAGACGTCAAAGATAAAAATGTAATACTGTTATAAAACCTTAGAAAGTTTTTGAAAATTACATTTCAAAGAACAAAGACAGTTCATTAAGAAGCAACAACTACTTCTCGGGCTATATGCCTCGACAGACATTGAATAACTCTTCTAAGTTGAACGTAGTTGGGATATCTTCAGGATATAACTAACTATTCTGATTTGTAACTGGAAAGGTCAACATCATTTGTTTCATCACACCGGTTTCTGGACGGATGATATCTACCTTATACTGTAAATACGCCGAAGTGATGTTATCCCTTTTAATTACAAACTAGAATGGTGCAGACCCCGTTTAACATAGAAGTGTAATTCAATATCTGCCGGGGAGAAGTAGTTGTTGCTTTTTAGTGAACGGCCTCCGTTCTTTGAGAAGTAATTTTCAAAAACTTTGTATGGCTATTATCTTTGATGTCGCTTTACTAAAATATTACAATTTTTATAGGAAACTAATTAAGTAAATAGAAATACAGTTCAGGAAGTCTCTTTTATTAGAAATCCTCTTCTTGTATTATTATCTCTTATAGTTTCTGAGTTATTCGCCAAAAAATAATTTTTTTTCTTATCTCAATTTGCTTATAACTTTCGCAGTTTTTAAATAACAAGCAAGTAAAATGTGTTGCCTATATTTACGAAAAATGAGTGGTTTGGTATTTCATTTGTAGCTCTATTTCTACACTAGATTTTGGTAAGAGAAAATTTTTCTTGTGCAATAAATTGACATAATTGTTGCCGTTCTTAACCCATTATTAGATACAAACATAACCATGGAAATATTATATTATGTAATTTGAATAAGGTGTTTGAAATTGACACTTATTTTTAATATCTTTCTATGAAATACAGTTTGAATGCTTGTATGAGAATCTTGAAATTTTTGCTCAATTCATTATTGAGAATGTTTTAATAAGTACTGTATATTAGATAATAAGATTTTATTCCTAAAGCTACTGTACTTAATAAAATTTCTTAATCTATGAAAATTTATCGAACTATATAATGAGTTCTAATAAAATTCAATAAAAAAAAAGCTTATTTGTTACCAGTTTCAACAATATTTTTTATAATAAATATTTAATTATTTAAATTCTAATTTTCCAGATTATAGTTTTATTTAAATTTAATAAAAAAAGGGGGTTGGATATAAAAACAATTGTTGAAACCGGTAACCGTGAAAATATTTTTCAATATCACTTATCGCAATGCAGTCAATTGTTTATCTTATTTTGCTGTTGTTAAGTATATTGTTGTTGATATTAATAGGTATGCAATTTGATACACATAATAATTTAAAAAAAAAATACGAATCAGGGAACTATTGAATAATCCGATCTGATCTGATCACGTTTAACCTTGAAAGTAGTAAAGGTGATTGTTTGAGATTTACTCGATGACGTGTATGTGATTTGTTTTTAGAATATAATTATTATTATTGTTAAATATTTTTAGGATATTAATTCAATAAAAATAAGACGTATACTTTTCTTTATTTCAATAAGCAATAAATATTACGTAATTTTTATTTAAAAAAAAAGTTTTAAAAATCTCGCCACTAAAAAACATTATTTGAAATATACATAATGACCCAATAGAGTAAAGCATTTTAATGTTATATTTTTTCTTACATGACTCCCTATATAAAATAAGCTATAGTTTCTTATAATTAAGTACATAATGTTCTGTTGGTTATGTGGTTCTTCGAAAAGGATCCAAATGTTATTGCTAATGTATTTTTTGTTTTAAAACCTTAACACCATTCGAAAGGGTACATGTTTTTTAACATCATGAATTATTCAAGACATGGTCGTCCATTTCAAATAAATCTCATATTACATATTGAATGATGTAATAATAAAACTGTAAATTTTGAACTGAACACCCTGTAAAAAGATATTTAATCTCAATCATGTATAATACAATACAACTATTAAGACATAGAAGTAGTCAAAAGTACACAAAATATCCGTAAAATGCCGCAAAAAACTTGAAAATTCAAAATTGTGTATTTAAAAGGGTTGTGATTAACATGACAAAAAAGTTTCCTTTTTGTTATTTTACTCTAATTGTTTAAATAATGAACACAGAAAAATGTTCAAATCAAAAATTGTAGCTAATACATTTATCTACAAAATTTGTCTGAACATTTTTTTTGTATCTGCATTAGCTTTTATAAATATATACGAAATTTCCATAGTAGTATTTTTGAACATCATCAATTTTCATGTTTTTAATTTTATGATAGTAAACAAACAATGACATTTAGAAAAAAAAAATTTTAAAATTTTTTAATGTATTATCATCGATTTTCCTCGCTCTCTCACCTGCTTTTTCACCTTTATTTGTGCTCCCTTCTCTTTCTTACCTGAGCCATAGGTGTGTTCTTTTGTATCGCGATCACTTCTAAATAGGTTCATTATAAAGTTCACAAATTTTTAGATAATATCATAAACGGTATAAAAAGTTATAGGTTTGCTGAAAGACCTCTGATTCAAGTATTTATTGTAAATAATTGTCTATTATTTAAAAAATTTGATATTTATAGAAAAGCTGTATAGTAGTTTCGAAAGTAGATGCTTCAAAGTGTTTAGTAATAAAGCTTCATTGAATTATATTAATTTCGAAAAAAGATATAATTGAATGAAGTCTAAAAAAAACAAGTAGAATTAAGCATGCAAAAAAAAACAGATGTTTAAGAAGCATTCGTTTAAAATTCTTAATATTGATGGCTTTGCTTTTATAATAATAATGTTTTATGCTCATTTGCAATGCTGAATCTAAAAGGAATTTTCGCTGGGATAAGTATTAATTAAATAGGAATTATAATAAACTGATATTACAGTCAAAAAATCTACTTTTTCAAATTTGAAACTATTTCTATCTAAAAGTTGAGATCTTTCTTTACATTTTACATAAGTTTATTTATTTTTTCAGAATGTTATAAGCCCAAAATTATTAACTTTTAGATC
Organism: Lochmaea capreae; assembly: GCA_949126875.1. Lineage (NCBI taxonomy): Eukaryota > Metazoa > Arthropoda > Insecta > Coleoptera > Chrysomelidae > Lochmaea > Lochmaea capreae. The sequence continues at coordinate 5,269,011 of OX421400.1, forward strand.
AAGCGGTCAATAAATTTGGCTCACGGGCCGTTCGCGCGTAACCACGAATTGAATACCACTGAAATTAATTTTATCTCGTCAACTTTTTAATTTACAGAAAAACTTTTCAGACAAAATTTGTAGATAAATGCATCAGCTACAAATTTTGATTTGGAAGTTTTTCTGTATATTTATTATTTAAACAATTAGAGCGAAAAAACAAAAACAAAAAATTTTCACTTGACGATTTTCCGGAAAATCGCATGCCTAGCATCGTTAAGTTTTTCTCACGTTAAACACAACCCTTTTAAATACCCAATTTTAAATTTTCAAGTGTTTTGTATTTTTTGTGAGATTTTATGTGTACTTTGACTAGGCTAAATCCAATATTGAATATTTTTAATGAAATCCAAGTATAAAATAATTGAAATTCGAATAAATTTCTACAATCTAAAGCAAAATAACAAAGAAAATGTATACGTCTTATTTAAAATGTTTGAAACCTGTTATTAAACTTCATCATCATGTTTAATTATTTGTTGTAAGTAGTTAACCCACTAGTGGTAAAATAAATCTGTTAATAGATGCTGATGTTTATAAGTTTTTGTTTTGAAAATTTCTTATAATAGATTGTAATATTATAATGACGTTAGTATATTTAAATATATAATTTTGACATCACTTATAAAATGAGCAGAATCTCATAAGTTGCACTATATATTTCAATTTTTAAAATCACAAATCTATTAAATTGTCTCCGCGCTGTCACTTAATGTCAGTTTGAGATTTTGTAGATAAGTCTGAATGTATGATTTTCAGTTTTACTTTTACAAAATGATTGGTAGGTACTCAAAAGTTACCAAGTGATAATGGAGAGGCATCAGGTACTGATTTGTTATCCATAATTCCCAAAAAGTCAATATCAGCTATTCATAATTATTGTTTTTACCTAATTGCGATTCTTTTTTGTTAGTTTTTGGACATATTTTGAAAACAAAACAATTTCGTGGTTCTTCCGTAGGTAAACTCATCATATCACTAGTACATATAGGATAACTAAAAAAAGTATGAATACCTAAATAAAAAATCTACAGTCTTATTTGCATAATATTCAACTGAAATTGATTGTTATTTTACCTAAAATGTGATTAAAACTTTGTAAAAAACTAACGCCATTACAGTATTTAATCCATATTTTATAATTTTTCATTTTTTTTGTATTATTCTGGATACTTATGATCAATAGTGCTATACTGATGATACAAAACAATATAATTTCAAATTATTGATCTCTAAATTGTCCCATATGAAAATTATGATCTATATACTATACGGAAGTTAGAAACCTCTGACAGCCGTTGTTATACTTTCTCTGAAGTAATTTTGTACTGTTCATGCAAAAGGATTTATTTTATTTTAACAATCAGTCACGGTATATATATGTTATTGTTTGTTCTGCAATTTCTCTTTTTCATACCAAACACGTTACTGAATTTTATATAATTACTTTGATAATAAATAATCAACAATCAAATCCCAATCCAGAATGATACACTGAAAAATATATATTTATTATTGTTTTCTAATAATTATAATTGTTAATATAAAGTTTCTAGTGATATATCAATGTTTCAACTCTAAAATAAGTTTGTTACTATATTGTTAAAAAATAGAATTTTTTTGGAATGGGACAAATATCTAAGTAAATGCCACAATCACATGAATTTAATAATTTAAAATTGTTTTACACTGTTCATATGCAATTTAAATAAAAATTAAACATTAAGTATGTGTTTTTTATTTAAATACCAACCCCGCATCTATAGGGTGGTCCGTAAGTACGGTCCTAACTGAAATGGAAGATGCTAGTCCTCAAAACAATACAATCTGACGCAACTTGATTTTTTTCAGGGTTTTAAAAAAATATTTTTTGATCAAATATAACCAGTAAGTAACAAATTCCACAACAAAAATATCATGTTTAAAAATTTGATAACTGATAAGGGATGATTCGGGATCCATTATTTAAATCTGCATGATTTCCTGTGGGAATAAATATAATATTGAGTGGGTGACTACGTTATGCAAACATTTATACAAGTAAGTACAGCTGGTTGCTTATATAATTGCAGTGCCATCTTCACTTCACTTACATAATGTCAAATTCACGGAGACAATTCATAACAAATAATGCGACCTAACCTAAAATTTTTAGTGAAAACTAGCTGTGGAGTATTATTTTTATTCTTTTATTGTGAATATCTTATTTTCTTTTCAGTGCAAATCAGTGTAAGTTTTATAAAATTGATACTCAAAGTTTCAACTACTTTACAACAAAATATTTGCAGTGTGACTGGCCCGTTCTAGACCCACAAAAACAAGACAAATCTATAGAGCCTTCCAATGAAGAACCTGTTAGAGTCATGGTTATCGCAGATACACACCTATTGGGATCAAGAAAGGGTCACTGGTTTGATAAGTTACGAAGAGAATGGCAAATGTACAGAGCCTTCCAAAGTGCCATGATGTTACACAAACCTGATTTAGTTTTTGTATTAGGAGATTTAACTGATGAAGGATTGTACTGTAGTAATGCTGAGTTTGATTATTATATAAAAAGGTTCCATAGCTTATTCTCTGTACCTGAAGGAACAAAAATGTATGTAGCTGTTGGAAATCATGATATAGGCTTCCATTATGGGTAAGAACATTATTAATATTTAACCGTAATTACATCTTTTAATCTCTAGGATAAGCCCATACTTAAATCAAAGGTTTGTGAATGGATTTGACGCTCCAGCTGTAAGACTGATTAGCCTCAGAGGTAATCATTTTGTTCTTGTAAATAGTATGGCTCTAGAAAAAGATGGGTGCTTTCTATGTAAACCAGCTGAACAACAACTAACAAGAATTGAAAGTAAGGAAGTTGCTTATAAACAAATATATTAAGATTCACTTTTTGTCCATTTTAGAAATTTTAAAGTGTTCCATAGGAACGTACACAGAAAAGTGTACACCTAGTATGAAACTAGAAAAATATAGTAAACCAATATTAATGCAGGTTTGTTTGAAGTTGGAGTAATTTGCATGTTACTGTAAACGAGCCAACCTGCTTATTATCATTCCCTGCATTTCGCATGTATTGTAGACTTGTTGCTAAGTTTATTTTATTGTATATTTGTCACAGATACTTTAATTCGGGGTGCTTCTAACATTTCCTTTGTTTAACATTGCATGCAAATGTATATTCTTGCCATCCATTATAAATACTCCAAATAACTATTGGCTTGTTTTCAGCATTATCCTCTATACAGACAGTCAGACATGGAATGCAATGATTTTGATGCAGCTCCATTTCCTGTAAAACAGGAAAGGTTTCGGGAACGTTGGGAATGTTTAAGTCAAGAAGCTACTTTTCAGTTACTTAATCAAGTGAAACCAAGGTTGGTGCTATCTGGTCATACACATCATGGGTGTACTAGAACATTGCCTGTTGGAGAAGGTCTTGAAGTAACTATACCCAGCTTTAGTTGGAGAAATAAAGATAATCCAAATTATTTGTTGGTAAGTATTTAAATCATACAGGGGAAAGTTTTAATAAATCTTGTTGGAATACTATAAAGTATAAACATATATCATAAGAGTAAAGACATATATTTGGGTAATTATTGAGATGAAGCCTGTCTTGATCTTCCTAAAATATTTACTACAAATTAAACCAGTATTATCAGCTTGTTTTCGGAAAAATAATATCAATGTGTTAAGAATCACGATAAATAATGTTTATTTATAATTTCACTGTATCTGTCAAAACAAAATGTTTTCTAATCTAGTAATTCTTCAACATTTAAGGTATTTAACTTTAATAGTGAACTTACTTTTTCATGAGTTTTAATAATAAACAAGGTAAGTACTATATGATTAAGTCAAAATTTATTGGTTTCTAGGCTACTTTTACACCAAACAACTATGCTTACTTCAAATGTGAACTGCCTAGAGAATCAACGGTGATCAATTTGTACCTTTTTGGTGCTTCTGTAGTTATTATTTGGTTACTATATTCGCTGATGTGTAGAAGTAGACATAAGTACAAATATCGATGACAACGTTTCAATCTATGTTAATTATACCTGGTGTCTCAGATTTATTTGTTGCTATAATTTGTCGGTAGATTAAGGTATTGCTTTTGTAGGTTGTTCGAAGTAATTTAGTTATTTAAATAGAACGTATCACCGGCAAAGCATAGCAATATATAAATAAAAAAGGAAACGTAGATTTACGTCTAAACTCGGGGAAAGTTTTGTAAACTATAATTTTATAAGTGAAATTCTTAATTTAGTTATATCACAAAATTTTGATAAAAACTTACCTTGCCACTTCTTCTGAGAACGATGTTTGAAGTTACTGAACGTTTTATGTCCATTATCACTACTACGAACGGAAAACGACTACTACATCTATGTCTTCTTCACTAATTACTGCACTCAGACTTTAAATCTTTGTACTGGTATAAATAGACACTTTGAAACTAACGAAAAAGATCAAAATATAAATGCGACGCGAAAAATAACCAAAACTGTTGTAACACAACATAAAACCGTCAATAATTGATGACTAGCATACATAATGCAATTTGAATTTAGGGAAAACAGTATTACCAACATAGATCACTTGTTACCAACACATTTTGGACTGGTCAAAATATAAAATGTTCATAAATACTTGACGGTTTTTTTAAGCAGCGGATAGGAAATGTTAATTTAAAATGAATGGTTGTAAAATATGTCAATAAGTACGTAAATTGTGATAATTTTAGAAGTTTAGATTTACTGAAGTAGTCGCTCAGGAAAATGTTCCCTAAAATAGGATATAACTTTACCTTATTCAAATACTATATATAGGTAAAGGAAGACCGATTTTAACTGCTGTTGAATATGTTTTTCTTTAATAACTAATCTATTATGTTTAAAATAAAAAAAAACATACCTACCCACCTATTATTCTAGAACTTTTGTTATTAAAGTTTATGAATCATCACCCAAAACACTTTATCTAGTTTTATTTCGGCTGCCATGTAAAAAAGTACCTATATTCTACAGATTAAAATTTGTAATATAGCTATCAGTATTAATAAATATGCTTGTGACATGTGACCATTAAGATTAATATAACAAGCTCATTCTTATGAAATATTTTATATTGCAAATTAATTGTTTACAAATCGATGTCTATTTATATTTATAAATTAAATTAATTATTTATGTAATAAATATCGAAAATGATGTGAATTTTTTCTTTTCATGACAATCAATTAAATTGTAGATCCAGTTTGTAGTTTAATTATTTTAAAAAAGAGAAAATTAAAAATCGGTATATTTTAGAATTATATAATTATTTTTCGGTTGTAGATAAAACGTTGTACATCACAAGTGCGTTTAAATACGAGCACAGTATAACCACCACACAGAAGCAGATATTATCACCAAAATGTCAAATTCAATTCACTTGTAGTTATGCAAAATTTATACGTGTGGCAAGTGGTATGGGTTGCCTACTTTTCACATAGCAGGAAGTGCTTCTGTGTGCATGGATGGGTTATAAATACAACACTCTAAACGCTCTTGTAATGTTGGCTTCAAATAGTTTGGCTAAGATTGTACATATATTACTTATCTATAGTATTTTTAATGATTCAAAGATTATTAATTCTCATTCCATTGATGTGCCAACAATTCTACCTGTAACCATGTGACTAATATTGTGATCAATAAATTGTACCTATTTATATTCAATTTTGTTTATTATGTCATCTATTCGTAACTAGGACAATATCTCCATCGTGACGGCTTTCAATAACCAGCCGGTATACTAAAACGGGATGTGATACAAATAACCAATTGTTGGGAAAAGAAAGAAAATTATGTTGAGTATTTTATGTTAAATAAAATTTCCCTCGCTAACGTGTTCCATAGAATATGGTCTCCGTTCGAAAATAGTTACTTCCTCGTCAAAATCTTTAAATTTTTCACGAAGAAAATATTTAACTACAACACTAGACCTCAGCCATTGTATATAGGAAAATTTTCCGCTATAAATATTTTTTCTTGTAAAAGCAATATACCAAATAAAAAAAATCATGACAATCAACCAAACTACGAAGACAAATATAAGAAGTATTAAATAAAATCTAAGTTCACATTCACAGCCAACATCTTCCTTTGGACTTTTTGTTAATGTAGAAGGTTCATTACATAACTGATTTGGTTTTTCTGTATTACCACTATCTGTATTTCTACTTTCCAACGTTGTTCTATACACTTTTTTTGTAGCGGATCCATAGTGAATTGTTACTACTTCTCCCATACTTGAAGATCCATTTACTAAAAATGATTCACTTATACAGCGTGTCCACGGATGGGGTATTCTATAGGTGAAAAATGTTTAAATATTAGTTTGAGTGAAAAATGTCATTCTTGATAAAAAGTTTTGCTTGTTCTGAAACCCCATAAGATGAAATAAAATTCAAGTTTTTCAAAACCCTTCTCATTTTATAGCCGAAATGGAAAACCAACGAGTGACAATTAATTGTACAAGCAGGTACAAGTAACCCCCTTACACGAAATGCCAAGTAACGATTATTCGCCAAGTACACGAGTCGTCTGAGCCAGTGAGCCCGGCTTTATTTTCAACCGAATCCATTTTTTGATCAAGTACAAAGTGAAAGCAAAGTCAATTCGTATAAAATGACGTTATACACAACCATCAGGTCATCCGATCTTCAAGGGAGCCACCTTGAGTTATTCTATTAATTCTATTTTTATACTAAGCTTAGTTGTGGGTGCAACATTTATTTATTAATGTTTATATGATCAAAAGCAATCAATAAATAAAAATTACCTGATAATTCGTCTTCTGTAGAAGTAGGTCGGTATGGAGTTACTTGCTTCAATGAGGAATAATATCGTATTGGTAACGTTTCATTCGAAAGCGAAATTAATTCTTTAGGTTGTTTATACCTACTTAGTAACACTTTTTGACATTTCTCTATTGTGAGACTTGTCAAATTACTTAAATAAAACTTCAAATTTATATGAACGAATGTGGAAGCTTCCGTAGATTTAGAAACCAAAAATTTTCTATCTGCCGTTAAATTATTCGATGATATTTTCAGTGAATACGTTATATTTCCACTGGTGAATTGTAAAATACGTTTTTTCGATCTTGTATAAACAGGTTTCCATTCAATTACTGTATCTTGATATAATTTTAAATGATTATCCACTTTATAATCCCAAACGTAAACATCTTTTTGTAAAAATATACTATCAGAATAATAACTTTTTCTTCTTCTCGGTAAATGTATTCTATTCGCCTTTATATCAGCTGTTGTTTTTATTTGACACACCTCCCCCGTAGTATTAAGTCGTATGTCATAAATGTCGGTGAATATTCTTATAATCTTACTATTTAAATTAAAATCCGTTATAGACATCTCACAGTAACCACTGGAACAATATCCCGAAAATATTCCTGTAATGTTGGAACATCGTTTTCGATTTGATGTTAGTTGGTAGACGTTTACATCCACTTTATTTAAAACTATTGTATAATTAGAGTTTTGAGAAACATAACAAGTGTATACAACTGATATTGGTAACAATATTAACACAATATTCATTAAAAATGACATCGTCTATATATAAAATATGGACAGTAACTAAACTTTTACATGTAGCATCAGGAGAAAAGTATAAAGTTGACCGACAGCTTATCTTTACTTAGTCATTTGGTGAAGTTAAACCGCGAAAATTACCATAAAATGAAAACAATATTAAGAATTATCGACAAGATTTTGTATCCTCTCTTACGGCGATCTGTATCGCTAGGTACTGATAGTAATTCAGCCTCGTATTTAAATTGACATAGTATTTTTAACTGTTTATTGGTTTTTGTGGTGTTTTCAGTAAATCATTCGCCAGATACTCCGGTTATGGAGTACACTTGTTCAAAACAATAAATTTGTTTGACACTTAGGTATATTTGCATCATTTTGCTTCTAGTAATGTTGAGTACGCGATCGTCAAATTACATGATGGCAATGTACAAATTGTCTTTATACATAGCATTGACTGTTCACTTATGTATTATACATTTTTCTAATTCTCTTGTAGAGTAGAATAGGTATAGTATAACAATGCAGTAATGCATAGGGTGTTGCGTTTAAAAATTCGATCATAGAGGAAAAGGGGTTACAGTTATAACGTTTACATATGAGCAGAAAGACGTCCTAATACTGGAAAAACCATTAATTATAGAAAATTTAATGCTGAATCGAATGGCGTTGACCAGAATATAATACGACGTTCGGTTTTGAAGTTATAAACGAAATAATCGAAACATGTCAATATCCGAGATTATTCAAAATTCATTTAACTGTAGCATTTTTATGCTGATTTTCGGATTTTACGGAGTCGAATTAGTAAAATATCCGTGATAAAAAGTGTGGGCAATCATGCGGTTTGGATTTTGGATCCTAAGTGTTGACCACATATTATACTAGTTCTCGAATACGCCGGAAATTTTGATGAAATCTTCTGGAAATACCAATAATTATAGAAAATTTAATGCTGAATCGAATGGCGTTGACTAGAATATAATACGAGGCCCAGTTTGGAAGTTATAAGCGAAATAATCGAAGCATGTCAATATCCGAGATTTTTCCAAGTCCGAAATTGTGCACGGTTACACTCAAAAAATCGTAGAGACTTTAATAATTGGAATATCGAGTTGAAATTTGAAATGGATACTCTCAGGTAGTGGTAGAATTTGGAAAAAAAGGAGACTCGTATGCATGAAATTGTGAATACAGGGTTATCCTAAAATGGAAAATCATTTTATTCCAAAAATTTAAAACTTTTCTCAATTCTTTATTAGCGACTTTAGGAAATTTTTATATAGATTTTTGGAATCTACGGGGTCATATTAAGAGATTTCCATGATTAAATATATACAAAATCACAAATAAAGTGGAAAATAAGAAAAAGTGAATATATAGGATTTTTTGACGTGTTTTTTTATTTTTTCATAAAAGTGACGCCTTCAAAATTTAGTTGCGGTGGATAGTTTTCATTGAAATGCTCTGTATAATAAATTTCAGAATTAGTTGTCAGAATTAATTTTGACTGATCTACCTACCTAGCATATTTTTGGCCGACATCTTATTCGCCCATTTAAAAATCAATATTTTATTCAGCAAAAGATTGAAGGACTTATGCAATAATCATCTGTTTTGTATAAATCAGTAAATAATAAATTATTTCGGGTATATGGATTGTCCAACTTATAAGGAGGTTATCGAATTGTTTACAAACATGTATTAATATCAAAATTGATGCATTTTCACAAGAATTTCTGTCTTTATTCTCACTATATTATAATATAGATATTTCATATACCTACTTATCACAGAGCAATTGACTTTTATAACGTTTGACATTTAAATTTTTACTTCAAAATTCAGTTTAGTTTAAAAAAAGAGCGAAGCAAAAGAAATTCTGCAAAAAGGAATTCAGACAAACAAAATATTTAGGTACTATTATTGCCACATAATAAAAAGGTGCAGATTTATTGTTATGTTAAAATATTATCATATATTATCATTCATGTATATAACTTAATGTAAATATATATAAATTGTTGTAATATAGTTATAGTCTATTTCGGAAAGGTATAGGGTAATAAAATGGGAAATTCCGTCCATTTCGGCTCAATTTCGGTGTCGGCCATAGGCGTAGGTCTTGAAATAGTATTGTTTGTAATATTAAAATTTCAAGTAATTGCGTAAGAAAATTAGGAAAAGTATGTTTTCTGGCCTGAAGTGCCAATATCGAAATATTGTGTAGGGATTACTTAGGTAGTAGATTATACAGTTACGTTTTGCTTATATGGGCGCAAGTGAAAGGATTTCTGGCTGGCAAGACACAACACGACATTCAAAATGAAAGACGTTAAGCTACTGTTTCATCAAGCCATTAAGGAGGTGACACCAGAGAACTGGCGAAAAGAAGTCCAGCATGTCATTAAAGAAGAGGAGAAAATGTGGGATCTTGACTACTCGATCGATCGGACCGTCGACCCGTTAATTATAACGTCAAGAGGAGATGACAATTCCTCAGATGTTCAATAAAAAATAAGTGTGCCTAGCCTTATGTACATAATGCCTAATTTTTATTCTGTTAAAATAATGCCAAACTAAGAAAATGGCTTAAATATTCGTTGGGTCACTCTGTGCTCCCTTTGCATACCTAATGAGGTTTTATTACCCTATATCTTCCTGAAATAAACTATAGCTATTATATTTATATGTAAAGTCTGTCCCAATGGAGTTGATAGCACAGATCGTGGGTTTGGACCATAAAATATTTGTAAACCATAGGCGCGACGATTTTTATTCAATATACCTACCTGATGGGCTAAGATGGGAATCGCCCTGCGCTTTCATGACCTTGAAAGTTATAAACATCTCTACCTAAATATTTTCCGCCCAGGTACATAAAACTTAAAAGCAAACCTGAAATTATAATCTTATTTTTAAATAATTTACTCATATTTCTTTATTTATTAATCACATGAAAAACTTATTACATACAACTATTTTAACAATAAATTAAATTAAAACATATTTATCAGAGCTCCAAGCTCCACATACATTTCTTACAGTACACTTGTCCACCTCTTAGTAACGTAGATTACAATATAAGTTCTCACTCTGGCATATCACTTAGGGTAAGACCACCGGGTCTCCTGAAAATTCGTTCGTGTATTGGTAGTTCACCTATACAATATTTTTCTAAAAGTTTTATGGCTGCAGTGCTGTGTCCGGATCCTCTGAAAGCTCCACTTGCCTCTCTGCCACCGTATTCTAGAAGAATTTCACCTCCACCTGGATGCTAAAAGAAAATATATACTTGTAAGCAAAGTTGGAATGTTTACGGCGCCATTGTATAAATAATAATCGTCAAATTGGCCCACAGAATATGGTGTAATTGCCCAAGGCCAATATATGTCAAAGTTTTTTGTTATATTTTCCAATTTTTTTGGTTTATTCGGTAGACGAAAAACAGTTGTGTGTCACACAAGCAGGAAACGCTATAGCAGCACTTAACTATCACCTGCCCTCGCTTCGCTACGCTCGCTCCTGCATCTAATAGTCTCGGGCTGCTAAAGCTCTTTCAGCTCTTGCAATTGAAAAATGACAAAGATATGAATTTTCAAAAAAATGACTAATTTTCCGGTTTTTCTAGATTTTCTCGGTTCCTGATTATCCGATTGACTCGCTCAACCCCTCAATTTGTTCGTATTTTACTTATCTACAATTTATTATCACATACCATTGATATTGCTTCTGTACTCTTTACGTTATATGAAAAAAACTAAAAAAATAAGGTTTTTTTTCGTTTTAAATGTTTATAACAAATTACTGAACAACATTTGCGTGTCCAAAACATATCAAAATGATACTACGTAATGTCTTTTATATGATGGCATCCGTTTTCTACTACCTATTGCTTGGCCTAATGTTCAAAATTCATTTACCACAGTTTCGTGAAAAATTAAATATTTTTGGAGAGAAATGGATAATAAAAAAAATTTTAAAACGAATTTTTGAAATATCTCGAAAATTTTAAGGTTATGGTAAAGAGTGTTCCTCTTAAAAGTTGTCGATTTTTGATAGATCTAGAATTTTTGACAAGAACATTTTTGTATAAGACAGAAAATTGTTGACTTTTGTTCCAGAAACGTTTTTTTGGGTGTTTCCAATGATTTTAGTTTGAAAAATTATAAAATGAAAACCCTCCAGGATATGATATTGTGAATCTTTGTAGGTACCTTTAGATTGGTAAGAAATTTCAGTTCAATGTTCATAGTTTTGTGGTATTTACAAGACTTTTTAAGTTAAAAAGGCGAAACACTATTTGAAGGCGAAAGAATTATTTTCATCAAAAAACTGAGTCGACCAGTTGATATCTCGTCCCAAAAAACCACATTTTATGCATATTTAATATTAATCACGTCATAATAAGTAATTTTTAGTGAATTTTGAACAAGAGCTATGGAAATGTTTCGTGATTTGAAATTTCAAAATTCACTAATGTGAGCAAAATTTCCCCCTGAATCGATTGGTGGTCATTACAATGTTTTAACGGTTGAATTGTTCCAATTTGAGTGATTTCAATGAATTTACTTTAACGATTTACAATTTCTAAATTAATTGAAGTTAAAACCCTCCGCCCTCTACTTTCATAACCTTTAAAATGAGTTAGAGATATCTAATAAATAGTTTTTCGTGAAAAAAAAGACAAAAAAAACCGCAATGCACTTTTAAATAAGAATAATCTAATAACAAACCTACTGGCTCTAAAAATTCTTTCACTTTTTCACCCAATCACGAGTAAAAATTTATAAAATTACCTCATCCTGGAAATCCGTAATATCATACACTCTATCGTAAATAATAACCCAACAGTCCTTACAATTATCATGCCATGAAACTTCATCCAGACTTATAATTCTGTTTCCTGGTAAAGTATTTAATGGAGGGGTAGTAACTGTAACTGAAGTTGAAACTGTGCCATTTAAAAACTCCGAAAATAACGATATTACCGTAGCCATTTTAATTAATACTATTATATAATAATATTGACTGTACTGTAATGAAATTTGACGCACTAATTTCTTGAAGCTCCTGGTGCAGTTGTTGGGCAGTCAATGGTGTTTAATCAATAGCTCAAGCTGCTTAAATAATATCCGCCAGTCATTAGGTTTCGCAAATTTTCTAATGCGAAGTGGCTTCTTATCTAAAACATAAGTTTGTTGACACTATTTTCGGCGTCAAAGTCAAGTTTATCGTGAGAAATAATTAGATATCATTTTTATCAAAATTCAAGTAATATTTGAGGAGTATTTATGTTAAATTATCAAAATAAACAATAAAATTAGTTTCTTCGAAGATTCAAACCAAAATAATACATGTATATTATTAAATATTTCCAAATAAAAAAGAATAAAGATATAAATATTGCAACAGATATTTCAAAGAACCCCGCACACTTTCGAAATTTAGTATACGGGGTTGGGATAAAGTATGGAACCAAGTAAATATCTTTTAAACGAAAAGATCGATATTTATGAAAATTTGCAGGTAAGTGCAATGGAGCAAAATGCATCTGATGAACATTTTTTTGTTAATAATATACTTCCGGTTTAACCGGAAATGCCATCAACTTCTTTAATTTAAATGGGACACCCTATATATGTTTACAGATTTTGAAGGAGCTTGTTATTTTGAATTCATACATACTGAGTTTAGTGTAAAAAATTTTGTAAAAACGAGGATTATAGCACTTTAATCAACCTCCTTTGAGTTTTTTGCATTAGAGCAAAAAACTATTTAGATAAACTAATTGATGTTGTTTGTATGCATAGTAATAAATAAACGAGTACTGTTTAGTACGTCTTTTGTTCTCCAAGTGTCAAATTCTAATGGACGGAAATAAATTTTACAATTTAGAATGGTTCAATTAAGTGAAAAAGAGCGCATTGAAATTTTAATGATGATCGGTTATGGTGATCGTGTTAGAACTCATGAAGAAGTGTGTCATATTTTTAATAATTTGCATCCGGAGAGAAATCCTATATCACGCTCAACAGAAACTAAAACATTACAACGTTTTAATACAACTGGGATGGTAAAAAATTTGCTAAAACCTGGAAGACCGCGGACTGCAACGAACGAAACTGTTAAACAAAATATTGCAATCGATTTAGAAGAATCACCTCAAACTTCCACCACAAATTTGGCACTAAACCATGGTATCAGTCGACGTTCTGTAGGAAAGATATTAAAAAGTGAAAAGTATCATCCGTATAAGGTACAGTTGGTTCAAGAATTGTCAGACGATGATTTTGACCGACGGCTGGAATTTTGCGAACGGCTAATGGACATCTGTAATGTCGACGACAATTTTGCTTCTAACATAGTTTTTTCCGATGTGGCAACTTTTTGTTTAAATGGAACAGTTAATCGCAATAACTCAAGGTATTGGTCAAATGAGAATTCTCATTGGATTCATGAAGCATATACCCAGTATCAACAGAAGTTAAATGTTTGGATGGGAATTGTTGAAAATAGGCTTATAGGCCCATTTTTTATCGACGGAAACTTAAATGGTGACAAGTATTTGGATCTACTAAATAACGAAATTATTCCTGCACTTCAACAGAATGGGCAATTACCACAAAATGTTTGGTTTCAACAAGATGGAGCACCTCCCCACTATGATAGACGGGTTAGGGATTTTCTGGATGCGAATTTTCCAAATCAATGAATTGGACGTAGAGGATTCATAGAGTGGCCTGCTCGTTCTCCGGATCTTAGCCTGTTAGATTTTTTTCTTTGGGGTTATCTAAAATCACGTTAGACGACCAACAAACTTACAGGAATTGAGACAAGGAATTATTGATGAATGTGAACTAATACGTGGAGAAGTCTTGGAAAGAGTGAATCAAGAAGATTTTGTTAATAGGATGGCATATTGTCAGCAAGTAAACGGCGAGCATTTTGAACATTTGAAGTAATTTTGTTTCTCATTATTCTCAATGAAATGTACACCTATTGTACAACTAACAGTGAGTTATTCCTCGTTTTTATAAATGTTTCACACTAAACTCAGTATGTATGAATTCAAAATAACAAGCTCTTTCAAAATCTGTAAAAATATATAGGGTGTCCCATTTAAATGAAAGAAGTTGATGGCATTTCCGGTTGAACCGGAAGTAAATTACTAACAAAAAAATGTACATCAGATGCATTTTGGCCATTGCACTTACCTGCAAATTTTCATAAATATCGTTCTTTTCGTTTAAAAGATATTTACTTGGTTCCATAGTTTAACCCGACCCTATTGTAAATTGTAGGTTTCTATCTTGTGCTACTACGTCGGATGTCACGTGCAAATTTTTTGTGTACAGGGGATACTCATAATTATTGTTCACACTATTCGCTTTCATAGTTCCTACAAAAAAACTGACTGGTATTAATAATTGTTATAAGTACCCCTTGTATATAAAATATTGTCTCGTGGCATCCGATACAGTTGCCCAAGATAAAATTACTTTTTACATAAAATACCAACCTTTATATATATTATTATTAATTTTCCAAGACTCCTAATACATGCCACTGTATTACGAAAACCAATCATGATAGGATCAGAAGGAGGAAATCTACAATTTACTAAAAAGTGTGATAAATTCGAATACCTGAATTATATGTAGTGCCATCTATTGTCAGTTTTTTTAACTGAAAACAAGCTTTTGTAGTGCAAATAAATTTTGACATAAAAAACCATTAAATAAACTGTTAGTTACGTATTTTAATTTAATTTTATTCTGTATTTCCTTGAACCTTGAAACTAGTTTACGATGCCTTATAAAAGCCAATAACGTTTATTGTAACTTCCATCCGATAATCCCAATATATATCTTAAAATAGAGTCTATTACAATATAGGCATAAAATTGGACAGTTTTAGTAAAATGAATACAAGAAAAAACTTTTTTTTCCATTTATTTAATACAAAAACAAGAATTCTCCATGTTATGTAGGTAGGACAGTGTGGGGTCGGTAAGGGGCAAGGAATCATGGCCGATTATATTCATAAAATTTCCAGTGGTGTACGGTTATAAACCTAATACAATATTTGCAGCTTAATGATTTAGCTCAATAATGTTATTTTTTAGTCTTTTATGTCAATAAGTCTTAATATGAAAGTACAAAATCATTTAATTGCAAATATTGTGCAGTATTATGCGTATCCTGAAAGTTTACAAATTCAAAATGCCCGCGTCTTAAGTGACAGTTCATACCTGCAGCCAATGCAGGTAGTAGAGGTAAATTTATACCACAGAACACTACACCCTTAACAGCTCTCTTATTGTTATAAAACATGGTACCTAAAAGCATAGCTTTTGCTTGTGCCACCTGTGCTGTGGTGTGGTGTACATCTACCATCAAGTTTTGTTTTAATACTCCGTCTCAATCGCGATTCTAGTATAGTTATGGCTTTTCCTCCCTCTCCAACCTCGTTTACTCTTTTAGAAATTTTTCTGTCAAAAAAGATACTTAATTAACTTGTTCTAGTAGTGTACCTTAACAATGCCCACCTCTGATCTAGTTAAAAATTCCATTATTATACCTTCAATGCCAAAAAATTATTAAATTAGTTACATTTATAAATAGAATTAAAAGTGGCAAATACATTTTATAAGTTCCGGATATTGACAAAGGCTAAAAGGGTAACCAACGCCCAAGGCCAAAAAAAAAGACAAATACATTTCTGCTTGAAAGACCTTATTATTCAGTGGCAGAATAGACTTTTGAGTTACCTACATCATTGGAATTCATTATTTATTATGGTGTACCATATTATAATAATATTATATTATAATATATCAAATTTGTATGTTATTTTATGTTTTGTATTGTTAGTATATAGTAGGTACATTCAGTTTTTTTATATTTTGTTGTGAATTTTTATCTTTATATTTTATATGTTTTTGAATTATGACGCTTTGTCTATAAAATTGTAAAATTTGTCATGACAATAAAGCTTATCTCTCTCTCTCAGTATTGTATAACCAATTTAAATCTCCTTAACCCCAAATCAAGGTGACTCCGTTTCAACGCATTCCGCTTATTCTAGTTAATTAATATTTAATGTTTATAAAAATTACAATTTATATATAAATAGTCAGATTTGTTTTCATATATATAGTTTTTTTTCCCAAAACATTCTACAATTTTGTCCTAGCTGTATATATTAACTTTTTTCTTTTTTGTATTCTTTAAAAAACCTTTACTCTTTATTCTTCTTTTTCATGTCTACTTCCTCATTTTTGACATCTACTTAATTTCTGATTATTGTTTATTTTGAATATTTGGCGATTATTATGATTTCATAAATTAATATTGTACTAAAAGTAGTAAAAGTAAATATAGAGAAAAATAATACTTAATCATATCTAAACTTAATCCGATCGTACCTACTTGATTTATTTATTGAAGTAGAAAATAAAAACAAGGATAGAACTTTCTAAAAAAATCCTCTGTATCAAATTTTATCGTATTTCTACATATTGAATTTCAATTCAAAATATTATTTTTCAAATATTTATCAAGACGTAGATGTAGGTAATTGTTTATAAGTTTCATTGAAGATGTAAACAAATTTATCACAGATACTTCTGACGGTAGTTATCTTCCAATATTTATTAAAACTTTTTTATTTAGATACAGAGACAACCCGAAAACAATTTCCAAATTATGTTTTGGTAAGTACCTATAACGTCAATCTATAATTGCTTAATCAATTTCGAAACAAAAAATAAATAATGCTATTGTTCGAAATTGTTAATCATCCTTATTGATACCAAACCTCCATGGATACTATTTGTTACAACACCATTAACTGTACAGGATGTCCTAAAGAAGTAACTCATTCGGCAGCTTAGACGTCTAGCCTCACAAGCAAGTTTTAGTGTATGTTTGGTTGCCTATATAAAAATAGTTTATTAACATAATAGGAATAATTAATGAATGATTTTGTATAAGTTTGATTGACTATACCTATTTTTTTGTTCGCGATTCAAACGTTTGTTTACAATAATTCTATCTGCTTTGTTGAAGTTTCAAATTTCGCCTATAGACAGCGTAGCTTGCACGGCAAACAAAAATAATTTATTTCTGTGATCGCAGTTTTCTTTTGACATTTGACATTTAAGAAAAATCAATTTTAGGAGTTAATTTTTATTTAAAATTCAGTTACATTTACATATGATTTAAAATACAGAGACAGTCAACATAAACAATTATAATATTATACTGTTTTTTACATAATGTTTACTTAAAATTCTGTCGAAACGTTGCTTGTTAGAATTATGGATGGTACTTCTAATAACGATAATTGTATGAAGGATCGGAGGCTCTGGATTGGAAATCTGGATCCTAAGGTTACTGAGTAAGTTTACTTTTTATGTATATTATAACATAATACTAAAACAGCTATAGCCTCAGATTCATTTGAAACTTTAAAAAGAATCGTAGTTCTCAGCCTTATTAATAGATCCAGGCATAATGGGATATTAGTATACTAGAAACCAACTTTATTGGTCAATAATAATGTTGTATTGTTTGATGCTTAAATATCATTTTAACTTACACATTGTTTTTATTTGTTGGTATCAACTTTTGAAACTTGTGCAAAAACATGGTACCATTGAAAAGTTTGACTTAATTTTGCACCGTAATGGACCATCAGCTGGACAACCGAGAGGATATGCATTTGTTACTTATGTACTCAATGAAAATGCCATTATTGCAAAGGAAATGTTGAATAATCAACTAGTTGGACAAAAAATCATCTCTGTTACATGGGCTCACAGTGTTAACAATGTAAGCAGCTCTTCCTTTGTGTATATTTTTAAACAAAGTAAAACATATATATTCTTTGAAATGTTTGTTTTTAGGAAGAAGTAGAAAAGCCTAAAGAGGATATAATTATACCAGCCCTAGCAATGTCATTAGCTGGTCAAAAAACTGACAGAATGTCACAAATTCAAGCAATAGAAGCCAAATTAAAATTAATGGAGAAGAAAAAAGAAGATGAATTAAAAATAAATGATACTGTTGCAACAAAACCACCAGTAATTCAGCAGTACCAACATAAAACTTTACATGGTATTAATACTGTAAACTCAAATAATAGTAATAATAAACAACGTTCTGTGACAAAAAGGGACAGGTACCAGAAACCTTATGCAAGAAATAAATTTGGGAGATAACTCCCATTATTTCTCAGTATGGTATGTTGTTAAAATTTACATAAGTCTTTCCTGAAAGATCATGGTATACAGATCAGGAAAAATGTTACTGTTTACTTACACATCTCTAAAACTTGGATATTATTAAAAAGAAATCGAATTAATGTTGAAGGGTCTCACTATTATTAGTAGGAAAGTGTCAATTACAATTGTCAACATTTTAGAAAAGTAGATACACATGTGACATTATTATGGTCTTTATCTGACTCCCTTTTATCTGTGAAATCTTCTCTAACATGTATCAATCGCCAAATTTCCATCCTATATAAATTTTTGTTGATGAAATCCGTTTCAAATATTTACACAAAAAAAGAGCTTCTCCATTTCAATGTAAATTATCTTTTTCTACAATTAAACTTATTGTATTTAAGATTCTTCTCATTTTATAATTAAAATCTAAACTGTGTGGTCCAATAAACATTATTGTACAGTTAGCTTTTGCCTTTTTCCCCTCTCTATTCAACGAACGAGCCACAGGATATATCCATCCATAAACCTCATCGGTATACCGGAGCGTGTGTGCCTGGCCTAATACTTCTATCATTTTTCTTTTTCAGTTATATTCACTGCATAATCTATTATTTTGTATGCATTTCTTATATCGCATCATATTCATACATCATTTATCAAGAATTTTAAATTATTATGCATTAGATTAAATATGTATTATTACACCATACATTGTTATTTCAAATGTATTATTAATTATTGTAAGATATTTATAATTAATATTTTCAAAGTACAAAGGAATGTTTGTGTTTACAATAAAAATGTATTTTAAAAAATTTTGGTTTTATTATCACTATCATTCAGTTTTTATTCAAAGTGTGTTTAGAAACTGTCTAGCGGAACAAGAAAAATATTCACCCTATAAAACAAAGCTATCGAAAAACTGTCATTTATATTTGAGTAACGTGCTTTTGGACGAGTAGACACTTCAGGGAGATCTGATGAATGAAAGATAATTACGATTGGAGATAAATGACCTCATTATTTTACTACCGTGTACAAAAGTGAGAGAGAAAGCTCAGGGCCAGAAAAATATCAACATTGATCAAGGCAAACATCTCTTAATATAGCAGGTCATGAAGAACCAGACCAACGTCAAATTATGACAGTATTCAGTACTATTTACAAAGAATATATATTTATCATTTACTGAAATTTTACGTTTTTTACTAGTTTAGTTTTTTTTAAATATGTGTACTATTAATAGATCTGGCGGAAGGCCTTACGGTTGTACAATGCCAGTTGGAAATGGTGTGTGTGGTGAAACAAAAACTTTGGATATTATAAATGAGTTTAAGAGGCTTTATGAAGAAAAAATGCATGAAATAGATAACTCTAGTTGTGGAGATTGTTTGCAGGTTATAATCTTTAAATTTAAAAATAAATACTGCTTAAATTAGCTCAAAGACAAGTCTAAATGTAGAAATATCCTTTAAGAAATACTCCTAAGTTTTCAATTTACTAGATATTGTCAAAATATTTTTATTTTTGTATGATCACCCAAACAATTATTTATGTTTTTAGGAAAAAATTAAGCTTCAACAAGACTGGATAGGTGATTTAACCGAACAAAATGAAATGCTCGTAAGAGCTGTAGAAGAATTGGAACAAGAAGCTACAGAAAGAGTTAAAATGTTAGAAGAGAAGCTACAAAGAAGTGCACAGTGTATTTGTGAGGTAAGATGTTACTTTTTAAATAATAATATTATGAATGGTTCACTAAGCAGAGAACTATTTTGGTAAGTAATAAATAAATATATGGATTTGTGGTAAAGTACCCAGTTTTTAATATAAGAATGTGTGTGAACAAGTTTCTAAAATATCCAGCACTTTTGTATATAGACGGAAGCAACCAATGCTGAAGGTTTGTACAAAACCTTGAGATTAAGAGTCAAAATAATAAGTACAAAGGCCTCAAAATGGTACAAATTTGGTTGTCATCATCGTAGTTGAATTTGAAATAAAATATTTTGATGCAATGTAAGTGGCCTATCAAAATTGGACTGCTACTAATTTTTAATTTACTTAGGTAATGAAGAAATACAGAGAACATGACTCAACTCAAGACATTTTGGAAGAACCAAGAAAAAGAATATTCAATTTAGAAAGTGATTTGAAGAATTTGTTGGAGCTAATGCGAAGAGTTAGAGATGAAAATGAATTGTCTTTGGGGGGCCTCACTTTTTATGAAATAACAAAGAAGGAGCTTTTAGGTGACAGAGTTGAAGGAAAGCTTTTAAATGGGTAAGTTTTATTCAGGGGGCAAACCGCTGGTTCATTGCAGTTCTTGCACAACCACAATTTGTATAGTTACCCCAAAATTTAACCTACATAAAAAATGTTTTTTCTCTATTTTATGTCAATTGCAGTTTCTTTGACAAATGAAAATATGGTTTTAAGCTATGCTGTGAAAATATTTTAAATCTTCAAAATGTTTATTGGTCAATTATGTACTAAAGAAATAGCAGGCATTAGTGGGCATTACTGAGGAATTAGTTGACATTATTGAATTAAAATTATTAAGAGTAATGCCCAAATTGGGCATTGATTGTACACAATTTGGGTCAGCTGTTTACCCCTCGATTTCATTTGATTTAAAACTTGAAAAGGTTTGAAGTAGATTCACATACACAAAGGAATATTTGTATTCATCGACAAATGGAATTAAATATATTTTATAACACATTAATTCTAACTTTTTTAGGTATGTACAGAGCGATTCAAAAAAGGTAGGCAAATATACAATATATGCTTTACCTGCAAATAATAATTGCTTTATTAACATTGTTATGGTTTAGGTTTTACTTGCTTATTTGAAATAAATACATAATGCTTTTAATACTGCTTTATTCACTGAAAAATTATGATAATTTTAAACAGAATTGTATCAAAAATACTGACCATTATGTCATTTGATTATCGTAGTCGCAACAGCGGAGGTATGTTAACAGTAGCTCTGTTTCACTCAAAATATCATTTTCATATCATGATTCTCGGTTATTCGGATTCACATACCGCTTTCCAAGCATTTTTAATCTTTTACAGCGTTGCCACCAGTATTTAATGATATAAAAATATATTTTTACTGATTAGGTTTGTTCGTAGAGCAATCACAAACGGTTGGAAATTGGACGACTCATGCGCAGAGCCTCTCGCTGTGAATGATTGCTCTACGAACAAACCTATTATTTGCTCATTTTTCTTATCACATTCTATGAATTGGTACAGTAATTATGGATGCCCGGGAGCAAGTTTTTATTTACCAGTTCATTTGAGAATGCAAGCAGGTTTAAAAATTTGCATCCTTTCCTTGTTGAAAAACTATGGAGTTTTTCGAGAAGGGGAAGCAAATCCCAGCTTGCATTCACAAGTGCATTGGAAAATTAATTCCACGGTAGGGAGTGGGATTCCGAATAATTACACAATTAATCAATTCACGATTAGTCCCGGTATGGCTAGATCGATTTTGATGAATTGAGTGAGTACTTGGATGGTTTAAATTCAGATTTGTTCCTGGTAGGTGGCGCTACAATCGGGTTTACACTGAGCTCTTCCTAAACGACCAGACTGATTTTGATGACATTTTTGTTTTGATGACATTTTGAGTTATCTCGTGGATGGTTTAGATTCGCAATTAGTCCCGGTAGGTGGCGCTGCGATCGGGTCCAAACTGAACTATTTCTAAACGCCTGTACCGATTAGCAGGCAAATAAAGGTTCCTTTTTACCCTGAAACAGACTGATTTATTTATACCATTACTGATAAATTCAATATCATAAGGATTATACAGAATTTTTTCAATTTATTTACAGGCTGACCAGAGGAATAAAGAACAAGACAGGTATTTAACGAAATTATCTAGTAGGGGTAGTTTTATGAAAAAAATATTATTATTTGCAGTACTATACAATGTTTAGAATCAAAAGTTGAGGACTGCGTGAGGATGTCGAGGGATTTGAAAGTTAAACAAGACGAATGTGAAAATTTACAAAAGGTAAATATTCTATATATGGATGACGATAACATTTCTACGAGGGAGTTAATTTGTTTTTAAAAACTTTCATCGACCAGGGGCGTGTACGATAAAAATTTTTCTAAAGGATCAATTTATTTGTGAAAATTTTTTTATCATGGGCGAACGATAAAATTTTCAAAGAGGGTTAATTGGTTTGAAAAATTTACAGTTAGTGTCCATATGGGTACGATAAAAATTTTGAAAGGTGTTAAGTTATTTGCAAACATTTACATCATTTTACTTATAAAAGTTTCTATATTATGGACGTACGATAAACTTTTTAAAGGGGGTTATTTGGTTTACAAAAACTTCCATTTAGACCATGGGCGTACGATGAAATTGTAAAGGGGGTTAATTGGTTTGCAAATACAGGGTGTCCACTATAAAGTAACACATTTTGACGGCTTATTACTCGAGAATGGAAAAATATATCGACGTGCAGTTTTCGCTAAACTTATTATATTTGCATTAAATTTTTATTGACATAGTTGCCAAATGTATATTTTTTCCCAAAAGCGCCGAAAAAAAATGACCATTTTTGAAACGAAATTATCGGTTTATTTTAAATACAACACCCTATATTTTTTAATACCTACCGTCTGAAAGTCCCTTTCTTCCCCTTTCCAAAAATGTAAAATATAATAAGCCGTCAAAATGTGTTACTTTATAGTGGGACACCCTGTATTTTCATTTAAACATCATGAGCGTACGATAAATTTTTTAAAGGGGTTCATTTATATCTTTCGGTAATCCGACTTTGAGCAAACAGTTCTATGGATGAAAATTCCAATAATCCAATATCTTTTACGATTGTTAGCTTCTAGGATTTCGCGTATCGATTTTTTAACAGTTTCTTAAACCCTAATCATGAAGATTTAAAAAAAATAATCGGTTTGTAATGAATTTCTTGCTGTGGAATCGGAATATAGTGAAAGCCGTTTTAGGTAAAATATACAATCAAATGTCTTAACATTAATTTAATATTTTTCTTTTTTAGAATATGATCGATATGCGGCAAGCTTTAACCGAAGAAGTAGCCTCTAAACACGATACTATACTTAAATTGAAACGCGAATGCCAAGAACTTGAAGACAGATGCATTCAAGCCGACAAACAAACTGCCTTCAGAGATGATATCATCAAAGAGTTGAGAAAAGAAATCAAACAGCTCAAGCAGCAGGTAAAATATTATTTTTTCCTTACCTGTCTATATTTCATGTAAATTCCTTTTTTTTCCTAGATATCCTACCCCGAAAAACCTTATCCCAAAAATTCCCATTCGAACGATATGTTACGAAAAGAAGTAAACGGCGAACAAGTACTGATTATAAATCATACAAAAAAAATTGTTCAGTCCGGAAAATCAACTGTCATTTATTTGCGTCATGATGCTAATGATGATCAGTTGAAAAAATCCGAAACGGTTGTCAATGAACACATAGCGAATTGTTCAAAATGTAGGTTGAAATTCGAAAACAACTCCAAAGATAAAATTGACAAAGATCGTACGTTGTTTTTGTGTAAATCAGAGAATGACTTGACAAAATGTCAAACTTTATTAAAACAAATTAAAGAGAGATCGAAAATGACGGTGTCGAATGCTTTAGTGAACAGAAGGAACACATTTGTGGGCACTTCTAAAGATCCGTTAGAATCGGAAGATGAAGATTGTTTAAAGCGTCGAAACGTTTGCGTACCGAAACATATTCCTGTTAGAATGTATGTTAATAATCTGGAGTTCAATAAAAAGAAGTACAACAATTAAAAATACATGGTTTTGAATTAGAAAAAGAAAAGCATATTTTAAATTTTCGCTGTGTAAATGATACATTTTTAGGAAAATGATATTTTGAAAGAAGATTCTATCAAATTAAGGGAAAAAATTGTTACATTGGTAAGAATTATCTTTAGTTTCAGTAAGGTAGTATTTCTATTTTCGGTTATACCAGACGTTTATTATTTTCTTTTTAATGGGACAAGCTGTATACTTTTTTTATTTTAGGAACATTTACAGTTTTACAATTTTTTTTAAATGCTTAGCTTTACCATCACGTGACTGTTACGTCAGCAACAATATTCATATGAATCAAATCAAAACTTCTGTCAACTCAATAGAAATAATCGCTATGACTATTATTCCAAAGGTCGGCCTTTTACTACGGCAAATTTAAAGAAACTATTACGAATGTCTTTTAGTTGGACTTGTGAAGAAGACAATTGATCCTACGTTATTATGTTTGATTTATATGGATAGAATAAGATGGTATGTAGAAAATATATGTTGCATAATTCATAGATTGGGTCACGTGATGGTAAAGCTCCACCGTTTCTACTGTGCCTATTTTTCTACCTCAGACCTACTTTCGACAAGTGCCGCTAGATCTTATTACAATGCAAAACCAATTCTCTATCTTTCTAATCAGAAGTTTATCTGCCGCATCCCTGTATAGTCAGTCATTTTTACGGGACAGCCTGTATACATAGTGAAAAAAGTGTAGTTTAAATTTTAAAAAAATATTTATCACGAACGACTAAAATTGATTAAAACAACGTAAATATCCTGAAATAGTAAAATATACCAGATGTCCCCTTAAAAAAATTTATCTTCATACAATTTCAATTCTTTAAATCTTTCTAATTAACGGTTTATCTGCCGCACCCCGTATATTCGGTAATCTCCACTTTCGCCTTAACATTTTTAGATTTTTCGATTCTTCTCACTATTTGAAGCCTTCAGATATCTCTTATTAATAAAATTTCAGGAAACCGATTTAGAATTGATAAAATACGAAATTCAATTGTCGCTGGAATGTCTCGACCAAAAAATGAAAGAAGCCACCGAAACATCCCAAACAATGAACGTCGAATACATTCAACAACAATTAAACGTGTTAAATAAATCGTCTGTAGTAAATTTATATAGTTTTATGGAAAACGAGATTATTCAATTGAACAAATTAATCGATATCAAACACAATCAGTTGCAAGAGATTTTTCTTTTGAATAAAATATTAATTAAGAGACTGTTTGAAGTTGATGTCGAACTGAAATATTTGGAAGAAAGAGCTGATTCGGCTGTAAGAACTGGAGAAATAATCATTTTAATTAGCAATATCAAACTTAACTTGAGTCTGATCAAACGGTGCACTTTCTTGCTTATACGGTGGCGGTTCGATACAAAAAAATTCACTTCACAAGATTTGCTAATTAATGTGAATTTCATTGGTATAGGGAAATACTATTGGGTCTTAGAAACTTGATAATTTTTTTGTAAGGTCATAACTAACGATTCTCCCCGTATATATTTTTGGTATTTGGTAAAATTTTTAATATTGTCACTTTTTATTTAGTGCAAAATCAATGAAGTAAATGTTAGAACAAAAATTAAAGAAGAAAGAAAATTTTAGAGAAGTTGTATTCAGTTTCAAAAATAAAGTCAAAGTTAAAATTTCGTTTTGTTATTAATTTTTAACGAAAAAAGAATCAGCCACAGTCTGTAATGCATTTTACATTATTTTTACAGTTCATTAGTTGTTTAGAAAATGGAAATCGTTTGCTCGAGTCAGAGGTATATACAATTTTCTTTTTTATTTAAAAATATTATTAGAATTAATATTTTTAGAACCTCTCTTTGAAAAAAGACAAAGACACTTTAGAAAAAGGAAATTTGGCTATAGAAGAAAAGCTGAGGGAAACAAAATTTCAAGTTCAGAATTTAGAAAAGGAATTCAATAATTTTGTATGTATTTTTCACTAATAGGGGAGGTTAAGATAAATAAAATTAGAAAATAATAAAAATGTTGACAAAATAATAAATCCTTATATCAAATTATTTGGGAAAGAGAGGGGCTCATCATTTTGTTAAAGTCGATTATACAAGGGAGGTTAAAATGGTTAAAAGTGTGGTTATATTTGAATATTATTTGAGTTATTTCAGTTGTCAGAAGTTTGTCATTGATTGTAAGAGATATATACCAGAGAAAATGATCTATACAAGGCAAATGTTGCCAACTTAACGAATATAAAGTGACAGATAAAGATAGGGTACATAAAAGTTATTTTTTCGTAAAATTTTCGGTTTTATTTATTTATTTTGGCCGTCTTTACCAGCCATATTATATATACTCAAAAAAGGTCTTTTTAGTTGACAGTTGA
Source organism: Lochmaea capreae (assembly GCA_949126875.1). Lineage (NCBI taxonomy): Eukaryota > Metazoa > Arthropoda > Insecta > Coleoptera > Chrysomelidae > Lochmaea > Lochmaea capreae. Next base: position 5,296,107 of record OX421400.1, read on the forward strand.
CAAAAAAATATGAATGTCAGATGTCATATACGAATCATCCAGGCAAGACATAGATAGAGGAACAAAAAAAACAATGTTGAACAATAATAATACCTGAATGATACTTATATGAGTTGACAGTTGACATTACTATTATTTATGTCAACTGTAGGATGTAAAAAACCCTAAATTAAAATGACCTCCATACTTTTAGGCTAAAATATGGTAAAGGCGCTCAAACGAGATTGGATGAAAAAATATTTTTGTACTATCTACCAGTATCTGTCATTTTTTAGTCGTTGGGCTTTAGGTTGGCTGCACTTGTCTTGCATAGAATTCGTCTTTAAGAGAATTTTCGTTATTTTTGAATCTAGCTGCAAGAAAAACAGCAATTAAAAGAAAAATACAAGAAAACTGCACAACAAGGTTTGTGTATAGCAGAACAATGCCATAATATTAATTGTGAAAATAAGAATTTGAAAGAACAGACCGAAAAACTAAAAGTAGAATTAGAAAAATGCATAATCGATAAAGTAAGATGGTAGAAAACATATATTTAAAAAAACACATATTTTAACGCGATTATCATTTAGTGTAGGTTAGTGGAACAAATGAACCAATTGAGCAGAGATTTTAATAAGGTAAAACGATTTTTTACATTTTTATTTTGGCCGGATTGAAATACAGGGTGATCAGCTTATACTCCGAAGTTTAATAACTCCATTGCCTTGAGAGATAGGAAAAAAAAGATAAAAAATAAAATGAAAACAGAATATCAAATTAATGGTTTTTTAAAAGGAACTATATATTAAAATGAATTCTATTTATTTAATTATCCTTATTACAGCAATTAGGGTTTACAAGGTACTTTTAGTCACTTTTATGTACAAATCTTCATGAAATCATCACCCTGTATTATTTAAAATCAACATTTGAAGTCAAACTTTTGAGGCAAACGGATTTTCATGCTACTCTAGTTTTATTACAATTTATCCCGTTTCTCAAAACTATTAGGTTGTATACAGTATTTTAAATGGAACACTCTGTATTTTAAATCATCTTCAAAAACCACTTACTGGTTCTACATTTATATTACAGGAAAAATGCGATTGTAAAAAAGACGAAAAATTGTCCGAAAATTTGTTGGCTTTGAAAGAAGAGGTAGGTACCTTTTACTTCCAAACTATTTACTTCTTTTTAACGTGCAATTTTTTGTAGAACAGATCTTTAATGCAAACTATTGGCAATCAAAGAAATAAAATAGATATTACCTCATATGTAAGTCAATACAAACTATTTGTTATTCCAATAAATTAAAATTTTCTATTATAAGGACAGTTTTTAAAAATCATCATGACATTAAATTATCCTTCAACGAAAAACATGATGGAAATGATCCATCAGTTATGAAAGCTGTTTTTCTTTCAATTTGGTCACCTCCCTGTCTCTTGAAGAGATATGGTGGGCCCTTTCTGCACTTTAAGTGAAATTTGCTAAGAACCAAATTTATTTCCATAAAATATAAAAATTATACAACGTAAAGGTGTATACTTTTTCTAAATTCCATGTGGAGAGAGTGATTATTAATCCCATTGATGGCGAACGCCGGGCAAATATATTTAATAAATACCATGCTAATAATATTTATAAAATTTACCGTTAGTTCTGCAAGTAGCTATGATAAAAAAGACACAGCACAAGTCACGGCGCCACTGGCGATGTTAACTAATGCTGTAAATCATTTTAACGACACAGTGGACCGCATAAATTTCTAACCGATCTAGCTGGTATTTAATATTATTTTTTTATTGTTTATATATTAAGTATAATTGAGAAAAATTGACTTTAGATTTTCAATTATGCCTTTCTCAGTTTAAATGAGACTTTATGGGACTCCCCACACCCCCATTTCGAGCTCACTGAATGAGTTCTCGGATATTCCGATTCACATACCACACTCCATGATTTTTTTAATTTCACGAGCATCCTAACTTCCTTCATACGTCTCCTAATTATTCTTTATCGTATGCTATGAAGTTCAATATAATTGATTGATGTCACTTGCATTATATTTAGAAGGGTCCATAATTTCAAAGGGGGTCTTGTGGGTGCTTTTTGGTACCTAAATTACAAACCAAACGGCATCAACTGTTTCGATTTTGTTTCTGTTGAAGGGTAGTTTTACAATTTTGCCAAATATTCTGATATATTTTTGTAATCGACATATCGCCCTTTCTTCCTTTTCCTTTCTGTTCAGTGGAAAAAAGGTATACAGAAATACAGTTTACTGTTATCTCTCTATAGATTACTCAAGAGGAGGTAGAAAAATTTAATAAAACCATAGATGAACTTCGTAATACTTTAGAAGAAAGTAGAAGACTCCAAGAAGTCGAAGAAAAGGTTCGTTTTTTATTAAATTAATTATCCCAGTTTAAAATTTTGATTTTTAGGAAAAATGTTCGGAAATATGTGGCTTAAATGAGAAAATCAAAGATTTAAAAGAGTGTTTATGTGAGGCTAATGAAAAAATAAAAGTAAGAATACTTGATATTTTTTATTATTGACTTTAAGCAATTTGTTTTGGAATTTAATCAATAACATTTTTTTCTCGCCCTGTATAACTGAGAAAAATGTTTAATGTTATTGGGTACAAAGTTTTCTAAATTTCAAACAACACATTTCTATCTTATTTTGTTTAAAATTGACAGTTTCAACTATAGAGACAAAATTCTTGAGACTAATTCATCAAATTTTTCCAAATAATTTACAAATTCAGTCCTGCACACTGTATAACAATAAATTATTTTTTATTCTAGGAAAAATCTGCTCAAACGTTCACTTTCAACCAACGTATCAAAGAACTAGAACATTGTTTATGTGATGCCAATGAAAAAGCAAAAGTATGTTGAGCTCACTATTTTATTTTTGGTAAAAATTGAGATTACGTAACAATTTTTTATTATTTTCAGTTGAAATATTCGGAAAATATTATTTTAACCAATAAAATTAAAGAGCTGGAATGTTGCCTGTGTGATGCTAATGAACAAAAAAAGGTGAACATGAACTGATAAAAATAATTCTTTTATTCCCATCAATTTATTAAAGAATTACGAAATAATTGAAATTTAATCGATTTATTTTAGATGAACAAGGAAGAAATTGACGTTTTAAAAAATAAACTCAAAAAATTAGAACAGCTAGAACCCTGCCATCAAAAAAATTTGGAAGTAATGCTATTTTTTTTAAATAAAAAAACTATTTAACAAATTTAAAACATTTTCAGAGTAATCAAGAATGTGAAGGTTTGAGAGAAAGAATAAAAGAATTAGAACTTTGCATATGTGATGTAAAGGGAAAAGTGAAAGTACGTAAACAATATTATATCAGATACAGGGTGTAACAAAAATTATACCACAAAATCAAGGGTCATAAATACTTTTTTTACACCCTTAATAACTCACAGTACAATAAGAAATTTTATTGAAAACACAAAACGTAATTTTTGCTATTTTGTTTCAGTTGTGTAAGTTATGCAAACATAGTCTACGAGTAGGTTTTTGTGATAATACTGAGGTAAGTGATAAAAATACAAGTAAATTGTCTATCACAAGTAAAATACCAAGACATTTAAAATTTTTATTCCAATTTATCATGTTTTTAAAAATGATTTTGATATTTTTGATAAAAAATACAAAAACAGCACGGCACTGCTACTGGAGGCATTAGATGTTGGCTTCAAATGAATTGTATGTTTGTTACTTAGCTAGTCTGTTTAATAATCCAAGATTATAATGCAGAAACTACAAAAAATCTCATAAATGTACTTGTAACTTGGGAACAATGCTTATGAATAAATAAATCCGTACTAAACAGTGCTTTTTAAAAGAATATGAAATATATAATCGAAATTTTGTAGTTCGTATTGGTAATATTGATATTAAACTTATAAAAGTAGCAAGCACATCTACGTAACTGAATTCATCTTCATGGTAATCGTAGTTACTTAATCCTAATTTATATTCCATGACGTTATTGTATTTTTGTTGGAACTAGATCTGTACCGGGTGGACATACTGAAAATCACAATATAATCTGAGAAATAAAAACTTTTAATAATTGTACCTTTTTGCTCTGAACTAATTTGTAGAAAATCTTCAGCTATCAATAATTTTCAAATAGACTATAACCCCTGATGATCGAGACATACATTTTCTGCATTTCCTCATCCACATACCTATCTTTTTGATAAGATTTAATTGGTAAAAAAATCTTTTTTGACTGCAACTATCAATAATTTTCAAATGGACCATAACTCTTGATGACCGAGACATACATTCTCCGCATTTTCCCATGCCACATACCATACACCAAATTATATTTGATGCATTGATATCTATATGCATTTCTAAAAATACTTCGAGAAATCGAATGGTCTATTTTAAGCCCCCCGGAATGTAGACTATAAAACCATTTAAATAACGTTTTCGTTTGTAGGTTCAAACGGAAGTTGGCGAAGCCAGCGACGAACAAATCCAAAAGGTAAACAAATAGAAAATAAAACCTAAATGTTTTTTGTTCTAATTGAACGTGTATTTTAGTTGATCGAAAGAGATGAACTTATTAAATTTCAAGCGGAAACGTTGAGAATGTTACAGCAAGAGCTGCAGACTTTTCAGGAAAGAGAACGTTGCAATGACGTTCAATGTTTGGAAAGTCAAATAGTTTCTTTAAAAGATAAGTTGAATCGCAGTGAAAAGAAAGTGGATGAATTAGATGTGGCGGTAAGAAAAATTTAAAAAAAAATCTATTGTTTGTCTGACTTTATTTTTAAACAGTTGAAAAATAAAGAAGACATAATAAAATCTCAAAAAGAAGCACTGAATTACATCGAAAAAGAATTGGATATTGCGAGAAGGAAAGATGCGGAATTGCGGAATGAAAATCAACAACAATGTTTGTGTATTCACCAATTAAAAAATAGGATAAGTGAGTTAGAGACATCGACTTTGGATGCGGAAAGAAGAGCGAGCAATTTGCAAATAGCTGTAAGTACATTTTTCATAAAATAGTAACACTGTCACGTGACTTTATCGTTAATATTATCAAACATATATTTTTTTTAGTTTATCTTCTGCTATCAAAAGAAAACACACGTAATAACATGCGATAGCGGTTGTCTTAATAACTAAAAGTTTGGTTTTGAGTTGTCACTTGTCACCGATCGTGCAAAATTTTAATTTGACGTTAGTGGATTTTGAGGATATACAGTGTGACCCATTTTGTTTGGAAGCACCCCTATAAAATCCGCATTTTTCAACCGATTTTGATTTAGTCTTTTTTGTTAGATTCAGCATCAAAAACAGAATTTGAGCACAAATTTTCATACCATAATAGCTATTTTCAAGGCCCTCTACGTTAATTTTTCTATGCCAAAAAAGACGAAAGTATATTAGGCATTTTTTTTTTCTCAAATATGACTACACCACTGGATTCGGAATCATCACAAATGTAAACTATCAAAATTTTATAAAAAAAGTTTTATTAACAACAAAGTTATTACTACATGAATTTGGAAAAAGTTGTTTTTTAATCAATTTTTTACTAAGAATGTAGACACATTTTAAAAATGGCAACATGGTAAACAAAAACTAGGACTCAAACATATTGCACAGTTAAAATTCGAAGCCGAAATTTTAAAAGACAGGATAATAGGTCCATTCTTTTTTGAGGGTAACATGAATGCCAATAACTTCATGGAATTCTTGGAAGGTGAGTTATCCGCAGTGATTGACGAACTGCCTCTAACAGAAAGAAGAAATTTGATATTTCAGTTAGATGGTTGTTCTGTACACTATTCTAGGATTGTCAGGCAGTGGGTTAACGAAAAATTTCCAAATGGTTGGATAGGTCGCGGTAGCGAGTTAATCGAATGGCCTTCTAGATCGCCCGATTTAACTATATTGGATTTTTATCTGTGAGGTCTCTTGACACTAAAAGTGTATAAGACACGTCCAAGGAATAGAGCAGAACTGTGTGACAGAATACGACAGGCGTGTGCAGGAATAACGCCACATGAAATAAAAAAGCGCTAAGACATAGTCGCAAACGATACGAGAAATGTGTGGAAATTAACGGAGGTCTAGTCGAGGCTACAAAAATGTAGAATTAAATTATTATTAAGTAGTTTAATAATCAAAATATATTATTTGGTGTTAATTTGTATTTTCGTCACATCAGCACAATTTTACATTACTCTAAGAAGCTATAACTCCAGAACGGGTTAAGGTATCGGCTTCGAATTTTTACAGTGCAATATGTTTGAGTCCTAGTTTTTGTTTACCATGTTGCCATTTTTAAAATGTGTCTACATTCTTAGTAAAAAATTAATCAAAAACCAACTTTTTCCAAATTCATGTAGTAATAACTTTGTTGTAAATAAAACTTTTTTTATAAAATTTTGATAGTTTACATTTGTCATGATTCTGAATCCAGTGGTGTAGTCATATTTGAGAAAAAAAAATGCCTAATATACTTTCGTCTTTTTTGGCAAAGAAAAATTAACGTAGAGGGCCTTGAAAATAGCTATTATGGTATGAAAATTTGTGCTCAAATTCTGTTTTTGATACTGAATCTAACAAAAAAGACTAAATCAAAATCGGTTGAAAAATGCGGATTTAATAGGGGTGCTTCCAAACAAAATGGGTCACACTGTATGAGTTTTAGCGGCGGCTTCTTTTTGAATTGAAGTGTATTCAATTGTTAAAATTTAAGAGCTTTACTAGCTTATTTATTTAATTTTATATACACTATCCGTCAAAAAAAATCCGGCCACTAAAAATTTGCCATATTTTCAAAAGTGGCTATCTTCTGAAATAATAATTTGATTTTTATTATTTTTTGTGTGAATTGTAGGCAATTCTTTTGCAGTGACTTTCAGGGTCCAACCCTTCCTCGAACTCGCCCATCAGGACATTTAATTTAATTCCATCTAATTCACAAAAGTAACTACTCAGCCAAGTTCGAATTCTACGGGAATTATTTCATTCGGATGTCATGTTTTTGTTTAATTTGACTGAGCTAAAAGACGTTGATGACGTATAAGTCACGTGACGGTGAAGATTCAGCGTTTCTACTGTAACGGGTGATCAAATAATGGAGGCTGTTTCTCAGAAACTTGTCGGAGGGAAAAACGGGTATAATGAAAACTTTTATAAAAAAAATGTATGGATATCTATTTCAAGTTCGTGACTTTGTCGCTAGGGCGTAGCAAAACGTTTATCTATATCTTGAAATAAACTGAAGGGGGCGCCTTTAACTTCGGTTTGAAAAATTAGGAATAAATCAAAAACCGCTTATCCGATCTTGAAATTCAAAAGCTCGTTGGGAAGAGGACACGTTTTTTCATTGATTGATATATTATGACAAGTTTAATTTTTAAGCCTTTGGCATATTTTTCAGAAAAACCAATTTTGAAATTTTATTTTTTGGAATCAATTTCCCATAGCTGTTATCATAATACCAGTTTTCTCCTTAGTTAAAGACTAATTTCAGTTATACAACCAAAGTTCTACTTTATTTACTCACCCGTTACAAACTTGCGAATTTCACTGCTTATATTTTTCACGCTTTTCTTTGCTTCAGCAGAATTTTAAATTTTCAGTTTACGATGCCTTACTGTTATTTGTTTTTAATAAACATTTTATTTTAAATTCATTTTAATATTTCTTGATTTAAATGCTTAATTTCTTCATCGAATAGGTGGACTTGTATACAAATACTATCAACGTATTAGAAACGACAGAAGAAAAGTACAAATTAGAGGTAAGTTGTATATAAAATTGCGAAAATCTAATCTATTTTTAATTAACTTTTCAAAATTTAACTACTCACCTCGATAATTACATCTTAGCATTACCACGTGATTCACCCATTAAATATTCAAAATAAAAATATCCATATATCCATATTTTAAAATATGAAAATTACTATTTATATACAGGGGGCTTCAGATTTGTATTCCCACCACAAGAATCTCTAGAATTTAAGAAACATTCATTGGAATAATTCTTTACACATAAAATATCCTATAACATATTCAAATTTTGATTACAACGTTTCGTTTTTCCTAGACCATCAACAAAAATTTTTTCAAAGCAGTCCTTCAACTTTTATTTATTTTTCCCATTGTCCAGCAAACCTGCTTGCGGAGGATTAAATTATATTGATTTTTTTGTTGTTTAGATTGAAAATCAACGCACAACAATAAACAATCTTCAAGAAGTTTTGGTAACAACAAAAAACGAACTAGATTGTGCCAAACAAAAATACAATGATAGTGTGAGTGTCGGCTGGACTTCAAGATGGTTCGGCATGCCTGATTCGAAACCAACGAACAATAACCAAAAACCAGTGCATGACATTTGATGTGACGTGCTGTTTCGTTATTTTTTAAGTATTTATTAACAGTTAGTATTAAAAACAAGTGTTGTCGTATTAACAGCAATATTTGTGGATTGGCTTCTTGTTGCATTTGAAAAGAGCTTTAATTTAAAGAATTTTGTTATAAGTATAGGTCTTGCAAGATTTATAGTGTCAAATTTCTTATTTTCTTTTTCTGTTGATCTTTTTGTTTGTTGTATGTGGAAGTATTTTCCAATTTGTTGATTTACCATTCAATTCAATTGATCCAAATTGACAGGAAAGTGGGGGACTCTTAAAAATGTTGAAATCCACCAGGCAAATAAAATATATTAAAATTTTCTTCTTCCTCTAACGCCAGAGTTATAATCCATAATTCACTATTAATTTGCCCACATAGGGCTCCAATTTATAACTAATAAATTCCTAAAGCTAGAGCACTCCATCTCAGGGAGTAGAATTCGGCACCAATTAAACGATCTTACACGTTATCGCTGGAGCTCGTGCTTATTACTTTATCTGGTCATGAACTTGCCTTATTTCTGCTTCCTCCTGTCCATTTCTTGTAAAAGAAATTTTAAATTGATACTTAATAAGTTTATAATTAACATTTATTTTAAGTGCAATATTAATTTTTCAGTATTCGGTGTACTTACCTTTTTTTTATTTATTTATAATATATTTGTTGTTTATTAATATTCCTTGGTTTTTTTTTTATTTCTTTTCGCATGTTAGTTGAATCCTGTAGTTGTAAAGCATGTAAGTAAACTATTATTATTATTAAACGTTTTCTTATATACCTAATGTTGTATTTTGTAGGTCAACTGTCAACAAAAACTTCTGGCTATGTTTCTTGAAATAATAACTGAAAACGAAACCGAAAAATATCATTTAAAACAACAGGTAAAACTTAATTTTGTAAATACTGTGCTAGGGCGATATAATTTATTCATCCCATAAGCGCCCCAAGATTTTCTCATACAACGCAAAACTCCAAACGTAGGAGAAATAATTTCATAGTGCTGGAAAACGGTAATGCACGGTGAAATTTAGTTTTCTATCTTAATAATTATAGTAAACGATGAAATATAACAATTTAATTTGTTCAAATCTTCTTTATATTAGAACTACGTTCAATATATATTCGTGACGTGTTTGACTCGTTTTTTTAAAGCTACTGTGTTAGCGAAACGCGTCACAAATATATATTGAACGTAGTTCTAATATAATGAAGATTTGAACAAATTAAATTGTCTGATTTCATCGTTTAGTTTGGATCTTCATCAAGCAAAAGCCTCATATATTCAATAATTATTGTAATTTCAATAATCTTGCTCCAGTTCTTACCTACTCTTACTGCGGTTCTCACTTGATCAAAAAGAATAAAGTAAAGTCCATTTTCCACGGTGCGAGTTGACGCTGCAACTCGAAAAAGTTGCATGCAAATTGGCGTTTTTTTTCGTTGGGCGCGTCGGTCCAGAACTGCCAATTTTTTAACGAAGCTGGCAACACGTATCATGTCCCCTATGCCTTGATTAGTCGCAACGTGGAAAATATACTCAACTTAAAATAAATGATGTTATTTTTGTTCCAGCTTGACCTAATCAATGACAGTTACGATAAACTACAAGAACTGAATTTCAACGTAGAACTAGAACATTGCAACAGTCTTCAAGATGTCGATGGTTTAGATCATCAACTTTTTAAGTATCACACTTTATTAAAAAATTCAGAGGTATAATAAACATCTGCTTTGATCTTATCTGCTAGTGCATGCTTCTACTTGATTGAATCAAATTTAAAACTTTTATTATTAAAACGATGTTGCAATTATTTCAGGATGAATTACAACAATGCAAATGTCATTTAAAAAAATTAATAAAGCAGAAGAAAAACTTCGAAGAAGTAATTCAGTATTTCAAGCAGGAAATGACTATGATGGCGGAACAACTGGAAAATTTGCAAGGTTTATTGGTGAGTGTTTAGAAACTATATATTGAGTCAACCAAGTTATTGTTTGTTGTGTAATTATAGATTGTTTTAAATCCGGTGCAAAGTAAACGCCTGACACCAGAGTTTATTCGTAACTACCCCAAGCAAAAAAAGGGAGCACAAGCGGTAATATACGTATATACAAAGGCGTAGCCAGGATTTATAACAGGGGGCGCAAAATGGTCCATGGTCGTCCAAAATGTTAAATTTTAGGATAAAAAGAAAAGGCAAATGAAATGAAAACTTTGAGATTTTAATTATACTTAAATTAAACTAATAACATTTTTCTTGGGTTTAAACTAAATTCATCCAAAACTTTCTTCACTATGCTTCAAAAATTTTCGATGCACACTCATCAAACACAACCCAGTGAGTCTGTCATCACTCATTGTACTCCTGAGCCAGGTTTTTACCCTTCGTAGGGTACTGAACGATCTTTTGGTAGCAGTAGTGGATGGGAAAGCACTTAATATTAGCAGGGCATGCCTTGTTGAGGGGAAAAAAACATTAGCTTTCTCCAAAGTTGCAGCCACTTCAATGTCCTTTAATTTGTCTTCTGCTAAATTCTTTTTCTTCCACATATTGCATTATTTTTGAAATCTTTTGAAGCCATTTTGAGCATGCTTGAAGGATGAAGATAAGTTAAAGCAAAAGCAGGTGTATTTTCGTTGGAGAATCTAGCATCCAAAGACGAAGTTAAAGAATCAAGATAGGGGATGATTATTGACCGCTTCCAGTATTCAACTGCAGACTCAGATGATGGATTACTTCTGTGTACTTGCTTTTGAGTAACTCGTGGTACCGACAACTCAACACCTACTTTCTCTGCGATATCAAGTGATTTTTAAATAAATCATAAGAAACATTTTCGACATCTTGTCGATCTTCTTTGATTGCATCTAGACAACGGGTTCCAAAATAGCAGAGTATCTTGCAATTATGTTTAAGCCTAAGACTAATATTGGTTTAGTAACTGCACAGTGCAATTGGTAGTCAGATTTTCTTGTTGCATAGTTTCATTCGACAGATAGATGTTCTAGTGCTTTAAGAATGTCAGTGAAGCTAGGGGGGGGGGGCAGTTGCCTACGCCCATGTGTATATACATACACTCAGTGAGTGTCATATATTGGCTCGCTCGTCTCGCGAAATCCAAAGCTACCATTGACAGAACTATATATGCAAACGTAACACAGTTAAACATGCACTGACACGATCGACTCCGTAGACTTTTGGCAGTGCAGTGAGTACAGACGCAGTTGTGTTGCGTTTAGAATAATATGTGTTTACAATCTCGAATTATTTCCTAGTACCATTTTCGATCTGACTACCCGTTAGAATAAACGCTCCGTTATACAATTCGTCGGCACTTGGAAATTTTAAATGTAAGGGACGATTCTTCTACGCAATTTCTGGTACGTTCGGGAACAGTTTTTGGTCCGTTTATATAGCATGAGATGTGTGTGTGGTCAGTTAAAGGAGAACACATTGTATGTAATAGTTAGGTAGATCTATAGGAATGACCTGCCGTAGTGGACAAGTCGGGTTTAGGATATAGGGGGTGTTGGAAAACGTGGGAAGATTCGGCTCGTGTAACAATAAGTAGCGTTCGTCCAAAATCAATTGTAAAAGCAACGAACATGTGTGACAACTTTTTCCTTTGATCTGCTGGTGCTGGCACATGGTTTATCAAAGGAAAATGTCGGCACACTTATTCGTCGCTTCTGGAATTGATTTTGAACGTTGCATTTTTCATCTTATTGAATTTGGTAGTCAAATTTGACTACAATGTAAATTTTTGGACTTATTTGGACATATTTTTTACGATTCCAGTTTGTACTTCTTCTACTACAAGTATTTTTGTTGATAAATACCTAAATATTTGTTTGATTTCAGGTACACCGTCTGATATGTCACGAATTTAGATTTGTTATTATATTTGTAAATAAAAATATATTTACTAACTATTGTATCACATTTTTTAATTCTTTCTGTTCAAAATAGTAAAGAACAAACTTGTGAGGTACATTTAATAAAAATATGTTTCTTTAATTATATTAATATAACAATATCCCAACCATGAAAGCCATGGTGAGCAGATAGACTCTACCGTATTGTAGTACACCGTCTGTAATGTTATGTTCTTCTATTAAATCTAGTGTTGATATACCCATATCCCTACCAAATATACTTGTTTCTGTCTGACACATTATCTCTTATTGCACAAGTTAAACAACTATGTGACCATAATTCCTTCGTTGTCCTGAATTAAACTTCAATATTTGTTACAGACAATATCCCATGAGTCTGCACAAGATGAATCCAATAAACTTATGTCAGCTTATGCGAACATACAAGACTTGAACCAAAAGTTATCTAAACAATTAGCAACGGCTGAGCAAAAAGTACTTCTTGAAAACCAAATGAATCAAATAAACGAAACCAAAATAAGCGAATTAGAAAGATTAATTAGCGAAAAAGAAATAAACTTGAGCAAGCACTGTCTAACAGTAAAAAATATAAAAGACACATTAAGTTGCTCACTAGGCCAAAATAAAGAGCTGCAAAGGACAATATCTTCTCTAACAGAAACACTATGCGAATTTCAACAGGCCGTACAACAATACGAATACGATAACCGTCAAGTGAAGGAAGTAACTGTCATTTGTCAAAATCAAATCGAATGTTGCAAAGAAAAATTGACAGATCTCAAGGATTTGTTGGAGGAAAAAACGTCGGAACTTTGCAAGATTGAAATGGCGTACAATAATCAACATAGATCTTTGAAATGTTGTCAAAGAGAGTTGAAGGATATTAAGGATCGTCAGAAGAATAAACAGTATTATTTGAAATGCGTTATCGAGGAACTTAAAGATAAATTGGTGAAAAGTGAAGAAGAACGTGATAGACTCCATGAAAAATTAACGGTTTGCAAAAGAGGAGATGCAGCTAAAGATGTGGAGATCACTCGATATAGGAAAATTATTGGGGATTTGAAAAAGACGGTAAATCTTTTTTTTCTACAAAATGGTAAAAAACATTTTCTTCTACTAAGGCCGGCATAATAGTTTCCAATGCCGGTATAATAGGTTTTTCTAGCGCGGTATTTCATTTAATGCCAGACAATTTTTCCTTATTTTAGTTAACTGAACTCAACAGAACACTAACAAAGAAAGATATACCGTTTCAAAGCAAATGCAACAGGGAGGAATGTAAAAAATACATCGAACAATTTATTGCCGAAGCAGATTCATTTGACGCAAACGACGAGGAGGAAGATATTAGTTGCACAAATTGTCCGTGCGAAAAGGATTTTTATCAAACGGTTGTTGAGAATCTCAAAAGAGCGGTAGGTATACATCGCATTGACTAACATTATTCTCTTATTCCTATTTATTTGCAGGTAATAGAATTGAAGAGTAGACTTTTCGATTCTCAAACGAAAAACAAAGAAATGGAAACGGAACTTAGACAAAAAGAGTTCCAAGTGGAAGAAATTTCAAGAACTCAATTGGAAAAGGATAAAGAATATAACGAACTCAAACAAAAATTAATGGACAGGTAAAGATTACAGAAAGTATTGCTTTTTTGTTCCATTCGATATATGCTAGAATTTTGTTCAACTCTAGAAGAAAAATTTCAACTGTGCTTAATACTTTTTGAATTCTGATTACAACTCTTCCTTTTGTCATCTGTCACATTTCTTACTATAATAGGTGCGCTCTTTTTTACAGATCACAGTTAATCTCAGCTCACATCGGTGTTAATTAGCAGGGTCTGCTAATTATATTTTAATATAGGTTTATTAAAATAACTATTATACTTTTTTATATTTTAATGTGTACTTCATTAAAAGCGTCTCTCACTGCGGTGGCATATGACTGACATGCGACAAACCGCATGGCTGCCAACTCTGACCAGGACCATAGACCTATCTACAACAGCTCACATAGATATGTGAACTATCCAACAATCGGTACTTTTGTATTTACTCACTTCGAACTAAGCTGAAATTGTTCCTCCCCCTTCACCCATGCTGCATATGCTGTGAAGGGGTATTAGTTAGATTTGGTTAGGAAATAAATTGGGCGGATGAAGAAACATTTGAGTTTTAAACAACATAATCTAGTTTTCTTTGGCTTTGAGTGAATGTTATCTATCTGGGTTTATGGAAAGAATCTGTCTTATATTTTAAATCTTTTTTGAATATGTCGGCAATTCGCGCGTTTCAATTGAGTGTCGTGTCGCTCTTGTTGTTGCTTACTCACATCACTTTATAACAGAGCTGAGATCTCGGTCAAAAAAACACCTATTATGACTTTGCTATAAGCTACAACGTATCAATACGTGCATTTAGTGAAAACGTCACCACTGCCATATGTCAAGTTTTTGGATGCAAAAATTGTGTTAAATTAGTTAAGTAATAATAAATATATCATGTTCATACCTTTTTAATCGTTATATATTATTAATACAATAATACAGCAAATATATTTCTAAAACACTTGTAAATAGAAAAACCAAAATCGATTGTTTGCATCCAAAAACTTGACATATGACAATTTATGACGCGCACTGCTCTGGCGAAACTTTTTAAAGTGAAACGTTCGTTTTCATAGGTTGAGGGTAGCGCAAGTTGACGAAACACGTTTTACAGAACGATCCAAACAATTCGAAAAGGAATTAGGATCTCTTAGAAGAGAATTAGAATTAAAAACGTTGCAATTAAACGAGGTAGAAAGAAATTCTCAACAACTCAACGGTTCCAAATGTGTGCAGTTGGCATGCGCACAAGAAGAAATTAACGTTTTAAAAGAACAATTAAATAGGCTACTTAAACAACATTGTGCTATAAATATGGAGGTAAGTAACTGGAGTCTTATCCAATATTCGATCCCGTCCAAATTTTGAAAATTATTGTATCAAATTCTTTTTATTACTAAATGATTCGTAAGATTTTCCTCACATAATCAAAAGTTTCATGACTTCAAAACGCCCCAACCTTCCCTCGCTCACTGTTTTACCCACAAAAGTAAACTTTCATTTTTTAGAATCAAAAATTACATTCGCAAAGTACAAAAATGCAATCGACAGTAACGAATCTCGAAGAGAAAAGTCAACTTCTAAAAACCCAAGTCGAACAGTACTTGCTGGAACTCCAAATGGTACAAAAAGAAAAGGACATGCTCCACGGTAAAAATCAAGATCTACTCCACGAATTAAGAACTTTGCAGTCATCTTACGAGGGTCAACAAAGGTATAACGAGAATGCTGTTAGATCCCTCGAAGTCGAATTAAGTGAGGTTAAAAAACATCGCGACGATATTTATTTCGAAAGTAAAACTGTCGTGGAATACTTTCGGTTGTGGTTAAAGGAGCAGAAAAAAATTAACGAGTACACCATGGGTAAAGAGAAGGATTATTGTAAGATCATTGAAACGCTAAAGCTACAAAATAAGTATGTGGAAAATAACTATTTGATGGGATTAACATGTTTTTTTTATTAACTTTCACTAATTGAATCCTCACCTCAAAAGAAAAACTTTATAAAATGTTTCCAGCGTGCCGTCTTTGTGTGGAAGATGATATGAAACGGCAGAGCTTTGTGAGCCGCGGCAGGACGTGTCTCTCTCGCTCAGACCTGAAATATCATTCACCAAATAAACTAGTTGGCTCAATTGGGAAGCTGATTTGTTTGGTGAAACATGAAGACTAGTGCGAGTCGCAGAGTAGTGCCGAATAGACTTACTCACCACAAACCTAACCTAATTTGATGCAATAGGGCAAATCCACGTGGCTTATGACAGTTGCCTTAATGATTCTGATGATAAACAAGCGTTTTTAGTACAACACGTATTTCTTAATAGTTATTTTGATGGTGTTTGAGATCATTTAATTTGGTGCTTTGTTTTAATCGCCTAGTTATTTGACTGTTAATAATTAAAAATACCAAATTACAAATCTATTCAAATACTTGTTTATCCTCAGGGCGACTGTCATTAGTGTCAACTTGTCAGTTGGTGGACATGTTCTATTATTAAACCAACTACTAATGAAATAATAATCCTAACCTCAAATCTGGCAACAGAAATTTAACCTTGGCTGTCATTTTGTGAACTACTAACAATACATCTAAATTTTTTCAGTTTTATTTAAAAAAAAAGGTATGTGTATTAGACAGGGACGTTAACATCATTATATTTTCGTAAAACTGGGCTCTATTTTGACCTTAAATTCCAGCCTGATGATGTTAACATCTCTTTTAGTACTTATATTTAAATTCTTATAATTATTTGATTTCAGTGAACATCCATGTGAATACCAGCAACGACCGTTTTCGAGAAATATAGATAGTCTTAGAATGGCGCAAGAATCTTGTCAATCGCCTTGGAGCTTGGGATCGCAAGGTACATCTTCAGGACATGAGGAAAGTCCTTGTAGAAGCCCTTGCGTTAATGATTGGTACTCTCCCAATTTCAAGGTAAATTTCAATGCATTAATCTTTCTACTTTTTCATAGAAGTTTTGAAAGTTACGATTCTATACATTTTTATTATAGAATGATTCGGAAGAGGAAATGGAAGACGATGAAGACTGGGTAACGAAGGTGGAAAATTTGGCCGCTCAAGTTAGAAGAACTAACAAAATGTGGAAACATAAAATGGAAAAGGCTGATTTGACAGTATCAAAGGATAGTCAAAAATGAGATTGTTTTATTCTATTTTTATTGCTTATTTATACAAAATATATTTATAAATATTGAGATTAGTTAATGATTTTTTATTTCCACAAAGAAATTAGATGACAAGTGACAAATGTCAAAACCGAAAAACTCGATGACACGCCAACAGTGTCAAATATTCTTCTTTTTTAGGATGAAGTTCTTACTCGACATTTGCAGATTATAATCTCCAATGATGCATTGCATATTTTTACTGTTTTGTGACAAATAAAGAAACCATAAAAACCGTTTATTTTATTTACAACTCAACTTTATCGTTTATATTTTATTAATTGCACTAAAACGCTTTCTACTAGAATTATTTTAAATTGAAGAGATGGCCTGCACTTGGATCGTCTGGTTGTCGACAGTTCTGCAAACATAAAACATTTCAATTCAAACCGCAAAGTTGTCGAGCGTCATGCTATGACAACGCTTACAACCATAGAGATACTTCAGATAGAGGCAACAAGCCATAGGCTACCGTGTAAGTGGGAATGTCCGTCCGAACTCCTGTGAGAGAGAAAGAGACACACGATCAGAGGTTTTTCTGTCTTCGTCTGTATATATAACATGCGCGCTATTAGAAAAAGACCTCCGACTTTCTATCCCTCTCTTACATGCTGACGGGTTTCTAGTTGGTTTTTTGCCTCCATCTGTACTATCTCTATGCTTATAACACGTTATAATAATACTTACATTATATCGGGTAAAGTTACGTGAACAGTTTCCAATTTCATTTCACTTTTAAGACTATGTGTAACCATGTGCTGTTGAAGAGTATTGGAGTGCGAGTAACTTTTGTTACATACTTTACATGTGTACGGCTTGTCTCCGGTATGAGATCTCATATGGACTTTTAGACTACTAGAACTCGCAAATCTAAGAAAAATATCGTTTGAATCAAACCAACAAGATTATCAAATCTCACTCAAAGGCTGAATATGCATAGTATGGATACACTTTTTATTTCATACCTAACTGGAACATAGAATACTTACTTTTTATCGCAACTATCACAAGCGTGCGGTTTCTCGCCAGTATGAGTTCTCATATGTCCAGATAATAATCCCGAACTGGTAAAACCTTTATTGCAGACTTGACAGACGTGGGGTTTTTCTCCGGTATGTGATCTAGTGTGGATGATCAATGTTTCGTGTCTGCTAAATGACTTATTGCAAATTTGACAAACGTATGGTTTTTCTCCAGTATGCACGTGTTTGTGAATGTTAAGAGTACTCGAGCCGGCGAAAGCTTTGCCGCACGTACCGCATACGTACGGTCGGGCTCCCGTATGGGTACGCATGTGGATGCCAACATAACCTGATTGAGTAAATCTACAAAATAAAATACTGCCAAGAAAAGTAAAAACAAATAATTACCACAAAACTACAATTCTTCGAAAAGTATGCAGTACTTTGACAGCTGACACAGAACACAGACAGTTGAAACAGAAGTATACAGTGCTTTGACAGCTGACACAAATATATATGGCGTGACAGTTAGTCATTCAGTGGCACCAAATTCTTCATATCAGTTATCAATTGTCAAAGCATTGATATGTGACAGTTGTTAAAACATTCTATAGTTCTGTGTCAAAGAAGTAGTGGAATTATAAAAACTTAGAGCTAGAAGTTAGCAGATCAACGTTGAAAGGTTTATAGTGTAAGTACATTTTTAACGAGGGTTTGGTCACTGAGGTAATTTTCGTACAAGGGCTAGGTAATCCTCCTTGTGAATAAGAAATTTGAAAGTAGTGAAAATATTTGAAAATCTTTGTTTCTGAAACTTCATGTATTCATGCCTAGATAGAACGTTTTAGTCTCCACCGTTGAATTCAGGGGAACATTTTTCATATAGGTATACATTTTGAGTCGATATTTCCAAACATTAAGGGAAAAAACGCATTTTCAATATAAACAGTCTTGTAAATACCACAAAACTATGAATTTCGAACTGAAATTCCAGGAGAATATTTGTAAGAAAATAGTCAACCGGGAAAAAAAATATCAATGTTCTCACTTGAAGGGTGAAGGTCTTGTGAATAATAAATGTGAAAGTATTGAAGATATTCGAAAATCCACTTTCTGAAACTTCATGTATTCATAACTCGACTAATTCAAAAGATAGAACGTTCTAGTCTCCTCCATTGGATTCAGGGGAACATTTTACATGTAGACATGAATTTTGAGTCGATATTTCCAAGCATTAAAGGAGATAACAGAGAACAATTTAAAACGCGAAATATTTCCCTTGCTTCAAAATTTCCAACCAAAAAAAAAATTTGCGACATGAAATTGGCTTTAAATTGGTAACCGGCGGTTTTTTGATACGGGAAAATGAATGCCACAGTCTGTTTGGATAAAATTATTTCGCGTTCAAATGGTGTAACCAAATTTTGGAAAAAAAAGCATTTTTTATCAATTTTGCTGTTTTAAGTAGCAGTTTTCATGAATTTTACATTGCTAGAAATCATTTTTCAGTAGTAGGCAACCTTGGGTAATCTAAGGTAATCCTAGATAATCTGGCATAATCTTTAGGTAATTTTTGTACACAAAAATTTCTAGTGACCAACCCCTCGATTTTTAATAACTCACTCAATCCAAAAAAGTGTTTTGATATTTAAGTTGGTGGCAAATAATAAACATAAAATTTACCTTTTATTACAAACAGGACACTGGAATGGTTTTTCTCCAGTATGTACCCGAAGATGTTTTTCTAAATTACAAATTTGAGTAAATCCTTTTTCACAGACTTCACAAACATAAGGACGTTCGCCTGTATGAGATCTAATGTGAATTCTTAAACTTCTAGCCTAAAAATAATATATTTCAGTTAATGTAAAAAATAATAAATTTGACAGGCATAATAATAATCTCACCTCAACATACTGTTTTCCACAGTATTCACAGGAAAGTAATTTATGCCCAGTATGATACTTCATATGTTTAGATAAACTGGAAGCCCATTTAAAAGCTCTGCCACATACAGAACACAAATGCGGCTTTCCTTTAATATTCCTCAATTCCCCAGTATGTTTTTTCTTGTGTTTAGTTAAATTGGAACTTTCAGCAAAAGACATATCACACTGATCACATTGATGAGGTTTTTGTTCTAGATGAATTTTAAGATGTCGTTTCAGTATTCTAGCTTCACTAAAAGCTTTTTCACAAATATGGCATTCATAATCGAGATCTTTCGGATGAGACATCATGTGAACCTAAAAGTTTATATTGGTATTCCCATAAGTTAATAAAAATAAATTTACTAACCTTAAGATCAACTTTCAGGGCAAACGATTGTTCACATTTAGTACAGGTGTATTTGAATCTATTGTCTTCTGTTTGTTTGGGTTCAAGTTGTAGTACAATTTCATCACCAAGTTCCTCAGTATCTGCTTCTGCTACAGTAGTAGCTTCTATGGTATATAATTCATCTTTTACCTATAAGCAAAGTGTTACAGCAACAAAAAAATTGGTGTATGTAGGACATTATTATTTCAAAAAGTGTCTTACATCTAATTGATCTTCAGTATATGTAACAAACTCTGGAATTTCTTGTTCAATTATAACAGTACCTATATCATCGGAAAACTGCAGCTGCTCTTGCAGCTCCTGCTTAGCTTGTTCTCTTTGTCTTTCAGCAATTGTATCGGCCAGTTGTTGCTGGAAAATAAAACATTCCCAGCAAATGTTAAATATTCATTATTTCCACAACTAAACAACCTATTTTTGTCACAAGTTGTATCTGTCAATATAGGAAAATCTATTTGGATATACAGTTAATTTGAGTGTAGACATTGATCATGTATAATTCTTTTTATCGTAAATACTCAAGTGTTACCTGAAATTCTGAAGAGAGATATTGCCTTAGAATATTATCAGATTTTTCACATTGTTGTTTGAAAGTATATGCTCGGCTACATTGCAGTACACATTGTACACACATAAGATTTGGGAATCCATCATTTTCAGCAACCTAAATAAACACAGTAAAATGTATTATAAAAGTATTATATACAAATTGAGAACTAAATGATTGAAGACTTGTTCAAGTTGAAAAATAGAATACTCTGAATACCTACATACTAATTTTTCTGCTTGTATTTAAGAATTTTTTATAAGATTTATCATAATACACATTTGGTGCACGTTTGGCCGATTAGCCACTTCCAATTAACAATGACATTTTTAGATTTTTACTATCAACAGAAAAATTCTCTATCAATTATTTTGATCATTTACGGAATTATGCAACTCTTTGTTAATGATTTCCTTATTTAAATACATTGATATCCGTTTTCTATAAGATCTGATAACTACTTTTACTACTAACTAATACATATATTACCTGGATAGACGCAAATGAGTTTAACATTTCATCCAAACATGCTCCAAATAATGGTCTCATGTCCCCTTTTTCTGATAAACATGCCCGACAAATTTTGTCTACCTGCAGGGGAGCAGTCAAATACATTTTCATATCCATTTGTTATTGTTAATAATTCAGAAAACACAAACGTTTCAATTTCAAACACCTCAGAGAACGTAAGTGTAATCATTTAACAATACTTCACAAAAGATGGCAGAAAATTCAGCAGAACAGTTCTTCGAAATATGTCGTTGAAGTAATGCATTGTCAACCCACTGTCAACCTTGTAAAAGAGGGGCAACGTAGTGCGCAGCTTGGAGCACAATCCCCGCGAAATTTGAATTATAAATTGAATTAACACCTTTCTACAAATCATACGGAAGGTTATGCAACCAATTATACAAATGGAAACTGGTAGATTTGGATTCCATTATTTTTCATTAAATGTTTGTATGTATATTGGGGTGACATTCACTGATACCTAAAAGATCTACTGTGTCCATATCGTGATGTATTAACAAATAACGATTTCTATCTTTGTTGAAACTAAATTTCTAGTTGCTAAAAATATTAATTCCGATATAAAGACAATGTGGAAGTTAATTACTAACATAGGCTTTCCTGTTCACCAAATATTACCTATATGTCTCTTAGTAACCAACCCTCTTGTTGACAACTCACCTTTATTAGTTATCACCTCCCTGCCATTATATTTATAGCTTTTCCATCGCCAATTAAACCACCTTGGCCCGGTGGAGGTTAGTACATAACCGCTGCAGTATTGCAGAGCTCCCAAAAATCTTCTAATTAACTGAACTATTCCCTTTTATCAAATATAAAATTTATAATATATTTTGTAAGGCATATGCATTGCCATTAATGAACAAATACCTGCGAGCGCAAGTCACAGTTTAAATAACAAACCTAAGCGTAAGTAAAGTCCACCAGTGGAATAACGAACCTATTTCGCGCAATCGTCGATATTTTATATAGCTGGGCCATACGGAGATACTCTGCGAGTTTTTTCAAATACCCGCGCTGCACACTTCTCGCCCTTGACGGTCTAAAACAAAGCCCTGATTTTAACAGGATAGTTCGCTGCATTTACTCAGCGTGGCATACGGTACGGCCTAATTTTTTCGCGAATTTCAGGTTTGAGGTTTTACGTCGTAGCGAGTTTAGTGTAATAGAGTGCCGGTGTTTCTGTTTCTTTGTATTGTTGAAAATTATTATATAAACTGTGAACTATGGAGGTGGTCTGCAATTTAATTAATGCGCGACTCTTATTTTTCTTGTGGCAATTGACAATCGTTCCAGGAATCCAATATTTCAACATGGAAGGCGGAGAAAAGACGATAAAATCGATGGGTAAGGTAAAATTTTTTCATAAATTGTAGAATATCTTAAAATTTTTATCACGAGCCGCAACTGCGGGAGTAAAATTCGGAATATATAATATTTCCTAGTTGATATCTACATGAACTATTTTACTTTGTGCAATTGTATTCTTCTTTCGGTTTTTGCAAATTCGTCAGAGAATAACCTACTCACACTTTTGATACGTGTGGAAAAGTGGCGTGGGTTGTCTACTTCTCACACAGCAAACATAGACCACAGATAACTGACATAGACAATGAAATTATGGTATCGGGAAACTGTTTTTAATAAAGAACAAAGGTGGCGCTTCTATAGGAGTCGGTTATTCTGTGAGAAATTGACACTTGACAAAAAAATGGTGAGTTCGGTGTGCGTATGGAAGGTAGAGGTCGAATGCGGATGTAGAAAAAAAGAATAAAAAATAATATTTACATTTTAATAATATATTTCTCTCTTTCTGTAAAACAAAAACAACAATAAAGGTATGGCAAATTTTGGCATTGAATGCTTTGGCATTAAACCCCATGAACATAAAATTAATACTTTCTAACAGAACAAGGTATATACATATAGAAATAATATAAGTATGAAAATTGGTGATAATACTACAGTATTAAATTTCTTTTTCTAACATCGTGTGAAAATACTTTTGTAAAAATACTCTATGACTAAGGCAATGTTAACACGATCAAAATGTATTAATCAGTATTAAGTAAGATTTCCGATAAATTAATGTAGGTATTACAATTATCACTAGAAGTCGGACTAAGTTACTTCCATTTTGCAACCCTTTTTAAGACTGTTTATCACTAAATTCCCTTCCTTGGACTAATTCACCTGTTTGTACATTATAAAATTGTTTTTCACCTTCGTTATTATTAAACTTATCGGCTACTTCGGTTTTTAGCGGGGGCGAAAATTTCGGTTCTTTCGAACCGTGTTCTTCGAAGATAACGTTGTTTTCTGTACCATCTTGTTCGGTTAGTTTCATATTATCACAACTCATGAATCCATCTACTTGATGCCGTTTACTCGGCAAAAAATGTAATTTCGTATGCTCACGTAAGGCGTTGTTTTGTGGCACGGTAAAATCACAGTGTTCACAAGTATAAGCACTTGTTGTACCAGACACACAAGCGTGACGCTTTCGGTGATTGAGCACCGTCTCTTTTTTAGCACTAAAATACGGACAAAAAGGACAAAAGAACAAATTTTTATCTTCTATTATTTCCGTTTGTACTTGTAATTGCGCCGTTTCTTCAATTTGTTTATCATCATCTACGTTAGTTGGTTCATCTTGGTTATTTGTATCTTCAATACTTTCGTCGATTTCCAGATCAGCTTCATCACTGGAACGTCTGGCTGCAGCAATAGCATCGTCGTTCATTTTATGTTTCTTTAAATGTTGTACATAATTAGCATAATATTTGACAGAATAATCACAGTCTTCACATTGGTAACGCTGCTTGGATCCGTGAAGGCCCAAGTGTATTTTATACTGTTCCCTCTTTTCGAATGCTGTTGGGCACATATGGCACTTATACCTTTTTTCTTTCAATCGACCGTTTTTCATAATCGGTTGGTAAATAAAGTCCGGATTTCCTCTCATCAATTCTGCGATGTCAAAGTCTGTTATTCTAGGAGGAGAAGGTTCCTGTAACATCTGAGCAGCTGCTTCGGCTTCTGATTTTTGTAGGAACAGATCTGTTCCTGATAATGGCACATTTTGAGAAGATTTCACGGGTTTACTTAGAATGCTACATAAAGTACTCATTTCTTTGTTTGGTTTTTCCATCACCACCCAAACTTGGTCCCCGTTTTCATCTGTAATCATCTTTGTAATTGGCCGAGGATAATTCGGACTGATGGCATACATGCCTTGCAATACTTTGGTTCTATCTTGATATTCGCTAGTGTGTACTTTGGAATGAGAGGTTAAGTGAGGTTTTTCTCTAGAATTATACGTGCAATGATCGCATTTATAAAATAATCTAGATCCGTGGAATCTTTTATGTATTCCAAATTCGTTTTCTTTGAGAAATCTAGCAGGACAGTCCTTGCAAAAATAAAGTGCCGTTCCTGTACCTGACGAACTATCTATCTCTTCTACATCCATCAATTCCTCAAA
Source organism: Lochmaea capreae (assembly GCA_949126875.1). Taxonomy (NCBI): domain Eukaryota; kingdom Metazoa; phylum Arthropoda; class Insecta; order Coleoptera; family Chrysomelidae; genus Lochmaea; species Lochmaea capreae. The sequence goes on from OX421400.1 coordinate 5,321,089, forward strand.
ATCTTCTTGCGTAATAGGAACAGTTTCCGATGACGGTGCAATTCCGATTTCTCTACTTAATTCTCTAATTTGTTCTTCGTCGCTTCTTGATGGATCTACAAGTCGATGGACCATTCCGTATAATCCTTGATGGACTTTAGAATGTGAGGATAAAACACCAGCGTTTGCGCATATGTAATTGCATTCGGTACACTTGTGTTCGACTTCTCTATTTTTTGAATTAGTTTTTATGCCTATATCACGTATACTATGCATTTTCTCGTGTTCTTGGATATTTACTTTCCTTAAATTGATGTGAGGGCAGTATCTACATTTGAACATTTTAGAGAATTTACCATTTTTCGATACCCAAACTAATGGTATGTCGGGTAAATTTTGCAGATCCATCTTAAGCGAAGTTGGCGACACTTCTTCAATGTCATCCGTAATATCATCCAAGTACATGGCTTCGCCGTTTTGTTTGTGATTGGCTACATTAATGCCGTGAACTTTGAGATGTTGATGGAGTAGATGCCTTCTAGTGACGTTGTAAGAACAATGATTACAACTGTACTGTCCACCTCTTGGTTTGTGGAATTGTTTGTGGTATTTATACTGCGACTTGGAGTTTGTCACGTACGGGCATGTTGAACACTTGAATTTCTTTCCTTCGTTTTCGCTGCTAGATTTTTCAGCCATTTTATTTAAGAAATCTTCCGGTTCAGTTATACCATGTAATTGAAGATGATCGTGTAGGTCTCCCTTTCTATTAACGTAAAAGTTGCAATAAAAACATTTGAAGATGCTGTCCTCGGTGGCTACGTGACCGGAAAGATGTTGCTGAAACTCCACGTCATCGTCGTTGGAATAGGGGCAAACAGTACATTTGAAAGATCCGTTTTGAACAACGTCGATGTGGTCGGGTTCGTCGGTTAGTTCTTCCATTTCAATTTTTTCTTGGCCGTATTTGTTGCTTATGACGCGGATATCCCCATTGTGCTTTAATCTGCAGTGCCTCTGTAAAGAAAATTAAAGTTAAAACCTTGTTAAATATACATTATTTGTACATGCCCTACATTTAAGCGAAACCAAAAAGCAAGCGATAAAGCTACTTCCATTAACATGCAGCATACCTCAGATTTAATACATTTCTAAAGTCTAAATAACATAATTTTGTCTGGCAAGTTTAAGTCGAAGGAAATTTGGCAAACGCTGTGTCTATATCCTTTATATACTTTCAGTGAAAACATTTTAGATTTGCAAAATTTCGTTCGAATGGACTTGCTATTGAAAAATTAAATGTTATGGCCAAAAACCAGGCACTACTTTTTCAAATAGAAGTACATATCTACTTGTTAAAGATGTTGCCTATCTATTAGGTTATTAAAGTCATTCATTAATATTTTGATATATTTTCTTCAATTTCTGTTGGTAATAGATGTCATACATATAAGCGGGAAAAATGATATGAACAATTCGAATATGATTTGACAAAATACTGACATTTAATACACTAGCACACGCAATTTACAATCCGTGTTAACTGTTAACAAAACTATTAACAACACATTTTGGACATAACATGGCGACCTTCTTAAATATAAATCAATAAAAATAATCTATTTAAAATGTGAGTTACATTTTAACTCTTATCTCTCACCTAGATAAAAATAACAATAATTGTCACGGGTAATGCAGTTTTATATTCCATAACTCTGTATGTTTATTTGTAATTATAAAAAATGATTATGTATTTTTTTATTCAAGCTTATAGGTTTCAACACCCATTAAAAATTCATCGACGAGTGTTGAATAGTGTACTTGACAATTGAATCACATTTTTTTTGTTCTTATCACCTCTTTTTATTCCTTATCGTTCCTTTCCAGGTAATCCAATTTTGTAAGCAATCAAATTAATTGAAAAGTGTTACGGACAGTGGCGTTCGTCGTTTATTTATAATTTATTCTAATAATTCTGTAACACTACTGCTTATATCAACTTAATTATGTCTTTAATTACAAAGAATATTTTAATACAAATATTACAACGCACTCTTCCATCATTATAATAAATATTATTTTTCACGGAAACATTGCATAATCGAGGTAGGTTTCTTTCCATGACAAGACTGATCTAATGCAGTACAGTACAGTGATTTTTATTGATTTTTTTTGCCTATTACACAAACTTTTTTTGACAAATAGTTGTGTTGACGATTTGCCGAAGAAACTGGCGAGAATTTACTTTGTTGTATTTCGGTCTCATTCACATACATTCAAGATGTTTTCCTTCTTTACGGTTACATTGATAGTTGCTCACTGATATTTCTTACGGATGCCTCCATTTTTAGACAATCTTAGGCAGCTACTTAACTCTGTATAGGTACTACCATTGTTTAAGTTATACAATGGTACTACTGATTTACAGAGGTGCCAAATACGGGTTTGGGATAAAGTATGGAACCAAGTAAATATCTTTTAAACGAAAAGAACGATATTTATGAAAATTTGCAGTGCATCTGATGTACATTTTTTTGTTAATAATATACTTCCGGTTTAACCGGAAATGCCATCAACTTCTTTAGTTTAAATGGGACATCCTATATATTTTTACAGATTTTGAAAGAGCTTGTTATTTTTAATTCATACATACTGAGTTTAGTGTAAAAAAATTTGTAAAATCGAGGAATATAGCACTTTAATCAACATCCTTTGAGTTTTTTGCATTAGAGCAAAAAACTATTTAGATAAACTAATTGATGTTGTTTGTATGCATAGTAATAAATAAACGAGTACTGTTTAGAACGTCTTTTGTTCTCCAAGTGTCAAATTCTAATTGACGGAAATAAATTTTACAATTTAGAATGGTTCAATTAAGTGAAAAAGAGCGTATTGAAATTTTAATGATGATCGGTTATGGTGACCGTGTTAGAACTCATGAAGCAGTGTGTCATATTTTTAATAATTTGCATCCGGAGAGAAATCCTATATTACGCTCAACAGTAACTAAAACATTACATCGTTTCAATACAACTGGGATGGTAAAAAATTTGCTAAAACCTGGAAGACCGCGGACTGCAACGAACGAAACTGTTAAACAAAATATTACAATCGATTTAGAAGAATCACCTAAAACTTCCACCACAAATTTGGCACTAAACCATGGTATCAGTCGACGTTCTGTAGGAAAGATATAAAAAAGTGAAAAGTATCATCCGTATAAGGTACAGTTGGTTCAAGAATTGTCAGACGATGATTTTGACCGACGGCTGGAATTTTTCGAACGGCTAATGGACATCTGTAATGTCGACGACAATTTTGCTTCTAACATAGTTTTTTCCGATGAGGCAACTTTTTGTTTAAATGGAACAGTTAATCGCCATAACTCAAGGTATTGGTCAAATGAGAATCCTCATTGGATTCATGAAGCACATACCAAGCATCCACAGAAGTTAAATGTTTGGATGGGAATTGTCGAAAATAGGCTTATAGGCCCATTTTTTATCGACGGAAACTTGAATGGTGACAAGTATTTGGATCTACTAAATAACGAAATTATTCCTGCACTTCAACAGAATGGGCAATTACCACGAAATGGTTTCAACAAGATGGAGCACCTCTCCACTATGATAGACGGGTTAGGGATTTTCTGGATGCGAATTTTCCAAATCGATGGATTGGACGTAGATGATTCATAGAGTGGCCTGCTCGTTCTCCGGATCTTAGCACGTTAGATTTTTTTTCTTTGGGGTTATCTAAAATCACGTGTTTACGTTAGACGACCAACAAACTTACAGGAATTGAGACAAAGAATTATTGATGAATGTAAACTAATATACGTGGAGAAGTCTTGGAAAGAGTGACTCAAGAATTTGTTAATAGGATGGCTTATTGTCAGCAAGTAAACGGCGATTATTTTGAACATTTGAAGTAATTTTGTTTCTCATTATTCTAAAATAATGAAATGTACACCTACTGTACAACTAACAGTGAGTTATTATTCCTCGTTTTTACAAACTTTTTTACACTAAACTCAGTATGTATGAATTCAAAATAACAAGCTCTTTCAAAAACTGTAAAAATATATAGGGTGTCCCATTTAAATTAAAGAAGTTGATGACATTTCCGGTTAAACCGGAAGTATAGTATTTACAAAAAAATGTACATCAGATGAATTTTGTTCCATTGCACTTACCTGCAAATTTTCATAAATATCGTTCTTTTCGTTTAAAAGATATTTACTTGGCTCCATACTTTATCCCAACCCTATATATTTTCGAGTATATTGATTTTCAAGTTGTTGACATAATTAACGTAAAAGGTTGAAACTTTTCAGTATGTTTACACAACAATTGGCAGACAATTATAAAAATATAAACTGACTTTTATGAAGAGATAGGTAGATAGACTCCGTTTTACATAAGAAGAAGCCTCGTGAAGTTTGCAAACTGAAAATATCTCGAAAAGCTTCAAAGAATTCCCAAATATATTTCATTTAAACTATACATATGATAAATACATTTTTACTATTCTAATTTTGTGTTAACCTAGAAAATGTGAAAACGTTACGCTACTGATTTAAAGTCGAATGTCAATTTTACAATATGGCGCTGGTTTTGACAAGTTCCCGCATACGACTGCAACTTCAAGTGGGTTCTTATTACGTGAAACGGAATCTATCTACCTACTTATTCATTTTAGGAAATTTAACGATTATGAACAATACTTAATTTTCTTTACAACACTCTCTAAAAACACAAAGCACATTAAAATGTAATTTAATACTACATTTCCTTTCGAAAATATATTTTTCAATCTAATACCACTACCTAAATAAAAAGTTGTGAGACAACCAGTAGTTAATTCTCCGATGTTGTGTACGATCTTTCGAAGAATATATTTATGGTTATTAGTAATTGTTTCTAAAAAGACATGCACAGGCACATAAACACTTCATTAGTCTATATTTAACCATAGGTTATTTGAATGGATGTATTGTTATTAGTTGTACCAAGGACTTTTTGCACGAGTTTGTTAATTAAAGTTTTATTTTATCTACAGGTCCGTTCTAAGAAATATTAGAATAAAATAATTGATGTAACAAACACAAATAGAGAGTTTGTGAACATTTACGAGTTGTCCTTCTTTTATTCTCAAAAATGAAATGAAAAAAACTGATTTTTGAGGATTTCCCATAGGTAGTAGTAAATATTTAATTTTGCAGTTGCATTTTCGTTAGCTTTTTAAGAAAAATATAGCTTGCATCCTACAGAATACAAATAAAACAGAACCAAAGAAGGCTCAGGATGTGGAATTTTCTCCAGATCGCTAAGCCTAAGCATTAAGTGGGGAATGCTCAATCTCCAAAGAGATGGAATGAAATCAAGGGATGCAATCTTGCCAGGATCACCCTGGACGACCCTGGGAAGCTGGAGTCGAAAAACTATTTGGCGGTGACCAGGAAAAACCTACGTTTAACGGTAGGATTTCTGACTGGCCACTGTCAATTAAGGAAACACCTCCATACAATGGTGCTAGTGGACACACCTATACGCAGGATGCGTGAACAGGAAGATGATTCTGTCAGGCATGTCTTATGCGAGTGCTTGGAGTTATCGTCAATAAGAGAGTATGTGTTCGGTGAGTCCTCCTAGTGACCTGTCCACCTTCCTATCCAGGAAGGTGGACGATGACCTAGAAAGAGAACTCCTCGGGAGGATGTACAAAGGGTTACATGTGGCCTAAGTGCTGTGGGCCTAACTCACCCTCCCCACTCTACTGATACAGACAAATACAGCCTGTTTCTGTGATATTAAAATGAACTTGTGCTTTATTCAACGTTAACTGGTAGAATTGTGCACATTTCATGTGGCTGTTAACGATGTGGCAAAAGTTTGCGACATCTAGTAACTTTTGCGTGAACTTGGGGAATTTTTGGATAGATCAATATACACCATAATCTAAACTTTCGTCATTTTTTATGAAATTGTGCCTTGTTCATACGAGGCCGACGATTTGGGGGGGGGTCGAAAATAAGACAATTAATAAAATAGAATCTTTTAAGTTTTGAACGTATTTTTCTAACGGTTTTTGTACCCCCCAGAAATTAAATTAAATCCACTACACAAATTTTTGTTGCACTTCGATTTGCTAAATTAAAAACTGATGTTTTATGTAAATTATGAAATAAATAATTTAAGAATTAATTTGTAAAATAATGTTCCGACTAACTCATCAATTTTATATTTGTCTTGGACTTTCAAGTTTTAATTGAACATAATGTGGACTTTCTTCTTATTTTTCTAATAATAATTGTTGAGCAATTAAAATAAATTACTTTTTGCCATTAGCTCGTGTTGCTGCTATCTGTAATTTAAGGACGACTCCTTTTTTTGTTGAAAAAAAAAAAACAAGAAATGCAGAAAATTTTAAATTTTTTTCACGTCACGCAGCTATTATATATAATAGTTAGTAAATGGTATCTAACTCGTTTTATAATTTGCAAAATGTCCTTGTAATCTGAACTTTAAAAAAGACTAATGAAGTTCCAAGATGATAACAAGCATTGGCGTAGCTAGGTCGGTACTATTAATAAAAATACTTTGTATTTTTGCCAGGGTTTGCTGATGGGTTTACATTTTTGGTGATTTTATGATCAAACTATATTAAAATAATTATGAATTTGCACGAATACTTAAAACATAGACAGCTAAATCAAGGGTAGTCCGGGGAAGCTCATTAACTAATTCGATTGGGCTGTGCTCAGTGACGATGGGATAAACAGGAAAAGAGCGGGTGCAAGAAAGAATACTCAATGGAAACCAAGCTTACTGCAGAAACAGAAAACTTCTGAAAAGTAAAGCTATAAATAAAAACACCAAAATAAAAATATACAAAACACTAATAAAAGAAGCAGAAGACTTAAAAATCATAGAAAGAAAGATTCTTAGAACGATACTGGAGCCGAACATAACAAGAACTGGGTGAAGGAGACGCAAAACTAACAAATAGTCCAATAAAAATCCCCGAGATTCTGCATGGGAGACTGTATGGCCGCGAATACGTTTATAAGGGTATTTTGGGGACGGGGAATCGAATGGCACTATTCGCAGCATCCAATTTTTCCGGGAAACAGTGAAAATCGCGGAAAATTTCTTAAAATTCGCTTTTTCTCGGCAACTATTCGATTTTTTAAGAAAAGTTTCCAATAAATGTTGTAGAGCGCAAAATTTTACGTCGAAATATTACCTCTTTTGTTGAATTTCATTCAGAATTATAGATTTTCTCGACCATTTCAGAATCCGCTGGAAGCAAACATTTTTATGATTCAATAGATCTAAAAATACAAAAATAGTAAAAGCAATTAGTTTTTGCTAAACCAGTGTGAAAAACATTTGTTCATATACCAAAAAATTTTACATATAATAAATCCTTAATCATTATTTTGCTACTCAGCGTCCATTTCCAGCGGATTCGGAAATGGTCGAGAAAATCTATAATTCTGAATGAAATTCAACAAGTGAGGTAATATTTTGACGTAAAATTTTGCGCTCTACAACATTTATTGGAAACTTTTCTTAAAAAATCGAATAGTTGCCGAGAAAAAGCGAATTTTAAGAAATTTTCCGCGATTTTCACTGTTTCCCGGGAAAATTGGATGCTGCGAATAGTGCCATTCGATTCCCCGTCCCCAAAATACCCTTATAAACGTATTCGCGGCCATACAGTCTCCCATGCAGAATCTCGGGGATTTTTATTGGACTAAAAAAAATAGAAAGCGAGTTAAGCAATGAAACAATCGTGAAATATATAAAAGCACAACGCCTAAAATGGGCAGGACATATTATGAGACGAAAGCCTGGAGAAATGAAAAGAAGAATAACACAATGGATTCCTCTATGGCAGAAAAGAACGACCCAGAGAAAGTTGGAGGAATCAGATAGAAGAGGGATGGGAATCAAAGAGTGGAGATAAAAATGCAGAAATAGAGCAGAATGGAAGATAATAACTATTGAAGCCAGGATACACAAGAAAATTGTAATAATAAGGAGTGAAAAGGGAGTAATCCACCCTAATAAATGGATTTAAAAGCGTGCTAGCGTTAGCCACAATCTATTAGATTTAAAGGTTAGATGGGATGGGATCAGAATAGCTCCAAGCTGATCCCATTTTACTTCCATGGGTGTTGGACTTCGATTATACACTAAGAAAACAATCAAAATAGAATAGGAATTGTATAGTAATATAATAATAATAATAACCGATTTCATAACGACCTTCCCGACTACGCCAAATCGATAATGATCCACATAACAAATGAAAGTTACTGTTGTTAGTAAAAGTGTTAGTATACCTGGATGACATGCTTCCAGTTAGATACCTGGTTGCAATGACCGCAACGGAAGGGGGCAGTACCGCCGCTTCCCTTCCCACCAGTTATGTTATTTACACTTGCCTCATCTCTATCAGGACTCGTACCCCTTAAACTCAAATCCTGTGCTACGCTACTGACGTCTCCGGTGACGATGCTGGTCGATGCTCGATCCTGCGATGCTAAAGGTGACGTCGGTAATGACGCTGCCGTCGCTCCCACCTGGTGCGAGGAAGACAAAGAGTGCTGTTGGTAGTGGCCCTTCACGTGCTGCAATAGGATATCCCTAGAAGCGTCCCTGGAAAAGAATTTAAGTTGATTATTAGAAGGGTGACAGGAAATATATTTTAGTGGATTTAAGCAAAATATAAATTGGTTTCTCATAAAATATTGATGATATATTATGGATATAAAATTATAAAATTTTTTTAATACTTTTAGAAAATATCGTACAAACTGGTATTTTTATGTATGGAATCGGCAATGTTTTCTCACTTTGTAGCTTCAGATAGGTTTGCCACAGTGTAATATATAATTACAATATCGAAAGTATTATAAATGTAGTTGAAGTTAGAAAATGTTGAAATTTAGAAATTCCACCTTGTATAAAATATTTCGCCGCCAAGAATCATATATATATATATATATAAAATGTTGATTAAATCCCAATTAAAATATGTTTTTTTTTGTTGGCAGCCAGACGATTTCTAACAAATATTTTCGCTTTTTTTATCTTCCTCGTATAAATAAACAGTTGTATACATCGTTTTTGTTCGAGTGTTCATAAAAATTAAATACGATTTTTGTGTTGTTCTTGAATTAGTGTAAACACTTTCAAATCTTATGATCTGACAGAGATATGGTCACAAGTTAAATATTTTCAAAGGTGAATGTTTATTTCCTAAAGTCATTAAGTATGCCTGCAGAACGATTTAATTTAAAAAATACGTTTTTGATTAATGTTAGACAGAGCGATTAGATTAGATTGTTGCTAAGTCATCGCTAGATCCGGGAAAATGTGGTAGCGCCATCTACAATTGGTTTTTAGAGGTCAAAACATTAAGGCCAGTGTATTTCCAACATTTACCTCCTCAAATTTTGTAAAAAATTGGCATTTGTTGTCAAGCTCAAAATTTGGAATTTTTCACCTGTATTTTTTGCAAAAAATATAAATGTTGCGAAAAAAATGATAGGGGCCATTTTTGTAGAGAATGAAATGATCTTAATTTTTTTTCGAACAAAATTTCTCTAAAGGACATATTTTAGGACATATTGGCGGTATGAAATTTATAGGCGATAATTTACAGGTTCGCCTTTTTTTCCTCCTTCATATACTGGACTAATAGTTTACGTGAGGATATCTGCCCTGATGTTGCAGATGAGGACCGAGCTGGTTGATTAAATAAGATTTTGGATATTTATTATAAATGGAATAATGTAACAAGCCACATTTTTTTTAAATAAAGGCTATTTTTTCTCAAGTTTGGAGTAGTTTTATCAATATTGTTGTCAACTATAGTCGACATAAATAAACGTTGTTACTGGATTTTATATATTATTTTTAAAATTCAAAGTGGAATATCTCACTTTCACTTTTCTGAGGCTTGTCATTGTTTCACATTAAGCCCTTTGATTAAGCCAATTGATACAGTGTGACTTATTTTGTTTGGAAGCACCCCTATAAAATCCGTATTTTTCAACCGGTTTTGATTTAGTCTTTTTTGTTAGATTCAGTATCAAAAACAGTATTTGAGCACAAATTTTCATACCATAATAGCTATTTTCAAGGCCCTCTATGTTAATTTTTCTTTGGCAAAAAAGACGAAAGTATATTAGGCATTTTTTTTTCTCAAATATGACTACACCACTGGATTCAGAATCATCACAAATGTAAACTATCAAAATTTTATAAAAAAAGTTTTATTAACAACAAAGTTATCACTACATGAATTTGGAAAAAGTTGTTTTTTAATTAATTTTTTACTTAGAATGTAGACACATTTTAAAAACGGCAACATGGTAAACAAAAACTAGGACTCAAATATATTCCACTGTAAAAATTCGAAGCCGACACCTTAACCCGTTCTGGAGTTATAGCTTCTGAGAGTAATGTAAAATTGTGCTGATGTGACGAAAATACAAATTAACACCTAATAATACATTTTTTCTACTCCTGTTTTATAATATACTTATTAAAAGACTAAAATCTGTATCATAATGATATTCATTATGATACAAATTTTCATTATGATACAGATTTTTAAGCCACTAGGAATGCGACATTCGCACAATATTCAATATAACCATGGATACCTGGTTAACATTGACATTGGAATAAACAAATTTGGAAACTTGGGCAAGCAAATTGCCACCTTTTTAGGGCTTCCCAATCCCAATTTATATACGGGACACTGCTTTCGTAGAACATCTGCAACCGTATTGGTAGATGGCGGCAGTGATATTACCACCTTAAAAAGACACGGTGGTTGTAAATCCACTACGGTTGCAGAGGGTTATATTGAAGAAAATATCCAAAATAAAATAAATGTATCGAATAAAATTTTTAATTCAATTGAAAATAGGAATGAAACAAACTTTAACATGCCCTCCAGTTCAACAACCATCCGAACAAGATCAGCCCCCCAAATAAATTTTACAAATTGTACAATAAATAATTTATGCACAAAGAAGATTAAAGAATTAATATTATTATGTTCAAAAGTTTTAAATTTATTTGTTGTACAATTTGTAAAATTTATTTGTTGAAGTTTCTTTCATTGTTCTTGTTTTTTATAATAAATGATAATTATTAATTAAATAATTCTTATTAATCGGAGTAGAAAAAATATTGTATGCAACTTTCATGTAAAGGCCATTAATACACTCGCATATTATATACGAAACTCGCCTGCGGCTCGTTTCGTATACTACAACATGCTCGTGTCTTAATGGCTATCATTACATGATCGTTGCATAAAATACTATTAATTATTAAACTACTTAATAATAATTTAATTCTACATTTTTTTAGCCTCGACTAGACCTCCGTTAATTTCCACACATTTCTCGTATCGTTTGCGACTATGTCATTTTTTATTTCATGTGGCGTTATTCCAGCACATGCCTGTCGTATTCTGTCACATAGTTCTGCTCTATTCCTTGGACGTGTCTTATACACTTTTTGTGTCAAAAGACCCCACAGATAAAAATCCAATATAGTTAAATCGGGCGATCTAGGAGGCCATTCGATTAACTCGCTACCGCGACCTATCCAACCATTTGGAAATTTTTCGTTAAGCCACTGCCTGACAATCCTAGAATAGTGTACAGAACAACCATCTAACTGAAATATCAAATTTCTTCTTTCTGCTAGTGGCAGTTCGTCAATCACTGCGGATAACTCACCTTCCAAGAATTCAATGAAGTTATTGGCATTCATGTTACCCTCAAAAAAAGAATGGACCTATTATCCTGTCTCTTAAAATTCCGGCTTCGAATTTTTACAGTGCAATATGTTCGAGTCCTAGTTTTTGTTTCCCATGTTGCCATTTTTAAAATGTGTCTACATTCTAAGTAAAAACTTAATTAAAAAACAACTTTTTCCAAATTCATGTACTCATGTATTCATGTGTTTGTTGTTAATCAAACTTTTTTCATAAATTTTTGATAGTTTACATTTGTGATGATTCTGAATCCAGTGGTGTAGTCATATTTGATTAAAAAAAATGCCTAATATACTTTCGTCTTTTTTGGCAAAGAAAAATTAACATAGAGGACCTTGAAAATAGCTATTATGGTATGAAAATTTGTGCTCAAATACTGTTTTTGATACTGAATCTAACAAAAAAGACTAAATCAAAATCGGTTGAAAAATGCGGATTTTATAGGGGTGCTTCCAAACAAAATGGGTCACACTGTATATGTACGCTAAGATTATTTTTCTTTGAAAAATTACATGGATGGCGAGTCGATGAGAATTTTTTGGTTAAAGGAGTGGTAGAATATCTGAGAAACCGTTAACAAATAAATGTCTCCAAAAGATTAGATTCACAATTCAGACTGACGTTATATTTCGTAAATTCCAAGTAACCGATAAGGTTGTTCAAACAGTCTTTTCATAAGTGATGAAGACTTTTATCTACGTTTTAAGTAGCGCGTGATCGTAACTCCGAAATTGCCAACCTTGGTTACATATTACCCACACATGCGATAAGAAATTCTTTGTCTAAAAAGAAAAAATACACCCATAAAAAAAGCATAGTTTACCTGGCAATAAAAAAAATTATCGACATATGCATGTAATTCACGATCGATATTTTGCAACAATTCGTGGCAAAAACAAAACTTTGTCGTTATAGGTAACAAGCGATAAGATTTTTTCAAAAAGTAACCTTGAATGAGCATGCATGTCAACTGGAAAATGCATAGAGAAAAAATGTACACAAGAGGAATTTTTACGGAAAAAAAAATTGTGTGTGTCTAATTTACTTCGCAAATTCCTATAAAGTCGTGCTTTATGAGTTGTGTTTCGTTGGAATTTTATCAATAATTAAAAGTTAAAAAAAAACCTGCACCTGCAGCAAAAATACATTCGAATAAAGATAATTGCTCTTCATTTCAGATTTCATTAGATTATGAAGAACACTTCAAATACTCAAAATTAAAATCTTGTCACTATATTAAACTCTACGTTCCACTTCTTTTAACATTGCATTTCGGTAGCCTGTAGTTCAACATACTGGGTTGTAAACAAAGTTGGTACACTGCTTTTTATCAAATTACAGAGACTATACCTTGTTTTTAAACTAGGAGGAGCATTTTAAGAAACCTGAATCACACCACTAAAAGTTACTAGATTGGGAGTGTGTTCCGAAAGGGTCGTGTTCGGACTTGTTGAACTAATCGACACTTATGTAAAATATGTATAGTACTGCTAGCAGTTGTCGAGAAATCAAGGCATGTCTAAATATCTAATCACCATTGGCTACAATCCATGAAGCCAGACAATGGCGAACGTAGCTACCAAATGTCACATTATTGTGACAAAATGTATGGTTATAAGTATTTTAAAATCCAATGAGGATAAATAAGTATGTAAAAATTGAAATCATATGTTAAAGTATCCTTCTTTTATATTCGATGCTTAAATATAACACAAACTAAAAGTGAACAGAAGTTTTGATATTGAAAAATACCATATTGTTTTGTAGGGAGTGTAAAACCTGCTGTCAAAATAAGATTTTACTTCGAAACTTATATAAGCAACAGGAAAAGAGAAGCATGGACTATGTATTTTATAAATAAAAAATAAAAATAACACTCAACATGGTTGTTGAAAATGATACAAGAAACAACAAATATTCAAAATATTGATAAAGATTGAACTAATGAATATTTTTATATAAATAAACACAAAACTGACAAATATAGTTGTCAGATCTATAAAAAAAGCAGTGTGAAACGGGCAGCAATTTGACCAATCAGTAGGAAGCAGAAATGCCAACTTAAATTCAAATCGCTCCTCTTAGTTTAAAAACAAGGTAATATAGTTAATGGTCCATTCAGTATTGTCACTACAAAATTTTCAGGTGTAAAACGACTGACATTTCTGGATAGGATTCAAAGTCGAGACAGATAATTTTTGATTTCAAAGGTTTCTAGATTTCCCGAATATCTGAACCGGGCTATTAATGTTGTTACTGAAAAAACTAAAGTAACCTAATCTGAGTGATAATTTAGAGTAATTTGTGTTCTAATCTAGTATATTTTGTGGTTAATTTTTGTCTTAACTTGTTTTACATTGTTTTCAAATGTCAAAAACTAGACATGTGACATTTAATTGACAGGTTTCATCCATGCAGCAAACACGTAAATATTCAAGTCCCCTAGGTTATTTTATTTTTCATAGCCACTTGCATCGTCATTATAACAGTGGTTTAAAATTTAGCTATTAGTTAATTTTGAATTTTGGCTTGCATCGCGATTTAAGCCACGGTTAAACTCTTCTAAACCACTGTTAAACTAAGCCACTGATTTTGGAGGCTTAAATCGTCTATAAACCACAGTAGTATGAATTCTAACCTAAAAAACACAATAAACAGATGTGTCTAACCTCAAAAAAGTACTCCTTGCGCTAGTATTCCGAGTTAGTTTCTAAAAAATGGATTTTTGGGAAGACGACATATTCCTTGAGGATGATAGGGATATATTGGATATAATTGATATGGATTTTCCACGAAGGGTATATGATAGAGCCAATCACTACCACAACATGGATAATCTCACCTTTTTCAAGAGATTTTGTCTCTTGAAACCAACCGTTCTTGTCATATTAGAAAGAATTGAGGAGGACCTGGAGTTTCCTCATGATTTGTAAGTGCACCAAACCAGAACAATAATTTTACAAAACCTAGGTTTTGGTCACCCGTTTCGCGCTGGTGGAGGTTGAATCCATCATTACTTATAGGGCTACGCCTACCCTTGTCCTCCAGAAATTAGGAACACTTGAAGCTAAAATAGGAAAAACCGGCGACTGCCAAAAAAATAATATGCGAAATGAAAATAAATAATTTTTCTAACCTCAAAATATCAGGTTAGGTGTTAGTACCAACCGATTGCAATTTAGCAAAACTTCCCCAGAGTTACTACATTTTGTAGTGGCAATACTGAATGGACTACTGGAATCATCCATTGTAGTTAACAGAAAGAGTAGCCCGGTGTTTTTGGATAAATTTTGAAACGGTCTGAATTTCTAAAAATCAATGTTATTTAAGTGGGAGACCGCACTGTACGTGTACAGAGACCTATTAACTTATTACAAGCTACAATAATTTTCAGAAAATAGTTATTTTTCTTCGATTGACATTAAACTCGATCTAGCTTAAAAAAATGATATTTCGTAGGAAAAAATACCAGTTTTAGAGTTAAAATAACTTGATAAGACGATCCTGATATTTTAACTTTCCCCAAGAATAGGGGGATAGAAATATAAACTATTTTCTTCTTAGAAATAAACTGCTTAAGAGAGTTTTAAATAAAATTATGAAAAAAATACGAAATGTCAAAAGTGATAGGAAAGATTGGAGTATAAACCTCATTTTCTTTCATCTGTTACCATATCTAGAATATGCATTTTGTTAAATAATCTTTGTTATCAAATAATCTTTACAAGATAATTAATTCTATCTATCGAATTGCAAAATGCTACATATCTTAACAATTCTGTTTACATCGATTTTTTTAAAGATTACTCAAATAATGCAGACCTCGCTCCTAAGTAAATACTTTACCGAAATATATATTATTCAGGCAAGTATATATATATGCCAATCATCCTCGATTAAAAAAATTACATGTTAGTCTACAGAAGTATTAAAAAAAGGTTACAAGGAGTTTGTGGTTATCAAATGTCATAGGTTGTCAAAATAGAACCTACGTTTATAAACCATTCCAGAAGACTGGTCGGCCATATTGTGCTGGAGGACACTGTTTACTGGTAAATAACGAATATAACAGTTAGACTTTAATTTACAATTAATTCTTAAAGGTATCTAAAATGTCATCGTTTTGTGGTGTTGTTAAGTATGGAAAGCGAGGTTACTATTTTATCGATCTTTAAAAGGAGATACCCTTTGTGAATCACAACTTTAAAGTTTGCGAGTGTGTTGTCCACATTTATTTAATGAAGGTTAGTCAGTGTCCTATATCAGTCAATTTTTGATCATAAAACACAATCACACAAGGTTCAACTCCAACTAATCGATTCGGTTGCCCTCCAGCACAATATGGCCGACCTGTCAAAGTCATATGTTCTGGTATAATAATATTTTTGACAATTGATAACCGTTGTTTTACGCAAACACGAGAGTTAACCTCTTTTTAATACGTGTACCATTTTTTCTAATACAACTGTACCAATTTTATTTAAATACGAAAAAATCTTTGAAATCTCCATGAAATTAACAATAAAATGCACTTTTACTGATCAACATTGTTGGGATGAAAGCGGGCATTGTAACAGTGCTTTCAATAGAGAGGTTCAGTCTAAGTTCAGTGTGGCCAACAAAAAGTGGTTTTTCTGACAAGAATGACAGTTAATGATTGTGAACATCTATATTGCTTTATTAGAACAATTAATACACCCCCGAAGCGTAAATCTTAAAATTTAAAATAATGTTTTAGCTGAATAGTCAACGCATCGGTGGCCAATGATTCTAGGAACTTTGGGCAAGTCATTATGTCACTATTTATGTTAGTGGAAACAGCAATCAGATAAATAAACAGATACAACTAACTAGAACTACCACTAAAGTCTAATAGAAAATAAACTTGACCGAATATCAACAAAAACAAAAAAAATGAACATCTGACATAACTAGTGACAGAATAACAGAAATGAAATGGTGACAATAAAGCAATATAGATGTTCGCAATGATACAAAAACCTGCAAAGATCTTATGTTTACAATGGTAGACATTAACTGTCATTCTTGTCAGAAATATCACTTTTTGTTGGCCACACTGACCTTAGCTGGAACTATATTCAAGAAATTTGACATATTATAATTTTACGTCATTTCCTACTGTCACAGTATAGATGGGACATGTTTAAAAATATCTACAGGGTTTAGTAGAAGTGAAAAATATATTTTTGAGTCTCGTGACGCAAAATTGGTTAAGCATAAGTATTTTTTCACGTATGTCATTAATAGATTAAAAGACGGCTGATAAAAGTTTTTGATGATAATAGATATGCGATATTTTGTGTGAATGAAATTGCAGCGAAAAAATTAAGCTTATCAAATCCTCACAGTTTTCTTTCAAATGTGCGTTTTTGGCTAAAATAATTGAAGCATAGCTTTAAAAAACTGTTTTACAATGTTTGTACACGAATAATTTATCCAAAATGAATATTATATCTGCAACAATTAGGGGTTTTAAAGTAGAAACTTATATACCTAAAATGATATTTAAATTTGGCACCAACACGCCAGAGTATTAAATGGGGTATGTCTATGATGCCACGCTTTCGTAAAAACTTGACAGCTTTTTAATTAAAAAGTTATATTGATATGTAATTTGAATGATTTCAATTCTAATGTGTACATTTGCCGTTATAAAATCTTGTACTATAATGGCTAACGTTTCTTTGTGATACTTTTGGAAATACAAAACTAAGATTCTTAATGGTTTTTAACGAGGAAATATCACATAAACGTTGTAAAATATGCAAATACAATGGAATTTCGAGAGATATACAACATATCAAAGGCAAAATGTCAAATGATGTTTACAAAGGCGTGACGTCGCGCTCTTCTGATCGGTATTTGAGCTAAAGCCGACAATATAGTTTTTTTCATTGAAAACTTCTATTTAAAAATGTCAATAAGAGAAAATTAGGCACACATTTAAACGTTTTAAAATATTGAATGTACTCACTTGAAATTGCACTTCTTGCATTTGAACAAAGTCCTTTTTCCTTCGCTGTTGTTTCTCTTCTTATCCACTATCTCGGTGACGAACGATCCGTCTGAAATTTTCAAAGAAGACGTAGTCCTCAAAGGCGAAGCAGCTTTCAAAAGACTGCTAGACTCGTTGTTGTTTGCAGTTTTATACGATTTCGGTAGAATATATTTATTTGTCGGTGGTGAAGAATTTCTATCGTGATGTTTTGGTCTGGTTCCGCAGCCTCCGCTGGTGTCCATGCATTGTTCGCTGGTCACGGGAATTTCCGTCAGGTACTTGTTATATTTGGTATAATTTCTTCTTCCAGTTTCGTCGGTCATTAGAACTTTCGCTTGTTCGTGAGCTTGGTCCCTCACGGATTTCAATTTTATGTGTTTGGTAATATCCCATCGCCAATTAGATCGGTACGCGCATAAAGAACACTCGAAAGGCTTCTTGTTTAAATGACCAACGATGTGTACGTGGAAACGAGACGCCGTCGACGCCCAAAAAGTGCAATGAGGGCATTTGAAAACTCGTTTGTGTTGGGCTACGGAAATGTCATTACCGTGCGTTGGAATTTTTTCAGTACTAGGCGGCGGAGAGTGATGAATACTGTTGGGAGTGACAGATTCTTGACCTAAGCCGCTATTTTCGCTATCCAACGGTGACTGAGTTCGAATCGATAGATCTAATGATACGTTGTCGTCAATTTTATCTTCAGTGTATTCATAATTTGAATCGTCGACTTCGATATCCATCGGTACGACGATGTCGTTCCAAACGAATACTTTATTTTCCATTGGGTGAGGTTTTATTTCTGTTTCATCTCGTCCCTCGTCTATTTTTAATTCCCCTTCCGTATCGGACTCTTCTTCTTCTTTGGGATCCAGTAAGTCTTGGGCTTTTCTGGCTTCGGGGCATTTTTGCATGTGATGGAATAAATCGGTACTGGATTTGCAACGCTGTCTGCAAAATTGGCATCTAGAAGAACTGATATTATGTAGTGGAATTATGGTGTGATTTTTATGTATTTCTTTGCCGCAGCTTTGCTGGTGTTTCACGTGTTCGGTAAGGCACTTACTTTCGTGGTTACAAATGTTACATAATAAATTTCCGGTTCCCTGCGTGCCCAATTTTTCTCTAAGGCTGTCGAAAAATGAAGCGTTCTTTTGTTTAAACACATCGGTTATCTTATTTTTAGGTGAGGTATAATTGTTATTGTACACAGCAGCAGGTATGAGATCAGGTACTTTGGGAGTAGATGCTTTAAATACGTCTTCGGACCCGCAAAGAAAGGCGAAGTCCTTGAGGACACTGTTCGAACTCTTGGCGCATATATCGTTAATGTCCTTTTGACTCATGACCGGTTCTCCTGAATCTGGTAGCTCGGTTTTCGGCTTTTTTAATAAAGAATTCTGCGAAGGAATCGGGATTAGATTGGGCACCGGTCTATGTTGTTTCTTAATCATCGGTTTGCGATCTTCCTGGTGGATGTTGTGTGATTTCTTTTCATGCTTGACCATCTCACTATCCCAAGCTGTCTTGAAATTGCAGTACTTACATTTATTTTTAAAGTAAATCTTGCCATTGGCGTGATGAACGATATCTTCTGGATTTATAAAATCGGATTTTTTGCAGTCGACGTTAGGTTCGAGTTTGATTTTCTTGGTTGGAGTTTTCGGTGAAATTTTTCTGTCTTCAATTTCTTCAGTGTACGAAACTTGGTCGAGCGATTCACTGCCGACCTGTAACACAAAAAAAACGCGACTTTAATACTGCACAAAGCTCCATTTCTAACTGACCGAACAGCTAAGTTAACGTAATGAAAACATAAATGTTCCACCCAATGTTCGGCTTGGTATGATATCACATCGCGATAGAGGTACTGCACAATTGATAAGCAATATCAGCAGGTAAGGCGCACCTATGCGAAACTTTGAACGTTTTAGTTTTTGTATTTACGTACAGGACCGGATCCAAAATATTTTTTAAATAAAATATGTTGTCATAAGTACAGATTAGTCATACAAGAAGAATGAATCTGCATTAATATATGTTTATATAAGACAGTTGACAGTAGTAATAACCCAAGGACATTGATAATAACTGTCCGAAAAAAATTTCGAAAGCTTGTTGCTTGGAAACAGACCGCAGACCGCAGGCGGAAGTCTTACTGAGTAGGGTTTCATCGAGTTGGCAGACGATTTTGACCAATTTTGAATCGTATTTTTCCTGTAATATTTTTCGGTTCTCCAGTGACGATTTGTTCTTAAGAATAATCTGTTGGTTTTGATATTTGGGACTCTTTTTGACATCAATTTTTCAAATAATCTGACAGGACAAACGTTGCTGTCGTTGTTTTCTACTAAAACTTTACTTTGGACATTAGATATTTATTTTTGAAAGTAGTAGCCATTTGTGGAATCTTAAGGTCTTGTAGAAGAGGTGAATTATGCGATTACATGTTATAAAACATAACTCAACTTTTTTATAAACATTTTTAATTATATTTTCCTAACAGCACATTGTTCGGAAAAATCCCCAATTTCTGTTACATTTATCTTATTTCTAAATATAGCAAACTACTTCAATTTAACCACAATGTATTTCATTTTATTTTTGGCAAATCTTTACTGTCTAAATTTATAATGTTCATGTCCTGCTTCCAGTTATTTTACAAAATTAAATCAACGCGACGTAAGGTCTGGTCGACCGACTTTTGACATCTAACCGCTAGTAGAGGACATTTTGCGTATCACAAGCTTCAGCTGAAGGATTAATTGGCGGTTTTGATCGAACCGCTCGATAAATGATGTGTCTCAGTGGCCGACCGAGATTTTCAAAGTATAAATAAAATAAAATTCCTGAGTAAAGATTACATGAGACAGATAATCCGTGTTTATTTGGCGTCGATTATTTTATAGCTTGCGCTTAGCCTAATTAAAGTACTCATAAAACCTCACAAAAAATACAAAAAACTTGAAAATTCAAAATTGGGTATTTGAAAAGGTGGTGTTTAACATGAGAAAAAGTTTACGATGTTAGGCGTGCAATTTTCCGGAAAATCGTCGAGTGAAAAATTTTGTTTTTTGTTTTTTCGCTCTAATTGTTTAAATAATAAATATACAGAAAAACTTCCAAGTCAAAATTTGTAGCTAAAGCATTTATATACAAATTTTGTCTAAAAAGTTTTTCTGTAAATTAAAAAGTTTACGAGATAAAATAATTTCAGTGGTATTCAATTCGTGGTTACGCGCGAACGGCCCGTGAGCCAAATTTATTAACCGCTCGACTTAAAGGTTAATAATTTTGGGCTTATTACATTCTGAAAAAATAAATAAACTCATGTAAAATGTAAAGAAAGATCTCAACTTTTGGATAGAAATACTTTCAAATTTGAAAAAGTAGATTTTCTGACTTTAATATCAGTTTATTATAATTCCTATTTAATTAATACTTATCCCAGCTAAAATTCCTTTTGGATTTAGCATTGCAAATGAGCATGAAACATTATTATTATAAAAGCAAAGCCATCAATATTTAGAATTTTAAACGAATGCTTCTTAAAAATCTGTTTTTTTTGCATGCTTAATTTTACTTGTTTTTTTTAGACTATTGCTGCAATTCTGTGTAAAAATCTTAGCGATCGTAACGATCTATATGACTCGTAATATCGGAACGGATACAAGTTTGGTATATACTTACAGGATTTAAGGTTTAACGATTTTACTATTTGCGTACACAGAATTGCAGCATTAATCTTTTTTCGAAATTAATATAATTCAATTGAACTTTACTACTAAACACTTTGAAGCATCTACTTTCGAAACTACTATACAGTTTTTCTATAAATATCAATTTTTTTAAATAATAGGCAATTATTTAAAATAAATACTTAAATCAGAGGTCTGTCAGCAAACCTTCTATAACTTTTTATAGCGTTTATGATATTATGTAAAAATTAGTGAACTTTATAATGAACCTATTAAGAAGTGATCGCGATACAAAACAACACACCTATGGCTCAGGTAAGAAAGAGAAGGGAGCACATATAAAGGTGAAAAAACAGGTGAGAGAGCGTGGAAAATCAATGATAATACATTAAAAAATTTAAAAAATAATTTTTTTTTCAATATATTTGTAGATACCCCATTTTAGACCACATTTCATATGAAACATTTTTTTCTAAATGTCATTGTTTATTTACTATCATAAAATTAAAAACATGAAAATTGATGATGTTCAAAAATACTACTATGGAAATTTCGAATATATTTTAAAAACTAATGTAGATACAAAAAAAATGTTCAGACAAATTTTGTAGATAAATGTATTAGCTACAATTTTTGATTTGAACATTTTTCTGTGTTTTCATTATTTAAACAATTAGAGCGAAAAAACAAAATCAAAAATTTTCACTCGACGATTTTCCGGAAAATCGCATGCCTAGCATCGTAAAGTTTTTCTCATGTTAATCACAACCCTTTTAAATACTCAATTTCGAATTTTCAAGTTTTTTACGTCATTTTACGGATATTTTGTGTACTTTGACTACGCTAGCTGTGGATTCTGCAAAGAAAGAAATCTGCGGGAAAAAAATGTGCATGCAGTCTTGTTCGTTTTTAAGACGGCGATATCTATTAGTGATCTTCTTGTAACTTCATGGCAGATCTTTAATTTGTGCATACAAACATAAAATAGGTCCTTAGTTATGTGTTTATTTCAACTATTTAAAATTCTACTGATCACTAAACGTTATATTAAGTTTAAATACAAACCGGAGATTGAATAACAGCGGGTTGAATTTTATTTAAATAATAATCGCCGATACTGTTAAGTGTAAATTAGGCAGATCAGACTCTGTGATATTATCTACGTGTCCTTCGTTGAATTAGAACACTAAACTTCCTAAGCTAGCCTTAGAGATTACGATAAACGATGATTGGGTGTAGGAATACACACTGTAATAGACGATACATAACTTTCGGTCTATGACGAAATACAACTTTTGCAAATACACCAAGTGAATCACTGACGTGAAAAATTAATTTGAATATCTGGAAAATCAAAGGGATCAAATAAAACTAGAAAATAAAAATTAAGAAATTTTAAACCGGTGGTACCTACACATCCAAAAGGATTTAATGAAATGGTTATCGTTCGAAAAACGATTCAATTAAAAACGACGCGATGAATGACTGCGCGACATCTATTGGAATATCATTGAATTTCAGCCGTTTGTAGGTAGAAATCTTCAACCACATATTATTATGTCAAGCACAATGTGAGAAACTATTAGATATAAAAATATGTCGCTATAGATCTATATTTTTAATAACAGCAATTACATAAATATAGAATATATATTATAGATCGTATTTTTGATATTTTGTGTAGAAGAAGCTGAAATATCGAAAAGAAAACTTTGACCATGTGATAATTATTCTACACGAAGACAGCGAACGTTGTGGCTCTCGTAAAATGACTTTTAACTGGCTAAAGTTTGCGTACTTGTCTACTTAGGTAATACTTTTGTCAGATTCATCCACTAATAACAAAAATAAATCTAAAAACAATTTATAAATTCGAAAAAAGACAAATCACTTTATGTTAGAAGCATTAAAGACTATTTATTGCAACTAAAATTCATCCAAATCACGTCTTCAATCATTCCAACTATTCAACATTTGTTGTCCTTCGTAATAAAAATTTTCATAAATGCGCCGCTTCATCCTACTGCACGAGCCGCTTTACAAAAAAAACCGCTCAGCCTTGAAACGTGCTGTCACCATTCCCGTCAACAACGGTAATATTCTAGAAAGTTCCATGAGATGTGGGAATCAAAGTAACCAATCCCCAACCATTCTCTCTACACCTTTCTCTCCTTCCACAACATTCTATCGGAAGTCTAGCCTCAAACATAGATGCAGGCACTGTAATTATGCAACTTATATTGCAGACACGTCACTAGTGTAAATGTGAAGCTGTCGATAGTCTTAGTTTGTTGTTCTGTATTCCAGCTTGGTCAGGACAAAAAAATAATTATAGGTTGACATTAATCACTGCTAAATTTGATGCATTATTTCCAGTTTTTATTTGTATGTTGTGTTATTGTGTGTGTATATTGTACTAAACGTGCAATTTACCAAACAAAATTTCATTGCCGAACACGGATGAAAGAAGAAAACGTTGATTTGGAGCTGTTAGGGCCTGTTGTAAAAACTTCAACAAACTATTTTTATTGTCAAGATCTTTCTAATATAAGCAAAATATATAATTAGGGAAAATAATTCATTATACAAAGCATACACACGAGGTAATCACAAATAAAATATAAACCAAAATGAAACCACTATTCTATCGTATGTTTATTTTGTTCAATGTCATAATTTGTGCCTAACTTCAATGTATACTGTATAGTGACGTCAGAATGTAAAAGGTGGATTTTAATGATTCGATTTCTCAATTGTATACAAAAACAAAACAACTAACTATCTGTTATGCATTAACAAGAATTTATTTCTAATTAAACACCCTATTGTCGTGCCTCTTCAAACGATGTGTCCCAATCATAATAATTTTTTTTATACCCTATTTACTATATATTCGTTACGACGCTGAATGTTTGGATTGAATTTGTTTGCTTTACGTTACTAGGTCATGTCACGTCATAACAACCTTTAGTTAGTCGTAGAGTAGTAATATATTATCTAAAAAATGATATGTTAAAGCAAAACGCATGGAACGTAAACTGAAATTTCCGCCGGATTTTTAGTATATTAATTATATTGGCAACACTGTCGATCTAGCCGTTTTTGCTTCTCCTTTTGTTGAAATTAGTTTGGTCGCAATATAAATGAGTGCATCTGTTTCAGTGTTCCCAGCTTAAGGGTTTTCCCCCATATTTAGGGGGTAAAAGTGAGATGGGATTTTTTTTATGGGTGTTATAAATGAGGAGTGCTATATTTTGAGGGGTGTTATATTTTGAGGGGTGTTATAAATGAGGGGTGTTATAAATGAGGAGTGTTATATTTTGAGGGGTGTCATATTTTTAGGGATATCTTGGCTTCTTACCTCTTTTTATTTTCTTATTTTTTTTTATTAAGAAAAATAAAGGTACAAAAATTAGAGCCTGGCCTGGCCAGTAATTGAATCTACCCAATCACGTTTATTTGTTGACCTAGCAACTTAGCGACAATTTTTAGAATTTTTTTTTTCAGCAAGTAAATATTTAAATATAAAATTCAATAAATCCCCATATGCGGGCATTCAAAAACAATATGCAATGCAATTTTTAAAAAAATTTCTAAATAACAATTAATTTGCTGGAAAGAATTCTAAAAATTTTCAGTTGTATGCTGGTTTCAGTTTCATAATTATTATTTATAATTTTTTTAATATTATTTTTTATTTTTTCATGTCAATGTTATGATTTTAGGGGTTTTTGGGTTTTTGATTTAAGCTTTGGGAAGAAAAATTTTTGAGAGTTGGGAACATTGACCTGTTTATAGATGTTCATAAACTTATGAGGGGGAGAGAAAATACTTTCTGTTTTTCCGAGCATTTCAAGTAGGAAAATCCATAGTAAAATCACATAATGTAATGTTTCACCCTGTATACATAATAAAGCCGAAGATATACCTAATATGTATTCTTATGTAGGTACGTGTAAGCAATGTAAATATACATTTAGGTACAAACGTAATCAAATAAATTATGTTTATCATCGAGATAAGGAAATTGGAAATAAGATGATAGCAGAGCGGAAAAAAAAATGATTTGCAGTATTTTGAACAGGATCAGCTTTTAAAGAATATGTTACTTTTTCCCGTTTGGGACATCAGGTATAAGTAATTCATATTTTAAGATATTAATTTATCAACAAAATAACAATCTCGTGACCGGGTATATACTACGAACAAATAAAAATAATAAAGTGGAATTTTCTGCATCCTTATTTTATTACGTAAAAAGTTAATTGCTGGTAAAACGGGTTATTAAATTCCATTGTTTTCGATAGAAAAATTAAATATAAACATTATTTGGTGCAGTCATTCGATTATTGTTAATTTTCAAGATCCTTCTAGTAAATTAAAGATTAATCATATTATGGGTTTGAAAATTACTGATATTAGAACATGTGTGGTAAATTTCAATATCATTATTGAGTATCAATTTAAATAATCCACTTAAATTAATCTGGATGGTTTTTTACTTAGAGTAATACTACAAATAGAGTCATTCTAGGCAAGTCATTCTATTGCCATACATGTTTTCATCAATGACTTTCAAGGAGTAGGGAGAAACTGCCGGACTAGTCGGACAGTGCCAATGGCCAATAAAACTATTTACTTACAGGTGAAAAGAGAGGTTAGGAAATTTTTTTTCAAATTTGGCACTGACGAACCATGATTTTCACAAAAAATATTGTTTTCAATTATATCTGTACGCACACACACAAATATCAGTTGAAAAGACGAAAACAAGAGCTTCAATAAACTAGGAACGTTGAAACTTCGTAGTAAAATCAGGTAAAATTGATAGTAAAATGGTTTCCGCCCTTTTCTCGGTGTTGCCATATTTCAGACAGACAAAATTATTAACACGCATTTAAATTGTTTCCTTTAAACCTCAAAAATTTCAAACAAAAACATATTTTTATTACATAAACTACTTAGGATAAGTCGTTTTTATGTAATTTCTTAAAAATACATTTTTATTTTGTACGTTTCTATCGTGTCCTATAATTTAGTTGTCGCAGTTCAAAGGAAAAGTAAGACTTCTGGCAAAGGGTCGGCAAGTTACCTTAGAATGTGATATAATGTTGGGTTCACTTTTAAATGTAAACAAATGTATCTTTTTAATGTATTAAACTGATGCTATTTAGATGATGTTTTTGCCACAGTTACAGTGGCAACTGGAATTCGTTATTTTTACTTGTGCGCATCCAGTTTGTACCTATTAAAATTTAGGATTTCAAAACTTTTTAAATCGTTTTAAACTTTACGTCTTCAAAAATTTTTATTTTATTTTTGAATCTCCCTGTATACACGCTAACTTTCAAATTATGTAAAAAAAGTAATTTTGAAGTTTTCCAACTCATTTGAAAATCACGAGGTATTTTGAGGATGACATTTCGGAAAATGTTCATACGTATGACCACCTTGAACATCGAGTTTAAATACGTACAAATTTGGCCTTGATGGAATTATTTTCCCAGCATTAAACAACAAAATGATGTCGGGTTCTCCCAACGTATGAAACATTGATATTTTTATGGGACTTTGATAGGTGGTGAATGTATTCCGAAAGAATGAA
Organism: Lochmaea capreae; assembly: GCA_949126875.1. NCBI lineage: Eukaryota > Metazoa > Arthropoda > Insecta > Coleoptera > Chrysomelidae > Lochmaea > Lochmaea capreae. The sequence continues at coordinate 5,348,204 of OX421400.1, forward strand.
TAAATAATTTTTTTGAATAATTATAAACAACATGTTTTTCTTGGGACGTTTTTTTTGATTTCCGGAGTTTTCTGAAAATTCTCGGGTCTACCGCAAATTGATAAACAATGATTGGCAATATCGGTCTTTAATGCACACCATTGGAAAGCTGAAAATGTCCTCTTTTCGATGGTTTTTAAAATTTTTGGCTAAGTTTTTTAGTGTCCCGGAAAATTTTTGCAAGCCTTTGTTTGCAAAAAATATTGATCCAGGGAGAAAAATGATGGGGACCATTTTTGTAGGTAATGAACTGTACTTCATTTCTAATAAAACCCCACTTTTCTAAGTAGCTTATTTAGGGAGATATCGGCCAAAAACTGAATTTTCGGGATAATTTTCAGAGAGTAATCTACACATGAATACCTACAAGTTGCAAAAAAAAGTCCGACAATAATGAGATGAACAGGTTGGTGCCTTAATTTACTGGACTATAGGATGAAATGATATCGGCCATATTGCATCAATTAACCTTCAAGAACTGGATATTATTTTTATTCCGAATCCTTCTGGCGAATACGCAAAAAGTTTCAGTACTTGCGAGAAACTTACGTATTTTTCTAAGCAATTTTGGCTTTTAAAATGTTTATGTAAAAAACATCTGAATTATCTTGACAGACGAAAAGAAATATAGCAATTGGTAGTTGAAAATATCCCGCTTCCCGCTGTAGGCGCTTTATTTATAGCATGTTATTTATTTTGGGAGAATTTGGGAAATTTTTAATTCGCGAGGAAGTAAACGTTACTCAATAATAACAATTATTGAATATTTTATATTTTAGAAAAATCAACAAAACTTTTCAACAAGTAGAACTTGAATTCCAGTGATTTGAAAAATAAATTAAGAGAAATATACAGGGAGACCTAGAAATATGTGAAAATATAAACAACTATATTGGGTGGTAAAGTTAAAATACACTCACCGGCAAAAAAAACTCGGACACCTGATATATTGATGAAGTCCAAGAACTTTCGTAATTTTTTTTGTTTTTACGCCAAATTGTAGATAAATTCTTTATACAGGGTGAAAAAAAAACCATGTATTTGTAGTCCAATTTCTTAACACTCTATGGAACAGTTCGGGAAATCTGTACAGTTTACGCTTAGTTTATTATAAAGACCATCCTTCTCGCCATCTTCCAGTTTTTATTTCAATTTGATATCTTGATTACTTTTGAAGATACACGTATTCAAATACAAGCCTGGAATTGTTTTAGGGAAAAAAATTGATTTGTAATGTTTTAATATTCAACAGTAATTTGAAACAAAAGGAAAAACATAATTGGCATTTTTCAATATTTCATGTCCACCTCTAACTGAAATAACTGCACGCAATCGCCGAGACATCGTATTGATAAGACGAATAATGCGATCTTGGGGAATTGCATCATATTCAGCTTGCAACGCAAGTTCAAAAACTGAAAGATGGCGAGAAGGATGGTCTTTGTAATTAACTGTAGTCTATTTCGGAAAGGTATAGGGTAATAAACTGGGGAATTCCGTCCAGTTCGGTTCATTTTCGGTGTCGGCCATAGGCGTAGGTCTTGAAATAGTATTGTTTGTAATATTAAAATTTCAAGTAATTGCGTAAGAGAATTAGGAAAAGTATGTTTTCTGGCCTGAATATCGAAATATTGTGTAGGGATTACTTAGGTAGTAGACAGTACCAAAAATGTAGCAAGGCAAAAATATAACCAGTGCTCGCCAAGCTTTCATGGAAGGCCTGTCAACGGGTATTAAGTTGCCTTCAGGTAAAGGGAAAATACTAATAATCGTCCATATTGGAAGCGAAGAGGGATTTTTAAAAGAAGGTTTGCTAACCTTTCAGTCGTGCCATACGGGAGATTACCACGAGGACATGGATTCGGATGTTTTTGAAGACTATTTTGGTGAAATGATAAAATATCTTGCGGCTGATTCAGTAGCAGTTATCAAGTTGTCATTCTCGACGCATAGAGAAAACAAGAAATTATTGACTGGTTAACCACCAAAAGTATTGAATTTGAAGATAATTTGATAAAAAAAGAACTATTAGCTATAGCAAATTTCCACAAACTTCGTTTTATGAAATACGCCGTGGAAAATATAGCAGAAAAACATAGTGTAACTGTGCTGCGCACACCGCCATATCATTGCGAGAGGATTTGTGGCAAGACACAACACGATATTCAAAATGAAAGACGTTAAGCTACTGTTTCCTCAAGCCATTAAGGAGGTGACACCAGAGAACTGGCGAAAAGCAGTCCAGCATGTCATTAAAGAAGAGGAGAAAATGTGGGATCTTGACTACTTGATCGATCGGACCGTCGACCCGTTAATTATAACGCCAAGAGGAGATGACAGTTCCTCAGATGACGAAGAATATTATGATTTTTTATAATTTAATTTCTGTATAATGTATTTTTTGTACAATGTTCAATAAATGTTCAATAAAAAATAAGTATACCTAATACTATGTATATAATGCCTAATTTTTATTCTGTTAAAATAAAATTCTTTCCTTTTTACGAGTATCCTACCGGCACGCCTTTGGCACACTATTTTCAGTGTTTGTGAATGGATGTATTGACCCCAACCCGGGTGGTACTACCTGCACTTGATAAAAATTAAGAATTTTACAATGAAATCAATGCCAAACTATGAAAGTGGCTTAAATATTCGTTGGGTCACTCTGTGTTCCCTTTGCATACCTAATGAGGTTTTATTACACTATTCCTTTCTGATATAAACTATAAGCGTAAACTCTACAAATTTCCCGAACTGTTCCACAGGGGGTAAGAAATTAGACTACAAATACAAGTTTTTTTTTCACCTTGTATAAATAAGCTATCAACATTTTTGGAAAACTTTTATGGAGTTTGTCTTAATACCAGAGAGTTTATCTACAATTTGGCGTAGAAACAATAAATTGAAATCGATGAAAAATTACGAAATTTTAGGTTGCTGATTTTTTTTGCCGGAAAGTGTATAAAAGTGAAAGAACAAGGAGCACTTCTAATGTAATTCCAGGATCTATATATTTTTTCAAAATTTTAGTATGCTAAAGCATGTAGAAGTGATTAAACCCCTAAGTATACTGGGTGTACCAGAAAATGGGGTGAAACGGATGTCCAGAAAAACTTCTGTCACACGAAAACTAGATCCTAAATGTGATTTTATATCTATCTAACCTACTTTGTCTTTTTCCAAAAGTTCCTCTTAAGGGAGGAAGCACAAATAAATAATAGAATAATTAAATAATTTAAGAAATTAGTCTTAAATATTATTATTTTACCAGCCAAACATTTCATTTCATTACCTATTAGGCATTATATTTCGAAGAAACGAGTTCGATACTATGTTATCTCGGATTAACGACAATCTGCTACGGGTTTTGGTCATAAATCAATCATAAGTCAAAACGAAATATCTTGGAACTAAGTATACCAACAAAATATAGTAAAACACATCTAATAAACGAGGAGGCATCAAAATTTGATTTTAAGACAAGAGTAAAGTACCCATATTTTTTCAAATGTTAAATCTACATAGATTCAAAGTCATGCCCATCTAAGTAAAGTTAATTTTTTTTTATTAATTTCTTTTAAAAGGGGACTATGAGAATGACAATTTGCTAAAACCATAAATTGCAAACATTCTGTATACGACGGTAAATTGTTTTGAAGAGTAAAATCATAAGTTTGGTTATTTTTATTTTTTGTCAACACCGAAAATCGGTCAAAATTATACAGTTTGCAACTAGAACTTAAAATTCAATAATATTACAAAACATTAAAATAAAATAATTATTTCCCAACAAATCATTGATGTTCTGGATATTTTCTTATCCAAAATAATTATATTAAACTGGAACAATGAAATCTTAAAAAAAATGAGCTTGTACCAAAATTTTTATTTTATTTTGATACTTTGTGATATGATATTATTGAATATTAATTTCTTGTTAAATTACTGTATAGTTTTGATATATTTTCACTGTTAATAAAAATAAAAATAACAATTTTTTTAAATAATATTTTCCAAATTTTTTAAAAACAAGTCTCAAAATCAAATTTTTGAAGTCTCCTCGTATATTACTATATTCTGTAGGTGCAACAAACTCTTATCAAGAAAAACTTTTACCAAATTCCAATAAAACTCACCTTAAAATTTCTGATGAAAAAAATCCTTCACGAAAATCGAAAAAAAGGTCACACGACTACACTTGTGTGCACCATAATTCTTGCATAATTTTTACTTCCTCGCGTATAAAATACACCTCAAACGAACAGCGCCTATAAATACGCCCGCGATATAAATTTTCAAACACAGAACGCGGCAGAGAGCTCGGTTAACGATTTTTACGTTCTGTGCCACTTTCAAATTTCATCTAAACCGTCTTGATCAGTAAAGCCCAGCGATTAACGCGTTACGATACGTATGTCGCAATGCAATTTGAGACCTTGACCGACAGGCGAAATGAATCATTTTAATAATTCACTTGATGCCGTGTATAAATATCATATAGGAAATACTGACATAGGATAATGAATAACATTATTATTTATTTGTGCCAGAGGTATGTATCTCGTGCGAGCGGTGGTAGGGAGAATTTTAATGAGAATTACAATCGCTTATAGACAATAGACCGATACGCCTACAACGTTATCAATTCGACATGTGTAGAGATATTAATAAGGTACAAGTGAAAATTGTTAGAATAAGAACTGATAAAGTATAGAGTTGGGAATAATAGGCATGTGGAATACCAGTATATTAATATACAGGGTGATTTAGTTTCATCAACAAGTTTAAATTGTGTTAAAGATAAAATTATATTTGGATTAATTGACAGCAAATTAAAAATTGCAATTATTAATTACAAATTAAGATGAAATACGATTGCGCACGGCTGGTGTAAACCCCAAAGTAGGAATAGGTGAATTAAGATTGCAGCTGTGGCGGGAAGCGCTTACTGCAGAGGTCGAGAACTATCGATAGCCGTACCATGGATAGTTTTTTCTAAACCATCGATAATTATCGATAGTTTTCGATAGTCTGCAAGACTGGTACCTACAGGTTATAGGTAAAGTTATGCTAACTTTATTTTGAAAAATTTAAAATAATCCTCATTTTTTGACATTAAAAAATAATTGAGGTGACATGTGACAGGACAGACAGGTGACGGTTAGTGAGAGGTTAAAATGTTAAAACACAAAATATGCCACAAAACGTCAAAGTCGGAGATAAAACACGAAAACAGATACTTCGTCTTCTTTTTTTCTCATTTGTTCATATCAAAACATGTTTCGATATGATTGGTGTGTGTCCGCGCATATACCACTATCGAATACTATCGATAACTTTCGAAAACTATCGATTTTGTTCGATAGTCATAAACATCGATAACTATCGATAGTTCTCGACCTCTGGCTTACTGCGCTAACTCTGCTGCAGGTGGCCAATGAGGCAATTGAACCCAGGTTTGTGTTTAAAAACCCTACAATATACAAATAAAGCAGAACACAGAGTCAAATGCTGCAAATGCAATACGCATATATATAGACGGCTCAAAAACCAAAGAATTTACTCCAGATCACTAAGCCTATGGATTAAGTGTGTAATGGGAAAAAAACACCAGCATGGTTCAAACAGAAGTGGCTGGTATCTCAATTGCCACTAAGGAAGTAACCAGAAATCTGCACTGATAGCAGACAAGCTCTACTAGCTTTGAACAGACAACGTGTTACATCAGGGCTAGTATTAGAGTGTCATCGAGATTTAGCTAACGACTCGGTAGATAACAATATTATCCTGAGGTGGGTTAAGGGGCACGTCAGGAGCAAAGGTAACCGTGTAGCTGATTCTTTAGCCAGGGAAGCGGCTGGACTAAAAATTCTTGGACCCGGCGACACCTACGGCCTGACGAATTCGACAATTGCCGAACTAGTTAAACGTTACACCCAAGCTCAATCGCCAAAGAGATGGGATGAAATCATGGGATGCAGTCTTGCCAGGATCACCATGAGCGACCCTAGGAAGCTGGAGTCGAAAAACTATTTGGCGGTGACCAGGAAAAACCTACGTTTAACGGTAGGATTTCTGACTGGCCACTGTCAATTAAGGAAACACCTCCATACAATGGGGCTAGTGGACACACTATGCAGGATGTGTAAACAGGAAGAATAATCTGTCAGGCATGTCTTATGCGAGTGCCCGGAGTTATGGTCAATAAGAAAGTGTGTGTTCGGTGAGTCTTGGCTTACACCTGCCGATATAAAGGAGATGTCTCCTAGTGACCTGTCCACCTTCCTGGAGAGGACAGGATGGACGATGAAATAGGAAGACAACACCTGGGAGGATGTACAATGGGTCACATTTGGCCTAAGTGTTGTTGGCCTAACTCACCCTCCCTACTCTACAGATACAGAAGATGAAATTAAAACAAAAATTCAGTTTTTGGTTAATAATTCAAGAACTGTTCCTATTTAAGAAATTTAAAACAGGGTTATTAAAGAGGAGGAAATTTTCAATAAGAAAGTCCCAATGTTTATAATCTTAATTTTAAGCCAAAAAATAGTGATTCAGCCGTTACGTATGCCCCATAAAATAATAGCTTTGTTCGCGGGTCACAATCCGAACCAGTTCAGGGACTATTCGCATGAGTATTCTGAAAAGTGGTGTTCGCGGATCATATCGGATTGGTTCGTTATTGATTCGGAATCAGTCCTAGCAGTTCTCTGATTTTGGTAAGGACTGAAAGTTCGGTTCGGCTGCTCATGCGCAAATGATCGATATGTCACTTGTTTTATTTTAGTTACCTATTGTTTCACTTGTTTATTGTTTGCTTTGTTGCGTTTTAACGTTGCAAATAAATATCAAACTCTAATTTAGCTGTCCACTGTCCAAGTCTAGTGTAAGGTAAATTTAAATGATCTATTTAGTATATTTTGGTTTTTATATTTTGTTTATTTTTAGTGTATTTTGATTATTTTTCATCATAAAATGGGGAACCAGAGAACTGGCGAAAAGCAGTCCAGCATGTCATTAAAGAAGAGGAGAAAATGTGGAGTATCCTATCGGCACGCCTTTGGCACAATATTTTCAGTGTTTCTGAATGGATAACAATAGGCTAAACCCATATATTGGCCACAACCCGGGTGGTACTACCTGCACTTGATAAAAAGAAAGAATTTTACAATGAAATCAATGCCAAACTATGAAAGTGGCTTAAATATTCGTTGGGTCACTCTGTGCTTCCTTTGCATACCTAATGAGGTTTTATTACCCTATACCTTTCTGAAATAAACTGTAGAATAAATATAATAGTTCGAAATTAGACAGCTCACCATGGAATTAAAGAAAACTCGAGGAAGAATAAAAAAGTTCGTAATAAAAATACGTGTTATCATCATTTAATTTAGAAACAAGATTCAAGAGAATACAATTATTAGACGAACCCGGTACATTTCAATAAAGACGTTATATAATAAAATAAATAATCAATATGGCGACACTAGTACCTATTTATCATTTTTTATATACATGAAACTACGTTTTACAAAGTTTCCATACGTTAATTTATTAACTTCTTGCAACTAATTAATATAAGAATAATCAGAAGTACATGAGGATTTTAAAATTCATAATTAAATAAATCAGAGACGTGCTAGTCGTAAATTAACTAAGGAAATATTTATTAAAAAAAAATACTGTTGAAGTTTAATCTTGGAAGAGGTGGCTGTAGATTTCAAAATTTCAAGGACATTTAATTGAAAATTTCAAGAATAGAAATACTTCAATTGAGGACTAATTTATAAAATCGTTTTTAATATATCCTTCCACGGGCATTTTATCAAAATGTTTATTAAAATGTTTACAAATGCTTTAATTACAATCTTGCTACTCTTGTTTGTACAATATATGAAAATAGATGTAATAATGAAGGCATGATGACAGTCACTAAGAATAACTGAAGTAATTATATAGATTACAAAAGATTCTTAATCAATTACTCATTTTTACATTACAACTGTGATTATATTTATATTTTAATAAAAATACAAATACAAAATATGACAATCCACCATCTTAGCTAAAACACCGATCACAAACGTGTGACGTCAACCTTTTGTATATCATTCAAAATTTCATCTTATTTTCTGGTTTTGCATCGCTTAATTCAAGTTTGTCCAATTTGCAATTTGATTTACTGGCGAGCAAAAAATTGAGGTGAATAATTTTAGCGTCAATATTGATAAGGACATAATAGAAATGTTGCGCTGTTACAAGATGGTCGAGGGCAACGTGAAACTGCAAGAATTGTTGGTGCTAGTCTTTATGGTGTGTAAAGGGTGTACCAGCGCTTTCTGGAGACTGGCCTGATCACTAGAAGACCATCAGGGTCTGGGCGAAAAAGAGTTACCACTCAACGAGATGACCGTTTTTTCGTGTACACAAGTTTGCGGAATAGTACAGCTACTGCGGTTTCACTGCGAAATCAGTTGGAAGAAGTGAGAAATGTCAACGTTAGTGAATGGACCGTTAGAAGAAGACTTCATGCTGCTGGACTGTCATGCAGAAGAATGGCTACAGGTCCCCCGTTGCAACACCAGCATCGGACTGCAAGATTGATATTTGCTAGAGATCACATTCGTTGGAATGATGATGACTGGAGCGGGGTATTGTTCTCAGAGTCGCGTTTTTGCATCACTGGGTCAGATGGGCGTCGATGAGTGTGGAGAAGATTTGGGGAAAGATACGCTAAAGTTTGCATTGACGAGCGTCTTCCATTTGGCGGTGGGTCAGTTATGGTTTGGGCGGAAATCACTGCACAAGCTCGTACAGAGTTGGTCTTCATAGAAAATGGGTCCCTAACCTCTCACAGATACATTACGGAGGTGCTAGAAGACCATGTTATGCCTTTTATGGTGAATATGGGGGAACGTGGCATTTTTATGCAAGATAATGCGGGACCACATACAGCCAGAATTGCCAGGGAGTATCTGGATGAAGTAGAAATTAGGCGGTTTGATTGGCCAGCCCGCAGCCCAGACATGAATCCCATAGAACATGTATGGGACGAGTTGAGACGACTGATCCGCAGACACACACCAGCACCAATAACTGCCCAGGAGCTGAGAAGATTGCTGTTGCAGGAATGGGATAACTTCGACCAGAATGTGATCAGCAACTTAATTCAAAGTATGCCGCGCCGATACCAGCAGTCATCAATGCAAGAGGAGGGAATACACGTAATTATAGTGTCAAGTTTTTTCATTTTGTTCGTTCCATATTTTCCCTAACAACAAAATGTTGAATTTCGCCTAAAATGTTAATTTATTGCTTTTTCAGAATAAATCATGAAATCCAAGAAAAAAATGCCTTTTTCTTTAGTATAGAGTATCACATTCAGCTTACAAAAACACATGCAATGATGTACAGTTTGCGAATACGATATGAAAACTTAAAATTCCAAATAACATGAAAATTTTAAGTTTTCCTCAATTTTTTGCTCGCCAGTGTATATTAATGGAGCTGGAGCAAATACAAATTGTTAATATTAGCTTGAATTATGAAGAATCAGGTGTTCTTCTTGAGGTGGATGAGAACATTTAGAACCAATTATTGTAACTACTTCATTTTACCGGGTGAAAAACTGCCTGTTACTTAAAGTAACCGCTAGGTTATAATCGGTAACTCACTAAAAATTGCCTATACGGTTTGTACAAATAACACGAATTTTTCGTATGTTGGTAGTAGTGGTTGCACTTGCTCAATTTCCGTTTTACTACAACCAAATGTGTAAGATATAATGACCGGTTCCTTAGAAAAGAGTAGAGTTAAAAGCACGTGGAAACAAACACTTTATAGACATTATCAACAAAATGGAAGATTTTATTTACAATATTCATTGTTACGTGTTGCAAGTAACGTGGGTTGCCTACCTTTCAGAGTGGTTTATTCTGTAGCGGTTGTATAATATATTATATCTGACAGATTATCGGAAAAATTTTGCTCACTTTTCAAATTAATTGTCTCTCGATTTTTTAATTTGTTACCTTAATAAATCTTCGTCTTCGATATTACTTTCGATCTGACTTATTTCATTAATAATGTAGTAATACTCCTAAATATACGAAACTACAAAATTAAACTTGGTTGGAAAACAAACCAGGGTCGGAGTAGAAGGGTCTACCAATGAATATACATGGTGATCTAAATATTTTCTAATAAAAATAATGTAAAATAAAAAAATGAATGAATTTACGATATACGTATATTTTCTTATTTATCTTAGAGCAGATGTTTTGTATTAATACCCGATGTCTGCTTCTTCAAACCCACAATATTCTTATGTAAATTCTAAAAATAAGGATTATACCATTGTTCTATCATGTGGCGAGCACATTTTTTTTAGATCATTCGCATATTTTGTTAGAAGTAGTAATTTATCCAAAGAAGGACAAAATATATATGTATAAGTTTCGATTTTAACTCGTGGGAAGTAACAGAATTCGGTCTTTAATATATACAGCATGTCACACAATCATCTAATGTTTACAAGGCGTCTCGAAATTGTTTGTTTTAGATTCTAAAATTTTGTAGTAGCAACACTGAACGCGGTACTGAAATCGTCCATCTTTGGAATGCTAAAAGCATCTAATAAAGATCTAATAGAAATCTAAAACAGCCTTTAAAGTTCTTCCTTTAATAATTATTAAAGAAATTACTTCAAACAAACCATTTTCGTATTAAAGTCTAATCAAAGTACACATAAAACCTCACAAAAAACTTGAAAATTCAAAATTGGGTATTTAAAAGGGTGGTGTGTAACATGGGAAAAAGTTTACGATGTTAGGCATGCAATTTTCCGGAAAATCGTCGAGTGAAAATTATTGGTTTTTGTTTTTTCGCTCTAATTGATAAATAATAAATATACAAAAAAACTTCCAAATCAAAATTTGTAGCTGATGCATTTATCTACAAATTTTGTCTAAAAAGTTTTTCTGTAAATTAAAAAGTTTACGAGATAATATTAATTTCAGTGGTATTCAATTCGTGGTTACGCGCGAACGGCCCGCGAGCCAAATTTATTAACCGCTCGACTTAAAAGTTAATAATTTTGGGCTTCTTACATTCTGAAAAAATAAATAAACTCATGTAAAATGTAAAGAAAGATCTCAACTTTTGGATAGAAATACTTTCAAATTTGAAAAAGTAGATTTTCTGACTTTAATATCAGTTTATTATAATTCCTATTTAATTAATACTTATCCCAGCGAAAATTCCTTTTGGATTTAGCATTGCAAATGAGCAAAAAACATTAATATTATAAAAGCAAAGCCATCAATATTTAGAATTTTAAACGAATGCTTCTTAAAAATCTGTTTTTTTTGCATGCTTAATTTTACTTGTTTTTTTAGACTTCATTCAATTATATCTTTTTTCGAAATTAATATAATTCAATGAAACTTTACTACTAAACACTTTGAAGTATCTACTTTCGAAACTACTATACAGTTTTTCTATAAATATTAAATTTTTTAAATAATAGGCAATTATTTAAAATAAATACTTAAATCAGAGGTCTTTCATCAAACCTTCTATAACTTTTTATACCGTTTATGATATTATCTAAAAATTTGTGAACTTTATAATGAACCTATTAAGAAGTGATCGCGATACAAAAGAACACACCTATGGCTCAGGTTAGTAAGAGAAGGGAGCACAAATAAAGGTGAAAAAGCAGGTGAGAGAGCGTGGAAAATCGATGATAATACATTAAAAAATTTAAAAAAATAATTTTGTTTTAAATATATTTGTAGATACCCCATTTTAGAACACATTTCATATGAAATTTTTTTTTCTAAACGTCATTGTTTATTTACTATTATAAAATTAAAAACATGAAAATTGATGATGTTCAAAAATACTACTATGGAAATTTCGTATATATTTTAAAAACTAATGCAGATGCAAAAAAAATGTTCAGACAAATTTTGTAGATAAATGTATTAGCTACAATTTTTGATTTGAACATTTTTCTGTTTTCATTATTTAAACAATTAGAGCGAAAAAACAAAAACAAAAATTTTCCTTCGACGATTTTCCGGAAAATCGCATGCCTAGCATTGTAAAGTTTTTCTCATGTTAATCACAACCCTTTTAAATACTCAATTTTGAATTTTCAAGTTTATTGTGTTTTTTGCGGCATTTTACGAATATTTTGTGTACTTTGACTACGCTATTATCAGGAACATAAAAAGTTGTAAATATCCTTGCTTCCTGTCTGATATATAACGATAGTTATAAAAATGAAATTCTAAATGTATAACTACACCAATTTTCTCAATTTCGTACAGTATAAATATAAAAGAACAAACGTCATACGTTTCTTAAATTAGCGCACGATAGCAACAGCCATTTTTCTTTGGATCATTGTTTAAAGGAAGCGTTTTAGAAAAATAAATCGAAGTCGGTAGAGATACGTGGGAAGGCCAGAATTTTTAACTTAGGCATTGCTCCAAAAAAACAAGATCGAATTATAAAAGAAAAATAATGATGTAGAATATTATTTAGAGCACGAAAGATTTTAGTTTTAATTTATTACACTTGACATAAAACAGACAGGATATACTCAAGATTGGGAAAAACCGTATATGGATAAGCAGGAATTACATATCAAACCTCCCCCTAAAATTTTGTGGTTCAAGTTTGACCAAAAAGATCATATAGTTGTGAGCAAAATTGATTTGCACCGTTTCACAATTTGTTGGCGAGATAAAGAAATCTGTAAGCACAAGCAGAACCGGTTTTAGACATATTTTAATTATTGCAAGATCCCGACGCACTAGCGATTTCTATACTCTCTTTTTCCGATGAATAGCAGTTTTACCGATAACTGTTATAATAGATTTTTTTGAAACTTTTGTCAATATGTATTCTTTCAGCAGCTCCATGCTTGTTTCAGTAGCCGGTACATATTTTGTATCATTTTTTGCGTAGATAGCGACTAGAACATACCAAATTTCTTTCTGTCTACTGTCTCAAAGTCCTACTCTCCACTTTCAGAAATTTCAAAACCTTTCGTAAAGTAGAAGCAATGTAATTGGGATACAGCAAACAAAAATCTAATTTTTTATTATTATAATTCCATAAAATAAAATTTATATCCGAATTTATTGTCTAATAAACATAAATTTATAAAACACATGTCGGTATCGATGAAATAAAAATTTTTCTTAAAATAAAATAAAGGAGTACATTTTTTAATTGAAAATATTTTTTTTGTTCTTTGGGCGATTTATTTTCTTTTTGCAGGACTAATAACCTAACATGTCCTCAACATGACTGGAAATTTGAAAGCAAAAATAGTATACAGGGTCGGACTTATAACAAAAATTATATAACAGTGCATTTGAGCTCGTTGCAAATGAAAACTGTCTTAGCTAAAATTGTACTAATATGCTTTTTCGGTAGATAAACTATCCAGAACACTTCAGTAGAAAGGAAATTTTCCGAAATTACCGGATTCGCGAAATACTATTTTTTTTAATAAATAAGTTTTAGTTACTAAACTGTTTTCATAAATGTGTTATTTGTTAAAATGTTATTTAATAAAAAAATTGTATTACGCGAATCCGGTAATTTCGGAAAATTTCCTTTTTACTGAAGTGTTCTGGATAGTTTATCTACCGAAAAAGCGTATTAGTACAATTTTAGCTAAGACAGTTTTCATTTGCAACGAGCTCAAATGCACTGTTATATAATTTTTTTTATAAGTCCGACCCTGTACATTATTTTTGCTTTCAAATTTACAGTCATGTTGAGGACATGTTAGGTAAACAAAAAAATATTTTCAATTAAAAAATGGACTCCTTTATTTCGGCCCACAGTGAACAAGCTCAATACATACTCTCGTCCATGTTAACATTGACAGATACATTTTCAAAAACGTTAAGCAACAAATAATATTCCTACTTCCGCCTAGAATTCTAATCTAAACCAAGAGTTTAAGCAATTTTTTTTCTGTTTTAGATTGAAACGATAACGCCTCGCGAAATAGGACATAAATTACTCAATAGTTAAGTAAAGTTATCCAAGAGGTTTATATTTATAAACCTTGCCTATTTTGCGAGCCTCTTTCGGTTTCGTCATTACGTGGGCGAGCGAGCACTCAAGATATTTCTGGTTAAGAATGAATTTTTCAAAGATAGAATCACCAAGGGCGTAGAAAAAAAGGTACCAATTTTTTTATTTTATCAAATATTATACAGAGTGGAACAAAAATATTTTTTGAAATAAATACAACATAAGAAGGTGGATTTTACAAATGGTTTGCTTTTAAATCTGATTGAAGTGATTTAAAAAGATACTTCTTCTGGCGAATTAAAGATTAAACAGAATAAATACCTTCCTTTACCATACCAAAGAATACAAGTGTTATTTTACCATACAGTGGTAAATCAGTGCTATTGGCAAATATTTACTCAAACTTTTTGTATGAAAACAACTTTTGAGTCACTTTTATCGTTTACACTAAAAATGTCAAACTTTACGATAGAAGCATCGTCAGTGTCTCTTAATTTTCTCTCTTATCCCATCTTATAATTTTTAACGAATTCAATGTAAATTAAAAAAAAAGCATGTTACCTTGACATTGCTTCAAAATATTGCATAATAAGCATATATAATTGTAGTATTATTATAAAATATTTCATATACATCCTTGAGAACAATTTGTGTTGATGGGAAATTCCGTGATGAACGTATCAAAGATTTGGTTTATTTACTTTGTTTTCCAAGTATTTGATGCACTGTAATGTTAAATAATATTGAAGATGTTGGTAATTAAAATTAAACAGAAAAAATTAATACTGCTTCCAGAATTGGTTCAAAAGGATGCAAAAATGCATTTCCTTCCGTGGAGAATACTTTGAAACCCTCGCATTTTTCTCTCCGTTACATTTTTAGGGTTTCGTACCCAAAGGGTAAAAAACGGACCCTATTACTATGACCTTGATGTCAGTTCGTCTGTCACCAGGCTGTATCTCATGAACCGTTACGGTTAGACAGTTGAAATTTTCACAGATGATGTATTTCTGTTGCCGCTATAACAACAAATACTAAAAACAGATTAAAATAAAAATTTAAAGGGATTCCCATACGAAACAAACGTGATTTTTTTGCTTGATGTTGATAACGGCAACAGGTAGACGCTTTAAATATTCATAGAATATTTAGTTGTATATTCACATCAAAAACAAATAATTAAATTAAAATAAAACAAATATTTAAGTTAATAAGTTTTAAAAACAATTAAAGAAAAAAACAGTTTATAATAACCCACTACAATATTTTTTTAAATTTTTTTTTTAATTTAAAGTCTCGGTAAATTGCAGGTATAGATAAAATATTTTTAAGACAATTAAATCAGTGATTGTTTTCTATGACTACTATTCTTACAATTTTAAATATTCCTTGTGATTTTAAATGTACATGTCGTTTTGTTAAAAACGTGCCGGATTTTATATAAAGAAAACTGATAAATACGAACAATTCTGAAAAGCACTGTATCACAGTCAGGTACGTGTGAAAAGGTATTCATTTTTTGTTGATACGTTTTATATCATCACTCAGTTTGTTCATTATTCTATTTTATTTATGTCGTGGCATTATTCATATCGTTTTTGGGGTTCCGTACCCAAAGAGTAAAAAACGGAAAACGTCCGTCTGTCACCAGGCTCTCTCATGAACCGTGATAGTTGGGCAGTTGAAATTTTCACAAGTGATGTATTTCTATTACCGCTATAACAACAAATACTAAAAACAGAATAAAATAAATATTTAAGGATACTCCCAAACAAAACAAACGCGATTTTTTTGCCGTTTTTATAGATAATGATACGGGTGCGCGAGTCCGACTTGTCACACTTGGTCGGTTTTTTTAAACCTACAAAGTACTTAAAACTGTTCATATTCACCTCCTCAAACGTATAGTTTGCACCTGATGTCCCAATAAGAATGGCTCTCGGATATACAGATTGCGTAAATTACATCGGAACCGTCCGGATTACACAAGTACGACAGAAAAACAGCTGAAAGAGAGAGAAAGAATAATTATGCGCGGTCATTAAGGCGTGTACTTTGTTTCACCTTAGGGGTGTATACTTATTTCCCGAGACTGGCCGAATGCTCATTGCCCCCCTATTTTAACCGCTGTTGCCAGAAGCGCGTATTAATTTGTACAAATGATATTTTTGTCTCGTTATCGTTGACTTTTTTTCGAGGTTGAAAATACAGCACGTTTGTGCCAGCATTACGCCAAATAATCTTAGAGATATGAGATCAAATCTTTATCACAGATTTGGTTATTGTCTGGCACAGGAAGGTGGTTTATTTGAGCACATTAAAATTATGTTTACCTTTAGAATGGATTTTTATTTTTATTTTTTCAGGAAATTTATATTTTATGTTTAGAATAGGTGTAGCTACCTACTTATTTTATTTTTTCAATTTAATTTATTAATGGAAGGAATTTTTAGTTTATTAATTATGGTTCTCTCAAGAAATGCTGTTTTATTTTCAAGTTACAATGGCTAAAATAATATCCTATTGTAGTTAGAAATTGTCAACTTGGTCTGAAATGATCATGTTAACAAAAATGAATTTTAAGATGTACAGGTTACGTAATAACGATTGTATTTTTTTATTTCTCTAACACCCTCACTCCTTCCATGTTGGGAGCATACTGAATACCACCAACTAGTGAATTCTCTCTGTAAAGGACCATTCGGCCAATCTCGGGAAATAAGTATACACCCCTAAGATGAAACAAAGTGATGACCGCGCACAATTATTCTTTCTCTCTCTTTCATATATCCTTGTCGTACTTGTGTAATCCGAGGCCAGGGTTCCGATGTAATTTACGCAATCTGTATATCTAAAACCGTTTATAGTACAGATATGGGAAGAAAATTTTATTAGAAAAGTGGTTTCGGTTATATATGGCCGTGAGCGATTTTTATTGGCGCACACAGTACTTTTAATTTATATTTTAGTCCAGAGCAGTAGTAGAAGAAATGTATTACAATCTAGTTGAACTCTTGTTAACAAAACAAATCACACTAGAGAAATCGACCCTCCTTAGAAAGTTTTGGCAGAATTATTACCCCAACATAAAAGCAAACTGGCCATTACGATTGTGTAAATTTCACAAAATTTTTAACAAAACGTTCTCGTCTCTGTATTACGTTAATTTTTCAATTTTCCACGCTTAGATTGTTTGCATTCAAATTTTCCACAGTAAAAACTATTAAAGTTCCCCTTTTTTATTTTAAATGAATGTTAATATTTTCAAAGTTATGCTACCAGTGCAATGAGGTTACATTTTCGACTTTTTAATAATAGATTTGCAAACACAAAAAACAAAAGATCAAAAAGTCACGTATTCACAAAGCTTTATATTAAAAAAAAAATTAGGTTTTTGAAATTCACAGTCTTATAAACAAAGGCTAACTATACAAGGGATCCCAGGAGATTGTACTAAAAATTTGGGAGATGATAGAGTTAGAAATAATGATCGTATTCTATACAACATTTGGAAGTTAATCAAATGTTATCCATACGTACTTAAACACCATAAATACACAAATATATTTAAAGAAAAAGCGTCTTGGAACATTCGAATTATATGAACACCTCAAGTTGCACTGCACATCAATTTTTGTGTGAATATTTACATGGATTGAAAGTAAGTCGACAACCACCTGCTTAGAATGTGAAATATAGAAAAAGCATCATCAACCATCAAACTTATTCCATGCATGAGTTCACCAGGGTGGTACAGATCTGTTTATTACATATATGTGCATATATGACACTGTAAACAAGGAATAGTAGGTTCACTCGTCGTCGGCACTTTCATGTAGCGCTGATAAAGACATGAAAATTTGCAGGTAAGTGCAATGGAACAAAATGCATCTGATGTACATTTTTTTGTTAATAATATACTTCCGGTTTAACCGGAAATGCCATCAACTTCTTTAATTTAAATGGGACACCCTATATATTTTTACAGATTTTGAAAGAGCTTGTTATTTTGAATTCATACATACTGAGTTTAGTGTAAAAAAATTTGTAAAAACGAGGAAAATAGCACTTTAATCAATTTCCTTTGAGTTTTTTTGCATTAAAGCAAAAAACTATTTAGATAAATAATTAATGTTGTTTGTATGCATTGTAATAAATAAACGAGTACTGTTTAGTACGTCTTTTGTTCTCCAAGTGTCAAATTCTAATTGACGGAAATAAATTTTACAATTTAGAATGGTTCAATTAAGTGAAAAAGAGCGTATTGAAATTTTAATGATAATCGGTTATGGTGATCGTGTTAGAACTCATGAAGAAGTGTGTCATATTTTTAATAATTTGCATCCGGAGAGAAATCCTGTATCACGCTCAACAGTAACTAAAACATTACAACGTTTTAAAACAACTGGGATGGTAAAAAATTTGCGAAAACCTGGAAGACCGCGGACTGCAACGACCGAAACTGTTAAACAAAATATTGCAATAGATTTAGAAGAATCACCTCAAACTTCCACCACAAATTTGGCACTAAATCATAGTATCAATCGACGTTCTGTAGGAAAGATATTAAAAAGTGAAAAGTATCATCCATATAAGGTACAGTTGGTTCAAGAATTGTCAGACGATGATTTTGACCGACAGCTGGAGTTTTGCGAACGGCTAATGGACATCTGTAATGTCGACGACAATTTTGCTTCTAACATAGTTTTTTCCGATGAGGCAACTTTTTGTTTAAATGGAACAGTTAATTGCCATAACTCAAGGTATTGGTCAAATGAGAATCCTCATTGGATTCATGAAGCACATACCCAGCATCCACAGAAGTTGAATGTTTGGATGGGAATTGTCGAAAATAGGCCCATTTTTTATCGACGGAAACTTGAATGGTGACAAGTATTTGGATCTACTAAATAACGAAATTATTCCGGCACTTCAACAGAATGGACAATTACCACAAAATGTTTGGTTTCAACAAGATGGAGCACCTTCCCACTATGGTAGACGGGTTAGGGATTTTCTGGATGCGAATTTTCCAAATCGATGGATTGGACATAGAGGATTCATAGAGTGGCCTGCTCGTTCTCCGGCTCTTAGTCCGTTAGATTTTTTTCTTTGTGGTTATCTACGCTAGTCGACCAACAAACTTACAGGAATTGAGACAAATAATTATTGATGAATGTGAACTAATACGTGGAGAAGTCTTGGAAATAGTGACTCAAGAATTTGTTAATAGGATGGCATATTGTCAGCAAGTAAACGGCGAGCATTTTGAACATTTGAAGTTATTTTGTTTCTCATTATTCTAAAATAATGAAATGTACACCTATTGTACAACTAACAGTGAGTTATTCCTCGTTTTTACAAATTTTTTTACACTAAACTCAGTGTGTATGAATTCAAAATAACAAGCTCTTTCAAAATCTGTAAAAATATATAGGGTGTCCTATTTAAATTAAAGAAGTTGATGGCATTTCCGATTGAACCGGAAGTATATTATTAACAAAAAAATGTACATCAGATGAATTTTGTTCCATTACATTTACCTGCAAATTTTCATAAATATCGTTCTTTTCGTTTAAAAGATATTTACCTACTTAGTTCCATACTTTATCCCAACCCCGTATATTTGAATAAATACAACACTAGAAAATATATTATTTTTATTTTTCAACCACTCCGAATGGGAAAATTTCTAAATAAAATAAATGAAAATTGATAGGTTTCTTAGAGAGTATTGGTAGAAATGTAGCTGCAGCGGGCCCACCGGAATTAGCAAAATTTTGAAACTGATCTATGAGAAAAAAAATGTTTGGGAACCTCTGCCTTAGACAGTGAAGTTTTAGTTTAAATTCCAGTATCTTATTTAAATTTATTAAAATCCAATAGAAGATTTAACTTCATTTATATTCAAGCAGCCATTTATTTTAAACTTTAGACACTGGTGAAAGGTTGCCAAGAAAACAAATACATGCCAAAAATTTAATAAACCACCGTGTTCAAAACATACGACGATAATACCTATATAGATAATATTGTTTCGAAACGTTTTTAAAACAAAAAAATACAGATACTTCTTTTTGCTATTTCGATATAAGTATAATACGGTTCGAAAGAAAATTTTAATTTATAACCTTACTTATTCAATTACGAAATCTATTAATAGCTTGATAAATCCTTAGAGTTGATCCAAAATACTCGAAGAAAATTTTATTTAGAAGATGACGTTACTTTTCAGTTTTGTCACGCAATAAACGTTACAAGAAGATAAATACCAACTACGCAAATATGCTCTTTTAAAAGTTGTTAAAAATAGAATCTCACGGGATTTTATTAAAAGAAAAAAAGGTGCCAATTTAAAGAAAGTGAAATATATAATATTTATGTATGTACTCACCTGAGCTTGCGCTTGCCGTTCTTGTCCGATTTCTTCGGCGAGGGTAGTATCGCTGGCACCGACTTTATTGCGCCGTCTCCCGACTCCCAAACCCGCCGCCTGTCCCACCGGCGGCACGTGGTGGTTCATCTCGTGCACCGTCAAACTCTGCTTGATGTCGGCGGTGAAATTGCACGCCGAACACTTAAAGGCACCGTGTCCGTTGTGGTTCTTGCAATGCCTGTCCAGGTTCCATTTGTACGGCGTTCGAAAATCGCACATCTCGCACTTAATCATCGGCATGGAATGGTACTTGACGTGTTTCGTGTAACGCGCTTTGATGTGTGTTACATAAGTGCACTTAGAGCATCGAAAGAATTTCGTTTTGATGTGCTCTTCGCGCTCGTGTTTGGCGAGCATCGCGGGAGTTTTGCCGGTGAAGGTGCACACCGAACACTTGCACACGGCCGCTTGCGGTTCGTCTTCCACGGGACTTTCTTCGCTGGAGATTTTTTTAGAGGGGGCATCGTCGTGCACCATCTTCGTGTGACGTAGTAGCTTCTGGAAGTGCTTGGAGGCGTACAGGCAATTCGGACACTCGTAGATATTCACTTTTTCATTATGAACGTCCCGCAAATGATAGAGATAAACGCGAGGATTTTGCGTGAAAAAGTCACAGCCGACGCACAAATAGTTTCTTTTTACTTTACAATCGGGCAATTCTTTGTTGAGACGCTCGCTGCCGGCGGCGGCGTCGGTGGAATCTTCGTGATTTCCCGGTGCTGAATCGTCGGCTTCGACGTCGTCTCCGTCGTCTCCGCTTACTATGCTGCGCACTATCAGCGAACCCCCTAATCGATGTACCATCGAAGGCACTGACATGCTAATTACACCTCGGCGATCTGGAACAAATCAACATAATTATTTTAGAATTGACAAGATCAAAATAGTTCGAAAAAATCACGTTTTTTTTTACAATTTACTCATACTTTGATGAGTTGCATTCATGAAATTTATTGATTCTCCATCGCATACCTTTGATGAATATGCATGTATTATTAAATTATTCATTTGATTTATACAGAGTGTCCTGGAACCCAAAATTCGTGAGTAGTCGAGGTCAAAATAATGTTTTTTCTCCTCCCGATGTTGTAAACAACGCATTTTGACACTGTTTTGAAGAACGGAACTTATTTATTTATATGAATATTAATAGTACAAATGCTTTTTCTCAATTTGTATGAAACGTTCTGACTCTATAATTTCTCCATCTCTAAACAAGTTTTCTGTTACTCTTGAAGTACTGCAGAAGACTTCTGGCTTCGTTATATTGTATAACTTCCTTTTTATTGTTGACGCTCTCCTCTACATAACTTTCCGCACTATAGTCGCAGTATTCGATAATAAAGTGGCCGACGTTCTTCTAAGGGAGTATCCAGTATATAAGTTCAGAAACAACCCCGCACAATCCTTAAGGGAAATGGCTTTCGGCCAAAATTTTTTAAACTCTTGATATGTAGATCAAAAGTGTCCATGGGCACCAAGCTCGAAAGTCAATAGTTTATGATGTACAACCCCCCAATGTCGATGCATTCTACCCTTCCGGCACATAACGTGAACACAAGCAGCGATGTTCTTTTTGATGGTATTCATGTGTCTATGCTTATACAGATTGCGTAAATTACATCGGAACCGTCCGGATTACACAAGTACGACAGAAAAACAGCTGAAAGACAGAGAAAGAATAATTATGCGCGGTCATTAAGGCGTGTACTTTGTTTCACCTTAGGGGTGTATACTTATTTCCCGAGACTGGCCGAATGCTCATTGCCCCCCTATTTTAACCGCTGTTGCCAGAAGCGCAGATTAATTTGTACAAATGACATTTTTGTCTCGTTATCGTTGACTTTTTTTCGAGGGTGAAAATACAGCACGTTTGTTCCAGCATTACGCCAAATAATCTTAGAGATATGAGATCAAATCTTTATCACAGATTTGGTTATTGTCTGGCACAGGAAGGTTGTTTATTTGAGCACTTAATTCATTAAAATTATGTTTACCTTTAGAATGGATTTTTATTTTATTTTTCCAGGAATGTTTAGAATAGGTGTAGGTACCTACCTACTTATTTTATTTTTTCAATTTAATTTATTAATGGAAGGGATTTTTAGTTTATTAATTATGGTTCTCTCAAGAAATGCTGTTTTATTTTCAAGTTACAATGGCTAAAATAATATCCTATTGTAGTTAGAAATTGTCAACTTGGTCTGAAATGATCATGTTGACAAAAATGAATTTTAAGATGTACAGGTTACGTAATAACGATTGTATTTTTTTATTTCTTTAACACCCTCACTCCTTCCATGTTGGGAGCATACTGAATACCACCAACTAGTGAATTCTCTCTGTAAAGGACCATTCGGTCAGTCTCGGGAAATAAGTATACACCCCTAAGATGAAACAAAGTGATGACCGCGCACAATTATTCTTTCTCTCTCTTTCATATATCCTTGTCGTACTTGTGTAATCCGAGGCCAGGGTTCCAAAGTAATTTACGCAATCTGTATAAGATCTAATAATGTAATTGATGTACTGTACTATTGTAGTTTTTCAACATTGGCAATTGTCCAATGTTTTCAAATAGTTGGTAGTGACCTAGACAAGATATTTGCTTTTTATTGTAAAAAGTTTTCGGTAACTATCAGGAAAGGTTATGAAAAAATACGTTTTTAAATGGTTTTTATTTTAATTTTAGATAACACGATTTTTAGTCACTTTTAGAAAATGTGGTAAACAATTTTTGAAAAGGTATTTTGGTACATTCCAAGATAACAGCCGTGATTCATGAAGAGGAAAACAAAAAAAATATTTCCGTTTCTCCACATTTTGACGCATAGTCTAACTCAAAACAAAAACTACGTGATTTATAAACAAAAATTCTTTTAAAAATGTTCTTAAGTGAAATCTTTAACATTTATCAAAAGTCTAGAAAGCTTTTTTTTCTGCCCTACTTATAAAGTAAAAGAAAAACTGGTTTTCCAGTTAAATCGATGTGCTTTCCAGTAGGTTGGTACACGAAGCACTAGTTCGAAACAAAAAAATGGATCGAAAGTTTCCTGTCTTTTATAACATTCACCAGCAAATTATTCCCAGTCTGAATTATTTATCAAAGTTACATCCAGGACTGTACTATGAATTAACGAAAAAAAAAAAGTTAATTTCAAAATTTCATTATCTACTGAATGTTTTAAAATGAAATTGAGGATAAAATCGATTAAGATAGCAAGTATACCATATTTTTTATTTCCATGTCTTGATGATGGTAATAACAACGAAACTAGTAGCGAGTTGATTGGTCTTATTTATAAAAGAGTTTTATTGAACCCTTTGATTGGAATCTAACCACATTATATAGACGAACTCTTTTTCTTTAACTATAATTTTGCCCCCCCCCCCCAGGGTTAGTATCGAATACAAATGAATATTTTAGTTTGGTTATTTATATCCATCACTTTATTGCTAATAACTTTAACAATATTTTTGTCCCCCTTCCAGGGGGAGTATCGAATAGAAATGAATATTTTAATTTGGTTATTTATTTATATCCATTTCTTTATAACTAATAACCAGTGTCTAATGAATATTAATATAAAGGAATTGAATCTTGGATGAAAATTCATAGGGTATGACGTACGTAATTGTTCTTTGGCAGTTGGCCCATCTTATGTGACATAACTCCTTCTATTAGTAATAACCTACGAGTGGGATGATATATTACAGTTCAAGCTGGATAAACAAACATTTTTTTCTATTTCTAAATTCTATGATGGATATTTTGATAAATTACAAAGGAATAGATCCTTGGAATTGTTTACTGTTTTTTTTTGGGCGCCTATTCTTTATCTAGCCTCAAGTTATTAAGATTTCTTTTCTTTTGACCCTATAATTCAATATTCTATACATCAAAAATTTGGCAACGTATGGGATATTTTTTTATTGTTAATGTTACAAAAAAAAATATTTTTTATGAAAAGTTCAGCATAGTTTCCTATATGTTGCCAACTTTTAAAGACATACTGTATAACGGAGATAAAAAGAAAATGTATCAAAACCAATCTTTCCAAAAAAGGAAAATTTAATTTATTGCTAAAAAATACATTTCATTCAATACTTAGTAGATTATTTTAAATACAGGATGAACACATCTGTAGTAAAAGTCACGAATGTTTCTAGTTACGTCATAAATATCCGAATCAAATCAATAAGACAGTTTTCACCAAATTGAGAGCTACAAGAAAAAAATCTGAGATACAAAAAACGTTTACCAGTTTTATTTAAAGATGGTTTTTTTGACTGCACTTGCACGGGTACCGGTAAATTATTCGAAATCAATTGTTCGAAAATCAATTTTTCGAATGACCGATTATTCGAAAATCAATTATTCGAAACTCAATTGTTCGAAATCAATTTATCGAATAGGTGGCAGGTTCCTAATGGTGATAAAATACGAAGGTGGTTTGGTAGGGGTAGGTTTGGTAGGGGTAGGTTTGGTTGGGTTATTATTGGAAATTATTATAATTTATTCTTCAAAAATTGACTAAAAATACGAAGGTGGTTTGGTAGGGGTAGGTTTGGTTGGGTTATTATTGGAAATTATTATAATTTATTCTTCAAAAATTGACTAAAAATACGAAGGTGGTTTGGTAGGGGTAGGTTTGGTTGGGTTATTATTGGAAATTATTATAATTTATTCTTCAAAAATTGACTAAAAATACGAAGGTGGTTTGGTAGGGGTAGGTTTGGTTGGGTTATTATTGGAAATTATTATAATTTATTCTTCAAAAATTGACTAAAAATACGAAGGTGGTTTGGTAGGGGTAGGTTTGGTTGGGTTATTATTGGAAATTATTATAATTTATTCTTCAAAAATTGACTAAAAATACGAAGGTGGTTTGGTAGGGGTAGGTTTGGTAGGGGTAGGTTTGGTTGGGTTATTATTGGAAATTATTATAATTTATTCTTCAAAAATTGACTAAAAATACGAAGGTGGTTTGGTAGGGGTAGGTTTGGTTGGGTTATTATTGGAAATTATTATAATTTATTCTTCAAAAATTGACTAAAAATACGAAGGTGGTTTGGTAGGGGTAGGTTTGGTTGGGTTATTATTGGAAATTATTATAATTTATTCTTCAAAAATTGACTAAAAATACGAAGGTGGTTTGGTAGGGGTAGGTTTGGTTGGGTTATTATTGGAAATTATTATAATTTATTCTTCAAACATTGACTAAAAATACGAAGGTGGTTTGGTTGGGTTATTATTGAAAATTATTATAATTTACTTTACAAAAATTGTCATTCGATAAATTCACCTATTCGAACAATAGATTTTCGAACAATTGATTTTCGAATAATTGACTTTCGAAGAATTGATTTTCGAATAATTGATTTCGAACAATTGACTTTCGAAGAATTGATTTCGAACAATTTACCTAGATCCGCACTTGCACTAAGGTTATAGTAAAAGTCACGAATGTTTCTCGTTACGTCATAACTGATAAACATCCGAATCAAATCAATAAGACAGTTTTCACCAGTGGCGCATTATTGTTAGAGGGTTCGACATGTACTTCTGGTGATCTAAATATGAGACGAAATTAATAAAAACTAGATTTAACATAATCATAGTTAGACTACAATTTGAAATTCTACAAATAAATTGTTACAAAACTTATCTCTTGAATGGCATTTAACGGCAGAAGTGGTTCGCCATTAGCCAATTCCTTTTGGAAATATTCATGTAATGACAATGACGATGATTTCCGCTTAAAGTGACGTTTCGCTTTTTAAGTAAAATTAGTGTCTTTGACACATTCAAGGAAGTATGACGTAACGAGAAACATTCGAGACTTTTACTGTAGTATCTGCGTTTAGCAGGATATTTTCTAGACATCCTTTATACGTAGCTTAGTTGTTAAAGACAGAAACAGAAATTTAGTTGTTTTACTTCATAATTCACAATTTGACGTAACTGATTAAATTGGTTTCAAACCATTTCTTTTTTAAAAAGAGTTGTTCAATGCTTTTTCTAGATCATCATCTCCTATCTACAAGTCAAAATACAATTGTCAAATTATAATTTACGAATTCCGCTAGATTTTACGTTTGAATAAGACCTTGGTGTGAATACTAGTGTTCATAATAATCAAGAATGGATAGTGATAGACGAAACCTCGTCTACAATAGACAGCTTTCCGTCCTTGGTAGATACATAAATAATTATTTTTTTAAATTATATTTTTTGTATATTTTAGCTTAATCCATGCCTGTATTCTTGCGTGACGTGTATCTGCCGTTTATGTCCCCGAACCAACCACTGTCAACAAATACGAGAATGTTCAATTTGTTTGCAGGTCAAAAATTACCTTTTTGTTCTTTTAGTTTAATGTCACAACCAGTGACATTACTTCTTTTTTCCATTCTAATTTTGATTTTACTTATAACCAACGATAGCTGGCAATCCAAATGATTTCACTAGGGGTTATTCATTTATTTTATTGTTAAACGAAAGCTTTTTGAAATATACCCACGACAGAATAAATATTTTACCTTTTATAATAAATAAAATAATTCAAGATATGGCGAAGGTGCCGGTATGAATACCACTGCAGGGTTATACAATGTACC
Organism: Lochmaea capreae; assembly: GCA_949126875.1. NCBI lineage: Eukaryota > Metazoa > Arthropoda > Insecta > Coleoptera > Chrysomelidae > Lochmaea > Lochmaea capreae. The sequence goes on from OX421400.1 coordinate 5,375,370, forward strand.
AAGTTTGAATTGGATTTTTTTAAAATATAAGGGAAAGCTTTGAGCATGTCTTCCGTTTTGGAAATATTAAAAAGGGTAAAACATAAATATTGCACATTCCACGTAGATCCTAAACACAGAAACACAATTTGCACAGAAATTTGGGATTTACAATTTATTTTTGACTTTAGGTATCTCATAATTATTTTAAGAGATGCAGCATCGTGTCGGTCCGATTTAAATATTCAACAAAGTTGTTTTTACGGTTTCCCGGACACATTCTAAATCTCCGACCAAACTTCCCCGGATGCCTTAAAAACCCAAACATGTCCTGGTAAATCCGTACGTAAAAAACCCTAGGTTAAATGTACATAAAATCACATTTTTTATCTGTAGTTCGCGTTTGATAGAAAAGTTTCTAAACACCCTGTATATTTAATATTATTTACCTCTTTCCATGAAGAAATAATGTTAATATAAGCTGAATATTTATCAACAAAATTCAGTTTGTTGTGTGGAGACGTTCTAATGCTCAACAATTGTATGTTAATTCCACTGATTGACTCTTGGCCCCCGACCACTTCCTTGACCCCTTTTTTTTCCTTTTAAAATTATTAATGCACAAGAACAAGCGATGTCGATAACGTTAGGATTATTGAAACGAATTGATAAGAATAAAGTTCGCTTAGAACAGTTTTAAAGTTACTTAATTGTTTTTAATTTTCGTGAGGTACGGCGTACAAAGGTTCTTTCGATTTGCAAAGAAACAAGTTCAACCTAGTACTACTATATGGTTAATGTTACAATACTAATGACCCTGTACTAAGTTGATCGTTAATGGATGTTTAATATTCAATTCCATTATAATTTTTTTTTAATAATAATAATTTTATTGTCTACAATTGTTTACAATAAAAAACACTATCTATCTATCTAATTGGTACAGTATTAAAAACCTTATAAACTGTACAAATCGAAGCTAAAAGTGCTGGTAAGAAATTATATGCTGCTTCTAGGATGCCTTATACGATACATTTGGTTTTAGAAGTTTTCTTGCCTTTGATGCAGTGGACTTTAGTTCCATAAAAGCCGGACCTGGCATCTGCAGTTCGTTTTTATAGAAAATTGCACTTATAGCCTAGTCAAAGTACACAAAATATCCGTAAAATGCCAAAAAAAATACAAAAAAACTTGAAATTTCGAAATTGGGTATTTAAAAGGGTGGTGTTTAACATGAGAAAAAGTTTACGATGTTAGGCATGCAATTTTTCGGAAAATCGTCGAGTGAAAATTTTTGTTTTTGTTTTTTCGGTCTAATTGTTTAAATAATAAATATACAGAAAAACTTCCAAATTAAAATTTGTAGCTGATGCTTTTATCTACAAATGTTGTCTAAAAGTTTTTCTGTAAATTAAAAAGTTTACGAGATAAAATTAATTTCAGTGGTAGTCAATTCGTAGTTACGCGCGAACGGTCCATGAGCCAAATTTATTAACCGCTCGACTTAATAGTTAATAATTTTGGGCTTATAACATTCTAAAAAAATAAATTTTACTTGTTTTTTTTAGACTTCATTCAATTATAACTTTTTTCGAAATTAATATAATCCAATGAAACTTTACAACTAAACACTTTGAAGTATCTACTTTCGAATCTACTATACAGGTTTTCTATTAATATCAAATTTTTTAAATGATAGACAATTATTTACAATAAATACCTAAATCAGACGTCTTTCAGCCAATCTATAACTTTTTATACCGTTTATGATATTATCTAAAAATTTAAATGATAGCGAGTTATCTGAATTTTTTGGAATGTTTTTTGTGTTTCCCATAAATTTTGTGGTTTTGGAGTTACGAGGTTTGATAATTAGGGTGACGATATGGGAAATGGTGCAAAGATTCAGTTCAAGTACACAACCCAATCGAACGAATGAATGAACCAATAAGCGAGTAGAATAACTGCAAAAATACATTTCTCTTCATGGAGAATATACTTTGAAAAAGTATAGTGTTTAAAAAAGTCATCTACTCTATATGCAAAATATAAAAGACAACTCTCGTATAAATGTATGGTGATGCTTGATCGAATCTATTAAGTGAGTCTATAAGAATCTAAACGTTACTTCGTTCTTGGCCGATTGTATCATTGTTATTTTACATAAAATTTTAAACGTATTGTTCATCGTCCAAATCTAATTTATGTCTTCAACATGGCTTCTGCCAAGCTATACTTTAACTAAACAATGTGCTTTTAATTTGAAGCTCTAACTGTGTCGCTGTCGAAATTAAAATAAAGATGATCAATTTATTGGACTTCTTTCGAATAGCAGTCCACACACTATTTAGTCGATTTCACATTTTTTCAGGTGGTATAGTTTTATTCCGAATGTTTGGGAGATTTGAGCAGAAGGATTTGTTTATAGAGGCTCTACAATAACTATTCAATCAATTTAACAAAAAAAGTCGCGATTTTTGAAGTTTTTCACCATCTGTCAATTGATTACTTTGACGTTTCACATGAATTTTTTAATGAAACGTCAGTGTATACCAAAGTTTTTTTTGTATTCTTCCATTTTTTGTTTTTTCGGTAGGCGAAAAACAGTTGTGTGAAACGCTTTAGCAGCCCTTAACTATCAGCTGCCCTCGCTTTGCTACGCTCGCTCGTGCCTCTAATAGTCACCGGTTGCCAAAGATCATTTTCTACCCTTGTAACACAATGTACTATTGACAACGTCAAAACTATCCATTTTAAAAATATATTTGAAATAATCGTAATTTGATATGAATTTTTCATTTTATTTTCAAGTATTTCGCCAAAAATGGACCCCCATATTCAAAATTAATTTATTATTATTACACGTCCCTATTTGGGTCATAGAGATTAATATGTGGGTCCAGTAGATTCGTAGCAAGTAGTAGGCAGTGGCGTAACTAGAATTTTTTAGCACCAACGCAAAATACATAAAGAGCCCCCCCCCTATTATTAACAAATCTCAAAATAAATACTATAAATATTTAACAAAACTAAAAAAATTAGTTGGAATACCCCGGAATCTTGACTCGGGGAGTAGAGCTTTCTAGGAGATCACATATTTTGTATTAATCTTCCTTGTTTACATCGTCATTATTGTAAAAGAGACAAAATATCGGTTCTCTCGGGAAAGCTCTACTCCCTCATTCAAAAATTCGGTCCCAAGACAATTATTCCTGTTTTTTTTGGAGCCTCATCCCCTCAACGTACTTATCTTATAGTAGTTACGCCACTGGTGACAGACAGACACACGCGTGATCCTGGTAACCAAACGGTAAATAATTTTCAGCGAATAGAAACAATATTCACTCTGTCGATATAAGCGAGGTAGATTTTTATAATTGACTAGCAACCAGCCGCTTTGGACGGGTTCTTTACAGAAAATATAAATTAGTCTATGATGTAGCAGTTTATTCTCGCGTCCGTAAATTTTTCGTTTAAATTATATGGTGTAAAAGAGTAAAATAATGTGCATGAAACGATTAAAGCCTCTAACTTATTTAAAACGATAAGGATTAATACCGTAATTGTGTAAGTAGCTTTTACAATGTTATCCTTAAGAGATAAGCCATCGCAGACTTTTCTGTAGACCTATATAAGATACTTAATTCTACCGTACATTATTTCGTTAAATCTCAAAGGGTTTAGGCAGCGTTTTCGTTGAAAGCTCCCAGACGGCAGACAATATAAAAATCGGTACGGTAGTTTTTGAGTTTATCGCGAACAGACACACAGCGGACAATTTTGTTTTATAATATGTAGTGATTATTATACCACAAATTTTTTTTTAATAATTTTCATAAATTTTACCGTTGTCATTGTGTGGCTATTTTCACAATAGCCTTGAGTGATTGTCGAATACGTGTGTGGCCGCTATATTTTATGGGACTTCTTTTAGTGACACACGATTCTACAGCATTAGAAACAAACAAGCGTCATCGAGAAGTAAAATACACATCACAGCACACTTCGTGTCATGCCAATGCTTAATTAGAACGAGGCCATAGCTCAGTAAACCATGAAAATTAGTATGTTGCGAGGAATTATAGGAAGATCAGTTTTTATTCTAAGGTTTCAAGGGATAGTATTTTGACAGAACTAAAGAATTAATTTCGGTAGAAAAATAGTAAGTGGGAATTTGAACATCAGTAAAGTCCGTTTCAAGTTATTTCCGAAAGACATGCGATGAAACTACAAAATCAATTTATTTTCTCCAATTAGTTATTTTCTATAAACAGGGTGATACATAAATATTGAGATATAGGCTAAGAGCCAAAATATAGCGAGCAGAAAATATTAATTGTTCTGTCTGGAAGAACTTTTGTAAATCAATTAGATGAAATTTTGGATCCTGTAGGAGGTTCATGTCATCTGCCAGCAGCAACAGGAGTAGGTCAGTCGTCTATAATTAGAGTTCTAAAATAGAAAAATTCCACATTGATCACTCCTATTCAAAATTAGCTTGCAAGAGATCTCCCACGATGGATACAGTTCTACTAACGTATTTTAAACAATCCTAATGATGACAGTAAGAGTATTAAATTGAATATTTGGTGTGACCAGCTGTATCTGTTGAGTAGAGAGAGTGAGTTTAGGCCCACAGCGCTTAGGCCACATGTTGTACATCCTTTTGTCCTTTCCAGGAAGGTGGACAGGTCACTAAAAGAAATCTCCAGGTGTAGGCCGAGACTCACCGAACACACACTCTCTTATTGACGATAACCCCGGGCACCCGCATAAGACATGCCTGACAGATTCATGTTCCTTGTTCACACGTGGTGCATAGAGATGTGTCCACTAGCCCCATAGTATGAAGGTGTTTCCTTAGTTGACAGTGACCAGTCAGAAATCCTACTAACGTAGGTTTTTCCTGGTCATTGCCAAATATTTATTCGGCGCCAGCTTCCCAGGGTCGCCCAGGTTTTCCCAATTTTTAACAGGACACGGGTCCTCATATTTACACAGAATAGGGAAAATAGACAGAAATAATTGCAGCGTATGTACCAGGGAATCCAAGACACTTTTGAATGTAGTAGATTTCACCAAAATAGAGTACACTTGGAAATACAAATTGGGAACATTGACAGGAGAGAATGTGATAGATAAAATGGTGGAGAGCAAGGCAAACAAGATTTCAAGGCATATTATTGACATTTTTAGAACCAAAGATGAGGAGGGCAGGAGAAATTAGGCTACCAGCAGTGTACCTGACGAAAACTAGTAATAGTGGTACCAGGGGCACTGTCTGGCAAGGTTTAGTGGGTGAGGCGAGTCTCACACTGTGTAGTGGTCGCAAATGTCCAGCCGGATAAAGAATCGGCAATGCGGGAGGAGATTATTGGATAGAAGAGGGACATTTACCTAGTTGAAGCCTGCAGATATCCTAAAATTCCTCAAGGAAATAGGACTAAAGGAGCTACCAGTCTCTGAGACGTCTTCAGGAACTAAGGAGAAGTAAGGGGGCACAATAGGTCTTTTAGGTCTCACTGAATGTCACCCCATCATACATACATACATACTAGCCTTCAAGGCTCGATTTTTCTAAAATTTCCCCGAGGTTTTTAAAATGAGAAACTCTTTATTTTAAACATTAGAGAGTTATTGAAGATCTGTACTAAAGGCTGCTTTTATTAAAAGTTCCTTTATTAAAGTATCCTTTAATGTGACTTTTATTGAAAGTAACAATTACAAGACCAAAAACTTTATTTTATTATGACATTTATGTTTTATGCTGCCTATTTATGTGGATCTATTTATTGTAATATTAACTTAAATTATGGAAGAACAATTAGAAATAGCAATTTTAGTGGGAGCGAATGCTGAAGAGATAGATTTTGTATTGGCAAATACTTTTGACTGTAAAATCTTTTTTAGTGAGCACAAATATACTATGTTTGACATCATCCCATGTATGTTTGCCATTTTTAAATGGATTCTGGGAAACCACTTCTCTTAAGGTACGTTTTCCTCCACATTCGCCAGCCGCTAGTAGACGCGAAAAAGTAGCGACGACTTATTCGTCAAGACACCTATTCCTGTATTTAAACGGGAGTGTTTTCCTACGCGTACTGAGTAGCTGCTACCCAAATTCGCTGCGAATGTGGAGGAAAACGTAACTTTAGCAACGAAGACGGTTTTTCAACGGTTTTGATGATAGTTTCATAATTATATAAAAAATATAGCAAATCCAACGAAAAATTGTGCAAACAAAGACAAACTTAGGAAATGCGCATGCGTATATGTCAAAATATAGGAATCTTTTAATAAAGAAAATACCAAAAGATGTTTCAATAACTCTCTAATATTCCTGTGAGAGCAGCAATCGACAAACTACGACTTGTTTATAAAACCCACTCTACTTAGGAAGGTCAAAGAGTTCTTAATATATTTTTCCTTCAAGCGTATAATAATAACTATATTACTTTTTGCAACACAGACCGTAGAAATATCCCATTATTTTACTAGTACAAAAATTAATTTTCATTATTGTACTAATAAAATAATGGGGCGTTGTAATCAAGTAGGTAGGAACTGTCATTTTTAAACTTATTTAATTTGACGTTTGTCTGTTTTGAAAATTTTGTGAAAAATGTCTCAAGAATTGCAATGTACGCCTCCGGAATTAGTTGAAATAGCTAATTCCAGTATTGAAACTCTAATTCCAACGAAGTCGCGTAAACTGTATGATTTTGCATACGAAAAATTTCTAAAATGGTGCAATGAATATAATGTACAGCAATACACGGAAAACGTTATGCTTGCATACTTCACGAATTTGTCCAGAAAGTTTAAAAGTTCTACTCTATGGGCAAAGTATTCAATGATTAAAAGTCAATTAAACATTAAACATAATGTTAAAATAGAAAAATATAGCAAATTAATTGCATTTATAAAGCGCCAAGGGGAAAATTATACACCGAAAAAATCAAAAGTATTAACACAAGATCAATTTGATAAATTTCTCAAGGATGCACCAAATAATGTTTATTTAGCAACAAAGGTAGGTACTTTCTTATTTCTTTTTAATCATTATTACGTTTATTAAACCGTTGACAGTGATATCTACTAGCAGATCAATATTTAACTTGACAGCAAATATTACCTCATTTCCTACTTATAACATTTAATGACGGTAGCTCAGTGGCAGAGCTTTTGTCTTCGGTCGCAAAGGTCAGCGGTTCTAATCCCGGTGCTACCAGCTTTTTTTTTTATTTATTTCAACGTTTGTTTTAGGTTATATTAATATTTGGAGTCACAGGAGCCCTTAGATGCGATGAACTTGTTAATTTAAAGTCTAGCGAAATCCAAGATTTGGGAAATTTAATTTTGGTTAAAATCATAAACACAAAAAACAAAAAACAACGGTCGTTTACTATAATTGGCGATTTTTATTTGAATTTGGTAAGACAGTATACGGCTCTTCGTCCGGATGATATTGGCCTGCAGCGATTTTTTATTAAATACCAGAATGGTAAATGTCACCGTGTGGTAATGGGTATCCACAAAATATCAAACGTACCAAAAGACGTTGCTACGTTTTTGAAATTAACAAATCCTCATGAATATACAGGACATTGCCTTCGGAGGACTTCCGCAACTATTTTAGTTGACAACGGAGGTGATATTACCGCTTTAAAGCGGCATGGTGGATGGAAATCCACCAGTGTTGCTGAAGGGTACTTAGAGGATTCCATTTCCAGTAAAACACAAACTGCACAAAAAATACTTAATTGGCAAGAACAACCAAGTAATAGTTCTGGAATCGCTGACATAATAATCGACAATCAACTTACTAATAATATGATGTATACCAATGACAAAATTGTAAATGTCGAAGCTGAAAGCGGTGGCAGTGGCTTAAATTTAAACAACTGCAGTATACAAAACTGCACATTTAATATTACTGTTAATAAATAGGTAACACTTTATGTAATTTTTCGTTTGTATTAATTAAATAGTTGAGATATAAACAAAGCCTTCTATATTTTTTATAAAATGCATATTATTATTACGCTTGAAGAAAAAATAGTATATGTTACTCGGAGCAGAAGGCCCATTATATGTTTCGCCCAGTTTGCACAGCCTCGGCTAGCGCCTCGGCAGTGCAAGAATCTGGGCTCAACAATAATGTTGGCCTTCTACTCCTAGTAACATAATATACTATTTTTCCTTCGCTTCAAGTCTAATTTCGAATTCTAGTATTTGTAACGCTTCGACTATTGGCACAACTATTTCGTATGTGGCCTATTTCTTTCGATCCATCGCGTTTGCTGGTGATGTGTATATAAAACAGTGTGTGCGACTTATGTAACACAACGCACCAAAATAGCATTTATGTGTGTATATATTCGAAATAAATTGTTAGAGCATCTGTTTATTGCTAAAGATAATTGCGAATGGAATTCGTCCCTGAAAATTGCATGTGTGTGTTCTTCTTCTACAGTTTCAATGCCATGTTATATTAATTTATTTTTATCTATTTATTATAGGGCGACACACGCTTACATTTTCGTTATTACTTTGATAAGCGACGTTGCTCTATAACCAAAAGTTTGGAAAATCGGTTATTTTTTAGATTTTGATTCTCTCCGAATTTTTACTTTTGCCTCCTCGTATCTTAGCGTCGCCATATTGAAAAAATGGTGACTAAAAATATTTTTTGGACAATATTTCTTTTCAGACTCATTTTGTCTAAAAAAAACTCATTTCCAGATTTTAACCTCTTATAAATCTGTGTTTTTTCGGAATATATTGGCAAATTTTATTTCTCCTAAGTTAAAAAGTGCTGATTGGGTAGAAGAGGGACATTTACCCAAGCTGAAGCCTGCAGATATCCTAAAATTCCTCAGTGAAATAGGACTAAACGAGCTACTAGTCTCTAAGACGTTCCTGATGAATTAAGTAGCAGTTGGGGGCACAACAGCTCTTTTAGGTCTCGGTGAATGTCACCCCATACTTACATACATACATAAAGACTGCTGATATTGTATCACACCTACAGGAGGCGTGCAAATATGTGGAAAACTGAAGAAATGCGGATACACGTTTAAATTATTTCTTTCAAAAGAGAAATTTTATTACAACCTACAGATTGCGAAAGGGCTTTTCGAACCGTACGATTTACACAAGCACGGCAAGGAGAATATGAAAAAAACAGCTTGAAAGAGAGAGAAAGAACAAATGTGCGGGGCCAGCGAGGGCGTGTATTTAGTTCCAGAGGCCGGCCGAATCCGGCGGAGAATAAGGTGGATGAGGACAGACAGCAACCGTTTGGGAAGATCATGTGATCATGTGGCATGGGGTGTTCTATACAGGGTGGCGCACCGAAAACGAAACAGATGCATTTACTGGCAGATGATTCCTTTTTAAAAAAATCCCTCGGGCCCGTCGATTTTGTTTTCGAGGGGGGCACAAAATTGGCATAAAATCACAGTAACATTTGCAGCCCCCTAAGCGGGGGTGGCACCATCCCTAAAATCTTAAATGGAAAGGGGGGTCGAATGATCCATCATTTAAAAGGTCTTTCAACTCCCTTTATAATGATGTAAAATTCATGTACTTCAATTCAGTAGTTTTGGAGATTTATTGATTTAAAGTTTAAATACATCATCGTAAGAGGAGATCAATACATAGCAGCAAAGTTGTTAAAAAATAAAGAATGAACTGACCTGTCAGCCGAGTAAATGTTGAAAATGACCACCATTACTTTCCATGCAATAATAAAGATTTTGCTGAAAACGTTGCCGGACATTTTGCAATATTTGAGGAGTAATTTGATGGCACTCATTCACAATTCTTTGTCGCAAATCTTCTAAGGATGTTGGCTGAGTAGCATAGATTTTGCTTTTTAAGTAACCCCACAAAAAGAAATCCAAAGGTGATAAATCTGGCGATCTTGGGGGCCATTCAACGGCACCTCTTCTACCAATCCATTGACCTGGAAAGGTCTGATCTAAATAATGACGAACTCTTAATGCGTAATGTGGTGGGGCACCATCCTGTTGGAACATCAACATATTCTCAACGTATCGACCATCATTCTGATTTTCAATTATATCTGTTAGCGCAGAATCTATGGCATTTTGCAGTAATTCCAAATACATTTCACCAGTCAAATTTCCAGGTAAGAAACAAGGACCAACCAAATGATCGCCAAAAATGCCAGCCCAAACATTTAATTTTTGTGGCTGCTGTGTGTGTACCTCATGGTAAATTCTGGGATTAGAGTCCGACCAATATCGACAATTATGACGATTTACTTCGCCATTTAAAAAAAAGGAACATTCGTCGGAAAAGCAAATGTTAAATAAACATTGTTCATCGTTTGTAATTCGTTCACTCATAACTTCACAAAATTGTAATCGCTTATCAAAATCGTCTTCATTAAGTTCTTGTACAAGGTGAATTTTATACGGATGAAAATTATGTGCCTTTAGAATCCGTTGGATAGTACGTCGACTAACACCACACGAAGTTTGCAATTTGCGGGTACTTAATGTAGGATCTACAATAACTTGCCCTAAAACCCCCACTTCTGTTGCTTCGTTCCTTATAGGATTTTCAATATTACGTTTTTTATTGGCGACTGATCCAGTTTCCCGAAATTTAGCTACAAGTTCTATAACATATTTTCGGTGCACATTATTGTTCTCATGTCGCTCATTAAAAATTTGTGCTGTTCTATTCGCGCACTGATTATTTCCGAAAAATATTTCAATAATTTCAACCCTTTCTGCCGTGGAATATACCATGGTTAATTTATGTAAAAGCAATAAATGATATTTTAACAACAAAGATTGGTCAAATCAATCGCAAACTAATGTACTATTTCCTATTTAAAATAAGTACGTGGCATTCTCTACTTATCTTTCTTCAAGAAACAACTTTTTTTGTCACAAAGGACACTTCAATTGCTATTTTTATTATTAATAAACCATGGGCGTAGTAAATAAAAGCATTTACTTATCAAGAAAATGCTTTTACTCAAATTTCTTCTGAAAGAAGTACAAACTAATTTGATGTACCTATTAAAGTCTACTTTAAACTTTAAATCAATAAAACTCCAAAACTACTGAATTGAAGTACATGAATTTTACATCATTATAAAGGGAGTTGAAAGACCTTTTAAATGATGGATCATTCGACCCCCCTTTTCATTTAAGATTTTAGGGATGATGCCACCCCCGCTTAAGGGGCTGCAAATGTTACTGTGATTTTATGCCAATTTTGTGTCCCCCTCGAAAACAAAATCGACGGGTCCGAGGGATTTTTTTAAAAAGGAATCATCTGCCAGTAAATGCATCTGTTTCGTTTTCGGTGCGCCACCCTGTATATTAAAAAGTATGTCAATAGAATATATTTTGGCATGTTTTCATTAATTCATTGAGGTAACTGTCGTAATTTGTCGAAAAAACAGAAATTTGTATAAATTGAGCTAAATTTGACACATCCCTCATTCCAGTTCACTCTCATGATACAATTTTTGAAAGCAACGAACTCCCCTGGTAGTATCTATCTCACAAGACATTAGAATCTGTCTGTAGACCACTTCCTGCATCGTCATTTCCTGTCAGAACTTTTCTTTCGTGACGTCTGAATGTAAACCTTTATCTTTAGTTTTAAAGAAACTGATTTGTATTACGGAAGAAACCATTTGAAAAGTATTTTTAAGCTTCCTGTTTAAGAATAAGTAGGGTAAATTGTCAAAAATATTAAAAACTAGCAAAAAGATCCGATTTCAGAAGATATCAGTCGTCTGTAACAAAAAATCCAAAAGTAAAAATATGTAGTGTAGACTGGGTTCAGTGGAAAATATTATTGATATCAGTAGAGGAAATTTCAAGGGAATCAGGGATTTGATTAGATTCCACACCCAAATTTCTAGCGTATTATATCTCTCGTAACGTATACAAACGGCCAAGGTTAAAAAAATGCAGACAGGATAAGTCGAGGGTTCTGAAAAGTGAAGTGGTTTGTTTGGAAATGGAATTATTCGGAATGCTTAGTCTTTTTTTGAATCTTACAACATGTAGATACATTATAAGATTGGAAATATATTTTTATCGGTTGGGTTTACCGAAAGAAGATTCAAAAGAAAATATCGACTACATAATTTGCATAATCTCTTCGATTCTCATCACGTAACCAAATTGCAATCAAGATATTAGACAAGCAAGTTATAAACATTTTAAGCACATGCATCGTTAACGAAGACATTAAATCTTGTATCGAGTAAGCAAATTCAAATCACTCGGCCGCCTTTTAAATTTTATGACATCTTCAAAACAAAATATTATTTTAAATAAGAGTGAACATCGATTTTAGATCCAACAGGAAGTTATTAAGACGTGAAGGTACGACTAAAAGACATCATTTCTTAACAATATTGTTAACAATCAACATCGATAAAAATGTTATAAGAAATCTTAAATGATAAAGGAGGCGAGTTATTCAACGACAAACATATAAAAACAGTAAGGATGCGCTACATTTTTTGTACTTTTATTTCAAATACTTACAGTGGTGGACAATTGATAAGATAGCGATATCGCCTGTTTCATATCGGCGGCTATTGGTTAGCAAACGTGTAAAACACTCAGTAGCGTGCAAGCTGTAGTCATGATAGAGAGTTTAGAAGATCTGTGGTTAAAGAAGAAACAAACAAAAGGTGAAATGGGACAGCTTATTATCAAAAAGCAAGTCTAAAGATTATCACGACGAGATGAATTCTTAAAATTATAGGAAACGGATAAAACATATCAACAAAAGGCAGATTGTCCCATTTCCACTTGTAATACCCATCATCTGTCATAATAAAAATATTAACCATTAGTTCATAGAAACACGTGGGTACACTCACAAGTAGATAATGGATATTTTGAAGGTAGTACCCTTTTTATTTTATTTTATCAAAGCGTAAAATTTGTCGAATCACGGCTACACGTTATAAAGGTGCGTTTAGATTGAGCGAAATTGTTTCGCGCAACAGTTTCGCGAGTCGCTGTCTCGGCATAACTGTTTACACGAGGCGAAACGTTTCCAATGTATGGTGATCAGGTGATAGTTTTAGCGCCGTTGTCAAATAGTGTTTATATTCTTGAAGTTGAATTAATTTTGTATTGAAGGATAAATTGCGTGAATATATAAAAAATAAGTTTCATTTGGCTAAAGTTAGGTTAGATTTTGGATTTAGTTACACTTTGTTCTGTAGGAAGCGCGATAAGTGTTGAATTATGATGAAAACAATTCATTGTCATTAATATTATCACTTTTTAAAACTTCTTTCTTCAATATTACTTGGGATACTACATACAAGTGGTAAAGAACGAAAGAAAAAATAAATTTGGAGCAGTTTTAACGTGGAGCCGTTACAAATTAAACTTTTATTAAATAATTTCGTATAATTTAGTTATAGACGTTTTTTTATGAGGTCTCGCACATACCCTCTTGGTTGGTTGGTAAGTAGACGAAACAGGCCAGGTTAGTGGGCCCCAACACTGCAGCCATTGGCTTATGGTATTGTCCTGTCTGTCTCCTAGTCCGAGAGAAGCTTTGTGACCTTGATGAGATCTAGAAGTCTCTCTACAGTATATCTTTTGATGAGGTTAGATATAGGGTCATCCGGCCCTATCTGTCTATACCTCCACCAACGTAGAGCCTCACATTCGAAAATTATATGGGTGGCTGTTTCGTCCTCCTCACCTCATAATCTACATAATAGATTCTTCTTGGAAGATCCTTATTGTATGCAGGTGCTTTCTCAGGCCGCAGTGTCCGGTTATAAGGCCGGTTACCAGCCTGATATCTCTCCTATTTAACTTAAGTTTTGGTATGGGTTGTTTAACCATCAGTTTGCTGTGTTTAAGCTTCGAAATTGTTTGCCAGTATTTGAGGTATTGTTGGTGCACCCACTTGTTTAATGTGGTTCTTACCGAAGCATTTGCTACACCGGTTGCCGGCTCAGGGCCGTTGTAGCCGGTTACCGATCCTTCTCGTGCTAGGGCGTCTACCCTCTTGGAATAATTTGAATTTTTCCGCATTTTAATTTTGGTTTAGATGCTGTTTGTGACCAAAAAAATATATACAGAATTCCCTGATTTAGCACAAGAGAAACATTGAAAAATAAATTTCGCAAATTGAAAAAAAAAGTCAACGAGTCGTCTCTGTTATTTCCATATCGTACAAATAACAAACTCATCCGTAAATGACTAAAATTACGTAAGTAAAATTGTTACAAACTTGTACTTATTCTTCGACTTTGAATTCTTAAAATTGTTTTTTTATCGTCGACAACACCAAAGTAGTTAAAAATTAAAATAAATAAACAATACACAATTAATTATTATAAATTTGACCTTGAAGAATTTATGTATCGCCGGTGTATTGTCTGCATAACCGCAATCTTGTTGTTAAGGGCTATTTTTCATACAAGGATCGCCATATATACTATGTAGGATCACGTTCAAATTTATTACTTACGTTCGATTATTGTTTGAAGATATTAAAATTTGATTTATACAGGGTGTTCCGATAATATTCGACAAAAACAGCAAGTATGACGTTGATGCTGAATGACCGAGTAAGTGGTGGAGTGGTTACGCTCTCGACATGCATTCGGAAGGATCGGGGTTCAAATCCCAGGCCCGCCTGAGTTTTTTCAGAGGTTTTCTCGTAGCAATAGGCGAATGCTGGGTCAGTACACACCTCTCAGACACCTACCACCGTTCCCATCCCATCCCCTGAACCAAAAACAATCCTTATGCCTTCCAATGTTGGCTGAAGAGGCTCCGGAAAGCCTATAGCGGCCCGCTCCCCTCGAAGGGGGAGAATGAAAATCGATCCTTACTTTTAATGCTGAATGTATTATAAGCCGATCCAAGAAGATCGGCATGTCATATATCGTGAAATTGGATGATTGGGCATTTCAAATACCACAATTCAAAAAATTATGAAGATTTGTAAAAAAATTTCGAAAAACCATGTCCTGATTTTCCACCAAGACAATTCAAGTTCCCACATATCTCGAATAACAGTAGTTTTTAAAGTAAGAAAACTCTATTTCGAATCAAATTTCTAACAGAAACCCTCTGTTTCTCCTCAATTCGCCTTGCAACAGCCGATGTATGTATGTATGATGAGGTGACATTCACTGGGACCTAAAAGATCTGTTGTGCCTCCTTACTTATACTTAGTTCCTGAGGAGACTAGCAGCCGATACCGGCATAGTTATTAAGTGTAGCCACACATATGGTTGGCCTTTGAACGATGGTATTAAAAGATATGCTGCAACACGTAGTGAACAGTGTCGGAACATACAAAAGGTTAAAAAGTGAGTTTTTCTTTTAGCAATAGTTGTGTGGTTCTTCAAACGATGTGCCATTGTCTGTTCACGTGTGAATAAAAAGCAAAAAAGGGGTAATAAACTTCTTCAAGAAAAATGAAGTATTACAGAGCGGATAAAGTGACGCCACTCTTCTTTTTTTATTTGTAACTGAAGCAGGACGTAAAGGTGGAATTTCCTATGAGCGTCAGAACGCACGCGTCTGTCGGACACGTACGGACGCACAGTCAGACGCATGTCTGCGCAGTTTTCCTATAAGCGGGAGACGCATACGTTTGAATTTAGTTTGAGCAAAAAGTGCATAGTAAAGGTATCAAAAACGCATGCGTCAAACCACGCGTTTAGGAAAACAAACGTATTTATTTGCTTGTTTACCAGTGTTTATGCGTTGACGCATGCGTCTGACGCTCATAGAAAATTCCACCTTTAGAGTAAACAAATCGCATAGTGATAAGTGATCTGAGAGTGTATAGTTGTTAGTAAAATTAATTTGCACCGTTTCACAATTTGTCGGCGAAATAAAGAAGCAGTGCCGGTTTAAGCCAAATTTTTCATTATTGCAGGATTCCGACGCACTAGCGATTTCTGTTCTCTCTTTTTCCGATGGATATAGCAGTTTTACCGATAACTGTAATAATGGAACACACCAAATTTCCTTCTGTCCATTGTCTTGTATATAACAGAAATTAACTAAGCCCACCCTGGAACGTTAACACTCAATGTGGACTAACAATTCAAGTAAATTTTGCATAGACAAATCGGAAGCTATATTGCACCAATGAGAATCAATTGTTCGCTTGTGGGAGTGTAAGACGCAGCTTATATATCAGAAGTGGGATTAGATTTACTCACAACTATACCAATAAGCGAGTAGAATAACTGCTTCCTAAATTGATTCCAAAAGATGCAAAAATACATTTCTCTTCATGGAGAATACTTTGAAAAACTGTAGGGTTTAAAAGTTATCTACTGTTTTTTTTTCTAGCTCTATACGCAAAATATAAAAAACAACCATCGTATCATACATACGTATAAGTACCAAATAAAACTGTCGCTGAGAAAATGTTATCAGTATAACACTCCAATAAAACCGAAGACCTTGGATTCTTCATCTCTGCGGTCTATTTTCTCTCCTGTTTGTTAGTAAAACATTACGCAAGCTCCTTAAATTGCGCAACTAAATAGATAGGATGCTCCAATCTCCGTAAGCACATTAATGTACTTGCGTTAAACCGTTTTTTTCCTTCAACATATTCACACGCAGTTTATAAAGGAGACCTTTACTAAAATTTTATTGGCAAATATTTACTGTACCGTCAGTAGCTGGTTAAAATATCTTCTACGGACTAGAAGATATTTTAAAATGGTATACAGATAACTAAGATTAGGGTTTTATAAAAAATAGTTTATCTAAAACTGCACCTAAGACCCCATCAAATATCATACTTAAATTGAGAATCATTATTTTGTGTCATATTTATATAAGTTAAAATTTTTTCGTACAATTGATAGATGAATAATTTTTTATAATCAATCTTACAATACTCAGACACAAACATCTTCTCGCGTTTCCCAAGAACAATAAGTTGTACCCTAAATAATTAAATACTTGCTGAAAGTGATGTTTGTAATGGGGTAAGTTTTCATAATATCAATACATCTTGGACAAGCCATCGAATATATGATGCCATTGACGACGAGATAACCTCTCCAACATTCAAAGACTAGCCTGTATATATGCATTACAGGAGGAATGAAAACATTCCTTGGAAATGGTTACTAACTTCGCTCCACTATATATTATGGTGGTAAGTGTTGCAGAAAGAACACCTAGGTATAGAGAGAATAACTAAAAAAATACTAGTTTTTTAAATAAATTCGATACACGATACAGTTACAAGAAGGAATGGGACCAGCACCATTACCAGACTTGGAAAGAGTGCCATTCAATGGTATACACATAGATCTATCTCTAAATCTCTAGGAGAAACTGGGGTTGAAACCAAACCCTCTGAAAGCTTGGGAAAACCCAAAAGTATATTTCAAGCGAGCGAGCGAGCCCGAGCAATATTGGTAAAAGATAGAGAAGACAAAGGAATATCGTCATATTTTATGTATGTTCCTTGTGGTTGATTATTAAACCACAATAACCCTCTTATCCTTTCAATTCAACGCATCGGCAGTTGATAGTCGAAAACGTTTGGATAGTCAAAAATGTTTAGGAAGTAAAGCAGCCATTAAAGCACGGATTTCTTGTATAACCAGTTCTAAAAAGTTATGGGAATGTCTAGGGACTAAGCGAGAACAATATAGTAACCTTGCTGTAGATTCCAGGACACACTGGATGAAATAGCAGATGGGCTAGCAAAGAGAGGGACCGGATCTATTATCTGACCATTGGAAAGATCTATTGGAACTCAGACTATCGAAGATACTCTGGGGAAACTACAAGCAAATGAGAACAAATATTGCCTATGCTAGAGTAACTGAACTAAGAGTCTTGATAGGTGTCTTAACAGGACACTGCCGCCTTAATGAGCACAACAATAAAGCTCCAGCTAGTGGATCAAGAAGAATGTAAATTCTTTAGACTAGAAGAAGAAACCTCCATTCAGATAGTTGCGAAATGCATAGCAATACAGAAACCTTGAAAAAAACACCCTTCGGAATGAAATTGGAAAAATGTTAAAGGGTTTTTATTAGAAAATTATTTGATTTTTAAAACTACTATCAACATTTTATAATTATACTAACTAATTATCATCAAGCCCTCGTAAATGGTCACGGAATAAGTCTGTTCTCCCAACCTTATTTGTTCCGCTACTGGTTAACACCTAGTTTTACAACAAAATATTCTAATGATATGCTCTTATGACCTTCAAAGAACTCATGTGTTTATGTTTATATACATTACGAATATTGCTAATCGATGTTAATCAGTTCTTCCTTGTCTTTTAATGCCGAATTATCAACCAACATGTTTACTGGGCCAAGCGAAAAGACCTTTGTTCATTTCTTTATCACGATAATTTGAAAACGAAATTATTAGCACCAATTAGACGAGTGTAAGCAGCTAATTAGATGTTTTTGAACAAATAAATATAGGTGAGTTGTTATTTTCAACGTTTTTTTTTCCAAGACAAAAAGTAAAAATAAAGTGTAAAAATGTTCTTATAGTCTAAAGACGATTTCGAGACGAACCACTCTTCATTTTGATTTTAATGAGACGCAATCGTCGGACAAAAATTGTGTCGCGTTCGCCCAGTCCGACAACCGGAACATGTCGAAATTTAGCCTTATATGGTAATAATTGGACCACCACTATGTGAAAGACCGTGGTACACTTGTCCGACAAAAAAAGTGACGCGTTTGCCCCGTCCGACAACCGGAACATTCAGTATAAGGCTAAATTTTGACATGTTCAGGGGATGCGCAGGGGTTAACGCGTCAGTTTCAAATTGGGGTATTGAATATTCGTGGTAGACTCGACAAAAGGAACCCCCTCAAATAGGTTTTAGAAGTGGTATTATGATCACTTTGCTTTTGTTACCAGCTCCTATACCTTTTTTGGTCTGTCAAATCACATGGCGAGAATTGCAACACGGTTACTGAAATTGATAGCTTTCTATCCTTGTCTAAAGTGGTTTTTGTCTTGCTTTTCATTTGTAAAGAAACAAAGTCGTTGGAACGAATTGTATTTTTGGCCAATATTCTAAAATTTTGTCTAAAGTTTTGTCTGTTTTTTTGTCTAGTAATAAGGGAATGGAATATATAAATGTCCATTTCTTCAATCAACTGTACCAACTGAGAACTAAACGATTTCGCCTGTAATTGGTAGGTGCTTTACGTCATACAGGTCACGCAGGACCTACCAATTGGTTAACCAGCAGACCGGAAAATTTGAGAACATACTATGCTATAGAGCGCAGGATGGGCTCAACTTAAACAAGGTGCAAGAAACACTAATTGTCTATCAATCCCATGAAGACTGAGATGGTCCTTTTCACCATGAAAAAAAGATTATCGGGCTTAAAACACCCTGAAATCTTCAAAAGCAAATTAAACTTCTCTGAAGACGTGGAATACCTTGCTACTACCCTCGATAAGAAGCTAACGGAACTCTCACCTACTAAGCAGAGCAAAAAGAGCATATGTGGCTTATATGAGCAATGTCTGAGGGCAGTGGGACGCACATGAGGACTTTCACCACGAGTGGTCACCTGGAACCAAAGTCCATATCAACCAAATCGCTTTAAGATCCGAATTTGAAACGACCACCCATCTGTTTAATGGATGAAAAGTATTTTATAACAAATTATGTTAAAAAATATATCGTTCAGTATTTATTGGTTGCATCTCTGTCCTTCTCTATTGCATAAGCAAATAGCATGCACACTCTCTTTTATCCGGTGGTCGCGTCGCTCGCAACTGCAATGCTGTGTTTTCTTCTATCGCACGGTATACTTAGCTCGGACTTTGTTGTTGCAGTATTAAAGTCTAAATCAAGCTTATGGTGTGAATATTCCATGCTGAAGTCCAAGCTTTTCAAATGTAATACAATCTAACGAAGCCAGAAGTCTAATGCAGTACTTCAAAAATAACAGTAAACTTGTTTAGAGATGGAGAAATGATGGAATCAGTACGTTTCACATAAATTGCGAAAATTGAGAAAACATTTATACATATTTTGTAAATAATGTTCATAATTCATCCTATTATTATTATTATTCTATTACGTAAACTAAAAATTAAAAAGAAACATTTTTAGAAGAATCATGTAAATTGTATGCATGTAAATGAATCACCGAACGACTAACCCAGTAATGATTAATAAACAATAAGAATTCTATGAAATCTGCATTTGAGAATCGTGTGTGTGATTTCCGGTGAAAAATTAAATAGCTCTATTACGTCGTTCATCACAATGAAACCGTGCAGAATGTACTTTGCAATCGGGTACAATGATTTCAAGGAAGTCTTGCTGGTGTTAACGCTAAGCATTTGCCAGCGAACATCTACGTCGCTGTTGATAATAATATAATCAACTTGGCTACGATTTCGACGGAGTTGCCACGTTGAGCAGAATATCAGTAAAAACTTGCATTGGCTTTTGACTGCAGTAGAACCCGAATTATCATCAAAAATCCCAAATTTATCATATTTTTAGACAGGAGCGGTACTGATCCTTTATAATTTCTATAAATTTAACATATCAGCCAGAGAAAACAAACTATTGAAAAATAAAAAAGGGGCCAAGCAAGCGTGGGTAGGAATTTAAATGAATACTTCGATCGAAATCCATGTTTTAACTTAAAATGGATTTTTGCAGGATGCAACGCATGATATATTTATAAAATAAGGAAAGAGCTAGATTAAAAAGAATTCTTGAAAGCTTTGGTCTGACGACTTGAAGAAAGCTATGGTGTAGTCTTGCGCAAGATAGAAGCAGATGAAGGAAATGGGATGAGAGAGGAAGTAGATAGGTCATGGTGAGGACTGGAAGTGGAGTAGAACAACTTTTCCAAGCAGCACCAGGAAATTGACATGGATAGAATGTTTGACAAATCTTACAAAACAAAAGTTTAAAATTCCATGAATTCTATCTTGAGACCAATTTGGTCTTAGGATGACAAGCTGTGGGGAGCTGTTCCTTGAGTTAAGAGCGAAAAAAGAAGTATTGTGCAAAGTACCGATGAAGGACAAAATTAACGCACATAACAAGAAAATTTCTGTAGAAACTATAATTAGTTGACAAAGAAATTTGTCTACAATTCACTTTTGGCTAACCTCTGGCGTTTTTATCGAATTTCACAAAGTTATATGCAAGGTATTAAAAATTTTTACTCTTCAAATATACAATTTCCTACAAAAACTTCTTGCTTTAATTTTTATTAATTTATGACTGAAGAGATTCATTCTATACACATTTTTATTGAATAAACGAAATATTAGTCGATGTATTCACTTTATTAAGATCCTAATTATTCCGAAAATATGCCTTTTAGATTGTTTCAGATATTGCACAACATTATTGTGAAACCCTTATTCTTGTCTAAGACATCTAATTTTTTTTTGAATAATTTGTCCAATAGGAAGTTTTTCAATGCGTATTTTTAATTTTCCTTTCAATTCTACGGAATAGGATAATAGAATTTTGTTTCTCAAGTTTTGAAATTATATCAACGATTATAATTGGTACCTATTAATGTAACTTAAATATTGATTTATTCTTCCATTATTCAAAAGTTTCTCAGCTTCCTTAATAGCGGACGATGAATCGTCTGAACTGTGACATAATATTTTTTATTTCTTTACAATATGTGAAGTAGAATAACACCGCTGCAGCACACGTACCTCAGCGTGAAAATATCGGTGTCTAGGAGGAAGAGGTACATATGGGTTATTAGTATTCCAAAATCCTAAACCAACATTCTTGGAAGTAAGTACTTGTCCACCAAAAAAGACAGAAAATCAATGAGTAAGGCACAAAAACGCAATTTGCCTAAAATCCGGGCTCTACTTATAAGCTGAAAACATAAAAAACAAAACTATCGCCAAGATGGAACCACCTCTGCCACGAAACCTTTACGCAACCCTCATGCACTAAGGATAATTCCTTTTTCCTACCCGAGAATGTTCTTGAGTTACTATTGCCACGACAGTGTATTAAATAATATATGATAAATTAATTATAAAGTATTATCTACATTAAATCAAAAAGAAACTCGAATGTTACACGCATTGTAAACAAAAATCTAGCATGGTATTTTTAATTTATAAATCTGGCAACACTTTTTTAAATTTAAATACCAGAGTATGCCTCGTCACGTATTACACCAACGAGCTTATATGCTCTCCTAATACCGAGAGGAACTTTTGTCCAGTCTTTTACAACGTCTTCTTCAGAGAATGTTTTTATATGAACTATATAAATGTACTACGACGAGTTTTTAAGTCTCCAAGTTACTTCATTATCTAAGTTTATTTTTAGAAAAGTTCTTATCACACCAATGATCTTAAGAAAATGCGCATTTTTAACAGTATTAATTAAAAACGTTCATAAATACCTTCAAGCGATGTCTACTTGCCAAATGTCATTCCAAGTGTCTTTTATAAATCCGCGATTAGGGATATTCAGATATATTTACCTTCAAGCAAAGCTCTCAAGTCTTTTTTTATCATCTACAGCATTTTTTACTTTAATGGGAAACTATGTCACCGAAGAACGTCCTTCACGTTTGGCAGATCATGTTTTTACACTGTTATGCAATCAATGTGACATTCTTCGCTTTAGAGGTCATCAGGATTGAAGTTACGTCTAGCTGGCGACGATGAAACGTCATAGTTAATTTTATTAAAAGAAAATATTAACACTTGTCAGAGAATTGATAGCAGAGGCGCACCTATTGTAATATTAGAAGGATTTTTAGGGAGGAGAGTTAGAACAACTGTCAAAACATTGTATATCGTGAAAAATTCTTTTGAAATAGTTTTTTAACAGTAGTTTGTCGCTCTGGGAATGTATTAGTTAAAATCAAACACATAATTAAAGTTAAAAAAAAGTTAATAATGACATAATTGAGGTTATTAATTAGTTAGAGGAAGCAAACGACTTAAATGGATTAATTTTGACCAAACGATTATTTATAAGCGAATTCAACTGGTAGTTTCAATTAATTTTTAATCCCAAAGGACATCTGTCATCTATACAAACGTCAAATGGTACTTTCTCTTTGATATGGTAAACAGGATTTTCCATGTCGGGGAGTATCTCTCCCAAACATGCAACCTGAACGCATTAACGATAATAAGAAATCACTTGGAGTCAAATCAGAACAGTTTAGAGGCCGATTAAAAAATTTTACGTTTTGGTCTGTGGAATAGACGTTTTTTAAAGCTTCTTTGTGTGAATACTGTCAAGATAATTTACAATACAATCCTTTTTGGCATATCAAAGGGTTGTGACAGCGTTCGCGTTGAAAGTGTCATAATAAAACCATAGAAAAAAGCACAAACATTATTGACAGAGAAATAAGACGGTAAAAAAGAAGAATCGGACATTTAGACATGCGAAAACGATATGAAAAGATAAAAAAGAAGATAAAAATTGGTTGCTAGAATCACAAAACTAAACAATAGCTCTATGGTTAAAACAGTGAATATTTACGTTTCCTTTCATTTCCTCCCCAAGCATGGAGACTATATAAGGAGAACTAGCTTACACGGAAAAATTGACCTAACCTCACTTACCTAACATACTGTCAAATGAACTAGCAACCAATAAAATACCATGAAATGAAAGTGTATGCAAAGTTCATGATTGGTTGTTATTGTTCTGCAGTCAGATATTTTTGGAATGGTATTGACACTGGCGCCCTCTAACATTACCAAAAATTGAAATACATGGAGTTCGATCTCCTTAAATAGTCTCCATGATCATAACTTTGGTTAAAAGCTTCGTGGTGAATAACAATTATCTCTCTTTAACGTTCCAGAGCGTTCATGTGTGTCAATTTGTATGTTAAAACACAAATTAATTCATTTATTTAAAAAAGGCATAATCAACGGGTTATCTTTAATAAATTTCCACCAAAAACCTTTACATTGAAGAAATACAAGGACGACATATATTATTAAATTATTATTAACGATCGTACATACTAAAATGTTTAATGAAAATGGTCATGCACCAGAAATTTATTTAAAATAATGTTAATGAAAGCCTCCTCAAATCGTAGCGATGAAATTGTAAGTAAACAAGAACTACATTCCATCGAAAGCGACAATGTACATCGTCCATTTCTGGTAAACATTATCACGTTTCGTTTATACGAGATAGTTTGAACATTGCACCTGAAAGAAGTTAAGTTTGATGGGCCATTAGGTAGAAACGTAATTAGCAACTAGTAGTTCTGTTGTATCAATTCTTCAATGTCAAACTAATTACTTTCGAAGCGTGCAAAGGTCACCTGAAAAAGTTTTATTGCCGCGACTGTTAACAAATTGTATGGGGTCACTTCAAATATTAAAAATGTTTGGAAACTTTAAATATTTTATTTTAATTTTACGTAATAAAAGTGTTTAAGTATTTTGTCTTTTATATTAGGTATTCCCCTGGTTCTTTCTAAAGAACGAGTTTGTGATCTGATATCGCTTCAGAAATTGGATTAATATTCAAAAATTGACGCGTACTATGAACTTATTTTTTGACAAATTGTTCAAATTCTTGATATTTATCAAACGAACGTACTTATTAATTTGACACTGACAGTTAACGTCAATAGAAATAGTAAATATCTGTCATGTCATGCCACAAAGTAGTTCCACGTTTTGGTGAGAATAGAAATGAAAATTTGAAGGTTGGTAACGTTTTTACTTGACAGATTTATGTTGCCAGTAAGGACGAAATTTGATTGTTGATTACTATTATGCAAAATAAATGCTTATAGTCATCCACTTCACTGTACCTACAATAGACATAATCAAATCAAAGTAAATATGGTTTTATAATGTGGATAAAGGTTGTCTCTAACTTGTCAGACACAGCGAGGCACGGCACGTTAAAAAATTGGAGGTATAAAATCAATGCAAACAAATTTTGATACCCATGCTTGTCCGTTACGTCACGGAACAATAGATTCGTTGAAGAACGAGTACTCGATCCTTTCCGGAAAATAACGTGCCGTGCCGTGCCGGAACTGTCTGAAATCTGCCGGCTCCTAGTTAATCATTAGGAACTATAAATACAAAGAATCAGAAATTTCCCAATTTTTTTACTCAATAACAATCCTCAAGGCCTTTTTTTAAAGTAAATATTAACTTGGAAAACAAAGTTTAAAGTTCCCTGTTATATAAACGACCTCCATAGCGCGCCAAATCGAGTGACGTAGAACAGTATGCCCAACTGTGTACAACGTGTATCGATGGACTGCCACAGCAGTGTTGCCATTTCGAGGGATTTTCGGGGTTTCTTACATAAATATTATGAAATTGTTATGAGCACTGCATCAAGAGATCGTATACGTTCAGTTCTGGTCGCATAGACGTGTGTCACAAACAATGCGTTTACAAAAGCTTCAAATAATTTAAATGTTCGGCATGTCAAATTCGTTATAGATGTTGTTTGTGACGAAAAAAAAGGTTTTTTCATGCCAATCGGTTTCGTGCAATATATTCTTATGATTTATAGGACATTTTTGCTAATTAAAATTTTAGTCGAGTTCTCTATTGTATGACTCCAAAATGGGATATTCTGTCAGGTTGTAAAATATCCAGAAGTTTGATAAGATGGAGCCACGTTCTCTTTCCAGTTCATTCTGTCAATAAATAAGGTGAATCTGACATTTGCGGAAATATGGGCGATGACAAATCCGTAGCCGGGCGTCACCGGACAGTGTACCGTGAAGAGCAAGAGAATGACAGTGGAAAAGATCCACAAATTTCAAAGTCTAATTACCTTCTAATCTATTTTCAATTCGTTTAGGAAACCTTGTTTTTTCTCATCGTTAAGAGCATAATTTACATAAACAGAATGTATGTTATTGTTGGGGACACACAAAACGAAATGTACATCTTTGAACATATCGTCGTTCCCCAGTAAATAATCAATAATATTCATTTATTGATGTTCAAGGTTACTATAAACTGCACTATCAGACGGGTTTAATAAGTGCACCTATCAAAGAACATTGTACGGAATGGTACTTATGATGAATCGGTAACATTCCAGATCAGATACAAAATCTGAGTCATGAGGAGCAGAGATGACGTGGTTGTATTTATTCAGTTTTACGCTAATTTTTATGGAATTTGCATTAACGTTGTTTACAACGTAAACTAAAAGATAAAAACGTTCTGTTTTGTTAGACTAATTATATTTTAACAGTTTTTTACGGCAACTTAAAACGTAATGTCGAAATCCAGCGTTAGTCCAGAGAATATCGCAAACATTTGTTTATAGTACTTGACTTTAGGTCCTCTAGAAGGAGCCATACAGTGTTCCCAACCTTTCAAAGTAACAATTCCCTTGATGGATGCCAAAAATTCCCTATTTGATGCATTTTCTAGATAAAATTCCCTGCTTGCGATGTTTTAATATTATTTTAGAAAAAACTTCATAATTTTTTCCGCAAAGATTATAAGCACACTATACACGATACACGTCCGTCGCTAACGTGAGGCAACCGGTGCGTCAGGCCAGACTGCGACGTTGCCTGGTCAACACGCGATCGACGATTTTGAGTCGTGTTGTCAAAGTTCTAATTTCCGGACACACCTTTTCCTTTTTCCAGAGAAAGTAGAAGATATTGAAAACGTTATACATGTAAAAATAATATCTGCCTGTTAATAATAATGTTATCCCGAAAATTCGAGGGTTATTATAAAAAAAATGTCTTTTCCCTTTTGAGTGCCAAAATTCCGTGCAGTTGGGAACACTGGAGCCATGTTCAATTTGTTATGTAATCAGCGAATGACCAAGTCGGGTAAAAAGTAAGGTTAATGATCGAAAGGATCAAATGAATCACAAAACTGTCAAATTATTGAGTGTTTTGTGCATGGAGACTGTATAAGGAGAATTAACTCTTTCAGATGTTTTAGGTATGGTATTGGCACTGGCGGCTTCTACCATTAATTGGTACAGGATGGACAAAAATACAATAGTTTTGTGTGTGCTCATAAAGTAACGCGTAACATTCTTTATTACTTAAATTAACAATATTATCAAAAATACTTATTGTCTAGCGGACAGAATATGATCAAATACATGACTTTATAAATGTTCGAACTGCAGCCCTTGCTGTATTTGACAGTAACCCAAACGGTGTACAAATTCTTGTTGAATCTTGTTTACTGTGTCTTGAGAAATATTGTTTATTGCTGTCCGAATTCTCTCTTTTAATTATTGAATATTTGCTGGTTTCGTTTGATACACAAGATTTTTCAGATGGCCCCACATAAAATAATCCAAATGATTGAAATCTGGTGACCTCGCTGGCCATTCAATAGGTCCACGTCTACCAATCCACCTGTTCGGAAAAATTTCATCTAGGTACCTTCTAACATCTACAGCATAATGTGGAGGTGCACCATCCTGTTGAAACCATAAACTTTCATCAAAACCTCCAGGATTACGTCTGCTGGGAAACAAATTACGTAAAGTAGGTACGAGATACCCCCTTAAAAACTCAAGGTTTAAATTTCCTTCCATAAAGTAGAGTCCGATGATTCGTTTTCTTACAATTCCAGCCCATACATTTACCTTTTGCGGGTATTGTGTATGATGCTCACGCATCCATTGGTGGTTTTCTTTTGCCCAGGATCTACAATTCTGACGGTTAACCTTGCCATTTAACGTGAAACTGGCCTCATCAGAAAAAATAATGTTTTGTATCAAGAGAGGGTCTCGGTGACATTTATCCATCATTTTTTCGCAAAATTGGATTCATCTATCGGGATCATCTTCGTTTAATTCTTGCACAAGTTTGATTTTATAAGGATGCCATTTTTCAAGCTTTAATAGTTTTTGTACCGTTGTTTTGCTAACACCGATATCGCGACTAACTTTACGCACAGAAGTGTGCGCATCTTCTTCAAAACTAAGTAAAACATCTAATGCTGTATCAGCATTTGCAGAGGGACGACCTGATTTGCGTGCATTTTCAACCGTACCAGTTTCTCGAAATTTCTTTTCAATCTTACTGACTGTTGAACGCGTTATAGGTCTTTCTAGATATTTATCATTAAACAAATTGCACACTTCCATCTGAGTTCGCGATCTGTCTCCATACCCAATCATCATAAGTATTTCAATTTTTTGTTTTACACTTAACTCCATATCTACTTCAAATTAAATCTAAGCAATAATTAAAACATTCACGAATACCAAAAATATTGTAGTACTAAACTGAACATCAATAAATTACTAAACAAATAATGACATTTCACAAAAAACTAGACGACTATGTTTTTTTTTAAACTGATAATTTCTTTCATATTCTGTCTGCTAGACCACAAGTACCAAACATGTTTGGAAACAGCTCATTTTTATTAATCTAAAAACGTAACAAACTACAGGGTGTTACATTTAAACCAATTGCCGCTACACAATAACTATTTTTGATAATATTGTTAATTTAACTAATAAAGAATGTTACGCGTTACTTTATGAGCACACACAAAACTATTGTATTTTTGTCCACCCTGTACCAATTGGAATCAACATGATATATTTTTGGAATCAGCTCAGCTAGAGTAATCCGAAAATTGAGACAAAATGGAGGTGTTCCATTTAAAAAAATAACGGTGACGTCATTACTCGAAAGTAATTCACCCTGTATACTAGATTATTATTTTAAAATACGGTAAATTAAAATCAAAAATCGACGTGTTTCAGGATTATTTCTTAAAATGGTCTGTTTAGCTAAAAATGAATTTGTTCCATACTTTACGGACACAGTGTATATAGTCTCCATGTTTCTATGGCTGATTCATTCAATTTATGAGAGATTGATTCTTATCAGTTTTATAAAGAGACGGTCAACGGTTATCGATTCTCAATACTATCACTCCTTCTGTAAGTTGTTCTACTAACAGGTTTTCAAGAATTAGGTTCTTGATTTTATGTACATGGTAATGATTTAACTCCAACTTGTAAAAAACCCAGCAATTCGAGATAACTAACGGAATGAAGAAAATATTTTAATACATTCACAAGGATAATACCATAAATAAATATATTTGCATCAGTTTTACCGAAGGACGGTAAATTTCCATTTTCCAAAGAAATTGTAAATCCATTTGTATCCTCGGGCGTTAAAATTTCTAATTACGATTCTGCTTTTTAAAAAATACAAACGTGGATTTTCAATAAGAACTCAAATAAGTATCAGCAAAGAACATGGAAATATTTACCATGCAATTTAAACACGGTCTACATATCACAAGAAAACGTTGATAACGATGTTAAAAAAAAATAGAAAACTGATAACTACTATCAGCAACTCGCAATAATTCCTTTTTAATATCAAGCAGTCTTACATAATAACCAGAATATTCTTTAAATAAAACGAAATGGGGAATATATAAGCAGTTTTGTGCTACATAGTTATCGCCTACTTCCGCATACTTTTAAAAAAATTAACCAGATTTATAGGGAAGTCATTTTACTGTTTTAATAAATTAAGTATAGTCAGTCAGTAGCGCTGAAGCTATAGCCAGGCACGTATCCAGGGGTGGGAGGGGTCCAAGGGGTCCGGACGCCCCCGAAATGTTTTTAAACACATACTAGGAAAACGATGATTCCATAATTTTTATGTAGGTACAGCAGTAAAGTAAAACTGTATAGACATATTGAAGGGCATACAGTTTTGAAAGTGTTATTTTTAAAATGTCTAAGCTTCCGATTTGTCTATGAAAAATGTACTTGAATTGTTAGTCCACATTGACTGTGAACGTCCCAGGGTGGGCTTAGTTCATAGGGATTTGAGGCAATAGACAGAAAGAAATTTGGTATGTTCTAGTCGCGATCTTCGAAAAATATGATACAAAATATGTACAGGCAACTGAAATAAGAAAACAATGAAAGATTACATAATTGACAAACGTTTCAAAAAGATCTATTATCATAGTTATCGGTAAAATAACTGCTATTCATCGGAAAAAGAGAGTACAGAAAGCGCTAATGCGTTGGGATCCTGCAATAAAGAAAAATGTGTCTGAAACCAGTTCTGCTTCTGCTTAGATATTTCTTTATCTCGCCGAAACGATACAAATTAATTTTTCTCACAACTATACTCTCAGATCACTTATCCACTATGCGATAAGTTTACTCTAACGTCCAGCTTCAGTTAGAAATAAAAAAAGAAGAGTTGCGTCACATTATCCGCTCTATAATACTTCATTTTTCTTGAAGAAATTTATTACCCCTTTTTTGCTTTTTATTCACACGTGAACAGACAAGGGCACATCGTTTGAAGATGCACACGACTATTGATAAAAGAAACACTCACTTTTTAACCTTTTGTATCATCCCACATTGTTCAATGTATGTAGCAGATACCATCGTTCAAAGGCCAACCATATCTGTGGCCGGTATCGGTTGTTGCAAGGCAAATGGAAAAGAAACAGAGCGTTTCTGTTGGAAATTTGAGGGAGGCAAGCACCATAGGGTTGCAAAAAATATAGAGCAGGCTTAAATAACCCGTGATATTGCATGAGTGTGAGAAAAGAAGAAATTTCAGCGGTAAACCTTAAATACAACAACAGTAAACTGCTCGAAACGTTTTACTTTTTCCTTAACAATAAGTTTTCTGGACTGGTACTCTGTAATTTGTATTTTAAGGAAAGAGATAAAGAATAAGCAAACGAAAATAATCGCTATACTTGGTTAGTGGTACGCTATAATAAGCGAATCTCTATCGCCTCGGCTATAGTTCGACAAGATTCGGGATCGTCAATCGGATAGAGAATAATCTACTAATAATTCAGAAAACATTATGCAAATTTGACTTTTTCAGGATAAAAATAAAAAAGAACAAGAAATTTGACATTTATATCTGTTAGTTGTTAGGTTTAGTA
The DNA here is from genome assembly GCA_949126875.1 of Lochmaea capreae. NCBI lineage: Eukaryota > Metazoa > Arthropoda > Insecta > Coleoptera > Chrysomelidae > Lochmaea > Lochmaea capreae. Next base: position 5,406,301 of record OX421400.1, read on the forward strand.
ACCTTACATTTTCATTTATGACACTGCCAAAGAATACACCAGCAACCAAGAAGCGAAGCTGCCTTTACTTTTTTTGTATGCGCATGTCTGAAAGGAGCCATTTTTATAATGAGATACTTGTCATACTTCACTTTGTCGACCAATTATATCGCCGATATTTAAAAATTTGATCATTTTCTTAGTGTATATAGGGCCAACTGCACCGGTTCTACTTAAGGATTTAAGTAACACTTAGGAAATAGGTGTGACTGCACCGCGTCGTAAGTCGTTCTTAACGTAAGTCGAAGTCTAGGTTCTACTTAAGTCCCACTTATGTGAAAGTGAGGTTATGTCTCGGCAGACCAAACTGTCAAAATATAGAGTAGAGAGGTTAGTTTATAAAATCAAGCAAAATGGAATTAATAATGGATATAGAGCTTTTTGATGACCTTTACGAAATGGAATTGATTGAATTTGGTGTTCCCAGGAATATAATTCCCAGACAAGACTTCTACAACAGCCTTTCAGATTATACATTTTTTAAAAAGTTTCGATTACGAAAAGAAACAGTTACATTTCTATTACCACTATTAGAAGATCGATTAGAGTGGCCGTCTGACATGTAAGCGAATGCATACTTCAGACTCTATTTTGTACAACTGAACGTGAAAGTACAACCGCGTGTAACATGCTATGATTTAATTTATTGTCATTTTCATGATTAATTAGTGTCATATCTGTCACATTTCAATTTTTACCAGAACCAAAATCCCTGTCCGCCTGTCCACATCCTGTGTTTAGTCGACTTAGCTAAATAAGACGCGGTGCAGTTGAATTACACTGAGTATTACTTAAGGAATAAAGTTTCACTTACGAAAGTATTACTTAGAAGAAGAAACGGTGCAGTTGGCCCTTAGTAAGTTATCTGTCAACGTCGGTCTCTCAAGGTCATACATTTTTGTTACCAAAACATCAAAGATATTGCTTCGGGCTTCGCTTCTTGTTAGTTGGTGTATTCTTTGACACTGCTTCAAGCACTTACCTATTTGCTTGGTGCATAATTAATAATATTGTTTAGCGATTTTTTTTAATAGCAGTGGCAAAGAGTAAACATTCTGTTTTGTTAATTTATTGGGTTTTGTTGAAAATTTTGCCAGTGTAATGATTTCTTGTAAATTAAATCAATAACATTGCAAGAATGATAGTTTTTTTTTCAGGTAGGTTAAATATTATTCCACAAACACAACCTTTGACACAACTAACCCTACAAAATTAAAATTAATAACAACAACATAACCTCTTTTCTCTTGTCATCGAACAGAGATGAAAAATCGTACACAATTAAGTAGAATAAGACAGAACGATATGTCTCTTGAATAGAAAGAGTTGTTGCTATCATTCGCTTCGCTATCGCATATTCGGTCATGTTCAACTAGGCTCGGAAACGACCGACCTCAGTTACAGAGTACTAAATGGCGAAAAGAAGGGAATCTTTATCTCTATTTTGTTAGAGTGCCACTCCTGAAGTCTTTCGGTGCTATTCATGATATTTTTTTTTAATAAATATTTTATACCTACAACCAATTTACTTTTTTATTTTGGATTTTTTTTGGAAAAAATTGATAAAAAGTGTTATAATGAAAAATAAAATAAATGTTACTCCAGTTTATATTTTTAAACTGTATTTATTTTTAACATTTCTCATGCTATTAATAAAATAGAGAATGTATAAGAAAAGTAAAATATTTCGGAAATTTTTATAAAAAAAACGTTTATTAATTTTTGTATCCAAATAATTTGGCAAACATATTCGTGACCTCGTATAACATGTGAGCAAAGTATATTACCAAAATTTAATAAATTAAAAACATGAAAATTTTAAATATATGACAATAGATAAAATTCCCAAGGTCTCAATGGTAATCAGATGAAAAAGTGTGGTTAAACCGGTCAATTATATCCTTATGTAATAATATTCTTTGCCTTTGCGTGTCCAAAAGAGAATTTATAACCGGAAATGACCCATCTTCCGCTACGTTTAATTTTTTTAACGTAATGATTTATTAGCAATTGTTTTTTTTTGTTATTGTATTTGTCTAATTAAGTCAGATTATACGCATTCCAATTCTGACAGACAATATTGGATTAATAGAAGATAAAACTATATAGTGTCACATTTAACACGAGCAGGGGCGTGCAATTGTATGATCTGGTAAAATTATGATGTTAGATAACGAAAATAGGTCAAAAAGAAGCAGCTAATCGATTATAAAAAATTTTAAAAGTATTTGCTTAATTACAGTTTTCTGTAGAAATTTTCATATTTTAGTAAAGCGTGTTATCAACGCCTTACAAAATTTGTGAAAAATACTTTTCAAAGAGCAGACCGTTCACTAAGAAGAAACAACTACTTATCTGGCTATATGCTACGACAAACATTGAATTACACTTGTAAGCTGGATAGATAAGATATGAAAACTGTCAACAATTAATGGGACTGTTAACCGAGTTTGTAACTATGGCTACTAGAAAACATTTCCATAGAATGGAGATAAATTACACTACAAGCTATTAATAGGAATACGAAACTTTTTTTCCAATATAAAAGACAACTAAGTTGCTTTTAAGGCTTCAAAATCCTACACTTTTGAGGACTGTAAAAGGAAACAAATTAAACCACACATGGATGCTGGACTATAAAGAATAGCAAGGATATGTAATATTTGACGATCCTACAAAGGAAAGAGTGACGGCACCAGACTATTTTTTTACTGTATCAAACGTACTGACGTGAAAAGAATTTCCTACTGGACACTCGAACAAATTCATAGTCTACATTGGACAATGGGCTCGTTTCATGGGTATGAATTAACAAGTGAAATCATATCAGAAGGAGAAGGATTAAGAATAACATATATTTTTCTATGGTAATGATAAAATTAGATTTAAACATTTTCTCAGATTTAAATAAACCACTGTAAGCCGACCAATGGCAGAAGCCCTTGTTGCCAATTCTGTTGACAAATAATCCTACTTGACCATCCAAGTTGATTAAGACAAAGTGAAAGTCGACTAGAAGAATTTGACAGTTGATAATTGACATATCAATAACCACACCAATGTCCAAAAACTATTTAAAAACTAATAAAACACACCACCAATAGTTATTTGTATGCTTAGGCCGCGAAATACCTTTTTAACGTACCGAAAGAACAGTTATCGCCGAGGCCGTTTGCGGCCGAGGCAAGATAATCTTGAGGTCGTTAAAAAGTTTCGCGGCCATGGCATACACACTATTTTTCGTGCAATCGTTAAAATTATTAAACTAGATTGTAAATAAACATATTATTGCTCTAAAATCAACAGCAGTTCAATTTATTTAACAATGTGTGCTATGGAAATGATATGCTTCAATATATACAAAATATTTTGACAGTTCTTGCTTCAACTTCTGGAGTAAATATAAGTAATAATACAAACTGTACAATTAATGTTAATATTCATCCTAAATAATATAAGTACTTATATATTTGTTGGTATTCAATAAAAAATAATCCTTGCCTTTGTAGTATTTTAGAAATGTCAAATTTGGAAGTTATATTCAAATTTTGAAGTGACTTCGCGTCCGGTTGCACGAAAAAATGCTTTAATAAAATCCGGAGATCAATAAACACACAAAACGAAAATAAGCCACACCCAATCTAAACAAAACAGTTGTAGGTTATGGTATTTGTCATTGTTTTAGGAGGCACTCGAACTCCCTTAAAAAGAAGAAGAATAAGCGATCCGGAATTAAATCGAGTTCCGAATTCCCCGGAATTCTGGGGTGTGTTACATCATATGTTTGTCAAACAACTCAGCCTACATAAAGAACATAGAATGTTCATTAAATTCTGAGATTTAATTTTTTTCTCAGTACAGTATAGATACTTTTACTGTACTGTGAAATGTTCCTTGACTACGCTAGAGTTACCTTTTTTAATAAGAGGCACCCGATTATGAGAACATCTCGTGAAATGAGGTGACGATGCGCCGTAACAAATTTGAAAGTGGGAATCCGGGAAAGCCAATCGTGCGGTAGACGTTATGCAGCCGAATACATTCTCTCTCTGCGTACTGGAAGCTCCGCTTTGTCACGAGATACCAGTTTACCTATACCTTGCGTTTCTCTTTAACGGGTTTAAAGAAAAAAGATAACTAGTCTACTTATAATGTTTTCCCTCGTGACAACAGCGCAAGATTTCCTTGTTTGCCATTGGCTCTAGCCCACCACACCCTACCAAAGGAATTGAAATTTCAATATTTTTTTCTAATTTTTATTAGAAATCGTAGAGTGGCGTTATTAGTTGCAAATACTTAGTTGAGACTCAATATACAGATTGCGAAAATGTTTATTAGGTCATACGACTTATACAAGTACGACAAAGATAATATGAACAACACTATTTGAAGGAGAGAGACAAGAATTGTTATACGTGTGAAGTCCCATCTACCAAAAAGGATGGCCGTGTGTGTTCATTGCCCTTTTTACTTTTAACCGTTGTGTTCTTGTCTCTCTCTTTCAAGTAGTACTGTTCGTATCAAAGGTCGAGAACTATCGATAGCTCTATCGATAGTTATCGATGTTGATGACTATCGAACACAATCGATAGTTTTCGAAAGTTATCGATAGTATTCGATAGTGGTATATGCGCGGACACACACCATATCGAAACCTGTTTTGATATGAACAAACGAGGAAAAAAGAAGACGAAGTATCTGTTTTCGTGTTTTATCTCCGACTTTGTCGTTTTGTGGCATATTTTGTGTTTTAACATTTCAATCTCTCACTAACCGTCATCTGTCTGTCCTGTCACATGTCACCTCAATTGTTTTTTAATGTCAAAAAATGTGGATATGATCCTTTTTTCAAAATAAAGTTAGCATAACATTACCTATTACCTGTAGGTACTCGTAAATTATTTAAAATTACCAGTCTTGCAGTCTATCGAAAACTATCGATAACTATCGATGGTACCTACGGCTATCGATAGTTCTCGACCTCTGGTTCGTATGATCCTTGTCGTACTTAAGTGAATCGTATGAGCTAATAAACTTTTTCGCAATCTGTATCTTGTGAAATTTTCATTGAAATTCCTGAAACTAGCCCAGCACAACCTGCTGTTATTTTGGACCTAAGACTAAAATAGTTAGAGAAGATTGTATTTTGGAAACATCCTATATATAAAAAAATTAGTCAATCAAAATATATTATGTATAAATAATTATGTAGCAATATAATCACAAAGTGAAGTTGTTTAATTATTTATTTATGCATGTATAAATGGCAAGCTTAAAGTGTTTACTGAAACATAAAAATATTGAGGATGGTTTACTGATAAGTAAAGAATAACAATAGCAAAACCCAGACAGTTGTTTAAAAGTAATAATTGGTACTTCCAATGAATATCTCACTCATGTACAGCGTGTCCCAAATAGCAAACACCAATCGTCCACGCCCCGGAAAAATCATCCCGCAGAGCAACAAATGGAATAAGTTAGACGCACGTTTTGTATTGGAAGTCGAGGATATGATAACCAATATTTTCTCTCAGTGTCCATAAAATATTTCTGAGCACAGATTTAATTGAACTTTGTCTGAGTTAGATGATTGCCGGCAACATTATAGAAAAAAATTAACTTAAATGTAACATAGTGTGTGACCTGACAATTAGTCATTGTACTTTTTTTGTATCTACTTACCGAAATCCTAGTCTTATGTTCCTAGAAAAGAAAAGGACGACTATTAAATTTTATATTTAAATACGCTAGATACGCGATTATTATACACTGTGTACGTAAAGTATGGACCATTTTAAGAAATAATCCTGAAACATGTCGATTTTTAATTTTAATTTACCGTATTTTAAAATAATAATCTAATATACAGGATCTAGTGGTACGGTGAGTTTTATTACAAAATTTTTATATCCTTTTATTTGTGTTTTTGATTTTCCAATTAGATTTTTTTCTCCTAACAAATCGGTAAAATGTTGAGTGATAAAAATATTAATAATAATATTCAACTAACCTAACCTTACCCCCTAACCCTTTACTTGTTCATTTTACCTGACCGACCCTTGTCCACAATTCGTGCAGTGATTAACGGACCCCTGTCCGCAATTCGTGCGCACAGGTTAGAAGGTACCTAGATGACATTTTTCCGAACAGGTGGATTGGTAGACGTGGACCCATTGAATGGCCAGCGAGGTCACCAGATTTCAATCCTTTGGATTATTTTATGTGGGGCCATCTGAAGAATGTTGTGTATCAAACGAAACCAGCAAATATTCAAGAATTAAAAGAGAGAATTCGGACAGCAATAAAAAATATTTCTCAGACACAAGGTTCAACAAGAATTTGTACACCGTTTGGGTTACTGTCAAATACAGCAAGGGCTGCAGTTCGAACATTTATAATGTCATGTTTTTCATCATTCTGTCCGCTAGACAATAAGTATTTTTCATAATATTGTTAATTTAACTAATAAAGAATGTTACGCGTTACTTTATAAGCACACACAAAACTATTGTATTTTTGTCCATCCTGTACCAATTGGAATCAACATGTGATACATTTTTGGAATCAGCTGAGCTAGAGTAATCCGAAAATTAAGACAAAATGGGGTGTTCCATTTAAAAAAAATTACGGTGACGTCATTACTCGAAAGTAATTCACCCTGTATATTAGAATATTATTTTAAAATACGGTAAATTAAAATCAAAAATCGACATGTTTCAGGATTATTTCTTAAAATGGTCTGTTTAGCTAAAAATTAATTTGTTCCATACTTTACGGACACAGTGTATGTATTCACATCTTTTAGATCACACAAATTTAAAAATAATTTTCATCTACAAAAATTGAAATTCTCTCAAACACATTGCAATACCATAGAACAGTTTTTGAATTTACGTAATCACAATGGAATCATTTTTTCTTTCAGTCTACTAGATAAAACAATTTCTCATGTATATATAGGATATTGCTAATATAACATTCAAAATTATCACAAACATTCCATTGACTAAATGTTAGATCCTACTTTCAGCACAAAGCCAAATTCAAAATACTTGTAGGCATGAAAGCCTCCATCTGCTCTTTGGTGCAAAAATGTGTGAAAATACCAAAAATAACTATTTGTATCGATATCTAGGACTTATAAATTTATCAAATGTCGTTAAAGTCCAATCAAGGTTTTCAAAGAAACACTAATAAAATCAACAAAAAAATATTCAACATTCTTTACCATTGAATAGACAATACAAAACTGACCAGATGTCAAAATGGTTTGACCTGGACGGTCATATTAGGTCACGTGATCTGCATTGCATAGTTTTAGTTGACGTCGATATAAAATTTCACACAGTAAAAAGTAAAAGACTGATATAATATACTTAATAGCATCCTTTTTCTACACTTCGACCATGCTTTCTTTTTCTGACACTCTACACGGCGACGTGCCGCTCACCGTACCGTGTAATGGGCCCTTTAGAAATAAATGTAAATCTGTTTATATTTTAAACAAGAATTACGCTGATAATAAAATATATAAGAAACACAGCATTTTGTTGTGTGAACTCGGCTTAATTCGAAATAAAAGTATTTTATGAAGTTCAATAATCCAAAGTATCTACAAATGTCTACGTAGAAAACGAGTCTAACCAGATAAATACGAAATGTATTTCGAAATCTGATAATAGGGTATACGTATATTTGGTGAACAAGATAAGATAACGAGCTATTTCGTAAAACCTGATCATATTTGCTGGAAGATAATATTTAATGAAAATAGTAGAACAAATGTTCATGGAATTGTACGAATATTTTCAACCCCTACTTGAAATATTGAACGACAAATAGACATTTTTTACTACTACATACATTCGAAAATCCACTTTCTGAAACTTTATGTATCTATAACTCAACTAATTGAAGAGGTAGAACGTTCTAGTCTTCGCCAATCGATTCAGAAGAGCATTTTACATATAGAAATGAATTTTGAGTTTAAATTTCCAAACATTAAGTAAGATAGCAGAGAGCAAATTAAATCGTGAAAATATTCTTTTTGTATCCATAACTCGACTAATTGAAAAAATAGAACGTTCTAGTCTTCGCCAATCGATTCAGAAGAACATTTTACATATAGATATGAAAATTGGGTTGATATTTCCAAACATTAAGGGAGATAGCAGCTAGCAATTCAAATCGCGAAATATTTCCATACCTACCCCTTGCTTCAAAATTTCCTACAAAAAAAAAATTTTGCGACATGGACTTGGCTATAAATTGGTAACCAGGGGTTTTTTGGGACGAAAAACCGACTGGCACCGTCTGTTTTTTAATAAAATCATTCTTTCGCCTTCAAATAACGTAATGAAATTTTCGAAAATCCACTTTCTAAAACCAAAATTACTCATAAATCGACTAATTGAACAGATATGACGTTCTAGTCTTCGCCAATCGATACATAAGAACATTTTACATATGGAAATGAATTTTGAGTTCATATTTCCAAGCATTAAGTAAGATAGCAGAGAGCAAATTAAATCGTGGAAATATTCTTTATGTATCCATTACTCCACTAATTGTAGATATAGAACGTTCTATTCTCCGCCATTCGATTCAGGCGAACATATACTATACTATATACATACATACATAATAATTTCCCAGATTTATTATAAACTATAAACAGGACATCAAAAAACAGTTTGTATATTATACTTAATATCCTGTACTTGTAAAACTTACCACTGAATTATTTTCAGTGTAGTTTTCTTGTACCAATGCTACGCCCTAAAATATTATACTGCTATCCTATTTCCGCTTTCAAAGACACGCTATATACGCCGTGCCAGAACAGAACGAAGCTTCGAACACGTCATCCCGTGACTCACTGGTCTCGAATCTCTGGTAATCTGGTTCGCTTGGGGGCCTCTCTTGAGGATACTTCTTTTGAGAGAGACTAATATTTCATGTTATTGGACCATTTTAAATAGCCGATGTTGAAAAAAATTGGGCGTGTGGACTATAGAGATCTAATTTCTATTTAGAAGACAGGATTTTACAGAATAAAATTGGTATTGTAATTTTCAACAAATTAATTGTTTCAACCGTAACTACGTGGAATCTTTCAATGATTATTGATTTTCTACAATAGAAAAATAACATATTACTCGACCGGTTTTACAAATAACATTTGCATCGTCATGAGCATCAAGCGAATCATTTCCCGCTACACCTTTATTATTCAAAATTTACAACAAAATAAATTTTTTGCGACATGAACAAAGATTAAAATTCGTACAATGGGTTTTCTTGGGACGTCGATCGACTGGTCCCCTCAGTTTTTGTTACAATTCTTTCGTTTTCAAATGGTATAATGTAATTTTCGAAAAAACGCATTTTTTCAACATAAAAAGTCTTGCAAATACCACAAAATTTCTTTTCCCAACAACCTTTCAACATTTTTAACACTTTTTATAGAAAGGTTTGTCCAACCCTTCAAAATAATCGTTTCGACAACCACCTTCTTATTGGAGCCATTCGTCTACCGAGCAGAATTCTTTTCATCTTCGAATATATATAACGATATAAGTCACTGGTGGATAAATCGGGAAAATAAGAGAGATTTTCCAATGTTGCGGTCAACAAATGAAACGGTCTTTATGAAAAAAAAACTCTCTTTTTCATTTAGAGTTTTTGCGTTTGTATTGGTCGAGATTGTAGATTGTAGGACGACTGTGAGGATTTATATTTTAAAAATCCAGTATTAACATCAAGAATAGTTTATATTTATCTTCCATCTAATAGCTGGGACACGTGGGAGTCGATATACGGGGTTGGGATAAAGTATGGAACCAAGTAAATATCTTTTAAACGAAAAGAACGATATTTATGAAAATTTGCACGTAAGTGCAATGGAACAAAATGCATCTGATGTACATTTTTTTGTTAATAATATACTTCCGATTTAACCGGAAATGCCAACTTCTTTAATTTAAATGGGACACCCTATATATTTTTACAGATTTTGAAAGAGCTTGTTATTTTGAATTCATACATACTGAGTATAATGTAAAAAAAATTGTAAAAATGAGGAATAACTCACTGTTAGTTGTACAATAGGTGTACATTTCATTATTTTAGAATAATGAGAATCAAAATTACTTCAAATGTTCAAAATGCTCGCCGTTCACTTGCTGACAATATGCCATCCTATTAACAAATTCTTGAGTCACTCTTTCCAAGACTTCTCCACGTATTGGTTCACATTCATCAATAATTCTTTGTCTCAATTCCTGTAAGTTTGTTGGTCGTCTAACGTAAACACGTGATTTTAGATAACCCCAAAGAAAAAAATCTAACGGGCTAAGAGCCAGAGAACGAGCAGGCCACTCTATGAATCCTCTACGTCCAATCCATCGATTTGGAAAATTCGCATCCAGAAAATCCCTAACCCGTCTACCATAGTGGGGAGGTGCTCCATCTTGTTGAAACCAAACATTATGTAGTAATTGCCCATTCTGTTGAAGTGCAGGAATAATTTCGTTATTTAGTAGATCCAAATACTTGTCACCATTCAAGTTTCCGTCGATAAAAAATGGGCCTATAAGCCTATTTTTCGACAATTCCCATCCAAACATATAACTTCTGTGGATGCTGGGTATGTGCTTCATGAATCCAATGAGGATTCTCATTTGACCAATACCTTGAGTTATGGCGATTAACTGTTCCATTTAAACAAAAAGTTGCCTAATCGGAAAAAACTATGTTAGAAGCAAAATTGTCGTCGACATTACAGATGTCCATTAGCCGTTCGCAAAATTCCAGCCGTCGGTCAAAATCATCGTATGACAATTCTTGAAACAACTGTTTTTTATACGGATGATGCTTTTCACTTTTTAATCTTTCCTACAGAATGTCGACTGATACCATGGTTTAGTGCCAAATTTGTGGTGGAAGTTTGAGGTGATTCTTCTAAATCGATTGCAATATTTTGTTTAACAGTTTCGTTCGTTGCAGTCCGCGGTCTTCCAGGTTATAGCAAATTTTTTACCATCCCAGTTGTATTAAAACGTTGTAATGTTTTAGTTACTGTTGAGCGTAATATAGGATTTCTCTCCGGATGCAAATTATTTAAAATATGACACACTTCTTCATGAGTTCTAACACGATCATCATAACCGATCATCATTAAAATTTCAATACGCTTTTTTTCACTTAATTGAACCATTCTAAATTGTAAAATTTATTTCCGTCAATTAGAATTTGACACTTGGAATACAAAAGACGTACTAAACAGTACTCGTTTATTTATTACTATGCATACAAACAACATCAATTAGTTTATCTAAATAGTTTTTTGCTCTCAAAGCTACACTAAACTCAATATGTATGAATTCAAAATAACAAGCTCTTTCAAAATTTGTAAAAATATATAGGGTGTCCCATTTAAATTAAGAAGTTGATGACATTTCCGGTTAAACCGGAAGTATATTATTAACAAAGAAATGTACATCAGATGCATTTTGTTCCATTGCAATTACCTGCAACTTTTCATAAATATCGTTCTTTTCGTTTAAAAGATATTTACTTGGTTCCATACTTTATCCCAACCCCGTATATACAATGTATTACCCTGTATATAAACCTCACCATACATACAACTGAAAAAGGTCACAAGTTCAAGTCTACGATTTGGATTATTTTTTTCTTATTATAAATTTCTAGGCCGCTTCTACATAATTTATGAAATAGGTTATGAGAAGGCATAGAGAAATAAAAAAAATCTTTATTTTCATTGAAATCAACATAGACCTTATTTCGTTTCGAAACAGTAACAAATCAAATCACCATCGTCTTTAACAATCGACACATCTAAAATTACAATTTTGACCTTATTCTGATTAACATAGAAGCGAAGCACACACAGAAGCGACAAGCGCTGAAAGAACTATTTTCGAAATGAACCCAGACACTCACATACAATATCGCTCTTTAAATATTTTAATAACGTTAATGGTCATTATACGAAAATGAAATGAATTGCCATGTTTTGTTGGTGACCACAATAACGAATTTTTAATAGTTACATGGAGTTTTTCAAAAGAATAAAAACATTGATTTTGGGGATTTCAAAAAGAAAAAAAGAATATCCAGATCTTGTACGAAAAAAATATATAAATTGTATAGTGGACAAATTAATTTCCAATACCTGAAAAGTACAAATGAACTACTATGATTGGATTTTACTTAGACACCATTAAAATTTTGGGAAAAGAAAACAAAAATGTTGATAAATATACACGTTAACAGCTTCTTAAGTGGTCTATTGAATTTATTCTGGTGAGGAACCATATCTTGTATGTATAATTAACTATTAACTACACTGAATTTACTGTTTGGACTCTTACTTTGTGGAATCTACTCAATACAAACGAGACTAGCTATTTATAATTAACAAAACGTTTTGATGGGTGAGAATCGATTATTTTTCGTGTTATTCCTTCTCATAGAACACTTCTGGTAGACCCACTTCTGATACCAATCAGAAATGACCGTTTTATGTTGCTCTATTGTAGATATCTCATATCCATTTATGCTGAAGATATTATAGAATCATTTGCTTCAACGTGATTCGTGCGCTGACAATTTGGTATGATTATTCTTTGGTAATAAACAAATAATTGAAGTACTGTGATCTTAAGGATAGAAGAACTACAAGATCTTGTTTGATTACCACATTTCCCATTGCCTTGTTGCAAAATGATAGCTACTGTGAGTTACACTCATTCATTCGAGCTATAGCGGCAATTATCTCTGCTTGAAATACAGTCGTATATCGGCCAAGGCTAAAGATCATTCTCTTTTTAGGCCCTTTTATACTAGCCCCAGTGCCATCGGTGAAGAGAAGATCTGGCCATTGGAAAGATCTAGTAGGACATAGGCAATCTAAGATTCTTCTGGGTGCCTACAACCTGTTGAGATCAAATGAATGTATAAGTCAAAGTAAAACTGCACTAAGAGTTTTAACAGGAATTCTAACGGGACATTGTCGCCTGAATGGGCATCTTAAAAAGCTCAAAATAGTGGAGGAAGAAGATTGTAGATTTTGTGGAATGGAAGAAGAAACCTCCATCCACATACTTGCGAACTGCACAGCAATTCAGAATCCTAGGGCACAGTACCTGGGAAACTACTGGATAGAAGAGGGATAGTTACCAAAGTTGAAGCCTGCAGATATCCTAAAATTCCTCCGGGAAATAGGACTAAAGGAGCTACTAGTCTCTGAGACTCTCCTCAGGAACTAAGTAGATGTAAGGGGGCACAATAGATCTTTTAGGTCTCAGTGAATGTTACCCCAAAATACATACATACATACATCGGTGAACCAGATTTTTCCAGAATTACCCTGGGTGCATCACCTGTTCCCTAGATGGGATGATGATGTTCACTCTCAAGACCTGGTTCAATTGCCACATTTCCCATTGCAAAATGTTGAGCTACTGAGAGTTACAGTGTAGAAAACAACAATTATTTTCTTCCACTCTATGTATATTCAAAATCAATAAATTATTTTTTTTTCCGAAAATGTTTCTGTATCCAAGGTCAAAGGAAGTAAGTAATTAATTTCTGTTAGAATTTCGGTTGTTAGTTTGAACGTACGTGTTTTTTTGGGTTTTATCCAAAAATTCTATGAAAAGAATCCATACACTGTACGTACATTGGTATATTAAGCATGTTTAATACTTACATTAAATGCTCACAGATAAAAATAGGTGTACATTTACATGAAATTTAGTTTCTTCCAGATACAAATAATCAAAGGATAAAAGAAACAGTATCAACAAACTAATTTTAGGTTATAAATCTGGAAAATCTGTAATATCTCGAAGCTCTTTGAAGAAATCGTGGTAAAATGATTATTTGTTGTGTGCCTGTCAATACAAAACTTGTTAAATATTTAATTTAGAAGCTTTTCTGATTCAGATAAAACGTTCAAAACATTTAAAGAAGCTGTATATCGTTCAGTGACAGTCAAGCTGCCCTTGAAGCACTTCAGAGCTCTAAGGTAACATCTCGGCTGGTATGGGAATGCGACGAAGAACTTAGAAGACTAGCGACTCGGAACAGTGTAACACTGGAGTGGGTCCCAGGTGATAAAGGAATCGCTGGCAATGAAAAAGCTGACGAACTTGCAAGAGCAGGATCGTCAACACTGATGAACGGACCCGAACCATCTGTGGGCAAAGAACAACACAAAAAACACTGGAAGAATACGCCCAGGCAAACACATGGGAAGAAATTTATAAATGAACTGCTCTCAATGAGCAGGAACAAACTACGCACTATAACGGGGCGTCTTACGGGACACTTTCCCACAAAGGAGTACCTGAACAAAATAGGGCTGTATAACGGAGACCCTATATGAAGAAGATGCAAATAGGACACATATTATGCAACTGTGAGACGGTGGACCACAGGAGGCAAAAACTATATGGAAGACCCCAAATCACTCCAGAAGACTTCTACAACCAACCAGTAAAGAACCTGTATGAGCTAATACAGGGAACGGATTGGCTGAATAGGCTGTAGTCAGAACATTAGGAGAATCCACAATAAGCCCAAGAGGCTGAGGTGGTGCCGGCGAAGGGACGGCTCCTTTTTAAAAAATAATAAATATCGTTCAGTTACCATCTTCACAGGCAGTCAGTTTGCACTGAAGGCACTTGCTTCCATAGAGGTCAATCCTAAGCTACTGTGTAATTCCGTCAGTGCCTCAAACTAAGAGACAATTGCGAGGATTATGAGGGAAAAGAAAACTAGAATGAAATGGTCAGCGTAGGCTCGTCAAAGCCATAGCATAGTCTTCATGAGTTAGAGGTAGTCGCTGTCTCTAGATATGTCATTTATTGTTTTATACGTCAAACCCGATGGATGTTTTGTAATAACGATAATACATATAAATCAATGGAAAGTTGTAACGTTGGTGTTTATAGTCTGATTTTAAGAAGCAGTAAACTTTTCTTATTTTTGTTCAAGTATTTTTGGTATATACGTATTACCAATAAAAATAAGATTACCTATCATTTACTTTATCACATTATCTGTCTTTTTGTGTTTGTTTTGAAAAAAAGCACACATTAATTTTGATATTTCATTGTTGTTCGTTTAATTAATAACATATTTTTTTGATAATTCAACTATTTGCATCTACTTCGATTTTTTTTTTGTTTTATTCCTATCAATTCAAACCTAAAAATAGAGCATGGGAAAACCATTTAAAACATATAATTCATATATGATTCAAATTTTCCATTATGCCCACGAAAATCCTCTGGAACGACTCTACCGATCACCTTTTTTAAAAGTGTCAAAACTAAGGGGCTAAATTTTGAGGTTTACAAATGTAGTTATACACGATACCCACTGATTCCTGAAAACACCATAAGCGCTGGGGGATCAAGAACTAACTTTTTTTGTATTATAGGTTTAAGACCCTGGGCCTATTAAAAATAAATACTAACATTTTTGACTCCTCATATATTTTCCTAAATTAATTTCCAGTTTTATGGTTTCTATAGACAAACGGTCATTCTACATGATTCAAGGATCTGAGAACGGTGGGACATATTAATTTTGTTACTTGAAAACTTTTTATGAGTTTTCTGTTTTGGGTCTCAACTCTATATCTCTTACAGTATCTGTAGAGTGGGAAAAGTGAGTTAGGCCCACAGCACTTAGGCCCTAGGTCATCGCCAATCCTGTCCATTCCAGGAAGGTGGACAGGTCACTAGGAGGCATCTCCTTTATATTGGCAGGTGTAGGCCAACACTCACCGAACACACACTCTCTTATTGACGATAACTCCGGGCACTTGCATAAGACATGCCTGACATATTCTTCTTCCTGTTCACACATCCTGCATAGAGGTGTGTCCACTAGCCCCATTGTATGGTTTCGGAGATAACTATATTGGCCAAAATTGTACGTTTAGGGGAATATAAAAGCTGGTACTAAATTTGTTTGTCCAAAAATGTTTCATGGTACATTCTTTGCATTAACATCGATTTCTCAGCAGTAAATTTGAATCAACCGAAGTAAATCCATTTGGAACGAAATAATTAGACATAATAGATTTTTCCTTGTAAATAAGTATTATTAAAATATTTAAGTTTTCCTTTTTACTGCTTTATTATCATCCCAAGTTAATTTCTAATTAATTTGCCATTACATTTGACATAATCGAAGAATCATTTGAAAAATTATACTCCTTGCTATATATTTACGAAAAAAAATCTTTAAAATTATCAATTTCCTTTCATGCATGTTTGTGTGTGTGAGTGTGTGTGTGTTATAAAATCCTTGACAATATCCTCCATGAATATACATACTTTGAGAACTCTGTAACAATGGGTTAATGTAGAAAGTCAACAAAAACAACTATTTATTAATAGCATTTGAATAGAATTTTTACAAAAAAATAAAAATGAAGCACTTAACGAATGAAGGTCTGCGCGAAGTCCTCAAATAAAAATACAGAATTAATTGTGAAGATCAGATAGATTTTTCACTACCAAGAGAAAAAATATGGGAAACTCTAGCAAGAAGAGGAGTCTCGAATAGATTATTGCAGGCTATACAAAGTATATATGACAGGACAAGCAACATAGTAAGAGTAGGGACAAAAAACACAAAAAACTTCAACACATGTATGAATATTAAGTCCTATACTTTTCATTTAAGGGAATAAGACAGGGAGGAATATACTTTTCATTGCAGTGATGGATGAAATATCACAAGCATGCGGAAAGGATAGAAAAGGAGTTAGTGTAGGAGTACGGCAACTAAAGGCAATAATAATCAAAGATCTGCTACTTGTAGCAACTAATGAAGCAAAGCTAGAAAAGGCGATAGAATTCTGGAACAAATATCTCAAAGAATACGAGATGAGAATCAACTTTAATAAAACCGAGATAATGACAGTATCCAGGAAACACGAAGATATACAAATCAGCATAGATGGATACACAATGAAGGCAACAGAAAGCTTGAAATACTTAGGAGCCATGTTGGAAAGTAATGGCAACTTGGAATCAGATGTAAATAATAGAATACAAACCACATCTAAATTATTCAATGCACTGAAAGGAGTATTTTTAAACAAAAGGTTAATAAATTAACTAAAATAAAGATTAATAAAACTGTTTTTGTACCCACCTTAACGTATGGAAGTGAATCATGGATACTCACCCAAAAACTAAAATCAAAGATCATTGCAATGGAAATGAAAATAGTGAGAAAAAGATAAGGAGTAACGAAGCTAGACAGATTAAAAAACGAAGAAATTAGGGCTAGACTTAAGGTGGATCCTATAATATCAAAAATAGAACAAAATCAACTAAGATGGTTCGGATACCTAACAAGAATGGACGAAGATAACATAGTTAAACAAATATGGGAGGCAGGTTGGGACGGAAAGAAGAAAATAGGTAGACCTAAGAAAAACTGGAATCAAGAATTAGGTGACGTACTGAGGAAAGAGGAACTTCTTGGGCGGAAGCAAAGAAGATAGCAGAAGATAGGTAAAGTACAAGGTAACAGTACAAGGGGGGATTTCTCCAAGAAGGACCTAGTGAAAAGACTGTTGAGCCTGATAAGGCCCACTGGTCTCTTCACATAAACGGCACAACCAAGAGCACAAAAAGCTAAAAGGGTGAGGTGCCGAGGACTCTAAGCCTCTGACTGGTGTTGTTGAACCAATCAATCCTACTAATGATAGTATCGTTCTTGGGACGGTACAAAAACTACCTTCTGGAAGAGGTGATAAAGTTGATGCGTCCATCGCTAATTCGAGTTTGCGCACTATACAGTACTCGATACGATTCCAGAATGGTTTCTAAATGCCAGTTGGAACAAACCTATAGTCTGGTAAATCTGGGGGTCTATTCTCAAACAGTGACATTTTTTGTCTAATTCGAGATTGTACTTTTTTGTATACATTCTTGATTGACAAAAGTATAATCTCGCATGCGACAAAAAATGTCACTGTTTGAAAATAGGTTCCAATTATATACAATCAGATCACCCGCTTCACATTCGAATGTATAAAAATTATTCGCCACAGTGGTCGGAACTTTCTGTACCAATGGACAAATTATTAGAATTAAATTTTTGTTGTGTGTGTGAGGTTGTGATATTGACTGCGGATCCTTACGGTTCCATTAGCCTAACCAATTTAAATTTCTGTTATATCTTATCTTTACCAGGAACCCATGATCTCTGATAAAAAAGAATGTAAGAAAAAAATCTATGGCCCTCTTCATACCACGCGTAATTCTATAGAACTATGGTTGAACTCATCGGAAGTCTGCCTTTTTCCAAATATAGAAACAGATTTTCAAAATGTCAATGCAGGTATAGAGTGTTGTTTTAGACTCAATCCCTTTCACATTTTTTTTTTAATCTGAACCTGGATTTTTATGTTTATCAGTAAAGAACGTTTCACAATATTTCGTTAACTCGTCATCTGGCCTTAAGGATTTAGTATAAAATTTTATAAAACCCTCATTGTACAGGAAACAGATACAGATCCGTAGTCGGTAAAATTTTGATACTAAAACATAAATTAAATTTATTTTGCCGCAATACTGTGTGTCCCAAATTTTTATCGATAATATCACAAACGTATTCTTTTCAGATATTGGACACAGCGTTCCAGTCCATCATCAGGGTTGCCTCAAGCTTCTATCAAAAGTACAAATAGTTATACGGGGTGTCCAAAAACGCAAGATTTGGATATAGACAATTCTAGAAAACCTTCATCAAGCCCCATCCATGTTCAAATTCGCTTGAATGCGTAAAAGTATGAAAAGGTAACTGTAATCTTTTTTATCTACATAACTGATACATCATTAATTGCTGATGATTATTGATTACATTATTATCAACAAATAATTCGTACAAACTAACAAAGATTTTTTTGTTATTAATAAAAAAAAAGGATTTTAACATAGACACCAGTAGTTGATTGAAAATAATTTTGTTTACAAATTAACCCAACTTAATAATTACTTATCTATGCAAATATACAATTTGCTGGACAATTAAAAAATGTTATAAACAACAGATGAATTCACGTCATCTAATATCGAAGCCTTTTTCTGGGTACTTTACTGAGCATTGAATTTTTATGAAACATTGTGAATTTTGCGGCTATACAGCATAAAACAATTCAATAGGACAAAGCCTTTCGAGTTTGTAAATTTTTAGGATTACCTCAGTTATTTAGAGCCCAAAACAGTACACTCGTTAGAAGGTTTCATACCGAGCTGTGGATAAATTAGTAGGTGCAAAAAACAAGCAATTAGTGTCAAATGTATTTAACTATTTGTTCTGTAGCAGAAATTGTGCAGGAAATTTCTGCTACGAACGACCCTGAACAAACCATATTTATTGAGAAGAAAATAAAAATGCGCTACTCCATGATATAAAAGGAACCGGATTTTTTTAAGGACAACAATCCTCCAACCCTTGACGTAGTACGGAAGATCTTACCAGGAGTTTAAAAACTCCGAGCGGTACAGCTCCAAGATTTGTCCGAAAATGGTGCTGAAGATTACCATGAAGAGGGATGGACGTAGATCTATCTGGGAAATGGCTTGAAGACACTTTAATATCGAAAAGTCAAATTCAGGAAAAAAATATTTGGAAAGTAAAGATGACAATGAACCTATTAAAACATCGTTAAGCGGTTACTCAGAATATGAACGAGAATACGAAAACGCAGAGTTTACCATTTAAAGTAAATATCTAACTGAATATTTCGGTATTTTTCGTAACTTCTTTAAAAAAAAGTAGCAAAACTTACAACGGCAGTAGGATTGGCAACATTGTTATCTGAAAATCATAAAAAATGACACATTTTTGTCGTAATTATTTGAAAAACTAGTGAAGTTGTACTTAATGGAATAAATAAGTATTAATTGAAATCACACGGAAATGTTAATGTTAAAACCTATAATAAAAATAATATGAATAATTCCACATGAAGCGATAACAGATGTTTCAAATAAAAATAAAATATTCAATTAACTAATGGTATTTCGTAGTACCCTCGTATGTGTTGCAATAATCGACACTGTTGTTAGACGTCGCTGGAAAAATAAATCGCTATCGCTTCAGACCGGACGTATTTACTGAAAATTGAAGAAAAACACATGACGTGACGTGTTAGTTTGTTATTTAAAATAGGCCATCTACAAGAAGCTTAACCTTTGTTTGACCTTATAATGTAACGAGTTTAAAATAGTATGTACCCGTAGGCGTTGAAGAAACCCAAAATTACAGAACTACTGATAATAATACCTCGTGGTGTGTGAGTGTGTGTCTCGATGATGTCGCAACAAGCAAAACCTCGTCGACAGGGACGTCCAAGTATATCGCCGATGCGCGTCTGTGTCTTGGCGCAGACCAGGAGGAACTCGATGAGAGAAAACTAGTGAACAAAACACACGTTTCACTGGCCCAAAGGCCTCGGGTATACTGCAGAGTGCAGAAATCGCTGGCTGGCTGGCTGCCTCCTCTGCCTCGCCAGTGGTGGCCGCCGCCTGTGGATTATGCCATCTTCGGCTGCGTCAGCACTCCTAGCCCCAACTCGATCGGGACGGCAGCGGCATCGTATTGCCAACGCGAACAGATCCAGAAAAACAGACTGCCTTTACTGTTAATCGATGGATGACAACGAAGGGAAACTCCACCAACGCTTCTTACCACCGGCACTCCGCCTTTCTTAGACTAGGACGACCCTATACGGATTCCATTAGTTCTGTATCTGATCGATAGGCTTAAAATACCGTCTGTATTATTCAAAGAAAGTAACATTCTGTAAAATTTCCCCAAGTGTTAAAAACATATTAATACCAAGAGGCGATAAACTTAAAAAAAAAATAATTAGTTAGACAGAATACGAGGGTCATTTAAAATTTAATTGTCGTTTGTAATACCAGTTTTTGGTAACTAGAAATTAATTAAAGTTGTTTGAGATTTATTTACTTTTTATATACAGGAGGTAATAAAAAAGTATACACAGTAAAATAATTATTATATCATCAAGTGCAACAAATTTATTGACAACAAATATAAGCAATAATTCGCACAAAACAACAAAATATCAAAGAAAGAAAAAAGATTATAACTATTTAATATTAATTTCTATTTTAAAGGAAACTAAAAATTTCTTATTAATACATTTTTAGATATCGAAATGATTATCAATTTAATTTAGAGTTTTCGTATATTTTTTATTATTAAAGAGGAGTTAATTAGAAAGTTTTAGTTTTATTTAAAATAGAAATATGAGTAGATTCCACGAAGTTAGGGTTGAAACAGTAAATTTAATTTAATATTAATTACACTATTCAATGGAAAAATTAATAAAAATTCAGAAATATTATTGATAATTATCTCGATTAAATAGTGTAATTAATTTCAAATAAAAAAGTAATATTATTTACGAGTAGCTTATTTTTAAGAGTCACAATGTTATGAAACACATTTAAAAAAATTTAGTCTAGATCAATAAAAAATGTGGTTTATCTTATTATAAACTTTAGCAGGTATATTTATTTAGTTTATATTTGAAATTCATTAGTTTTCTCTAAAAATACAAATAAATTTATACATCGAATCATTGAAGCTACGATGGAAAGCTTCTGCAGGAGTTAGTAGTTCTTGTAATCTAAATTTTCGGCCCAAATGTAATCAGCTAAGTTGCTGCTTTGTCGTCATCGGGCAAGATCTCAAAGAATTCAATAGCAAAGCTATATCCTACTTTTTGTGGTACTCAGACGGATCTAAGACTGGCAGAAGGTATAGAGGCCAAAAGATCCTTATACTCTCTGATAGTCAGGCAGCACTAAAATCTTTAGCATATCCCCAGATCAGATCTAGACGGTTCTGGGACTGTCTACAAAAACTATTAACCCTAGCTAGATAATAAAGTTACTCTTAAATGGGTCCCGGGGCACATGGGCATTGTAGAATATGAAAAGGCAGACATCCTAGCAAAACTAGGGTCTGAGACTGCATTCACTGGTCCTGAACCAGTATTTGGGATAGCGAAAACAGCTGCACGTGGTTGTATATCTCGGTGAACTCAAACACAGCAAACTCCTGGTCGAAAAATCCTCGGAGACGCTGACCAACGAAATACTAAACCTTAGCAGGGGCAAGATAAGGATAGTGACAGGTTTACTCACCGGTCACTGTACCCTAAGGAAGCACATGCATACAATCGGCGTCTATAGGGAGGAACCTATCTGTCGGTTGTGCATGAAAGAGGAAGAAACAGTCTCTCACATTATCTTCGATTGTGAAGCATTATCTCATTGGAGATATATACTCCTAGGACTAGAACATCCAAAAAAGGATTTCTCCAAGAAGAACCTAGTGAAAAGACTGTTGAGGCTGATAAGGGCAACTGGTCTCTTCACATAAATGGCACTTAAGAGTTATTTTGAACATAACTAATACCAAATTATAAGTATTTTTAAAATTATATTCTGATATCTGTGAATATTTTCAAAACAGAATATTTAATTTATGTGTTTAAATCAACAACCACAAGATATTGACCCCGCTAATGAAAACGAAAGTCTCCATAGAAAGAGAATGCCATTGAAATACAACAAAATAACAGTAGAGAGTATAAACTAACTGCCGTGGTATCGTATCGTGCGTACTCGTAATCTTGATATATGATACAAAACGGCCTACCCCCGGGCACTGTGTCAGAGTGTCGAGAGAAGAACAGACCGGTTGTGTTTTGTTTTGCTATATTTGAGTACGAAGCAGATGGTCACAGCCTAATACGATTGATTCAACGGAATCGCTGGCTTGATTCTTAGAATTGATCGATCTCGAAGAATTTATTTATAAAAGGACGAAGGACATCTTCAGGGTGGATAAAGAAATAGTGGTTAACGGCGCAAAAGGTCGATGGTGTTGTGTGTGTTTATGTATACGAGGATATATTGAAAAATTCTTAGCCCACTATAGAACCAAACAAAATTCTCCTCTTAATTGGATACATTTATTACAGCGAACCTGCAACGTCTCTAGACCTTTCAAAAAAAATGTTTTTTCTTGCTCTGCAAACCAGACCTCCACAGCTTTTATTACCTCCTCGTTGGAAAAAAATTTACGACCTTTTAAACTTTTTTTCAGTTGAGGAAAGAGATGATAGTCGGACGGAGCCAAATCTGGTGAATAAGGGGGGTGTTCTAGTAATTCAAACCCTAAATTACGAATTTTTTGCATAGCAACTCGAGATTTGTGTGCAGGGGCGTTGTCCTTCAAAAACAAAATACCTTTGGATAGCTTTCCGTGTCTTTTCTCTTTAATTTTTTCCCGTAGAGTGGTCAGTAATGTCAAGTAGTAATCTCCAGTTATAGTTCTACCCTTACCCAAAAAATCAATCATGATTACTCCATGGCAATCCCAAAAAACTGAAGCAAGAACTTTTCCAGCAGATTTTTGGACACGAATCTTCTTAGGTCTTGGAGAACCAAAGTGTCGCCATTCCATCGATTGTTGCTTTGTTTCTGGATCGTAGAAATGTACCCAAGTCTCATCCATAGTAACAATTCGGTTTAAGATGTCTACATCGTTTTCAAATCGAGCACAGATCGAACGCGATGCTTCTACCCTTGCACGCTTTTGGTCAACATTCAAACATTTGGTGATCCATTTTGCAGCAATTTTTCTCATGTCCAAATTGACGTGAACTATATAATGAACGCTTTCGTATGAAATATTCAGTGCTTCAGATATCCGTTTTAGCCCAATTCGACGTTCTGATAAAATCATGTCATGAACTGCTTCGATATTTACGGGGACTGACACAGAAACTGGCCTTCCCGATGGGTCATCATCTTCAATGGAAAATTTACCTCTTTTGAAGCTTGCAGTCCAATTTTTCACGGTCGCATACGAAGGACATTGATCACCAAGGGTATTAAGCATATCTTCGTAAATCTGCTTACCTCTTAATCCTTTTAAATACACTTGATGATGGCTCGATACTCCAATTTTTCAATTTTCACAATTTCAGTGGACATCTTTTTTCTTTTAATTTATTGCCGTAACTCTGGTTTACTTTTTTGACGTCAAACTTCACACTGACACTTCTAATAAGTTATTGTTCGTTGCTATGGTAACGCAATATTTTGTTTACGCATGAAACTGGTCTAGGCTAACTAGATATCAATACATCCTCGTATTTCTGTCATCCAGGTTTTGTCTTTTAAATATATTTTATTACCATTAAGAGCTGTTTTACACAGCAAACAATTATGCCGAAATTAACCATGAATATTTTCTTCAATAAAATTTGCTACTTTGGACACACCCTCTATCTAAATAAAAACTTTAATCTTAAATAAGGGTGTAGTGACAATTGAGAAAAAGAAAAAAATCTACCAAACACAAAAAGTGTTTGATAACTTCAACACAATTTGTTTACGAAAGTAATGACATTATTTTTCACACCCTTAATCACCATAATTGATATTTCTTTCTTTCGGAAATGTTTTCCACTTTCATTAGTTCACTAAGCCGTATTGATTTGTAACACCAGTCTTTCTGTGAAGACATACAACCGTGCAGCCCTGACCTAGAGTCCTTTAATAGTAAGGATTCATCATCAATAAAATTTTGTAGAATATTATTTTACGAAACGTAATAAATTAAATCAAGACTGGGATAGGAGTGTACGGGCCAGGAACCAAACACTTGGGAAAAACCCCAAGTATCTTTCAAGCGGAAATTTACGCCATAAGAAATTGTGCCCAGTTCAATATTGACAAAGGATATAGAAGGCAAAAGGTTATCATAATGTCGGATCGTCAAGCACCATTAAAGCTCTCAGTTCTTGTGTAATCAGTTTCAAAATAGTATGGGAATGCCTAGGCAAACTCAATGAACTAGGCGAGAACTGTGGATTCCAGGACACACTGGAATAGAAAGAAATTAAATAGCAAATGGACTTGCAAAGATGGGGACTGAAAGACTGCACTAAGCGGTGTAACAGGGATCATGATAAAGCTCAAAATAGTGAAGGAAGAAGAATATGGATTTTGTGGAATGGAAGAAGAAACCTTCATCCACATACTTGCGTAAATCCTAGGGCGCAGAACCTAGGAGATTATTGGATAGGAGAGGGACATTTATCCAAGTTGAAGCCTGCAGATTTCCTAAAATTCCTCAAGGAAATAGGACTAAAGAAGCTACTAGTCACTGAGACGTCAGGAACTAATTAATAGATCTTTTAGATCTCAGTGAATGTCACCCCATCAATATTGTGTAGGCCGACTGGTCAGAAAAGGCACTACGGACTATAATCACTTTTTTTTAATTCATGTATAAAATGAACTAAAAAATCCAGTTTGTCGTACTGGAATTTATTTCCGAGGCAAAGCGCGAATCAGCAGAATTTCTTGTGCTACCGGCCCAGATCAGTTTGGTGAAGCCCCGTCTCCCGTTATACATATAATATATAGTTTCCAATGTTTTCTTATTTCTATTACCAAACATTCCTTCCAAGTTGAATCGGTAAAATGTTTGTGCCTTTTCTAATTTAAACATAAAAGGAAGCTAGAATAAATTTTAATTAACAAAAGATTACAGCTAAACAATTAAGTTTGATAATGACTTGAAATTATAATTATAAGCGATAGGAAGTAATTTAGTAACCCTAAAAGCAAATATTTAAAAATTTCTGTTCTATTGATTTCAATGAATAAGTGAGATAATATCGAACACGTGCAACCAAGATCATCATAAATAGACTAGAGTTTGTTTTCATAGTGCTTGGTGTTTTGTAAAATTGTTTAACTTCTAGAAATGAATGAACACTTTACAGAGAATTTAACTACACTTTCTACAATCTGGCAACATTGCATTTCAACCTTTTGTTGGCAAAAATCCGTTCTATTTAATTAGTTTTCATCGTTAGGTTTCAGGAGCGTAGATGCTTTTATTTCTGAAGGCGTAAAAGTTGTATTTAAGTATAATTATTGCCTTTCTTCAAATGTAAAATAAAATTCATTGAAATAACATTAAAAGCGCTTGGATAGATAGACTGATGGTGGGTAGAGCTGGCGTTAGCCTTCTGTCACTGAAATCTAATGATTTATTGTGACGCACTGGTTTAATTAAAGTACTTCGTCTAGCTTTAGTCTCCTAACTAGGCTACATAGCCTAGACAAAGGGTTTTCGAGGTAGCTTGTAGCCCTTGGTTTTTCTAGAAAACGCAGTCTTGCGAGGCCTTCACAGTGTTACAACACATGTTCTGCCGATTCCTCTTCCTCTTGACAGGACCTGCAAAGGTCTGTTTCTGCCAATTTTATAACAGTCATATGACTGTTGTTTCTGCAAAGTCCTGTGAGTAAACCTACTATGACTCTAACAGCCTTTCGGCTTTTTATCAGCAGGTTCTGTTACTTTTGCCGCTGGTCGTTTGATAAACTCTTTGACCTGTCTCTGTCCAGGGGTTGTTCTGGTACCCAGGCCAGAAATAGTCTGTTATGACTTGCTAACTCAGATAGGGCACGCACGCAGTTCCAAACCAGTTGCGAATTGACCTGGCAGGAATCAAGTGCCTTTAGTGCAGCCTGGCTGTCCGAGTAAATAACAATTGTGTTGTTATTCACTCCCTGCCTTGCTATATTTTCTCTTGCACAGTGTTCAATGGCAGTTACTTCCGCCTGGAACACTGTGGTATAATTTCATAAGCTTATGTGGATTTTAGTCCTTGGCTTTGCTCTGTAGACACCAACTCCATTAGGGGTATAAGCACTTAACCTATAAACAGTTTTTGACAAATCGAGAACAATATACAGGGATTTTCATAACAACCGGCCATTAGACGTTTCTAAAAGACTACATTATGAACTTCTGTATTAGGGGGTTCTTAGACATTACGAGTTGATATTAAATTTGCTTATATTTTCATATTGTTGGATTTTAAGCATAGTTTTAAGCCATTTTCTCTGATCCTATCATACAGGATCACCCTGGGCGACCCTGGGAAGTTGAAGTCGAAAAAGTATTTGGCGATGACCAGGAAAAACCTACGTTTAACGGTAGGATTTCTGACTGGCCACTGTCAATTAAGAAAACACCTCCATACAATGGGGCTAGTGGACACACCACTATGCAGGATGTGTGAACAGGAAGATTAATCTGTCAGACATGTCTTATGCGAGTCCCCGGAGTTATGGTCAATAAGAGATTGTGTGTTCGGTGAGTCTTGGCCTACACCTGCACACATATAAAGGAGATGTCTCCTAGTGACCTGTCTACCTTCCTGGAAAGGGCAGCATGGACAATGACCTAAGAGGACAATGTATAATGGGTCACATGTGGCCTAACTCACCCTTCCAGCTTCCTACTCTACTGATACAGGTACAGATATTAACAACTACCCCGTAAACATTCCTTTTATACCCCAAAATCAAATAACATCGACTAAAAATGTACACCCACAATTTCACTTCATAACGCTTTTTTTTCTCTGCTTTCGTTGTATTTTATACACTTTGGCTGCTCCATCGAGATATTATATAATCGGTTTAAAGCACTTCGAAATTCCTAAGGATGAAACGGAGACCTCTATCATGACTTGGGTAAATAGTTTAAAATTATCGTAATGTCGCCTCGTGTTTCGGTGTCGGAAACGCGGAAAACCGTCGACTTAACTTCGTCCCACACTATCAACAAGTTGCCAATAATTTTGTGTATTCACGGTCGAAGAAAATTGAAAACGTACGCTTGCTCCAGAAATTAATAAGGGTAAACCCGCAGGATTCAAAATGTAAAATAAGGCAAATAAATAGTCGTTCATATTGAAGATAAGGAATAAACGTTAGTATAGTCTGTACCAATGAAGTTGATAGCACGGATCTGGGGTTTGGACTATAAAATAGTTGTAAACCATAGGCGCGACGGAACTACCTGTCCCGTAACCTATACAGGTACAACACAATTTCCTGTTAGTATTTAAATCTAAGTACCAGTAAAAAGAATAAAATTTGAAGTAGTTAGTATCCGGCAACTAGCAAGTAACGTCTATTCGTCTAATTAAGTTCAAGTTTTTCTACAATTCCTATTCAACGAGTTAGCAAAAGTGCATATTTTTTGCGGGAAAAAAACAATAATCCTGAACGTTCATGATGATCTTGTGCACCAAAACCCCGCGACATAATTACGAACTGTGCCAATATGATAGGGGTGGGAGAATCAATGATTTATATATTTTTATGTGAGAGAAAATGCCAGAACCTCGGTGAACCTATTCCTCACCCGGGGAAGAAATCATTAGAAATTGACGACGATGTTAAAAACAGTGTTCGTAGAATAATAGTGCATGGTATGTATTTCGCAAAAGAAATACCAACATTGGACAAGATTGGGCAAGCCGTCCAGAATTACGAAAACCTGCCACAACTATCAAGAAAATAGAAAATTCTTCATGGAATGAACTTTCGGTGGGAAAAACAGAACAGAGAATATTTTCTTATTGATAGGCCGGATATTGTTTGCTGGAGACGAGAATACTTAAGGTCAATCCGAAAATATCGCAACGAATGTAACAATATTTTCTATTTGGATGAAGCCTGGCTAAATGAAGGATACACCGTATCGAAAGTCTGGCAAGATAAAAATATACTGAATTCCCGACAAACTGTTATGGTGGGCTGGTCAACGGGATTAAGACTTCCCTCTGGAAAGAGACGCAGGCTTATTATAACCCATATAGGCAGTGAAAACGGGTGGTTTTTGGATCAAAGATTATTGGAATTTCAATCTTATTCAAGCAAAAAATACCACGGAAAAATTAAAAATTAAACGAAGCTAGAAAAGCGTTTTTAAATGTGTCTTACAATTTATTATACAGAGCACCCCACATAATTCTGAATGCGTCACTTTTAAGGAAAACTGAAAAAAACACGTCCAACATCAACATTTGTCGGAGAGATAAAGAAATCTATAAGTAGAAGCAGAGCCGGTTTCAGATACATGATGTGAATTTACAAAAAATGATTGCCAATGTGCCACCAAAGTGGGTGCCGCGTTTGCTCAATGTTGACCAGAAAGAAGAACGTGTTGAGCAGTGTTTGACCATATTTGAACGTAACAAACCGGAATTTTTGCGTCGATATGTGACAATGGATGAAACATTCACTCCGGAATCAAAACGATCGCCATCTGCGTAGTCAGCAACTGGAGAACCTCCTCAAAAACGCCCGAAAACACAACAATCAGCTGGAAAGGTATTTTGGGATGTACGTGGTGTAATATTCATCGACTATCTTGAAAAGGGAAAGTTAGATAGCGTTATAGGAACGTTTGAAGGCCGAATTTGCAAAGAAACGTCCGCGTATGGCAAAGAAAAAAATTTTGTTTCATTAAGACAACGCACCATGTCACAAGTCAATCAAAACAATGGCAAAACTACATGAATCGAACTACGAATTGCTCCCAGATCCACCGTATTCGCCAGATTAGGCTCCCAGCGACTACTGGCTGTTCGCGGACCTAAAGAAAATACTCGCCGATAAGAAATTTCGATCGAAGGAAGAGGTTATCGCTGACACTGATGCCTATTTTGAGGCGTTGTTCTTGATGGAAATTCCGTTGTTGAATAAAACTAATTTTGAACAAAAAAAAAAACGTATTTTCTTTGTTAAGCCCGGGACTTTTCAGCCCATGTGTTATTAATTGAACTTCAATTGCTCACGATTTAAATTCAAACGACTTGAAATCTGCCTTTCAAAGCAAAAATATTCTTACATATTTCTTTATGTTCATATTCCAATGTTTTTATAATCAATATTCTAGCGTTCTTTCTTTCAGATAAAAATAAGTCGCTAGTTGCAGATGACCTTATATTCTATTTAGAAAGATCATCCTAAACACTAAACAGTTGTTTGGCCAGATGCCCACAGTGCTCCGGTGCAAAATATTGAGGAAAATGCCAGATTCACTTTGCTACCCACCTTCTTTTTCGTTGTAATTGCCAACAGTCGGCTGGGATTGAACAGAGAAGAATTTTTTACGTTACGTACCTATATTGTCATTAGGTCTGTGATTTCATTATTTATAATAATATTCTAGCATAATAATATAAAATAATAATAGAAAATTCAGTGTTTGGTCGATATCTCCCGAAATATGCTACTTTGAGAAGTGGGGTTTTGCTAGAAATGAAGTACAGTTCATTACCTACAAAAATGGTCCCCATCATTTTTGTCCCTGGATCAATGCAAAAAAAGACTAGCAAAAATTTTCTGGAAAACTAAAAATTTTAAAAACCATCGAAAAGAGGACATTTTCAGCTTTCCAATGGTGTGCATTAAAGAAAGATATTGTCAATCATTGTTTATCAATTTGCGGTAGACCCGAGAATTTTCAGAAAACTCCGGATATAAAAAAAAAAGTCCCAAGAAAAACATGTTGTTTATAAAAGTACACAAAAATTATTTATTCATTCTTTCGGAATACATTCACCACCTATCAAAGACTCATTATCCAAAAGGTTTCGGTAAAACTACGCTTAATTTAAAAAATACGAACGGATTGATAAGGGCGGTCAAATATTCAGGAAAAATGAAGTTTGGCCAGTTTTTTCAATGTTCCTGGAAAATAAAAAAAACGAAAAAGTTACACGTTGCTATAGGTACAGGTCATATGCACTTTGAATCATGAAAAAAGATTCATTTTCACTCAAGTAATTTGCCCGCCCTCCCATGCCTACTTGCTCCCGGAGACGCCGCGCAGCAGCTCGAAATCCAAGGTACGCTTGGGCCCGTTTATCTCGAAAACGGTTAAACTTTTGACAAAAATGATAAGGATCATTTTTGTAGATAATAAACTGCTCTCCATTCCTAGCAAAACCCCACTTCTCTAAGTGTCATATTTCCGGAGATATCGGCGGAAAACTCAATTTTTGGGATTATTGGCCATTTTTCAGCCCCTTCCGCAAATTTCGCGGAGGACATATTTTCAGAGAGTAATCTACCCGTGAATACCTACAAGCTGCAAAAAAAAAGTCCGACAATAATTAAATGAACAGGTTGGGGGGTTTCTCGGTATTTATTTACTGGACTATAACTATTGTTCTTAAGAGAAGGAAGGTGAGGTACGTCGAGATTGCTAGATAAGATGGCGACCATAGTACCAGAAGTATACTACTAATGCCATCTTACGGTATTTTTAAAAGAAGTTGTCAACTTTTTACATTTGCAGACTCGATTTTGTATTAAATTTTAACTAAAAAAAAACTAATTATCAACTAATAAATATATGAATGTTTAAAGAACCAGATACCATGCAAAATGTATTTAAGGATGTGAAAACGAAGAAGTGGCCTTCACATATAGCAGCACATCCGCCTCGAATTATGCAAGGAAAAAATATCAACAAATGTAGCTTATTTTAAATAAAAATGAAACGACGATTTTACTACGCTTATTGAAAATTTAAAAAACAAGAAGCGAAAGATAAAAAGTGATGGATTCTGAAATGAATAAAGAAAAATTCCACAGAATTATCAATGCCTATTTTGCAGCCAAAATGTTTAAGTTGTGATTAAAGTTAGTTTGCAGTGTTTCACAATAAAATAACACTATGCGGCAAGGTCTCTTTGAGGATTAAAAAGCCGAGAAAATAAAAAATCCATAAATCACTTCTAGTCTTGACCTACCCTCAAGCGAACAATTAATTCTAATTGGTGTAATGTAGCTTCCGATTGGTCTATGCAAAATTTACTTGAATTGTTAGTCCACATGGACTGTGAACGTTCCAGGGTGGGCCAGCATAGTTATTCCTTCTATATTTTATACCGAGAATTACTGGTTGTCGGTTCCACGATAGATTTCTATGACAGGTACAGTTATTCCGAGGAGCATATCTCGTTGTTAGTTCCAATGAACCAATGTTTGGACATTTGACGCTTTAAAAAGCGGGAAATTCTGGCATTTCAACTAACCATAACTCAAATTTCTTAGTTTGTTTTGATAAATTAGCGAGTGGAAGAGAATTCACTGAATTCAAAATGTTTATTTTTGTTCAAAAATATGGATGAAAATGGTGTTAATCAATGAAATTGATGAGCTATTCAAGGTTGAAGACAATAATTTTTGAAGTACGTATTTAACTTTCATTTCGTTGAATTTATTTCAGAATGCAAAAAACTGACACAGTTACTAATACTAGGGAATAATAAGGTCTGCTTCTGGAGCCAAAAGCACATAAGAAATTCCATTTTTCAAATCAGAAACGTGACGTGATAGCAATTGTTGTTGGTATTTTGACGCGTAACTAACCAATGGAAATGCAGAATAAGTTTGTTCCTCTTACTCTGATTTATACTTGGAATAAAGATATACATCTAACCCCTAATGTAGACTTAGACCAAGCATGGTACACTGGTTGTACAAAATGGTTGTCATCCCCAGGATAACATATGCATCTCGGGTCTGGTGGGCAAAGATTAGACAAACCTTTGCGATGCTAAAATTAAGCAAGGTCCAAAGACTTGCATGCATAGGCATTACAGGGGCTACTCCTACAGCGGCGCTGGAAACAATGCTAGACCCTCCTCCGCTACATTGTGTCATAATGTGCGAAGCAAGGGAAAAACTGGAAAAAGTATCAGACCATGACGTGGCACACAGCAGAGCGAATGAACTGATCTGGTATACAGACGGATCAAGGAATGAGCTCGGCACCGGAGTGGGTATATACAGCAAGTCGAGCAAATATAAAGGAATCGTCTCGCTTGGTAAATATGCCTCGGTATTTCAAGCAGAGGTTTATGCAATACTTGCATGTACAAGGGCAAATAACATGAGAGCCTACAACAACAGGCAGATCAGGATCTACAGTGACAGTCAAGCTTCCCTTAAAGCACTTCAGAGCTATAAGGTAACATCTCGGCTGGTATGGGAATGCGACTCGGAACAGTGTAACACTGGAGTGGGTCCCAGGTCACAAAGGAATCGCTGGCAATGAAAAATCTGACGAACTTGCAAGAGCAGGATCGTCAACACTGATGAACGCACCCGAACCATCTGTGGGCAAACACTGGAAGAATACGCCCAGGCAAACACATGGGAAGAAATTCATAAAAGAACCATCAGAAAGAGTAGCGAAAGAACTGCTCTCAATGAGCAGGAACAAACTACGCACCATAACGGGGCTTCTTACGGGACACTTTCCCACAAAGGAGCACCTGAACAAAATAGGGGTGTATAACGGAGACCTTACATGCAGAAGATGCAAAAAGGACACCGAAACAGCTCTGCACAAATTATGCAACTGTGAGTCGCTGGACCACAGGAGGCAAAAACTATATGGAAGACCCCAAATGACTCCAGAAGACTTCTACAACCAACCAGTAAAGAACCTGTATGAGCGAATACAAGGAACGGATTGGCTGAATAGGATGTAGTCAGAACATTAGGAGAATCCACAATAAGCACAAGAGGCTGAGGTGGTGCCGGCGAAGGGTCGGTTCCTTTTAAAAAAAAAACCCTAATGTAAAACACAAAACGCAAAACGCAATACCGACTCGTGATAATGCGTATAGCGAATACCAGGTTTATACTCACATTCTAGAACCGGCGGCGGAGTAGTGGCGGCATTCGGAAGTGGTATACACTCTGGTACGAAACTTCTTATTTTAAGTGTTGTTTTCCTTTTTATCAAGTTTCATTCGCCACAAGGAACTCTTATCTAATCAATATATATATTCAGTAATTAGTTTGAAGTAACTTAAACTCTCCCTATATCCTGCTTCACTCTTTACACTTCTTTCGAAGGATGTGGCACGTCTAGTGTTATCAATTTATAAATATTGCAAACGACAAAAAGGTTTTTCGCAATATAATATGTAAATAATGCCGAGGAGATTATTTTGATCATCACCGACGTTTGGCCGCTGGCGAAATAGTTGGACATATATTTTTATTTGAAAAATTCTGAGGTCCTTAGGCGAAGCCTCGGATTAAACACTAGAAACTCATTGAATGATTTTGGACAATGAAGAACACACAGAGACAATTTAATAAAATGAAACAACTAGAACAATAAAATTGAGGATATTTTCAAGGTTTTTTATTCCTGAACAACCACTGGAAATTTATACACTGTGTCCGTAAAATATGGAACAAATTCATTTTTAGCTAAACAAACCATTTTAAGAATAATCCTGAAACACGTCGATATTTGATTCTAATTTACCGTATTTTAAAATAATAATCTAATATACAGGGTGAATTAATTTCGAGTAATGAGGTCACCGTCATTTTTTTTTAAATGGAACACCCCCATTTTGTCTCAATTTTCGGATTACTCTAGCTGAGCTGATTCAAAAAATGTTTCAACATGTTGATTCCAATTGGAACAGGGTGGACAAAAATACGATAGTTTTGTGTGTGCTCATAAAGTAATCCTGGAGGTTTTGATGAAAGTTCATGGTTTCAACAGGATGGTGCACCTCCACATTATGCTGTAGATGTTAGAAGGTACCTAGATGAAATTTTTCCGAACAGGTGGATTGGTAGACGTGGACCTATTGAATGGCCAGCGAGGTCACCAAATTTCAATCCTTTGGATTATTTTCTGTGTGGCCATTTGAAGAATGTTGTGAGAATTCGGACAGCAATAAACAATATTTCTCAAGACACAATAAACAAGGTTCAACAAGAATTTGTACACCGTTTGGGTTACTGTCAAATACAGCAAGGGCTGCATTTATAAAGTCATGTATTTCATCATATTCTGTCCGCTAGACAATAAATATTTTTGATAATATTGTTAATTTAACTAATAAAGAATGTTACGCGTTACTTTATGAGCACACACAAAACTATTGTATTTTTGTCCACTCTGTACCAATTGGAATCAACATGTGATACATTTTTGGAATCAGCTCGGCTAGAATAATCCAAAAATAGAGACAAAACGGGGGTGTTCCATTTAAAAAAAATGACGGTGACGTCATTACTCGAAATTAATTCACCCTGTATATTAGATTATTATTTTAAAATACGGAAAATTAAAATCAAAAATCGACGTGTCTTAGGATTATTTCTTAAAATGGTCTGCTTAGCTAAAAATGAATTTGTTCCATACTTTACGGACACAGTGTATAACCTTCTTTTCATTATCAGTCAGTGCAGTCGTAAAAAGAAACAGATCGTGATATAATATATCAAATATCAATAACCTTTTGTATTTATTAAAAGTCGTCGACAAGTTGATGAAGAAAGAAGAGCGAGTGTGTCATCAAATTGTATCAACAGTTCACACTTGTCAGCTCTTTGATATTTTATACAACGTGACCCAGATTTTACTTTATAATACGATAATTGTTTAAAAAGAAGCAGCAACTTCTCAAGAATTAAATTATATTATTAATATAGTATGTATACACAATTTGTTCTTTATTCTTGACATACAGGATGTCATCAAAACATTCGTTTACACAGCTATTCGTATTGTAATGTGAGAAAGTTCCCACTTTTTGAAAAACCCAAGGTGCAGTCTATCAATATATTTTTTAAGGGATCAATTTGTTTGTAACAATGTCTATAGCATACGTACGATAAAATTTTTATAAGGAACTGATTGATTTGCAATAATTTCCTTCTATCATAGGCGTGTGATACAATTTTTGTAAGGGATGCATTTATTTGTACTAATTTTTATTTAATCTGCGTATGAGGGTTTTTTAAGGGATATATTTATTTGAAAAAATTCGTATATCACGGACGTATTATAAAATATTCAAACAGGGCTCATAAAATTTCCATCTACCATGTATGTATGTATGTATGTATGTCTTTTGGGGTAACATTCACTGAGACCTAAAAGATCTATTGTGTCCCCTTACTTCTACTTAGTTCCTGAGGAATGTCTCAGAGACTAGTAGCTCCTTTAGTCCTATTTCCCCGAGGAATTTTAGGATATCTGCAGGCTTCAACTTAGGTAACTGTCCCTCTTCTATCCAATAGTCTCCCAGGTGCTGTGCCCTAGGATTCTGAATTGCTGTGCAGTTCGCAAGTATGTGGATGGAGGATTCTTCTTCCATTCCACAAAACCTACAATCTTCTTCCTCCACTATTTTGAACTTTTTAAAGTGCCCATTCAGGCGACAATGTCCCGTTAGGATTCCTGTTAAAACTCTTAGTGCAGTTTTGCTTTGACTTATGCATTCATTTGATCTCACCAGGTTGTAGTCACCCAGAAGAATCTTTGATTGCCTAAGCCCTACTAGATCTTTCCAATTGTCAGATCTTCTCTTTTCTTCGGCTTTACCTGTTTCTTCCAATATTACATTGGAGCTGATTCCGCAAAAAGGTTCCGGCCCCCAAAAGGGTATTTCAGTCCCCCTCTTCGCTAGTTCATCTGCTATTTCGTTTCCTTCTATTCCAGTGTGTCCTGAAATTCACAGTAAGGTGACTATATTGTTCTCGCCTAGTTCATTAAGTTTGCCTAGGCATTCCCACACCATTTTGGAACTGATTACACAAGAACTCAGCGCTTTAATGGCTGCTTGACTATCAGACATTATGATAATCCTTTGCCTTCAATATCCTTTGTCAATATTGAACTGGGCACACTTTCTTATTGCGTGAATTTCCGTTTGAAAGATACTTGGGGTTTTTCCCAAGCTTTCAGAGTGTTTGGTGCCGGGCCCGTAGACTCCTATCCCAGTTCCTTCTATTTTCTATTGCTTTTGAGCCGTCTGTGTACCATTGAATGGCATTCTTTCCAAGTCTGGTAATGGTATTTGGATCGCCATCTACCATAGGCGTACAATCAAATTTTCATAAGGAACTGATTGATTTGCAAAATTTTCCTTTTATCTTAAGGATGCGAAACAATTTTTGTAAGGTATAAATTTATTTGTGCTAATTTTTTTATCATCTGCTTACGAAGGTTTTTTTAAGGGATGAATTTACTTTAAAAAAATTTCTATATCATGGACGTATGATAAAATATTCAAAGGGGACTCATAAAATTTTCGTATACCATAGACGTACGATAAAGTTTCTATCAGGAATTGATTGATTTGCAAAAATTCCTCTCTATCATAGGCATGCGATACAATTTCTGTAAGGAAAAAATGTATTTCTAATAGTTTCTCTATCATCTAAGGGAGTATGCTTAAGGGTTATATTTATTTGTACAAATTTCTTTATTATGGACGTACGGTCAAATTTTCAAAGGGGGTTAGTTAAAATACCGTTTACCATGGGCGTACGATCACATTTTTATAAGGGCCTCATTTATTTGTCCATTTACCATGAGCTTGGGATGAAATTTTAATAAGGGGTTAATTTTTATGTAATATAGTCTATATCGTGGTCATACGATGAAATTTTCAAAGGAGATTAGTTAATTTGTAAAAATGTCCATTTACCATAGGCGTACGATGAAATTTTCAAAAGTAGTTAATTTATTTGTGTTATCTCATCTACATCTAGTTGTTGTATGTGTATTAAACATATTTTCAAATAACTTTCTTGACTCTAGTTTGTTTTAATAAAACTACATTGATAAGTTTGTTCGTGCTAGATTGAATTGTCCTAGTTTTCAGGAATACGGACGGAAATACATAGAATAAAAGTGTTTTCGAAATGTTCGCCTTCTCACGTTAGTTAATTCATTACCCCATAAATATAAAAGTTATTTTTACGAGAACCATTCGCTAGCTGTAGCTTTCCAGTCATATTTTAAAAAGGAATCTTTCATTACATCCTGGGGATTGCCATTTTTAAAATTTTCTGACACATTCTTCTTGACACATTTTCAAAATTGTATATATGTTAATGTAATGACCCATATTTTTAACCCCTTTGAAGGAAAAAGCCGCCCAATGGCGAGCAAATAAATTTTTTTTATAAATTCGAATAATGTTTTTCATTCAAATTAATATAGTAGATCAAAATTGACCAGCATACAAAATTCCTAAAATTTGTAATACAATTTTCTGTACATAGTGCTCATTTAGCAAGACAATCTTTGTTTTTAAATTCGTCCCTATCATCAGTATCACTTATTGCTAAGTCATTTGTATGTGGCGCCAAATTATTAGATTCCCGCGCATCATCTTGGACTGTCATTTCAAATAGTCTCCAAAATGCCATTCTAATTAATTACAAATAAATTATATTCATAAAACTTACCCTAACGTCTACGAACAAATAAATATAATATTAATATCAATTCACTGACGCCACTTAACCACTAAACCTTCAAATAGATATTATATTAATAATACTTTTCTGGATCACCTACACTT
Source organism: Lochmaea capreae (assembly GCA_949126875.1). Lineage (NCBI taxonomy): Eukaryota > Metazoa > Arthropoda > Insecta > Coleoptera > Chrysomelidae > Lochmaea > Lochmaea capreae. Next base: position 5,444,699 of record OX421400.1, read on the forward strand.
TCCTATATAACAATTCACTAAACTCACTCAACCAAGAAATATATATTATATTAAATATTTATTTAAAACAAAATTCACACACGACACTGAATGAAAATACTGGATTATAACCTGAATTCCCTCAAGACCATAGAATTTTTTATGACAGAGTGGCCCGCTTTAGTATACAGCGGTTATTTCGTTATATTCAATAAATACTGTAGTTGATGATTGGATTGATTGGAAATCTTGAGTGAGTTATTGAACACCTGACCTACGTTACAAACTCTTCAAAATTTTCTTAAATATATAAAGTGGTTTTAATTAATTTTTCTTTTTGCAGCGACTTATTTCAATGTTTACTAATAGATTTATATTATGTATTTTTTTTTAAATATTCCCAAACTACCTTTCTAAGAACATCACGAACTAACAGTTTACTGAAGTAAGGGGAACATTTGTATAGTTAGCCTAACAATTTTAGAAAATATATCTGATAACATTGCTTTATTTTATGGTCATTACACTGACATTAGTTATACTATAACTTGTTACAGTCGCTGCATCGATCCCACGGGATCTATAAATTTCAGGTAAAAAACATCACGTTTATATATCAAATTAACTCTACTTCAAATTCTCAATTCTTCTTTTTCATCTATTGATTGTATTATCCAAAAAAATATAAATGCAAACCAAAAGTACTTCTCTTTTATATAATCTGCCTTGATCTGGGCCTGACACAGTATAAAATATTAAAGTTGAACATCTCCCAGTCCCGAGATCCCAGCCCTTAACATATCACGGAGAAAGACAAGAAAGATAGACAGTCGACTGTCGAGTTGGTCGAATGAATGCAAGAATGTGAGATCCCGTTGGCTCTGCCAGGAACGTTAACAAAGTCTACTGAAGACAGGATCAATAGCAGAAAAAAATATTTTGCAGTTGAGATGAAGTAGTTTTAAAAAATATTTGTTATTTCAATTCGTTGCTTTCAATTTCTGAAAATTGGGAATGGGCGTTTTAAGTAATTTTCTTAATACTTTAATTTAAAGTATTTTAAAAAACAATGCCACCGTATATTTTAAAATGTTTTCTTGGAGCAGGATTTCGCGCTTTGAACCCCCCCCCCCTTTGTAACAACAAACAGCCTACGACTTGGCCAGCACAAGTTGTTCGCTTTGTAGGCCAAGCCATGAAAAGTTACTACACTTGCATGCTCTATTGATTGGCCTATTTCAGGCTCTATGACGTATTTTGCCCCAAGTACAAACGAGTATTCAAATTGCCATAATATTTGTTTATTAAACTATGTGACATTTATATTCTAAACAAAGCTGCACAAGGAGTAAAAATATCAGTAAGCTTGTTTTGAGATTTGGGCAACTACTGAGAAGGCCCACTGAGAAAACAAAATGTTTGACATTTAGCATTAATAGAATATTGTTTTTGTTTTAATTCTGTAGTGTACTTTCAGTGAAACTTCACGAAAATATGTATCGTACGCTCATGGTAAATGGAAATTTAAATAATAAAATTTGCCCCCTTTAAAAATTCTATCGTACTCCCATGGATAACATAAGATTAATTTATAAAAATGGCTATATCATATGCGTACTATAATTTTTTTTAATGGGGGTCAACTTATTTGTGTCATTCGGTATATCAAACAAAATTAAATTATTAGCATCGATGCCAATCAATGCTGGTACAACCGCTAATTTTCTAATATTCAACTAAACAAGGTATTGTAATTCAACAAAGAATATAATTATTATTATCGATGCCGATCAATTTATGGTATGGAAACTTAATATGTCTTTCAATTGTGCATGTCTGCATTGAAATTCATCTATTAACTTTTGGAATTTCATATGCAATATTATATTATAGCAAGTATCCAGGATATTTCTGTTAAACAATAGGACTGAACAGGGAATTTCAGTCCACTAAGGGTATACAATTCGTGGATGACGGTGAGTCACGAATAAGTTTCTGTGAATGTAACATTTTTTATTGAAAAGGGCGGTTGATTGTGTCTGAAAAGGGATACATGTTCCACCACGCCATCGCCAGCCACGCTGATACCGTGTTACCGACCGTCATCAAGGGAGACCCTAGCATGACACGAAAGAACTATAGAGATGGCAACGGCGAAGTTAACTTATAGATCGTTTTTTACTTAAGACTTGGAATAAAAATAGTGGGAAAATAATAGTGAATTAATTATTTGGGAGTTACATCTCTATTTAATACTGATTAACGGATACCGGAAGAATTGAGATGAAAATAGAACCCGTTTTCTGGAAAATTAACAAATTTAGATGCGAATAATGCTAGAGATGTCGTTAAAGTTAACATCGTGGTTACTACAGTAATTTGGTGCGAAAAAATAGGTTACCAGGTCCAACATCCCAATGAGGAGTATCTCACGAATGTTTTTTGGACAAGACGCGTGTTGGAGAAGACTTTGCGAAACTAAAAGGAAATCGAAAGGACAGTAAAACTACCAACTTAACAAGGTAGATTACCACTAATAACAGTTAATTTTTTATATTAATTTTGTCAAATTAAATATTGTAATGTTTAGATCGTTACAAAAAATACCGTTCCAAGAATATGGAACGCATCGCTGAAGATTAAAGCAGACTCCAGTATTGATCGGTAGGGAGTTTCTTCGGCACTGTTACTGCCCTGGGCACAGCCACCTGCGACATGTAGGAAGAGGGACGTTCGTCAATCTTGCAGGCTGATGACGGACGACCAACTCAAATAGAGTTAAAGAAATTAAATCGTTTTTTAAAAGTTTTAAAAGTAAAAGAAATTGTTATAGATATTAAGATTGTCCATCAAGTGAGATATGAGTTGAATCCTGTACTTTATCTACGAGTAGAACTGTATATTTTATTTGCAGTATCTGTATTTAACAGTTTTAAACGAAAATACTACGTCTGCGTTTTTTAAAATAATTTTTGTTAATGGAAATACTGCATAGATCGTCCCACACGTTGTTCGGCTTTTGTGACACTTAAAGAAATTCAAATGGATCGTCTTCTTTTACTAAATTAACATAATGTCAAGGAGGAGCTGGTAATTGTTGCTATGACAACCTCTTTCCTTTTTAGCGAAGGCCATGTCTAAGAACAAAATTGGTTAAACAACATGAGGAATAAAAACTTTTTTTTTTTTGTATATCTCTAGTATTTAAATGTTGATATGAAGGTGATTATAATAAATTTTAAACATTAAAAACTTTATTAAATATGCTCATTATACAGGATGTCCCGTAAATAAGTACCGTAAATTAAAAGATTGACAGGCATACATATATACAATTTTTCTCTAACCTTCCTAACCTTCCTTCTCTAACCATAGAGTCAACCTATATGGAAAAAATTATCAATACTATAACTGCAGTATTTTAGATACGGGGTTCATCAAAATGAGGTTATCTAAAATCTTCAAAAATCGAAGGGTAACTTTATTACTTGATAAACTGTAACTAACCTAAAATAAACGTATCCAAACACTCGAAATTAATCTATTTTCGTTCTTCTTGTATTTATAACAGAAATAATCTAGGACTTGACACTTGTTGCGAACAACAAACAGATTAGAAGCCAATAAATTAATCTATCGATAAGATATCGATCCTTAGTTGAAACAAAGAAATATTTTCCCGAAAAATTCTTTCTCGGAAATACAGTTAGTAACTAACTTTTTATCTTGGGATTAATATTTTCGTAATACGTAAAAAAAGTCAACATTGCCAAAGATAGTTGCGGCAATAGCAATTTAAAAGAAAAAAATAGGTGCATGACTCTTATCTTATCATTGATTCAATATACAAGAAGTACGTTGATGGTGTCATAGATTAAAACCGTTTTAGAAACAGTTATTTAAACTTGAAATCTTTTTAAGAAAATGTTGCGAATAGTAATTTTTTAAAGTAAAATTTGTCATTTTTGAACAAAGGTTGCGTTGTAATGTAACACGTGAATGCAACCGAACCATATTTCATCGTTAAATCAACCTCTTAGTCCAAATTTTTCATAAAAGCACTGCATCACCCTACAGCATAGGCCACATCACGTTTGTGTTTTAACTGCTGTCCCACCAATCAGGTGCCGACCGTTACATCCTGTTTACTAAAGCTTCGTGTGAAATGGGTCACTTTCTACACTTCTTTTCCGAGTCCGTCTGACAAGTCTCCGATACAAAGCAGCCTATGTATGTATGTCTTTTGGGGTAACATTCACTGAGACCTAAAAGATCTATTGTGCCTAATGCCTAATGGCTTATTGTAATTTTGCTCGTGCTTTCTCATAGCATCACCAGTTTGTACAAGTTCTTAGCTGGGTGTTTGCTATATAGCTCAGCGTTTCCTTGCGGTTGGCCAAGTAATAACTGTCTTTTGCGATCAAGGGTCTCGCATGTTAACAGTATCTATTTCACTGTCTCCGTTTCCCGTCCACATAATCTGCATGTAAGGTCTGCGTATCCTCTGACCCTCTTTTTGCAAGTTCGTCAGCTTTTTCATTGCCCTCGATACCCTGGAGACTCGGTACCCAGGTCAGCTTGACGTTATTCCGTTTGGCTAAAGTCTTCAGTTCTTCTATGCAATCCCATACTAGTTTAGAGGTTACTTTCTGGCTTGAGATTGTCTTAAGTGCCGCCTGACTATCTGACATGATATGGATCTGCTTGCCTTCGACAGCTCGCTCCTGTTGTTTTCTCTCACGCACTGCAAGATTGCATCTCTGTCTGAAATACAGAGGTGTAGTTTCCCAGTGAGTAGCTATAGCTGTCACCTAGTTTTTCGGAGTATACTCCCGTCCCAGTGCCATTTACAGTTTTCTACACTATTAATGCAATATTAAAGGTTATAACAACAATTTACAATCTGTAGAACTTTGAATTAACCAAACATTAACTGTGTCAGCATTTTAAAATTCCATAAAACTCGGTTCATAGTTTTAACAGATGTATAAAGCGCAGGCTATTCTTAATTAGGTCAAATTATATTAATGTTGAAATTAAATACCTACATCCCAATGGCAGCCATTTTCTTCGTTCTACTTTTTAAATATAACGTTTAACAAAAAATGTAATCAGAAATGAAATTACACGCTTACATTAACAATTGAAGAATTAAGTATCAATAATAGTATAAGAATTAAATCGATCAGACATCCAGTTCGGTATTCGCACTGATGGTATAAAATTGTAGCTCGATATCGTCTTTATTTTTACATATGATCCCCAGTTCCTGTGTAATTATATCAAATTTATTTTGTTTTGTAAACTTTTTCTATTATAAGAAAATCAAAAAGTTAAGAAGTCCTTACAGGAGATGGAAATAGACAGTCTTTCAGAAGGATTGGACATTTCATCTATTGATATATTATCTATCGACATGTTAATTCTCGTCCACGACCGCCGTCATCTTAATCACTTCTAGCTATGGTCAAAATTGTGTTCCCATTACTGCCACCAAAGAATACACAATAAACAAAGCCCGGCGAAATATATTCGATGTTTGGGCAAATATTACACCAACTAACAAGAAGCAATCTCTTGGATGTTTTGTTAAATACACTGAGAAAAATGATGAAATTTCCAAATATTGGTGATATAATTTGTTTGTTAGTGAATAAGTCTTTGCTTCAGCAAGATCCTTTTCCATGCCGACTGGTCCTTAGAGAAGACCCAATATTAATACATATTAAGTATTATTTTATACACCTTTGATACCATGTTAAGTATCCAAACCAAAGAAGCTGTCGACCAATTGAAAATTTGATCGTTTTCTCAGTGTATTTAGTTATCTGTCAACGTTGGTCTCTCAAGGTCATATATTTTTGTTACTAAAACATCAAAAGATTGCATAGGGCTTCGCTTGTATTCTTTGACATTATTGTACCTACTGACGTCAATGCATTTATTCGTTAATCACCTCATCACCTTACTGGAATCATAATAAAACGAAAAAAAAGAGTAATAATTAGTCACCTTACAAAACGAGGTCAAAGATTATAAACATTTTTCCAACGTGAAATGTTTTTGATTGATTTCTATTGTCAAAGATAAAATATGTAAAACTTTGATAAATATGTAGAGTACTTTAAAAGGGAGCTATGGCATTATAAAATAATAATAACGTTTATTCATAAATTTAACAAATACAGTGATAAAATACAAATAAAATTGAATAAACATCTAGACATCCACAGAAGTATTGTATATACTATGTGGTGAATATAGGCTGGTGTGTTGAAATTTAAAAAAAAAACAAAAAATGCAGTTAAAAACAATATAAATCCATTTTTACATGATTGTATTTCAGACATACATTTCGTATATGAGTTTACTCTTCTCTGTTTTTGATTCAGCACTCTATCATTTTGTGTATTTTTGTTTTGTCTGTTTCTTTAACAAATGATACTGGTTTTGAAGCGTTTAAAAGAAGTTTCATCGATAATTCTCTGTGGTAGTTGCCCGAATAATGTAGGTGCCAAGTAGGAGTAACGTTTTTGACCTACTGTTTTAAGAGCTGTTGGTATACAGTATTGATTATTCGATCTTGTCGCGTATCTATGATTGTGAGTGGTTTGTATTCATTTTTATATTGATGGCATCCTATCTGAATAATGTATAATTGTCTAACATCTAATATTTGTGTTTCAGTATAGAGTAGTGAGCTTGAATATCTTGTAGGTTTGTTGAGAATCATTCGGAGGAATCGCCTTTGAGACACTTCGAGGACATTTAGATAGTTCCTTGAACCTCCTCCCCAGCCAATAATGCCATAATTGAGGTGTCACTCAACCAAACTGTGGTACAGTATTGTTTTACATGTAAAGCTCAAAAATTGGCTTACTTGTTTAAATCGAAATATGATACTCCGAAGCTTTTTAGTTAAATATTCCATATGATGGTTCCATCGTCAGTGATTGTCAATGTAAATACCCAAGTATTTAATTATTTTTGCAAGTTTTATTCAAAAATCTTGTTGGATATTAAGATTGTATTTTGGCAGAGACGTTTCATGACTACTGAAGGGTAAATATACAGTTTTGTCAAAGTTTATTGAGAGTAATCTGATGTCGAACCAGTCTTTGAGCTTTCCAAGATCATTTACAATATTTATTTTGAGATTATACCAGTCATCATATGTTTGTAATAAATCACAGTATCGTCCACGAAACTGATTATTTTTCCGAAATTCTCTTATTTTTTTCATATTTAATGTAAGACCACAGTATCTACAGTGGTTTTTATTAAAATTAAATTAAATTAGGTAAGTTATTAGTGTTATAATCTTGACCAGCTAATCAACAAAAGAATTTTATTCTCATGGTAAATGTACTTTATTTACAGGAAGTGAATATAAGGAAACCCTTGTTCGACCACATATCCGCTAAAAATACAAGTTTATCAAACCAGCACACGCAAGACAAGTTATATAGTAAATATTTAAAGGAACAATACCTATTACTAACTATTAACGAAAGAAAATAATATAAGATATATTTAAGGATGTGTGAAAGTGTCAATTTTACGATATGTGAATCCCATTTTACCAACAACTCTATGGAACCCGGCTAATATTTATATTGGTGGCATCTTCTTCTAGCTTCCTTTTTAGGTTGTCCAAAGTAGGAACAATCTTTCATAGAAGGAATATATTTTTCTTCTTATTACATCCTGTTGGCCATTGTCCAGACCATAAGATTGAAAATCACTACGTTTTTTTCTTCCACTGTTAATAATATCCTTTATAGAGGATATTGCTGTCTTTGTAAATAAGCAGGTTTCTTTTAAAGCTTCTTGTTTAATGAATCCTCTACTTACAAAACAATCATACACATTTTTCACAATTTGCTTTGCATCTAATGACAAGTGTTTTTGACGCAGTATTGCGAAAAAAATTAATTAATTCGTGGTTACACGCGAACGGCCCGTGAGCCAAATTCATTAACCGCTCGACCTAAAAGTTAATAATTTTGGGCTTATAACATTCTGAAAAAATAAATAAACTCATGTAAAATGTAAAGAAAGATCTCAACTTTTAGATATAAATACTTTCAAATATTAAATAGTAGATTTTCTGAATGTAATATCAGTTTATTATAATTCCTATTTAATGAATACTTATCCCAGCGAAAATTCCTTTTGGATTTAGCATTGCAAACGAGCATAAAACATTATTATTATAAAAGCAAAGCCATCAATATTTAGAATTTGTTTTTTTAGACTTCATTCAATTATATCTTTTTTCGAAATTAATATAATTCAATGAAACTTTACTACTTAACACTTTGAAGCATCTACTTTCGAAACTACTATACAGTTTTTCTATAAATATCAATTTTTTTAAAGAATAGACAATTATTTAAAATAAATACTTAAATCAGAGGTCTGTCAGTAAACCTTCTATAACTTTTTATACCGTTTATGATATTATCTAAAAATTTGTGAACTTTATAATGAACCTATTACGAAGTGATCGCGATACAAAAGAACACACCCATGGCTCAGGTTAGTAAGAGAAGGGAGCACAAATAAAGGTGAAAAAGCAGGTGAGAGAGTGTGGAAAATCGATGATAATACATTAAAAAAAAAATGTTTTCAATATATTTGTAGATACCCCATTTTAGGACACATTTCATATTGTAAATTTTTTTCTAAATGTCATTGTTTATTTACTATCATAAAATTAAAAACATGAAAATTGATGATGTTAAAAATACTACTATGGAAATTTCGTATATATTTTAAAAACTAATGCAGATACAAAAAAAATGTTCAGACAAATTTTGTAGATAAATGTATTAGCTACAATTTTTGATTCGAACATTTTTCTGTGTTTTCATTATTTAAACAATTAGAGCGAAAAAACAAAATCAAAAATTTTCACTCATCGCAAAGTAAAGTTTTTCTCATGTTAATCACAACCCTTTTAAATACTCAATTTTGAATTTTCAAGTTTTTTGTGTTTTTTGCGGCATTTTACGGATATTTTGTGTACTTTGACTACGCTATTTATGCATCTCGTAATTTTTCATATTTAACTCTTAAATCACAAAAATAATCATAAAAATCAAATGATTAGTTCAAGAGATACCACTTTTGAAAATGTGTCAAATTTATCTGACAGTGGTTGTACCTAGTTTATTTACAATTCTTTACTTCGGTATTTTAACAGTAATTGAAGTTGGTGCTATTAAATACGATAATATTCTTGGTAAATAAAAGAACAACGATTGTAAAATATTTCCTTATCTCGAAACAATTCGGTATCATTTTAGTTCAAGGAGAATAATATATTCTTAGACGAAATAAATTGCTTAGTTCTTCAATACCATATCGGTAACCTACTTAAGCATATAATATAAAAAGGTACGTTTATACTTCGGATAAACTAAAATAATATTTGATAAGGTTTGTTAGAACTTAGGTATCTATATGGAACATTTAATACGATGTAATAGAAAAAATTAAAGGTAGGTATACCAATTGAAAAGAAATATATATTATATTGGCAAGACTGTAATTGAATTACTACAAAACAAAAACTATATTTTTACAGACATAAATTGAGTGTAATACAAAAATTAATAAACAAATTTGACATATAAAAAGGAGTCGCAGTTAAATTTAAATCTAAATTAAGCATAAGTCAAAAGATATCTGAACTTGGAAGTAACTTTTAAGACCAAGACCAAGATAATGCGCTAGCGACGTCAGTTGTCATTCTATCAGGCTAAGTTTATCTAAAGATCTAACGGTTTGACGACGGACAGCAATTAAAATTAAAGAAAATTCCAGTACTAAGCTAGACTAGGGCTAAGTTAAGACCAGGAATAAATTAGGACAAGGATTTTTTAATAAACTCACTATAGACCCTTCCAGTAGGTCTAGAGTGGTAAAAAACTGTAAAGAATCCCTCATCACGCTGGCAAGAGACAACAAAGTGTCTCTAATATGGGTGCCAGCACATGAGGGGATTGCAGGTTATTAAATGGCTGACCAGTTAGCTGAAGAAGGTTCTAAAGGAGACTTCATAGGTCCGGAACCGTTTTGGGAAATCGGGAACTGGCTAGATAGGGAACACCAACTCAAATGGAGGTCGACACAAGGGCAAAAAGGAAATGTGAACTCCATGATGAAACACCTACTCACATGCTCTGCTTCTGCGAGAACTTACATGGGCTCAGACGGAAGCACTTTGGAGAGGAAATAATACAATCATTACAACTACTAAAAATCCCTCCAGTCAAACTAGTGGCCTACATAGAAGACACAAAGCTTCTGGAATGGAAGTAGATAATATGGGAAATGCTACAAAGATCCAAGTACCTGGGCTCCTGAGCATAACCCAATCGAATGAATGAATGAAACCCTTCCAGAACACCTGACTTTGAAGGGTGGGCCATATTGTTCTGGAGGGCAGACTTTGTAAAACCATGTGTATTACAAGGGCAAGTCCACGTGAGGAATATGCCACGGAATATAGAACATGTTCCGTGAATCTTATGATATACAAGCGTTATTTTCTAAACACGTGGTTCTTAATACTTATTTGATTTTGATTTAGAGCTTTTTAAAACGTTGCTTTAATTGCTTAGGTGTTTTAAAAGCTATATGTGACTGTTCATAGTAAAAAGGATTATTAAATAAATACAAAACAACCAAATTACAAATATAAAATCTAACCAAATAATTGTTTTTCCTCAGGGGTATTGTCAACTGTCAATTATAGTATCCAACCAATACACGATTTACATTTAAACAAGTGAAAAATGCTCCATCCATCTTTCTGATGGTTGTCCGTGATCAGCTGACAACAGGTCGCGGGATATGACGTCACTTCGAAACGCTATATTGCAGTTAATCAATATTTTTCAATCATTAGTAATCTATCACTTGTCATTGTCAATAATGGTCAATATTGTGTTTAGATGCATGTGTTACTGTTAAATTATATTTTGGGATTGAAATTTAAATATATTTAGTCGAAATCAGTGGCGCAGCTATCATAGGGCCAGGTGGTGCAGTGCACCAGGGCCCCGGAACTCAGGAGGCCCTCTAACCTCAGCTTTGAAAAAAATATATTTAATATTCGCGAATGATACGAAGCATTGACCATAACAATTGCCAAATTTGGCGGAATATTAGACAAAAGCTGTTCGTCAAACCATCTTTCAAATAAATCTTCGTGATAATCAGCGGAACGTATGAATTTAGCCTACTATGGGATAAGTTCAACTCACTGTTTCCTATTCTTATTCCTAATAATTTTGAAGGCCAATATAAGTTCAAACTACGCGGAAAGAGGGACCGATTATTTCCATATGCACCAGGACCCTTGTCGCACTAGCTACGCCACTGGTCGAAATAACATTTTTATGGCATTCCCCACAACAGATGTCGCAGATAATAGATTTAATACTATTATATCGTCTTTTACAATGTTTTTTAAAAATATTTTCAAAAAAAGAACAATGACCGTAAATACGACAATTCTACAGGAAACTGTAATTAAATACTCTCCACAACGTTACTGATAAGGTTATAATTATTATAGCAAGGTTACGTTGAAGAAGTAGCCGACAATCAGTAACAAAGACGAAAACAATATAAATCCGTCATACCTATTGTTAAACTAACTAAAAGTAACAACGAAAAATTCGGCAATAAACGAAAATTTAAATAAATAAAAATGAAGCTTACCAACTACATGTGGATCTAAAAAAAACACACTCGTCTTTGAGACCATCCAGGTTTCGATTGAACGATAGCTGCGGATGGCCGGAGTCTCCCACCAACGAAGTACCTAGCGACTACAGTGAATTTTTCCATTTTTTATCTTAACTTCAACTCTGTCGGTGTGATTTGAAAACCGAAGAACGGATGAAGCCAGAAATTGGAACAAACATTGATTATGATTTCTTAGTAAATAAGTTCAGCGAGATTTAGATTTGTGAAAATTTACGAAAATGTGAATATAAAGAAAATTTCTCGATATCCAGTTAATCACAGTTTCCTGTAACAATAATAATCATTATCTTGACATCTATTCTTAAATTCCAATATTATTTGTAAACAAATGTATATACTTATATACGCATACTTTTTTTTTTTTTGTAAATTAAATTTCGATTTAATAAAGGTGTATTTAATTTTTTATACAAATACATTAAATGATATCGAACTTTTGCACCCCAAAACTGATTTTGTGCTTCCAGTCAGGTATATATAGTTAGTTTTAAATATGGAACGCCTTAATTATTACATAAAACGGCTCATATGATTTTCATACATTTAGGTTTGCGAGATTTTTGTCACAGAATATTCTCGCTTTACTTTACTTACGTTTTAATAACAGAAGGAAGATATTGCCAACACCCGTTTACATCACTATATCTATTATCAGCAATATTGTATTATCTGTCTTTCCATTTTGGCTTCAGGTATCCTATTTAACAAAAATGGTCCAAATTTAATATTTTTTAAGTGTTTTGAGCACAATTTTAAAGCCCATTTCCAAAGATTGATCTGTGATAATGTATTGAACAGAAACGATGACAATGACACAAAGAGATGAAGAGGTGTTGAGGATGGTAGAACGAAAAATAACGAGAACAATTCTAGTGCCAATAAAAGTTGGCGACAATGAATACAGGCAACGTATGAATCATGAAATACTGAGAGAAATGAACGGGGAAGATATAGTAAAGAGAATAAAAAGGAAAAGAATAAAATGGCTCGGACATGTATGGAGAGAAGGAGAGCGCGCAATCGCTTGCTCAATGTCACAGTGGGAGCCAGATGGTAGGAGAAGCAAGGAAGACCCAGATCTAAGTGATTGAAGGAAGTAGAGGAGGACTTGAGAAGGATAGGATACTATGGAAAAAAATAAGAGAGAAAATAATGAAATGATGGGGATTGATCCACCCCAGAAGCGGATCTAGAAAGGATTTATGCCCACAACTACTTTATATATTTGTCCAAAAATTATTAAGTAATACCCATGTATTTGCAATAAGTTGCTTGGACAACAGTGGCATAACTAATAAAAACAATAACTTAATTGATTTCCTTTTTTTTTGAAAAATCTGGAACATATTTTAGTTTTAAGTAAACTGATTTTTCGAAATATCATAGCCAGAAAATTAACCAATACTACTTGGGCGCAGATACAGTGACTATAGTCACTGTAGACGGAGTCCGCAAAGTCCGCCGGAAGTCTGCTGAAAATGCGGTTGTGATACTCAGATCTGTTTATAGAGAAATAATTATTTATTATTCTATGGATCTGTCCAGTCCGGGCCTTTTCGGAAACTCACTTCAGTAAAGCCGGGTCCAGACTATGTAACAAAATTAAATTAAAAGTAAAAAAGTTATAAAACACAATATTTACAACAATTTTCTTGCCGTATAGCATATTTTATATTATCCATTAGGTGTCGGTAAAGATCAAAGAAACTTATAAAACGTATCTTTCCATAATTTTAAAATAAAATCAATCATTGTGTAACCTATAATAGTAAAATTTTATTTATACACTGTACACTATAAGTAACAAGGAGGTATGCAACAACATTAATGCATATTTGGTTGCCTACCTATTAGAGAGGGGACTTTCTAGTAGATGACAGCATCGAATAATATTTGTAGTGACTGGTCTTTCTACCTATCGTATTCTATGACTTACAAATGTATGTTTGGTTGCATACCTAATAGAGAAATAAGTTTGTAGTAGATGGTAGCATCGAACAATATTTGTATTGACTGATCTCTCTATCTTATAGTACTCTATGATTTACATTTCCGGAAATGGCGGAAATTGTGTCCATTTGACTTGCGTCTCAGGACAAGAGCCAGGGAGCCTGAATCGGGTGGCGCCGGCAGTTGTCGATAACTGTCGGCTCAGATCTGTCTGGCGCGCACTCACTCAGATGAAAGGAGGTAAGGCTGGTTGTCTGCGTGCAGGGGACTTGAAAACTTTTAGACTAGAGTAATAAATGCTTTTAGAGTTGAAAATTATTTATTACTTATTTATTACAAGTTGTCACAAACCAAATTTATTCTTGGCATTACAGGGTGTTTTATTGAAAAAATAGCGTTCAAAAAACATATCACCCTATGAATGCCCATTGCAGTTTGATGGCAAACCACATAAAAACTTCTGGTAAATCCTAATTTAGGTTTGATGATTACTATTGTGCTTTTGTGATAGTAAATTGAATGCAATGGTTTCTCGTTCTGTCAGAGTCGGTAGTTGAATGGACGAGGCATTTCTTTGGTGGATTTTTTTGGTTGACTTAAATTTTCTTTGGGGTTCAATTTTCCTCTTCTTACTGGGTGGAGATGTAAGTTTTGGTCCCTCTAAATTACATTGTGCGGCCTCTATTGTTGATTTGCATGTTATCACTGCGCGTGAAAGCAGATTGCAAGCAATCTGGTGCGTTTCATCGCTCGATTCACTAGAAGTCAAAAGTGCCCTTATTTGGTCAAGAATCATTTCGGTCCGTTTACTCTTATCATTAACTGGTTTTGAGGGATTGCAAATTTCCAAGTCTTTAATTATGGTTTCCTCCAATTCTTGAGCTTCAGAGCATTCGTGAATGATCAAATTACACGGCAAATCATCGTTATCGGGTGTTATTCTTGGTGTGGGAGCATTTTCAAATATTAATTTCTGATTTAGGCAATGAATATGTTTGCACAAATTGAACTTTATGGACGAATCATGGCAAGAACACGTAAAAGCATGGATACAAATTTTACATTCGATGCATTTTAATTCGCATTTACACTGGAAATCACTTGTTGACCTGGTGATTCGGTAAATTTCACGGGAATCTTGGGACAAAATTTCCCAGATTCCATCTCCAATACAAGTAAGTTTATTGGGATCAAGTTCCAGTGATTTCGTGTGACGTTGCCGGATCATAGAAATTTTTTTGGTTAGTTTGCCTTTATTGCGTTCCAAATTATTGAGTCTTAATCGACCCAACTCGTTTTGGTGGCCCACGTGAACATCTCGGAAAACAACATGGACTTCGCCAGTTTCTTTGAACGAAGCCACAATTTTTGCTGGACAATGCGCTCCGATTTTATTCGAGCCTGTTACTTTGATGTGCCTGTCAGTTCCGCGAGATTTGAAAACTCCGTCACGGAAACACTGAAACGTCATTTTTTTAATGTTGTCGGCAGTTGAGTATGACCCGTATTGTTTTACGAACATACTTCGATCGGCACTTTCAGTTTCAACTTTCCATTTTTGGAATTCATCCGCACTAGCAAAATCCAATTCGCGAGTTTTGTCTGTCAGGTCATGTTGGAGCAAATAATGTTGGAACATATTGCTCCGTTTCTCACACGCAAAATTACACATAGCACAATTTATTGCAGGAGGGTTTTTGTGGGCTTTATCCTCGTGTTCTTTAAATTTGTCACCTCTTCCCGTTGAAAAATTACACTTATTACACTTGAATTTATTAGCCGATTCGCCCCCATGAATTGTTCTTAGATGCCGGAGCAAATTTTTATTCGCGGAGAATGATTTTTCACAAACGTGACAAATATTATCCATTTTCGAAATATTGTAAGTCAAGAATTACTAGAACTCGAGAAATGTTCCTCTGTGCGCGACGGTCACTAGAGAACTGACCTTCCCAGGGCCAGCATCAACAAACGTAAATTAGAATTTATTTGAACGCTATTTTTTCAATAAAACACCCTATAATGCCAAGTATAAAGGTTTGTAACAACTCTTAATATTTGTAACAACTTTTAAATTTGTTAATTTTCTCATACAATTGGATAAAAACGTGAAGTCTGCATAAAATGTGAGGGGAAATAATTTTCAACTCAAAAAGTTTTCAAATCACCTGTACGCAGACAACCAGCATTCCCTCCTTTGATTCGAGAGCCGACAGATACCGACAACTGCCAGCGCCACCCGATTCAGGCTCCCTGGCTCTTGTCCCGAGACGCAAGTGTCCAACCACAGATAACATACTTATAGATAGGCATCTGACCGTGGCGCTCCCTACAATGAATTAATTTTGATGGGTGGCGTCATCTTACGAGTCGGAAAAGTAAGCTTTAACACCTTTTACATGGTTGTGGTCCTTGCTAACTGCCGAAAAAGTAGATTCCTGTAATTTAACAGTTTTTTGCGGCATATTCAAAATTACTGTAATATTACTTTTATTGAAATATGGCATTTATGGTCCATTTTTTGACATTTCATTTAAAGTAACTCAACATTTGATTGATTATATTAATAACCATCAAATAGTCAAGTTAAATTAAATGAAATGTCAAAAAATGGACCATACAATGCCAGTAGTGGGAAAAATTAAACAATAATCAACCAGTTTATATATTTTATTTAATATAAAAAATACACAATAAATAAAACGTTTTTTTTACATAATTTAATGACAAATAGGAAGAAACTAAGTAAATAACTTTTGAAAAATCTCAACATGCGATGTAAGGTAAAACGATTTTTTAAAGTAAGAAGCATTTATAAGATCATACTTATTAACAGTGACGACGCAAACTACAACAAATAGTGAAACAGTGACCGTCTCACTAATAATATTGAAATATAAAAAAGATGCATATTGTGGAATGCAAAAATAATTGAGCATAATGAAGTTAAAAATACACAAACATTTAATAAAAAACAATAATCATCAAAATAAATACTAAAATAAAAAGCGAGAAGGAGAAGGTGGTATTGTTTTCAAAAAAATACCTTTTAGTAATTACAAAATACACAAATATGGGACAGTGACCCTCTCACCTAATATTGAAATACAGAAAAGGATGCATATTGTGGAATGCAAAAATAATTGAGCATAATGAAGTTAAAAATACACAAACTTTTAATGCAAATCAATAATCATCAAAATAAATACTAAAATAAAAAGCGAGAAGGAGAAGGTGGTATTCTTTTCAAACAAATAACTTTTAGCAATCACATAATACACAAATATGGGAAGATAAGTACAAATTGGGCTAAGAAGGAAAATTAAACTAAAAAAATCAACAAAATAATGAATATACAAGGAACATAAGAAAGAAAACCTATACTGACAGGTGCTTTGAATGATGTTGACAAAAGACCGATCATCAATCTGATCTATTTCAAAATATCTCATAATGTTCTCCTTTCCGGTCTCTTACGGCGTTTAAGGTATTTATTATGGGCTATTTGAAATAGATCATCTCTGTTAATCACCCTCATGTCAATACCTTTCAAAACGCGGTTCACTTCCTTAATATAATTAAAAAAAACAATGTTTATAATTATATTAAGTAAGTGATCCTGTCTGTCTCCTTTGTGTTCGTCACACAAAAGAAAAGTATAGTTTTTCTTTTTTAGCTCACAGAATATAATGTTTTTCACTTCATATTTGTGTATTACGCTGGAAATAATTTCCAGTATACTAGAAGTCACTTGTTTGAAAACAAAAGTGAACACCTCCTCGGGATGAACTAGAAGGTGTCCTTCATATTGTCTTACCAGTAGATGTTCTGGCAATTCTTCTGAGGATCGTAACAGCTCCTCACAAGAATTGCAAGGAAACCTACTGACAAATTTGTTTATGACTGCCCCAGCGACGTAGTCCGTAGCAAAGTCCAAGCAAAACGCCTCCGGGACATTGCCTGGTGAAATTTCTCCCTCAACCTCTGGATACTGAATCTGGTCTTGTCCTTCGACAAATGCTTTTAAGTTGTCTAATGGCCCCGTGGATACGTCCTCTTCGCAATTCGCACCAACGCTGTGCGATGACGAGAAATTACTGACCAGGAGGGATTTAAAGGAGTTGATAAAGGAAGAACAACTGGAATTTCCAGCTGCATTGCCTCGTATTTGAGAGAACCAATTTTCCAAGGGGTCCTGATTAAACCGCCTTGGAAAAAAGTAATCCATAATTGGCAGTAGTTTTTCTCTCAAATAACAAAAGCCATGCAACGTGAAAATCCAATTCTTTAAGGATGGGGTATGGGCTCGGACAGGACGTTCGGAGACAAAGGACATGGAAGTCAAGGTGGAGATTGCGGTTAGCCAAAAGCGTTCATGGTCAGTATCCATCATCACTGCACCCAGCAAGGGCTTGCCAGGAGGAGGATACCGCACTTGGCCATTGACACTATCAAACAGTTTGTCAAACAACAAGAGCAGATCAACAGTATCCTGAGCTTGTGGAGTTATGTAGTCGGGCGACGACTGCTGCACGTCGTGTCCAATTACGTTCTGGACCCTAACGTACATAGCACAAGCCAGTGTATTACTGAAAACCTGTGAAGCAAGACATACCTTCATTTTTCGTATTTTATTAGGCACCACATGCTCGTCAGTCAATTTGGGGCATTGCTTATAGGGGCCTTGCATTCGATCGATCTCATATAATCGAGATATATGCGACCAGCATGCCACTTTCTTGCTGCCGTTCATCACATATTGCAGATCCTTACTTAAAAGACCGTTCCTGATCCCCTTTAATAAATGAGGGGGATCATAAAGGTGAACAATCTCTTGAGCAGGATCTCCAATAGTGTAGGTTAGGGGCCCAGTGGGACTGGGTCCTACCAATTGATTCATGGCAGCTTGATTAGTGGCACCTTGGTCACATACAGTAGCGATTACAGTGATACCGATCGCCTGCAACTCTCCAATAATCGTTTTGATGCAATGCACCAAGTCGACTGTCGGTGTGGTACCTTCACAAAAACCAAAAAATAAGGGTTGCTTCCAAGGTTTTCGAATACCTTTTGCCATGAAAACTAGGGCGTGGTCAGCAAACTGCAACCTTCGCTTCCCAACACCTAAGTCCACAAACCCATCTATAGAATGTGTTTTCAGATTATATTCCAAATGAGGATGGAGAGAAATTTCATCAAACATTAAAACACAATACCTGTCCTCCTCCTCCAGCTTACTGACCTGGATCTTTAAATGCATAAAAATAGTTTTGTTAAGACCTGGCAAAAAACATACACTATTAATTATTTTGTTTAAAGATTTCCGGGACGGTAAACTGAAAAATTTGGACAGGAAGCGATATGCTCGGGCGCTTTTCTTGTACAATGACAGTGCAAACAATTTGTCTTCTTGACAGAACCTACGTCCCTTGGGCTTCAGCCACAAATTTTTCAAATTTGATTCGAAGAAATTGAGGGCCACCTTCGAGTAGTTACCCAAGATGCTCACTAACCCTCTCTCCTCGGTTACTACTTCGATAAAATTTTTGGTGCCTTTTTGTTCAACATTTTGAGCTTTTAGTTTTTTTATGAGGGTCACTGTCTTGTAAAAATCTTTTTTTGTTGCTGCTCCGGCTTCTGCAAATAAAGAAAGTAATATGAGTAAACTGTCAAATGTATCTATTTCAAAAATATTTATAAATAATAACAGTTTTTCATACAAATCAAAAAATAGTTTCATCTATCAGCAACTGTTTCTGTGGGCAGATTTATGAAAAAAAAACAAGAAACCCATTTCTACAGCTAACTAAAATGTGCACACTATTTAAAAAACTTAGTTTACAAGATTATGACTATCATTACCAATAAATTATATTATTTAGTTGCATTTGGATATTTTTAATTATATAGCTCAAGCACACATATTATATGATTGTTAACCTTTACATATTAATTGTTTCTCAAAACTACTTACCTTTGAAAAATGCTTGCACCTTTCTTCGGGAAATATTTCTTTTGCCCCTTCTTGTAAAATCCCCCTTACTCATGGATGAAATAGCTATAACATAAAAATTGGGAGTTGAATAATCTAAATAATATAACAAAGGGAACAGACAGAAGATATTTTATTTTATACATACCACTATCTGATAATGGCATA
Organism: Lochmaea capreae; assembly: GCA_949126875.1. NCBI lineage: Eukaryota > Metazoa > Arthropoda > Insecta > Coleoptera > Chrysomelidae > Lochmaea > Lochmaea capreae. The sequence goes on from OX421400.1 coordinate 5,464,572, forward strand.
ATACTCCTTAAACCTTCCTCTTCAAGACCCTTGCTCGTGGATGGAATAGCTGTAACATAAAAAGTATGTGTTTATTTTTTCTTAGTTACATAATATAACAGAAGGAGCAGACAGAAGATATTTTATTGTATACATACCATTATCTAATAATGGTATAATGCCCCTCAATCCTTCCTCTTCAATTCCCTGGCTCGTGAATGTAATAGCTATAACATAAAAAGTATGTGTTTATTTTTTTTAGGTACACTGTACGACTGCCAAAATAAAATTATAGCATAACGAGTTGCGTAAAACTCACCATTCATCAATTTCTTTCCATAAGTTTTTGTTGGTGTTTTCACATCCCCTACTGGAGAGTAATTGATGGATGTTGTTTCCAAAACCACACCTACAGAAACTTTGTATAAATAAAATATTTTTAAACTCTATACAACAAATACCTTCATTTTTCATGAGAGTTTCCTGTGAGGGCACCATAGTGGGGAACAAAAAATCACTCTTTGGATTGTTATCTAAAAAACATAATCCCATTTAATTGATTCAATAAATATATGTACAAAAAGATTTACTGACCAGGCAAAAACAGGGATGGCAAAGAAAACCTTTTCAATACTATGCCCTCGCCTTTTTCTACTTTTAAAAAGCAGTCGTGGCCAAAATGACGGGGGCATATTCTCCAATTTTTTTGGCCTGTTAAATCCAAAGACTGGTTTCCACTTCTTTCCAGCCAAACTGAACGTTGTTCTTCCTGACTGGGAAGTTTAAATCTGTATAAAAGAATAGCTACTTTAATATTTTGTCACTTTTTACAGTAAATGAAACATGTTTTATTTTATAAAAATAAAGCTTACCGGGTGCACCTCACATTACAGTCCTTCACTATACATTTTGTTGCCATTGTCTATCAAAATAAAAAGTCCACACTAAATAAAAAACTAAACACTACTAGAACAAAATATAATAAATATAAGTAAAATGGAATGAAAAAACACTAACTCACAAAATGGTCGTAAAACACGTGATTGTTAGGTTAACAGTGGAAGTGGGTGGCGCAAGGCAAGTATCTATTCTGTACTAGAATTGACTACTAACAGCGTTACAGTTTTCATTAAATCAGCAATTTTAGTAAATTTTTAGTATATTTTCCGATCCAGTAGGTGGCCGTACCATCGCGCGTTCAGAGTTACCCTACCCTGTGTCCAACTTCCAAAATGGCGTGACGTCTACGAAGAGAAAAAAGTAGCTTTTTTTACTTTTTTGTGCACGCGTATTTATTTTAAGGAATCATTCACATCGTTTAATCACTCTTGGAAAATTGTTGCATCAAAAGAAGAAGTAAGGTCTGCTAAAATATATATACCATTAAAATTATAAGCTTGTAAAAAAGCCAATTGGCTATTTTCTTTTTCCAACATGTAGTAATTGTGAATATTTTTTTTCTATTTTAGATATTGTCTGCAAGTTCTCGTCGGTACAGTTGCGTCAATAACTAGACTAGTATCACTTTTATTGGGCCAATAGAGTGTTTTAGAGTTGATGTAGTTTATATGCTGTTGTACAAAATTAGCGATGGAAGCTCCTCCAGACAACTAGTATCTGATTCAGTCATAGTACTTGGTAAGTCTTATTTATAAATTCAAGTAGTTCAAAACAATAAATGTTATACTGCTGCTAGTTGAAATCATTTTTATATTCGTTCATTTTTCTGAAAAAGAAAGCAACAACACATTTTTTATCATTGTGAAATGAAAATTTTGATATTTGATCATTGAGTTTGTCTATCTTATTTATGTTACATATAGTATATGTGGTATACCAAGAAAAAATCTCGATGTTATGATAGATAGCATCGAAGGGATAAACAAGGTCTGCTAAACTGAATTTATTTTACATTTGGAATTATAAGCTTTAAAACAGCCAATTGACTATTTGTCCTTCATTCCAAAATGATTTGTCTGCTGTAATTGTAAATAGTTTATTCTATTTTAGATATATGATTGTCTACAAGTTTTCCATCAATACAGTAAGTCTTCAATAACCTGAGTACCAGTTTTATTGGACCAGTAGGGTATTGTAGAACAACAGATATACAATAAGCAATAATAGGAGGTTCTCCAGTCTTAACTATTATCTGATTCAGCTCAGTAGTCATTGGTAAGTCTTATTTGTAAATTCAAGTACTTCAACATAGTAACTTACCACAATACCTGTTGAAATAATTTCAATATTTGTTTGTTTTCAGGAAAATAAATCAACAACACATTTTACAAAGTTTATTATTGTCATATGAAAATTTTAAAACATCAATGGAGTCACTACATTTTAAAAAATGCTAGACTGTAAGTACCCATACGCAATTATTAGCCATTTTTCTTTGAACTTAATCACATAAACCGGGTTAACTATAAGTTAACCAGTCAATATTCTTCCAAACCATGACGTAACACAAACAAGTACACTGAGATAGTTTGATAGAGTAGTTATCTTATTCGAGGTTAGGTGTTTGCTTATTTCTTAGTTTCCACAAACCATTACTTCATAAAAGTTTACCATGAAGTCATAGTATTGTTAACCCGGTTTGCGTGGTTAAGTTCAAAGAAAAATGGCTGTTATGTTTAATATTATCCTTACCTAACATGAGGAGCAAATAGAAGTTGTTTATTGGAAAATATATTTCATATTAGAATATAACTTTGTCGCTTGAATTTTTGCCAAATAGGTATGTTTCTATCAAATTTAAAATTCAAGGTTTGTGTTTTATTTTTGGTTATAGATATAGAATGATTTCTTTTCAAGTATAGTATTCTCTCGATTTGCTTCGTCAATGAGTGTCCCTTCTATTATGTGTATATACCAATATTTTCAACTTGATGTGTTTCTAAATTCATCAAAATTATTAAATAACAATTAGTTACGACCATTAGAAATTGGAAATCCCTAATTACGTTGTTTCTTTCAACTTTTTTCTTTGCACAATACTTGTTTCATATAGTTAGAGTTAATTTAATTTTGATTTGATGCTTTCTTCGACATTACTGTAATTGCTTAGACTGTTTATAATTGTCAATAACTACACTAGTATCACTTTTATTGGCCAGTAGAGTGTTTTAGAGCAGATGGAGTTTATATGTGATTGCACAATAAGCAATGGAAGCTTCTCCAGACTTAACTATTATATGATTTAGCCCTATTACTTATTTATTTATAAATTCAAGTAGTTGTAGTTGAAATAATTTTAATATTTGTTAGTTTTTCGGAACAGAAAACAACACATTTTTCAAAGCTTATTATTGGAATATGAAAATTACAACAAAACAATGGAGGAACTACGTTTTGAAAATGTTTTATTGCAATAATTTCTATAGTTTGTAACTTATAAATATCAACCCACGTGACTTCTGTCATAACTGGACTATGTTGCCAAGCTCTTGAAATAGTATGAGAATCTAGTTACATGTCAAATGAAGTTATCAAATATTCTTCTTTTTATTTGGCTATAGGTTAGGTTTAGATTTTGATAGTTACTGTATGTAAACAAACTTGAACCTATTTCAGTATAAAACTTTTATTTGTATATTAAAAGTACAGCACTAAGTAAGAAATTATTATTTTAAAACCTGTAAGAGAATACAATAAATACAGTTGATTGAGTATAATATCAAACTCATACTCTTTTGCTGCATGCATGCTGTAAATAGTCAGGAATAGACGAATAGCAAATACATCAACTATTGTAGTGTTATTAAGTTTCATTTATACGTTAACTTTGACAATTAATCACTGCTTGTGAAAATTTAGTCACAGTTTTTCGCAGTATCTATTTTAGATTAACGCAATACTTAGTAACAGTAATTTTAACATTTGCGTTTTTCAGGACAGTGAAAGAAGAACAACAACAGCTTGTGAATCTAAGCTTATTTTGTTGGAATATGAAAATATTAGGACAATGCAATGGAGGAAGATTTGACTGTAAGTATACATAATTATTATTATTGATATTCTAACATTTCGTTACCCTAATTCGCAAACCTCGTATCTCCAAAATCTAAGATTTTACAGGAGATAAAAAAACTGTCTCTTGTTTTTTATTTGAAATCTTGGGAATATTTTTTAATACACTTATTCTATATGTTTGTCGATATTGTAATAATAATGTTCTGAGCTCGTAATACTTTTACTGAGATTTCAACGGAGATACATGGTTTTCTATTACGTTTTTATAATAAACAGGAGTTACGAGGCAAACAGACTTTATTTCAAATAATAAAATAACAGGTTATTTACTAAAAAAAAAACTAAATTTTACACTGCAAAGCGAAGAGTAAAGAGAACCTAACTAATTTTGGTTCTATAATGTATTTTATATTATTATTCATACGGCAGGGAATCATAGAAGGAATGACAGTCTTTTTCCGAGCAACTTTTTAGTTGCTGTCTGTTCATACTTATCTTTTGATATTTTTCAATAACCAGGCACTAATTAACAACAGAAAAGACACATTCTGATTATTTGACAATAAATATACATCGGAATTACTATATTTGCTTACATATTATGATGTTTTTTGGAGATACGAGGTTTGTGTCTTCCTTCGACCATTTTACCATGGTCGGAGTTCGGAGCTTTTCTATTTCTGGAATTAATGCTTTAAAAATAGAATTGGAATTATGAGATTTTCTAGTAGCATTCGCTCAGTGCCAGTGCTGGTAGATGAAGCAAAAAACAGGATCTCGATAAATTCTGGAGTTACGTGGTTTGCGAATTAGGGTAACGATTTGTCGGAAGTAGAAATAACAATGGACCTAAGCGATAGAGTTTGTTTAATGAAAAATTCATCTCATATAAGAATATAATTTTGTACTTTAACACATGACAGTTAAATTTTTCCAAAATCTATCTCAGTTAAGTCTAAAATAGAAGGTCTTTTTGTTCTTTATTTTTCCTCCAATGATCGAATTTTATTTGGGTCTTGAAATATTGTGAATTTAACTGTTATAACAAATTAATAGTTTCCACCCTTACTATACATTGCACAACCTTGTATAATTTCATTTGGACAATCCGTATAACAACTATAAGCAACAAGGAGGTATGCAACTGAACACGCATTAATGTATGTTGGGTTGCATTTGGTTGAATTTTATTTCTGTCTTGAAATATCGTGAATTTAACTGTTATAACAATTTAATAATTTCAACCTATACTACATGGAATCCTTTCATAATTGTAAAATAAAACCAATCATTATATTATGTTATTTATTTTATTGGATAATTAGCTGTTATAATTTCCTTTAGACACTTTGTACATATAAGCAACAAGGAGTCAACTGAACTGAACGTGCATTAATGCATGTTTGGTTGCATACCTATTAGAGAGGTAACTTTCTGATAAATGGCAGCATCGAACAATACTAAGGCACTAAAGAGATGAGTATTCTCATCCGCCATTTTGGTGCCTGAATTTTATTGTTTTGTGATGTGTCGAGTTGACATATTGTGTTGAAACATTTTTGATATTGAACAGAACATTTCATTTTACCAACTTTCCTTCTGACTATTAACACCAGAAAATTGAGAAAGTGCAACGAATGAATGCCCACGTCTCTGAGTAGAAATACCAAATCTCATGCCAAATACTTGACCAACACAACAACGTACAAGGCACCAAAATGGCGGACGAGAATACCTATGTCTGCAGTGCTATAACAATACTTGTATTGAGTGACCTCTATCTTATCTAACATTGACATTTCTGAAAATTGTCATGATTACATTTTTGCAAAAATGGCATGGTGCCTTCACAGAGAAAAAAGCCGTTTATCTTTTACTATTTTTGTGCACGCGTATTTATTGAATTTCTCCGTGAATTAAACTTTTGGTAATACTATTAATACCTATTTTCTTTGTAGTAACGACATCAGCATATTTCTCGGTCTTAATAGAGTTTACAAGATATACGAAGCAGTTGAATTCAAGGAAGAACAATTTGGGGTGAAGTTGGATTGCCGTAAATAGAAAATATCGCTAAGTTGTGTATAATAGACCGTCTAAAATTCTAATTATAACACGTTTCAGTGAAATTTCAGCTTAAATATATAGTTGATGGTTATACAATACACGCCTCCATGTTGCGGTGGATCGTATTGTGGTGTGATTTAGCGGCGTGTGTTGAAAGTAGGTGAAACATGGCAACATTGACCCTATTGAGTTAGTGAAATGTAGATGGCGCACTCTAATTGCACTTTGGTTACCTATTTTTCTACTTCTGAGCTAGTTTCTACAAGCGCCGCAAGATCGCACTACAATAATTGATTGATTAGTTCGGCACCACCAGTCAGAGTTGTACCGTTTTTGTGAAGAGCCAACAGCCCTTATTAGGCTTAACAGTCTTTTCGCATTGTATATCTTGGAGAAATCCTCCTTGGGTGCTCTAGTCCTAGGAGTCCATATATCTCCAATGAGACAATGTTTCACATTCGAAGATGGTATGAGAGGCTGTTTCCTTCTCTTCCATGAACTACTGACAGATAGGTTTATTCCTATGTATGCAAATTATGTTTTCGTAGGTCGCAATATGATAGGATGGTATGTGAAACTAACTATCAATTTTATTAGTGTAAGGTCGTTGTAGAATTACCTGTAAATCCGTACTCTCAATAAAAGTTTCTTATTTTATCATTGTATTTTTACTCCCAAAATTCCGTTTGCTTTGATGAAACTAGTTAAATAAACTTCAAAAAATTACTAGTTCGCAAGTTTTTTGATAGATGGCGCCACTGCTCAGTGAATCCCAGAAAAAACAGCGCCATCTGTGAAAATACCTGTGAACTAGAGAAATTTAGTTCGCAGGTTTTTTGCTAGATGGCGCCACTGTTCAGGGAATCCCAGAAAAAAACAGCGCCATCTATGAAAATACCTGTGAACTAATTTTCTTTAGTTCGCAGGTTTTTTCATAGATGGCGCCACTTTTTTGTGAATCCCAGAAAAAACAGCGCCATCTATGAAAAAAACCTGTGAACTAGAGAAATTTAGTTCGCAGGTTTTTTGCTAGATGGCGCCACTGTTCAGTGAATCCCAGAAAAAAACAGCGCCATCTATGAAAATACCTGTGAACTAATTTTCTTTAGTTCACAGGTTTTTTCATAGATGGCGCCACTTTTTTGTGAATCCCAGAAAAAACAACGCCATCTATGAAAAAACCTGTGAACTAGAGAAATTTAGTTCGCAGGTTTTTTGCTAGATGGCGCCACTGTTCAGTGAATCCCAGAAAAACAGCGCCATCTATGAAAAAACCTGTGAACTAGAGAAATTTAGTTCGCAGGTTTTTTGCTAGATGGCGCCACTGTTCAGTGAATCCCAGAAAAAAACAGCGCCATCTATGAAAAAACCTGTGAACTAGAGAAATTTAGTTCGCAGGTTTTTTGCTAGATGGCGCCACTGTTCAGTGAATCCCAGAAAAAAACAGCGCCATCTATGAAAATAACTGTGAACTAATTTTCTTTAGTTCGCAGGTTTTTCCATAGATGGCGCCACTTTTTTGTGAATCCCAGAAAAAACAACGCCATCTATGAAAAAACCTGTGAACTAGACAAATTTAGTTCGCAGGTTTGTTGCTAGATGGCGCCACTGTTCAGTGAATCCAGAAAAAAACAGCGCCATCTATGAAAAATCCTATGAACTAACAAAAACTCGTTCACCGTTTTTTTGGGTGAATTCAAGAGAAATACTATGAACTAACAAAAATTGGTTCATCGTTTTTTCAATGTTATGTGAATTCCGGGAAAAGAAGTTAATTTTCGAGGGAAAATAATAAAACAAGCCAATTTTCTTTTTGAATTATATTTAATAAAAAAGAAGCACAAACAAATTTATGAAGGATGAAGATAAATGCAATTTTGAGTTTCGTACGCGACTTACGTTACAGCAAAGTTTTAATCCCTGTATACGTGAGTGGGTTACTATTCAGATAACAACGTAAGCAGCAATTATTAGTGAAAAAATGCGTCAAAACACCGAAAACTACATTTATCGATATAAATATTTCATTCCCTCCTACATGGATCATATTGTAGTGCGACCTAGCGGCGCGCGACGAAAGTAGGTCCAAGGTAGAAAATTAGTCAGCAAGAAAGTGTCATTATTGTAGCTCCATCTCACTTAACAATGTCAGTTTAGTATTAAAGCATGGCAGCATTGACATTGTTGAGTGAGTGTAATGAGATAGCTGCACATTAATTACACTTTCTAGTTACCCACTTCCGACACGCGTATACTGTCATTTTGACTATCATTTTCTCCTTGTCTTCTGATGGTCTCAGTGTCTCTCTGTTTCTCTGTCGGTCTTCTTAGATCAACCAAGGCCAAATTAATAGAAGATGTTCGTATCTGAAAAACAACACAACTGTATTCAAATAAAATCCAATTCCCTAAATATACTATAAAGCAGGGACCTCCAAACTACGGCCCGTGTTGACATGAGCGATATTTGCCGATATGACTCCCATTTCCCCTGCTCTGTCGGGGTGTGGTCACATCCCCCTGGGGTGACTCATAGGCCGGCCCACCCGCCGTCAGTCTAGCTCACCCGTGATTTATAGGTTCCGTAACGCAAGGATTTCCGTGAGACGATAAAAGATAAATCATAGGACGACTCCACTGCCATTCATAGATTGCCCTTACGCATGACGCTGATCGCGGCGGTAACGCGAGAGATACCCATCTCCATCTTTTTGAAGTTGCGTTGTGGTTCGATGATAGAAGTAATCTATGAATGGTAGTGGAGTCGTCCTATGATTTTCTTTTATCGTCTCACGGAAATCCTTGCGTTACGTTACGTTACGGAATCTATAAATCAGGGGTCGGTCTGAGAAACGTATAGCGTGTGCTATAGCTTGAGCCAAAATGGACTGACATAGTTGGACAAAAACAACTCCATAGAAGTCATATGTACATATTATGTCAGACAGTTGAAACATGACAATCAAGAAAAAGCTAATTGAAGCTTGGCAAGTTTTTTTTTCACCTACATAAAAATAAAAAAACGGACGAGGACCTTCGTATCCTTCCAAATCTTGTTGGCCCGCCTGGCCTTCAAGACTCCTGCTATAAAGAATGTATACAATTTCAGGATATACCAAAATAAATCAAAATTGATCAAATTTTCAGTCAGTAATTTATTTAGATCTCAAAATACAGAATATATACTGCTTTACATATTACATTCGATGAAATAACAAAAAAAATTTGGTTCAAGCATAAACTTCGGAAAAATATCACCAATATGTGTAAGTTTTACAAATTTCTGGGTCTTAAGACGGTGGCTGATTGGCTACGGATGTATGTTTTACTTTTATTGTTTCACTTAGATCTTAGGTAGGAAAATAAATAATTCTGCAGGTGAAAGCCAAAACACTTCTGTATTTAATGTCTCCATTGCCGAAAAGTGGTGAACATGTCAAATATTACAAAAAAAGACATTAAGCCGTGGAGGCCGGGATTCTTTGATAAAATACTTGTTGCGGCAAACACAAGTTAATGAAATGGCAAATATTTTGATGGTCGATAAATATTATTTCTTGAAAAATAGAAAACTTCATATAAAATCGAATGTAAAACTATTGTACCAGAAATTAAAGATAATAGTTTAACACTATTATGTGCGGAAAAAACTGGTGGCTACAGACCCATGATAGCATATGGGTCGGTGGTATGGTGGCCAGACTCGACAGGCTGGGGAGGTCCAAAAGCTAAATGAAATCCCAAGGCAAGCTTACCTTGTAGCGACTGGTGACATTCAAGGCGAAGCCAGACCCATCACCAATTAGTTGTCCAGAGGGCAAATGCTCATCAGGTAAGATTTAAAACGTGCCATACAAAGAGTTGTTAATTGACCCAAGAATGGGAATGTAATCGGACGAGATGCTCCTAGTATAGATTCGGAAAAAACTTCAAAACAGGCAGATGCACATGGAATGCAGGACCTCCAGTTAATACAGAAATGTCCTGCTACACAGATGGCTCAAAACCGAGGAAGGTGTAGAAGCAGGAATATATTGAAGCCAAAGATTTCAACAGCCAGCTATTAAATGAATCAGCTTCGTTTAAGACTGTTCGGAAAGTTCACAAAAGTTGGGCAGCCAAAGTAGACTGTCCTTAGCCTGTGTATCAGGCCACCCACATCACAAGAGTGCGAAGAGGCAGATTCACTAGACCCGAATTACCAATTAATCCAGAATGGGCGAACAACCAGAATCCGGGTTGAACTCCTGACAGGGTACTGTAGACTCAACAAACATATGAACAGCATCAGATTGACAGGCACAACCATGTGCAGGTTTGTCAAGATGAAATTTCTTAGCACACATTCTGTACTACTGCGTAGGCCTGACTACGCTAAGGTTACTTTAAGACTGTGCATTAAAAAATATATCTTTATATATATAACAATACAATACAACAATTATTAAATTAGCAAAAGGAAGTATTTAAGAAAATAAAACAGTTCATGAACATATCAAAATAGACGTTTTTTTTATTATATAAAATACAATTGATGAACTATCATCAATATAGGCTAGTTCTAATATGTACACCACAATTTTATGATTATGGTTTCGTTTTGCTATTTTTAAATTGCAATAACTACAATATATATTGCAAACCAATATCAAATACAATTATTCAAGTCTTCTTTGTTTTCTCCATTTCATAAGATGAGTAAAATCCAGTAACAACAAGCTCATGTTACATATTATTTAAATGCACAAAAATGATCAGTGAGCATTTCGTATCAGCAAAACTATGTCTCTCGTTTGATAAAACCATAATTTCAAACATTTTCCATAAAAAGAAGCCACTAGTACATACACAGGATTAAAGAATGAACATAATCAGCACTTTCCAATTACTAATGGTCAACGTTAATTATGCCCTTTTCCAAACCCTATACAGCTTTTTGTACAAATAATTTACAGAAAAATGCAAATCAACATCAGATGCTTCCAATTTCTAATAGTTGTAACTGATTATGTTATTTTCGATTTTTGTGTAATTTTGGAATTAAACGTAAAGAAGAAATTTGTGTGTGTAAATTTGGGAAAAATTCAACTGACAAAGGTCCATGGGTTTCATGGTAATATTTAGAATATGCACAATTGTGTATACTTACATAGTCTAACTTTATTAAAACACACAATAATAAACTTTGAAAATTATGTTGTTTTATTTTTATTCTTTTGAACTACTTGGATTTATAAATAAGACTTACCAAGGACTATGACTGAATCAGATAATTCTGTCTGTAGGAACTTCCATTGCATATTGTACAACTGCATATAAATAAACTCCATCTACTCTAAAACACTCTACTGGACCAATAAAAGTCAAGTTATTAGGACAACTTGCTGACAATAACTAAAATAGAAAAAATATATATACTCACAATTACTTCAAAGAAAACGTGCTGGAAAAACAAAATAGCCAATCGGCTTTTCTAAAATCTTATGATTTCAATAGTAAATAGTTTAGCAGAACTTATTTCTGCCTTTGATGCTATATCTATAATTACATCAAAATGAACAATTTTCTGAGAATGAATAAACGATGTGAATAATTGTTAACTGGTATAGATATTGTAGTTTTTACGGATTAATAACAAGGTATCAATATAATAAAGTGTAATTCCTGAACGATAATATTAATAGTCTTACCAAAAGTTTAATTCACGAAGAAATTCTTTAAAATAAATACTCCTGCACAAATATAGAAAAAGCGGCTTTTTTCTCTGTGAACAAATCACGCCATTTTGTCAAATATGTAAAAATGACAATTTCGCAGATAGAGGAGGGTAAGATCATAGAGAAATAATTATTTTGTCTATGGGTAACATAGAATACAAATACTGTTCGATGGTGCCATCGACTAGAAAGTTACCTGTCCAATAGGTATGCAACCAAACATGCATTTGTAAACCATAGAATACTAAAATAGGTAGAGGGATCAAACATATTTACATGTCAAATATTGGTCGATGCTGCCGTCAGTGCCGTCTATTAGGAACTAGAAAGTTACCTCTCTAATAGGTATGCAACTAAACATGCATCAATGTCTGTTTAGTTGTATACCCCTTTGTTAATAATAGTTGTGGTACTGAGTGCCCAAATATTTTACTAGGTTATACAATGATTGATTTTGTTTTTGAATTATGGAAAGATTCCAAGTAGTAAGTTAAAAATATTGCTATGTTTACATAATAGAAGTCACACAATGAGGAAGCAAATATCACGCTCGACTTTAGAAATCATTATCATATAACCAAAAGTAAAACACAAACGTTCCATTTTAGATTTAATAGGAACATATTTGGCAAAAATTCAAGTGACAAAGTTATATTCTAATATGAAATATATTTTGCAATAAACAACCTATATTTGCTCCTCAACTTAGGTTAGACTAATTATTAGAATTTACACAATAATTGCATATAGGTACTATTTTAAATGAAACTAACTGCTTCTGATTAATTCCACTTTAATAAAAATATCATCCTTAGAATGACAGAAGTCTAGCATTTTTTAACATGCAATAAACTTCAAAAATGTGCTTGATTTATTTTCTTGAAAACAAACAAATATTGAAATGATTTCAACTGGCAGTTTGGTATGTTATTATTTGGAAATACTTGAATTTACAAATAAGACACTTACCAATGACTACTAGAACTGAATCAGATAATAGTTAAGACTGGAGAAGCTCCTATTATTGCTTATTGTATATCTGTTGTTCTACAATACCCTACTGGTTCAATAAAAGTGGTACTCTTGTTATCGAAGAAGCACTGTATTTATATCGTTAACACATTGTAATATTTTATTAAAAATATACTACATTTAATAAAACATTGTTAAATTTATTTTATTTTGTTCCTTATTTATTCGGTCAATCTTGATAACGATTACATGGCATACATCACCCGACTTGTAAAAATATATAATTTATTATAGGTATCTTAACTTACTGTCAAATTATATCTATACGCTCAATTTAAATTTGTAAATACCGACCTGGCAACTCTATCGCAACTTAGTAAAATTAATTTTAATCCTGCCCTGAACTTTCACACCCAAACAGCGACTCAAGGTCACCAATTTTTATCGTGATGTGTCAATGATAAGTACGGAGAGTTTCTCTGCTGTCCGTTTATTATGCTGTGATTCTATATTCTATTACGTGGGTGGCATGGTGCGTGGCATTTTGTTACCTAGGAACAACGCTGAAAACCAGTATTTTTGTATATTCACATCACTAGACAAATATTAAGTGTTTATAATTTAGTATCTTCTGAGTTACCTTCATTTTTATAATTTAAAATGTTGTTTCTTATTTATACATACAACACAACAATTTTTATGGCCATATTTTAATTGAAAGGAACAAATTAACATTTTCAAACTTAATTTTAACGGAACTTTCAATAAATAAAATATTATTTAGTTGATCACTATGGAACATTCAAATAACGGTAGTAGTTTAATGAATCAATCTCTAATATGTTCAAACAAGGGAGAACTAATTGAAGCTATCAATGAATATATAAAAACGAAAACTACTAGTAGTGCTGTAATAATCAACAAGTTTCTTCAAGTAAGCACCATACTACAGCAAAGATATAAGTATTTACGAGTGTTTTTTAGGCTTATAGTGTTACTATAGATGTAACCACTTTTGATCCAGAAAATAGTCGTCAATTTTATGTTAGTTTATACAATTTATTGACGAATCTGGAACCACATTCGCAAATGGCATGGGACTGTATTGATGTTTTATCCAACGCATGTAGAAATAGTTCTGCAAGACAAGCCCTTATTGATACATACCAGTTTGTACCACCATTGTCTAGACTTTTAAGTAAACAATTAAGTACTTGTAAAATGAAAAAAGTGCTGATACTGCTACAGGTAATACTCAGTAATGGTATTGAAGTTTCTTTATAAATATATTTACAATAATATTTTCAGGATTTAACTTGTGGAATAAAATTACCATGGCAAGCGTCTTATTTACCACATCTTTTGAAAATTCTCACCAAATGGGTAGAACGCAAAGATCAAGATATTGTTTGTTTGTCTCTGAGTGTTTTAGTAAATCTTTGTTTTAAAAATATTTCTGTAGTAAACACTTTATCAAGAATAGTCAATATTAAAAAATTTTTAAGGTTTTGTCTACCACTACAGGTAAGATTGATCTAATTTTGTATTATTTAAACCATTAATTGAATTTTCGTTTATTAGGGCCCTTTGATAGAAATTCATGTTTGTAAATTGATGATTATTCTTAATCCTTTAAACGATGATATTCCCAAAAACACACTGTTACACTTAGTATCCCCAACATTTAACTCTATGCAGGAATCACTTGAGAAAAATGATGCTGTAATGCTAAGATCAGCAGTAGATTTTTTTGTAGATATGATTACCTCGGAAAATAAAGAAATATTTAAGGAATATGAATATTATACAGAACAAATTAATGATCTTATAAAGGTAAACCATGTTTTAATTGTTTATATTATTTGATAAATTAAAATTTTATTTAGTCACTTATGTCAAGAAAGTTACCTTCTGATCCAGAAGCAACTCCAGTTTTGCAACATGATCCGGAATGTGTGGTTTTGGTACTTAAATTTATTTACACTATAGAAGACAATAAAATAACAAACTTATCCAGTTTGTATGCTAATGTAATAAAATTAGCCTTAGAATGGGTGCAAAATGTAAAAGTATCATACCAAGCTAACGTTTTACTTACAATTATCACACAAAACTTGTCCGAAACTACTGATAACAAAAGTTTGTTAAATATGTTGAGTACAAAGCTGCCTACATTTTTGTCGTTACTTCAAAACGAATCTTCTCCAGGTTTGTACCATTACCATTACTTTAAGATTAAATTCACCAAACTTCAATATGTTTACAGCAAATATGGATGCTTGTAAACGACTTGGATCTTTGCTACAATTATTAAGGGTTATGCTAAAAGCTAATACGATATCAGAAGATGTGATGAAATCTTTAAATGAACCTATTTTAATGGGTATATTCTCGCCCATTCTATCAGAAGAGTTTAATTCGAAAAATTTACCCCTTCTAAAAGTTAACGAAGACTCCACTTCTTCAACTGAATATGTGGATGCTTATGTATCTGGTACTGGTTTAGTATATGAACTTGCTCAACATGATGCTGGTTGGCTGGAAACATTTAGTACATTGATGGAAAATAGGTGAGTAATTAATTTACTTTATGTTTACAGCATCTTCCTATACCTCAAATTCTATTCCCCTGTTTTTTTTTATTAAAACCTTTTCAGGAACATACAAACTGTTATTGCTGTAGCACTATATGGTAGCAAAAGTCATATAAGACAACTCGTTTTTGAATTATCCAGATATCCCAGATTTCCAATTTCTAAAGTAGTTGCAGCTATGGAAGCATCACAAAGCATGTTTTGTAACAGCAAAACATCAAATATTCATATGGATGTGTCAACATCGTACACTTCAGCGTATCCATTATTAGGATACGACCAATTAGAAATGGTGGATGATACACTGAACAGTTTAAAGGTACAAAGTTGATAATTTTGTTTGAATGTATGTAATACGTGGTTAGCCCTTGTCAGCTGTCACTTGTCTAGCCTCCAACTTGGTATTGAATGATTGTTTTCACTTATTCTTTTATTTATTTAACACTAACAACCCACCCCGGCTTCACACGGTACACATGGGGGGTACACAATTCCATCATACATTATTTTGTTGTCTCAAAGGGTTTAGGCAGCGTTTTCTTTGAGAGCTCCCAGACAGACGCGGCGGAGGACTTTGTTTTATAATATATAGTGAAGTCAAATATTAAACTGTTTTAGAAATTGATTAATGACCAAAATGTTTCCAACATATCCGTAACTCAAGTAATGAAAATGTACGAATACAAATTTGCGTCGCTGGCAAATTCGGAACTGACGGCTTCGAACAGTATGCTAGCTGCTTCCGAACGCTGTATGTATTATCAAAATCGATTAGACCAAGTGGCTTCAGAGCGCATCAAACTGAAGCAATTGATACATCATTACGAGAGTAAATTAGAAAAGAGTCAGAAAAGTATGAACGATTTGAAGACTTTTTGTTTGAACGAAAGAAAAAACGCAGACGGAGAAGTTGGTGAGTTTAAAAAATAACTTTCCTCCAAGTAAATACAATCTAAAAAAAACAGTCCAGAATAAGTTACAAAGTCCAAAATTAATAAGTAGTAAAATAAGCGTTGTAATATTCCCGTCTCACGACATTTTAGGTGTTTTGAAATGTCAAAAGTTAATAAGTAATGTATTATATTCGTACTTACCAATGTCAAATGGAATAAAAAGTCAAATTAGTTCTTACAAGAACTGATTTCAACAGTAAAGACACTTTCAATCCAAAAATTCGCTAAAAACAAGACAATAAACTAAACTCGCATAACCTCAAATGCGGTAGTGTCAAACTCAACTTTTAGTACGATCAGTTATACACGTTACGTCAATTATATCATTGTCTCTTTTTACGATTACTACGGCAGATCTAAAGAAACTATTACGTATGTCTTGTAGTTGGTCTTGTGAAGAAGACAATCGATCGTACGTTATTATGTTTGACTTACATTGATAGAAGAAGATAGTATATAGAAAATATGTGTTGCGTAAATCGTAGATTGGGTCACGTGATGGTAAAGCTCCACCGTTTCTACTGTACCTATCCAAGAGTCTAAAACGTATATGATACAGTCTGGGCGCTTTAACATGTCGCTAGAAGAAATTTTTTGTTTTATTCCAGAAAAATTGGAGAAAGCCGTAAAAGAACACGAGGAAAAGTTGAAAAACGTTAAATTGGAACTTTTAGAGATGAGCAATATTAAGGATGGCTTGGAAGAACAAATGAAAAAGGATCAGTCCCTTATACTGAAGCTGGAAGAAAATGGAAATCGGGTGGAAAAACAGTTACAGTCACGTGAACAGGAACTTAAAAATGCAAATTCTCACATAGATGACCTTAATGTGGTAAGTTACTTAAACTCACTGAAGCAACTCTTCCAGAAAAATAGTATACGGAACTCCTTCTGTCTTAAATGTACATAATTTTATGTATTGTCATATTTTAGCAAATTAACGACTTGAGAAAGATGTTGGACCAAAAAGAGACAAAACTAGCTGAAGTATAAGTCGACGTAAACGGTATAATGCCTTCTTAAAGTTGCCGGCTTTTTGTTTGATCCTAAGACTAAGAGTATACCGTCATAGCCCAGTCAATTTTATAATTATTTAAAATGCTTACTTAGTTGACGATAAGTTCATTTAATGTTATAATTTCAACTAATAATCGTTAATAGTTATTTAATAAACTAGTTTGTTAATGATGGCGATTAATAAACGAAACTGGTTAAAGCACGAACGAGCGATAGTTGAGTTTATTAATCGCCCATTAACAAATGAGCAGATTACAATATTTTTTCGTTGACCGTAAACTCTTTTTTTGTGTGACAAAAATCACTTTTCCACAAAGACTATTAGGAGACAATAATGTCAACTCCATACCAATGACTTAGAATGTCATTGACATACATTTTCAATTTCACGTAAAAATCACGTTTGCTAAAAATCTCAGTTATCATTGAAAAATAAAATGCGAATTGTCAAAAAAGTTGTCATTGTGAAAAAGTTATTGTGAATTTGTAATTGTGCAGTTATGGAGTTAGAAAACACTGCGCAATTACCTGCTGCAGTGTTGGCGAGTGCAAACTTAGGTATATTGTCTATATCAAAACGTCAAAATCACAAACAAAGTGCGTTAATGACGTCCATAAACACATCCTTTTTTAATTAAAATAATTCATTAATATCGATTTTAATAAATGGCCTTAGCGTTAATGTATAGAACAAAACACATTTTTTAATGAATCTTTACCTAATTGACGACTGGAGCTTTCTTTTGATGTATTTACGGTTTCTTTCAATCTAATATCTATTTGTTCTTTCCTCTGCTATTTATAACCCGAATACCCGAGGGGGAAATCACCCGACAAAAATACGTACACCACATCTCCTTTTCTTCAAAACCTCCCTTTTCCAAACCCTATACAGCTTTTTGTACAAATAATTTACAGAAAAATGCAAATCAACATCAGATGCTTCCAATTTCTAATAGTTGTAACTAATTATGTTATTTTCGATTTCTGTGTAATTTTGGAATGAAATGTAAAGAAGAAATTTGTGTGTGTAGATTTGAGAAAAATTCAACTGACAAAGGTCCATGGGTTTCATGATAATATTTAGAATATGCACAATAGTAAACTTTGAAAATTTTGTTGTTTTATTTTCCTGATTTAGGAACAAATATAAAAATCATTTCAACTAGCAGCAGTATGTTATTCTTATGAACTACTTGGATTTATAAATAAGACGTACTTACCAAGGACTATGACTGAATCAGATAATTCTGTCTGTAGGAACTTCCATTGCATATAAATAAACTCCATCTAATCTAAAACACTCTACTGGAACAATAAAAGTCTAGTTATTAGGACAACTTGCTGACAATAACTAAAAGAGAAAAAATATATATATTCACAATTACTTCAAAGAAAACGTGCTGGAAAAACAAAATAGCCAACAGGCTTTTCTAAAAGCTTATGGTTTCAATAGTAAATAGAATAGCAGATCTTATTTCTGCCTTTGATGCTACATCTATAATTACATCAAAATGAACAATTTTCTGAGGATGATTAAACGATGTGAATAATTATTGTTAACTGGTATAGGGATATTGTAGTTTTTATGGATTAATAACAAGGTATCAATATAATACAGTGTAATTCCTTAACGATAATATTAATAGTCTTACCAAAAGTTTAATTCACGAAGAAATTCTTTAATAAATACTCCTGCACAAATATAGAAAAAGCGGCTTTTTTCTCTGTGAACAAATCACGCCATTTTGTCAAATATTTAAAAATGACAATTCCGCAGATAGAGGAGGGGAAGATCATAGAGAAATAATTATTTTGTCTATGGGTAAAATAGAATACAAATACTGTTCGATGGTGCCATCGACTAGAAAGTTACCTCTCCAATAGGTATGCAATCAAACATGCATTTGTAAATCATAGAATACTAAGATAGGTAGAGAGATCAAACAATGCAAATATTGTTCGATGCTGCCATCTACTAGGAACTAGAAAATTACCACTCTAGTAGGTATGCAAGCAAACATGCATTTGTAAACCATAGAATACTAAAATAGGTAGAGAGATCAAACATATTTACATATCAAATATTGGTCGATGCTGCCGTCAGTGCCGTCTATTAGGAACTATACCTTGTTTTTAAACTAGGAGGAGCATTTTAGGAAACCTCAACCACACCACTAAAAGTTACTAGATTGGGAGTGTGTTCCGAAAGGGTCGTGTTCAGACTTTTTGAACTAAATGAAAGGTACGTGAAATATGTATTGTACTGCTCGATGTTGTCGTGGCCAATGAGGGATCAAGGCATGTCTAAATATCGAATGATGATTGGCCACAGGTCATTGCGAAAGTAGTAACCAAATGTCACATTATTGAGAAAAGATGTAAGGTTATAATAAGTAGTTTATGTATAATGTTTTAAGAATTTGAGGATTAATGAGAATATAGAAATGCAATTTGTATGATTAAATTTGAGGCTTTGGTGTAGCAAAACTAAAAGTGAACAGAAGTTTTGTTATCGAAAAATACCATAATATAGTACCTACTGCAATGTATGTAAAACTTGATGTGAAATTTATATTATTAACAAGAAAAAAGAAGCATGGATTTTTATCATGAAAGGGAATAAATAATAAAAATAGCAAATACCTTGGGTAAAATATAATACTTTGTTAAAAATAAACAATAAACAACAAACGTGGTGGTAATGATTGAACTAATGACTATTTTTATATAAATAAACATAAAACTGACAAATGTCAATGTCAGTGGTATCAAAAGAGCTGTGTGAAACTGGTGGCAATCTGACCAATCACTAGGCAGCAGAAATGCCAACTTAAATTCAAATCGCTCCTCTTAGTTTAAAAACAAGGTATAGAAAGTTACCTCTCTAATAGGTATGCAACTAAACATGCAACAATGTCTGTTTAGTTGTATACCCCTTTGTTAATAATAGTTGTAATACAGAGTGCCCAAATAATATTTTACTAGGTTATACAATGATCGATTTTATTTTTGAATTTGGGAAAGATTCCAAGTAGTAAGTTGAAAATATTGCTATGTTTACATAATAGAAGTCACACAATGAGGAAGCAAATATCACGCTCGACTTTAGAAATCATTATCATATAACCAAAAGTAAAACACAAACGTTCCATTTTAGATTCAATAGGAATATATTTGGTAAAAATTCAAGTGACAAAGTTATATTCTAGTATGAAATATATTTTGCAATAAACAACCTATATTTGCTCCTCAACTTAGGTTAGACTAATTATTAGAATGTACACAATAATTGCATATAGGTACTATTTTAAATGAAACTAACTGCCTCTGATTGAGTCCACTTTAATAAAAAGTGTATGAAATAGTTGATAATGATTTCGATATTTAAAATATCATCCTTAGAATGACAGAAGTCTAGCATTTTTGAACATGCATCAACTCCATTGATGTTTTATAATTTTCATATGACAATAATAAACTTAAAAAATGTGTTGTTGATTTATTTTTTTGAAAACAAACAAATATTGAAATGATTTCAACAGGCAGTGTGGTATGTTATTATTTGGAAATACTTGAATTTACAAATAAGACACTTACCAATGACTACTAGAACTGAATCAGATAATAGTTAAGACTGGAGAAGCTCCTATTGTTGCTTATTGTATATCTGTTGTTCTACAATACCCTACTGGTTCAATAATAGTGGTACTGACCTTGTTTATTCCTTCGCGATGATGTTTATAGTTTTTATAGATGAATATTTACCAAATTAATATAAAGATGTATGTACGAAAATAGTAAATGATACAAACGGCTTTTTCTAGAATACTTAATTTTACCACGCCATTTTTTTCAAAAAGTCATTCATATGCCACAACATAAATAAGATAGATGGGCAACTCAATGTTCAAATCCCAAACCATGTTTTTCAAGCCCTTTCTTGGTCTGGGACTCTGGTAGCCGAACTATATAGTAGTAGCTGTGAGCCAAGACCAGAAGATAGTAACTGTATAGCTTGCTATGAAAAGGGCCGAACATCAGTTCGCAGATGCGAATGTCAATAACAGGGAACATAGACAAAATAAAAGAGACGGATTGAAGTATAGGCGATATAAAGCATAGCGTTTCTGCTCAACTGACCCGCGCATCGAGTCGCTGCGGTCGCGCGAACTACAAGACATCTTACACAAGCAGAATAGAATAAAATCGTTTAAAATATCATAAATTACATTACACTCCAACATTTCGCCTTTAATGTTGATAAATATTATAAAATATCATTGTATATTAACTTCTAAGTCATTAAAAATGAAAATATACAAAATCAATCATATATTGGTTGGTGTGAATCTGACTTCTGTTTGTCAAAGTCAAAGTGAAAGTGTCAAAAATTAGTAATGGATGATGAGGTTAGAGGTTGTGTATATTATCTTTGTGATGAGGTGAGTTGGATTTAAGATTAGTTTAGTTTTAAATTCATTCAGGATTTTAGTTCTAATAAAGGAAATAAATGTAAGTGAACCTTTAAAATGTCATCACCAGGTATAATTCGTCATAGTTGTATTGCAAAAAATTGTAATAGCAAATATTGTTGGCCACTTCGCAATTTGGAGTTTAAGAATAAAATATTTTTCAAGTCTCCATCTGATATTAATCAACAGTAGTACAAAATTTTAGAACGTCCTTATACATCCAAAGATCAAAGGTTGTGTGAAGATCATTTCAATAATAATGCATTTACAAGTACCTAGTTGGACATAATAATAATACCCAAGCTTTTGAAAATACTGTATTGCCTGTAAAACGAAAGCGTATTTTATTCTGACAATAATGATGGTGAGAGGTGTAACAAACAAAAATAATTATTTTTTCTTTGTAACTTAATGTACTGCGTTTAATTTTTTTGGTTTCAGACTGTTCCTGTCTTCATAGAAATGGATAATTTACCTAGTTTTTAATTCCTTTTTATAAAAATATTTGTTTTTTTGTCAATTATTTTAAAATAATGTACAATTGGATATGATATTGGATTAACTTTCTTAAATATAATGTAATTTTAGTAGTGCAGTTTAATAAAAATTTTAAATGTGTCTTGATTTCTTATTTATCTAAATTGTGTCTTGAAATTGTTTAATTATAATCATTTCATTAGAAAAAATGGAATTTTATTTTATTTTTTCTAATGAAATAATTATATAATAAACAATTTTTAGACAAATTTCAAAATTCACCTACCCAAAATCCAAACTAACAAATTTAAATATCCCGCCTTTAAAAATTAGTTCCAACAGCCCTTCCTGGTGCGCTTCGATCAACGTGATGCCAACTGTTAATACAGGATCGACAACTCTCATTATATATTATTTCTCTATGACAGGGAATTTAATTCTGATATTATTCCTAATTTTAATTTAAATGAAACGAATTCTCGAAACAACCAACTGCTGCTATTTCTCTTACTGTAGCTTACTAAGGCGAGTTTCCGAAAAGGCTCTCCAAAGGTCCAAAGCATACTGATTAAAATCGAAAAGTGCAACACTTTTCGAGCAGTTTAAGCTTTGGGGTCTGTTGAAGCTCAAAATGTGAACTCGCTAGTGTTCTGAAACTAGTACATTAATCACAGTACTGGCAGCCTTCTTTATCTCTGGTACTGACTGACTTTGTACAAAGCTAAGATACCTATATTTTTGTGCTGTACAGTGAAAGAAATGCATTGTTATTTGGTTGTAGCAGAGACAACCTGGTTGTAGTGTAAAATCGGAATATTGAATTAAGTTGACTACAAATAATTATCACATACCTGAACTATGAAACGATGACATCGTGATGTCTTCAGAAATACTAATCAATCTTGCATAATATCAATTGAAGTCTGTTGAGGTTTTTAAATAATCTACCAGCTGCTGCACTAGTTTGTCCAAGCTACACCGAGTGCACACGAATTGAATTTTCAGTGTTGCAGTTCTATGTATAAACAAATGTTATTTTTTGCTTGTCATTATTAGTGACATTTTTGTCATTTGTTGTGGTAGTTGTCTCTGGTAGTAGTCGAATTAAACTTATACGCATGCTCAAAAAAATCCATCTTTTAATCCTTGTTTAGAAAGATGGCAGACAACAAACTTTATGAAATATTAGGTGTAAGCAGGAATGCTTCAGATAACGAAATAAAAAAGGTAAATATATAGTTTAAACTTCTACTTTTTATAATATTGAATTAAATATTAAATAAAGTCTTCAGTTGACCGTATTCAAGGCCATGGCGAATATTGCACGCCAAGGACAGAAGTAGTACTGTTCCTGTTAACATTTTTACATCGTGATTTTTTTTTCACAGCAATACAGAAAATTAGCAAAAGAATTTCACCCTGACAAAAACCCAGCTGCAGGCGACAAGTTTAAAGAAATAAGTTATGCATACGAAATTCTTTCAGACTCGAAAAAACGGTCATTATACGATCAAGTCGGCCTTAAAGGAATGCAAGAAGGTGGTACGGATGGATTTGGGGGAGATAATTTATTTTCGCATCTCTTTGGAGGTGGTTTATTTGGTGGATTTGGGGGAATGGGAGGTGGAGGATCACGGAGAAGACAAAGAGGTGAGGACACTATACATCCATTAAAAGTGACTTTAGAAGATATGTATAATGGAAAAACATCTAAGCTGCAACTTAGTAAAAATGTTATATGTGTTGTCTGTGCTGGAAAGGGATCCAAAAGTGGTCTTACCGAAAGATGTCACACTTGTAATGGTTGTGGCTTAAAGGTGACATATCGACAAATTGCTCCAGGCATGGCTCAACAAACTCAAACACGCTGCCCTGACTGTCTAGGAGAGGGTGAGAAAATTAATGAAAAAGATAGATGCACCACATGCAAAGGAAAGAAAGTATGCAATGAAACTAAAATATTAGAAGTCCATATTGATAAAGGTATGAAAGAAAATCAAAAAATTTTCTTCAGAGGTGAAGGCGATCAACAACCTGATATGGAACCAGGTGATGTGGTTATTATTTTACAACTGAAAGCACATGATAAATTTCAGAGAGTTGGTGATGACTTGCACTTTAAACATACAATTTCCTTAACTGAAGCATTATGTGGATTTTCGTTTGTTGTTCATCATTTAGATGGTAGAGACATTCTTGTAAAACAACCTCCAGGAGATGTGATTAAGCCAGGTGGTATAAAATGTGTGATGAATGAAGGTATGCCTCACTATAAAAATCCATTTGAAAAAGGCAATTTGTATATACCCTTCGATATTAAATTTCCTGATAATCATTTTACTAATGAAATTAATTTAAAAGCTCTTGAAACTTTATTACCTCCTAGACCTGAATTTATAATGCCTTCTGGTGATCATGTAGAAGAGGTTGATTTACACGATTTCGATCCATCAGATAAAGGTCATTTCTCTCGAAATGAAGCATACGCTAGTGATGATGAAGAACAAATGCATGGGCCAGGTTTACAATGTGCACATCAATAGAATAATTTTTTTTTAGTTCATTGCAAATCTGTATGTTGTTCTGTGCTTCTTTCTGAATAAGGATATTGTAACTTGAAATTTAATCTGTAGAAAGATGAATTTGGGTTTAGGAAACGACTACTTTTTATTTAATTTAAATTATGGCAACTTCAGATTGCAGTATAGATCTTTTTTTTTTGTCATGCTCATATTTATTGCATTGTACACTTCTGTTAATCATATTTCTACATAGACCAAAATATAAATTATTTTAACAGTTGGTTGTTTATTTTTAACGTAAAAAATTATTAGAAACTGGAGAATTTTGATTTCATTTAATAAAAATGTATTCATATGCAACTAAAACCTACTGCTGTATCATTCATTCCGAACAAACCCCTAGTTAAATCAATATTTAACCAACCTTTACTAACAATGAGGTTTTTAATTCAAAGTGTAAATATTTTTTATACTTGTTCAAACAGATTTTAGTTATCGTTTTTGTATCAGATTCAGTATAAGCATCATGGTAGTACCATTTTAACTTCATTGGTGTTGAACTTTGTTGATACATTGAGAAAACAATAAAATAGAAAAGGTATAGTGATTCAACTATTGTTAAGTATTCTAAAAAGATAGGTACCTTACGTTCAGGGACATATTAGCAAAGATGTCCCCAAAAAATATTCTGCAAATGTCCCCAAATCCACTACAGAACATCCAGTGGATGTGAAGCTTGAGTAATATGGACTTTTGGCAGTGGATATGGACAGCTTCCCAAACTAATATTAGTTAAACCATCGAGACTACACTAAGAAAACAATCAAAATCAGATATGAAATGTAGTGATTGAGGTGTTGTTGGGTTTGTGGCAATTTCAAAACAAGGTAGGTACCTATTTTAAATGAATTTTTTCAAAATTAGACAATAATCTTAACGAAAAAACTTCAATCTCCTCATCAGTTTGTAACCAGTATTAGTGTTTTAGCGTGAAACTTGTGGACAATTCATATTTGAAAATATGATAAAATAATTCCGAGTGATTAGGTACAAATACGAATATATTTTAAATGGTAGGTACATACCCAGCAGGAACATCAACAAATTTATTTTTACATAAATCTACACAACTAACGTTAGCTTCTTTTGCTTCAATGAAACATTCTTCAGGTACATCAGATATATTTTTCAATGCCAAATTAAGAAAATTACCATTTCTCATAGTGTATCTGCAAACGAAACGAAAAACATACCAAACATAGCAAATTAAGAGTGGTAGATAATTTTACATTACAAAAAATGAAATCAAATTTCATTTTTGGAATGAAATAATTATATATTTATAAATAATTTTGAGACATATAAATAAGAAAACAACACACATTTAAAATTTTTAATAACCTGCATATAATAACATAAGAAAATATACTAAAATATTTGTTTATTAAACATAGTACTAAAATCCTAAATAAACTGAAAACTGAACTAATCCCCCAAATCCCACTCACCCTTGCCACACCATTAGCCATAAGCAATTCTTATTTTTGACACTTTCACTTTGACAAACACGCAGGGTAGATTCACACCAACCAATGTATAATTGATTTAGATGATGGAGTTATTTACCAAACAGGCGTTTAGTAGCTTAAGAACTTTTCTCCAAGACCTGATCCATCAGAAAAGGCAAATATAGACCAATGGTAGAACTGAAGACAAAATAAATCGAGTACACAAAGCATTATATAAACAAATTGTGGCTGGAAGTTGCTCCTCGTAGATGGATGCTTGTCCTCCATGGCTGGAAGATGACCCCAACCAGTAGAAAATATAATCAATCGGTCAAAAAATCTACAACCGACAGAAAATATTCCCCACCGGTTTACAGGATGTTTTCTACCGGCTGCACCCTGCTAGAAGTTTGTCTTTACTAGCAAAGTGCAGAAATAAAAATATACAATCAGGAACAAATAAATTCAAAATCAACAATTATAAAACATTATATGTCAAATATCAACAAAATATTAACAATGTACATTTATTACAATATTTTAACCAAAAATATCAAAACATATTAACACCCCAATATCACCACTACTTCACCAACCCCTACCACACTCAAGCTTGAGCATGCAAATATTAAACCCATGCAGATAAGAAAATAAACATGCAAATAATATGTACTTTACCAAATAATATAAGCCTTATAATTAATCAGAATGGAAATTTTGATTTATTGATAGTACTGGAAAAAAATCTGGAGCTCCAAATTGAAAAAGTCAAAGATATCTTTTGTAACCTGAAAAATCCTTCTGAAGAGTATATCCATCGCTGGTAAAATTTCTAGAACAGAAAATCAAACAAAATTAAAAAACTCAACAAAAATTCGATGGAATCTATGAAGCCTGTAAGAGAGTGTTAGTGTGCTGAAAAGGAAGCGCTGAAAAAAAAGTAAATTAAATTATATTGATGAAAAAAAAAGTATCTAAAATTTTTATTATTTTTGAGATAGGCCTATCAGCAAGTCTGAATATATCGATATATTCCAAATAAATTCTAAAGAGCATATCCATCGCTGGTAAAATTTCTAGAACAGAAAATCAAACAAAATTAAAAAATTCAACAAAAATCCGTTGGAATCTTGAAGCCTGTAAGAGAGTGTTAGTGTGCTGAAAAGGAAGCGCTGAAAAAAATTGTTAGTAGTTAGTCGGAACCTGCCAAGTAGCCATTTTACATGTAACATCTTTGGCTTCTACGATATTTTGATAGCCCATACTGGGCAACAATTTCCCCAACTTGTTCATCCATACCCATTCAACAAACGGAAAACACTTAAGCGCACTCGCCCCATCTGGATGACCGCCCGCTTTGCAAACGAGACTGACCGACAACCTAGTGAACGAGCACTTTCCCACAGTGTGGTACTGCGTGCATCCGTGAAGGAAAAAGTCAATCGTAAGCAACCAAGTGGTTACATGTGGTGTTCTTGACAAGTAAAATAAAAAGCTTACCAATGTCTGTTTGAAAAAAGAACCAACTTGTGAAAGAAAGGCAGGACAATATTTAGAAAAATAAGGAACGACACAGCTTACCTATGTCTTTTCAGAAAATAATTCCTAAGAGAATGGGAAGACAATATTTAGAATAATGTGGAACGACATAGCTTACCTATGTCTTTTGTGAAAATAAACACCTTGTTAAACAAAGGCAGGACAATATTTAGAAAAATTAGGAACGACATAGCTTACCTATGTGTTTTGAAAAAAAAACCAGCTTGAAAGAAAGAAAGGGAGAACAATTGAAAAACTAACCAACCTGTAGAAGAAATGGGGGACAATTGAAAAACTAATCAGGTTGTAGAAGAAAGGGAGGACAATGTTTAGAAACATGAGGAACGCCACAGCTTACCTATTGTTAGTTGCTAGTCAGAACCTGTCAAGTAGTCACTTTGCATGTATCAGCTTTGGCTTCTACGATATTTTGATAGCCCATACTGGGCAACAATTTCCCCAACTTGTTCATCCATACCCATTCAACAAACGGAAAACACTTAAGCGCACTCGCCCCATCTGGCTGACTGCCCGCTTTGCAAACGAGACTGACGGACAACCTAGGGAACGAGCACTTTCCCACAGTGTGGTACTACGTGCATCCGTGAAGGAAAAAGTCAATCGGAAGCAACCTAGTGATTACATGTAGTGTCCTTGACTGGTAATAAAATAAAAAGCTTGCCAATGTCTTTTGAAAAAAGAACCAATTTGTGAAAGAAAGGTAGGACAATATTTAGAAAAATGAGGAACGACATAGCTTACCTATGTCTTTTGAAAAATAACCACCTCGTAAAAGAAATGGAGGACAATACTTGGGAAAATGAGGAACGACATAGCTTACCTATGTCTTTTGAAAAATAACCACCTCGTAAAAGAAATGGAGGACAATATCTAGAAAAATGAGGAGCGACATAGCTTAAATAGGTATGTCTTTTGAAAAGGTAAGCAATTAAGGCTGAAAGTTACCTTGCGTAGATGGAAGATTGTCCCCCATGGCTGGAAGATGACCCCAGCCAGTAGAAAATATAATCAATCGGTCAAAAAGTATAAAACCGATGGAAAATATTCCCCACCGGCTCATAGGATGTTTTCTATTGGCTGAACCCTACCAGTAGTTTGTCTTTACCTGCTAAGTGTGGGAATGAAAATGTACAAACATGAACACATGAATTCAGAAATTATAAAAACGGTATGTCAAATATTAACAAAATATTTACATTTTCAATAATGCTTTCACCAAAAGGTATACTAACCTATGTCTTTTGGAAAAAGGCATAAGAAGTGATAATAATTGGGAAAATATTGAAAACAATATAGCTTACTCGTGTCTTTTGAAAATTAAGTGCATAAACAGTTATACATTCTAATAAATAATTTGTAACAATATTCCAAGTTCATATATGTTAATGAGTATTCTAAACTATTTCAAAATCAAATAAGTACTTTTATCAGTTTGTTAATAAATTATAAATCGGTTAATCTTATTGTATAAAAATTATTTGTAAAAGATCCATAACATTTTAAATACAGTGTATTTATTTATTGCTAGTAGTAGTGAGAAATAAAGAAAGGATAATATTTTGGGAAACATAGGAAACATAACATAGATCTTCTATGTCTTTGGAAAAAAATATTTTGGAAATAAATCAATACAGAATGGATTTTATAAATTAAGTAACCAACTGTACAATATAACTAAAAAGTATATAACTTACTGTATCAAAGATTATTCTAAACTATTTCAAAATCTAATAAGAGATTCCTCAGATTATTGATGAATTTTATATCTGTTAAACTTTTTGTATAAAAATTATTTGTATATAAAAGATCCAAAATATTTTAAATACAGTGTGTATATTTATTTGTTGCTAGTACTTATAGTGGTAGTGAGAAATAAAGAGAGGATAATATTTTGGGAAAATAACCGATTATACAATAACTAAAAATATTTGAAAAGTATATATAACTTACTCTATTGATGAATGTTTTAAACTATTTCAACTCAATTTGTTGCTAAATAATGAATCGGTTAAAATTTTTGTATGAAAATTATTTGTAAAAGTTCCATGATATTATAAAAACCTTTAAATACACTCTATTCATATATTGCTAGTAGATCTAGTAAAGAAAGGGTAATATATAGGGGTAAAATATACAAAGCAACATAGTTACTTTATGTCTTTTGAAAAAAAAATGGAAAATGAATAAATAGAGTATATATGTAGTGCTAGTAACTACCAAATAATAAAATACAGACTTACCTTATGTAAAAAATTATAATCCTTGGAAATTGTGACCAAAAATTCGAACTACACTTAGGTACACTATCGGAAAGTTCGAAGACACACACAGTTTCACTACCGAAAATAATTTCGAACAAAGGTACACTACCGAAAATTCGAAAACACACTTATATTCCCGTAAATTAATAAAATACACTCCCGACACGACCGTCCGATTTTAAAATTCATTCGTTACTGAAAGCAATAAGATATTCATTAGTCACTCTATTACACATAAACAAGTATTTGTCATCGATGTGAATTCAATATACACTGGCCGTCCTATTTAACAATATAAATATAGATTATTTAAAAAAACGTTTTTCTATGCTTTTTGATATTTTCAGTATACAAGGAAAGTAGAAAAGTTCTAAAAAAAATTAAAAAACAAAATTTTTTAGGTTATTCTAAGAATTTACAAGAAAATAGTTATTGTTAATTCTATTTTCAGTATCATTTTGGCGAGCAGTGTATGTATCGACACAATTAACATGTATTAGAAGGGATATTTTACCTTAATTTGTTTCTGTGATTCACGGAAAGAAGAAGAGACTAAGGAATATCTGTTAACTTCTTCTTTTTCTTTACCAGGGGATAATTTACCAGGTTTATACAGGGGAAATATTTTAGTGTAGGTGATATTTTACATTCATTTGTTCTTCTGATTAATTTATTTTCTCGTTTACAGGGGATAATTTACCTAGTTTATACAGGGCCTTTACTTAAATCCCTTTTCTTTTGTCTATGGTAATTCTGCTCATGAAATGAGATCCCCCTCTCATAAACAAAATTTTCCGTCAACTGTACGGAGTATTTGGTCTGTGGTTGCACATTTTCTTGGTATATGTTTGGTTGCCTATGTCAAAATCGTTGAAGCTTCCCCTTTAGGTAACATAACTCTATTAAAACTAAAGTACACATTTTATTTAACTTCTTTAATAACCTGTTTCGAATATTTGTTAAAATGTGGACTTTTAGTAACCATAAAGTATAAATACAAATTTTCTGCTATCAATGCTATTAAACCAATGAAATAACCGAAAATTAATGCTAGTAGTCCTCCTGAAAATTTCCGTAAGTTCATTATGGCTTTGGTAGTACCCGAGTCTTCTATTTGTATTTCACTAATGAGAATTTTCTGCATCACATCGTCTAGCCATTTTTTGATAAATCCTGCTTATAAAACTCGTCTGATATTTGTCAATGCGTGGTTTTAAAGGAGAATTCTTTTGAAGACCTTAAACAAACGAATTTTTGAAAATTAATTATTATTTCTCTAAATGAATTTTTCTTATGCCTACCTAGGGAAACGGGCATGTTAATTATACAATCTTCCATAATATGAAGGGTTCTGTCGTCTTGAACATTCGCTATATTTTTGGATGGATTTGTTAAGTTTTCGTTAGAAGTAAACTGATTTTGGAAACGTTGTTGTCTTTTAACCAAAGCTTCTTTTAAAAAATAAGTGTTTTCATAAAATGCGAAAGATGCTTTAGCCACTCTATCTACCGCCTCTTCTGAATCATTTACACTAACGAAGTCTCGAGCAATGATTTCCAATGAAGGATCTGTAGATGTTTTGAAAAAATTCTCATTTATTTCACCCCAACCACCGTATATCAGTCGGCTTTCGATTAGTTGTTCAACGGTATCGATTTTTACTCTAAAATTAAAAAAAAAATTCTCGACTTACAAATCAGTGCGATCTTTATTGTAACAGAGATACGCAAATGTAGAGCAACTTCGTATATATATATATACATGCGCACATACTTACTTAATCGGTGGTCTAGCTAAAATAGCTGTCATACTAGCGCGATAAGCTGTCACTACAAGTAAACAGTACAACCAGTACCATCCAGTTAACATAAAGACAACAAAGGATCTGGAGAAGTCAGGACAGCAACTAAAACTTAAGAAGCGGGCTAATGACAAGCCGGGAAAAAAGTCGGTTCCGGAAAACTACAGAAGTTCATTCCCACAGAAACTAGCAGGAGCCAGGAGGAATGGACTTCAGAACTTGGCTCCGATCAGGAAGGCTTACTATCCCTCCAGTCACCGGAGCACTACTTACAAGAAAGGACAGAACCTTCGGCAGAGATATTAAGGAGCGTCTAAATGTAGTACTCTTTACCAACGTTGCCAAGTGTAGTCCTAAACTAAAACGTTTGTGTTTTGGAAAGTAAAAATATTTTAATAATGATATTTATCACAGTTGATTAAAAAGCAATGTGTTAAGAAATGAATATTTGTCATTTTTAAAATTATGTTTAGCAAAACGTACTGAAAATTGTTCGAGTTTACAATACAGAATTATCATACAAAAAGGAAAACTCACGAATGCATAGATACATTTTCCCTAATCGAAAAATTGAATTGTGTAATTGACAGATTATTATAATAATTTTCAATAATAACCTAACCAAAACCACCCTACCTTACCCCCTACCCTAATCCGAATCGAAAAATTGAATTGTGTAATTGACAGATTATTATACTAATTTTCAATAATAACCTAACCAAAACCACCCTACCTTACCCCCTACCCTAATCCGAATCGAAAAATTCTTCGTATTTTTAGTCAATTTTTGA
The DNA here is from genome assembly GCA_949126875.1 of Lochmaea capreae. Classification (NCBI taxonomy): domain Eukaryota; kingdom Metazoa; phylum Arthropoda; class Insecta; order Coleoptera; family Chrysomelidae; genus Lochmaea; species Lochmaea capreae. The sequence goes on from OX421400.1 coordinate 5,497,241, forward strand.
AAAAAACAATAAGAAAATAAAAATAAAAATATCTTGACTCGGACACGCATCGAACCTGGTACCTCTGTGTTAGGAGCCCAGCACACTTACGCTGGGCTAATCTCTGCACACATTAATGATATCGTATAGAAGGTTAAAAGCTTTAGAACCGTGCGCGCTTCGCATGAAAGCCGAGCGCCACCGGAGATACTCGATGGCGCCCTTTCAGTTTAGGACTACACTTGGCAACGTTGGTAAAGAGTACTACATTTAGACGCTCCTGAGATATTACCCTCAGAGCAGCCAGAAGGACAGGGGGCGCAATCATCAGTTGTAGAACTACAGGTTAGTAAACCATGTGGACGATTAAAATTTTGTTCTCAAAGATGGCAGGAGTTGTCAATACATAAGACAGTGATGTCTCCAACGTGAATCTGACGTTTATTAAATAAGTGCCCCCACTCAAACTGAACGTTGACTGGTTTCAGAATTTCTGAAATATGAGTAGGTTGTTTTTAAAATCTACTCAGTCATCCTATACAAATTACTACGTTAAAAGTTTACAGGCAGATAAAATTTTTAATTGTCATTTAATTGATTTATCGATAAAAATTTCAATTCATAGATAAGAAAAACATCTGTTTGTAATGGAAAATGAGTTGTAGATAATTATGTGCTCGATTACGCAAGCGCGAAACTTCTCCATTGTGCAATGTTTATGGACTTTATGGAACCACCGAGTTTCGAATAGAACCAAAGATATGTCTTTATCACAGAAATAAACTTATTTATTTCTATAGACTGGAATACGCCTACTTACTGTCATATGTCAGTTGTCTCTGAAGTAAACCAAAACCAGTATTTTTTTATATTCACTAGACCAATATTATGTGTTTATAATTTAGTATCTTCTGAGCTACCTTCATTTTTATAATTTAAAATTTTGTTTCTTATTTATACATACAACAAAACAATTTTTATGGCCATATTTTAATTGAAAGGAACAAATTAACATTTTCAAACTTAATTTTAACGGAACTTTCAATACATAAAATATTCTTTAGTTGATCACTATGGAACATTCAGATAACGGTAGTAGTTTAATGAATCAATCACTAATATGTTCAAAAATGAGAGAACTAATTGAAGCTATCAATGAATATATAAAAACGAAAACTACTAGTAGTGCTGTAATAATCAACAAGTTTCTTCAAGTAAGCACCATACTACAGCAAATATATCAAGTATTTACGAGTGTTTTTTAGGCTTATAGTGTTACTATAGATGTAACCACTTTTGATCCAGAAAATGGTCTAGGAGCTCAATTTTATGTTAGTTTATACAATTTATTGACGAATTTGGAACCACATTCGCAAATGGCATGGGACTGTATTGATGTTCTATCCAATGCATGTAGAAATAGTTCTGCAAGACAAGCCCTTATTGATACATACCAGTTTGTACCACCATTGTCTAGACTTTTAAGTGATCAATTAAGTACTTGTAAAATGAAAAAAGTGCTTATACTGCTACAGGTAATATTCAATAATGGTATTCAGGTTTCTTTATAAATATATTCACAATAATATTTTTAGGATTTAACTTGTGGAATAAAATTATCATGGCAAGTGTCTCATTTACCACATCTTTTGAAAATTCTCACCAAATGGGTAGAACACAAAGATCAAGATATTATTTGTTTGTCTCTGAGTGTTTTAGTAAATCTTTGTTTTAAAAATATTTCTGTAGTATACACTTTATCAAGAATAGTCGATATAAAAAAATTTTTAAGGTTTTGTCTACCACTACAGGTAAGATTGATCTAATTTTGTATTATTTAAACCATTAATTGAATTTTCGTTTATTAGGGCCCTTTGATAGAAATTCATGTTTGTAAATTGATGATTATTCTTAATCATTTAAACGATGATATTCCCAAAAACACACTGTTACACTTAGTATCCCCAACATTTAACTCTATGCAGGAATCACTTGAGAAAAATGATGCTGTAATGCTAAGATCAGTAGTAGATTTTTTTGTAGATATGATTACCTCGGAAAATAAAGAAATATTTAAGGAATATGAATATTATACAGAACAAATTAATGATCTTATAAAGGTAAACCATGTTTTAATTGTATATATTATTTGATAAATTAAAATTTTATTTAGTCACTTATGTCAAGAAAGTTACCTTCTGATCCAGAAGCAACTCCAGTTTTGCAACATGATCCGGAATGTGTGGTTTTGGTACTTAAATTTATTTACACTATAGAAGACAATAAAATAACAAACTTATCCAGTTTGTATGCTAATGTAATAAAATTAGCCTTAGAATGGGTGCAAAATGTAAAAGTATCATATCAAGCTAATGTTTTACTTACAATTATCACACAAAACTTGTCCGAAACTACCGATGACAAAAGTTTGTTAAATATGTTGAGTACAAAGCTACCTACATTTTTGTCGTTACTTCAAAACGAATCTACTCCAGGTTTGTACCATTACCATTACTTTAAGATTAAATTCACCAAACTTCAATATGTTTGCAGCAAATATGGATGCTTGTAAACGACTTGGATCTTTGCTACAATTGTTAAGAGTTATGCTAAAAGCTAATACGATATCAGAAGATGTGATGAAATCTTTAAATGAACCTATTTTAATGGGTATATTCTCGCCTATTCTATCAGAAGAGTTTAATTCGAAAAATTTACCTCTTCTAAAAGTTAATGAAGACTCCACTTCTTCAACTGAATATGTGGATGTGTATGTATCTGGAATTGGTTTAGTATATGAACTTGCTCAACATAATGCTGGTTGGCTGGAAACATTTAGTATGTTGATGGAAAATAGGTGAGTAATTAATTTACTTTACGTTTACAGCATCTTCCTATTTTATTAAAACCTTTTCAGGAATGTACAAACTGTTATTGCTGTAGCACTATATGGTAGCAAAAGTCATATAAGACAACTCGTTTTTGAATTATCCAGATATTCCAGATTTCCAATTTCTAAAGTAGTTGCAGCTATGGAAGCATCACAAAGCATGTTTTGTAACAGCAAAACATCAAATATTCATATGGATGTGTCAACATCGTACACTTCAGCGTATCCAGTATTAGGATACGGCCAATTAGAAATGGTGGATGATACACTGAACAGTTTAAAGGTACAAAGTGAATATTTTTATATGAATGTATGTAATATCCAGATGTCACCTAGTATTGAATGATTGTTTTCACTTATTCTTTTATTTATTTATTATTAAAATGGATATAGTATGTTATCCTTAAGAGTTAGACTTATGCCATCGCAGACTTTTCTGTAGACTTATATAAGATACACAATTCCATCATAGGTTATTTTGTTTAGGCAGCGTTCTCGTTGAAAGCTCCCAGAGACAGACGCTGCGGAGGACTTTGTTTTATAATATATAGTGAAGTCAAATATTAAACTGTTTTAGAAATTGATTAATGACCAAAATGTTTCCAACATATCCGTATGTCAAGTAATGGAATTGTACGAATACAAATTAGCATCGCTGGCAAATTCGGAACTGTCTGCTTCGAACAGTTTGCAAGCTGCTTCCGAACGCTGTATAAATTTACAACATCGATTAGCCCAACTGTCTTCAGAGCACAACAAACTGGGACAATTGATACATCATTACGAGAGTAAATTAGAAAAGAGTCAGAAAAGTATGAACGATTTGAAGACTTTTTGTTTGAACGAAAGAAAAAACGCAGACGGAGAAGTTGGTGAGTTTAAAAAATAACTTTACCCCAAGTAAATACAATCTAAAAAAACAGTCCCCTTTAAAAAATTTTATCGCAAGTCCATGGCTTATAGAAATTGTTCCAAATAAATGTTATATGGTTTATTTACGATAAAAAGACGATGACGTTGCAAAACAAAATTTTCTGATGTTGCCAGCATGTAGATTTTTTCTTTATTCAAAGGAAGCTGGAACAGTCAATGTGACAGTTCTTTTTTATTCGTCTGTACCTCGTAAGGCATCAACTGAAGGTGTTTATTTATAAATAAAAGGCTTGTATAATATTCTCAAATTTATTTAATATGAGTATATATTTTTTTGAAAAGTGTTGATAAAATATAAAAAGTAGTAACCAATCATTCTATATCAAAATTAACATTTGATTATTTATAATGAACGACAAATTCTAGAACCATCTTCAAGAACAATGGAAGAAATAAATCATCTTTAAATATAATCTATAATATGTATTGATAATAATTAAAGTAAATGGTATTACTCACGTCTCTTACAGCAATAAGCAAGCCCCATTGTGGCATTCTCCTCAAAAATAAGGATATAACCATGTCTCGGAATTTACTGCTCTATTTCTTGGGCATTTTAATGCGTTTAAACACACACTGCAGATTTGATTAATTAATTAGTAACGAAAATAACCATTTTCCCAACATTGAAGAAATAATTAATTCAGGAGCACCAGAAAAACTTGTAAATACGATGATCGATGTCAATTAACAAGGAATGACATACTGAACCTAACCTCAATTGTGTCAAAACTACTGAAATTTTCCAATTGATTTGACGTCTTGAAGTTTTGCCAACCCGTAAGCTGAAAATTGCCCTGGCCATTAAGTATAAATTGTATTTACTGCTGGTAAATTTATATTTACTCTGATATGCAGGAAAGTAACTACAAATGACATCATCGTCTTTTTATCGTAAATAAACCATAGTTAGAGTAGAAACGGTGAAACGTGACTGTTGCATCAGCAACAATATTCATTTGAATGGAATCAAAACTTCTGTTAACTCATTAGAAATAATCGGTATGACTAATATTCCAAAGGTCGGTCTTTTACGAATTGGTAATTAAACAAGAAATTTAACTTTTTTAATTGTATTCATTTTATTTATATGGTTAACATCGACATATTTATTAGTACTCGATATACTGGGTGAATTAGTTACAAAGTCCAAAATTAATAAGTAGTAAAATAAGCATTGTAATTTTCCCGTCTCACGACATTTTAGGTGTTTTGAAATGTCAAAAGTTAATAAGTAATGTATTATATTCGTAATTACCAATGTCAAATGTAATAAAAAGTCAAATTAGTTCTTACAAGAACTTATTTTAACAATAAATACACTTTTAATCCAAAAATTCGCTAAATAATAATAACCTCAAATGCGGTAGTGTCAAACTCAACTTTTAGTACGATCAGTTATACACGTTACGTCAATTATATCATTGTCTCTTCTTACGATTACTACGGCAGATCTAAAGAAACTATTACGTATGTCTTGTAGTTGGTCTTGTGAAGAAGACAATCGATCGTACGTTATTATGTTTGATTTACATTGATAGAAGAAGATAGTATGTAGAAAATATGTGTTGCGTAAATCGTAGATTGGGTCACGTGATGGTAAAGCTCCACCGTTTCTACTGTACCTATCCAAGAGTCTGAAACGCACATGATACAATCTGGGCGCTTTAACATGTCGCTAGAAGAATTTTTTTGTTTTATTCCAGAAAAATGGGAGAAAGCCGTAAAAGAACACGAGGAAAAGTTGAAAAACGTTAAATTGGAACTTTTAGAGATGACCAAGATTAAGGATGGCTTGGAAGAACAAATGAAAAAGGATCAGTCCCTTATACAGAAGCTGGAAGAAAATGGAAATCGGGTGGAAAAACAGTTACAGTCACGTGAACAGCAACTTAAAAATGCAAATTCTCACATAGATGACCTTAATGTGGTAAGTTACTTGAACTCACTGAAGCAACTCTTCCAGAAAAATAGTATACGGAACTCCTTCAGTCTTAAATCTACATAATTTTATGTGTTGTCATATTTTAGCAAATTAAAGACTTGAGAAAGATGTTGGACCAAAAAGAGACAAAACTAGCTGAAGTAACGAAGCATTACTTGGCAACCAAGGAGGTTCTCAATACAATTACGAAGGTAGCAACATCCCAGATGAATTCCGAACGACAACTATTATAAGGATGCATTCGTAAACTTATCAAAAATTATAATGATAAGTTAGATACGATTTCACATGGAGTTGGAGCTGTAAATACAAGATTTTGATTTTATGAAAACTGTATGTAGAGGGTGTTTTTCGAATAATCGAAAAAGACCTTTGAACTGATTTTTATTTGTTAATGACGTTTATTCATATTACAAGCAATGTTTTAAAGCGTTTTCAATGGTTTTTCATATTATTTTGTATATATATATTTTAAGAAACTTTTTTACTATATATGCTTAATTTGTAAATAAGGACTGTGATGTATATTTTAATAAATAGACCCTATTTTTTTACAACTGCGAATATTTGCATTTTATCTAAATAATATCCAAATACTATTGAAGGTGGGTTCGATTTGCACACTTTTCACTCCCTAAGCTCTTTTCGTTCCAAAACCGTTCGAGATGCCCCTTTGGAGCGAAAAGTGCGGCGCACCCCGCGCTCGTTTTTGTGATTTCAGAGTGAACGTATCGAACCCACCTTAAGTTGGAAAACACGTGCAAAAAAAGACTACAAGTGTAGAGAACAATCAAATAAGACTTCTCAGAGTTTGTATTGGTACAACTGAACTTCGCTTTTTTTGACACACGAAGTAAGAATAGTGACTAACTTCAGGCTAGACCTGGGACGTTCGATTATGAATTAACATAGAGTAGGCCAAGGATGTTAGATGAGAATAGGATGGATTAATCCCATAAGAGCAACGCTAGCCATTTGGGTAACCAGTGACGTCACAGCAACGTTCTTTTATCGACATCGGTGTTCCATCAATTATATGTTTATCTTCTCTTTCTATTTGTATTAAACAAAGACAGATTTTGAACTATATTGTAATAAGTGTAACTATTGATAATTGCAACAGCTGTTTCTAAGACGAAACTCGTAGCCTTGCACTATATAGTGTTTATATTATTTCATGTAAAAATACCAGTTTTGTCCTGTAATAATTGCAGATTAATAAAAATGAGTATAAAATTGAATCAGCCATTTCAAAAACCTCATAAATCACACAATTAGAGTTTTTTAGGAATCAATAAAAGCTACCTATTTCATGTACCAACAAAGGACTTTTTTACTCTAAATTTAGTACATATTTGAGTTGCAAAACATTAAAATATTGAATAACCTACACAGTTTATAAATAATAATAATGAAAGAAACCTGAAAAACTGATCATGACATACCTATGTTGTTTTAGCAAGAAATAGGGTAAGTGGAACATAATTTAACATAGTAATCAATTTTTTTTATTGCTTATTGAAAATTACACTTAAAAATTAACTTATTAAAATTTCACATGTATTAATGTGTAATGTTATAATATCTCTAAGGTGCGTAAACATATTCTCCATCATATTAATCCGGATTATCTTAAACATTTGCAGTTGGCCAACTAAAAATGCTGTTACATAATGGCTTATGCTTTTCCAGAATACTATCCCCTGAACTTGCTTTTAAATCGCCCAATTAATTATTATTATTTAAAGTAAAAGGAATGTCTTTTGATTTACATGATTTATACCCAGAATACGCATCTACCTTAAAGAAATGATTTAAAAAACACATGTTGAAAAAATGTGACTTAAGAGGTTTTGCTCATATATTAAATACTTTATTAAAAATTAAAAAAATAAATAAATAACACCACGAATTTCTCAGTTTCATAATTCGCGCAAGGCGACGCGCGCATGGGTAACCAGTGACGTCATCAAACTCGGCTGACACTTTTCAATTTTTAATCAATCCTATTCTCATCTAACATCCTTGAGAGTAGGCAACCTATAATTGGAAGCATCCACGCAATAAAAACAGATGGCGAATGAAATTGGTGATGCTGTCTCTCTCTAACATCGCGTGAAGACATTAGGTGTGTTCTTTTTGACAGATATCAGTTAATCTCGGCTCATATTGAAATGTGCGCGTTCTTTTTGATTTACTCACTTCGAAGTGAGCTGAGATTTTTCCTCCCCCTTCACCGATGCTGAATGTTCTGTAAGGGGGTATCAGTTGGACTTGAGTCGGAAATAAAGTGGAGGGGATGAAAAATTATTCAGAATTATTTGATTTTGTTTACATATAAACACACATAACCTAATTTTCTTTCTAATAATGGATTATTAGCCACAATAAAAAACTATTTTCTTTGAAACTATTTTATACCAAAAACAAAATAAAACGTGGTTATCGGAGTTATCCAGATTCCAGATAGGTTTATGTCTCTTATTCACGCAAGCGTCGGCAGATCACGCGAGTAGTTTGTTCTTTTTGGTGCTTACTCACATCACTTTAACTGAAGTGAGCTGAGATCTCAGTCAAAAAGAGCACACCTATTATGTAACACTACAACTTTTTAAGAATGTATGTGCTATTTTAAAGAGAAAGCAATACCACACTGGTTGTCCATCTCTTTCTAATCGGTGGACGAATACGCTTACACTAGCCCCTATGGCATGCCTTCTCTATGTGTATTATCTCTATGGAATTAATAGGCCATGTCCAGTGTCCACCCACTAACACTAATGACAGTCGCCCTGAAGATAAACAATTTGGATAGATTTGTAATTTGGTTGTTTTGTATTTATTTAATGATACTTTTAATTACAAACAGTCAGTTATATATTTTAAAATACCTAAGCAATTAAAACAATGTCGAAGAAAGCACCAAATCAAAATTAAATGAACTCAAACACAATCAAATTAGCTACGTGTTGTGCAAAGAATACTTGTTTATTATGAGGGCGATTCTCACATGACGTCATGTAGACTTACCATATTCTGTTGATTCCATCAATCTTATCGATATTGAATTTAGAATAGAGATCTCTCTGTTTACAACAGCATGACACTGGCAACTTTACAAGGCTGTCGATCAGGAACTATGGATAAATCCTTCATTCTCACTCTTAATTTGCTAGACGGAGAGATATTTTTGAAGCTGCTCTATTGGTTTGGATTATTTGCTTGATTTCACTAAAACCAACATTTCCATAGCGCTTTTTATTAAACATAATAACAAAGCTGCCTGTGGACGTTTATGTTTGTTTGTCACTTTTGACAAGTTTTTATTTGTACATGTAATATTACTTTTAATAAATTATATTGAAATATGTTTTTAAAGTGGAATATAGTCAAGACCAGTTCGCTTGCAATGATGATGATGATAAAACGGTTACCTTTTAATATGAGAATGATAAATACTATGACTAAATCTAGAGTTATAGCTAAGCCGCTTGCTGCTTCAATGGTAAGTATCTACATTATTTTCAACTTACAAAGTAATTTTATAAATATTTCCGTATAGTAATATTATATAACTACAAAATTGAGAATAGTACTTTCTTTGCAGAAAAAAGTTGACTATTCGCAATACACGTGAGTATTTTGTGTTGCAAAAAATTGAAACAGTAACATTTAACTTATTATGTTGTCAGCACCCTTTCTTACTGACAGTATTTCGACAGCAATTGTCAAATCTTGTCAATTTGATTTTTAAACAATCTGCGCTCTTTGGGAGAGGGTCAGGGGTGAAGTAATATTTAATAAAACAAAAACAAAACAAAACCATGGCTTTGTCAAGACTTTACAATCCAAGCGTTAGGTTGGGAGCCGGAGGTAAAACTGTGTTAAAATTTTATAGGGAATCTTTTGCTCCTCGAATAGCAACTATGGTAGGTGTTATGTCATCATTATCAAGTGTACTATGCTTTAATATTTCAAAATTGTGTTGACACTTTTTTGAATTCTTCAAACTTCAAAAATTATAGTAAACTTTCATCATGAACGATTGTAGTCATTGTAAATTAAAAAAACTTGGAGAAGATTCTCAACCTCAATCTTTGCAGGCTGACTTCAGAATTGAAAAAGATACCTTTGGAGAGCTAAAAGTACCTTCAGATAAATATTATGGAGCACAGACTGTTAGATCCACAATTAATTTTCCCATTGGGGGTGAATTTGAACGAATGCCTGTAAGTATATTATTTAATTTTAAAATAAAATTTGCAATCATTTCCCGGGTTTGTATTATTGATTAAACTATTACTTAGGTACTTTATTTTTGCCCAAAAAGTATTATAATCAAAAGCATTAATAAAAACCATTTTCTTGTGGGTATTTTTTAGTGATTTAAAAGTTAAAAATGAATAATTTTTTCTTAGTATTATAGTTTTTATTCTAAGAATGGAATCATTTAAATTTCTTGGCAAAAACATATGGCAATATAAGATATCTTTTATCCACAAGCAGATTATAATTGGAGTTTTATCCACACTTATGAAGCATATAAAGTACTTCTTTATCCACTAGTGTAATAATCAAAAATACAATCTCTATATAAGTAGTAACAATTCCATTTTTTAAATATATAGATTGAGTCAGTGATAGATTTTTTTATTCTTCCAATTAATACTGGCCAATACTTTTTGAATACCAATACTCTATCAAGTTGCTGAGTCAAATGATGGTTTTTAAAATATAATGGAAATAATAATTATTTCATTACCTTTTAGAATAATAGAATTAAAATCTTAACTACATAACATATTTATCAGTTGACCTAGAGGGTTAGTTATACAAAAAGGTGGTGGATAATATCCAAATAAACATTGATACTTTATCTCAGTGTTTTAAGTATTTCATGAAATGTATTAAAAATATTTACCTAATTAATATCTTCATTGTTACACAAGATATGTTTTTATGCTTTAAAATATAAGGATGGTTTATATTACTAATAATGTCGTAACATCACCAGATAAACCTAGTTTGTCTGTATTGATGGTAGAATTTATAAGATTACATTGAATTTTCTGTAGTTCAAAATTATTAATTTAAGAAAACTTATTTTAAGGATTAATCACTAAAATGAAAACCAACATAAAAAAAATCATGACTTCAATTATAATAAAAAATAAAAATAGTTCTATGTGTCATTCAAAATACAGATTATGATAAAAATTTGTGCCTAATACCTAAAAATTGTTTTATTTTAGTTAACAGTCATTGCTTGGAACAGTTTTAGATTAATTGTTTATGTCAAACACTCTCTACAAACTGGTTTTAATTTTTTTTAAACCTGTTCTCTCTAAAGTTATTCAATAAATCATTAACCACCTAGCTTGTATCCGAATTCAGTTCATTACTTTCACTTATTACAAAATATATTTTTATTATTCAGTATTCTGTAGGTTAATGCTGAATATTTAAGATATCAATGTTTAAAAATACTCATTATTTTTATTTCACAATATTTTATAATACTTGAACTTAAATGTTTATACATCATTTTTAAGGGGTGGAATGAAAACATTGTTTATTATGTAACTAAGAAAATGAAAGGAAGACTTTTAGGGTAGAATAGTAATAGGTATCATATAGATAGTGAAATTAAATAAAGTAAACAAGGTGTATTATTAGCTAAGTTAAAAGGTGTATATATGTACATATTTTCGCGAAGAGCAGAATTTAGAAAATATAGGTGAAAACACATTAAAATATATCAGTCAAACAGTCTAACAAAGGATATTGTAAAGTATCTAATTGCTCATTTACAAGAGTATACTGAGGATCATTGGAGTACCTTCTTATCTCTAAAGACTCTAAAAAGTTAAATTTAGTATAATTCTGACAGTCATGTAACTGTATTTGATTGTTCAAATTTGGTTTGTGGTTTTGTTCTAACAAATGTTTTGCATAATTTGATCTGTCAGGGTGCTTGTTTCTGTAGGCTCCAAGATGCTCACTATACCTTACATTAAGATTTCTTCTTGTTTCACCAATATATACTGCATCACATTCAGAGCAGTTGATTTTATAGACATCAGATTTCTCAAGTGAGGGTGTCTTCTCTTTAACATTACTTAAAATTGAACCAACGTTCTTATATGTTTTAAAAATAATGAGTGTTTTTAAACATTGATATGTATGAATTTCACAGTGTAAGGGTTGAAACTATCAATTTATTGAATATGTAAGAGTTATCATATTTTTATCTGTTGTAAAATATTTAGATGTTGACATAGGTACTTTTTAGACTTGCTTCGTTTGGACAATGTTGTTAGAATTTCTTGTTTTCTTTTCATGTCAATTAATGAAAATCTCTCCGTTTTTTGAATTATAAATGAGGTTCGAAAGAAGTACGATAAATTTATAAAACATCCTGTATCTCGGTTATAAAGTGCAGAAGACACATTAAATATAGGTTTTTGGAAGTACCAAAGTGATCCCCATCTACAGTTAAAGTTAGGCCCTTTCCCAATGAAGCACCCTGTATATTTTCTATTTTATAACGACCTTGATTTTTCACTTTTTAGACTCTTTCAAACTTGATTTTTTTTTTATAATTTCATGCTATTATTACTTAAGCAATTCACCGGTTTTTAATTACATTAATTATTATTGATGTAATAGTTATAAATAATCCTGTAATATCGAATACAATCGTCATGTTTTTGCGTGAAATTGTTATTTAATTTTGTTGCAGTGCAAATCGGTTTTATTTTTGCCACTGGAACTGATTCTAAATGAACATTTATTTCTAATTTAATGTAAAGGTAATAATTTTAATAATGTCAAACATAAATCCGAAACGCTTATCATTTATCCTCAACTTCATTAACAATTTTTTTAAATATTCATGAATTTTTATCTTGTAGCATCTTTTCATTTTGAATTCGTATTAATTGAAACTGTCATTACTTGGTAAATATAGATTGAAATTTGTTCCACTAAATGCTTACACCAATATTTAAAGTGACCATATTTAAAAACTGCCAATGCGGGACAATACCAGAGAAAAATGTTCCAATGTTGGCACGAATTTTTTTTTAAATTGATGTGGCCTATTTCACCGTATATCAATATGAAACTGTTTAAAAAATTAACCTTAAACTGTATAACCGAGTCAAAAGTATTGTTAATATTGTATTGCACCCTTACCTTCCACCGCGAGATAGAGGTTTGTAAAATAATTAAAGTGGTACTTTTTGCGAGGCTTTGCGTTGTTTCAAACGTACGGTCGTGTTAAAATAGGTACATAAGGTCAGCATATTATGTATGATGAACCATCATTTAGAAAACGCTTTATTTTATTTAAAATGTTATAAGCTTGATCTCTGTAGTTTATTTTGTTATTCGCTAGTGTTGTGTAGTAAAATTTAGCGTATATACTCGATATAACTAAATCCGGGACACTGTCTATGCGGGACGAATGGTCACTTTACCAATACCGTGAGGTACTAATATAATTTTTTTATTTGTAGTACCCTATCATAACAGCGATGGGTGTATTGAAAAAGGCAGCTGCATTAGTGAACAAAGAATATGGTTTAGATGCCAAAATTGCCGATGCAATTGCGCAGGCCGCAGATGAAGTTATTTCAGGAAAATTATACTGTGATCACTTTCCACTTGTTATCTGGCAAACTGGATCTGGTACTCAAACTAACATGAATACTAACGAAGTCATAAGTAACCGAGCTATAGGTAAGTAATTTTTATGTAAGATAATAGCGGTTTCTACAATGTAAATATTTTTATTATAAATAATGGACAAACACGAGTTATCTGAGCCAGTGAAAGTGGCCACAACTTGAAGTCCCGGTAAAAACTAACCTAACGTAACATTTTATTTGCAACCGCAGACAGACATAAATAATTGTCTGATAATAATAAGTTAACGGATATTATTTTATTGACGTAAACGTATGCGGTGGTACTCAAGGGCGCACCCAGGATTAAGTTTCGGGGGGGGCTAAATGAAAATGTCTCTCAAATTTTCCGAAAGATGTGCCTGGAAAATTAAAAGTTTTTTCTAGTTGTCAAACGTTTTCAAGTTTGCTCAATAAATTACTTGAGTATTCTTGAGATTTTGCAAAACGTGAAATATCGTTTTCGGGTATTTCGAGTTGAGGATCAAAATTGTTATCTCGATTTTCTGACAAATGTGATGTGCTGGGGTCGCAAAAATTGCTTCTTGAGATGTAATTGTAGTTACAATTTTATTGTCACTTATTTTAAATTAATTATTAATGACCATTGGGCTTATTACTTTTTTGTAACTATTATAAAACTTCGGTGAATGAATTTCAACTGTTTAAAGTAATGACAATGACGACTAACTTCAATGGTGACAGAATGATTTCCGCATAAAGTGACGTTTCGCTTTTTAAGTACAAACGTTGTCAAAACACAAGACAGAGTAACAAACCTATAGAGACGTAGAGGTGTAGCTTAATTCAGGCACAAAAGACATTATGTACCTTTCCATTTGCATTAATTGGACATACGCAGTCGGTGATATCCACATAAAATTAGAGTGTCTTTGATACATTCAGGGAAGTACGACGTAACGTAAAACATTCGTGACTTTTACTGTATCGGTTTGTTGGACCTATCTCTATTTGGCGTTACTTTGAGATGGGAGCTTGTTCTATCGGCACAACTTTGGTAGATAAAAAAAGCGGATAGATCCGTATATATTGTTTTCTTCTCTTTCAGAAATAATGGGTGGTAAACTCGGCTCGAAAACTCCCGTTCATCCGAACGATCACGTAAACAAGAGTCAGAGCAGTAACGATACATTCCCCACCGCCATGCACATTGCGGTTGCCGTTGAAATTGAACACACTTTATTACCGGGACTAAGAGCTCTGCACGAAGGCTTGGACAAAAAAGCCAAAGAATTCAAAGATATAATAAAAATTGGTAGAACGCATACGCAAGATGCTGTACCGTTAACTTTGGGTCAAGAATTCAGCGGTTACACGCAACAGATTGCTTTCGGTATCGATAGAATTAATGCTACATTACCAAGGTATAAGTTACTAATTATTACTTAACAAAAATATGTTTTTTCAATGTTAATAGTTAGCGGTGAACAAAATCATAATGGGGAATCAATTATTTTTAATATCTTTATTCTCAAAAGGTTTTTATTCCGATTTGAAAATTCAACTTATGGATGATTTAAATTTTAAATAATCCGCCATTCCTGATGTGACGCATGCTCACTAAAAGAGAAGTTAGCTACATAAGGGTTGACATAGGACCACAATACTGATGTGATGAAGTACTTATAGGTTATGCTTATGTCATATTGCTGTTATAGAGACCATTATAAGTTTACGTTAACGTATTCAGGTAGTTAGTTTCTATTTTTGTTAGAGCTAAATATTTTTCTTGAATTATTAGAATGACTTCTGAGGTAGATGCTTCTTTTGTAATAGTCAGATCTAAAGTATCTAATGTAACAGTATTCTGAGATGTTAACCGACAACTAACACCAACACTCTTTACTTCTAAGGGACTTGTTTGTTGGTATTGATTGATCATTGTCGAGGAGGTTTGAGTACCAACATTATAATCATGAGAATCTTCTGTTAAAACAGGTTCATTTGGGACTACCAGCTCATCTAATTTTACCTTTTTGATTGAAGAAGATTCTTACATCAAAATGATCTTCACAGCAACAGTAATTAGTTTTAGTCTGTTTATACTTTTCTTCTAGCAGCCTCAAACCATAATTATCTTTTAACTGTTACTGCATGCACAGTTACAAACTTTTTACCAAGCATTGTAACTGTTGTGTTACAAAACAAGATCGAAATTATTCAAACTTTAAAAATGATGGAGAAAAACTAACTAAACTTATCCAAAAAAATGTTAATATAATTTTTTTTTAAATACTTAAACGTCAAATTCGAATAACTGCAAACAAAACCAAAACACTCATATATATTGTGACAGTTCTTCAAACTTCAAATTCGAATGGCCTTTTTATAACTGGATATTGATTCTTAAAACATATAATCAGAAAATGGCTAACTTCATATTTAGTGAGGTGACGTATCTGTAGTGAAAGTTGCAAACATTTAAGAATTCTTAATTTCCAGTTTTCTCCTAAATAATTTTTGCAAGGTAGTGATATCGGTTTAAGACCCCATTATTTAATATATTTTAACGTTTATGTTTGTTATAGAATAAGAATGTTGGCATTGGGAGGTACTGCAGTTGGTACTGGTTTGAATACGAGAAAAGGTTTTGCTGAAAAGTGCGCTACGAAAATATCCGAATTGACTGGGTTACCTTTCACGTCTGCACCAAATAAATTCGAAGCACTAGCCGCTCGCGACGCTTTGGTCGAAGTACATGGAGCTTTAAATGTCATAGCTGTCTCGGTCATGAAAATCGCTAATGATATTAGGTGATATATATTTTACACTCCACCATTAACAATGAATATAAATATATTTTTGTAGATTCTTGGCGTCCGGACCCCGATGTGGTTTAGGTGAACTGTCACTCCCAGAAAACGAACCCGGTAGTTCAATTATGCCTGGAAAAGTAAACCCCACTCAATGCGAAGCAATCACCATGGTAGCAGCTCAAGTAATGGGTAACCACGTAGCCGTTACCATTGGCGGTGCTAACGGCCATTTCGAACTAAACGTTTTCAAGCCTATGATTGTATCCAACGTACTAAGATCCATAAGATTGTTGGGCGACAGCACTAAATGCTTCACCAAAAATTGCGTCGACGGAATTAAAGCAAATACGGAAAGAATCGACAAGTTATTGAATGAAAGTTTGATGTTGGTGACTGCCTTGAATCCTCACATCGGTTATGACAAGGCGGCGCTCATAGCCAAGACTGCACACAAAGAAAATTCCACTTTAAAGAAAACCGCCGTTAAATTGGGTATACTCACGGAACAACAGTTTGATGAATGGGTGAAACCCGCCGAAATGCTTGGACCTAAATAGAGAGTTAACAAGGAAACGTTGCCGGTGGTGAAATTATTTTTTTTTTGTATATAAGGATTTTTGTTCGTAACAAGCATATTAAAGTATTTATTTCAATCATGGTTTTTTATTTGTCAAAGAACAAGCCAATACAGTATTTTTATTCGCACAGAACGGATGCAAGTATCTCGCGAATGTTAGCGGATGAGGTAATACAGACGAAACTTTGTTGCACTGTTCATGTGAAGAGATAAGTTGTCCTGAGTCTTTAAAGCTTTAGTTTAATGTACATATTTGGAGAGTCAGAGATTCTCATTCGAAGTAATATTTTCCTTCCTTCCATGCACAACCGACAAATAGATTTATCTCTGGCATTCGTGTACTTCCTTAGGGTACAGTAATCGGTGAGTGGTCAAGTCACTTTTCTTCACTCCTACTCATGTTCAATATCTCGATGGTCAGCGACTTGAAGGATTTTTCTATCCTTCTGCTTAGGCAAGTAGCTTCAGCACGTCTGATGTTTTGTTTGAAGTTGATTCGTTATTACTTCAATAAGTTGATTGTGTGTAGCGGGTAAGTTTATCCTGCTTTTCTCCTAGTCACTTTGAAAACGTTCAGGGTACATATTGAGCTCCCACATAAAGTTAAACGAACCGCTACTTTTTTCTATAACCACAATATAACCCTTCCCGTTGTGGTCTAAATTCGCACAAGGACCAGCATATCCTGGTCATCGTCGTGCACTGACAAATGTCTGTATACCTTCAGTGTTTATTCAGTCCGTTAGCTCCGTGCACCCGTTCAGTGTGAATTGTGCCTCATTGTTATGATTATCAAAAGGTTAAATTATTTGGGGTCGTGTAGGCGGAAATGTCTGCAAAGGTAATTTAGTATTTTTAAGCCTCATCCCTCGACGTTTGTGACCGAAAGCCGATAAAATTAACTGAATAGCTGCATCGACAGTTTTTTTTATATCCTGTTCGGATCCTAAATCTGGATTAACTTCTACGAGATCCACGGCACTTAAACGACCAGTATCGTATACCATTTCCATTATGTGTACTCCTTCTCTCAATGTTAAACCGCCACGTACTGAAAATGGATAAAAAAAAGAATGAACGTTAAAATTAAGTGTAGGTTCAAATGCTATCTGATCTTGTCTTTTATATCATGTCAGTAGAAAAGGTGATACAAAGAACAGATAAGTTTTTGCGCAGGTCTATGCCTTACTTCTCTTACAATGTTACCAAAGAATACACCAATAGTTGTGTCTTCTTTGACGTGACGCAGTGTTGCCAATCCCTGGGAAATTTCCCAAATGAAGAGTATCTGTTGAGCTAGAATTTGACTTCAGCAGAATATAAGTGATGGTTAAAGATTATAACGGAATCGATATTATCATTTTCTATTCCTACGGCAGGCAATGCCCGATCGAGCGAATGAACAAAGCATGGAGAATAGTCCCCATCAAACAAATAACAGAAATCTGAACTGACTGACAGCTTAGCACCTCAGAACACAAATAAAAATCGTCACTTTTGTTTTATGTTTTGTGCTTAGGCTTGGCACCTGTGTATGTTCTATGCTGGGCACGACTTGACAGCTTGATGTCCACCTCTCCAGTTAGCGGCTCTTTCCGGTTTTCCGTTGATTGAAATTCATAATTTTGTCTATAGTAGAAATGAGTGATTCAAGTTTAGATAGCAGCTCAAAAGAGAGCCAAAGTAAAAGTCGTTGTAAGAAAAGACAAGGAGTCCATTCATCAGGGAAAAATTTTCAAAATTCCTGGTTAGAAATACCAGAATATAGTGGCTGTAGTGACAAAATTGCGACTGGTGACGAATTTCCCCTCTATAATATTTTTTCCACGCGACGAATAACGTCAGACGTGATTTGAAATTGACAAACGTCACGTCTTGGAAATTTTGTTTCTTGACTGTTGGCAACATTGACGTGACGTTAGTGACCCTTATCGCCCACTGTCGATTCCACGGTAGGTTTGCTATATATTATGGATTTAATAATAATACAACTTACCCGAAGTTCCAGTACTAGGAGCTTCTAAAGTATCGAGTGCATCTATATCAAAACTAACGTGTATTGATCTACTTCCATCGGGATCGATGGCTCTTAAAGCCATCTCTATAACCGAATGTATACCATGTTCTTCTACGTCGGCCATACCAAAAGCGGTGATGCCAAGTTTATCTATAACCATCCTCTCGTACGGATCAACCGATCTTAAGCCTATATAAGCTAAATTTCTTAGAGAAATTACCGGTTTCTGCCAATCCATACCGGGAAGGTAAGGCCAATAGTCCGATAATTCTGACGCTAGAATTGCTAAAGGCATACCGTGAATATTTCCACTGTCTGATGTTTTGTTTGTATTTAAATCTGCGTGTGCGTCTATCCATAAAAGGCATATTTCTTGTTTTGCTTTGACATGTCCGTCTACAGTACCTACCGCTAAAATATTAAGACGAAATTAAGTTAAAATTCTAACCGTATCGAATTGAGCATGCGCAGGATCGATACTTTGACAACTCTACTACTAGCGTATCTGTATTTTATCGATATGAGTTTATATCGTTTTAAAATAACAGTATTTGCCTTTTCCTCATACCTATTGAGTGATCCCCTCCAAGAGTTAAACACACATGCCCGTCTTTTAACAATTGTTCTACTTTTCGCGATACTTCTTGATTGCAAGATACCATTTCATTATATTCTTTCATATTTGGAATAGAATCGAGTCTATCGAGAATTTTATATGCAACATTTCCATAATCGTTTATAAGTGATTTATCATCTAAAAAACACAATAACAGTTTCGTTAATATCCAGGTTTGTTCCAAAAAGTTTTGAACAGTGCAAATTGTTCTAGCAATGAGGGAATTGCATTAAAAACCCACTCACACAGAATCGGGACTATTTGAAATTTTCGTAAGAAATACAGTTTTGTTACGGTAAGCAATTTTGATTCGACATTGATAACAGTATCGGCATATGTTAACAAATCTATTGCAAATAAGCAGAAAAACTATACAACTGAAACGATAGGGATAAGTGAAAACCACGTGAGAACACTTGCAAATTCAAATTACATCGTTCCCTTATGCAACATTGATACGCATGACAAGTGGTGTGGGTTGTCTACTTTTCACGTTGCGACTATAGGTTCGCCATGGCTTTTGTAGTTCCAAATAATAATAAAATAATTTGCATTCTTTCTATTACAGAATAAATCATATATAAAAGCTTACTTTCCTATTTATTATTGTTATAATATTGCACAAAGCCATATAATCGAACGTGTCGTAGTAGTAATTTCCTCTTTATTTACGTTTTGTCAAAAATACACACCAAGTTGTGAAAAACAAGTATATTTACACTTAAGTTGTTTTAATTAGAACCAAATTATTTTTTACATATTTCACTTACAAAATCCAGAAAGTTGTTCAATTAAACCTCCTTGCCTTATTGCGTCAGGTCCATTATTAGCTCCCTTTTTAGAGGCACCTTTACCAAAAGGCACTCCTAATATACCAATTTTATGTTTGGTACGCGTCAAACTACCAAAAATCGATGGAAACTTTCTCAACATTGTTTTAAAAATAGTTCAAATGCAATGGTGATTTAATGTAAATAATAAAAATTTTATTTACACACAAGATCAAAAGGTTATCACTTTTAAAAGAACCTTGGAGCAGGGTATATATTGTTATTTCAAAAATGACATCGAATGAGCAATAAGTTCTAATAAATTTTTATTTATACAGCCACCTTCAGAGTTAAAGCTTGAAATATATATTTAAAATAACCTTCTATAGTTGACTGTATACTTCACGATATAAATAAACCATTTCTTGTAAATGTGACGAAAAAAGAATGGGATTATTTAGATCTCTTTTGATTTTTTTAATGAATACGTTTCTACCATGGCTGTATTGTCTTAATGTACCCATTATATTAACCTGAAATAATTTAAAATCAATCTTTTGTATATTCCTATGTAGTGGTGTATTCATTATACTTTTTGCTAATTATTTTGGGAAATTAAACCATAATCTTTTTAATTTCCCAAAATAATTGACAAAAACAATAATCTAATAGAAAAATCAAGGATAGTTTGTAAGCTAAATAAATTATCAATATTACGATCAAACTTACTGTATCTCCCAATTCTATTTCATGAAAATCTGGTACCAATCTGTGGATGTGATCAATAGAAGACTTAATAACCTGAGCTGCCTTGAAACAAGAACTGTTTTTGTCATCATTTTCTGCTAGCGAGTCTGTACAATCCTCTCGACCTCTATGTGGTTTTTTTAAATAAGCTAAATCACTAACTGATAATAAACATTTAATGGTGCTAGTGGCATCATCCACTGAAATTGAAAAGTTGGTTTAAGCCAGAGCATCAGTCTTATTTTCTTTGATTGTCAATATAACTTAATGTGCAGACATAAATAATTTAGACAGTATTGATAGAAAAATAACTTACCATCTAGAAAATAATAATCAGAGCTTGCATATTTATTAATTACTTGGCCACAAATGAATACTGTGACAAAACTAATATTTTTATAAATAAAGCACCCTTCTTTTTCATTTGCACTTAATAAATCGCTTATGAACAGTTTGGCAGCATTTTTTGGTACCATTTTATTTGTATTACATTTTTGGTATACTGGATTCCTACATTCAGTTACTACCCAATCTAAAATAGGCCCAATAATTTAAATTAAAACGATATGAACATCTTGAAATAATAGTTGAATTATTAACCTCTTGTTTTATCATAAATTCCAGTTTCATTTTCTTCACACGTAGCATTTTTAACACATCCAGTTTCATTTTTAGTTATTACCCATTCTAAAAAGCAGTACAATGTGCTTAATCATTAAATTATTTAAAAAATTAGTATAATTACCATCGGAAGCTTTGTTACTATTACTTTCAATATTTTCCATTTTCTTATGTCCAGTAAAAGACCTCTGGTACAGTAAAAACTACGACAGGTTTGCAGGTAAAATAAACATTCAAAATTTGAAGTACGTTATTTTTGACGTTAGGTATGTTTATTTACGATGCTTCGTTATAAAAAAAACCACAGATGAACGTTACGGTGTAGTTTCTGAAATAGTGTCAGTCAGTGCAGTTACAAACACAGATAACATGTTACAAAGAGCAATACTCCACCACCACATACTTCAAAATGACAATAGAAAAGAACTAGAATACAACATAACCAAAATAAATTGTAAAAATTAAATTTTTTAAAAAATAATAAGAAAATAATGTCAAAGACCCAAAATTGTCACTTGTAAAGAAGTTTTTAAAATTCATTATAAAATGTTCAAGAATAATTTAAGAGGAATAAATTACATAAGCAAAGCATCTTACTGTGTAAAACCAAAACAGCAATCATCAAAAAAATATAGTAGAACGATTATACTGCCAAAAACACAATTTCCTTTAAAGTTAAATAACGATAAACTTGTAGAAAGAGATGAGTCTGTTTATAATTCAGCTGGGTTTGAAAAACTTTATGATTGGCAAAGAGCACACTTATCAGAACCAGAATTTATTTTACATGATGGACCTCCTTATGCCAATGGACAATCACATATGGGGCATGCTATTAATAAAATTTTAAAAGATACAATTTTACGCAGCAAGATTTTAAATGGCTATAAAGTTCATTATATACCAGGATGGGATTGTCATGGACTACCTATTGAATTAAAAGCTTTAACTGGAATTAAAGAAGAAGATCCAATTGAAATTCGTAAAAAAGCAAGAAATTTTGCAACAGAAGCCATTGAAATGCAAAAAAGAATGTTTAAATCATGGGGTGTTTTGGGAGATTGGAAGAATGCATATACAACTTATTCAGCTGATTACATGAAATTACAGTTTCGACAATTTTTCAAATTATATGAAAAAAAATATATTTATAGAGATGTCAAGCCAGTATACTGGTCTCCTTCCTCAATGACTGCATTAGCAGAAGCAGAATTGGAATATAATGAGAAACACGAAAGCACTAGTGCTTATGTCAAAGTAAAAATTATTGAAAATCCAAAACTCGATATTGGTGAAACTAAAAACATTTATGCAATCATTTGGACTACGACTCCTTGGACTTTACCTTCCAATCAAGGTATCTGTTACAATAAGATTTTATCATATTCAATAGTAAAAACATCCCATTTACAAGATGACCTATTTATAGTTTCCACTGATTTAGTTGAAGAGATTTCAAAAGTTTTAAATACTACTTTAGAAGTTGTAAAGGTTGTTACTGGTAGTGACCTAGAGGGAATTATTTATCAGCATCCCATATATAAAAATAAAATGTATAGGTTTATTTCTGCACCCCATGTAAGTAATACCAAAGGTAGTGGTTTGGTACACTTGGCTGGTGCACATGGCCCAGAAGATTTTTTGGTATGCCTTGAAAATAAAATGGATGTTGTAGATCTAATAGATGATACAGGCTGTTACGTTACAGAGGCTGGAACAAAACTAAAAGGAAAATATTCATTAACTGACGGTAATAATACAGTATTAGAACTATTGGAAGATAATTTATTACACAAAGAAATTCTAACCCACTCTTATCCATATGATTGGCGTACCAAAAAACCCGTTATTATTAAGGCTAGTAAACAGTGGTTCATCAACACAGAAGCCATAAAAAATCGTGCTGTGGAACTTTTAGAAAATGTGAAAATTCTCCCAACTGACAGAAGTGATATTTATAAAAACAATTTAATTAAACAAATTCAAAAAAGGCCATACTGGTGTATATCTAGACAAAGAAAATGGGGAGTTCCTCTACCGATTTTATACAATAAAACTACATCTGATATCATAATAAATGAAGATAGTATTAATCATTATTGCAGACTTGTAGACGAAGTAGGGACTGATTTTTGGTGGAAGATGAATGTAAAGCAGCTTTTACCAGAAAGTATATATTCACTAAATGACGATATAGTTAAATGTGACGATATAATGGACATTTGGTTAGATAGTGGTTTATCTTGGAGTAAAGTACTAGATGGTGCAAAAGTAGCAGATATGTATTTAGAAGGAGTAGACCAATTTACAGGATGGTTTCAATCATCTCTTCTTACCTCTGTAGCTCTCCGGGATAAAGCTCCCTACAAGTCTATTTATGTCCATGGTTATGCTGTAGACGAAAATGGTATGAAGATGTCTAAATCATTAGGAAATGTTGTTGATCCTTTGGAAATTACTAATGGTAAAAATAATAAAACTACTTATGGGGTTGATGTACTACGATGGTGGGTTACTTGTCATGCTAATCAACAAGCATTAGCAAGTGTTAGTACAAACACTTTAGACTCTAGCGCTGAGGAAGTACAGAAAATTAGAAGTGTACTCCGCTTCGCTCTTGGTAGTTTGAGTGATTATGAAAAGGACAGCATTGAAAAAACCAAACTTTTATTTATTGACAGATATATGCTGCACTTATTGTATAACTTCCACAATACATCTTCAGAATTTCTTGAGAATTTCCAATATCACAAATTATCTAGTGCATTACTCAACTTTCTTACAAACTCGGTATCTGCATTTTACTATAATAGTATTAAAGATCGCCTCTATTGTAATACCATCGACAGTGTTGAGAGAAAATCTGCTCAGTTCACTCTATACCAAATATTTGAAATTGTTAGTCAATCTGTAGCTCCTATGCTACCACATTTAGTTGAAGAACTTTATTTACATTTTCCTCAAAGACAGAATAAAACGTATTTCACAAGCGAGCATTCAAAACCTGCTGATGTATGGAAAGATTCGAGAATTGAAAAGTTATTTGACATTATTTTGTTATGCAAACGAGACATTAATAAGGAAGTTGGAGCAAATACAAGTGATAAAGTTGTAGAAATTATGCTGTCTAAAGATGTTTGTTTTAATGATATAAAACCATTAAGCAATTTAAAAGAATTAGAAAGGCAACTCATTGATATTTTCCAAGTATCCAATGTAATTGTTACACAAGGAGATATTGGAAAAAGTTATATAATTAAAGTATCACAAAGTAAAAAATGTGTTTGTCCAAGGTGCAGAAAAATTAATGCAGACAAGGAAGATGAGTTGTGCAGAAGGTGTTATGAAGCATTCAATTATTTGAGAAGTAAATCATCATTTGTTATTAACTGAAACAATAAACTGATTTTTGTACATAAAGTCTTATTTTTCTAATTAAATTTTGCATTATTCAAGGAATTGATCCAACTAAAAACTATGTCATCATGTAAACAGTACATACGAATATTGTATTGTTTACTTCTAATTGCAATAGTAGGTAAATATACAAAAAAGTGTTTTAATGTTTGAAATGAGGTAGATCACTTTTAAAATGTGCTACTTTACCTGTAGTCTATAAACAAGAGAAAATCCTCGAGGACCCAAAAAATACTACAAAAGCAGAACATCTATATTGGAAGCCCAATGTCCTATGACAACAAAATATAGATAATACAAACCTCCACCTACAACTTTGAAAATATCTTACAATAAATCGAGAATTACAAATTTAAACCCTGTGCTCACAACGAGTACATAAATAACTTCATTTCACCAAACTGCTAGGAACCACAGCACAATAGTAAACAAGTAACAGATCTCACCTGAAAGACAAAGTCAAATTATCTTACAATATTACCCCCAGTAAATAAAAAAGAAGAAAGACTACATAAAAAAATTTGGAGATTCAAAAACCAAACAGTCGTGATAAATTGATTCTACAGGAATATATTGTATCATTGTATAGTTAAAGGTGTTGAAGCCCAGAATTACTAGGAGATTCAAATACTTACAAGAATGAAAAATCTTCAGACAAGAAGGAAATTTATTCATTGAAATTAAGTATTCAAATTAATTAAGGATTATAAGTTACTTGGTAAGTCCACCTTTTTTGTATTATCAAAATTTAATTTTATTTAGTGTGAGTTGCTATATATAAATATTAACCTATTGGAAGCCCTAAGCTCATTAGGATAAGGGCGCCTTTTGGTTTTGTTAAAACAGACATGAAAAGCAAACAAGCAAAATCCTATATTTTTCTTACAATCACATCTAGTGAATAGATAATTGTGGTTTCATCCCAAAAGTAACTCCTGCAATTACTTGTTAAATGATTTCATATCTAATTTTCGAGATTTACAAGTCTAGTCAAGTCTATATGTCTTTAAGTATGTCATTATTGTCTGATTTTTCTCAAAATAAATATTTTAATCCATTATAATTGTTGATTTGGTAAAACCTAGGGGTTTTCCATCGACTGCAGAGCCTTATGCATTTGCCCATAGTGCCCAAAGGGAAACAAGGGGGCAGAATATTACAATTGACCAATCAATTAGTTTTAAAATTAACATTTATTCAACGAAATGGTAAATAATATTTACAAAATTACATTAATATCAAAGAACATGCTAAGAAAGTCGTAATTGGTACATTGGTTTATCAACTATTAACCTATCAAATCCTAATCTAGTAAGATCGATTGTTTTAAAACCTCCATCAATTATCATTTCCGCTACAGCTCGTCCAACAGCAGGTGCTTGTTGAATACCTGAAAATTATAATAAACCATCCAATTATCATAAAGAAATATATCTAGTTAGTAAATGGGTCTAAAAAAAGTTATCCTACCTTGGTTACTAAACCCTGTAGCTATGTACATATTCACATAATAAGGATGGGGTCCAACTAGCCCACTTCCATCAAAAATGTTGTAATCATATGTTCCACTCCATGATCCTGTTACCTGAACATCCTTAAATGCTGGAACTCTTCTTGATAAACATGGTAATATAATTTCATTGAAAAATTTACTTTTGTCTTCTTCACTGTCAGTGGGAGGTGTAAAATCTGGATGAGGTTCAGCACCAACGAGAAATGTCCCAGCTAAGCCTTCTCTTCTGAAGTGTATCCCAGAATAATCTTCTATCATGGGAGTGTTTATACTTGGTACTTGGTTTTTACAGTCGA
Organism: Lochmaea capreae; assembly: GCA_949126875.1. Taxonomy (NCBI): domain Eukaryota; kingdom Metazoa; phylum Arthropoda; class Insecta; order Coleoptera; family Chrysomelidae; genus Lochmaea; species Lochmaea capreae. The sequence goes on from OX421400.1 coordinate 5,524,027, forward strand.
AAGAATAAACATATCTTTGCCTGTTAAATATAATGTGTAGTAATATTAGGGCAAATCAACTACATAAATAAATAGATTACCTCTTTTCTATCGGCAAAGGAATCGACAACATCCCAGGTTTAACTCCTATCCCAGCTAGTTTAGACACCTCCGTAGATTCATGTCCTGCAGCTATAATGCAATAAGCAAACTCTATTGTTCTAGTGTCTTTTTCATTTGGAAGTTTCACCTTAAAACATTAAAATTTCAAATAGTTTTGTGTAATTTAATATTTTTGTGGTAAAAATGAATGTTATTATTATACAAAAAAAATACTCACCACAAGTTTATTTGTACCCTCATAACACCCTTGTTCTACACCTTCCACCAGAATATCTGACCTTTGTTCAAACAAAAATTCGAGAGCTTCAGCATTGATGAACTCAGCTCCTAATTTTGTAGCATTAGTTCTTATAAGTGTTAACATATCCCAAGCATTGAACCATCCCTCCCGCTCTAACCCCAAACTACCAACTGCAACATCTGTTACATCTAAATAAGGAAATCTGAAAATTTAAGAATTCAAATGAATTAAATATAAATTACTCTTGAGATTTTGAAGCTTGTATTAAATAAATAACCTTTTTTTTATTTGTTCTGGACTAAGCAACGTATTTATTGTTCCATATTCTTTTTGTAATTTGATATTATCTTCTAATTGTGAGGCACCATCTTCACTAGCTAACAGTAAATAACCAGCAGGGTCAAAATTTACATTAATTTCGTTTCCAAATTTTCTTTTACTAGTTCTCAAAAATTCGGCGCCATATGTTGCTAGTTGAATATTTTCTGGTAAAGAATACTGCTGGGTCAGAGAGCCCAAAGATATTGCTGTGGTACATTTCTTGAACTAAAAAATACACTGTATTCACAAAATTAATAATACCATTTATATTTACCGAGAAATCTTTGTCTAGTACCACTACTCTTACTCCATCCAAATTTGATTTATATTTTAACCAGTATGCGATTGAACTACCAATAGCACCTCCTCCTATTATTACAATATCAGCATGTCTAGGGAATTGTCTAGACAACAGTTTTAAATGTTCCTCTGGAGTTTTAGGTGCTCGTGTTCTGAACTGTAAATCTTCACTTAAAATTCGTATTGTTCTCAATATAGGATTTTCACGTTTCCTTTCAAATAAATTTAAAGTTTGATGGAAATATCTATTATGAGTTGCTGATTTACTAAATATTAGTAACCGTCTAAAGTGCATTTTTAGTTAAATGGATAATGAGAACATATTATATTTTAAATAATTTAAATTTATATACACAAATATAGGTTATGTCTCAATATTTATTTGGTGGTTAAGTTATTTTAAAAAAGAAGAATTGGTAATTTATATAATGAGAGTTGTCGTTCCTTTAGTAACAGCTTGCATAGCGTTGATCGCAGCGCCCTATGAGGGGGTACCAGAACTAGTTTTTATAGGTGGGATATTATTTAAATTTGGTAATTTGGATTATAGGTAGGTAAATTTTACAATATTTTGTCTTAAAATTGTTTATACCAAAATCATCGATTCATATAATACTGTTGATTAGAGACTGATTTTGTGTACATCAATGTACCTAGCTGAAACTCTTGACTTGTCACATTCGTTTTTGCTTATACACTTTGATTTTATAACTTATTATTTTATCATAAAAAGATAAAGGTGGGAAATAAAGAAAGACAAGATGTATTCAACTTCAAAAATGTGTTATATTTTGAGAAATACAATTATCAAACAAATCGCTAATATTTTTTTGAAAAAGTAGGTAAGTTACACGTTCTTATTTTTCCATCTGCAGTTTGTTCAGTGTTTTGTTGATACTTTGATGGCAATTGTTTTTGTTTCTAGATAATCGTTTAGTGAATCGGCACCCCTGCAAATATAAAAATGTATTTTATTTAACGTCAAATATCAATTACGTAATTAAAATACTTACAAATCACGACCGATTCCAGATTTCTTGTAACCTCCGAATGGGGTTTGTGGTGTTAGAATATCGTCATAAGAATTGATCCTAAAACCGAAGAAAAATGTATAATAAATTAAACTAAGTTGAATATTTGATCTTACCAAACTGATCCAGCTTCAATTGCTTGTGCAAATTCTAAAGCAGTGTTTATGTTATTCGATATTACTCCCGATGCTAATCCGAACTCGGTATTGTTTGCCCTTTCTATGACTTCTTCAAGAGTATTAAATTTCAAAATAGTTTGTACTGGTCCAAAAATCTAGAATAATCAAAAGTATTCAACCAAAATAAGAAGTAATAAGCCTATAAATAAATTAGGTAATTGGTTTTATTGAAATATACGAACACGTCACGATTTTTGACAGATCGAACTACCTATACCAACAAAATGATGGATGTATTATAATTCTAATTATAATAACGTCTTACCTCTTCTTTTGCTATAGTCATAGAATCTGTAACATTAGAAAATATTGTGGGTTCTACAAAGTAGCCTTCAGTTCCTACTCTATTTCCACCAATTTCAAGTTTTGCACCTTCTCTTTTTCCACTATCGATTAAACGAAGTATTTTATCTAATGATGGTTTGTCTACCTGAAATAAAACATGATTCAATCAACTATAATTGTATAAAGTTATATTGGAAATCGTTCAGTCTAGAATGATAAAATCTATGATTAAAATTCGCTCAAACTGTCATGTGTGTTGCCTACAACAGATCGTGTAATTACCGCCGTCTTTATAATGGTGTAGACATTTCAAATAGGTATATTTTCAAGGAATGGGTATATTTATACAGAGCACGATGTATTTTTTGTTTGTTTGTGAAGAATGCTATAAAAATATAAAGATAACTATATAAATATTATTAAATAATGGAAATTTATTATTAAATATAAATTTGAAGAGACATTTTGTTCACCTTGAACGATTAAATGGGAGAAACTAAGCGTACCTGTGGACCGTGAGTTGTTCCTTGTTGAAAAGGATCGCCTACTTTAATTGCTTTAACGAATTCTTTGGCTTTTTTAACAAATTCATCATAAATTCCTGCTTGAACGTAAGTTCTAGAAGCGGCAGAACAAGTTTGACCTTGATTTGCGAAAATAGCATTTCCTGCAATTCGGACAGCGTCGTCAACTGAAAAAAACACAATTTTTGTTTTACCACTATGAATGATAGATAGATCTGTTGTCGTTTTTTGACTATGTTTTGGGGTAAATTTCAAAAAAAGTAGAGTATTCATACTTAGAAATTTTGTTTGATAAATAATAATGCACAAACAAAGATTATATACTTTTGGAAGGAAGGTAATAAATAAAGAAATTATATTTACCATCACAATCGTCAAAAATAACTAACGGACTTTTCCCACCCAGCTCCAAAGAAACTTTTTTTAAATTAGATTTGGCAGCACTTTCCATGATGATGTGTCCAACCTAAAATAAATACTATGTTTATTCGATGAATATTAAAAAAAATAAAACTAACCTCAGTAGATCCAGTAAAAGCAATTTTTCTAACGTCGTTATGCAGGCAAAGTGCACTTCCTGCCGTTGTACCATATCCAGGAACAACGTTAATCACTCCTTTTGGAAAACCGGCTTCTTTTGCTAGAGCTGCCATGTATAATGCAGTGAGCGGTGTTTGTTCGGCTGGTTTTAAAACCAAAGTACAACCAGTTGCTAATGCTGGGCCCCATTTCCAAATTAGCATAGTTACAGGGTAGTTCCACGGGATAATTTGGCCCACAACTCCAATGGGTTCTTTGCGTGTTACCGTAAACGTGCTGGAACCTAAAATATTATGGAATTATTATAAACGTAGTTGAAATAAACTGCTCTACACATCCAAATACAAACACAAGTCACGGCGACACTGGCGGGATTAACTAATATCGTAAATCATTTTAACGATACAGTGGAATTTATTTCATGAATTCGACACAACGCGTTAAGCTCTGACCATAGATCACCCACCGGTTACTTACGGAACAGCCACCATTTATGTTAAATTATTGGCTGCGTTCAGAAAACATAACTTATAACTCAACCGTTGAGTGAGCGCTCACCCAAGGATGTTAGATCTAACATCCTTGGCGCTCACCTAGCAACGAATGGTTGACGTATGTCCGTTTCATTTATTGATAATAATACAGGTGCAATTATTGTATTATTCATTATATAATCGTCAAAAAATGCTAATAGTATATTATTAAACGGGCAATTTATGATAGCCATATTCACGCTGGGCGACGTTTGCGTCCCGAGAGCGAGGGGCACAAGTCACCCGAGAGAAAAATGGCCATAAACTGCGAGTTGAATACTATACTTTGTCCACGACCCTTGATTTCTTTATTAAATAAAAGATAAGTAAATAATGCGAGTGTAGAACGGAAAGTAATAATTTGGTATTATTGACAATTCTAACGTCAAAATTAATAAACTTCTGGAGTACGTCAAATAATATGGCATATAGAGATGGGCGTATGACAAGTTTAAGCCTATCTCTTCAAATAAAGGGTGGGGGAGAGTGGGAACCTTGTTACGAAAAAACGCCTGTAATTCCGGTTCTGCTTGATCGATTTTAATAAACTTGATGTTGTTTGAAAGAGCTTTTGTTGAACAATCGAAAATTTGTTAATTTGAAGCAATCTGATTAATAACATAAATGCTAGAGGGCGCTATTTATTTTTTTTAAATATTGTGTCAAATACGCCCTCTAGCGGTGGACCTACAATTCTGAAAATAATTTCTAGGCGTTTCTCGAGACCACTTTTGTTATAAATTTTTTTTTCCCGAACCTGTGCTATAATCTACTCCTGAGATATGGCCACCCGGTACATATGTACGAATATAATTAAATAAATAAATAGAAACCGTTTTTTAATAATTCGTGAACATTTTTCGTATCTGTTGTGATGTATGTAACATTATTATACGTATATATATAAATCAATTCACCTTCATAATCATCACTCATGATGTAACATTTATTTATTGCACTATATCATAGATCATGATATGACCTTTAATAAATATAATCTTTGATACCAATAATAAAACCATAGATAACGTTTATAAAACCAACGATATGTCATCTGTGGAAGAAAATTGAAAAATTGGTGTATCTGAATATTTAATGTTGTCTTTAATTTATGCTGTAACACTTCTAGATAGTCGGTTTAAAAATTGCGTATTTCAGATAAATCCAATTTAAAATCATTGGCGTAATTAATAAAAATATTCAATAATAATTTTTTTTACCTGTTGGAATGGTAAGTCCATGAATTTTGTCGCAATATCCAGCGTAATACCGTAACACATCCACGTTAAATGTAGCGAAAAGTTTTGCGAATTCGAAAGTCTTTCCATTTTCCAAAACTTCTAATTCTGCTATCTGTTCCGTGTGTTCTTCTACCAAATCAGCTAACTAGATAAAACCAATGAATATACAAAAAGATTTGCCTAATTGACTAAATGACATAACATTTTATTATTTCGTAGATTTTCGATTAGATAAAGTTGAAAATGAATCAGCAAAAATCATAATACCTTATTAATAATCTTTCCTCGTTGAGAAGGGCTCATAGTTCTCCATGGTGAGCTTCTTGCAAACGCTTTCTTGGCAGCAGCTACGGCAACGTCTATGTCAGCTTTATCACCTTCTGCAACTCCTGCGATAACTTTTCCAGTGCTTGGATTTAAAACCGGGAAGGTTTTTTTACTTACAGCATCGACGAATTCATTGTTGATAAATAACTATAACCAACAAGTTTATTAATGCATGAGATTGTTAATAGAACATTCCAGACTTTGACAACTCGGCCATATTGAAGTCAATGTAATATATATTTTATTTAAATAATAAAAACTTTTACAAACAACACATGGCGCAGTCAGTAAACTGTCTCTGAATTGAATTATCTAAATAGTAATTAACATGTCAGACGACGAGAAAAGCAATCAACAGAGCAGTTACGTGATTCAAGAGCAACAGATTGAGGTGCACAGAAAGATCAATTAAATAGGTAGTCACCTAGCTTGGTTAAAACAGCCGGAAAAAAAGATATTTCATTAAAAATAACAATAGGAAGGATCCGCAGATAGAGTTTTTCTTGGGGGCTGTCCATAAATCACGTACAACATTTTTGCCAATTTTTACCACAACCCCCCCCCCCCCCATATATCTTACCGCACCTTTCGGTCAACCCCCCCCCCAAGAAACTACGTAGCACTTCAAATGTATTATATTACATTTAAAAAAATAAGCCAATTGTGTTGGTTATCAATTACAGGCAAGTTTGACTCAGCATTGTCATCGCTCTCTACTGGAATATTTACGAAATTCAAATCAAGATCTTCGTCAAACCATTCTATAATAGGCTCCATTGTAGGTATCTTCTTTACCTCAGTTAATTTGCCCGCGGTATTTGAAAAACTTATTAATTTTAAAATTAAAAAAGCTACGTTGCACGGTTTATGACCCCCCCCCCCAACGTGACCCAGCGTAGTCTTAGATCGAACTCCCTTCCCCCACCCCGAAATTGGCTAAGTGATTGCACAAAAAAGGGAGCTATTTTTTAGACCTTAGATGTTCACCAAAAAAGATACTGTACAAAAAGAAGTACAACTAATGAACGAAAATCTGTCAATTCCATTAAAAATAAGTCAACTCCCTTTTAGTCATAATTATTTATAAAAATTGTATATTTATAAAAAATAAATGACTTGCTAGAACTGTACAATAACATATGTTGGAAATTAAATTTATTTTTGGTATTTGATTTTAATACAAAAAAATATAATACATACTTTTGTATATTTAACTTCAACTTTTCTAGAAGCCATCTTCAGTCGATTACAATACCTTTCAAAAGTAGCGACACTAATGGGTTTCCAATCTAATCGCGCTTTTATATAGAATCTTACACAAAAAACAACACAGATAACCGGAAATTTTTAAGTAAGTAATCAAATCCATACATTCAACTAATTTGTTAAATTATTATTGGCCTTGAATCTGATTAATAATCGTTCATCAATACGAGGTTCAAATGAAAAAAAATGCATCCCACGTTTAAAATTGAAATCTTTACCAAAAAAAAGTGAGATTAAGTGAATTTTTTTTTTCATTTGAAAGTGTGGGGCAGATAATGGTAGCTGAGTTTTTTTAATATTCTTCCAATTATCCTTACCAATGAGCCAAATTATTTTATGTAACACATCGCCTAATAATAAAGCTCAAAATCCTTCACATCAATTTAGTCTAACATCGTTTGTTCTCAAAACGATGGAAAAGCTGTTGACAATGGTCGCGTTCAAGTAGCGATTTTCAGACTAATCCATCATTTTTTAATTCTGCTGAACGTTCTAATCTTGATATAACACCATAACCTAATTTTATTTGACATATGACTGCAATAATTATCCATTCATCTGCTATTTCAATTTAGTTTAATAGTTCCCAGATACAAAGGTCTAAAATATCTTCAAACAAAAATATGCTACGTCATTTTATATGTTTATTCACATAATATTTGTCATAAATGACAGTTAATGCATCACTGATCGATAGCGTAGCATATTTCAAAAATCTGCTACCACAGCGCTCACATCAATCAGTTGACAAAACACTCGTTCAGCAGGAAATTGATTATCGCTCCGGTAGCGCTACATTTGAGATGAACGCGACCGATTATAATTTATATTAGAACGGAAATCCTAGAGACACTATCTCTATATAGAAGTAGCTTTTGACTATACTCCTCACGAGGCTGTCAAAAGAGCATTAAATAGAAGAGGTGTAGACAGCACAACATCCAAATGAATGTCGGAACTGCTCACCACTAGAGTAGCACAGACGATGACGAGCAAAGACATGGTCTCCATCTGTACAATCAAAGGAGGAGGAGTAGCATCCCCATTAATGTGGAGCATGGCGGTTGACGAACTTCTTTGTGGTTTGACTGACCTTGGAATTATTTCTTCGTGTGTCTGAAGAAGGCCTTCAGATTAATGTAACACATAGCCTAATAATAGACTCTTCCATCAGGGCTTATTAACTTCCTTTTGTAGGATTGTCTCTGCCTAGTGACACTGAAAGTGTCAGTCGTGTGAGTGACATACTGTACTCAGTGCAAACCTGCAAAAACTTGCTCACTTTACCAGAGTATTACAAAAAAATGTGCCTTCAAGTAGTAGCCGAATGTGCGGTTCGGAGGAAGAAATTTTTGTCTTAGTTGTTACGTAAACATGAGGAGCAAGTCACGATTTTGGGTTCATCCTATAAAAATGAAAAAAGGAAGCGTGTTTCCTTAACTGTAAGGATATGCAGCTTCAGTCCAAGATAGATGGTTTTTGGTACAAATAAATAAAACGCAAGATCTAAATTATATGTCATAATAACTTTATTGAGTATGTTTTACTTTCCTGTACAATCTGATTCTGTGCAAACAGAATAATTATAACCATAGATTAAGCAAGCAAATAATAAAATTAATATTATATTCAATTATAATACAAAGATAATGGACACTTTTCCGAGGAATTATCCTTTATTTTTAAAAAAATTAATGTAATAGACAAATATTCTATCACACTACCATAATTAATCTATAAAGACGTTTATTCCAATATAAAAACTTAGTTTTGGTAAAAATGCATTAATCAATTTAGTGATAATGTTGCCAGACGTTCGAACTACTTTTAAATTCGGCAATAATAATAGAGAAATTAAATGTATATGTAAGGTATTTTTTAGAAAGCCGAGCGAAAGGAAATTTTCGAGTTCTGTGGTTTGCCTTTTGTAAACTGTCACTTGTCTCTCAGTAAGTCAAATATTTCAAAGAGCCTCTTACATTTTATTTAAACAGCTGTGGTAACGGCAAAGCAAAATACTAAAATTTAATATTCTATCTATGTTCTTAAATTGGAATAAACTGTTATAAAATGAACAGTACCTATACTGTTAGAGATACGATTAGCTTATATCCCTTAAAACTTCTCTTTTTTGTACAACCACCCCTTCATCTACACAGTACCTCTACGGAATTTATTATACCAATGTAAAATTTAAAACCTACAACAAACACCATTTAGACATTTGATTCTAAATGACATCGAACTGTTTGACACATGTCATGTCGTTCGATTTTCCACAAAAGGCAAAAGCATAGAGGCTTATACAAAATAAGCCATACAGTAACAAAATTTAAAAAAATATATATATTCATGTGATTTATGTAAAAAAAAAGATAAATGATTTAATACTATGTACATAACTTCATACAGAAAATTAATTATAGTTATTAATAACAACTTAATCGCTGTTTTTTGTTTAGGATGACCGACACTTTTTAGAATGAATGTATTACCACCTGCCAACGCTGTGGTGAAACAATCATTATTTTAAGCAGTGTACATATACGCTAGACGTTAAATTTTCCAAGTACGGACAGGGATTGTCGCCTACTGTCAATTATTCGACGACCGGTCCACAAATCATTAAATTTTGTAGACTTATACGAATGAAAATCCCTTTGGTGGAAAACGAAAGATAAGGATTATTTTAAGAAACGGGAAATATTAGATGCATGGAAAATTTTTTAATGATCACTAACATACTGAAAGCGTAAATAATGCAACAACTCCTGACCTGACTCTATATATTATAGAGATCAGTATGCCACCAAATAAAAATGCTGATGCTTTCTCTTCGGAAATGTTCTAACGAAGCTGTCTCTTTTTACAATGATTTAGCTTGCTTGGAGTGTCTCGAAAAATGGCTCACAGAAGGCGAAGAGTAACGTCCTGTCTGTACGCACCGTACAGAAAACTGGCTTGTTTAAATATTGTAAGAAAAAAGGATGGAACTGTACGAAACATTCTATAACGAAATAGCCAAAACTTCAAACTATGTAAGAGCAGGAAATGTTCCTCGTGGATAGTTTTAGACATAAAACAATGATGGCATAGGACATGTTCACCAACTGATAATTGACAACAGCCATGAGGAGAAACAATTTTTCGGTTAGATTTGTAATTTTGTATTGATTTACCTGCTGTGCAAAGAACGCATCAGATTCCTCAGGGATTTACGTCACGTGGACTTGCCATATATTGCTGGTAAATTCACTCGATATTTGATTGTGCTTGTTCCAATTTGCAGAGCAAGAAATTAATGCTTCCCAATGTGGTCCATATCGGTCCTCAGGGGTCTATTTTAACCATATCAGCGAAAAAATGTGTTTTTCAAAGTTTAGCACACTAGAATTCATTGAATTGGACTTTTAAATCTTTCAAAGGGACTAGCACTATACCAGCAGGCAAAAACACGTTTGAAGTTGATGAATTTTGGCAAGTGGTCCATGTTACGAAAAAGTTTGGACACCTATGTAGTTATGAAATGAAATCTAATTCTTGATTCACTGAAAAAATGGAGAATTTCTTTCAACTGCCTCTATACTTTGGTGTACAAGAAAATTAGTGAGTGAGATCACTGGGTATAGGTGCATGAACTGTGGAGGACAATATCTTCAGACATTGTTTATGGTTAAAATTTCCCCGCAATCAAAAAATCTTCGAATACAAATCATGTAGTGGGTGAGAAACGTAAGGAAGCAGTACAAATAGTTGTGATGGTGTCCAGCTAATTAATAGAAAAAGAGTTGAAGTTAATCATGGATTCTTGATGATGTTATAAATAACCCCACTTTTACCAAAGGAAATTACCGAGTTTTTTCCAAAATTGTAGATTTTAGCCTCCCAAATACAGATTTTTATATAAATCCCTCTTTGAAGGGATACATTTTCAATATACCTCAACTTTTGAATTGATTTACCTTCGGAATATTAAATTTGAGAAGATCCATAACAAAAACTGAATTTGGAGGGGTTTTTTTTAAAAAAAATAATCAACTTTTACCCTTAAAAAGTAAAAAAACAGTCCTCTATGCTTTTTCCTGCCGATGCAGACATAAATTTTAAAAAAAACAAAATATTGTATGTTATATCAGGTTTTTTTCAGTCGTGCATCGCGTAAAAGTATGTTCCTGAAACAGTTTGTAATAGAAAATAAAGGGCAGGGGAAAATATAATTTTTTATGGAAACGTACTTTCACCAATTACACACTAATAAAATACACGTAACCTTTATTCTTACAGTTTATACTTTCCGCTTTATTATAATTTTTTTTTCAAAAGTACAAATTGAAAGTTTTTCGAGTCGGTTTAAATCGAACGTACGCTAAAAAAAAAACTAAAAAAGTGGCACTAACATTATAATTGCACTATGTGAAAATATAGATATAATATATATATATATATATATAAAAAAATCAGAAATAGATTTTTATTTATTTTTTCTAATAATTAGTTAGACTGGTGCAGTTGTAGTACGATCGATCTAAATAAACTCTTAGTTTGCACTTAACTTACACTGTCAGATATCTACAAAAAAAAAAAACAAAAAAAAAGGTACAATTATCACAAATTTAAATGCTTTTTGGAGCATTGTAACTCAGCGTTGCACCGTTGGAGACTCTTCTTTTTTTGTTTTTTTTTTTTAAATATTTTATTTGAATATGTGACAGTGTATTTCAAAATTGAATAAATTTTTTTATTATGATTTTTTTTGTTAATAGAAGGACCTTTATTACACATATATATCACTAGAGTGCCGCTGCACATGCCAGTCCTTTCTCGTGACGGTTAAATAACAACACTTGACCTGCAAGCGTGTACCATCACTTGCAGCACGTTCCAGGCGCCTTGGTTCCCGCATCGCCTTCTGCCAGTCGCCTACCCTGAACACTACCTCCTTGACCAGTTGTCTGCTCGTTCTTGGGCAATTTCTTAGCTGAAACGAATTATTTTTATTACCAGTCTGGAAAGCGATACTTTTCCTCAAGCGACCGCGGTAAAGACACGTGTTAGGAACAACATTTTTGGAAATTCAATTTTACATACATGCTGCGTAGAACAGCAATCCATCGACTACGTATATAATGGTAAAAAACTGTAAAGAATCAGGCTGTCAAAAGACAACAAAGTGCCTCTGGTAAGGGTGCCGGGACATATCAGTTAGCTAAAGAGGGCTCTAAAGGAGAATTCATAGGCCCGGTACCGTTGTGTGAAAACAAAGGATTGCATAAGAGAAAAATTCGGAACTGACACCAATTGAAATGGAGGTCATCTCCATATAGAGTTTTCTGAACAAGATAGACAACAAACTCTCCACCAGGCTATTGAAAATGAGTAAGACAAGTCAAGACAGTTACCAACTAGGTCACTTTGTACCCTGAGGAAACATCTACACAAAATGGGAAAAGTTGGTGAACAGAAAATGTGAACTAAGTGATGAAACTTCTACTCACATACTCTGCTTCCGTGAGATCTTACATATACTCAGACAGAAGCACTTTGAAGAGGAAATAATACAACCATTACAACTACTCGAAATCCCCAGTCAAACTAGTGGCCATTATAGAAAATATGACGCTTCTGGAATGGAAGTGCTGTTGAGCACCTGAACACAATCTTGTTAAAGGAGTAGGAGTCACAATGGTAGAGATGAAAAAACGGATAGCCTTCCCAGTGGTCCTATTAAAGGATGTCACAATTTTCCAAGTGAAAATGACAGAAATTTACTACAATGCAGATGAAATTAATAGGCAGGAAAGAACATAATATCACTCAATTACTATCTTTACAGATAGCTAGGCAGAGCTAAAGGAACTCGATTAGAAAGAAGTCAATTCTAAGCTGGTATGGAAATGTGTGCATGCTCTGAATATACTGGGAGACCACAGCAAAGTTTGGGTAGTTAGGATTCCAGGGCACAAGTTATAATAAAGTCAACAAAACGTAGACTGAGGCCACCACTTAGAACACCAGGGCAATGAAGAGGTAGATTCACTAGCAAGAGGAGCACGACATGTTCTTATTGGTCAGAACCTTTCTGTGATATAGCGAAAGTGCTGCAAAAAATAGTAGTACTAGCAGGACAAAAGAGTAATAAAATTATTGGTTTAAACATCAGCTTGATACTAAATGGTCATACAGATAAGAGCGTAACATATTCTTAATAAGAATTGAACTGTCTTACACTTTTTTGGCAGATGCACTCCTTCAAAAGTTATTCTGTCAAAAAATATTTTTTGTAATAAATACAATTTCCATTAAAAACGTGTATTAAAGAACATTTCCCCATAATAATAAATGGTTAATTACACCCTATATAACATAAACCTACGCGTAAAATTACGTCAACAAAAATAAGTACTTTTCTTGTGATTTAAAGTAAAACTTCCCATCTATATTTATTTAATTTGTCGCTTACTTTACGTCAACAAAGGATATCCCTTAACAAGATTAATGAATGAGTCTGTAAGAGAGTTCATCTAAAAATAGAAACTATTAAAGAGTATAAGAAAACTGTAAAATGTGTCAACTTTTTTTATGGAATTCAGCATATTTATAAAAATATACAATGCAAGGATCAAAAATTAAAAGGGAACTTTGGTAGATGACAATTTTGTATTAACGTTTTAGATTAACATTATTTAAAATAAGATACTGTGGGTTTTATTACATTAACTTGTTCATTAATCATTTTATCCTTCTTTTCTTTAACTCAATATATAAATATACTTAGTATAATTGCACAGCTGTTACATAGGATATGTTTTAATTTGAAAATATGTGCTCATGTAGCAAATACGTGACAAAATTACAAATCTTGGAAAGTGTACATGCAGGTTAAGAAAAAATATAGCTTCGTCAGGAAATACAACTCCCAATAATTTGGGGATTTATATTACTTTCACAGAATTCATTCGTTTTGTCTTGAAGTGGAATTTCAACCAATATAATATGAACTTTATATAGATGTATTCTGAAGACTTTACATAACTAAGTTGCCAATGAAACTACATCTGAATACTACTATACTTCTTGTTGAATTGAATTAAATAATAATTGAAATGTCAGACGATGAAAAAAGCAATCAACAGAGACTTTTAGTGATTCAAGAGCAACAGATTCAGATGCACAGAGAGATCAATTGAATAGTCACCTTGCTTGAAAAAAAAACATCTTATCCCTCCCTCTCTGCATTGCACACTCATAAACCCTACAAATCGAAGGCATTCTAGATGATTTTAAAAAACTTTTTACTAAATAAAGTCTAATTATCATCCGTTGTTTACCAGTAAACAATGAAAATTAATAGAGTATGACATGAGGATCCAGAACAGTATGGCTAACAATATACTAACCTATTGCTAGAAAGATGTCGTTAACATTCATTGCGGTCTTTGCGGAAGTTTCCATAAAAAGTAAACCATTTTCATCGGCGTACGTTTGCGCCTCTTCATATTCTACCATACGTTTATTTGCCAAATCGTGCTTATTGCCGGCCAATGCTATAACGATTGTTGGACTCGCCTGCCTTTGGAGTTCTTTCACCCACGTTTTCGCCCTGCCGAACGTATCTTGATTTGTTATGTCGTACACAACTATAGCTGCCTGGGCGCCTCTGTAGTACATCGGGGCTAAGCTATGATATCTTAAAAAAAATTTATTTTAAATCGCTCATCTTTCTTTTTCTTATACTGATTATAAACATACTTCAAAAATATTATAGTAAAATATCAGCACTGGCAACGTTGCTTACAACTTTACTCATAACATTCGTCCTTGTTCATCAGAAGAAATTAATTATATATTATAATTATGTAATATTTTTCAGTGATATTTGTTCCGACTGTATTTAAAATAAACTATGAGGTTTCATCGAAGGAATAATTGAGAAATTATACTTTTTGATTTAATCCTGAACATAATTACAAGAATATCTGAAATCGGGGTTGATAAACTATCTTAAATATAATCATATACTTGCATAAATACATTTTTATAAAATTGTTTGTACCAAGATAATTAAATTATTTGTTGCTAATCAAGGTCCACTTGATAACCAAAAATAAGCACAAAGTCTACCACAAGTAAAAAGAATCAGAATTATTATTGTTTTATAAGGGCCCTTATCGTTTTAGCAAAGGTAAAAGGAACTTTATGTTAAAAAAAGGAAATTATTTTGCTTGAAAATTTATCGTTATAGTGAATCAAAGATTTTTTATTAAATATTGTATTGAGAAACAGGGTTCTAGGATTAAAAAATTAATGAATTTCTAGAGAGCAATTAATTTTAAATTATAAATGTCTATGTCTTTGACAAAAATTAGACAAAGTATATAATTGTTTTTAAAGCTCCATTGTTTTCAAATCAATCATGTTTTCTGTTTACAATCTAAAAGTTAGTTGGTCTACCTTTTATGGACAAAAACAACACAGCTTATGGGATTTACAGGATATAAAGTTTTCTGATAATTTAGAATTAAATTTACATATTTAGTGTATTTAGTCATTTACCTTCAAGTATTTCCTTATCTGATATTTACACAACACAATATTATCTGTCGATACATCAAAATTGTAGCATATCTTCCTAATAATTATATTAACAAGTCATTTACTAAGGAATACTGTGAATACTATACCTACAGATAAATTATACAGCTTTCTGTTTAGTTATTACCTAACTATTACAAATATATTATAAAATTTGACTTACCTTTCCTGTCCCGCTGTATCCCAAATCTCGAATTTAACTGTAGTATCATCCAGGCATATGGTTTGAGTAAGGAAAGCAGCTCCTATAGTACTTTCTTGGTATTCATGGAACTGCCCTTTGACAAACCTCAACACTAAACTCGACTTACCGACAGCACTTTCTCCCAATAAAACAAGTTTAAACTGACATATTTTGCCTTGAGTGGCACCATTTGGTCTCTGGGCAGTTCCAGCTCTATTTGCCGCCATTTTTAATTAACTGAAAACAAAATTAATACTTTTGAATTTTGCCCATCGACATGGGATGTTTCAACAACTTTTATAATTAGTTCTAGATTTGATAGGTTAGAATATATTCAAAAGAAAAACAGAAATTGTCACTGATGTTACTTAAAATTGGATGTTCTGCTGATACACTTATCAGCAAATTAGAAGATTTACAAATAATTGATTTGCTTCCTATACTCTGTGACATTAATAAACATATACTAATAGTAGTTTTCAGGAATATTTTGAGAAGTTGTAGGTTTACATTGGTCATTCAAAATCTCTAGTTATTAACCTTGATTTTTATCACTATTTCAGGCTAATTTAAAAACTTTTATCATATATTCAATAATCAGCTAGGTCATATCTTTAAAAGTCCTAGGTTCTAGATATTTACATACCTACTATCAATTTTTACCTTTCTACTTAAAGGTACTTAAAATTGGATGAATAAAAATGAACAAATTTGATAGAAAATAACAAATATCCAACTACATGTTTAGTACTTATTTAGAGTATCATTAAATTTATAAAATAACCCATTTAAAATTTAATTTTAACTATTGCAAATCAAATTATTGAACAGAAAAACTTATCTGTACAATGTAGTTATAATACCTACTTAATATAACATGAAGTCACTGATGATAGTTTCATCATTATCTAATAATGCAATAATTTTAGTAAACTTTCATGTGGAGCAGTATTCAAGTCAAGCAACTGATTTTCTAGACTTATCTCAAATGATATCTAATCAAATATTTATTTTTTGATGAAAAACAAATTAATTTAAGTAAGGATAATTAAATAGACTTGACTATTTTTGTAGAATTTTAGAGAAAGTTATGTGTTTCTTATTGAGAACAATTATTAGAAATCTTCATCAAATTACCAGATTATATGAATTATCAAGAGTTCATAAGTCGTTTCATAATCTGGCAAGTATCTCCAAAGTACTACATCCAGTTAGCTTAAAAAACAGTAATCTAGTTATTAATACCCAAACTACGATTTTCACCTTAATAACACCAGTGTATATAGCAAAGCAAATATAATTATATGAAGAAATACTGGATACTGGAACAACAAAGAGGGGGGCGTATTGCAAATTCCACTGATTAAACGAGAATTCAAGGGCGTAAAAGATTTAGAAAATCAGCTGACTGGTATAACAAAATGTCTGCATTTGATTACCAATTGATTCTAATCAACAGGTCTACCAAGAATAAAGTATGAAAAGAAATCCTAAGGATTTTGAAGAATATCAATGACGCATTTTGACAAGACGAAAAACATTGAAACTGATAACTTACCTATAAATAGGTTTTTTTTTAAATTCCCACTTTGAGATCACGTATCACTAATATAATAAACACTTTTTTCCGACATAAAAACGTTTATTCGAATTTAGTTTTTGTATATTAGCACCTATTTTATACACAAAAGATGAAATCGAGAGCAGACAAAAATGACAGTTCTCCTAAACGACGTCAACGAACAAGGCTACCAATACCAATATCTGAGTCATCAACTATTTGGTGAACAAACGTAGCTACCAACCTATTTTATCCGGAAGTGTATGCTACTACAGCCATACGATTTTTTTCATTTACCGATATTGTTAAATATCCCAGGAACTAAAATAATAATGAGACTATAGTTTTCGTTTTTTATAAAAAGAATTATGTAATGGAACAAAATACAAAAAAATGATTTATGGACCCAACTTAACGAATACAGTTTCTTAACTGCACATATCCTTCCTGGATTCACACGCTTTGTTGCCTACCCAAACAAATATATCATTACAATACCAAGTTAAACATAGAACACAACTTATAAAAATATATATTATATTTTAGTGAAATTTATAATACCGTTATAATATATTATTGGGTAGCAATATACACTACCATCTGGATTCACATTTTTTGACACTGTCAAACTGAGCAAGAAATTAAGTGGGACATTTGAAAATATTCTTCTGGGAAATACTGAAAAGGATGGGGTCGAATAAAGGAAGATTTATTGACAGATCGCCACTTATTTGTGCCGTAATTTGATATAATATTTAAAACTTTTGTAACCTTATTACCTTTATTTATAATTTAGGCTGGAAAAGTGACAATAGATCCAAATAATGCTGCTAATACTTTTAGAGAATATAATATTGAAGATAAAATAACCGCTTTAAAGCATGATTCCAATATTTTTCGCGAAGATAAATTTGAACCGCCCCTCAAGGTTCCAAATTTCAAGCAAGCTGGGTTCATGGGCCAACGTACTGAAGTAAGTCAGAAATATAGATACATTTCACGATACTCGTTTTAAATCTATATACCTAGCTATAGTACAGTATTTTGTTCAAGTAGATATCGAAAATATTGAATCCTCCTGTAGAAACCAGATATCAAACGCTTTTACAAGATTTGCGAGAAACTACGTATAATTCATTTTGGAACAAAGAAATTGGAAAAGTACGAGATGCAGTTCCAGGTCTACCGAAAGGCATGATACCTACCACAGTCACCTTTGGTAAACCTTCAGTCAAAGGTAATTTATTGTTACAACTAAATTAATGGAGGGATAAAATGTATATGAGACTTAAATTTGAATTTCGTTAAATAAAACATTTGAATACTCCTATATTTATCTACTTATAAAACTATACCACTTTAATTACCTTACCTTTTTGTATCACAGAAACTATAGGTAATATTTGTTAATATTTCAACTTCACATTTTTTAATCTATAAATAATCAAATAATTTTTATGCGCAAACTAGGAACAGACTGGCGACAGAAAACTGAACTATTTTATAACCTCACTTTCATTGCTATAAGCTGTTAGTAAATGTATTTAAATATTTTCTTTAAAAGTAAGTTGTATATGTTGCATTTTTAGAAACGTCTGTAAAGGAATTAATTAATCCTCCTAAAACCCCATACGAAGTACTCTGGGATAGTCAAGTGGGTCACGATTATTATAAAAGAACCCACAATGACTACAATGCTGGTGAACAACTTCACAGAGGGTAATATATGTTGTTAATTTCTTGTTAAAACTCAGTATTACTAAACTTTTATCCTTCTAGCTACATGTCACCACCGTTTAATGAAAAAGAAAGTTTTGGAAGAAAAACTAAATTCGATCATCGAGGGATTTGGGTAAAATGTTGTTGTGAATGGCATATACAAGAACCAATTGCTTACACCAGTCATATACAAGCTGATTATTTGGAGCGAGTGAAACCAGTAATTGGAAAATCTTTAACTCCGTGAGTAAAACTAGGCGGGCGATACAATTTTTAAAGGGGGATCATAATTCTTTTGTAGTAACCATAATATAAAGTGTGTCCCGAAAAATCACGCCTTTGGTGGCCGTTGCGTCCGAGATTATTATGGAGTGGAAGATTTAGTAAAAGACCCCAATATTGAATTATGTTTATTTAAAAGAGATTTTTTTGTTTGGATACGTTTGTGGAACAAATTAAGAACGAAAATGAAGGAACTCCTCCGACAAGGATACTTTAATTTCCACGAATTTTATAAAAAATTGTCATATTACGACAAGGTAAGCATTATGAACATATTTAGCAATATTCTGTTTTATGTATTTTAATTTGATACCAAGTGTTTATTACAAGGTAATTTTTATCTCATGTCATCTTCTTCAACAAGAAGCGAAACTTCGATTAAAACCATGTCTACAGACGGCATCTTTTAAATTAGTTGTCATATGTCATACGATCACATGTGGGCCTCTTTCTTATCGTATTTACAGTCCCAAATTAGTTTAAAGTTTGTAGATTGAAATTATTTTTTCTATTTCACGTGTATATTGTCAACAAAAAGTACAAAAGTAGCTACTGATCGAAAAATACCTATATAATAGATTTGATAAATCACTTTATGCTAAAATACTTTTTCTCAGTGTGATTCCAGTAAAGCTGTAAGCATTTATTATGATTCTCAGTGTATGCCAGAGTTAGCTGTCACCTTCAAGGTTATTTAACAAAAATTTTGTAGCTGTTTTTTCGCGAACATCACAAATAAACAATTATAAGGTGGTAGTAACGCAGTAAATAGCAAAAATTTTATAGTAGAACCATTTTAGCATTAAAATAAAATGTTCGCATCTATTTTTTACCCAAAAAGATCCTATTGGAGGCAAGAGTAAAATTACACTTTTTCTAAAGAACTCCAAAAAACAAATTTACCAATAACTCAGTTATACCAACTTATTTTTTCTGGAAGTGTGTGCTACTACATCCATACGAGTTTTTAAAAATTAATAATTATAATAATGTTTTAGGAAAAGATAGGATACCTTCCGAAGGATAAATTCTATGAAATATGTCTAAATAACCGCATCCATTTTTCCCTAGCAGACATGGAACCCTTGTTAAAGTTACTAAATGTTATCCAAGAAGAGCATGTTGACTATGCACAATTCCTGGATATGATTAACGTCAACGCTCCATCCATTGAATTAATGTCGGTGAATGATATTCCACCCGATAATCTTTATTATGTCACTACAAATCAAGCAGCCGTTTGCGATTATCTCTTTATCAATAATGCAGGTAATTTTTAGGCATCATTTCAATGGGTTATAGTTTTTTGACGTGTCACTTCACTTGTCTCGATTTATACAGTTTTTCATTTCGATTAGAAATGCGAGCAGCTGGAATTCCCACATCCAGAACAGATTTACCAGCACCCGAGAAACCTCCAGGTTCCTGTCTAGCTGATATTGAAAACTTGGGCGATTCCACAAATATAAAAACTCTACTCAATCCCAGTATTTACACTAACTATGGATTAAACTTTAGAGATTTCTTTCTAGTAAGTGAACATCAAGTTTTTATTCAGCTTCTGTATAATTTTAGACATCTGACAAATGACTGACTGTTAAAATCAGACGTGTTATATTAGTAGTAGTCACTACTTTACGTTCCATGTCATATGTCAAAAATTACGAACCTAGAATAAATACGTTTTTTGTATTTGAATAGCAATTCTCGCTTAGTTTGTTTTAATTCGATTCATAAGTCAAATTATTTAATATCTTTTAGCCGAGACAACCAGAAGTAATAAGAACGTTATTTGAAAAAATTGGATATAATTTTCCTGACAATACTTTCGAAAAAATTTGGAATGAAGGAGTGGAACTGGACGAAACTGGTTTAGTGTGTGTCGATACTTTTAAAAAATTGTTGGAAAAATATACACCCCGACAAAAAATCCAAGTAGATGAAGCTGACTCTTGAAACAATAATAAATATTCAATAAACAATAATTTTATTGGAACTTTTATTGAGTTGAATTTAAAGGTAAGTGAGTCAGTTTAATGATAAATAATGTATATCATTTGATAAAATTCAAGTTTATTATTCGAGGTAACCTCTGCACCTAGTTACTTTAAAAAAAAACTAAACTCCAGATAACAAATATTATGGATGGATGATACTGTAATTTTATAAAAAATATTTATTAAAAACAAGTTTTACCTCACGTTTATACATAAATGTAACATTTTTAATTTCTTCGTCTTTCTCTACTCCTTCGTCTTCGTTCTTCTTTAACTTTACCTCTGTCCGTAGACTTTGACCGTCTTTTTGATGACTTTTCAAATACCCGTTTATCATTTTTCAACTGATCGATCTTATCCTCGTATCTACTTTTCACCCATTCATAATCTTTCTTCTTTTTTTCCTCACCACCTTTTTTACTTTCTTTTCTTGGATTTTTATCATTTTCCTTTTCTGTATAATGTTCTTTTTGCCTTTTTGTGCGTCCATCTTTTTCATCACCTTCTTTACGTCTGGATTTCGAACTGGTTCTTTGGCTTTTTTCTTCATATTTTTGTTTTGATTTCTTCTTTTTTTTCTTCTCCTCGTCTGAATCAGACGAATCTAAAATATAAACATATAATGATTAAACTCATATAAAGTAAAAACTATCAGTAGTTCTAATGAACATTTTATGTGTGTGAAAATATACCTCCACTAGCGTCGCTGCTGCTACTATCATCATCTGAACTACTCGAACTACTGCTACTACCGCTTTCGCTTTCTTTATTCGCCGCCAATTTAAGCTCCAACATTTTAGGTACATTTTTTAAATGTTCTCGAAGTTCATCAGTTAAACCTCCTAAACCTATAGATGTAAAAAAATTTATAGAAAATCTGGTATTCTGAGGGTTATCCCTAGGAAATAATCCTGCAAAATATTCTTGAAGTGTCCTAAAACAAATTTAGAAAAAGAATTGGTTGAAAATATAACTTCGTAATGTAGAAAACTTACTCATCCTTCAGTCTTTTATTAAGTTTTCCCAATCCCATGTATTCGGCTAATTCTTGAAAGAGAATTTTTATAAAAATTCTACTAGAACTGTTTGTATCTTCTTCGTTGAGCTTCATTATATCCAAAACTTCCCAACCGATCGCGTCCGTGAATAGTAAATGCGCAAAAAACTTGCTTACGTTACGTAACCTATTGGCATCCAGCCTGTGCGTTGTAGAGTATGTGTCTTTAAAAATTTGTTGAAACGGTCCAATGTACACTTTATTTATTTGACAAAACCGCTGTGCTAACAATCCATAAAATTTTTCATATGTTCGCTGCTCTGCACAACAGTCTGAAAGAAAATAAAATAGTTAATCAAGAAACAGGAGCACTTATATATATATATATACTTACCCAGGAACATGTGACACAATTCAATTTCCTGCCCAGGCTTCAATTCCATTTTAAGAAGCTTATGTGCACATTCTTCAAAATCTAAACTTGATTGTATGGTTAAATAAATCGTTCTTCTAAGAGCAATTAAATTCGTTTCTGTATTATCAATAATTTTTCCTTGGTCTTTAACTTCTTCCTCATCTTCCCCCTCTCCTGATTCATCTCCAGACTCTTCAGAACCCGAATCTGATTCACTGTCACTACCCAATATTTCTTTACTGAGTGTCTTATACTTTCCTTCATTTTCTTCGTACTTATCATCAAATTTGAACACATCTAAAATAAAGAGCTTGTTAGATTGAAACAAACCTTGTAAGACAAATAATTACTTAATATATCCTCTGCATTTGCTTCTTTGACATCATCTAGCATTATAAGATGTGTGAACTGGTCTTCTTCTTCAACCAAATCCAATTCTTCAATAACAGCGGCATGATCTTTAAAACCATCTTTTCGTATTTGAAACATAACTTCAATCATATACTGAATTCTTTTCTCAAGTTGACCTTCATGCAGAATATTTCTAAGCATTTCAAATATAGCAGTTATACCTACAAAAAAAAATATGAAGAAAACCTTATTTAGATATTAATATTAAATATAAATTGAAAACAATTACCTCTACTAGATACTTCAGTAAGTTTTTGTCCACTTTCCTTCAAAAATGAAATAGCAACTTCGACAGAATCATCAGTTGGAGTCTCCACTAGCAAAGTAAGAATTTCTAATGCTAAAATTTCATGAGCTACTCTCTGGTTCACCAAATGAGCTACAAAAGTAGTAGCTGATATGCATATGGACTTATTATTTTGTTTAAAACCCCTTTTAAACTGCAACACCAATCTTTTTAATAAAAGTTCTCCAATATTTGGAAATTTAGAGTTAATAACGGCAACTAGTGCTGCATATACGTTGGTGAAAGTTGGGGAAGCAGCTTGAGCCTGTATTATTGATTTACACAGTAACCCTCTACCTCTTACTATGTTTTCATGTAGTAGCTCTCTAGCTATTATACCAATATTAGAGGTATTAATTTTATTAATGTAACCATGGACAGACTTTTTCAAGGCTTCCCATGCTATTCTCTGATAAGCAGCAGATGATTTATCTGTAATACTTGCTTGCATCATACGCAATTTAGCTGGAGGTATGTATGCACCACCAGTTCTCGAGGTTAACATATCCACTGCTTTCCTTTCTCTTGGTTTTATTATAGACTTATCAACGTTTTCTTCACTTCTTGACTGTTCCTTTTCATCCCTATTTTTAGTACCTTCTTTATCCCTAGTATTATCAGGTATATCATCATAATACCTGCAACATTACAACAATAATTTATGTTATCCTATCTCTAGTATAATTTAATCACAAATAATTGTGAGAAATGAAAAATGTATCTAACCTTTGGCCAACTTTTGTTTTATCTTTTCTTGGATATTTGTTCCAGTAACTGTCACTGTTAGGACGATCATCTCCATAATATCGTTGGTAATCTCTTGGATTGTAATCGTCATCATATCTTTTACTCCCATGAGCTTTTCTTTTGGATTTTTTTTCTTTTCGTTCTGGAGAAGTAGACTTACTTTTTCTACGCTTTCTAGGTTCTGGTGACATAGACTTACTTTTCCTACGCTTTTTAGGTTCTGGTGAATATTCTCCAGGTTCTTTATTTTCTGGCATTATGCTATAATAACTAGTTTGTAAAAATACGGATTGTTTTGCTATGTGTTTAACTAATCTTTGAATGTCAAAATAATTTGAAGTCACACGTCATACTACCATAGATACCTGATACAAGATAGATAGGCAACTCAATTCCATAGAGAAATAATTTTGTCTATGTTCAATTCCAAAATATTGATTCATGCTTGAATTGTGGGCGCACTTATGTTTATAAATGTTAATGCAGTAAATGTTTTAGCGAGCTCCAGAGCTGACTTTTCTTAGATCTTCAGGCGTCTATTTTCAAAAGTACGTCAACATCTCGATAAATGGCATCCATGATTGAATATTTGTGTACTGAGTTGCCTATCTATCTTATTTTGGTTATCTATGGTTGTAACCTAAATCTTCAATTTGGATTGACAGGTTAGTTCAGTTTTTAAAGTTTTGCACGTGTGTTTTTTGAATATCACTAAGTAATATATAAAAACTTTAAAATGCAACACGACGATGTTGTATGGAGTATTATTAACAAAACACACTGTTCGTATAAAACTCAAACGAAGACTCAAAAGTTTTGCCGAAATGAATATAACCTTACTGGCCTTTGCAACAGATCATCTTGTCCTTTAGCAAATAGTCAATATGCTACAATAAGGGAAGAAAACGGTATAATATATTTGTTTATGAAAACGGCAGAAAGATCTGCGTTCCCTAAGAAGACTTGGGAGAAAGTAAAACTATCCAGAAACTTTGAGAAGGCAATACATCAAATCAATGAGAATTTGCTTTACTGGCCTGGGTTTATAAAATCAAAATGCAAACAGAGGTTTGTGAAAATAACACAATATTTAATACGAATGAGAAAATTAAAACTAAGAAGGCAAAAGCTGTTAGTTCCTATACAAAGTAAGGTAGAAAGGAGAGAAAAGCGAAGGGAAGAAAAGGCTCTTATTGCTGCTAGAATTGAAAAGGGAGTTGAAAAAACTCTATTGGATAGATTAAAGAAAGGTGTATATCAAGATTTATACAATATATCACCACAAACATTTGAAGATGCTGAACAAGAAAGGGAATTGGAATCAGAGGAAGAGATAGAGATGGAAAACGAAGAATTGGAAACAGCTGAATTTGTAGTAGCTGAATCAGATGAAGACAGTGATATTGAAAGTGTTAGTGGTAATCCTGAGGAAGTAGATTTAGATAGTAGTTTTGAATCATCAGATGGCTCTGATATTGAAGATTTAGCTCCTAGTACATCCAAAAAGACTCCCAAGAATAAAAAGGATACACCCAAAACGGGATCAAGTAAGAAAAATATCAGACCTAGAGTTGAAATTGAATATGAGTTGGAACATGAGGGAACTCAAAGACAGAGAGTTAAATAAGTATTTTTGTAATTGTGAATTTTGGTAATATATACTTATTTTATTTTAAAATATTTGTGGTTAATTATGGATGTGTTTGTTTGTAGATATATCTGGTGCTTATAAAAAATATTCTTGTACTTATAGTGTTGGTGACATTTGAACGAAATAAAACAAAATAATACAAATTACAAATTTATTATCATTAGTGGCAGTATAGTAACAAATATCAAATTAATCTATATTAGAAACTTACCCGATTTTGGAAAATAGAACATTGCACAAATAAATAAATACATTTCCAATTTTAGGAAAAGAACATACACTTTCCATTTTCAATACTTCCAAGAACTTTGATTACATCAAAGATATTTGCTAATATAAACTTATATTTATATATATATTTTCTCTGTACAATGTTTAAACTACAAGTATAACCATTTTAATATAAAATGCTAAATGTACAAGTATTTACATGACGTATTAACACAATAAAAAATGTTGGATATTCCATTACTTTTAAAAGAATATATTTGTATGTACATGGATTAATTTTAAATATGTACAAAATGTAAACCCCATGGGAGAGGTTATGAACAAGGAGATGAAACATACTTTGTGACTGTCTGACTTTTTTATCTTTAACAAAGATTGTATTCAGAAATATTACCCAACATTAGCTTTCACAAGCAAACAGTGGCCCATTTGATGAACTGAAAGAAAGAATTCAATGAGGTATGAAAATCAACTCAATAATCCTATGGTTATTGGTAGTGTTTTAAAATCAAGATAGAATTGAAATTTGATACTATCTTTGTAATTTTCTTATATCAAACAAAAATGCTGTTAAAACACAAAATTACTGGTGTGGCCTCAAATTTTATAAATTACTCGGATCTCAATATTAATCTGAAAAAAGTTATGGAGGGTGAAGAGAAATTAGCTACTTACAAACTTTTAACAGGTATTTAGAATAGAATATCCAACGTTTCGAAGAACTATTATCAAGTTTTAACAAGAACTTTAACTAACTGTGAGATCGTCAAATTTGAAACATCCTGAGAATCATTTTCGTCCAAGTTGCCAACCTAAAGATTTTGAAATCCCACTGGTGAAGTGAAATTGAAAAACGAATTTGCCATGTTTCAATTAATTAAGTCGCAGTTTGCGGATAATGACCAAAAACGCGAACTTTAAGAATAACAGATTTGTTCTGAAAATCACATTTCTAAATGAAAGACAATTTTGGACCTAAGTTCCGCATTATCACTTCGTGCAGATGAATTCACCCTGTAATGCATAGTGTGATCTGTGGTTCGAACTTGTCAACTGTCACTTGTCGCCACTTAGCGCTTTTTCTCCTAACCTCGAAAGTTGTGAAGTGAAGTTCAAGAAGTTAATTATTTATATGTGTTTAAAAAATAAAATATTATGCATCCAAGAGAATATCATGAAGTTACAGACATTTAACCTTTTTTTCTTCACATCCTGTCTTACTAATGCTTTCTGGTTGTGGTGATTGAAATTCTAAACAATCCCTCCCCTCTTATGCAGTTCTAAAAGGTAGGTTTGCATCTGACTTTTGTTGCATGATATTTATATCAGACAATGTTTTTTGTAAAGGAACATTTACACTTGTGACTACAGTCATGTCAAATGCATGCATTAATTAACATTGCCATTTTACATTATTCATAATGATTTACCTACTTTATATTTATTTCACATTTCGACAAAAGTAGACTGGATCTTTCACAACTTGCAGAAATAGTAGTGTTCACATTCTCTACATATTTGTATGATTATTGTAAACACTGCAGTTTCCACAAGTTCTTACTAGCCTAAATGAACTAGTTGACTACTTTGGTAAAAATGTGCAATAAATATCAAGTAATTTATATATTTAATGTAAATAGACAATGCTAATTTACGTCAGTCGTCTTGCCATGTAAATGTACCTTATAATAGTAGCTGCATGTTGATGATTTCTACTTTGAAATTATTTTGATTGAATGTCTTTACGATGGAAAATGAAAAAAGTGTTACTTTGAGATTTTCAGGATGTTCCAAGTAGTTGATAAATTTTAAATAATTTGGATATTTTCATTAACAGTTAAAACCGTTCTTGTTTAAACTTTGACACAAATTATCTACTATATAATATATAACACCTTCTCATCATATTCGTAGATCTTCATCAGCAGTCTTTTCACGAAAAGTCGATAAATTAAATTATGTACATTAAAAATAAAAATAAAAACTTAAAACGCTCTAATTTGTAAAAAAAGACCGGGTAAAATTTCAAAAAATGTCCATGTACGTTAAATACATAACAACGCGACAGTTTTCTCTACACGCGAAACCTACCGACCAACAGAGGGCGCTTTATGAATCTTTTATGGTTTGAAGTCTTCGATCTGGAATTAGATGCGCACTGAAACCGTTTTTTAAATCGGCGAAATCAATAATTTAGTTACGCGAAAATAATACCCGGCCGTCTAACTATTCAACAACTCTATAAATATTTACTATTTATTTAGAAACAAGATTTTTACGTTTGTTTAGGAGGTTCTTTATCGATTCTCATATCGTCAATTTTGGCTACAAGCTTAAGAGCGGGTCCAAGTTTCATAGCCATGGCGGTCATGAGGTGATCTTCTTTGAGAAGCATGAGAGCTTGACCGTCGATTTCTTCTCGTAAAAAGTCCTCCGCGTAGTCGGAGCAACCCGGGAGGTTTTTAATGAAATCAAAAACTTCTTGAACCTGCAACAAAATAATCTCCAATCAGTCAATCATATTCAGTGAAATTATTCAATTCCTGGAAAGAAAAGGAAAGTTACGGATACTTACACTCCATCTGATAGGATCCACTTTTGGAGTTTCATCTTCAATGACATTGGGACTGAGGCTGCTTTCAGCACCCGAAGCACCAGATTCAGTATCAACTTCCATTCCATCTTTATCCCATTTCTTTTTATCGTCACCTTTGTACTTTCCACTGAAACAAATACATAGAATAAAACTTTTGGTAAAACATCTTTCAAGCGGAAAATATTGTCAAAAGAAACCATTTAAGTGCAGAGAGTGTGTGATCCTATTAAATTATACCAAACCCATTTTCTTATTACAAGTCAACATTTTTATTGGGGAAAATAAGTTGTATTGAATCTGTTATTCATGTCAATTGTGGGGCGAAAAAAAAAGCAGATTGCATTCCATACACAGTTTACCTCAAAAAGAGTATGTTTTGTGACCAAGTCTGGTATATCCAGGAAGATACCAAAAATGGTTGGTTCAGTTTTTGTGTGTCATCTCTTTTCAGAACCGTGCAATGTGAATAAGATCTATTGTGCCTCGATCAAAACTAGTGAAGGCTCTTGGGGTAGTATGACTATTTCAGCACTCAGGCTGTAGCACAAAATGTGTTCTACACTCAGTATTTTCGACACAGATGGCAAAATTTTTAGCATTCTTTTGCTTCAAGATTTGAATGCCATTTGATGAAGACCTTGTCTAAGATACTTCTGTTTACCAGATTTGAAGAGATTCCCAGTAGCGGCTATGAACTAGAACTGACCTTTCCTGGCAAGTTAGTCTACTCAGAATTCCGGTGTGATCCGGATAACTTAATTGATTGCTCCCAGTTAGTTTAAGAGTAGTCTACAAACTACAACCAGTAGATCTGTTTGGGACTTATACCCCAAGCTTAGGAATCTGCCATTGAACACTATGCAAAAATAGCAAGGCAGAGAGTGAATAACAAAACAATTGTTATCAGCCAGGCTGCACTAAAGGCACTAGATTCCTGCTAGGTCAATTCACGACTGGTATGGGACTGCGTGCGCGCCTTATCTGAGCTAGCAAGTCATAACAGACTAGTATCAGGACACAAAGGACACAAGGGCAATGAAGAAGCCGATGAACTGGATCGAGAAGGAGCAAGTGCTGCCTGCATTGGCCCTGAACCATTCTGCGGTGTAGCTGACACATACAAAAAGGCAGCCATTGAAAAATTGAAGCAAACTAAGTTTCTGGAATGGTGCAGACCAACCCCTGAACAGAGACAGGCCAAAGTAACAGAGGACCTGCTGCTAAAAGAATCACAGTAGGTTTACTGACAGGACACTGCAGACTCAACAGTCATTTGAGTGTTATAAAATTGGCAGAAACAGACCTTTGCAGGTCCTGTCAAGAGGAAGGGGAATCGGCAGACCATGTGTTGTGCCACTGTGAAGCCCTCGCTAGACTGCGTTTTCCAGAACTTGTCAAGGAAAAACCAAAGGCTACAAGCTACCTCGAAAAGCCTTTGTCTAGTCTAAGTAGCCTCGTTAGGAGACTAAAGCTAGACGAAGTTCTTAAATTAAATCAGAACGTTGCTATAAATCATCAGCTTTCAGTGACAGAAGGCTAACGCCAGCTCTACCTACCTTCTATCTATCTATACCCCAGATTGTTGCACAAAGTATTTTGGAAATATAAAAATAGCGGAGTTGATAATTTTGGTAAACAAAAACAAACAATTTTCAAGTAAAAAATGGTTAATAATAACAAAGAAAGATAAAAACATACCTTTTCGAACAGGCGACAGAACAAAACCTTTTGTTCTTTTTGAACTTGGCCTTGAGATCGATGATTCCACAAGCTTCGCATTTAGCCATATCGCTCTTTCCGCCCGAACTCACGTTGAAAGGAGACGCAGCCCGTTTTTTTCCTGAAACAATACGAAATGGAATAAAATAAAACTAAATATGTAAAAAGCTAATCGATACTAAGAAGGTCATCGGAAAGTATATTAAATATTTGATTGATTAGGTTTAATGTATGACGTGGAATTCTCATCGAATCTACAGGATGTCTCATTATGCAGCACATTATTATTACATAGTTTTTAAATAGACCTACTTGGAGGTTCGTCTGCTTCTTTATCATTAGAAGACTGAGTCGGTTTAATATCTCCAATAAGACTACTCCTAATAACCGGGAATGGTTCAGACGATTCCTGTATAACGAAATCTTCGATTACATGAGTAAGAACTTGTGGTTTGACCATTGCCTTCGGCGGACACCTTTCTTTAACTTCTTCAGCCGTAATTGCGACGGGAATGTTATCCGATTGGCTTGTGGGTTGAGAAGATGGTGCGGTTCCCGGTATAGGTGCCGGTTGAACTACGGTGGGTTCCACGCCGTTTTGTAAAGGTTTCGTTTCTGCAATCGGGGGAGGTTCTTTCGTTTCGGGTTGCGTAGAGGTAGCTGGAACATTAAAAATGTTTACATATTTATTTGAATTAAAAATAACTAACCGTTGTCTTTAAATAACGTACATCCTTGGCAACATTTTGATTTATTTGAGTTATGACGATGTCTTAATTCCATATTTTTGAACTTGTGTTTTTAAAACGTCAACGAATATAAATGACAGTACAATAGCGTGTGGTCAGTTTGGAAAACTGTTACGAGATAAGTGTTTAAATATATGGAATACATTTTCAAATCAATATTTTTGTGGTAAAATCGTGCACGTGTACCGGAAATAAAAAGTTATCTATTGAAGTAAACACGGAGATTATAAAAACGGTAAGGTATTCAAAAGTAGAAAAGTATCTAAGCTCAATATTACGTTTGGCTGAATACCGAAAAGTAAAAGACCATATACGTCAAGTGATAAGAAGAAAAATTCAATTAAAAGTAGGTTAGGTATAAAATATAGACCATTCCAGAATGACGTCTCTGACAGGTCAGCCATTTTGCTGTGGAGGTGTTTACTAAACAACGAATGACAGTTACGACTTTAATTATTAGTAAATCAGCTCTTAAAATTATCTAAAATGTCATCGTTTTGTAGTGTTTATAAATGTGAAAAGCAAGAGATAAGCTGTCTTTTTTTCGGTTATCGGCTGTTTTAACGAAGCCAAGTGACTTTTTAATTAATCTCTCTATGCAACGTAGCGATGCTTGGATTAGTGCTTTAAAACGAGGCCCACAGTGAATCACAACTTTACACTTGACCTGTGTACTCTCGACATTTTATTCATATTTCCATAAATGTACAGTTTTATAACACTTCCATTGACTTAAGATTAATGACTGTATGAAGTTCTTGCTTACAATAATTATAAAATTGGTAAGAATATTTGCAAGACAACATTTATTTTTGTTTCAATATCCACTAACTGGTCTAACCTTCAAACTAATTTAGATAAGATGGCGGTGTAACGATATTCAAATTAAGGTTTTTAAATATCCAGTAAAAATATCAAGGTGTCAGAAACTATCAACAATTATATATATAATTGGTTATTAACAAATTTTGAATCAATAGAAACGGCTAAGTAGAAAACGTTTAGTAACGGTAAGTGCGCCGATTTTAATAACAAAAATAAACATTGTAACATACAGACCTGTTCGCAGAAGTAAAATAATCTTCATCACTGCGTTAATATTATTCCACAATAAATCTAATAACGTTCTGTCTCTGAGCTACAACGTAGTCGGGAATACAACGCGTTTTCTCACAAACACTTTAAAAGGAAAAATCCCGGTAAACAATCACGAAAAAATCCAATTTCAAATGACGCAACTAAGTTTTTATTGACAAGTTCGCCAACTGAGAAATGCAGAAGATACTAAAATGATTTATAGAACTGTGTGTGTGTGTTTTTTTTAATTTCCATGTATTAGTAAAGGAGAGTGATAGTCGAGATTTGTATATGAATAAATTCCCGTACTAGTTAGTCACCATGACATCTAGATAATGCAATAGGTTGATTTTTTGCCCGGCCATATTGTAACTTTGATTTTGAATGTAGTGGAATTTGAAGAAGAGAAAATCGACTGCACTAAATACTTCAGGCATGTGTAAACGATTAAATCATTTATTTCTATGAAGTGAAAATATACGAGGTGAGTGGGTGTAGTTTATTATCGATTGGGGTTTTTCAGTAAATAATAGTAGTATTAAGAAATATCAGGTTCGTATCTTCTTTCTTTAGTCGCGATTAGCGATTTTTGGTGAAGGCAAATATTTCAAAATAAAAGTTAAGTAATGGATACAAATTTTCTTTTATCATAGGCGTACTTTAAAATTTTTAGGGGGGTTTATTTTTTTGTGAAAAATTCCCATTTACCATGGGCGTACAAATTTTTTTTAAAGGGCATTTATTTACAAAATTTATATTTATGTAGAATCTGGGCTGAAATTTGGGAAACTGATAATCATGTAACCTTAGCCAACCTAACTATGCCCCACACTCATCACCTGTACTAAGATATCTCCATTATGATAAGTTTTATATTATTTTTTATGGGGTTTTATGGCGTTCCCCACCATACTATTACACGGTATTTCATTTGTTAATGATGCAAAAATTTAGACCAGTTTTGAGCTGCAGCCCTGGCTACACATATTTAGCGGAAACATTTCCATCTACCATGGGCGTACAATAAGATTTTTTAAAGGATTAATTTATTTGCAAAAACTGCAATATCTTATGCTTTTAATAAATTTTTTATAGAAATTTTATTTACCATGAGTGTACGATAAAATTTTTAAAAGGGATTAATTTATTTGCAAAAATGTTCATTTATCATCGGCGTACGATACATTTTTTAATAGGGGTTCATTTAAATGTCTTAAATTCTGTCTTTTTTTCATTTATATTTAAACTTTTGATGATTTTAATCATCTTAAATTCATATATACCGGTGTGTACAAATGTAAATGAAGATATTAAAAAAAAACACAATTAATTTACTCACCATCAACCGAATTTTCCTTAGCATCTATTTGTATATTACTATTCTGTACAGTATTATCGGTAGCGTTGGATTCGGTAGGTACTTCTTTCGGTATGCTTATTGTCGGCGTTAAGTGTACCTGTTGAGGTTGAGTGATAGCGATTTGCTGTTGAGCGGTGGGATGTAGCTGTTGAATTTGAACAGGACTCGAAGATACCTGCGAAATCGAGGTCGGTTGAGCGGCGGACGTTTGAATCTGGCCGATTATAGTACCGGGAGGTGCCATTTGCTGCAACTAAATAACAAATATTCTTTCAAATAATCGATATTGATTCCAACGAGTGCGCAGATGTACATTTGCGTTCTTAGATACAACAATCCATGACAGTTTGGTGACTGCTAATAAGTAGCTTCAACGGAAAACGTAAACGATTTATATTTAAATTCAAATTACTCCTCCTGGTTTTTAAATGAGGTATAGTGAAACAAAAAGCTTTGAATAAAGGTACAGAGCGATCAAATATTGAAGATAACCGACAATAAATGACATAGAAATGAGAGAACAAAACTAACCTTAAATTAACAAATTCCATTACCGCGTTTTCTCAAATTTTCACAACTACATTAAAACTGACGAACATTCTTTTAATTATTTAAAATATATTTCAACAAACGTTTTATTTAAATTGACACTACTACATCAAACACTGACTGAATACTCATTTTGTTTGTGTTTATCACAAAACTACGATTACAAATAAACAACGCTACTTCCTGACGTACTCGTAACACCATCGGCGTGAAACAATAAACTGTAACCTTGTTATTTAATATTTGATAAGAACATGACTAACCGAGCATAAATTTTAAAAATCGTAAATAAATCTCATATGAATAACTTCCAAAGAAGATAATAAAAATTGAACAAGTTCCAAAAAAATATACACAATAAAGATTTCTTTTGTATTCTACGAAAGTTTGTACAAGTAACAGATGAGTATCGTGGAACTAAATATAGAGATGGAAGAGAAAACATAATACGACTCGGTGTAGTGTGATTATGACACAAAAGCAGTACTTTTCAAAGTGCCTGATTGTCCGAGGCGTTGCTGTAGTTGGAATATTTAGTAGAAGCTTTGGACATAGTTCACGCTGGATGGAAAATGTTTTGAATAAGTGAAGATGAAATATTATTGTAGATTTAGGACTATAACGAAACAAATATTTAAAAGTCACCTGTTGCAATTGCTGCATATTCATTTGCATGGGCTGTTGGGTAACGGCAAGATTCGATTGTAAATTAAGTCCTTGTTGTAGAGTCCCGATGTTCTGCTGTTGCATTTGTTGCACTTGTTGAGCATTCGCTTGAGTGGACATAGAAACGACGGGCATGATTGGTCGGTCTCCGGCCATCTGGAGTTGTTGGGTGGGAATCGATGGTATCGTTTGAACTGTAAATAAAATTAACAATAAAAGTTAATAAAACGATTTAGAAAAGTGTGCCCAGTTCAATATTGATTTAAAAAAAATGTTGAAGGCAAAGGATTCTAATCATGTCGGGCAGTAAGACACCTTCTTGTGTAATCCTTATGAACTAGGCAAAAACAATACAGTCACTATACTGTTTCCAGGACCCGTTGTAATAAAAGGAAACAAAATAGCAGACGAACTAACAAAGGAAAGGGTTGCAACATCCTTTTGGGAACCAAAAAAAAATAGAAAAGATCTACTAGGGATAAGACAATCAAAGATACTCCTGGGAAACTACAACCAAGTTATGACTATCTTCTGCAAGTTCCTTGTGGCATTACTTATTCTTTTTTCTCTTATTTTTTGAGAATCAAACCACAATAATGTTTTTTATTTTTTATTTCGACGTTTCGGTAGCGCTCCACCTACCGTTGTCAAGATTAACTATAGTAAAGAAATAATTTTTGGTCCCTTCCTGACACAACGAAAAAATTTGACAACTAGACTATCAATAATATTTTGAAGTTTAAGATTATAAAACTTTGTTGCCAAATTTTATTAAGGTCCATTCATAGTAGATCACACATCTGGTAAAATGTGAAATAAAATATTTTATTTTATAACATTCTAACGATATGTAGTCTACTAGAAATGGAATCCAGTGAAGTGCACGTTCCAGGAACGGTTTTTATTGGGATAGCGCTTTTTTCCGCTTATTTTGGAAATTTTGTTAATAAAAACGCGTTTGTTGTTACTTTTTTGTGTATGGTTATTTTTGTTTTCAAAATATGTATAACGCAGTTTGGTGATTTTGTGTATTGAAGTGTGTATCGATTAACAACTATTCCAAAGATAAATCATAAGAAAACCTGGATAAAAACTTATGATGCTATCCTGATAACGCAGGTAATTGGTTATTGGAAATTTCTCTTTCTAACATCGGTAACCAAATTTGACTACATTCGGCTGAAATACTAGCTACACATTTATCTGAATTTAGTTGTATTAAAGCACTTTCTTTGATTTTTCGTCTTTTATTATTGGGCTCTTTCAATATTATTTTTGTCGAATCCCATTGAATTTTATGCCCCAAGCATGTTTGCAAATACCTGACTTGAAGAACTCCCTATCTTTGATATACTTTTTATGTTCATTTATTCGGACTTTCAATGGTCTAGATGTTTTACCTAAATAGAATTTGTCGCATTCACAATATATCTGATATATGCAGTTTTTTGAAGATTGTTCTTCATTTTTTGGTTTCGTTTTTGTTAGTATAGATCTCAATTCCTGGAACGTGCACTTCACTGGGTTCCATTTCTAGTGGACTACATATCGTTAGAATGTCATAAAATAAAAAAATTTATTTCACATTTTACCAGATGTGTGATCTACTATGAATGGACCTTAATAAAATTTGACAACAAAATTTTGTAGTCTTAAACTTCAAAATATTATTGATTGTCTAGTTGTCAAATTTTTTTCGTTGTGTCAGATAGGAACCAAAAAATTATTTTATTACTAGTTAATCTTGACAATAGCTGGAACGCTACCGAAACGTCGAAATAAAAAATAAAAAAACATTATTGTGGTTTGATTCCCAAAAAATAAAAGAAAAAAGAACAAGTTATGACTAAACTAATATAGTAAGATTGCACTGAAAGTTTTGACAGTTTTAGAGTGCGACTACTGGATAGAATATATTAAAACTCCTTTAAGGACTAATATTAAAATACATAGATACTACCAGACAAACAAATCTCAGTTATCCATTGTATTCTAAATATTGATAGCAAACTAAACTTACTCATCATAGGCTTGGGTTGAATATGTTGCTGGTTTTGTTGTCCCTGTTGCTGTTGGTTTTGTTGATTCTGTTGCTGAAGCTGGTACTGTTGCATGGCGGCCGCAGCTTGATGCTGCTGCATTTGCTGTTGCATCACCACTGCTTGCTGTTGCTGCGTAGATTGTTGTTGTTGATTATTTTGCTGCTGTTGGTTTTTATTTTGGTTAGCAAGTTGTTGGGCTTTTTCAGCCGTCATCGGAGAACCCGGAGTCATGGTTGTAGTCATACCGTTCGTGCTCATAACCAACATTCTGGGAAAAAAATTTTGTCTGATATAAATTGACTTCTGAGACCGGTTATTAAAAAGGTGACAGTTTTACAAAAAAATATAACTTGGAAGGAAACTTACTTATTTCCGACAAGGTGATGTTGCTGCTGTTGTTGTTGCTGTTGTTGCATATTGGAATACGGCTTGATCTGTGTTTGGTTTGCTGCGTCGGCTTTGGGTGCGGGAGAAGTGCGAATTTGTGGAGCTTTCGTTCGAATTTTCGCTACTTGTTTTCCACCCATTGAAGCCTAGCAAAAATGAAATATGCTTTAGGAAACTATGTAGGAAATAAAAGAAACCATTGGATAAAATTATTATCGACAAGATAAAATTATAACCTGAGCCACAGCAATGCGTGCGAGTTGAAAAATGTTGGGAGGGGAACGAAGAAATAGTTTTAACTCACAACTATTTCACAGAGATCTCCATCATTTTATCTAGGAAATTTATAAATTGATATGCTTGAACTCCTCATTTTTCAAAGAGAAAAAGATATCAAATTTCCATAATGACCAAATTAAATGGTACCATCTCGAATGACAGTAACCATAATCAACAAATTATGTAAAGTAGTGGAATTTGGTGAAAATAAACTTACCGGAGTTTGCGCTCCAATCGTTTGGGTAGAAACTGAACTTGCTGGTCGAATGTTGGCAGCATTGGAGGGCAATATATTCAAAGGTCGATTCGTTTGCTGTTTGGGTTGGATATTTTCATTAGCAGGTCTTGGTTTGGCTATTTGCTGAACGGTTCCTTGTGTAGCTATAGACTCTGGAAGTAAAAAAAAATTTAAATCTAGTATTCCTCTAAAATAATTAGAATGTCCTTACGGTTTTGTTGGGTTTGAATAGTAGCAGGTTGTGGATTCTGCTGGATGAACATTCCAGCACCTGGAGAACCATCAGCTTGTGTACCTCTAATAAAAATTGGATTAGGTCCGAGCTGTAGAGCTTGTGACTGAAGGCCATTTGTAGTCCAAACTTGCTGTAGTCCATTTGCTGCTGTGAATTGCCATGGAGCAAATTGCATCTGTTGACCGCTAGGCTGAAATAGTAAAAATTATTTTTAAAAGTGTTGGGCAAAAAAATTGGGAAACTTTAGCTAGATTAATGTTTTATGGGAGTTCATCTAAAAATCTAGCGATATAATGCGATGAATAAATTAAATGATTGTAATTTGTTGTGAAAAAAATTATCATTATCAAGTTTGCTGGTTTTAGGAGGATCATTATTTATCCTTTCTGGTTTAGCACTCGGTATTGATATTGTATAATCAACTAAAGGATAATGGCCTGGATTCAAGAAAGAAAATCTAGAAGTCTGTAAACTCCGGACGTCCCATACTTGTATGGGGAAGATCTGATGATTGGGAGCTGAAAAAAATAGGGGTGGAAAATATAGGATTGGTCCAAAGTACAGAAGGTATCAAGAGTGCGGTCTATATTTCGATAACGGGAGAGCTGGTCAATTCATAATATTGAAAAACAAGAAAGTTCCAAAATACGTCTAAGTATCTACCAAAAAATATCACATGCCAAAATTATAAATATTTTATTACCCAAAATTCTTGGTAACAAACTGGATTTTAAAGAACAATAATTAATTTTTATCGCATTATTTTTCAAACTATTCCTACTAAAAAGTCACCCTTGTTACTATTCTCTACTGTTCACACAAAGCACCATACGTTGTAACGTCGTTGGGCGCCATTTTGCCAGTGGGTTTAACTTTAATTATCAAGTCCTGAACCAGTATTTTAGACAATAAGGAATACACTATTAAGAATACAAACGAAATAAGTTACCTAGGAATTAATATCAATAACGGAAATGATGAGTCAGAAGAAATTAATACAAGATTAACAAAAGGAAACAGGAGCGCAGGGGCACTATTAAAGACATTTAAATCGAAAGCAGTATCAAGGACAACAAAAAAGAGAATTTATCAAATAATCATAAGACCGACAGTCTTATATGGAGCAGAGCTGTGGATCATGAATAAAAAAGAAGAGAAACTACTGGTCTGGGACTGTCTACAAAAACTATTAACCCTGGCTAACCATAATAGAGTTACTCTTAAGTGGGTATTGTAGGAAATGAAAAGGCAGACATCCTAGCAAAGCTAGGGTCTGAGTCTGCATTCACTGATCCTGAACCAGTATTTGGGATATCCAGAACTACTGCACGTGGTTGTACATTTCGGTGGACTCATCAAACATCAGTCGTACTGGAGACACGTGCCAAAACAGGAACACAGCAAACTCCTGGCCAAAAACTAATGAAATACTAAACCTTAGCAGGGGCCAGATAAGGATAGTGACGGGTTTACTCACCGGTCACTGTACCCTGAGAAAGCACATGCATACAATCGGCATATATATAGGGAGGAACCTATATGTCGGTTGTGCGTGGAAGAGGAGGAAACAGCTTCTCACATTATCTTTGATTGTGAAGCAT
Source organism: Lochmaea capreae (assembly GCA_949126875.1). Taxonomy (NCBI): domain Eukaryota; kingdom Metazoa; phylum Arthropoda; class Insecta; order Coleoptera; family Chrysomelidae; genus Lochmaea; species Lochmaea capreae. The sequence continues at coordinate 5,563,488 of OX421400.1, forward strand.
TATCTCATTGGAGATATAGATTCCTAGGACTAGAACATCCAAGGGAGGATTTCTCCAAGAAGGACCTAGTGAAAAGACTGTTGAGCATAAGGGCTACTGGTGTCTTCACGTAAAGGGCACAACCAAGAGCACAAAAAGCCTAAATGCTGAGGACTCTAAGCCTTTGACTGGTCTGCTGAACCAATCAATGAATCAACCTGTCGAGGGGAACTCCATCAGTTTTGTATTTGTATGTATCAAAAGTAAAACATATTGTGGCAACTTTGCGCCGTCTATTTCTTTCAAATGGCGATCTGTGTTTTGCGCATTCGTTCAATTGTTATTCCAAGATCACTGTGTGTGTCTTTCAATATTTCGGAGAATGTAGATTGAATGTTTGTTGCTTTCTTTGAATAACATGAAACTATTCTATTCACTATACACAAAAAAACTTTTCAAAAATGAACAAAATAAAACCATGGTGATGGATGATGCTCTAACTACAACCAAAAAAATCTACAATTTTCTTTTTTGATAAAACGCTTACTTGTATCGGATTGATAATTTGCGCAGTCGGCTGAGTACCGATCAAAGCTTGAGATACTTGGACGCATTGTCCCTGCTGTTGTGTTTGAGCAACTGCGCTCGTACTACTAGCCACTTTTTGCATTTGCACTTTTTGAGTCCCCATCACCTATGGACAACGTCAGTTATTTTTTCTACACCTTTACATAAAAACTCTTTTATAGGTATTTCAGCCAGGATTATTTTGTTATATTTGACTAAAGTATTTCCAAGTACCCACGTTCCAACTTTAAACAGATAATTGGTACTGAAAAAAAGTTTTCCCTTGGAACGGTGTGTTGAATTTTTTAAATTACAATCCTGATTGAAAATATACTCTGTGGTGTAACTAGCTACTCAATTGGGCAAATAGTACTAAGCGCATTTGCTTTGTTGGGTACAATATTTAGAATAATACTTTATATAAGCTACAACCTTTATAAAGCTGGTTCAACTTTAACACAGAATACACAGACATTGTTCGTGGTGCATTCTGTTATTTGACAAGTAAAAATTGATTTTTTAACTGGACGTGGACCTAAGACTTCAAAATTTAGGAGGCCTTGAATGTTTCACCAAGAAACTTGCACCCGTCATCAATTTACCTTTTTGAACTTACAAATAATGAAACAAAAATAGGTTTTAGTAACGAACACCAAACAAAATATTAATTAAATAAATAAAACATCCAACAAAGCAGCTACCCTCAGCAAATATCCTTCGAATTACCTTATGCATCTCCTGCGGCTTCTGTTGGGCAACTTGTCCATTACCTTGGGAATGATTAGGTAAAATGTTAGGCTGCGAACTAATTACACCTAACTGACTGAAAACCAGCGTCTGTTGGTTTTGTGTAGTGGGAATGGAAGGTCCGAGAGTTGTGTAGCCAGGAAAAGTTGCCGCCTGACTACCTTGAAGAACTTGTTTGCCTTGAGCAGTCGTTATCATATGCGGAGCTAGTTGGTTACCTTGGAATGGTTTGGCTATTACCTGGAACGAAATAACATATAATCATTTTAAGTAGAAAAAAATTAATAACCATTCGAGGAGAGTAAAATTCAAATTTTATTTACCTGTATTTGTGGATTAATACTAGGATGTAATGCAATGTTGCTAATATTTCCCGGCATTAACAGCTGTCCTTGGCCGTTATAGAGTTGCTGAAGATACGTGGGATTCTGGATATTTCCAATAGGTTGTTGAATCACTTGCACGGCTCTCCCGTGGCTCCAATCTGCGCTGAGTTGCTGTTGATGCGCAGCTTGACTCTGCTGCAACGGAGACATTGTTGTAATGGTGGTACTGTTGCTTTGTTGCGCAGCAGCCAAAACTTGAGCGTTTTGAGTTTGAAGAACTTGACCTTGTTGAGCTACTTGTTGGTGCATGGAAACTGTGTGTTGGGGCGGACCCATTGACGTCACTGCACACTGAGCTCCTATAAAATATATTTGATTCATTATATAACAAAATTTGAATTGATTGGATGGTTTCATTAGACATTACTGTGACTAGATATTAAATGGTTACCTGAATTTCCCACCGCAACCTGTTGCATATGTGGACTCTGAGCAGGCACCAAAGTTTGCTGCTGATCTTGTTGTTGAAGAGCAACTTGCTGTAACTGCTGTTGCTGAACAGCTTGCGCTTGAGCCTGAGCTTGGGCCTGCGCTTGAGCTTGGGCTTGTGCCTGCGCTTGGGCTTGAGCTTGCGCCTGGGCTTGCGCTTGTGCTTGAGCTTGAGCCTGAGCATTAGCATCCATTTGTTGTTTGTTCAAATCGCTCATAGTGATCGTTAATTGACCTGAAAATAAAGAAAACGTCAAGTCCAGGTTTTAAGTAGAAATTAAAGTTACTCACCGTCGACACTTTGCTTAATAAACTCGTGCCCTCTATCTAAATTCAATAAAGTATTAGCAACATCGAATTTACAATCGTCCGGCGTGATATCGTGAATTCCCGCTTTTTGTGCGAGGGTTTCCAAGCACTGTAAAGACCTGCTGCCTTGTTGCTGTTGTTGTTGTTGATGCTGTTGCTGACCGTTATGATTGGACGGTTCGTTGTTGTCTTGTTGCGTCGATTCTGGTTCTTGATTGTTGTTGTCTTCGTGTTTTGCGTTCGATGATGTATTTGTGGTGTCTTTTAATGGCTGTTTCTGGCTATCTGCTTGTTGAAGATTATCGTAGTGTTGAGATCTGGAACAGAAACAAGAAAAACATTGTTAATTAAAACTTTTTTTATTAATAAACTGTATTTAACGCGACAATTTTAAAGCTACATGCAGTGGAAGGGGTTGAGATAAATTCATTATTTGTAACTATAATTTAGTGCAAACTTATTTTGGTCGAAAGTACCCGCCGCTGGATTCATATCCAGATAGATTAGAACGCGATGCGTTGGTCCAAAACGCAATTATACTTTCTATCCGCTGCTACCGCCTCGGGGACCACTTTCCTTTTTTTTTCTTCTTTTTTTTTACTGCACCCCTGCAACGAGTAGATAGATAACGTGGCAAGGGTATGACTCTGTTAAATCTTTATTAGATTTTTTTTGTCAGTAGCGCAGAATATTGCAATAACTATCATGTTAGTAAATAGGCGAATTTTTTCAAAATTTTCTTGGTTGAATCGTTTCAAATTGCTTCACAAAATTAACATTCTCGAATAAAATATTCAGTTCAAAAATAAAACAATGACTTTGTTTTTGAACCAAATGTTTTATGACTATAGTTTATTTCAGAAAGGTACAGGGTAATAAAACCTCATTAGGTATGCAAAGGGAGCACAGAGTGACCCAACGAATATTTAAGCCGTTTGGCATTGATTTCATTGTAAATTTTTTTCTTTTTATCAAGTGCAGGTAGTACCACCCGGGTTGGGGTGAGTATATGGGTTTAGCCTATTGTTATCCATTCACAAACACTGAAAATAGTGTGCCAAAGGCGTGCCGGTAGGATACTCGTAAAAAGGAAAGAATTTTATTTTAACAGAATAAAAATTAGGCATTACGTACATAGTATTAGGTAGGTACACTTATTTTTTATTGAACATTATACAAACAATACATTATACAGAAATTGAATTATAAAAAATCATAATCTTCGTCATCTGAGGAACTATCATCATTCTCCTCTTGACGTTATAATTAACGGGTCGACGGTCCGATCGATCAAGTAGTCAAGATCCCACATTTTCTCCTCTTCTTTAATGACATGCTGGACTGCTTTTCGCCAGTTCTCTGGTGTCACCTCCTTAATGGCTTGATGAAACAGTATCTTAACGTCTTTCATTTTGAATGTCATGTTGTGTCTTGCCACAAATCCTTTCACTTGCGCTCATACAAGCAAAACGTAACTGTATAATCTACTACCTAAGGAATCCCTACACAATATTTCGATATTGGCACTTCAGGCCAGAAAACATACTTTTCCTAAATCTCTTACGCGATTACTTGAAATTTTAATATTACAAACAATACTATTTCAAGACCTACGCCTATGGCCGACACCGAAATTGAGCCGAACGGGACGGAATTCCCCATTTTATTACCCTATACCTTTCCGAAATAGACTATAGTGTATTGAACTTGTTTGTTTTGTGAAGCAGTTTGAATGCAAATTTGCGCAAAAGAAAATGTAAAAGTGGAGTTTAGCAACAACTCGTGTATCAAAGTTCTAATTGACCACTAAACCCAAACCGTTACATTGTTAATATTGTGTGTTATTCATCTAGTGGTGCAGATATGAGAAAATTGTAGAAAAAATAAATATAATTTGAAAAATGGCGGAATTTGGACGGAGTTCTTAGGGAGTTTGATTAATCTACAGGGTGTCTGAATAAGAGAGGTACCTAACCCGCTATATCTTACAGCTTGAAGATAAATGTTGCCATTGCTCGTGCATCTAATAGTCTTGGGCTGTTAAAGCTCAGTTTCTGCCTTTGTGACACTACTGTGAGATACAACGGGTTACCTCTTTTAATCAGTCACCCGGTACACAAATTAAATTTCACAATAAAAAAAAATTTAAATGTAACGCTCCTGGTGTTGTCGGGGTCCGTACTAAGTTAAATATCTTTATTAGATTTCCTGCATAGAGCACCACTCGCATCTATATAGCCTATTTATTATTTTAAATCTCGTACAGGTCATTTTCAATTTGGATGATGTCCTTTGGAAAAGTGTAGCGGAAATTGGAGAAGAGCCGTTTTGAAATTTATGGAGCGGTTAGGGTAGGTATGAACATAAAAATGATAACACGGGGTGTCGGCGATAGTCAAAATCGGAATGGATGACTTTTAGGGGTACATATTTTCGCACCAGATTTTTTAAATACACTAAGAAAGGCGCGATATTGGAAAGCCGAGCTTGGTATACAGGGTTTTTTTCTCTACCAGAGTATTTTCGAAAAAATGCAGCGTTGTCCCTACTGCTAAAAAATAATAATAACCTCGATAAGTATATTTGTATCTAGAAAATGGTCAAAGATAGGTGTGGATGAAATATTTTAACGTAAAGGGTTGCTAAAAATTTAAAATTTCACTAAATTATTTTTAATTCATGATAGCTGGTGAATGTGACATCCTGTATAGGTATTGTATTGTTTAATCGAATTTTATTATACATAGAGATAAAAAAACTACTATCCATTTTATGAAATGCATTTAATAACAGCTTGCGTTCGGAAAAGGAAAAGTTCAGCAATAAAAGGGCCTGTAAGGGTCTTCAATAATTTAGTGCTGCCACATATTAAATCCCTACAGGGTTATTCGAACCACAATATATTGATCTTTTGCCTTTTTTTTTGGAGATAGACATACGATGAAACATTTCTTGGAATCAACATGGCATTATTTCAAAGGGATTTACTGGGCGTTAAAAATATTATATTATTAATTTAGAAATTAGGGTCTTCCTAATAATAATTTGATGAAAAGTTTGAGTACGAAGATACGCTAGGCCCGTGTTCAAATTTTAATTCGTTATAATACGAGTTCTGTAAATGAACTAATACTACAAAGAAAAATCGACCTTTTCGACTCAGTAATATCTAAAGAATTATTAGCGTGCTGCGTTGTTTCATTTCGAAAAAGCTTTCTAGATAATTATCATGGTTCTACCCTTAGGACAAGGCAAAAGGAATAAAATATATCTCGTGAAACTTTCGGATTTTCGATGGTATAATGTAATTTGAAAAGTCTTTTTACTCCGGCTGTACAACAGCTGTAGAAAATTATCTCGCGAGTTTCTACAGGGAGTTTATTTTTTACATTTTTAAAAACTGTACAATCCAAGATATACTCGATGTTTTTCGTTAAGATACGATTAAACAGGTTAAACATATTCGAGCAATTGCCCAAACAGTGTAAAACACTCAGTAGCGTGCAAGCTGTAGTCGTGTAGGAAAGTTTCTAAGATCAAAATAGAAAATAAAAATTGCTACTATTATTATTTATATCAGTTTGTTTAGTTACAAGGTATAAACAATTATAAACTAGGTACTCCTTTAAATCCCACTATACAGGGTGACTCATTAGTGCGATAATGTCCAATGTATCCTCGGAATAAGGCAATAAGGCAGGCTTTTCTGAATGGTATGTGCAAATGGAATATCAAAAAAATATATTCAGTTTGGATATAGGGAATATTCAATCAAATAAAATACAGGGTGATCCATTTAAAAAAATTGTGAGACCGATGTATTCGAGTTTGGTCTCGCCCTGTATACGGTTTCTTAGATATGGAAGCAGGTGTAGTGAATAATGACACTAGAAGACCATCACAGACGTGTGGATGGAACAGAATAATTTGAAATTGTGCAGTTTAACGTATACCAGGCGTTGAACTCATTACGATTTCCATGAACAAATGGCCAGAACTCTCAAAGACACTGTATAACCTATTACAGGTTGTCCCATTTGAAAAAATGTAACTTTAATCTGGGACACGTTGTATAATTGCGACTAATTATAAAATATGTACCTTTAGGCTGGCTACAATCGGTGGAAATTTGATTCGAAAATTTTCAAGATTTTGGACTCTATAGCACTAATGAATCACTCTATATTGTAAAATTGTTTAAAATATAGTTATTTAATTTAAACAAATCCCACTGTATAATAAATGAACGAATTCAACTCTTAAAATTATTTTAAAATGACACTGTACAGACGTTGATTCTGCATTTTTAAACGTCTAGAATATAACAAGAACTTCCTGCTTTTGATCCCTACAAATCTGCATTGTACATCGGGAGTAAAGTACTCTTTTGCACTCGTATTACAACAATGTGAATTCTTAACTAAACCGGAAGTTTTCTGCTAAGTGCACCTTTTTTTATTGAAGCCCCTATCCGGGCATGAAATAAATAAAAATCAACGCCGTTTCTCCTGGCTACGAGGTAATCGGTAACATAAAACCAGTTGGAAAATGTCGGGGAGAAAATTTTACTTTCAGACAGTTTTATAAGCAGTTGTTTTTATCACGTAGAGGCCTGCATGTTCTTTACTTTGTAATAATCAGCCTACAACGTTTTTTTTTTTCGTTTTATATAAGAATGGCTCTCGGCCATGTATCGGAAACCGTTTATACGAGGATTGTCTTTTATAACAACATAGTAGGAGCTTGTCAACAAATATCAAATGTCCAAATTTACTGTACTTTATTTATTCGAAAAATGGAAATAAGCCGAGAAAATTTTCATTGGTTTCGTTTCGGCTGATCCAAGAAGATCTATATGTCACATACCTCGAAATTGGAGCATCAAAAACTACAATTCGATTATTGTTACATGAAGAATTATCTGTCTCCATGACAGCTTGTCGGGAATTCAGTATATTTTTATCTTGCCAGACTTTCGATACGGTGTTTTATACATACAACAATCAAACAACTTATTATAGGTATTCACTGCGAAATGGAATCAGGCAGAATAAATAAATAAACTTTAACATTGTTTATGTTGGCATAGAATAATACGTACTCCTGAAATTTATTAATTTTGACGTTAGAATTGTCAATAATACCAAATTATTACTTTCCGTTCTACACTCGCCTTATTTAATAAAGAAATCAAGGGTCGTGGACAAAGTATAGTATTCTACTCGCAATTTATGGCCATTATTGAGTCGGGTGACTTGCGCCCCTCGCCTACGGCTCGGGACGCAAATGTCACCCTTCGTGAATAATGGCTATCGTAAATTGCTCGTTCAATAATATACTATTATTTCACAGACTCAGCATTTTAGTCAATAAAACAAAATCTCTAAGAACACAATATCTCGTAAATAATAGAAATTAACTAAACCCACCCTGGGACGTTAACACTCGGACCAATCGGAAGCTACATTGCACCAATGAGAATCAATTGTTCGCTTGTGGGTAGGTCAAGACTAGAAATGATTTATGGCTTTTTAATCCTCAAAGGTAGGTACCTTGCCGCATACTGTTATTTTAGTGTAAAACTCACAACTATAATTGCGGAGTTTCGAAAAACCAACCCCCAGCGACGAATAACCCTCGTAGTACAGCTGTGGGAAAAAATTTATTATTTTCAAGTTTGTATTCATTTTTGTCCACCCTCTACCAATTAGTGTTACATTTTTGGAAACTGCCCAACAAGGCAATCTGCAAATTTTATAACAAGTAGGGTAATTTAATTTAAAAGGAACTGATCATCACTCGAAGATTATAATATATAATACATTTTTTTTATACGATTGAAATTTGTTTAAAAGTCACTAATATATCAAAAGTTAATTAGGTATTCTTACAAATCATTTTTGAGATACGATATGGTAAGTTCATCCGGTGTTTCTTTCAGTCTGCGCCTTTCCACAAATTCCTTATATTCTTTTAAAGTTTTAACCTTCATAGGCGTTTTATATTTCACTTTAAAAATTCCTCTCACACTACTAGTACTGTCCGGTTTCATTATCATAATATAAAAAAAGAATTCTTACATTTCACTATCAATTAACGAAACAGTCACAACTTAAATACACAAATTTACCGAAATAAACCGCAACTATACACCTACACCGACCAAACAAATCATACAAAATCATTTTGTTGAATCGAACTAGGTTAGAGAAAAAACGTTTTTTAACAACAGACAAAAAAACGTTTTTTAACAACAAACAAAAAACGTGCTGTCGAGTAAATCGCATAGGAACATGTAGATTGAGTTCTAACTACTAACCACTATCAAAAATACCAGCACCACGTTGAGTTGTTAGAAGAAAAAAATTTCTAAGAAAAGACCTGCCCGGTTCGAGCAGGGAACCAATAAAAGTTAGGTTAGTCTGTGCCTATCGGGAGGGTCGGAATGAATTTTATGGGTTCTCAGTGACGTTTTACGAATATGGTGGCTTTAACGCAGAGACGGACTCGAATCACTAGTAGACAAACATTTTTAAATTAAAAGTAAAAAGGTAGAAGAAAATGCAAATGGAATAAATTTGTTGCACACTATAACGCAACAGAGTCAAGATAGAGAAAATACTACTTGAAAGAATCACAGAATAGTTATTTGTATGCTTAGGCCGCGAAATACCTTTTTAACGTACCGAAAGAACAGTTATCGCCGAGGCCGTTTGCGGCCGTGGCAAGATAATCTTGAGGTCGTTAAAAAGTTTCGCGGCCATGGCATACACACTATTTTTCGTGCAACCGTTAAAATTATTAAACTAGATAATTGTAAATAAATATATCATTGCTCTAAAATCAACAGCAGTTTAATTTATTTAACAATGTGTGCTATGTAAATGATATGTTTCAATATATACAAAATATTTTGACAGTTCTTGCTTCAACTTCTGAAGTAAATATAAGTAATAATACAAACTGTACAATTAATGTTAATATTCATCCTAAATAATATAAGTACTTATGTATTTGTTGGTATTCAATAAAAAATAACCTTGTCTTTGTAGTTTTTTAGAAATGTCAAATTTGTTAGTGATATTCAAATTTGGAAGTGACGTTTGGTTTCGCAGCCGTTGCTATGGGTAACGGCTTCGAAATTGAATTTCGCGGACTGTGTTGAGAACGCGAAATACTGACTTCGCGTCCGGTTGCACGAAAAGGACTAGTTCCATGGTTGTAGCCCAAAAATACAGAGCTGGATGTACACTGCAATAGTGAGACCAACCATTGCGTAGAGTAGTAGAAGTACCCACTTCTCTAGATAATATTGTCTGTTATTCTATTGCTTCCTCTCTTCCACTCATTGAATATAATTATTTGCCGAATCTGTAGAGAAAATCACAGGCCTTAAATACCTGGAGACTGATCAAATTACAAAAAACAGATTTTCTCACAAACCTAGATTGTTTCGACTAAAACATACTCGTAGGAATAGGCCGGCGGCACAAGCAACCTTGCTACACCAAGCTCGCTTCATTAGCATGTTACTGGATGACTTTTTTCGAGAACGTTTGAGGTGATAAGAACAGATGTGAAATAATAACAGTCAGTACTTGACTTTGTTTACACTATGCAAATTTTTGGCAATTATACTTCCTAGTATTTATTATACGATCTTCACACATAGTACAAGGAACCTATTATTTGACAGTTTAAATCGGTTTTGATAATAATTCAAGTAAAATAATGTTTTCAAAATCCTGACTGGATTCGCCTCTGTAGTGCTATCGTTTTTTCGAATATGGCGGTACATTTTTGACCTGCCTCTTTAGATATTTTGTACTGTGATGGTTTTGGCATCTTTAGAAAGGAACCTAAACTATGCGGACAGATAAAATATGACTAGCAGGTTTGGGATTAGCTTTGTACAACACAGAGCAGAGAAGGGTATTTTTTCGGTTCAACATTTTAATAACTTCTGAAGAGCTTAATTTTTTTTCGAGTGTTGTATGCATCAGTTGAAATATGATCGAGGCAGACTGGACCATAAAGGGTTTAAAGACTTGATTAAATAATTGTTTTTTTCTTTATTTATAATGATTTTTTTAAGTTTTATCGTTATAAATATATTAAAATTGTCTACAAAGGTTTATTTGTAGAATATATAGTATATTATTAGAAGAAAGTTACAGTGTATATTCTTTCTAAAGTCAATGTGAAGAGGAATATTTAAAATTCCATTCATGGCAAAACACAGATTTGAAATTGATGAAAGACCAAGATATATAGAGACAATTTAAGGAGATAAAAAAGAAAATTCCCTCTATCAGCTTATTTGTTTGTCTACAGATTGTCTCATAGGAGAAAGGCGCAGTAAAGTAACGTTCCTAGCTTTCGAGATTCGAAAAATAACAGTGGAACTTTCAGTATGTCCACCCCGAATAACATTAGACCCAACCAAAATACCATAGCATCATAAAATTAAAAATTATTTTAAATAGTTACATCTACCAAGGGAATATTGTCAGTAGAGCTGATGGATCTGCTTATTCAATTGATAAAATATTGAAATTATTGATAGAAATTTCCTCCGGCACTGTTAACAAGTGTTTTTTGGGTAGGACTACATAAAATGTGTGCCCAGTTGCACGAAATCAAATTTTTCTCAACATTTTTCATGGTTTGCAACTGAAATTTTTTAAATGATTTACGATTTGGGTAGGAATAGAAGAAGTACCGTTAGTACCTCACAAAAGACTACATTCTTTTGCTAAAAACATACAATGATGAAAGGAAACTTCAATACGGTAACGAAAGATGCTATATTTCTGTATTTACAAGAGTATATAAGTTGACAAACTTATGGTGGTACTTTAGATACGCGCGAACGAAAAGGAGACGTACATTGCCCCTTGATAAAGATAGAAAATTGTCGTACTACGCTAAAATACTTTCCACAATTAATAATAGTAGATAAACATTAATAATTAAGGTAAAATCCAGTTCAGGTTCAAATTTTTTGGGATATGAATTGGGAATTTGGTACCATTGAAAATATACAGGTCAGTTTTTTGATAAAACAATTCGTTCATCCAAATAGTGTCATGAAATTTTCGAAAACACGCATATTCATTTCAACATAACCAATTTACTTAATCGGTAATGAAACTCTTAAAATCACTTTATTACGCTATAAATGCAAAATGCTATTATTTTTATTTTACGATTTTTTTTTACCTTACAGAACATTTAAACTCCTTATATATATTACATATTTAACTACCACATTCTTTTTATTTTGATGTCCACCACAATAAAATAATTGTTCCAGTGCCGTACTGGATTTTTATTTACATATTACCGCTTGAGAGAATATTATTATTTCAAGTTCCATCAGTACTAATGGAGTTCCAGGACATAGTGGAATAGCCTCCTCAAAAAGTTCAAAGTAGTGGAAGTATGGAAGGAAAAACCTCCAATCACATACTTGCGGATTGCATACCAATACAGAATCCTAGGGCACATAGGATAGAAGAGGGACACTGAAGCCTGTAGATATTCTAAAATTTCCTCGGAAAACAGGTCTAAAATAAACGGCAGCAATGGAAGTGATTCTCAACCTCACACCATTACATATGGTGGTGGAGAGTGTTGCAGAAAGAACAAGATACAGACTAAGTAGAGAGGGAATCATTAAAAAGAAAACCACCTCTTCACTTCTTAGAAATCAGACAACCTGGGACATGCCACAAGATGGTATGATGAAAAAGTATAACTTTTCAAAGAAATTCGTTACGGAATTAAGCAACAAGAAGGAATGGGATCCAAATACCATTACCAGACTTGGAAAGAATGCCATTCAATGGTACACAGACGGCTCAAAAGCAATAGAAGGAACTGGGATAGGAGTGTACGGGCCCGGCACCAAACACTCTGAAAGCTTAGGAAAAACCCCAAGTATCTTTCAAGCGGAAATTCACGCAATAAGAAAGTGTGCCCAGTTCAATATTGACAAAGGATATAGAAGGCAAAGGATTAACATAATGTCTGATAGTCAAGCAGCCATTAAAGCGCTGAGTTCTTGTGTAATCAGTTCCAAAATGGTGTGGGAATGCCTAGGCAAACTTAATGAACTAGGCGAGAACAATATAGTCACCTTACTGTGGATTCCAGAACACACTGGAATAGAAGGAAACGAAATAGCGGATGAACTAGCAAAGAGGGGGAGTGAAATACCCTTTTGGGGGCCGGAACCTTTTTGCGGAATCAGCTCCAATGTAATATTGGAAGAAATAGGTAAAGCCGAAGAAAAGAGAAGATCTGACAATTGGAAAGATCTAGTAGGGCTTAGGCAATCAAAGATTCTTCTGGGTGACTACAACCTGTTGAGATCAAATGAATGCATAAGTCAAAGCAAAACTGCACTAAGAGTTTTAACAGGAATCCTAACGGGACATTGTCGCCTGAATGGGCACCTTAAAAAGCTCAAAATAGTGGAGGAAGAAGATTGTAGGTTTTGTGGAATGGAAGAAGAATCCTCCATCCACATACTTGCGAACTGCACAGCAATTCAGAATCCTAGGGCACAGCACCTGGGAGACTACTGGATAGAAGAGGGACAGTTACCTAAGTTGAAGCCTGCAGATATCCTAAAATTCCTCGGGGAAATAGGACTAAAGGAGCTACTAGTCTCTGAGACTTTCCTCAGGAACTAAGTAGAAGTAAGGGGGCACAATAGATCTTTTAGGTCTCAGTGAATGTTACCCCAAAAGACATACATACATACATACATACAAATCACCATTCTCTGAGACTTTCATCAAGATCTAAGTAAAAGAAGGAGGACACAAAAGATCTTTTATTATTATATTTTCATTCGATACCACTTTTGAAAGGTAATCGAAATCAGCAGCATCCATTAAAATCGAATATTTTTTCAATTATTCCTGGCTAAAAGGTTCTGATTACCAATTGAAATTAAACTCAGTAACTTGACAATTTTTTTTTTGTAATTAATACGATCGCTTAACAAAGTCCTTTGAACCTCATAATTTTTCCTTATCGTCTATAAAGCCAAGAAATTCAAAACATCTTTACACTTGAGACACTAAAAAACCGACTGGATTATACAATTATCTCCGATGGCCTCTTCGAGAAAGCAAAACGGTTACTGCATTGGACTCGGGGTATGTCCGAAATAAAAGTTTACGATATTTTTATTAAGCAACAGCTACATTTTATATTTTTATTACTATTGTAAAAGAGTGCTCTGAGAGCACACCACAGTAGGGACCTTACACTTAAATTTGGAAATGTAAACGTAATAAAAAAGAGAATTTTAATGCCAATGAAAGTTTTAAAAATCAAATCAGATAAAAAGTACAATAAAACATCTACGTCCATTCCATGTTTAATATTTTCTGTCTTTGTCTTCCTCGTATATTTTAATTCCACTAACGGATGTCCTAAAAGTTTTGGCACAAAATTAATTGGCTCTAATTAACCAGGGAAGGAACTACTCTAGTCTCTGAGGATTATCTTAGGATCTGAAAGATGATTGCTCACCATATTCCTTCCTAGTATTAAAGCACCTTTTTTTTTGTATGTTCACCAATCCTCTAGTTCACTGTTTTCTCTATTTCATAAATATCGCACGCCTTTTTTAGATCGGTAAAACAAATGATTTTGTTTAGCCTTTTGTTAAAAATTCTCTATAAAGCTTTATTTTACATAGAATTAGCTTAATTCTGCGGTGCTTTACATTCAAATGTGTCCAAAATCACTTGCAAAAGCTCAAACACACGTTCGTCGCTCTTGACGACTTTTTCCTTTGATTTGCATATGCTGATCAAAGTAAAAATAATGCCGATCAAAGCAAAAAGTCGCCAAGGACGACGAACTCGTGTTTAAGCTTTTGCAAGTGAGTTTGGACAAACTACGTGTTTTCATTGATTGAGAAAATTGAAATATTACAAGAAAGGACTCAAGTTAATGAATCTGCCCCTTGAAATTGGATATACTCTTATTTTCTTGGAAATTGAACCTTGGTCTAAATACTCTAAAATTAATTGTCTTATCCTACAATTCTGATCATATTTTCAATTAATAAAATGTTTATCTTTACAAAGAACCGTTTTATCACAAAAGGGAACGTCGTCACAAAAACTTTTGCATGTCTGATCGCTGACAAACTTGGCCGAGATGAATTGTATTTCCATACAATATCCGACGTGTCTAATGCAGTGATGCAGAGGACTGCCGACCGCGCAGTTCCTTTTTGAATATTTCAAAGCCGCGTCCCGAGTCTACAGTAGTAGCGATCCGCCTTCTTGGTCAGCTTAATGTCCCTTGACCCTTCCCCACTTCTCACTGCCCTGCCGTCACATTTCCGTATTTGTATGTCTCGGATTTACTACCCTATTTTTTTTTTAATTATATCCAACTCCAGAAATATTAACCCTCCGATAGGGGCAAGATTTCGTATGTTTTAGTTAATTTTTGAGGTATTATTTCAACTATAGAGCACCAGATCAGAATAAAACTACCTATTTAAGAACATTTTTAAGTTATAAATACTTTAGATCGAAAACTGTGTTCGAGATAAGTATTTTCAAAAATGGTATGATAAAATAGTACAACAAATTGGGTGTAATATTAAAGCTATGAGAAAAACTTTTTACAAGTCTCAATCTTCTTGATCCAACGTTTCGTATTCTTACAATCTTCATCACTAGAAATTAATTCTCGAGTCTATGTATTTCTTTACATTTCCTAGTTACCGTCCTGTACTCGCATGTGTAATAGTATCAGATCAAGTTAATGTATGTGAAATTTCTTCAAGTCCTTATAGGGGTATATAAATAACCTTTCTTCTCGTTATGGTTTTGACAGGTGCTTCGATCGAATCTACATTTTGAGCAACTTCGTTCTTTCTTTGTGCCAAAAAGAAACAGGTTGATGATGAAATAAAAAAATAATAAAAAATGAGAGGTTATAGTTGTGAGTAAAATTAGTTTGCACTGTTTCACAATAAAATAACAGTAAGCGGCAAGGTCTTTGAGGATTAAAAAGCCGAAAAGATTAAGAAAAGCATTGATTTTCATTGGTCTTTGAAAAATGTACTTCAATTGTTAGTCCATATGGACTGTTAACGTCCCAGAGTGGGTTTAGTTCATATCTGTTATTTATGAGACATTGTGTTCTTAAGCCGGTCCCAGCAAACATTTGGTATTCGGACTTATTCGCGTAGCGTGTGGGAAGTTAACTTTGGCAAATATTCGTCCTTCGTCATGTTCCCGGCACTGGTCGTAAACTAGCACGAAGTAAAGGATGCCGTAGTGTGTCGAAGTAAACAACGTGTATTGCCGAATACACGTAGTGTCTGGGACCGGCTTTAGATGTTGCTGTGAATGTTCTAGTCGCTATCTAGCCAAAATATGTACAAGCAACTGAAACAAAAATTAGTCAAAGCATGGAGCTGCTGAAAGAATACATAATTGACAAAAGTTTCAAAAAAACCTATTATTACAGTTATCAGTAAAACTGCTATTCATCGGAAAAAGAGGGTACAGAAATCGCTAGTGCGTCGGGATCCTGCAGAAATGAAAAATTTGTCTGAAACCGGTTCTGTTTACAGATTTCTTTATCTCGCCAACAAATTGTGAAACGGTACAAATTAACTTTACTCACAACTATACATTTAGTATATGCTCAAGTAAATAAAAACTGAAAATGGCTTAAATAGATACAGTATATGATAATGTTGTAGTGAAGATCACTTTCTATATTTCTGAAAATGTCATGGATAATTTTTAATTGGCTTCTAAAAAAGGATGCTCTCAATTCGTAGTGTGCACTTTAAGTTTCATTGGAAACGAACAAGAAATGTATAGGGATTGGAGTTAATTTTATAATAATTTCCAAATAAAATAGGTAACTAATTATGATACGGGACGTACTAGGTCTCTATATCTCATCAACACATGGGTTAATTAAAGAAAGGAGAAAACAGTAGAAAGTGAGTCAAGCACTTCCTAATTAATATAAAATGTACTTCTTTTTCTACTAAATGAAGTGTTTTCTAACCTATATACAAGTAATGAACAGTTTGTTCCATAAAGGATTGGTTCAGTTCATTCATCTACCTCATGAAATAAAATCTATTAAGAGTTTGAACTGTGGAGTAGAGTACAGATGTTTGAGGGATGTTATTATATTAAAAATATAATGATTTGTGTATTACCTATCTTTGATAAATAAATGATATTATTATTATTATTACTAACAAAACAATTTACTTTGAAAAATAATTAAGGATTGTAGATTGAATTATAACAATACAAAAAGGCTTTGTTTGAATATTTATTATTGTTTTATCAACTTTTAATGATTTAATAAAGCTATTAGATAATTTTAAACATCTAAAAACCAGCCGGTAATAGAACAAAAACAACCCAAACCTTTGTTAATTAACAATGTGCTCGTAACAATTGAATTAATTCAGTGTATCCAATTAGAGAGTATCATATATTTTTTTGAATCTCCGTCGATTTCAACACCAGTGAAATGATACCAATATCAATAATGTATATGTTGGGGATAAAAAAACTGTAGTTGAAGTCTCAAAAAAGAGATAAGATGGATCGATATAATATTCAGGATGTTACTTCGGAAATCGCGAAAAACGGTGTGAATGTATGATGGGTGAAGAGTAGAGATGGGACAAGATTTACAAAATATTGGTTGGAACGACAAATTCCAAAACTATTAATTTATACCTTGCCGGTGCCAAAGAAAATTAGTTTAAAAAAACAATGGTATAATTTTATATTTTTATTCATTTTCGTTAATTTATTGGGAAATTAAACCGCAATATTTTTTGAATTTTTATTTCAAAGTTATAACCAATTTTCCATAAAAATCGTAGCAAGTTCAATACCCTGTACGTTGTAAGAAAAATTCAAGAATGAAAATCTGTTGCGGTCAAAGTGTTCGAATAGTAGTAAAAATCCTGGAAAATCATTTATTTCGTTAATATTCATTGAATCTGATACAGGGTGAATCAAAATAAGAATACATTATTTTCTCGGTTTTTTCAAATGGATCACCCTGTAATTTATGTGAGAATCGAAAAGTACTACCAACATACTTCTTTTTTTATTTAGCATTTCCTATACCTAAAATTACTAGCTCTTGAGGTATTTTGATTTTTCTATGCAAAACATTGATAATATCAAAAAAATATGGTCCTACTACATATTCACCAACAATACCTCCCCACACATTCAACGACCATCTAGTTTGACTGTGTGTCACTATGTGATATGGATTAGTTTATGAATAATAGTGCCTATTAACGCAACCATTTTTATGAAACGTGGCTCCTCACACTTGTGAGTGGGTTTTCAGTAACTGCCAGCAAAATATTAATTTCATTTTCTTCTGTCGCAGAAGTTTTTGTTTTATAGGTTGCCGTTTTTCAGGAAAACGTTCATGGTAATCTCTTGCTGATAGGCGTTTTTATTGCATTCTCCCAATATCCAGATCATATCAATCATATCATCACTAGTGAAATTCATTTTTGCCCTAGTTTAAATTCTTCAAAACACCAAAAAATTTACTAAACCGCTAAATCAAAAAACACTAATGTACCTACTGCCATGTCATGTTATTGTCAAATATCAGTTTTTGACAAATCAATCACACCCAGCTCACAATTACTAATTATTAAATAATTAGATATAATCAATGTTTTGCATAGAAAAATCAAAATATCTCAAGAACTAACAATTTAAGGTATAGGGAATGCTTTATAAAAAAAGAAGTATGTTGATAGTACTTTTCGATACTCTCATAAAATACAGAATGATCCATTTGAAAAAACGGAGAAAATAATGTATTCGTATTTTTATTCACCCTGTATTAGATTCAATGGATATTAACGAAATAAATAATTTTCCAGAATTTTTACTACTATTCGAACACTTTGGCCGCAACAGATTCTTGAATTTCTCTTACAATGTACAGGGTATTGAACTTGTTACGATTTTTATGGAAAATTGGTTATAACTTCTTAAATACCCCGTAGAACACATCACAACCCTATATTATTGTTATGGGGAGGTCAAGCTGATTCCAAATATGTGATAAAATATAGGGTGTTTCATTTAAAAAATGTAACTTTGATATGGCGCAGCATTCTGGATTGTAAATAATTTAAAAATGTGAAGACTCACGATGGCCATAAACCCCCAAATTTTCAAATTGATATCTAAAAGGACAAAGGAGGCACTGAACTTTATCACATTTACTGATTTAACTTAATTCAACTCCAATGAAATATGATGTTATTTTGTAACGGGTATTTATAAATTTCAAGTAGGTGACTATTCCCATCCCGCAAATATCTTAAGGGGCGGAAAGCCGTGGCCACTGGCATTTCGAATTGTTTCTGAGAAGACGATAACGAGGTCTCTCTCGCTCTCTGCATCGTTATGTGTACGTGAAAATTGTGGCAAGTCGCCCGTTCGTTATTGTTTCAACAAGGCTCCGTTAATAATTGGGAGTAACTAACCGGAAAGTGTTATACCGTTAGCGCCCTTTAACAATGAGTACTAGACTTGGGGCTACTGCAAAGCAATTCGATCAAAGAGAGATACTTTGTCAACTCGATTCTCCGATAACTAGTTGCTCAAACTTTGGAAATTCAGCAGTTCCACGACGGATATTAATGAACTGCGAATATCTTCGCGAAGCAAAAAAATAATTACATTAGATATCAATGTGTATTAGTAAATTTGAAGAGGGTTTTTGATTAAGAAGAAATTATGTATTGCAAAAGCTCAAGGACGTGTTCATCGCCTCTTCCGAGAGATAAGATAGAGGGAAAATCATTTGTGTTAATATTTCTGTGCAACTATACTCCCTCTAGCGGTTTAATAGGAAAGTATGCTCCCTATTTCTTCCATATTTGAATGGAAAGCATTTTTTTTATCCCTAATAGATCCACCGAATTTACACATAAACAGTCAAAAACATTTCCACTGGTTAACTTCAAAGGACTACCAAAAAAATATCTTACACTCGCGGAATGAATAATCCGCATATGTACAAAGTAAATTTTTTCATAAAGATTTCCCCTAACGCGAAATTAACGTATTCCAAAAAAAAAACACCTACACATCACATACGAAACTTGTTTAGCGGCGGTTCCTTTGATCTTTCGACGTTGTACATGCAAATGACACTTTCCGAAACAGCCCTCTTCATGTTTATGTACAAAACCGATTACCTTGGCGCCTTCGTGTTCATCGAAAATGTAAAATTGAGAAATTGGTCCTTCGAGCCGGATAGAGTTGTTATCTTCGGGAAATTGCCATTGCAGTTTTTGTTTGAATTAGGTTTTTAAAGGACATGAGCAGGAATTGGCGTATTAAATTAAAATATAAGTTCAAAAGCGAAATTTCAACTGAATTTAGCATATAAACATTGGCGTAGAAAAAAAAATAAACTAAAGGCGTAAACTCTAACTGAGTGCTATAAGTTGTTGAAAGAGGTACATGGTGACAATTTCGGTTTTCTGAAGGCTGAGAGAGCACCAAAGATGATCAACGTCCAAACGGTGACATATCTCTGTTTAAACCCCGGAAACAGTGGCCAAAATCAATGAAATTGGACACAGAGATCGTCGTATGAGCTGTCGGATAATTGCTGTGACTGTGAACACTGATAAAGACAACGACGAAAGTCTGTGCGAAATTGGTCCCAAAAAATTCGACACCTGACCAAAATCTCGCCAGTTAACACATCTGCTCAGATTCTCTTGGGAGGTTATTAGATGAAGAGCCTGAATTGATAGAAAACATCATCACTTGCGATGAAACTTGTATATTCCAATATGATGTCGAAACTAAGCGCAATTCATGCATTTGAAAACTCCTGCATCGCCAAGAATCAAAATTCAAATCCATGTTTATTGTTTTCTTGACATCAATGTCAACGGCATGACTGAATGGGTTCCGGATAATCAAACTATAAACCAAACTTACTATTTGCAAGTTTTGACAACTCTGCGAGAGCGAGTTCCAGAGTTCTAGAGAAACAAGTCTGTCTGTGAAGCGTTATTTAGCAGAGGCACCACTCCAGTACTCGCCTGATTTAGCACCCTGTGACGTCTTTCTGTTTCTGAAGATCAAGTCTGGAGCGAAAAGAAGAAGACTTCCAGCATTGCTTTGACCAATGGGGAAAACGAATGGAACGGTATATGGTGAAGAGATAGAACCATTTTTCATAAACAGTCTCAGCTTATAGCTTTGTTGCAAAAGTTCTGGTTTCACTAAGTAAACATCAATTAAGCAGATCCGGACTTATTGGAGTTCTTCTAAAACAAGGTTCCCACCCACCAATTTTGTGTTGTGGCTGTGAATATTTAATTGTTTTAGTATAATTAACTGCCCAATTATAGCATTTGTAAAAATATCATAAATTCATATTTAATCGATAATTGTACTGCTTCACTTGTGAATATTAAAAAAAAAATGTTAAATTTTATTGGATTTACCTAGGGCGTCACACACGCATTCATTTCGTAACTTTGTATCAACTAAAATGGAAAAATTACTACACGCCGATTCAATTCGTTTGGTTTTCGCCCAAGGCGATGAATAATTAAAGAATAATTTTATCATATTTGCATATACATGCCTATACGTATACAAATTCCCATACATAAACAACTTTGGTAATAAAAAAAAAATTGGAATTAATACATTTATGGTGAACTTAGAAAATTAATTTAACGAGAATTATTAATTAACAATCAGTTATTGGAAAATAGTAATTTGTTTATTTATAAACTTTGATTAGCGGCGAACCAAGGGGAGTTTACAACTAATATCCTAGAAATGTTAAATGTCGATTTTCATTATTTATTAGTCCGATTCCGCAACAGCGATAGCGAGGGCTGGTAATAAAGCTCGACACTAGTAAATATACTTCCATCACGTGAAGTATATAAGATTTTTTCAATGTGTAATCAGTTTGTAGTAATTTAACTGTGGTAGACAGAAACACAAGAGTAGTTTTAACTCTAAGGTTATTTATAGAGTAATTTGGTCAGGCGAAAATACTAAAGCAAAGGTTCCCGCACTGTGACCACTGTCGGGCCCATTGTGCCATTCCTGCTACTTTTGAAGGACTGAATCCTCTTCAGTGGATACCTGCTTATGTCCCCAGTGGCCATAACAGGGACTCCGAAGATTCGCCTGCGTAGCACAGCCCAATGTGGACATACGAGGAGAACATGGTCCGAGACGTTTCGTCAGCCATGCCGTAACCTCTACATAGTGGACTTTCCTAGGTTATAGAGGTGTTTCCTCAGACAGCAGTGCCCTGTTAGGAGTCCTTTTTTAACCTACTCCTTGGTAGTTCTAAAGCAGCTCTAGCATGTCCATCAGTCCATCCCTTCAATAGGAGTTTGGACTGCCTGATACCCTGTAGCAAGGTGTTGGTTTCTCAACCAGTTTCTCGTCTCCTTACGGATTGTTTGTTTTGTGAGGCCCAAGGTCGGGGCCGGGCTGTTAAAAGGGATAGCCGGCCCTTTCACAGCCAGCGCGTCCGCTCCTTCATTGCCTTCAAAACCAGAGTGAGCCGGAATCCATTCTAACCACACCGTGTTCCGCCTTGCTAGGTCAGCAAGGCGTTCACGACATTCCGCAGCAAGCCCTGAATTGATGGTATATCCTCTAAGTGCCTTGATTGAATCCTGACTGTCGGTGTATATGGTCATGCGTCGATCCGTATAACCTCTGTCTACGTTTATCTGCGCACATTTCAAGGTAGCGTATACCTCAGCCTGATAGGCAGAGACACCCTTACCCAATGGAACACAGACTTGTGTCCTTGGGTTCCTGGAGTAAATTCCAGCCCCCGCCCCATCGCTGGAGCATGAGCCATCTCTGTACCAGACGATCCCATGGGGCTTTCCCAGAATTCTCTATTGCGGATCTTCACCCCATAGGGGGTTACGAAGGAGTACCTGCGCAGGCAGACATCAGCCGCTCGAGCGAGTCTTTCAACTATATTCTTATTAAAAAAAACACGATAAATAAAATACTCATACTCCCTTGATACCTAATTATATGTATATTATTAATATTTAATTCGTGCATGTTCTATTTTTTATTCCCCATATTACTATAGTTCTCGATGATTTTACAGCTAATTAAAACGATTTTTTTTCATATCACCAGCGAACGATTTTTTTTTTCAACTACTCCCTATTTTTCTGTGTTCGACAAAAAGTAAATTGCAAAAATCGTGCGTGATACTAAATAATTATAACTCCATTTTACTGAAGAGAGATAACAGGCGAAATTAACAACAGATGGCTTTTTATTCTACAAAACTTTTTGTTCTTTTCATTCGAAGAAAATCGTCACAGGAGCTTATACCAAAAAGTTAGGAGATATCACAAGCTATTTTTTGGATTCCGTTATTTTGACATGTAAGCACGCGCACTTTTATCCAATTATAAAACGTTAAATTGATTATATTTAAAAAAGAAATTATGCTGAATAAACAAGAGTATTTGTAGTCAGTAGATTTTTCGGTGTATTTATTATTATGAGTAGATGTTTAATTAATCAGTTTGTTTAAATGTTTTCTATAGTTTATAGTTTAGATTTTTTTTTCCCGAGTCCGTCTGACAAGTCTCCGATACATTGCAGCCTAATGGCTTATTGTATTTTTGTTCGTCCTTTCTCATAGCACCCAGTCCAGCACCTTTGTCCCCTGCACTAGTTTGTACAAGTTCTGGGTGTTTGCTATATAGCTCAGCGTTTCCTTCGACAGCTCTCCTCTTGTTTTCTCTCTGCTGAAATACAGAAGTGTAGTTTCCCAGTGCGTAGTTATAGCTGTCACCTGGTTTTTTGGAGTATACTCCCGCCCTAGTGCTATTTGTAGTTTATCTATAGTTTTATTGTCAGCGCCGGCAGTTTAATTTAATGGTAGGTATATGCGTTGAAAATCAAAACTCAAAATCTCATCAACGTTAAATTTAAAAAAAGAAGAATGTAACGTAACAACTTTTGTTATGCGATAACTCTAGGTTCCTTTGCAAAGTTCAATACCTACCGCTATACGCTATTAACGTAAGAAAATAACGTTTTTACGGTAATACTGGCTGGCGGCTGCGCTTGCGATATAATAATAATAATAAATTCTTTATTGTTCACCATATAACAAAAACACAAGTCAGTAATACACTTTATCAGAAAAAGAAGATGAACAAAAGGTTAGGTGATAGGTCTATTGACCAATTCTTCCTCACCAACCTTAATGAAGAAAACTAAAAAACAACCAAACCAAAGTTACCACAACCAAACCAAAGTTTATCTCTCTATAGGTGCAATTCTGTAAGCAAATGTTAAATTTTAACGTATGGTTAAAAATTAGACAATCTTCCAACTCCATTTTACTATTTTGTACGCATAATAATCTTTAAAATATGAACGGAAATCTTTTAATTGGACACCAAATCTGTTAAAATTCAAATCCTAATCTTGACTATGTATAGATTAAAACATTTCTATATATAATAGCGGAAACTTCGTCAAATATAACGGCTATAATTGACCCTTATCAACCTCTAATGTTAGAAACTAAAAATTGGTATTTATTTTTGCACTACTCTTGTTAACTCGGGTACGAATTAACGATTAGACTTTTACAGCATGCAACTGCCTTTCTATCTATGTTTTGAGTGGATACTTGAGAACAGATACTCTTAACAGATTAACAAAAATATTTTTTAACAGCCAGAATTTGGAATACTAGACTACTCCTAAACCAACTGGGTGCAATCCAGGTTGTCCTGCTTAACGAAAACGTGAACCAACTTGCCAGGAAAGGAGATTTGTCCCAGTTCATAAGCCCCTTTAGACAAAGATCACTATTCCGGACAAGATAAACCCAAATGGAATAGGATACTAGTTTATCCAGCTTCTCTTTCCAGAAAGATATGGAGACTCAGAGGGATTTCTATGGCTGCTGATGGTCCCAGTAATCTTTAGACAAGCTTGTTTGTATACCAGAGAGCTTTCTATGGAAGGTTGGCTATAAAGCTTTTGACCATCAAGCAACAGATTTTTTTCTGCGACATGTCCACAAGGATATATTAATCTTAATAATAAATGTTTCCAAGTGGTTCCAATAAGTTCACTTACAGAAATTCGGAAAGAGACAACACTGCTTGAACAGATTTTAATTTTAAAAGACTTTCTCGCTTTACGCGAGTGTCTCTCTAAAATAACCTAATCCCAGAATTTATGGAGTTTCTTATAAAAATGTTGTACGCATATTTATTCGTCACTAGAAGAAGCCGTATTAGTAGTAATTTAACTTTCTCAATTAAGACTACCGCCAGGAATTTATAATCTACTTGTTGGGCGAAACAGAAATACAATTACGTAACATAAGCCAAACTGGGATTATTTGTAATAGCCATTTTCTCAAATTGGAATGTTACAAATACGAGTATAATGGGTTTACAAGTAAATTACCTTAAATTTTAGAAACAATTTGCATATTTCCAGTGAAATTTGATTTTGAACTGGAGTTGGAAATAATTTCTACCGTATTTTTGGATTTACCGTTAATTTTAGAAATCCAAGGGGTTTGTCCGTCCGAGATCTCAGTTTGCGACTGAAATCGAGACAGTAAAAATTTTAGACAAAAAAATAAACAAATTTGGTCATAATTTATTAGAAATCAGACTAAAAAGGAGCCTTCTTTATCCACTTTCAACATCTTAAGCCGGTCCCAGACACTACGTGTATTTGACAAACATTTGGTATTCGGACTTATTCGCGTAGCATGTGAAAAATATTGGCCTATTCGCCAAATACACGTAGTGTCTGGGACCGGCTTTAGAGGAGAAGCGGTTGTAGTCCGAGCTCTGTGAATCTAGCGGAATCATCCGGTTATTTTTACCTGACGGAATATTACCCGTACAAGGTAAGTGTGTGCATATGCTTAACCCTTAACCAGTAGTATCGTTTTTTAGTCTATTGTGAAAAGTATGTGTCTCTCAGAAACGCAATTTAAAAAAAATATGTTAGAATATTTATGTCCAAACGTTTATTGGTTATAATACAAAGGAAATAAAATTATGCAAGAGTGAAAAACAAATAAAAACAACGTAAATGAAAATTATTGTTGATTATGTACTTAATGCGAAACGTAAAATTTATAATTCTTGGCAACAGGTTACTCATAACTTCCTGGAACATTCCAGACAAATGGGGTTTTCATATTTGATACATTTATAGCCCGTATTTTCGCTTTTTTTCAAGTTTTTCGGTTGTAGCAGTTTTCTGAGTCGGTTCTGTATTATCCCCAAGTACTTTTATAGTCTTTAGATCTGATTGTGGATTAGGAGTAGAAACACTACGATTCAAATGAGGTCTAACAAGAGTCACAGCTAAATTTTCTGCCGTGATAGCAAACCGTATACTGGGGGAGACATCTTTGAAGCGTAAGTAAAAAATAAAAGAATTTGGCACTGATATATTTACCAACATCTAAAATACTGATAATGGCCATCGTTTAGGGCGTAACGCTCGTACAGTACTAGTCATTCCCGGAATGCCTCTCACAATATTATGTCGTGCTATTCTCAGTTCAATTTGTCTTGCGTGGTATGGGCAGGAATTCTATTTTGATTATCAGTATCATCTGTTTCGCTATCAATCTGTTTCGCAGAGTCATCATTCCTATAGAGTATTTCTGGCTGTTCCTCGTAATCTGGATCATCGTCCGAATCGTCTATGGGTTCATCTAGTGTATAATCGTCTTCTTGCTCTATTTCGTCTAAGCACTGACATTTTTTAAGGTTTCGGGTAACCGTAACTATTCACAATTGAGCTCTGCTGAACAAACGACAGACCACATCTGGTAGTATTTATTGTTATCTGTCGCCTAAGGTCGCGTGAGGAGGATACCTTGAGGGTGGGGTAGACAAATGGCTGGGTATGTTCACAATTAGAGTATGTGTCTGTCGGAAATGTGTCCTGTTTTAGGAAATAATTGACCTGACCGCCACATCACACCTTGTACTTTTATCTTATCAAATATAATTGATAAAATCTATTTTCTTGAATGGTTTGCTTCATTTAGTTCTTGGTGCACTGCGTTTCAAGTGTAGCTTCATTCAACCTGTTTGCAAATTAGAGAAATTCCCCAATCCTTGAAAGTTCTTCCAAAAATATCAATTGGTTCAGTTTCCATTTTTTTGCTATTCGATATAAAGTAAAGTATGCAGTAATTGAAAATTGTAGACCTCTATAAAAACGTTTACTTGGAAGATTGTGTTGATGTCTCTAAAACTTAGATTGTCAGTCAAATATCTTGCTCAATAGGTGCGTTCTTTTTGACTGACGTCACAGTTAATCACAACCCATTCTTTTTTATTTACTCACTTCGAAGTAAGCTGAGATTTTTCCTCCCCCTTCACCGACGCTGCATATGCGGTGCGGGGGTGTCAGTTAGACTTGAGTCGAAAATAAAGTGGAGGAAATGAGGAAATATTTGATTTGTTTTAAACAACATAATCTTTTTTTCTTTGGATTTGAGTAAATGTTGACTGTGGGATTATAGAAAGAATTACTTAATTAGATATAGCCTTATATTTTAAAACTTGATCTGAATCGAATTGTGTCGTTCTATTTGGTGCTTTCTCGCATGACTTTATCTCAGATCACTTAAACTGAGATCTCAGTCAAAAAAACGCACCTGTCGAATAGTTTAGACGTAACAATGGTAGAAATACTACAACCCCATTTTACTTAATTAGCTATCTTTGTACCATCACACTCCACCTCCTCGGTAACCTCTATCTCCATGTAACCCTCCTACTTCAAACTGATTTTTTTTTCATGTACTCAAACTTCATAATCTCCCCTTCGATATATGCCATTGGTACGGTTCGACAGTTGATGAGCGCAGGGGTTGGTCACCGAAGCCCTTTGCTTTCGCCCCTGCGCCGCTGCGAAGGTTGCGTGCACCGGGTGCGACCGACAGGAAAATAACGAGGGACCGATTCGTGGGAGGGTGGAGGGTTGTCGTAGTGGGGAAAGGGGAATGCAAGAGATGAAAGGAAAAGAGACGCAATGGTAACAGAGAAAGATATGATAGTGGGTTGCTAAAGGAACTTGGGGGGTGTATGAAAATATTGTCATATTAAAGTTTGTTTATTCCAAGTTTCATTAGCTTTCTGTGATTAGTTGAATAATCTCTGTTGATTTCAAGCTAATTTAGTTGTAAGAACATCTAACAGAGTTAGTGCTTTGGACGGTTTAGGAAAGTATAAAAAATCTTGAGAAAAAAACAAAGAGATATTGGATTTATTAACTCCTATAATTTTATTTTTTTATTTTTGGAGTTAATGCAGTTAAATTGCCATGTTTAAACCTTCTGATTTGCCGGAATGTGTTTAAACAGCAGCATCATGGCAAAATATAAGTATTACAAATTACTTTAGAGATCCGTTTGACTCGGTAGTCATGTGTTGTCCCCAAAAAACACTTGGCATTCTTTCAATTCGTTAAATAAAACTAAATATAAATGAAGATCTACAATGTAACCTAAAAGTTGAGATTTATATTCTTTTTTTTAAAGATATTTTTGGAGGTATCTTATTGAGAGAAAGAAAAACGCGCTATATATAAAATCCGACGGAAACTGACTCTCGTATACTAAATTAGGAAAACATGTGACATGATGTTGGAAACTTAAAAAAAGTTACATAACAGAATAGAAATATTATTTTCAAAGTTAATTCTGCAGTAGCCCCCTTTCAGTAAGGAGATACGATTAAAATATATCCTTCCTTCCTTGAGAAGGTAAAACCTACCACGTGAACCACGTGAGGTATTCAGATGAGAAGTTTACATTGAAAGTACCTAGTCGGAAAGTTAAAAAAATCATCCATTCTAACCAATGGAAGGAAAAATCGAAGAAGAACATTTTGGTAATGTTTTCTCTTTCTGCTGATTGTCAGACTAATCAAAAGACAATCTTATATCTTACAGAGTAGGTATGTTAACAGGGAGTAAGCTTAACATGCACGCAAAGCTTATGGGGTTGACAGACGAAGACATGTGCAGATCTTGTCACCTACAAGAGGAAACTGCGGAGCATATCCTGTGTCACTGCGATTGCCTGGCGAAAGTACTGTTTTACTAGGCGATGAGAAGAAATTACATGAAAGTTTCAAATCTCCAGGCCGATTAGCTACCTAAAAAGAGTCGGGCTAGATTCAGATCTGGAATACAGGCTGGAGTAGCTACCTCATCAAATCTAATCTATATCTTATACACACACAAGAGAATGTATAATTTATTTGGTTTATCAGAGACATATTAAATTATTGTTTTGTAGATATGGACCATTTTTAATATTCTTTTACGTAATAACCATTACGCATACTATGGTTACACGACTATTACGTTTCGAGTTGGCAACATCGCTGTTCACTTTAATTCTCCTTTTCGGTTCGTTTATCTCGTACGACATTAAAAAAAGTATAATGTATAGACAAGTCAGGAACAAAGTAAAAAGTTTTTTTTTGTAAAATTACATTTTTCTTGTTATAATGCAACATTTCCGTTTCGGTCGTGGTTAGGTCACTTTTTTTATAAATTCTCATTACTGTTGCAGTGGATTGTGCACTAATAGTTATACTGATTAATATAAGAAATTAACAATACAGTTCGTTCGGGGATAAACCTTCCATTTGTGATAAAATCCGACTTTAAATAAAATACAGTTTGTATCATCTTGGATTTAATAATAAAATAAAATTTATAAAAACAGATATAGATATGTGGCCGAGGGGTGAACCGCTGGGTATTTTGGTGTACACTAGTATGGTATTTTTGGAAATATTTTGGTATTTTCTTAAAAAACTTGGTTTTATTTGGAAATATTTGGTAATATTTGGTGTTTTCTTTGATATTATTTGTATTTCTATAGGAATTTTGTGGTATTATCATAAAATTTTTAGAATAGTTATTTAATATGCGCGTCCGCACTAACATCTATAATTAAAAAGGACACTTGCGTTGAAATTAACGGACATGTTAAAATTAATCAGAATATTTCAGACAGATGAAAACCTCAATGTTAACCTTTTTATACCTTGGCTTTTTAGCAGCCAACCCTGCGAGTCTTTGTTTAGAGCTGCTAGATCAATGACGTCTACATTTTCATCTAATATAAATTGTTCTATTAGAGATTTCGTATCACGCATTAATAGAATTTCTTATGTACTTACTTAAATAGAGTCCTAACTGATCGCAAAGAAACATTTGTGTTTCCCAGGGAAACAAAAAATGTTAAACAAATGTTATTGGTGTCAAATGGGGAACTTGAGGAAGAACTGCTAAATTTTGACCTTGATTTTATTATTGAAAATTCCATAAATGACGATTATAGGGGACTCAGCTTCGTTAGGAATAATCTGTAGTAAAGAAGCTACATACATCAAACTTCCAGCTGAAAATCCGCGTTAGACAATAATCAGTTTTCAAGATGAGCTAGACGATAAGTTTGAAGCCGATTAGGCAAAGGTACAACCGAGCGTACAACTCAATGTTTCTAACAATGACACTGTGGCCCATTCTGAAGACTGTGGATATAATGCTGTATATATTTGGTAACAATTGGTAATATTTGGGGTAATGTTGGTAATTTTGGTATTATTTGTCAAATATGGTATTTTAGTGTAAAACTTTTGGACAGTGGTTCACCCCTCGTATGTGGCAAAAAGCGAAAGCTGATGCTATTCCTCCCAACACACAAATTTCTTGACTTTTGTAATAACTGTCATTTCATAAACTTCTATATTTATGAATTTTTTCTATTATCTCAGTTTAATTTCTTTTATCAAAATAAATGGATATTTAAAAAATCATCTAAGCTTAGTCTATTGTTAAGAACTAATCACGCTGATTCGAAATATCTCTGAATCAACTATAACTATTTATTAGATTTAGAATATTGCGAAAGTTCTTGTCGTGGAGTGTAGATGGAGATAGCAGTGGCGAAAAGAAAGTAGTAATTGTTCAATTTTTTTATTTGTCCTCTTGAACAAGGACATTAAAAGTAAAGAAATAGGTTTGAATTAAAAATGTAGTAGAGGGAGTTTTTCATATCTACAGAATAACGAGTGTACCATCTAGTTATCATATAAATTACTTAATAATTTTCAAAGAACTGAAATTGTTAAATAGTATTTACGTTTCCATCAATAATACCTAAAATTATAATCATTAAATATTCATTAATATCGACATCTATAGAGATATAATGAATAGGATTTTTATAATTTTTGTTTTATTAGACTGAAGTATGTAGGTACCTACATCGAATTCTAAGAAAGGTTGGAAGCTAAGTTGCCAAATATTGATACTTAAACATAATTATTTAGATATTTTGATTTTGTTTGTTTCAGAAGAATAAGAGTGAGATATAGCATGAAAAACTTGAAAAAAAAACCACTTTTTTTCCTATTTTTGTTTCATATGGACCCCAATTTTTTTTTCACTGACATATATCCCTTCCACGACATTGTCGACCCCTATAGATCACTTTTATACATCCCTGTTTGTTTTTATATAATTTTGTGCAAATAAACCAATTTTAAAATACAAATTTAATTTTTTAGGAACAATTGGTATTATCAAAAATTCAAGTTTATCAACTTTTCATTGCAAAATTATCGTTTTATTATCAAAGTATTACACTATTTTCGGTTTGAATATATTTTGGACGAACTGGCACCATCGTAACTTAAAGCCCATGTCGCATGCCGAACGTTCTATCCCCTTTAAGTCGAACTGCCGAGCAGGGAGAGAGGCTCATGGAGTTCCACTCTATCTCCTTTAAACCGGCGCTACTCTGCTTACTCGCAGGCAGCCGTGCCGTGCGACCGACTTGGTTAGCTGTGGCTTTCCAATAGTACGGGAGCTCAGAATACAATATTCATATTTTTTTATTAACTCCAATTTTATAAAATATTATTTACGTCTTCACTTTTTTCTTGAAAAGGTTTAAATTGAAATTTGTCATACAGGAAATATCTTACATATAAAAAAAGTATCCCAGTTACTTGTGTATTTGTATCAATTTATATGATTTATACTCCTGATGATGCAAATGTTATTTGGCTGGAGAATATAATCTAGGTTCAGAGGACCACAATAGATCTGAAGGTTGATGTAGGGCTTTCGGGTCTAGCATACTTCCAGATCTGATAAAAAAAATTTTTTCACGGAAATGTATTGGTGGATGATAATTTTTAATTTTACCAAAGTCAGCCATCCCCATCCCCCCCCTGGGGGGGATGGGGGGGGGTCGACACCGTGAAAAATTCGTAAAAATCCATTTTTAAATATGGAATCAAATTCTACGTATTTTTTCACGTATAACCCTAAAATTTCATTTCAACAACTTTTTTTTTTTAAAAGTTATGCGGAAAAAATGTTTTAAAAAAATTGATAATTCCATAAATATAAAAATCTTTATTCCGTCTTTACGAATAAAAATAAAAATTTGATATTTGGCATATGTATATTTAACAGAATCACTAAACAAAATAACATAACTATTCATCCCCATCCCTCCCATAGAGGGGGGATGGGGGGTTGACACCTTCAAAAATTCGTAAAAATCCATTTTTAAATATGGAACCAAATTCTACGTATTTTTTCACGTATAACCCTGAAATTTCATTTTAACAACTTTTTTTTTAACAAAGTTATGCGGGAAAAATGTTTAAAAAAAATCGATTATTTCATAAATATAAAAATCTTTATTCCGTCTTTACGAATGAAAATAAAAATTTGGTATTTGGCATATGTATATTTGATGGAATAAAATTTGGGATAAAATAAATTATATGCAAATATCATACCATAGGGGTAGAGGGTGGGGGTGAGTTTGGGAAATATTAGGGTTGGGGTAATTTTGAGTGTGTCATAAAATTCTACACCCTTTGTTAAGTATGTATGCCAATTTTCATGTTTTTTTCTCCATTATTGCCAAAGATATTTATTAAAACGTGTTTTGAATTTGTGGACTTGTAATTTTTTTGGAAAAAATTTAAAACCTGTTGATTTCGAGATACGGGTTTGAACCATTTAGAGTCATATTTTGAAAATAAAAAAAATACTGCGAGCTAAGATTAATGGTGAATATTGAAACCAAAAAAAAATTTATGCAAATATCATACCATAGGGGCAGAGGGTGGGGGTGAGTTTGGGAAATATTAGGGTTGGGGTAATTTTGAGTGTGTCATAAAATTCTACACTCTTTGTCAAGTATGTATGCCAATTTTCATATTTTTTTCTCCATTATTGCCAAAGATATTTATTAAAACGTGGACAAGCAATGAAAAAGTCTTTGAAGATGACAGACACATTTTTAAGATTTTGCAATTTTATTTATTTTGGATAAATAAAGTAATACTTGGAAAATTGATATATCAGGTGGTGTGGAAATAAGCCCACAAATGAAAAAATGAATGGAAACTTATCCTTGAGTAACCCAACCCTAATATTTCCCAAATTCAAAACACGTTTTAATAAATATCTTTGGCAATAATGGAGAAAAAAATATGAAAATTGGCATACATACTTAACAAAGGGTGTAGAATTTTATGACACACTCAAAATTACCCCAACCCTAATATTTCCCAAACTCACCCCCACCCTCTACCCCTATGGTATGATATTTGCATAAAAATTTTTTTTGGTTTCAATACTCACCATTAATCTTAGCTCGCAGTATTTTTTTTATTTTCAAAATATGACTCTAAATGGTTCAAACCCGTATCTCGAAATCAACAGGTTTTAAATTTTTTCCAAAAAAATTACAAGTCCACAAATTCAAAACACGTTTTAATAAATATCTTTGGCAATAATGGAGAAAAAAATATGAAAATTGGCATACATACTTAACAAAGGGTGTAGAATTTTATGACACACTCAAAATTACCTCAACCCTAATATTTCCCAAACTCACCCCCACCCTCTACCCCTATGGTATGATATTTGCATATAATTTATTTTATCCCAAATTTTATTCCATCAAATATACATATGCCAAATACCAAATTTTTATTTTCATTCGTAAAGACGGAATAAAGATTTTTATATTTATGAAATAATCGATTTTTTTTAAACATTTTTCCCGCATAACTTTGTTAAAAAAAAAGTTGTTAAAATGAAATTTCAGGGTTATACGTGAAAAAATACGTAGAATTTGGTTCCATATTTAAAAATGGATTTTTACGAATTTTTGAAGGTGTCAACCCCCCATCCCCCCTCTATGGGGGGGATGGGGATGAATAGTTATGTTATTTTGTTTAGTGATTCTGTTAAATATACATATGCCAAATATCAAATTTTTATTTTTATTCGTAAAGACGGAATAAAGATTTTTATATTTATGGAATTATCAATTTTTTTAAAACATTTTTTCCGCATAACTTTTTAAAAAAAAAAGTTGTTGAAATGAAATTTTAGGGTTATACGTGAAAAAATACGTAGAATTTGATTCCATATTTAAAAATGGATTTTTACGAATTTTTCACGGTGTCGACCCCCCCATCCCCCCTAGGGGGGGGATGGGGATGGCTGACTTTGGTAAAATTAAAAATTATCATCCACCAATACATTTCCGTGAAAAAATTTTTTTTATCATCTCTGGAAGTATGCTAGACCCGAAAGCCCTACATCAACCGTGGGATATTATAAACGAATTATTCCAACTATCAGGTGATCAATGCTCCGAAAAATCACTGTTACTTTGCCGAAAATCTTTACGTGTTTACGCCTGTGCCGCCGATCTAGCTCAGATTGGTGAATCCGTCAGATTAATACATTAATAAGTGAACCCAACATTACATCCCATTCTAAGGTAACTTGCCGACCCTTTGCCAGATGTCTTACTTTTCCTTTGTATTGCGACAACATAATATTTACAAGATAATTATCCCAAGTAGTTTATGTATTAAAAATATGTTTTTTGTTTGAAACTTTTGAGGTTTAAACGAAACAAATGCGTGTTAATAATTTTGTCTGTCTGAAATATGGCAACACCGAGAAAAGGGCGGAAACCATTTTACTATCAATTTTACTACGAAGTTTCAAGGTTCCTAGTTTATTGAAGCTCTTGTTTTCGTGTTTTCAACAGATATTTGTGTGTGCGTACAGATATAATTAAAAACAATATTTTTACGTAAAAATCATGGTTCGTCAGTGCCAAATTTGCAAAAAAAAACAGTAGGAATTCTCCTAACCTCTCTTTTCACCTGTAAGAAAATAGTTCTATTGAACTGTCCGACTAGTACGACAGTTTCTCTCCACTCCTTGAAAGTTAATGATGAAAACATATATATGGCGATAGAATGTTAGCCGTTAGTTTTATGAATGACTTGCGGACTCTATTTTTGTAGTATTACTCTAAAGCCATGTACTCACCAGACGCGCAAAACGTTTGCGAGCATTTGCAAACGTTTGTTTTTCGGTAAGTACATGGTGATTCCCGTTTTAAGCAATCAATTCGCAATTTTCATATACACAAAATTGCTCGCTAAGCTCCTCTACTAAATAATCATTCTATCTCCCTCTTGCACACACATACACCAACTAAACGAATGCAGCCCGTCGCAGAACAGTTCAAGATATCGGCCTGTTTGATTAACTGTTAGGTAATTTTCAAGATTACGCGATTGTTACGACGATGGTCTTCTCTGTCTACGATAGGATTTTCCGTTTTTCTTCTAATAATATCGCCGTCGTTTGTTTTTATAGACGTTCTCCTTTGGTGTTACTTTTGATTTTTTATCTTCTCGTTGAATGCAAGGAAATGGTTTAATAGCGGTTATTCTTTTTATTGTTTTGTTATTAATGAAAATTTTTATGACGAAATTTTGGATGTTTTCTGTTTGTATTAGAATATTTTTGATGGGGAACAATAAGAATGTTTTGGACATAACATTTAATTGAAGATATCTACACCATATCTTTCTTAGTCGATAAAAATTTTTTTATTACAAAAATGTCTATAAATTCCAACAATTTCCTATTCCTATTAAAAAATAGATCAAGATAGTTCAATTGAGTCAGTCGTAGACTAAAGCCTTATAGTAAGTAGGTACCAAAATGTAGCTGTTTTCAATGCTTGAAAATATTATTTATCTACAAGCGTGCGGTAAGTAACTAGGTATATAACATAATAATTAAGATCCTGTGGGTGTAGAAAAAGTATAGGAAGCACCTAGTGTCAAAAACATCTTTCGTCACTCGTTTAATAAGGCACGAGTGGAGCTAAGCGGAACGAGTGCCTCGGAAAACTCGTGACTAAAGTAACCTTTTTGACACTTGGTACTTAATATACTATTGTCTCTTTAACAAATGGGTCAAAAAATTCTGTTTTTTTTTCAAAAATGTCCCAATGCTTTGGTTTATATTGTATCAGTTTTTAAAAAATGTCCTAAGAACAGTATTACCTAATTTTGTTTGGTAACAAACTTTATAGACCTACTCACTATAAACCTAACCTATTCTTAATATCTATGAGGCCCTAACTAAATTTTCGCGGGGGGCTTATAATTCGTCGCTACGCCACTGTACCTACGTCATATAAAGAACACATCCTCCAAGGTTCAGGTCTCTACGATCAGTGGTTTAGGATGTGCGTTGATCCGTCAGTCAGTCATTCAGGACAAAGTATTCTCTATAATATATAGATTTCATTTAATTCTTAAGAAAAGTCCTTTTACGAGTGAACCTGTACATTTTAAAACCACGTTTGGAGCGTCAGAGACATCATTTATTACAATTGCTTAATTTTTCTACAAGGATTTAGGAAAAACGGAAAATACAATTATTTTAACGATGATTATTTTCTTCTGTTTACCTATTACCTTTTAAAAAATATTCCATTGGTTGGATCTTGGACATCTGCTAACCAATTTATTGTGATGTATTCATTTAAGGATATTCCTCGATTGGATCAGTAGTCGACTCGTCTTAATTTTTCTGTCATCGGACGTAATTAAAGGACGTCAATTTGTTAATAATTTATACTCTGTAAAATTAACGTAGATAGAGAACAGTACAGTCACGTCATCAATTCCAACTGATTCTCGCTCTTCTGTCGTGCCCCATTTAAACTTATTAAAAATACCTACTTTTTCAAATTCTTAAAAAATCGAATTATAACTATATTTCCTATTGTATAGGAGCACAGGAAAGGGTCGACACCCATAAAACGGCAATAAACCATTGGCGTTACATTTTTCGGTAAAGACCATTTGTCGGGTTTATTTAATAGTGCAAAATTTGGGCAAGTATCATATCATTAGTAAGTAATTATTACAGTATTACAGCATATCCAGTGGGGGATTCAACTCCTGCGGGGCCCGGGACTAAGTCGAGCGGGGGCCCACTTAAGACCCTCAAATAACATTTTTTCTGTATCACTGGGCCCCCGAAGATACGCGGGGCCCGGTGCTTTAGCACTGGCTAGCCCCTACGTTAATCCTCCACTGAGCATATCACAAAATTATAAAACTTAGAAAAAAGTAGCCTCAACTGAAATATCCGAAATTACTTTCTTTACAAAAAAAAGTTCGCCATTCATTAATTCATCCCCGATATAAAATCGTAGCACCCCACGTACACACTCCTTGCACATTTCCGATGATTATTATATTGTGTAATTGTATATCGTCCACCCCATCCCTCCGATACATTGGAAAACTTGGGGTGGGTAAGGGTAGTAGTACACACGAAGGGTAACTACACACCCTGGGACCATTATTATTAATAGGGCAGTGCGTATAACCAGCGGCTGACGCCATTTTGAATTTTTGAAGCTTCGCAAAACATGTGGGATAGGAGGGTACTTTGGTATTTCATACGAATTCAAATATTTTTGGCGGAGGTGAATAAACGAGTCACCGTCTAACGCACTTTTTGAGGGTTTAAATAATGTTTAGACTGTGAAACGTTTATTTCGCGTCCGCTGAAAAGGGGTGAAATGTTTTAATTTCGCACGTTGATGCTATTTCCTGTATGGGGAGTCTGTTATTGAGAATTTTAAATATGGCAGTCATGGGCTCTATAGAAGTAATTAGTATGCATGGGATTAAGAGTATTGAGTGGATCAATTAGGATAAAAACATGCATCTGATTAGTTGGATGGTTAATCATATCTTCTTTTGGGTTACAATGTGACAAAGACTGAATCAGATCCTGAGTATATTGTGTTTTACGTAGATTTATGTTTGGTTGTTTTCTGTCATTCAATTTTAAGACTAAAAGTTCCTGTAAACATGTGTGATAAGGTTTATCGTAAAGATACAGGGCGGTCAATGTTTTTATTATTATGATATGAACACCAAAATTGGTGCGGAAAATTCATAACGCCACGATTTTTGAAGTTTTTTCACCATCTGTCACTTGATTACTTTGACGTTTCATGTGAATTTTTCAATTAAACGTCAAAGTTTTTCGTTATAATTTCCTATTTTTTGGTTTATTCGGTAGGCGAAAAACAGTGGTGCGTTCGCTACGCTCGCTCGTGCATCTAATAGTCTTGGGCTGCTAGAGCTCATTTTATGCCCTAGTGATACAATGTACTATTAATGGTAGAAGACGTTCGAATAAGCCAGGAGTATTGCGAATAACATTAAAATATCCTCACACACAAAAATCATTGGGGGGCCATAGGTGTGGAGATTATCGTATGATTGCTGCAAAATGTTCATACATCAACCACATATGTCTTCTAATAATAATTATGTGAGGTATATCTTCCGAAATAACTGGAAATTCATTTACTAAGGTACCTTTGTATCACGTTCAATCGTTGAGGCAGGAAAAATGGTAGTCATAGGTAACACTGTAAATTTTCATGACACAAACTCTGCTTCCCGTATCAACAAAGTGTGTCAGCACAATTGTGTGATATGATACAGTATTCAAATTGTTTCACATCTAAGGTTTCGGGCTCATAGCTTCAAAATCCCATATTATGCAAGTTGTGCGGTGTGCCAGCAGTTCACAGATATTACATAATTAAATATAGTATCAGTAAAAATGTTTCCTTTTTCTAAGTAAAACAAATAAAATATGTTAACCCTTCAAAATTTTAGGTATTTGTTATTGTTTGGTCAGTCATATTTAATCCCACAGAACATATACAAAGTCTACCCTATTCGCAATTCATAAAATTGCCTCCATTTGACACTGTACCAAGATACTGCGTGCAGAAAGAAGAGATACTTAAGTAACTAGTGTGTCAGTGTCATCATTGGACGCTCTCTGGTTTCAACACCCATAACTGTGTCAGCACAAAAGTGCCATACAACACAGTGTTACACAATGATATGAAAATAGTGTCTAACAAGTTTGGAATTAAACCCAATATGTATCCAAACATACTAAAGATCTTATCACTTTGATATTAAAGGAAATTGATTGAATTCTGTCGTTGACACTATCAATTTTATTATGATCTGTATAAACATTAAAATGTCCAATTCAGATGTGATAAAAATAAACAATAATGTCTACAAAATACTCTAATGTAACTAGGTACATAAAAGGTTGAGATTATGGATAGAAAAAGTTAGACAAGTTTCTATATATGTAGGTACCTACCAACGTAGAGAGACCAAGTATTAGATGTCTATCCATATCAACAATAACAAGTACCTATTTTATATTTAAACTGAAGATTTTCTTATTCAATGTAAAACATTTGTTTATTTCGCAGATTCGTTTAGATAAATTTAGCAGAACCAGTCGTTTATAAAATGCAAAGTTCTTATTGATTAGTTCTAGTGTATTTAGAAGCTAGTTAAAGGTATTTACTTGATTACAGTTTCCTGTTATGAATTGTAATATTTAAGTAAAGCGTGTTATGAATAGAAGTCAAAATAATAGTGTAAAACGCTTTACAAATTAGAAAATTACTTTCCAAAGGATAGACCGTTCACTAGGAAGCAACATCTACTTCTCGGGCTTTATGCCCCCCAGACAATTAATTACAATTCCAAGATAAACGGGGTTGGTGTATATGAAAATATAGAACCTTGTACTGATGAGGCGCAAATACGCCGAAACCGGTCTGCAAGTGATATTATTCCTTCTAATTATAAACCAGAATGGTTGGTTCTATATTTTCATATATACCAACCCCGTTTATCTTGGAAGTGTAATTCATTGACTGAGGGGCATCTAGCCTGAGAAGTAGATGTTGCTTCCTAGTTAACGGTCTATGCTTTGGAAAGTAATTTTCTAATTTGTAAAGCATTTTAACAGTTTTACACAAAAATTAATTATGTATTTCTGTTTATATTTATTATATTCAAGTGAATTCATAAAAATATGGTTCTTAAAAATTATCGGGCCTATACAATGAGGCTGCACAAGAGGAAATTAATTTTGGTTCTTTAATTTTACCGCAAACTACCAAGCAAATGTAGGGTAAACAGTTCTACAGGAGTTTGATATTCCACTTCTTTCTCGAACTCTTAAAGTAACTGCCAAGGGAACTACAACAACATTTATTTCAACAAAAAGCAAATTTTAAGTTTGTTTATTATTATTATTACATTTAAACCTTAATACCATTTAAAGCTGATACTAGGTTAAAACTAATAAATTTTTACCTGACATTGTAAAATATAACCTGAGAAAGCATTTCTAAAAATTATATTCCACCCATCGAATCAGCTGCTCCCAGCAGGTAAGATATAGAAAGGCAAAGATTAGGTCATCGAACCAAGTCGGAAATACTACCTACTGATATATTTTCAATGCAATTGTTTGTTTGCATTTAGATATATTTTAAATTTATTATTATTTTAGACATAATATATTCAGATAGAAAATAGATGTACCTATTTGGGAATTGAGTTAAAATACATCAAAATAAAAATAAACTTTCCTGTATCATTGAACAGTTATACTAATCTTAAATGGGGAAAATATATGCAGGATAACCCCATAGGGCTGATAATACCTAAGCTTTCATATTTGTAATATCATATCTTTTCCTATTCATATAATATCAAGCCAATCACTAGCCTAGCCAAAATATTAAACATCAGAGTAGGCATCACATAAAATGTAACTTCTGTCATTCTGAGGTTGATATGTCAATATCGAATTAATTATCAATAAGTATCCTAAAATTTTTCCATCAAATATTTTATAATTTTGCATGTAACGCTGAATCTATTCTAGCCGCTCATCCACTACCTATAAATATTTTTGAAAGCAAAATCAAAAAGCATTGTTTAAATTTTTGATTGGAGAATTTATTTGGATGAATCATTTGGTAAATATTTATCAGCAACCTCGTTGAACAACTTAACGCATAAAATATGCATAACTAGGTGCACAATAAAAAAAAACGTGACATCCAGTCGTGCCCAAGCAGCGAAAAATGTACAGTAAGCAAATGTATACAGGGTTACGCAAAAGTGAGAAGCAATCACATGCAGTTTAGTTAAAATGAAATGTAAGTACAAAAAAAATTGAGATTCTGAAAATTAGTGTTAAATAAGTATAAGGCATAAACTCTGTTGTAGTAGTGGAAAAACCTTTTATTTGTATTGTAATATTTTTAAAACTGGTAGTCAATAATGTATTTTTATTTTAGACCAACTTTTTCCCTTGGTAGTTTTTTTGCTGTAATATCGCCAACTACAGTTTTGCGCTATTCGTGTCTTGGTATGATTTTTGCCGTAGATTATTTTGTAGTAATACATAAAAGCAGCATTATTAGGAAATGGGAAATTCCAAAAGTAAATGGATATAGAAATTTTTGGAAACACCTCAATAAAAGCAAAAAATAAAAACGCAAGTTTTAATGGTAAAAGTAATTAACGAGAAGTAGGATAATTTATTGGCTTCTGAAGAAAATCTACAGGAAAAGACAGTATAGGAAAGGTTTGTTATATTATTTAACAGTATTGGCAACGCTGCGGATTTCAGTATATCTTTAATACTTCAGGATATGGAAAGATATTTATAGTAATGTTGTTTTCATTGTTGACTGTTTTAAGGATGATTTTGTTTTACTTCATACCAACCAGGATAACCTATTTGTGGATGATGCTTCCGTTTTCAACAATATTCAAGGACCCTAGAAGATTTAACAGGAAATCAAAAATCTTTCTTTACCTGACTAATCGAAAGGGTCTGATAATCCTGAAAATAAAAAAAATTGCTTTCTTATACTTTAAAAAATCAAAATTTGTAAAATGAAGTTTATGATGGATTATAATTGATCCAAACTCAGTGTGAGATCCAAAAAAAATTCAAAAGTCTTCTTGTCGGTCTCCAAAAGCGGACCACTGAATTTTTTTATTTCACACTGACTTGAGATATACTATACTAACAGGATAAGATGGGGTTAGTAGAGAAAGCAGACGCCAAACTTTATATAATATTTTAAAGCGTTGCAGCTCCTTCAACACTTCCAAAATCAGTGTTAGCCAAGTTATCTTGTCACAAACATAAATTCATAAGAGGAGGTCGACGCATAACTCCTACCAGTTTTTGTGATCCCGCCCACACAAAGATAAAATCTCTCAGTATGACACATTCGTTTTGTATCCTTGTCTTTAAATTTTTTCTCTCCTTTATCAACAAATTACAGTTATAATAATTATTTCGAGCCATTTAAACTCGGGCATTTAAAATTAAGTATTTTGGGTAACCCTGTATACAGACATCAAATAACATTAAGTAGTTGTCACGTACCGTTATTGATGGGAGCTATATAGAATATTCCTCTTCCCTCTACCACTCCGTTAAAAGATTTAAAATAAAATGAAAATAAAACCAAACAAAAACTGACCTTTTAGTGAAAAACCCAAAACCTCTCCGTTCCATATCACACAAACCAAATAACGGAAATCATAGAACGAAAAAAAGTAAAGAGGGTTGCGTTAGATCCACTATATGAGGCACACTCACACACACACATAAAAAAAGTTACACACTTTGTTCAAAAAAAAAATCCCTTCTTCTACATTACCACCTTCACGGGTTCGAACTATCGAAACTACTGCGCTGCCTTTCCGAAAATCTACTGGTCGTTCTTCGACGAACCAATGGACGTGCGCTTTGCCCTTCCATTTGTCCGATTGGCTGCTTGTGGAAAATGACGCTGTACTGGATCAGGAGGGGTGACAGGAGGGAACGGAGCGTGATAACTGAAAAAGTTTAAAGTCGCCGATACGAGACGGTCTGCCATGCTATTTTCAAGGATTTTCAAGTTAATCATGGCGAATGGTTCGAGAACACGCAGTAGGTTGTTGGGTATATTTTCGACGTATGGCGACTTAACGTGGGGAGCGGTTGAAAACAGAGATAGAAACAGAGAAAGAGAGGGAGAGATTAACTTGATAAGATAACGTTGTACGATGTATGCGGTGTGATATGATTGCCGATGGGGTTTTTCGTGTGGCTGAAGGAGATTGGCGAGATGGCCAGTTTTGTTTGGATCGTATTGGTAATTCGCGGAACCGGAAGGACGGTCGATTAAAGTAGGACGTTATAAAAGATGAAACAGAATTTATTTTCAACTCCCTTTTTATCTGGGTTCAATTTTATATTCAACAAAATGTCCTAAACTTGTTTGTAGAAGGTTGAATTCCTACCAAAAATTAAAATATCCCTCAGGATCTTCGCGATCCATTCATTCATTTTATATCTAACAAAGTTTTTGCGTATCCGGCTCGAAGGACCACAATTTTTACGTCTGATGTGATTATTTCGTATTTCCCTACTTAAAAAACCCAGAAATTATGTTAGCCGTTCATTGTTCATTGTGAATTTTTTGTTCAATACAAAAATCTTCATCTGTAGTACCACATTTCGAACCCCTCCAATTTTAAAGACTTTCCTTAGTGCCTGAGATCGAGCCAAAATCTGTTAATTTTTAGAAAAAACGCTACTTTTAACATCAAAATCTAGTTACTACTAATAGTATTGCTTAGATCTCGAAGGTCCATGGATTGATATCAAGGAATAGGGACAAAACATTCCAAACCATTACATATTCTGAATACATAGAGGGTAGAGATATTATTTAGAAAGAACTGTTTCTGGTTGTATCCTGTTTTTTTCTTGTGGCTATTATCCTTCATTTCCGATATCCCGATACTTGAATAATATTTATTATCCCAAGTAGCTAGGGTTTTTCGCTATCCCGAT
Organism: Lochmaea capreae; assembly: GCA_949126875.1. Lineage (NCBI taxonomy): Eukaryota > Metazoa > Arthropoda > Insecta > Coleoptera > Chrysomelidae > Lochmaea > Lochmaea capreae. The sequence goes on from OX421400.1 coordinate 5,607,193, forward strand.
AATATATCTATAGTAATTTGGGCCGATAGGTCGCAGTGAACGTCACCCCAGTATATAGGTAGGTACATTTTGGGCCGATTTTCAATAATTATAATCCCCAAGAAACAAGCTAATAATGCCTTGAGTCATCAATTGTTAAAAAAGTGAATTAAATTAGGTGATGACTGCAAAAAATATAACTGTACTAAACACAGACGTATGTCACAAACATTAAACGCAATTCGCATTGTACCAAAGACGATTAACACTTCCAGGGGGACCCCACTGGATTGTGGGTCAAAATTCAACTATAGTACCTAACTACAACGTTTTATAAAACTTCAATATTTGTATTTTATATATCTCACAATTGTAGTGATTACTGCACCGGTCCTGACCTGGTTATACCTTGAAAATCAAGATGGCGTGCCGTACGATATATTTCCGTCATTGGGTACAAAGAAGATAACATCCCAACACAATATTACTGTCAATCACGAAATTCAAACAAAGGAAAACTTATAGGAAAAACATCGAAAGCAGCTGTACAAAGAATGTCAGAAAAACTCCGCATGTTATATAAGAAAAAACAAAAGAAAACCGCAACAAATCTGATATTTCCCGAAATCTCTTGGGGATACTTTTAATACAACTTTTTTTCTAACTTGAATGAATTTTCTTTCTTGTGTTTGGCAGGATATTTTGATGTATGACGAAAAAAGAATTCAAAAATAAATTATATAAGATTTTTTTATATTTACCTAACAAGAAAACTACAAAATTCCAACTTAAGTTATATCTGGGGAGCTTTACCAACTAAAATGTGGGTGATAGTCAACTGCTTAGACTTATGATGATGAAAAAACATAAGCTAGTGTAAGATTGTACTCCTGGAAAGATCTAGTACTTATGTCTATAAAGACAATAAAATATACTATTCGAAAACTACATGTTTAAATGAATGTTTATAAGTAAGAGTAAAAAGCTAGGACACTACTGGATAGAAGGACAGTTACCTAAGCTGAAGCCTGTGAATATCCTAAAAGTTGTCCAAGAAAGAGGACTAAAGGAACTACTAGTCTCTCCTCGGGAAATTAAAAAAAGAAGAAACACAGATCTTTTCTGTCTCGGTGAATGAAACTGGCAGCAGTTTCAGGATATTCAACAACATTCTTTGTTAAGAAAAAGTTCCTTTCAGTTTAAGTTAAGTTAGTGTTTCTACTCAACAAGACTTAAGACTTTACTGGAACTCTCACAAAGTAAATCAACACCTTGGCATGTCATTGTTTCGTAAGCATGTACAATATTGGACTTTTCTAGGTCATTCAAATTTTGATTTTTGTTATGTCAATCCTTGACAGGAGACTCACGTGGAATGAACACCTCAATTACCTCAAAAGCAACAAGGGCTTTCTGGACGGATTTTTTGGGAAAACGTAGGATACGAAACTGAAAATGATCTACTGGTCATATGCATTATCTCATTGGATATATAGACTCCTAGGACTAGAAAATCCAAGGGAGGATTTCTCCAAGAAGGACCTAGTGAAAAGACTGTTGAGCCTGATAAGGGCTACTGGTCTCTTCACATAAACGGCACAACCACAAAAGCACAAAAAGCCTAAAGCATCTGGCTGGTGGTGATGAACCAATCAATAAATCACTGGTCATATTGTCGGACCAATTATTACCTACGCTACGTTGGTTTGGTTGAACAAAACAACGCAACAAATGGCAAAAAAGAGTTGCAAAAAGTGCAACGACTCTCCTGCTTATGAATCACGAGTGCAATGAGATCGTGCCTCAGCGTAGCCTTGGAGGTAGGCCTTCCTTCACTACATATAGTATACATCGCTCTGGAAAATAGGATAGAGGTTACAGGATATCAAGAGCCCTGCGAATCACTCGAATTATATTCCAAGCGGAACCTAACCTCAACTCAGCCAGAATATTTAAAGGAGCAGAAGTCTACAACTCATGAGTCTAAAATGCTTTGGAACTGCGAACAATCACACATTTTTTTCTGTTGACATAAGTTTTAGAGTATGAAAAGTATCTAGTTTTCAAGTATCCAAAAAACTTTTCCAAAACAATCTTCTGTAGACTCAGTTTCTTTAATACTTTTCCATACTTTCTCAACCACTGGATACGAAAAATTGGTAAGAAACTAACAGGAGTATTTTTAAAGAACAGTGCAGACTGCCATATTCTTACGTAAGGCACAGACCTATTCTTTTCAATTTCGTCTTTTAATCTTGTTAGTCCAGGTCTAGTCGATCACGTGCGCGCAGCGCCCGTCCCTCATTATTTCTCATAGAAAATCGCTGATGGAGCCGAATTGCACTTTCGCTCAAATCGAGAAGCACAAAAGAGAATCTGGAAAAATACGTCGCGATCAAGTCGACGTCGACGAACGAAAGAAAATTTTAAATGGATTACCAACTGCTTCGGAGTGCCTTCGGAATTAATTGATAAATTAATAAGGCACAAGGGGTCAAACGGAGTGCTGCGTTACAACATTTTTTTCGTTAACAGTAAGGTTATAGATTAAGTGCTGTTTTTTTCTTGGAAAAGGTAACAATTTATGTAAAGTATGTGTTAAAAGCTTCTGATAAGGTATGACATGAAATCTTTTTTCCCAGTACTTTATCTGATATACACAAGAGATATTCCTAAATTAGATCACAGTACAAAAATTTTGACAAATGCTCAAGGGAAAAGGGAAAAATAGAAAGGGGAATAGAAATAAAAAGTGCAAGAGCTGGAGCTAAAGCCAGAGCCAGAGCTGCGTCAAAAGCTAGATCAAGAACAAAAGTGAGAGAAAGAGAATTAGAATAATCTTAAAATTATTTGCATTATAAGATCAGTCGCAAAGTTATATAAAGCATAGTGGTGTAAGATCGGAGGAATGTAATGAGTAGTTGAAATTAGAACCACGGGATTTTAAAGTTTCCTTCAGTAACGCTATCGATTGTCGAGCAGTATGACTGGTCGCCCCGTCCTGTTGAAACCTTTCGTCTGAGAACCACACATTGTTAAGGAACTCTGGATCCTCGAACAGCGTAGCTGAAACTTGTCCACCATACACAACCCTGACATTCATGTCATGGTTTGTCAATCGTTGTCAAGCTTAAATTTGGTACGGAAATCCACTTATACCTCTTTGAACACACGCTGAATCCTCGTATTGCTGATACTCAACTTCAATGATGTTCGGTGAGTTCAAACCTGATTGACGACACTTCCATGGTTCTCATTTATTACAGTTACTGGCCTACCAAACCTTCCCTTCCTTTGGCACAATACACTACCCAGAACGACGAAATTTCTCAACAATAGAAACCGTAACTGGGTTGGTTGGTGCCTCTTTATGAAAAGCACTTGAACTGAATATTTGTACCATCGCGATATTTTTCCGTCACCAACTCCATTTCAGTACGATCGAATAATGTTCAACAATAAACACTTTTTCCTCAGTAGTGGGAAACATTCTTAACTATAGCATCACATAACAACATTTTTTGCATTCCTAAAAACGCATAAAGGCAGATTCTCACCTAAGCGGCGCGAGGTGTAGCGTCATTTCATACAGGCTATTCCCTCTTCATGTTTGTCGCTGCAGTATGTAACGAACATGAACAGAAAAAGAGAAAAAATAAGCGACAATATTGGGTTCACAATATATTTCGACCAACGCTAGAAGAAAGCGAATTCCAAACACACTTTTGACGCGTTGGAGCTCCCCACTTGGCCGTAGACAGGCAGACACGCGCGTTTTTAAGTGTTCGTGCCGCGAGCCAACGCTCCAGGTCGCGGATAAATGTTGAAGCGCCGAGCCGCAAACAATAGTAAAGGTTCACGCGCACTTAGCCGAAGCGTCGCCCGAGTAATTTACATTAAGTTATATGGCGGCGCGAAGCAAAGAGACGCATCGGTGGACGCGCGAACTCTTCGGACCAGCTAGGAGTCGTTTCTCTTGACGCTTCACCTCAATGCGCAGCGGCAGGCGGCGAGAAGATTCAAATATTTGTTAATTCTTTTGTGGCGTATTTCAGTTTTTATCAGTATTTCATAAGAAGTGGTGCTAAAGATGGCTAAAAATCCTTTATTAAACCAAGAAGCTCAAAAAACTTTTCCTCTGACATACCCAGCATTTTTTTGTTTTTTTCTTCTTCTTCCATAGTGGCAATTAATATAAAGAGATCCTCTTCTGATGAACTGCTCATCGTACCTCACTAGACGACGTACTTCGTTCAAATGCGCGGATACCATCCGTTCGCGACGCTTCGGTTAAGTGCACGTGAACTTTAAGAGTCATTTTGAATCGGCCTTAAAACTGATATTACGTCAAAAAGCGGACATGCGCATAACAGTGGCCGGTAATTCAGTATTATATATTATGGTGCATACCGTAGCTTTTCCCCATCTAACTGATAACTTTTAACATAAACAGCAACGCCATCTATCGTAAACATTTCCGCAAACATCCGAGTCGCAATTATAATTATATATTTAGTAGAAAATTATACGGTTTTGATATAAAAATAGCGGTACCCTTTATGTCAGTTTAGATGAAGTAATCTTTTAACATTTTCGATCGAATCCAGATACAATTTGTAACATGATGTAACTCTTTAACCGGTTTTTCATTGCGGTATTGTCCGAATATAAATGCCTCGATAATTGATGCTTTCGTATTTTTTTATGGGGAAAATATTATTGATTATGTGATTAATTAAACAGTTATGAAATCGAATGACAGAAATCATTTTTTATAGTCGGATCCGTTGAATTTATCGGGTAAATTAATGCGTAGAATGCTACTGACTGGTAGCGGTGTCCATTTGAAAATTATTTGTCAGAAATTTTATATAAACCGATCAGAATAGAAATCTGAAAATTTGTAAGAAGGGGTTTCCGATATTGATATACCGAATGAAATTATGCTCGACTTACGACGACTTCTTCGAATTCTTTCTTTCTCTTATCCTTATGCCTTCTCAGGCGTCGGATTGTAGTTTTTCCTGTACCTACACATTTTTTCCATTCTTTTCTGTCCCTGGCCAATGCCTTCATATCTCCTAATGTTTTTCCTTTGCTCTTTCCACTTTCTTCAATCTGGTCTATCCATTTCCTCCTGGGTCTTCCTCTTTCTCTTTTCCTTGATACTCCCATTTCCATAACTTTTCTCGCAATTCTATCTTGCTTCATTCTTACTAGGTGGCAAACCAGGTTAATTGTTTCTTTTTAATCTTTGATATTATTGGATCTTGATTAGGTATGCTTCTGATTTCTTCGTCCCTTACTTTGCCCCATTTCGTTTTACCCTTAAATGTTTCATTTCCATTTCATTTATTTTTGTTTCCTGCTTTCTTTGCAGTACCCAGTTCTCACTAGAATAAGTTATACTTGGTACTGTAATTTTGTTGTAGATTTCCAGCTTTGTGTCTATATCAATGTAAAACCAGAAATTAAAAAAGTTGAAAACATACAGGGTGTATCATTTAAATAACCGGAAGTCACCGAAAGAAGACCGTATTATTATTCGATACATCAATGACGAGAACCACTCAGTTAAATTTTGGATGCTGGAAAAGTACGAATCATATTCTAAAACACTATAAATTAATAATTAATTTGCAACAAGTGTCTGGAGGCGTCTTCATCGCAAAATCGTCGTCAAAAAAACCCTGGAATGCCATAAGGAATTAGTCACGTTGGAACGTTTACAGGATTTGTAAGATTGAGAGAAAGGAAGAGAAATTGTAAAATAGAAAAAATACCCAATAAAAGAGATTATCGTTTGGTTCCCCCTTCCGAGATTCCCTTTATTGCTGGTCTCGTCAACATAAAAAATGTTTAGATCTTACAACTTCGATCTGATAAAGCCATTATCAACATCGATAAGTCAAGTTGCTTACAGTCAAGGGGGATAAAGGGGATTTGTGATTTGAGTTATATATTGTTGTGGTTTTCGATTTTAAAATATTTTGATAAAACTGCTTTATAATTAAAATATCTTAGCGACCATCCATCAGGATGAGGAGCCCGAGATAAATATCTGTAATAAAGTAGGTGAACATAAAAAAATGTATAACCAACATGTTTATTATACCCAATAGTAAATTTATATAAACAAATGCCTAACCAGATTGAGGAATTGAAGTAATAAAGATATACTAACTACCTACTTGAAAATATATCAGCAGAGTAAACAAAAGACTCTTTTTGAGTAGAACTCTCCCTTAGAGACTCTTATCAGAGGGAGTAATGCAACATTTTTCTCATTTCCTTCCATCGACCGAAAGCACTCGTCAAAGAAACCTTAGCGATCACATAATTTCGATATTACATTCCTGTTGTTAAAATACAGGACCGGTTCGAGACCACCACAAAATTTTATGTTTTATTTTGTTGTTCCACCGTTGTGGTTTGCCAGTTAACAATTTTTGTAGGCATTTGTAGATCTGATCGGGGGTGTGATGCCTTTTGGCATAAAATAAAAACAAGAATTAAATTCATTGAAATTACCTATTTACAAACCAAAATAATACGTGCAAATCATCTTATTATTTTTATAGTATCCTTAAATATTATTCTAGTATTCTATTTAATGATCGAAGAAAATTAATATATACCCAGTAATGTTAAGTTGAAGTTATTAATAAAATATTTTACCACTGACAACCATAGTTTTCTTCAAGTTGTGATTGCTCCCACAGGACCAGGGGATCCACCTGTTAAAGTGGACTTCCCAACATCATAATATGAGGCATGCTAAATATTTCAGTACTGCCGGACCCCAGTTTTGGTTCCAATATCAGTATTATATCCTTCAATGTACCACAACAAAGTTCCTTCCTGTTGCATGCTTCCAGCCCATCGCAGTTTAGCTAGGTAAGTGAGGTTCTTGGTTCATTCATTCATATGTTTGGGTTGTGCTCAACAGCCCAGGCTCTTGAACTGAATCTTTGTACCATGTTATCTACTTCCATTCCAGAAGCTTCGAGTCTTCTATATAAGCCACCAGTTTAACTGGAGGGATTTTCAGTGTATGTGAGTAGGTGTTTCATAGTAGAGTTCCATTTTGCGCAGATGCTTCCTCTGGATGCAGTGTCCAGTCACCAGGTCGGTGTTTTTAAACTGTGCGTGCCCCACACAATCATTTTTCGCAAATTTCATCAGAAGGCTAATTATCTGACTTGAAACTCACATTAGGAGTTTTAAAGTAACAATTTTAGTTGGTTAAAAGTTGAGATTTACTATGAAATTTTTTATGACATGGTGCATTCTCGTCTTGTTTGAAATTCGGTTCTGTAAATGCGTGGAATATCGATCCCCGTGAAATTTCCGAAAGTAAATGCCCCTCGAGTTCGCCCAATAGAATAGTGCAAGCAGGAACAAGCCCCGGTAGGGTAACAGGACTGAAGCGACGTAAGTTGGAAAAGGAAAGTGAAGAGAAAGAGCGTAGACAGATTCCAGCTGAGTAATTACACATCCGTTGTGGTGTTCGTAATTCCTTTTTGCCAAAAGAATTGGCTATCATCGAATATGGAGAGTGGAAACTAAGTGGAAATCCCTCCCTCAAAGTTGTTATCGCGTCTTTTTTTAGGTGGTAATTTTTTGGTTTTTTATTTCATTGAATGCAAACTGTTAATTCAATGATATTTTTTATCCACCATCACATTATAATTGGAGATATATCCACACTTTTGAAGCAACCTGTTATTGTGGATAAAACGTTGTATTGCACTCATGTTTTAGTGTAACTTGAAATTCATTATAAAAAGTTTCATTAAAATCATTCCAGCCATTTAGGAGTTCAGTGTAAACCCAAATGCAGCGCCATCTACCGGGACGAATTGTGTAGCTAAACCATCACACAAACACATTTTTTTCACTTCAACGTCTGCTCGATTACAGCGCATTGCAGCGATTCGATGCTTGTGTTGTTGCAGACGGAGGCGTTTTTGAACATCTTTTATAAAATCCATTGAGTTTTTTTCATTGCGATGACGTCCCTGCTTCTATGATGCCGTCACAGATACCCTGTATACCTCGGATGAAATTACTGTAGGTCCCAAAAAGATTACCCAATTTTCGTTAGTTATTGAGTTACAGCCTGTAAAAAAAATCTTGGGACACCTTGTATACAGGGTAATCAACTTATATTCTGGAGTGTGATACTTCCGTTGTCGCGAGATTTATAAGAAGTTACAGGCATGCTTGATATTTCAAAATTATTTTCTAATATACAGGTATAGTTTTTAAAATACACTCTATTGAATTTAAATTTCATTTGTCCCATTTAAAATGTCTCTTAAAATGTATTATAAAGATGGACAAAAACAATAATCTATTATTCTCCAGTATTGACCACAAAGTAAAGAATCTTGCAAAATATTGAAATAACAAATGGAGACTATGCAACGACATTGTTATGTTTGCACAAAGTGAAAGGAAACTACAACAAAACCTAAACTTATGGAATGAAACATTAAAGGAGTATGGTATGAAAATAACCACGAATAATACTAAAGCTAGGAATGGTGATTGGTGATAAAACAGAAAAGATAAAAATATGTATTGAAGATCAAAATATAGAACAAGAGTTCAGTATCTTGGCAGGGAGAAACTGGGGTTGTAACCCAAAAATCCTGAGCTGGATGTACACTGCCATAGTGAGACCAATAATCACTTATGGAGCCATTGCGTGGAGTAGTAGAACTAGCCTCTTGACGACGAGAGAAAACCTCTACAAAATTCAAAGACTAGCCTGTATATGCATAACAGGAGCAATGAGTACATGCCCAACGGCAGCAATGGAAGTGATTCTCAACCTCGCACCATTATATATGGTGGTAGAGAGTGTTGCAGAAAGAACAGGATTCAGACTAAGTAGAGAGGGAATCATTAAAAAAAAACCACCTCTTCACTTCTTAGAAATCAGACAACCTGGGACATGCCACAAGATGGTCTGATGAAAAAGTATAATTTTTCAAAGAAATTCGTTACGGAATTAAGCAACAAGAAGGAATGGGATCCAAATACCATTACCAGACTTGAAATAATGCCATACAATGGTACACAGACGGCTCAAAAGCAATAGAAGGAATTGGGATAGGAGTATACGGGCCAGGAACCAAACACTCTGAAAGCTTGGGAAAAACCACAAGCATATTTCAATCGGAAATTCACGCAATAAGAAAGTGTGCCCAATATTGACAAAGGATATAGAAGGCAAAGGATTATCATAATGTCTGATAGTCAAGCAGCCATTAAAGCGCTGAGTTCTTGTGTAATGTTCCAAAATGGTGTGGGAATGCCTAGGCAAACTTAATGAACTAGGCGAGAACAATATAGCCACCTTACTGTGGATTCCAGGACACACTGGAATAGAAGGAAACGAAATAGCAGATGAACTAGCGAAGAGGGGGACTGAAATACCCTTTTGGGGGCCGGAACCCTTTTGCGGAATCAGCTCCAATGTAATATTGGAAGAAATAGGTAAAGCCGAAGAAAAGAGAAGATCTGACAATTGGAAAGATCTAGTAGGGCTTAGGCAATCAAAGATTCTTCTGGGTGACTACAACATGTTGAGATCAAATGAATGCATAAGTCAAAGCAAAACTGTACTAAGAGTTTTAACAGGAATCCTAACGGGACATTGTCGCCTGTATGGGCACCTTAAAAAGCTCAAAATAGTGGAGGAAGAAGATTGTAGATTTTGTGGTATGGAAGAGGAAACCCCCATCCACATACTTGCGAACTGCACAGTAATTCGGAATCCTAGGGCACGGTACCTGGGAGACTACTTGATAAAAGAGGAACAGTTACCTAAGTTGAGGCCTGCAGATATCCGAAAATTCCTCCGGGAAATAGGACTAAAGGAGCTACTCTCCTCAGAAACTAAGTAGAAGTAAGGGGGCACAATAGATCTTTTAGGTCTCAGTGAATATTACCCCAAAAAATACATACATAAATACATACATACATCTTGGAGTAGAGTTAGATCAGGGCGGAACTCAGGAAGCCGAAATAAAGAGAAGAGTTCAGAAAGCGAGTTATATACGAGTATATATTATTCCACGAATAAAAACTTCATTAATAAAAAAGAAACCTAAATGAAAAGTCTTTAAATCTATTTAGGGACCGACCTAAACGCATGGCTTTGAATCTTGGAAACTTAATAGAACACAAAAGAGTAGGGAGCTGAAATGCTACTTTGGAGTATATTGGGGAAAGACAACTGGGCTGTTGGGGACATTTGCAGCGTATGGAGGAGACTAAATTAACTATAAGAATATAGAGAACGAAAAGTCAGAAGAATAAAAAAAGAGGTAGGCCTAGGAAGACTTTGGGATAAGACAATAGGAGAAATATTACAGCGAAAAGGAAAAACTTGGATGGAAGCTAAAAAGACAAAAAAAAGTTTCCCAAATAACAAAGACAAATTCAAATTTATACAAAAAACATTTTCCCATTCAATCGTCTCGTTAAATATATTGCCCTTCTTGAATCATTTGCAATTTCAAGTGTATTCCAAGATGTGTATATATATATATATATATATAGTTTCCTTTGAGGTAGACTTCATAAGTAATCTGGGCGGCAACGCACGCATCTCAGGAGGCGGTTAGCCCAGCAGGCGGTGATTGATGCTTTCTCTTAATGATGTTGCGCCTCGGAGCTCGTATAAATACTTTTGACGCCAACGGTATGGAGGGCATCAAAGTCGACTCGGAACTCATATATACGTGAACGTATGTGTGTGGATGGAATGATGAAAAGTTTCCTACGATTTCTAATCGCGTGTAGCTTCCCCGAACAACGGAAAATTATATGAAGGAAACAACTAATGATATATCATTGTCAAATGTCAAATTATAGTAATGTAGAAAATTATTCTTGGGTCGTTAGAGGAATCTGGGATGTGGAAAATACAAAATTAATAATAAAAAAAAATTAAGAATAGACTTTTTTGTCACAAAAAAGTATACAGCGCTCACCAAGTGTAGTATTAGTAGAAATATCCTATTATGGCTTTAAAAAAAAAAGATCAAAATAATTGAAATAACCCAGTTATGAACAGCAGTTTTAAAAATATCCTGTAACAAATATAATAGAAATATTACAACTCTTATGGATCGAGGAGTTACCGGTGGACCACTCACTATAATCCCATCTATGTGAGTTGTGTTATTTTGGAAAGTTAGTTAGCGTGGGTCGAATTAAACTTCAGGATTATCGTTTGCTACCTACCGGGAATAAATTCAGGGTCTCATTGGTAACCTCTAAGGATTTTAGCAATATAACGATTAGAATTTACTAGAAAAAAATATTCAGCTCCAAAGATATTATCGAAAGCTGTTTGCTTTCCATAAATTATGTTAATATCTATATCTTAAACACTATTGTTTATTAGCAAACACTGAATTGAGAAACTTAAATCTGTTTGTTTCAGAACGACGCGACGTGAAAGATTTAGCTGTAGATTTCTCCAAATTACTTACTTTTATCGCTATTGAACAAATTTTCTACTATTATCATATTTTTTCCTTGATTCCAATCCACTTTTATAGCATTCGATCTACTTTTCTCCACTTTAAATCCTCATTTATCGCTTTCGATTCAGTTTTTTTCGTTTTGAATCTACATTTAACAATTTCGATCACGTTTTCCTTTCTTTCATTATTTTTTTAATGCTTTAGATCCACTTTTTCAATTTTTATCACACTCCCTTGGTTACGAGCAGCTTTTTCGATCCGCTTTTATCGCTTTCGATTCACTTTTCTCCACTTTAAATACTAATTTATCGCTTTCCATCTAATTTTTTCCGCTTTAAATCCTCGTTTATCTCTTTCAAAGCTCTATTCCTTTTTATCGCTTTCGATCCACTTCTCCCCACTTTCAATTTTGATTTATCGTTTTCGACCTACTTTTCCTCGCTTTCAATACAATTTTCCAATACTTGTTACATTATTTTGCTTTCGAGCAGTTTTTTCTCGCTTTCAATCTACTTTTATCTACTTCTCCTCGCTTTCAATCGTGATTTATCGCTCCCCATATACTTTTATCGCTTTCGGTCTACTTCTCCTCGTCTTCAATCCTAATTTATCGCTTCCAATCCACTATTATCGCTTTCGGTCTACTTATCCTCGCTTTCAATCCTGATTGATTGCTTTCCTTTCAATTTTTTCCGTTTTAAATTCTCATTTATCTCTTTCAAACCAATATTTCTCGTTTTCGATCCACTTTTATCGCTTTCGATCCACTTCTTCCCGCTTTCAATTCTGATTTATCGTTTTCGACCAACTTTTATACGCTCCCAATCCAATTTCTCAATATTTATTACATTTCCTTGCTTTCTAGCAACTTTTTCTCGCTTTCTAGAAACTTTTTCTTGCTTTCAACCACTTTTATCGTTTTCGGTCCACTTTTATCGCTTTCGATCCAATTTTCTTCGCTTTCAATACACTTTTCTCGCTTTCCATCCACTTTTATTGCATTTGAACAACTTTCAATGATGTTCTAGTTTAAATCACATTCTATCAATTCATCAAAACTTTATATTAAAATGCGTACGATGTTTAGATTCTACTATTTTTCTGTACCTACTGTATTTTAAACTCAATTACTATGTACGTACACGTAGGAATAGGGAAAAGGGTGATTAGGCGCGTAGAACTAAATTGTGAGCGTGTTAAGGGCGTTTTGCTATTGACTTGTCTTTTGTGTTTACAGTTAAAAGGCTTTAAAACTAGCAGTTCGCCACATGTGTTTTCTAAATGTCTGGTTTGTGTTTGTGTTACGAGATAAGTCTCAAATAGCACTGACGAATTCAATTTAATTTACTTGTAAGTTATTCACACATATTATTTTTTAATATCAGTTCATTAATAAACATAATAACTACTTTTTTCACGTATAAAGTAATCTTGTTGAGTTTTAATCACTGTTACTGAAATTTCAAGGTAATATGATGGGTTTCTTACCTATTTACCTAACTTTACAGTATGCGCATTTCCCAATGAATCGCCCTGTATAACGTACTACTTTAAAGCAGAAGTAACGCGTTATTTTGCTAACGATCCCAACTCTACTATAAATATACTTAAAAACGTTTTATAAAGTGATTACATTTTACATTACCACTACACCAACACTATCAATTTATACTATCTCACATGAGTTTCGATGATAAACTTATCTTCTTCAGAGACCGAGTTTACCTTCAGTTAAGGTAGTGTTGGAGTAATCGTAGTGCAAACTTTACCTTAGTTATGTTTTAACTTTTTTTATTATCAGTACTTTCACACAATTTAAATTGTGGTGTTATACGTTCAATCAAGGATGGCTTTGTCGGGATACATTGCATTGGCTTGAAACTCATCCAACACTCGATAATACCTTTATAGAAATAATGGTGGCGAATAATATGCGGGTAGGAAGGAGAGACGCCTCAAAAAAGTTATTACGAGCATTAAGCCGTTCATAATGGTCCGTTTCTCAAGTCTTTTCTTTTGATGACGTCTCCTTAAGTCGTCGTAATCCTCGCGTTTTCAGCCCACTTTGCACGTGATGCTCCCATCAAGTACTCGACAAAAAAAAAAGAAGAAAGGGAAATAAAAAAGACAAGTATACAAAATGAGTGGTTTTGTTTTGTGTGTAAAAAAGAAACACGAGTGTGGGCTAATGATTCTATATGGAAATTCTACCAATAAAAACAGGAAATGTAAATAAACTTGCGGACCCGACAGAGAACGTTGGATCATTTTTATTAAAAAAATTTCAGATTGGCGTATATTTTGGGTCGAAAAAGCTTATAAACATGTTAAATTTTCGACAAAAGGAATATTTTTCCTAAAAATTTGCCACAAATTTTGTATCGATAATTTGATCCATTTTTGATCACCAAAGAACCTACTCAAGCAAAAATTTCAGTAAAACAGGGACAAAATAGCAATTTCAACAGAGGTATCTCAAAGATACATATTTTGGGTCGAAAAATCCGAAAATCATTTCATTGATAGTTTGATAATCCGATCTTACTGGATTTTCCTCAATACTTCGGAAAATCAAATTTGTTTTTGAAAGCTTGACTCATTTTTTTAATGATCGTACCTAAAAACGCCCTACGCAAAGTGCAGCCATTTAGGAGGACTTCGGTGTAAACCCAACTGCAGCGACACCTACCGGGACCAACTGACACACATTTTTTTCAGAAGTTTCGGAGAATCTATCAGCATGAGCCAGATTATAGCCCCATTATATATACATGGTGATAAACATATACCCCTAATACTGTTCCTAAACCTACGCCTATTAAACCCCTAGAAAGTATTAAGATAAGACTCGGTCATTGTTATCTTTCTACAATATCCGTCGGCACAAATAAATTTCTTGTTTTCACAACATTCATTACAGGCAGGTAGTGTAAAAATACATATTTTGTTTGGTCCACTTGTGCTGAGCAAGTCCCATAAAATTTTAATTTATTACATCGCACCGATTGCGATTTTACTATAGTTTTATGACCGAAAACTCGTAAATAAGAAAGTCCTTCGTGTCCAACAAATTTACTTGATAATGATACAATGACTCACAAAAAAATTGGTTAATTACCCCGCCATAAAAATACAAACTCAAGCCGGTAATGAATGCTAAATGTTAATAAAAAGCTTTGATTTCTCTCTCTCTCACTCTCTCTCTTGAAAATGCCACCACCGAAACGTAACTCATTAAAAACTTCTGGTTGTTATTCGACGATGCCGGAAAGTGGGATAGGGTTGACCGGAAATGCCCGACAACGTGCTAAAAACGTATAAAACACCTGTAGGTCCTCCTCGATTTTGGCCCTTTTCTTTTTCTCGGTCCCCTGCTCGTCGCCAATTGGGGTTCACCTTCTGCGACTTGCCATGCCGCGTGGTGTTGCTCGTAAAGATCGAATACTGTTAGTAGAGATGCAGAAAAATCGTTCTTTTGGAACATACAATTAAGTCATTCAATTTTAAGACGCTACTGGTTTTCAAGACTGGACATGTTTATTCTCAGTGACCCTTGGAATTTTGACAATTACTGTGCCAAACCTGAGATATAATCCGGGCCGTTGGATAGGACCAGTATCTCCAAAGTCATGTTGGCCCACAAGGGACTGCTGCTTCCTTGCAAACTGCTCGCAAGGCTCGCATCGAGAGTCGTTTATCATCGTTTCTTTCAAAGTTTCCATCAACAAGCATTTTCAAAACTTCAAATTTAACCCCTCTAATTCTAAATGTTAAGAAAAGTACCTTTTACAGAGACAGAAACGGTCATTACCTATATCGAGTAGGTGTTATTTCCATCTCTATATAATTTTTTCATGACTTGTCGCGGTTGGCCGACCTCTACAAATTCTATTTTTATCTCCGTTTGTCCTTTTATTCGGTATCATCTTTCATGCATGGTTTCATTTTAATTTTCGTCGGTGACCAATAAATAGTTTGTTGTGTTTTTTCTTCTATTTTCCCTCTACTTTTTTATCTTTCGCTCGGATCACACTGGCACTTTGTTTGTTGACTATATTAAAGGGAAGGAAGAAAACAGGTTGGTGGTGATAGAATTCCAACAGATTTATCAATAAAAAAAAGTTATAGTAGTACCTAACCAGTCGTTAATAAAAGAAAATATTTAATTTTTTGTATCTAATGGATAAGCTAAAAAGTAATTAGAAGTTCAACATCGACTTTCCCCAAAAATAAAGATAATTTTTTAGAAAGCATAATCTGAAAATCTACCCCACGAACGTCACTAGATTATTTAATAGTTTTATCGTCCTTACCTTGTGTATCTGTCCTGGATATCCTTCCAAAGTTTACTTTGAAAGCCAATTAACCTGTGTCCCTTACAACCGACAATCGTCATCCTAATCCTACCAGCTCTCCCACTGCATTTTGAACCCTAAGGGAATATCAAAGCTAAGCAGAGTTGCCAGCTCATGGGATCACTAACAATATTGCAGTCACTCCCAACATTTGCTTACCTAATGACTGTTCGCACCGTATGCAGTATTGTTAATGGATTTTAAGAACAATTACAAACAATCCCAATTTTGCTACCACTGTTTTGTTAACAGTTGAAGCCAAATTATCAACACATGACATTATTTATTTCTATAATAATTACCTATATGGTCTTATTAAACCAAAACGATCTCTACCTTCAGTCATCTATATTACTCTATTACATCTCAAAATTGTTAATGGTTTTCAAAGTTTATATCGTGATTTACCGAAATCGCCCAAAATGAAGGAACTATACGAATGTTTCGAAATCCTGAAAGGGATTCGCTTTCCAATTGTGTAGTTAACGTATGCGTGTGTCAGACAAAGAGAGTGGAAAGGACTAACTGGTAGTGGGGTAGGAAACGACTCCCTGCTGAGGCTGAGAATATACGAAAATGCACGTTGCATACTGGATAACATTTGGGGCAGTGTTGTCAGATAAGTTAGTTAATGCTTGGAGGAACCGAGCGCTAGAAATTAAATCTGTTACGTATTGTTTTAAATTAGAGATATAGTGTTATATTTTATTTTTCTAGCGTATTATTATCACTATATGCTATTGTTTAAGTTGTTTTGATTCAAGTTAACTTAATTAAGAGTTTTTGAGTAGTATGTACTTACGGTCTGAGGACAGACCAAATTTTCAGGATGGCCGAATGTTATATCATATTTCTAGCCTATTGTATTTATTAGACAAGACCCAATACCAAAGATCACTTCACTTGATTTATTAGTATACAAGACTCTTTAACAAAGATGGAATATACTTTCGAACACGTGTCGTTTTGTTTATATCATCGGTAATAAAATATATAATATACGACCAAGCTTGAAAAGAAGACAGGACACGTTGAGGGTTTTTGAAAAGTGAAGTGGACTATCTGGGAATTAGATTATTTTGGAATGTTTAGTCTATGTATAGCCGTTGTACTGAAACCAGTAAATTTGCATAGTTACAGTATCACCGAGTTTTATTATTATTATAGCTTACCTTCCCAATCTTACAATAGATGATAAGAAAATTAAAAATTATGTTAGGTACATTCCGACGTGTCATAATGACATTCAGAATTAAAAATAGGCATTTCTTCTGTATTATTTCTACATGATGTAAGATTGGAAAAAACAACTTTTACTGAAAAAGAACACAAGTAGGGATCCAGTTTAGACAGCAATTTTTACGTTATAAAACAACAAATAAACGTAACGTTGCTCAGTTCGGTTCGTGTATCAACTCTTTGTACTGGCTATGAGACCACAAAACGTAATTCGAAGCCGGCGCAGTGCAGCGGCGAGGGCTCGATGATGTATGTAAGTGAGGGTTTGATTTACGACGTTGAAGATGAGAACGATGACGATGTCGAAGACTGAAATATCATATCGATTGGTCGATACGATAACGTTTGTTGTAGGTAATGGTTTTACTCGGTTTTTCGACCGTCATCATAGACCAGGCATTGAGAAGAATAGACTAGCGGCAATTTTTTTCGGTTGTAGCTTTTAAATAGTTATTTATGCAACAAGTGCAAAAAAAAAGGTTTTGCACGAGATTTTTTCTAAATTCATGCAAAAACTGGAAAATTAGAATATAATATGTTAGGAACTCAAACTTTATTAATATTAAAAGACTTAAAAGATGTTACTTTATAATATTACTCTGATATTTGATAAATATCATTTACCATGTCAGAACTCAGAATGTATTTTAACCGTTCTTCTTTTTTTTGTATCTTTATGGCCTCCACCTTGTCAGTACTTAATCATAGCTGGTTTTCGTTTGGCCATTTAAATTTTAGATAATCAAAGATTTTTGCAATAATTGTAACTCGTTGAGACTAAGTAGTAAGATATACATACAGATTGCGAAAAGGCTTTTCGAACCGTACGATTTACACAAGCACGACAAGGAAAATATGAGAAAAACAGCTTGAAAGAGAGAGAAAGAACAACTGTGCGTGGCCAGCGAGGGCGTGTATTTAGTTCCAGAGGCCGGCCGAATGTCCACTGCCTCCCCATTTCAACCGCTATTGCCAGAAGCGCAAGACTAATTTGTACAAATGATATTTTTGTCTCGTCATCGTTGACTCCTTTTCGAGCTCATGCACCATTAGGCAAAACCAAACACCTCCATCCGGCAACAGTGTCATTTTCAAATACAATGGCATGCGCTTCCAACGTTTGTAGCGAAAAGACCTAGGAATAGCAATTTAAAGGTGAATTCTCTCTGTAATTCTAACCATATTTTGTTGCATAATAAATTGTTTGACCCAGTCTATAAGACGGGAAAGGGATGAAACAAAAGGGTAAAATCCGAAATGGTTTTGGGTGGTCGCAGGCTAGTGGCTACTAGTGGATTCTCAATCAAATTGACACGTATAAGAGCAGATGTTGAGGAAGTGCATCAAATGCTTTTGATTATAATAAAAATTTAAATTCTTCGAAAACTGAAATGAAACCTAATATTATCATGCATCTATACAATTTGAAATTATTTTTTAGGGGAAAAAAATGTCTTACATAAATTTTGATTTTTTACGATTACGATTCTTATATAATACAATCCAAAAACAAATTGTTCTATAGCGAAAACACCAGCTGTCTGTCTTTTAGCCCTGATTGGTTTGTCAACGTTGGTTATTCTAAACATGTAACCAATGGAAATTAGAGGAACGTTTGACAAAATAATTATTGTAGTTGTAGATGTTTAAAAAAACTTATTATAGTTATAACATAAAGTCATTAAAATTTGTGCAATTTAGGTATTTCAAGTACTCTAAAGCTTTATAAAATAGACACATTTAAATTTTTGAAAAAAGTGTTTTAAGCTTTTTGTGGTTATATTTTCTCATCAAAAATCTTATTAAAATACAAGGTGGAAAGTCTGTAAAAGGATAGTTTTTGGCTCGGAATAGTTCTATTTGCACAAAGTCCATCGATTTTTTAACAGAAATTTATGTTACAGAAGGCGATGGTTTTTGAAAATCGTACGTAACAGTTTATGGCCAGATGAATATATGTGTTAACAAGTTTACCAAACAAAGTCAAAAAGCAAAAAAAAATAAGGACCTTACCTGGCGGCCTTAAGCAAACGGCACACCTTACATTCCTACGGGTTCGTCTATACTTCAGATCTGAAACAATAAAAAAAAAGGGTCAGATCAAACAAATCAATTTAAAAGTTACTATTATATCATATAATTTTTTAAATAAATCCAATTTTTTTTGAACTTTTTTAACTTGAGATTGGGCAACTTCCAGCCCTCTGTATTATAAAATTAGGACATCTTAGCATGTGACATACCTATTTAGTTTGTAAAATATCCAAGTTGTGTACAATTTATCGTTACAATACAACAAATTCTGTTGACATGGGATTTAAAGAAATTCAAAAGTCTAGTAAAGTCTAACTAAAGTCAGTGTGATGACCATAAAATGAAGCAATGTTGTAAGATATATTTTCTAAAATTGTTGGGCTCACTATACAAATGTTTCCCATTACTTCAGTAAACTGTTAGCTCGTGATGTTCTCAGAAAGCTAGTTTGGAAATATTTAAAAAAAAATACATAATATAAATTTATTAGTAAGCATTAAAAAAAGTCGCTCGAAATTGCTGTAAAAAGAGAAATTAATTAAAACAACTTTTTGTATGACTACTATATTCAAGAAAATTTTGTATATCTGGCAACGCATTGCAGGTTATACAATAATCAAGTACATTATTGGTTATATTATAATAGAGTAACGGGTCACTTACTAAGGCGGACTAACTGTAACTAACAAAAATTAAACTCCGAGGATGGCCTGCGATATTAGAGATATATTAGTATTGTGTGTCGATTCAGGGGCGTGTGTGAATTTTGTTTTAAAGAAATATTTAAAATAATAGTAGTAAATATCTAGTATCTATTTCTTGTTCGTGGAGTTGAGTGAATTGATATCAATATATTATTTATTTGTTTGTAGACGTTAGGGTGAGTTTTATTATTATAATTTATTTGTAATTAATTAGAATAGCATTTTGGAGAAATGACAGTCCAAGATGATGCGCGGGAATCTAATAATTTGGCGCCACAAACAAATGCAAATGACTTGGCAATAAATGATACCGATGATAGGGCAGAATTTAAGAACAGATTTACATGTTCAGTGTCAACGCGTTGTTTTAAATATGTACGCGTGTTTGAAAAAAGAAAATTCTGAAATTTCCGATAATGCGGTTATCGCTAGAATTCACGAATTAACGTTAATCGGGTTTACAACGATTTATAAAGTAATCGTACCAAGTTTAGAACTGATTCGTGATAAATTGCGGGATATTCCTGAATATACTTATCAATGTTTTATTGAATTGTGGATTCAAATATAAGAAGTTAGATAATCGAATGGTGATAATGGAATCTCGGCGTATCGTTGAACTAAGACAGGAGTATTTGCGCAAAATAAAAGGGTATCGTGATTCAAATAGAACTAGGTATAATTTATTTAGACGAAACTTGGTTTGATATGGTTGGGTTGACGATACAAAAAACTGTTCTTTAGATACTCCGTGTTCTAGAGGAAAACGCGTTATTATTGTATTACAAATTTTATGAATTTTGTATGCTGGCTGATTTTTTTCATTCAAATTGATATAGTAGATTAACATTATTTCACAATATTTGAATTTATAAAAAATTTATATGCACACCATTAGACTTTAGTTCATTATTCTATTCTTCTACTAATCACATTACTTCACCAGTCTGGTTGAATTTTTCATTATCGCATCTTTAACAAACATCCACATTTTGATTTCAACTTTTTTCACCATTAGAGTACATTAAAACATGTGCGTTTTTCCCTCGCTAAAACCAACTGGGCTTAGGGAATAACAGAGAAAGGAAATAAGTTCCCTAAAAGGCACACATAGTATCGATTTTTTAGTAACACTGTGTGTGAAGATGGATAGCGTTGGAAATGGAAGGAGTTTCCGTTAAATTTTTTAGGATTAGCGTTGACAAAATCAACGATAAAGAAAAGATACTCCTTTCAAAAAATAAATTGGACAATATACATCAACTGTCAATGGAATGAAAACAACTATTTTCTTGAGCCACTTTTGTATGTAAGTGGACGATTGAGAAAAAGAGGACAAAATATCTGACAATTAATTAGTGTTGAGTTAATCATAATAGAAACTCGAATAAGGCCAGGACATACTGACCAAAGGTGCGGATGTAATTTGGGCGCTAATTGATAATGCACTTTTTACAACATGTAAACTAGGCGCCAAGACCGAAGGGTCATTTTAATCCTATGTGTATTTTGGGCGCTAACCGACTGAAGTACGTGATTTATGAAATACAGTTATTTATTAAATCACCGACATTTATAATAAGACATATTTTTGTAAAGTAAATTATAATAATTTTCAATAATAACCCAACCAAACCTACTCCTACCAAACCACCTTCGTATTTTTAGTCAATTTTTGAAGAATAAATTATAATAATTTTCAATAATAACCCAACCAAACCTACCCCTACCAAACCACCTTCGTATTTTATTAAGATAAGAGTTATTTTATGACTCGACCTACCTGCACTTCTTAGCGGCGAAAATACATTTCGGATTATCTACCCTTCTTGGTCAGACAGGTAATGAAGGATGGTTAGCGCCTAAATTACACCCGCCGGACCAAAGTTCAATACAACTGAAGTTTTGGATATTTTCAAGAAAGGAAATGGGATACTTTATCCGGTGATCAAAATCTCTGACACCGATGTGAGTTCATCATTTTTTTAAATGAAAAAATGGGACATTATTTACTATGCCACATTGTAAATGTTTTCCAATTAATTCAACTTTCTGCTCTTGCAGAAAAATTTAATTATAAATAATTGCTGAAATCTCGAAGCAAATGAAGTAAAGTGAATGCCATTAAGAGGAATTTTAATTTTAAGGGTATGGGATAAGGATATAATTGAATTATGTACGACGGAGCATTTGAAGACTTGGAAATAAAAAACATGGAGAATCATTTTGAAAACCGTGAAGATAATTGAATTAAACTCCCGAACTCGCGCTTATTTTGGTCATTTTAATTGTCTGAATCCACTTCATTGAGCATCCATTAACGATTTGAGAAAATTAACGGAAGTAAAATCCAATCGTTTGCTTTTTCCGATTCTGTTTTTGTTGAAAATAATTGAAGGAAATTTTTTTCCTCGAGAGACGCTTATCTTAGAGAGAAAAGAGGGAAAAGATAAGGGAGAAGAGGGAAAATTAAAGGGAGACAAGAGAAGATGGAAAATTGAAGGGAGAAAAGAATACAGGTGAGGGAAAATAATACAGGAGAGAAAAGAGCAGAGGGAAAAGATTTTGATTTTTTCTCCAAATTACAGGAATAAAAATTTTCGGAAACGTTTTTTATTTTCTTGGAACTATGAACTATCTGTACACTTTTTCGTTAGACATTCGACTCTTAGCCATCCAGTTTCTGATCCATATATAGATTAAGTTTCTGTACTGAACTGGAATTTCATTTTAAGGCAAATAATTCAACAATATTCCGGTGATTTTTTTCAGATTTAACCTTCACAAATTTGACAGCAACCCTTTTTATACTTCCAACCGAACACTATCAATCTTTCAATAGATATGGAAAAATCGATACTCGATTTATATCAATCTTTCATTGTTCCCTCTTTCCTCTCTCCCTTATGTCGCCGACCTTCAGTTCATAAGAATGAGTGTCTCTAGGGCAAAAGAGATAAGAACCAAACAACCAGAGTTGAATGACATATATAGATTCACGAGCGTACTTTAAATATTTCGACAGCAATAAATTTGGTGAATTTATTGTCAAAGAAAAAGATATAAAATTAAAGCGCCCTAAGCAGTCTAGTTAGAAGCAGTTCATCGCGACGATGTTTGGGTAAAATAGACCACGGTTTTGTGGAATTCTTCACCTCGTTCAACTTATTTTTTCCAGTTTATCTGAACACCTTATCGCTATAAGTTTCTAATCCGAAAGTGGTAAACTATACAAGGATGTCAGCGAACTGAAAATTACAGAATCATAAAGAAGAGAAATTGTTTAGCGTAATTAAATGAACAAAGTCCAATGGAATTCCAACAAGCTACATCTATACAAAACAGTTATTGGACACAAAAAGCACAAGAGGCCGAGGTGTAGGTGGTAAACACGACTAGAATTAGAACAAAAAACAACACTATAAGGAACTGAAAAATGAGTATTGAATGAAGAGAAGAAGAATAAAGGAAAATATTGGGAAAAGAAGAAGGATAATGCGGGGAGAAAAAGGAGGAAGGAATGGTTGAGAAGAATAAATCAAGAAATAAGAGATCTAATTGGAGAAATTAATGGAATAATAGAAACAATTGGCTATGGCAAGTCACCGAGTCACAAAAAAAATTTGAGATATAGAAGGAACGCGAAAACCAGTGTAGAAGGTGTATTCCTTAGGGCACTGTGACCGGTGAGTAAACCCCTCACTAACCTTATCTGGTCCCTGCTAAGGTTTAGTTGGTCAACGTCTCTGAGGGTTTTTTGACCAGGAGTTTGCTGTGTTCCTGTTTTGACACGTTTTGACTACATCTCTTGTTTATGCACTGACGTCTGACACCATTACAGTCTGATTCTTCATTGTATACTTTGTTTACTGAGTGTTTAAGATGCCTCCGACAATCGTGAGTCCCGCCTATTGTGAAATAGGGGCTGTTATATGATTTCTTAGAGCTAAAGGCGTGAAACCGATCGATATTCATCGTGAGATCTGTGAAATTTACGGAAAAACATTATGAGTGATGGAATGGTAAGGAAATGGGTGAGAGCATTTAAAGATGGATTTAGAGATGAAGAACGGAGTTTCTAGAGTTTCAATGGGAAACTATAGGTCATCCTCCATACAGCCCTGATCTGGCACCCAGCGACTACCATTTGTTCCTGCACTTGAAGAAACACCTGGGCGGTCACCGTCTTCAAGACGATAACGAAGTCAAAACATTTGTGATACAGTGGTTAAAAAGTCAGGCGGCAGAATTTTATGAGGAGGGTATTCAAAAACTGGTGCCACGTTATGACAAGCGCCTCAGTATTCACGGAAATTATGTAGAAAAGTAAATTAAGGTACAGGCTTTCATGTAAAAATAAAATTATTGCGATATCTTTGCACGTCTTTTTTTAATTCCAAAACGGTACTTGCTTAAAAAACATGCCTCGTATTTTATTAGATTTTGATTGAACTATTTTTTTCCATATTTTTGGTAGTAAATTTGAAATATTATATTACATATTAAATTGTTATCCCTTTTTAAGTACGCCTTTGTAGATTCATTGTTTGGGAGAAAGGCCAGGTGCAGTTTCGCCGATCCTGGTTCCATCATTGTTGCCAACCTTACACATAAAAAGGGGTCGTATTTGGCACGGATTACGGATGGGTTAATATTATTGGAAAATGTGTCAATAGTTCAAACAGATAGGGGTGAACGTTTCGTCTACCCGTCCTTTGTAATAAAAGATTGGTTTTAACTAGGGATAATTTATGTGATATACCAATAGTACTGATATCGATTTATTAGTAAGTTGGATCATTTTGAAAATATAAAAGTATGTAAGTATTATTATTATTACATGATAATGGCAGAGGATCAAGTCCTATCTTGCCCATAATAATTTACAGAATACCTATAAATAAAAACAATAACTGACACTAAGCCTAAAAAACTACAGATCGAAAATGTAGGAGTCTATTTGATTTTTGAAACTATTAACATTTTTTGAATCTATTATTTGCTGAGGAAGACCATTCCAAATATCGAAAATTCTGTTAAGGCAACCTTACATTATGCTATTTAGGTGCAATGCAAGTTGCTTGCTATAACAAAATAAACAGAGCGCATGTGCGTGTGCTAGTTTGTGGCGATTTTAAAGCAAGAAAATAATTAGAACAGTTTCTATTTTCTTGAAATTTGTAGGCAATTTTAGTATTTTTAAGTTTGCCACACTGTATTGCATTTTACAAAATAAGGGTGCGTTCACAAAGAAAGCTGGTTACAAGCGCTTGTTGGCAAGCGCTTGAGAATTTTGTGTGTACACAACAAACGCTTGCATTTCAAGCTTAGTGTTTTCTCAGCTCTCGTTGAGACAATGTCTTCCTCAAGTGATGAAGAGTTATTTTTGCTTGAAAATGTCGAATTAAAAATTCGTAGAAGGAAAGTAGGTGTGCATGCAATTAACCATGGAGGAGGTAGGTTTGAAGAATACCACCATCTATTTCCTCAATTGAAATTGGACAAAGTGAGAAAAAAGAAAGAAAAAAATTGGAAGACCAACAAATGCACGCTCAAGTGTGGGAGAATTGTTTAAGACATACTTCGCCAACAATCCATTAGTTTTCACAGACTAAAAGTGTGTCCCAAATAGCCCCTTTAAAGACTTGAGATATCAGTTCATCGACTTCCATACTGCACAGTTGTTTGTCACTGACTGGTTCGGTCAACAAGAGCCGGAAAACAAGTACAAAACGTTCTTGCGTACTTGTCAGAACTTGTAGCAAGCGCTTGCTAGCCGGTACAGGCTTTGTCTGTGAACGCACACGCTTGATACAATGTAGACTTTTCTCACGCCGGCTGGAGCTTGCAAGCGCTTGTAACCAGCTTTTTTTGTGAACGCACCCTAAACCAAACTATCTCGAAAATAGCTTAGTGTAAAACGAAACCATAAATTGCTTCAAAATAGCGTGGCTTTAAAATTGCACCTGAATAGCATAATGTAAGGTCGCCTTTACTCATAAAGTTTTGTTCTAAAACGCTTTCTTCAGCTTTAAGAAGTGCCCACGGAGACGGTCGTCTAAATGAAGGGGGAAAACTGCTTGAAGGTCGCCGAAGTTGAATTTCAAAATTCGAAAGAAAAGAATAAGGTCACCTCGGAGACGTCTTTCTTCGAATGTTGTAAGATTTGCCATGGTTAATCTCTCTTCGTACGTAGGACTAACAATATGGTTGCGCGTCTTTGCACTTTTTCGAGCATTTCACGATCTCGAGCTAAATCTGGATACCGCGAAGGCCCGGCGTATTCAAGTATGGGGTGTAAAGTTTGCAATATTTCGAAAGAAGCTTTAGAAAAAGTTTTTTGTATTACGAACAATTTAGAGTTCGCGCGTTTACAAATATGAGAAATATGATCACTCCATGTAAGATTCGAGTTTACTAATAAACCAAGGTCGGTTTGTGAAGATACCGGGTGGTAAATTCAAAAACTTGGGCTTCGCTTTTACTGTGCCATAATATTTCTCAAGTTTCCCAAAATGCTTTGAACTCCATTTTTTTAGGAAATAATTCAAATGATTCAAGCATTTTTATATTAATTTTTTGTAAAAATGTATTTGCTGATAAAACGTCTATAAAATGTCTATGTAGGAAGGACGTTTTACGTTTTCTTTCAGTCATTCTATATGTGTCGTCAAGGTAGGGTCACACGCATCCATCTCTTCTTATCTCTTGATGGTATCGATGTTCCTTGTGCTCGGAATTTATTATTTACTCAAGAATTTCGAGCATCCGATGCTTTAGATTGTGTTTGCTGATGACTATAGGTAATATAATAGATGGTTTTACCTTTATCTTTTGGATACACCAAAGAAAATAATCGTTTGGAAAGTTCTGGGAGAGATGTTTGATGTTCGAAAATAGAAATCGAGGTGCTTCCATGCAATGTGGTGGTCGAGCCGTTTTTTGTATATTCTATTGAGATTTGGTCGGTCAAACAATGTCCGAAAATTGTTTCTCATAAAGACACTATGATATTGTCGACATTCATGAAATTCAAATTAATTTTATTCCAATAGGCATACATATTTTTTTATTATCTACTCCTAAAGGAAATCAACTTATAAATATAAGCAATATAATACTCGCTACACATTTTTCATTTCAACCGAAATTTGCTAATTTATATTCATAGTAATTTTACTAAAGTACGTGCATTGAATCTTTTCCATCGATATTTGTTTTTTTTGCATTAGGCTATTGTAATAAATTGTATAAGGAAATATCCCAAGGAAGAATGTCAAAAGTAATACCATGTTTCCTCTTTTTTCTAACGGTATCAAGAAAAGTCTAAATAGGATTAGGAAAAAGAGGGTTGTAAATAATATTAAGGATTTTCCCCTTTCAAGCATATACGTAGGGGAGCTACTGGGGGTAGACTTTTGTCATATGTATGTATGGGGAAGTCTGTTAGAACTAATAGTAATCAATCTAGAAAAAAAAACAGTTTTGAGTCTCAAACATTATATACGAGTAAAAACATGATTACCTATATAGTTTGTAAATTTCTATCGTTTGCAGAAATCAAAGAAGACAATAGTGCATTGTTTACCGAGTAGGAAAAGCCTTACATTCCTGGACGACTGTGATTGTGACAAAGTACAGGAATGTGGTGGCTTTTCCTGCGAGGTAAACTTACTATTTTTCCGCAAATCGTTTAAAATTAGTCAGATATTAATTAATTTTGAAAAAATCTATTCCAACACCAGGGGAAGATGTTTATTCTGAAAGCCAACACTTTTTTTTAAATACATCTTTCAAGAAGTTTATATCCGCCTAGGATCTACTTAATCGCAGTTCAACAATAATAGCAGAAACCATCGAAAGGTGCCAAATGGCAGAAATGATCAAGTGAAAACCGACACATAATATTCCGTTCCAAGTTCGAATAAACATCGATGGCATTTCATTTTCTCGGATATCTCTCAATAGGGCAGATTATGGGTCTCAGAGCATGGGGGATCGAATGACATACTCTGAATAAAAGTAATAACCAGTCTTGGAAGAAATTGAAGAGAGATCGAAATGAGGAAAAGGGGGTAAGTATGCCCTAAGGACAACATCTTTGCTTGTCATATGTCGGCAATCTTTTGTCTTGGCATGAAATAACAGTACCGGCTTCGATATATTTTAATATCATTAAATAAAGAGAGATAAACAGAGCAATAACTATGAAAGTTGCATTGAAATTTTGAGAAAAAATAGAAGGAATCAAAGGTTATTCTACTGAACACTAAGAAAAAATCAAAAATGATGGGATATTGAGAGAAGAAGTAGAAATTATGGAGAGGATAGCGGAATGGACGATGATATTAACAAAGCACTAGATAAAGAAAAATTAGAAACATTAATTGAAGAAAATTGGCTGTCAATAGGAAAACAGAAAAGTAAGACACAAAGAACAGAAATGAAATATGTGAGTGGAGTCAGAGGAATAGCTTAGAGATAAAGAGAATGCAAGAATTCAATAAAAAGCAGATCAAGGAAGGAAGTAATAAAAGAGACTTGAACTGAGAAGAGGCTGTGGAAATGGTACAAAATATATGAGAATGTAAGAAATTAGTACATCACCACCAATATATAGATATTTTTAATAGTCCTTCATTGCCAAAACATCGAATTAATTTACATCAAAAGTTGTATAATCCTGTATTTTTAATTAGTAACAATTACAATTATCCTCGTAACATTTACGGCACAGCACAAAAAAGGATTGTGCATCGAAAAAGTTAGGTATTTAAACGAAAAAGTACTTAAAAGAAGGAAAACAATCCATGCAGTTAATTTATGGGTTCCGAACCCCTTTTATACAAATTTTACCACCCCACTTTCATTAACTACCATTTCCCTAATCACTTTTCCACCGTCTGCAACTTTCGGGGCGAAAGAAACCAGCTGAACTTCCTTAAAAAAAAAGAAAAGGATCCAAAGAAAAGAATCTCCAAATTTATGGACCCGTCCAGGTCTGTACTCTATGAAACAAAAATGTTCTTTCTACATGCTTACCCTTGCCAACATTTTCCTAAAATCAAAATTGTAGGTCATGAGGAGGTCGATTGGCCTAGTTGACATCATCACACTGCGACCTATAAGTACATTTTGTGTATTCCCTTCATGTATATTTTTAGTCCAAAAGATTTAGGCTTCTAAGAAAACCTTTTATCGGTTTTAGAGCTAGATCTGTAACCTGAGCAGGATCTAAATACACCTGTTCCAGGCTTTTAAGGCATTGGCGGGCTATTACTTTGCAATTGTAGGTTGTTCCGCCCATCTTATAGGCATGATATCTAAGTATGTCCAAGATAGTAGTAGCCTTTTTGTCTGAAGAATTTTTCCAGTAGGTTGCACAAAGCTGCTTTTTCAGTTTCCTGTAAAATTGTCGTATTTAAGTAAGAAAAGCGTGTTACCAATAGAAATAGAATTACGATGAAACCGGTCCACAAGTGATGTTGTTTAGTTTCGTCTTAGTTTCAAATCAATTACCTTCGATTTACTTTTTCCATTTTACCAACAAATGGTTCGGGTCAAATAAAAGATCCTTCTTTTGCAAGACCTATTCCTATATGTCCTGGCATCCATAACAAAGATTTAAATTTATTGAAAATTATCAATTTTTTTGTCAAGTGGGAAATATGAGAGTACGGTTCTGTTCAAAAACGTCCAAAATCTTACCAGATAACGAAATAGCGATAATGATGGAAAGTATTTGCATATTCTTAAGCCCTCTATTGTTGACAAACTCGGTTTTAGTGCCTTTCTGTCAAAAGAGAGTTGATATGAATGCCTCTCTAAACACTTTCCTAGAAACGAAAGTTTCAAAAATTCCTTTGTCAAATTTTAGGAGGTACATATTATAAAAGCAAAAGGTCTTTATGCAAAAGTAAACAACTGTGGGTGTTGTAAATTTGGTGATTTACACAGGACTTTATTATTTTTAGAGATAGGCTGGTTTATTCGTATTAAAATAAATACATTTTATCAAATCATAGGAATACTCTTTATTATTATATTTTGATAAGTTGGTCTTTCTCTGTGTCCACAATATGCCCATGACACAATATATAGACTTCATTATTTGGACCCAATTTTGCGATTATTTGGTCGAAACCTATATATATGAAAATTTAAAGTTTCCTCCTCCTCATCTTCATTATTAAGAACCACCAATGGCTGTGAAGCATTTCACTCGAAATATAAAATTCATCGTTCTACTCACCACATCACAAATATAAATCAATTTTTGAGTGTTATATAATAAGTTCATATTATAATCAGAAGTAGTCATTCAGTGAATGTTCGTATCCACTTGCAACAAAACGCTCCGAACGAACCAAACGAGCCGCGCGCGCTGTAACAAATTTGTCTAGTCAATACGTTTTCACCTTACCATTGTTCGCAACAACCCCTATTTTACTTAAAACCACCACTTAGAGATAATTAGTTTTTAAAAAATTTCAAATACATATTTTTTATTTTCGTTATAGGTACTTATAATTCCAAATTAACAGATTTTTTTTTCACCCAGTCTTTTTAAACCTTTACCTGACATCTTACAGAAGATAGTCCCGCCTACTTAACCCTGAAATCCTCTCAATATTACACCAAACAAAAACTCTTAAACAATACATTTCCATCCTTTTCTAATCCTTAACGAAATAAAATGAAGCCTGCTTGTGTAGTGCACAGTGTGTGTGTGTTTGTCGGCCATTTTTAATGATCTGCGTTTAGAGAGCTTGACAGGGGTTCCAAAAATGATTAGTATGTGTGTGCGCTCCCTCTGCCCCACTCTACCCCGTTTTGAATGGCGTATCTAATTCGGTCCTTATGTATGGCCTCTTTTTAGAGGGGTCGATGTTTATTTTAAAAAAATACCAAAGTAACGGTTACAAAAATGCACGAAAAAATAACTGGACGGTTATTTAAATAATTAAAAATGTGAAAACTTAATTTGTAGGCTCGCGAAAGCCTCATTAATTTCATCATTTTTTTATGTACACAGAAATTATTTCAGTGCAATAATTCGATGAAGTATGCAAAATAGCTGGTATATATAAAACGAGTTCAGTGCCCACTAGCGGTCGATAAGGTCCCAATTTCAATCTATGCTTTAATTAAAATTTGATCCCGCGTGCAGGAACGCATTTTGATTGCTATCTAACGCTCTGGTCGCTTACCAAAGGCGTACAAACGGAATACTTTTCTGGGTCCCTCGAGAATATTTTGAAGGTAAAAGAAAATTGGAAAAAGAAAATATGCTAATCTGCCATTAAAACTTTAGAATTCGTGAATACACTATCCAATCATTTATTTTATCTTCTTTGTTTTAGGTATTCATGGACGCTATTACCTGTCTGAGCACACTTCTATCTTCGAAATTTCCCAGTGTCCATATCGCTTCAGTTCAATCCTCTTTCACCAGACACGCGTCCATTCCTTAACGTATTTTCATGTCCACTGTCCTTCCTACAGCATGTTCCAAGGTCGTCACATTGCCCATTCTAACCAGGAGTATCGCCTTTCTTTTAGCTCCACCTTTGATCAATACTTAATCAGCCAGCAAGTTCGAGGACTACACCACCATCACTCTTTTCACTTCTACATCCTTCCTTCTACCTACCTTCCTTGAGAGTAAACAGTCACCCCGCGTCTGCCTTACTCTTTTAACCTATTCATCTTTCCTTCTACCTACCTCTCACTTGAGGTCCTTGAGGAGGACTCCAGCAATTTTAGTCACTACTATGTACTCAAAATCCGTTTTCCTGGATTTCGGTTGGAAGATCTTTTATATTGGGATACCTTTCCGTTATCATACCGTCCACATATATGACTGCCCCTTTTGCTACCGTCTTTTCAAATGCGCTTTCTGGCTATTCCTCCCCCAATAATATGTCCTTTCTATTTTCTTTTTTTACTTTCCCTTCATTTCCATTATTCCGTTTTAGACATATTTATTTTACACTACTTTTCACACTATAACGCTTCCAAAATTTCAGCTTCATATTCACAATTTTGTGGTTCTACACGAATGTTTAATGTCAAAAGTGTGTTTTTTTCGAAAATTTCATCACACAAGTTTAAGTTGAGTTATAAATTTAACAAGTTCAAAAGAATACCTACATCAAAATTTGAAATTTTAGTTTGTTTAGGAAAAACTAATCCAAATTCCACCTAATAATCAGTTTGTTTTTCTTTGTCTACGCCATTGGTAAATTCAATTTTGCAATATTTAGTTAGTTGGTTCTCTTTTGGGATGTGATTTCCATGCGTTTCTTTATTTATTACAACCGATTTTCCACTATGCTGGATACAGAGGTATGTTATTTTTTAATTATCACTCCATTAGTGGTAATGACCAAATTCAGTAGGTAGGTATGGCATGTGTTTGTAAATTATAGTAATTTCCTAATTTCCTCTCGCTACGAAAAATCAATACAAGAGGTTATGAATCGCACGTAGCATTGGGATAATATTAGCATTGTGCGGCTTTTCTGAACAAAACATTTCATTTTAAAACGGTACAACCAAGATGCACAAAGCTTGAACGTTGAGGTGGCGATGTCTCGAAGCTTCCTACTGGTGGCTCCGAACCAAACCATCAAGTTCAGTTAGAAATTTCTGTATTTTATGATAATTTCAGATACAATTTCAATTGACAGTTAAAGAGCTATTTTGTACAACGACTGTGCTTTCTATACGGACAACCTGAACGACGACAATTTGGTAGGGGAAGTACCTAAACGAATAAATAATGAATTTTTTCCACAATTTAATTTAACTTGGCCTGGATTTTATCTGAAAGTACAATTTGCTCATAAAACAATTCAATTTATTTAATTACAACCTTCAACACTTTTTCCACCTCTTTTAATTTTAAAATTCTTAAATAAGTCATCTCTAAACATCCGTATGAAATTCCGAAACCCAACAATGGGTCGAAAACTAGACGTGCCGTTCCTTTTTCCCCTCTGTCCTTCAGCGCTATCGCCAGAAC
This sequence comes from Lochmaea capreae, assembly GCA_949126875.1. Lineage (NCBI taxonomy): Eukaryota > Metazoa > Arthropoda > Insecta > Coleoptera > Chrysomelidae > Lochmaea > Lochmaea capreae. Next base: position 5,640,038 of record OX421400.1, read on the forward strand.
AATAAAAAACCCCAGGTAGTCGAAAGCCATCATGACTAGACGATTTCCAAAATGACATATGGCACCACGGGGTCTTCTTTTCTGTACGTGGAGGATTGGTCCGTCCTCTTTTCATATAGTCTGGGGGCCTCGAAAATACTTATAAAAAGAAATTTCTAAAATATTCTCAAACGAAACTACAATCGTTTTTTTTTATTGTGTGACGAATTTCAGTTTATTTTTGGGTATTATAATAATAACATGGCCTCCAAAAGTAATGTAGTATGAAAGTGTGTGGAAATATTTAGACAATTAAGGTCGACTCACATACACCTGTCTCGTTGCGGTATCGTTTCGGCGAAAAACTGTTAGCTTGTCAGTATTTCCTAAAAACAAGTTGTTATGACTCTGTAGAGTTTTTAATTTCATAAAATAATAAATAAAATCCAAACTCCTACGTTGGCATAAAGATTGCAGACTACACTAGAGTGTTGAAGTGTAATCTAATCTGCGAACGTTTAAGACAAGGACATCTAAAGTGTTTGTGTTGTGACGTGATGCTACGTAAATCATACAACCGGTATTGAAATACTAGCCAAAATATGGGGTTAGAAATATGGAAGGAGATAACAAGGTATCAATTTAACAACAAACACTTGAAAACATCGTAGCATACAACGTGTGGGGTTTAAGATGTTTTTCAGTGTAAGTTGAGACAAAGATTACAAAAAATTTTTTTATAATCTTTGGTTGAGATACGGAGATGTCCCTTTTTATCCAGTCGATGTATTCAGCGTTAATTATTAAACTGGGTAAACGATCTTGAGTTTGGATAATTGATGTACATATTTAGAAGGTAATTAATTCAAATTTACAAATAGCAAAACTTCAACGAACGGTTAGATTTGTTTTAAATTAGGATTTCCGAAATACGCAAACAGTTTAACGAACTATGAATCAGCAGTGCCGTCGCTTATGCTTGTTTCTTCGCAGATTTTATATTTTTTCTGTATAGTACTTATCGGATTATACCTACAACAGCGTATTTTGAATACTTCTGGTCTTTCGGTTTCAATTGAATCAGTAGGTCGAAGATTATAGTTTGTCTCAAAATATATCGTCTTCACTTTTGCCGGCAATCATAAAATTAATGGACCAAACAAGCTTTCGAAATCTGTCATAACATTTTTTCGAACAATGTCCTTGGGTTATTACTACTGAAAATTGAATCTCCAAGTCATAGAGGGAATATATTTTTTTCTTATTATATCCTGTTAGCCATTTTCCAGACAATGAGATTGAAAGTCACTACGTTTTTTTCTTCCACTTAATTTTTCACTGTTAATAATATCCTTTATAGAGGATATTGGTGTCTTTGTAAATAAGCAGGTTTCTTTTGGAGACCGGTCAGTTGGACCACGAGTACCTACCTGCATTAATCCTTTTTTGAAAAAGGTCAAGTTAAGCCTACCATTCAGTCCGACCAGGATAAAATTTTATTTTCTTATCGATTTAATGGAATTCTTCGAAGATAATTACAATATCATAAGGGTAGTGATAGTGGGTAGTTTTAGACTGACCGACATTCGATTCCTAGTTTTCAAATTCAGCTACTAAACCCTACCCTCTATTCTTAAGCCGGTCCCAGACACTACGTGTATTTGGCGAATATGCCAATATTTATCATTTGCACGAATGTTCGCTTGATCTCCCAAACGGTACCGTAGTATAGCAAAGGTACACGTAGTTTACTTCGCCGAACTTCGGCGTCCTTTACTTCGTGCTAGTTTCCGACCAGCGCCGGGAAAATGCCGTGGGACGAATATTTGCCAAAGTTAACTTCCCACACGCTACGCGAATAAGTCCGAATACCAAATGTTTGCCAAATACACGTAGTGTCTGGGACCGGGTTTAGAATACAACCTTATTCGGTGTACTTAAAACAGGTACCTGGCCCGTGGTCGAACTGTCCGACTCCCTTTCTTTTAAAGCTTCTTGTTTAATGAATCCTCTACCAAAGAATACACCAGCAACCAAGAAGCGAAGCTGCCTTTCCTTTTTTTGTATGCGCATGTCTGAAAGGAGCCATTTTTATAATGAGATACTTGTCATACTTCACTTTGTCGACCAATTATATCGCCGATATTTAAAAATTTGATCATTTTCTCAGTGTATTTAGTAAGTTATCTGTCAACGTCGGTCTCTCAAGGTCATACATTTTGGTTACCAAAACATCATTACCAAAACATCAAAGAGATTGCGTCGGGCTTTGCTTCTTGTTAGTTGGTCTACTCTACTTACAAAACAATCATACACATTTTTCACAATTTGCTTTGCATCTAAAGACAAGAAGTGTTTTCGACGCAACATTGCGAAAAAAATTGATGATAAGTTATAATACTCGTACAGAAAGCTCTTTGAAAACGCACCCTAAAACGGAATATTTAATACTGCCAAATGAATTCAATGCAGCCATCATACAGCCGATACAAACCTTGCCTTGTCACTCGACTGTTCTTAGTTTTCATTTCAGGTAAACTTCTTCTTTTAAAAGGGTCGTAAATGGTCGTATTTAGATAATTGCTGGGAAATGCCAAGACGATATACTTTAAGACAAACTATGCGTTCACGACGACTTTTGAGAAGAGTTCTATTAACACAAATTCATATGCATGCTCGATTGGCATGGATTAATGAACATGTGAATTGGAATGCTGAATGGAGGCCCGCATTATTCACAGATGAGTCGAGGTGTGGACCCTCCTCTCTCTAGTTCACAGAAATCGAAAAGCAGTGCAAAAAGTTCATCCGTTCAAAGGTTCGTTTGGGGCGGTATTTGTTATGGGCATACAGATTTGTTAGTGCTTGATGGGAACATGACTTTTTCTTGTTTTTATTGTCGAAAACCGCAAATGTATCGATGACTTGATAACCGAAAGTCATAATTTGTAAAAACACAATCTCCGAATTCATGAACTCCCTCAACTTTTATGGAGTAGTTTATTAATTTTTGAGTATAATTAATAGAACATATTGAAATTCTTAAAAATATCTCCTGTCAGTTATTACATCTTCCTCGGCATCCTGAAGCGAACAGAGAAAACGAGGAGATTTATTACAAAGGGGGAAAAGGAACGTTGTAGCGGCAAATGAGTAAATTATTCGTTACTACTTATATACCCTGTAAATGTGGTGTTGTTTATTGCATATTTCATACTTCATTCTACTTCCTTTCGTCAGACTATTCATTACAACAGTAACAGTAACAATTTTAATGATTTCACGTTTATGTGTCATAAATCAATGCATAAATTGTAAGTGCTAATTCTCATACATATATAACACTAGAAAAATAAAGCAACTGTGTAATTATGTATCGAATTACTTTCACTTATATCGAAGTAGGTGAACAAAAAACTTTTTTTTTAATTGTGAAAAATTAGTAGTAATGAAAACCGATCGAATTCTAGACTTAAATATCAAGCCAGTTTGTTTGGTAATCAACCAGAATTGATTTTATTACTGTGAATTCTATTTAAAAAACAATACCATCAAGAAAAAATGAAAATAAAGATATATTTAGATGATTAAGGTCGATTCACACACACCGGTGCCGATGCGGTGACAAAACGATAGTACGTCATTAATAAAATCTGTACAACCAGCTTAATATTTAACCGAGATGATATTTATCGGGTTTTTTTGTCGAAAAAGATATATTAAATGATTATATATTAAATTTTATCAGTTTCTAGTATTTGGTAGATTCGCATTTTTATTTGAAACGTAATTTTTTTTACAAATTAAAATTTACCAACAGTAAGTTCTCTGTACCTATACAGAACACAAAATGTTTCCTGCTTCCGCCACGTGATTTAAAACAGGATTTACTGTAAAAGAATTTCTAAGTGAGTAAGAGTTAATTAAAATTTTGATTAGGATTAAAGTCAACGGAAAAAGAAAGGGGAACTAATTTTTAACTTCAACGAACTCCGTGACTTTTTTAGCAAAAAAAAGGAACGTTCTATTGATAGTCCTTTCCAGTCAGCACAAATCCTTTTTTTTTAACAATAAGAAGAAAGGATAAAGAGAAGGCATTTTTTTTACGTTAGACGTAGAACAAAAATTAATTGGAGAGAGTTGAAAAATAAATTTAATACATTAAGCGGCTTGCTTTATATTCTGTTGTAGTGGGAGACCGGATATAAGCAAAATTTGGGTTTTAGGACGAAAAAAATCTTAAATATTGAAATTTGTGATGAAATTAAACCACAATATTTCTTATATTTCAATTCAACGTTTCGGTGGCGTTCCAGCTACCATTATCAAGAATAAATAAGACAATCACTATCTGTATCTGTAGAGTAGGGAGGGTGAGATAGGCCCACACCACTTAGGCCACATATGACCCTTTGTACATCCTCCCGATGAGTTCTCTTTCTAGGTCATCGTCCACTTTCCTAGACAGGAAGGTGGACAGGTCACTAGGAGACATCGCCTTTATATCGGCAGGTGTAGGCCAAGACTCGTGCCCCTTAACCCACCTCATGATAATATTGTTATCTACCGAGGCGTTAGCTAAATCTCGATGGCACTCTAATACTAGCCTGGTGTAACACGTTGTCTGTTCAAGGCTAGTAGAGCTTGTAGTGCAGATTGTTATATTTTTGCCAGAAATTTATTTTCTGGTTAGTTCCTTGTGGCAATTGAGATACCAGCCAGTTCTGTTTGAACCACGCTGGTGTTTTTTTTTTCCCATTCTCCACTTAATCCTTAGGCTTAGTAATCTGGAGTAAATTCCACATTCTTTGGTTTTTGAGCCGTCTGTATATATGCATCTGAATCTGTGTTCTGTTTTATTTGTATTTTGAAGAACAAGAGCAGAATCTGTTCAGAGGAAGTTTCTAAAATATTTAGATATAAAAGTGAGCGGATCTTATCCATCAAGAGGAGTTGATTATATCAATCTCACTTGGAAGAATATAATTTTGAAAGTCGTAGAGTCTTTTATATAAGAATTTTCATATTTGAATCAGTTTTAATGTTTTTCGACGTATCAGTGATACAGGGCCCATACGCTACAAGGGCACTCGCGTGTGATTTACAGAATACAAGAACATTATCAACTAGTCTATTGAACAGACTAGAAGTAATAACAGCATGCTTCTTATTTTTAATACTTCCGTTTAAAACTGCAACAGCTAAAAGAAGCTTTTTCCAAATTTACATTGATTAAAAATTATCTTAGAGCTTCTATGGGAACTAAAATCGTATAAAAAGTGCTATTATTTCTTTTATATAATCCCCTATTTCACGGAAGTCGAATAGAATAGACTATTTTTGATACAAGGTCTATTTATGGTAAGCTACGCCACTGATAGTTCGTATGACTTGTTTGTTGATTTTATTAAAAAAAGGGCTTATTCTGACTTTATGATGTAATATATTCTATTTTATTGTTGTAATTATATTTTATGATTTTTGCATTTTTAGCTCCTGTAAAGGGATTTACAATATCTGTTGAGTATTAAAGGATATTATTATTATTATACGACTGAAATATGTCCAAATACACTTTTGTCCCGGAAATCCAACTCCAAACAAAATTAAATTTTAGTTCACCTGTCAATCGTTTCCATTTAATCATTAATCTAATAAGTATCAATGTATTGGTTCTGTCGTTTACTTTATTCTGAGAAACAGCAGAAATAGCCCAGCAACTCGGGCTTAGCAAACTGAGGGAAATTTAGAAGTGATTATCCTTAATCCAAAACACATTTCTTCTTATTTTTCTCTACAACAAAAACTGAGAACATTATCATCGTCTAGCAGTCGTGTTCCTAATGATTGTATGTCAGCTTTGAGAAATGCCGCCTTTAAAGCAGGGTCGGACGCAGACGAATAGAAAAAAAAAAGAGTTGTATAATTTTTATAAAAAGGTTTTAGAATAGGGTAGATTAAGGAGCGAGTTAGGTGCAACCTCAGATTAATACATTAAAAAGATACATTTGTTTACATTTAAAAGAATTTTCCTAACCTCTCTTTTCACTTGTAAGTAAATAGTTCTATTGACCAGTGGCACTGTCCGACTAGTCCGACAGTTTCTCCTCACTCCTTGAAAGTCATTGATGAAAACATAATATGTATGGCGATAGAATGTTAGCCGCCTTTTCGGATAGTTTTATGAATTACTTGCGGACTCTATTTGTAGTATTACTCTAAAGCCGGTCCCAGACACTACGTGTATTTGGCGAATAGGCCAATATTTATCATTTGTACGAATGTTTGCTTGATCTCCCACACGGTGCCGTAGTATAGCAAAGGTACACGTAGTTTACTTCGAAACAGTACGGCATCCTTTACTTCGTGCTAGTTTCCGACCAGCGCCGGGAAAATGACGAAGGACGAATATTTGCCAAAGTTAACTTCCCACACGCTACGCGAATAAGTCCGAATACCAAATGTTTGCCAAATACACGTAGTGTCTGGGACCGGCTTAAGGGTGCAACTAATCGTTTTTTATATAATACATCTAAAAAAAAGGAAAACAATATAATATCATACAGTTTCCTGTAAAATTGTATTTAGTAAAGCGTGTTACCGTGATACCGAAGATTATATAACGCTTTACACAGTCTTTGAAAAATATTTTTCAAAAAACAATGACGGTTCAACTAAAAAGAAGCAAGCACTTCTCGGGCTACATGCCACGACAGACATTGAATTACACTTCTAGCTTAAACGGGGTTGGGATATCGGCTCGATATAACCAACCATCCTGAATTGTAATTAGAAGGAACAGCAACGCTTGTAGACCGGTTTCGTCCTTGAAAAAGATAACTTTGTTATCGAAACGTGCGTATGAGTAAGGAGTTGGTAGCGACGGTTCCAAAATTCCAAATTCCTGTTTTTAATGATTAAAGCACTGACTATTAACCGAGATACTTTCAAAATATCCAAACTAAAATTTTAATCATTTATTACATCATCAAATTCATTACACACTGATTATTTTATCTAAAATTCTCATTAGTTCATGTCTTTACAATCGGCGTTTACCCCTTGATGGAGGGTAGAATCCCGAAACGTGTACTTGTAGCCATTTTCCGAGCCATTGCACAATTCAATTTCCCAAAAAGTACTAAATTCGATATAATATATATAAGATCCTCGTCACACTGGCGGTAACGGCTCTACGCTGGCAAACATAATTTTTTACGGTGATTAATGACATGAGTGATTTTGTCTGAGTACATAGTAGGGAGGGGATTTCAATTTTTAATTGCATAAATAATTTTAAAAAGTCGACTGCCTTTTGAAAAACGTAATCATATTTGTAAACACTGATATTCACATTTTTATTGACATATATTATATCGGTGTTTTGTAACAGAATAGTGACAACATCGTCAAATTAGAATAAGCTTTTTCATTCGCGGGTTTTGATTTACTTGGCAACAAATTTGCTACAATAGTTTTTGCAACTTCTTTAGCGTCTGAGGGTAGGAATGTTAGTTACACATTTGTTATATCATACTTCTAGCCTATTGTATTTATTAGACAAGACCCAATACCAAAGATCACTTCACTTGATTTATTAGTATACAAGACTCTTTAACAAAGATGGAATATACTTTCGAACACGTGTCGTTTTGTTTATATCATCGGTAATAAAATATATAATATACGACCAAGCTTGAAAAGAAGACAGGACACGTTAAGGGTTTTTGAAAAGTGAAGTGGACTATCTAGGAATTAGATTATTTTGGAATATTTAGTCTATGTATAGCCGTTGTACTGAAATCAGTAAATTTGAATAGTTACAGTCGGAGTTATCTAGTTCTTCGCACATTAACAGGTAGGTACAAAATTTGTGTTCAGTTCCTCGCAGCATACGAAGGGTAAGGGATTAGGTATCAGGTAGCAAGGTCCACAATGACAGATATTTTTATTTTTATTTTCTTATTGTTTTTTTCAAAAATTGACTAAAAATACGAAGAATTTTTCGATTCGGATTAGGGTAGGGGGTAAGGTAGGGTGGTTTTGGTTGGGTTATTATTGAAAATTATCATAATAATCTGTCAATTACACAATTCAATTTTTCGATTCGGATTAGGGTAGGGGGTAAGGTAGGGTGGTTTTGGTTGGGTTATTATTGAAAATTATTATAATAATCTGTCAATTACACAATTCAATTTTTCGATTCGGATTAGGGTAGGGGGTAAGGTAGGGTGGTTTTGGTTGGGTTATTATTGAAAACTCACGAATGCATAGATACATTTTCCCTAATGTTAGGAACATAGCGGAAGAAATATATAAATAAATAAAACAATAGTGTGAGGAACTGCAGACTGTGAGGAACTGCAGACCTGTCTTAATCCTACCCTCCGTTCGAAAAGGGATTAACTCAGGTAGATGCGAGGAACTGACTGGTGTCCGTTACAGTATCACCGAGTTTTATTATTATTATAGTTTACCTTCCCAATCTTACACATTTCTCTGCATTTAGGTGTATTAAAGCACTTTCTTTACTATTGAGTTCTATCCATATTATATTCATTTAATCCCGCTCCTCTTCCCAAGCATGTTTGCAAATACGAAAATTCTTATTTTTTGTACTTTTTAAGTTGATTTATTCTGATTTTTAATGGTCTAGATGTTTCGCATAAATAAGATTTGTCGTATATACAGGATAGTTTATATTTGCAGCTTTTTGAAATTCGAATATTGAATTGATTACCAATTTTCTCAGTTCTTTATGATAAACACTTAAGGTACGGGCAAGTTATTAACACGTGTTATAAAAATATGTATTTCATTACCTCCATTTCACCCTTAAACTCGTCAGAACGTGTGTTATCAATATCTGGAGGTCCCAGAATTTCGTCAGAGTGTTCTTACGTGTTGCCGTCGAGTGAAATTACAAAAATGGAAGAAAACTTAATAGAAGAAGGACGAAAGTATAATATTTTTGTACAATGTTGGCAATAACAAGTGGCTTGGGAGGAGAAGAAAAATACATAAATAAAGAAAAAAAATGAGTATTTTGTAACAGTCTTTTTTTCATAATTAATTTTAGTTGCTACATTAAAACTAAGGTGCTCAGTGCGTGGAAAATGAGTGGGAAATGTCCAACTCTACGCTCCACGGCGAGATTAAACGCGATGTGAACCGTGGTGACAAAAACTGGATACAAATAAGACCAAATAAAAATCAATCGACTCCGATTAGAGCATACCAATTTAACCCAAACATTTTTAATAACAAAAGAAGACAAACCAACCTGCAATGTATGTAACACAGACTTAATAGTGAAACACATAATTAATTGCCGAGGTAATTGCTCCAAATACCTGATATCAAGACCACAAAATAACTTTGAAGCTATTTTAGGTGAACAAATGGACGTAGAACTATAAGTATCTTAAAGAAACCATTTACCACATTATAATCGTTTAAAATGTTGTTGGAGCAACTATAAAATAGAAATAAAAAAAAATTCAAAGCCCTTTCGAACTATACAAGGATGTATAGCCTAGACCAGTTCCATGCATAAACAAAATATTGCGTTACCATAGCAACGAACAATAAATTATTAGAAGTGTCAGTGTGAAGTTTGACGTCAAAAAAGTAAACCAGAGTTACGCAATAAATTAAAAGAAAAAAGATGTCCACCGATATTGTGAGAATCGAAAAATTGGAGTATCGAACCATCATCAAGTACCTGTATTTAAAAGGGTTAAGAGGTAAGCGGATTTACGAAGATATGCTTAATACCCTTGGTGATCAATGTACTTCGTAAGCGACGGTGAAAAATTGGACTGCAAGAATCAAAAGAGGTAAATTTTCCATTGAAGATGATGAACGGTCGGGAAGGCCAGTTTCTGTGTCAGTCCCCGAAAATATCGATGCAGTTCATGATATGATTTTATCAGACCATCGTATTGGGCTAAAACGGATATCTGAAGCACTGAATATTTCATACGAACGCGTTCATCATATAGTTCACGTCAATTTGGACATGAGAAAAATTGCTGCAAAATGGATCCCCAAATGTTTGAATGTTGACCAAAAGCGTGCAAGGGTAGAAGCATCGCGTTCGATCTGTGCTCGATTTGAAAACGATGTAGACTTCTTAAACCGAATTGTTACTATGGATGAGACTTGGATATATTTCTACGGTCCAGAAACAAAGCAACAATCGATGGAATGGCGACACTCTGGTTCTTCAAGACCTAAGAAGTTTCGTGTCCAAAAATCTGCTGGAAAAGTTATTGCTTCAGTTTTTTGGGATTGCCATGGAGTAATCATGATTGATTTTTAGGATAAGGGTAGAACAATAACTGGAGATTACTATTCGACATTACTGACCACTCTACGGGAAAAAATTAAAAAGAAAAGACGCGGAAAGCTATCCAAAGGTGTTTTGTTTTTGCAGGACAACGAACTTGCACACAAATCTCATGTTGCTTTGCAAAAAATTCGTGATTTAGGGTTTGAATTACTAGAACACCCCCGTTATTCACCAGATTTGGCTCTGTCCGACTATCATCTCTTTCCTCAACTGCAAAAAAAGTTTAAAATGCCGTAAATTTTCTTCCAACGAGGAGGTAATAAAAGCTGTGGAGGTCTGGTTTGCAGAGCAAGAAGAAACATATTTTTTGAAACGTCTAAAGACGTTGCAGGTTCGCTGTAATAAATGTATCCAATTAAGAGAAGAATATGTTGCGTAATAAAATATTTTGACATTGAAATTTTGTTTGGTTCTATGGCAGGCTAAGAATTTTTCAATATATCCTCGTAGTTAAGTTTATGTATTTCCCCCAGTATGTTCCTATTTCATACCATGAATATGAATCCACTTCAGATTCAATATACCTATCAAATACACACACCCTTTTAGACATTTTTGAATAAGAAAAGAACTGCATATTTTATTTCTAGGGCATATTGATGACATGCATGTTTTCTATTGAAGGAGGGTAAATCTTTTGCAAAATGTCGAGTTAGCAGATTGATATCTACTAGGCCTAATGGTGCATAACAGAGATGAAATTTATTTTTACCAAATCTACAAATAAGTTTTAGAGACACTGGTGATGCTACAATTTCAGCATAAACGTTTTCTTATTATCGTATATCAAGTTAAAACTGGAACACGCTTTATCCAAAATTCCTTCTAAGGGAACTAGCGCCCTTAAAAGATGTCGAAAATATTTTGGACACCCTTTATAATATAATAAGGACCACAATAGATCTGCAAAGGTCGCAGTGGGATATGACAAAGAGCCATAATAAAATAAATAGAAACAAGCACATCTGCGTCATCGACAACATCCTCTTGATAGTTATAGTTACTTAATTCAAAATTATATTTGATAATGATATTGTGTATTCGATTACTGGAAGGTTTCGCTTTTTCAATTTTTAGCTTATATATATCAGAAGTGGGATTTGATCTACGAAACGTCTGCATGATGCTATAATAGGATGTGATACTGAGACCAATTATCACTTATCGTGCGTGGAGTGGTAGACATAGAAAGAACTGGGATAGGAGTGTATGGGTCAGGAACCAACCACCCCGAAAGCATGGTAAAAACTTTCAATATTGATAAAGGATATAGAAAGCAAAGGATTATCATCATGTCGGATAGTCAAGCAACCATTAAACCACTGAGTTCTTGTGTAATCAGTTCCAAAATTTCATGGGAATGCCTAGGCAGACTCAATGAACTAGACGAGAACAATATAGTCAACTTACTGTGGATTCCAGGAGGAATAGAAGGAAATGAAAAAGTAGATGAACTAGCAAAGGGTGACTGAAACATACTTTTTGGGGCCGGAACCATTTTGCGGCATCAGCTCCAATGTAGTATTTGAAGAAACAGGCAAGGCCGAAAAAAAGGAGCAGATCTGACCATTGGGAAGATCTAGTAGGGCTTAGACAATCAAAGATACTTTTGTTGAGATCAAAAGAACGGGTAAAATTGCATTAAGAGTTTTAACAGGAATCTTGACGGGACATTACCGCCTGAATGGGCACCTCAAAAAACTCAAAATAGTGGGGGAGAAGAATGTTGATTCTGTGATATGGAAGAAGAAACCTGAGTCCACATATTTGTGGACCGCACAGCAATTCAAAATCCTAGGACAAAAGACCTACGATAGAAGAGGGACCCTTACCTAAACCTGCAGACATCCTAACATTTCTCCGGGAAATAGGTCTAAAGGAGCTGCTAGTCTCAACAACAAAGTGGGTATAATGGAGGACAATAGATCTTTTGGGTCTCAGTGAATTACACCCCAATATACACACATACAAGATGTTCTAGACAAATATGAGACGAGTAATTACTTCAAGATTGATTTGGAATTCAGTTTAGTACATATTTTATAAACGTGTCGAAACTATTTTGCTTTTAAAAACATTTTAGTTCGAATTTAAAAAAAAACAACTTGTCCCCAAATTATTTTTTGGAGTAAGTGACAACTATGATAAGAATGATAGATGGAATGGGTGGATTGATTAGTGGATGGTCTGTCAGACTGTAAACTTATTTATGACAGCTTTATCGGCTTTCATAGTGATTTATTTGTTAAATAACTGATAAGACGGAACTATTTTTAAACGAAATTATTTATCTCTAACCATGTGTCGCAATGTATTTGGAATTATTTTATATATTTTTAGATTAGCCATGCTTTTTTATTTATATGAATTATTTATTATTATTAACCGATTCCTTAGCAAGGGGGTACTCAATTCCAAGTGAATAGATAATTTTTTATGTATGTTTCAGCATAACTTATTTGTTTATGAACTCATTTCAATAATTCATTCTGCATTAGATTCACTACAGTTTTAAGGTGGTCCCATTTCAGTTTTATTAGGATTATATACCAAGAAAACAATAAAAATCAGATAGAAATTGTAATTGTTTATACCTATAAAAATGGCCTTTGTCATGGAATCTTAGGTTAATCGCTGTACCCAACAATTGAGGTTTTATATATCCAGGTAAATTTTATTTAAAGATACCTATAGAAGAAACATATTTAGAATATATCTACACAATTTTATCATACAACAAACACACTGTTGATAAAGTTCAGAGGATACTTTTATTGAAAATATGAAAAAAGGATTCTAAGTTCCATTTAAATGGAAATAAAGTGAAAGTTTCATATTGTTAAAGATTTGAATGAATTTGTGCGTGTAAGTAACATTTTACCAGAGGTGTGATCTACTATGAATGGACCTTAATAAAATTTTACAACAAAGTTTTGTAGTCTTAAACTTGAAAATATTATTGATTGTCTAGTTGTCAAATTTTATCGTTGTGTCAGATAGGGACCAAAAAATTATTTCTATACTAGTTAATCTTGACAACGGTAGCTGGAACGCTACCGAAACGTCGAAATAAAAAATAAAAAACATTATTGTGGTTTGATTCCCAAAAAAATTAGAAAAAAGAATAAGTAATGCCACAAGGAACTTATAGAAGATATTTAGGATATTTTTGTTGTGAATTGTGTCAGAGAATTTTAAATCCTTGTAAACTTATTAAGAACATTGTATTTCAAGTTGATTTACCGTTGATTTTTTGCAATTTAATTGATGAAAGAATTTTTTTGAACTTGCTATTTTTCGATAATCATGCATTTGCGGGTGTTTTCTGTTGAAAGAGATACTTCAATACTAAAAAAAACATTATTTCATAAATGTTCACAAGAATTGAAAAAAAAGGTCATAAGAAAAATAAACCCAGTCATTTAATTCTCATTTTAACGCATTGTGTACAAAGTACTCAGAAATCAATAACAACAGTGGCGGAACTTAATAACCTTTGGGCCTCACCATTAAAACAAAATTTGTAGAAATATAATCGGTGACTCGCTTGAAAATTTTGATATTAGTTTCTATCTATTGCCAAAGAATCTATAAATATTATCTAGAATTGTAAAAAATGCATAAACTTCATTGCTACCTTTGATTAGCCATTTAATATCAATGTTTAAAAATACTCATTATTTTTATTTCACAATATTTTTTATAAGTTTTACAAAAAACCCGACCGGTTTCGATGTTTATACATCATTTTCAAGGGGTGGAATGAAAACATTGTTTATTATGTAACTAAGAAAATGGAAGGAATACTTTTAGGGTAATACTTTAGGGTGTATTATTAGCTAAGTTAAAAGGTGTATATATGTACATATTTTTGCGATGAGCAGAATTTAGAAAAGATAGGTGGAAACACATTAAAATATATCGGTCAAACAGTCTAACAAAGGCGATTGTAAAGTATCTAATTGCTCATTTACAAGAGTATACTGAGGATCATTGGAGTAAATAGATACTTTACAATCTCCTTTGTAAAAACTTATAAAAAATATTGTGAAATAAAAATAATGAGTATTTTTAAACATTGATATGTTTGAATTTCACAGTGTCAGAGTGGAAATTATCAATTTAGCCATTTAATGAAAGAAACTAAGAAAAACGGGGTACTGTAGTTTTTTGGCCCCCTCGCACTTCGAGGTTTACGGCATTGCGGTTCCGCCACTGAATACACACGAACTCGGCTCTCTCTCACCGCTTTTAACCTTAATACATACTTATACCATCCACAATTTTCATAAATTTACTTAATCCACCAAAAAAACAATCATAAAACAATTCACCAGCAAACACCACTTGATCGCACGTATCACAAAATTTCTAGAAGAAAAAAAACCAATGCTGATTTTATTGCACATCAACTCTTAATATGCACGGACCAAACTAGAATACCATTTCTTTGTAAAGCCTATCTGCAGTCGTCCGAAAACTTATATAATGCCAACACAATGCCATTCGTTGTGCCTTCGTCGAACGTTCCAACCAACTTGAAAGATTCATGAGAGAGCGGAATCAGAATCGATCAGCTGTGAGAGGCCAATGACCTATATCCGAACATCCGCCGAGTTAACGCGGGTTGGTACGAACGTTTCGAAAGCAGACGATATTGCCTTATCGTGTTTTAGTTAGGAGGATGTAGGATGTCGTTTTGACTGCGGAAAGTTTGTTTCATAAGTAGGTATTCCTTCACGAGATTCTTTGAAGCGAAAAATAATATACAGGATGATGAGAAATATATAAATATTTTTATATAGAATCTAAAATAATATTGTTATAGTCGGGCTTGCATTTTTGGATTGGCTATACGCTCATAAAAAAACGACACGATTTTAGGTGTGTTCTGCTACAAGCCAAGTAAAAATAACGTTTGAGTACTGCTGAAATTTGCGACGAACGCAAAACCTTATCGCTATAACTTTCTTTGTGAAATGTGGTAAACTAAGAGCGGCCCGATTACATTTCCTAATTAAATTCAATTGGAACCTTTCAAGTAAAAATTCTTTGGTATTGGTAGGATTATCACGTGGTCGTATGAAAGATAGTGTACATCACTTGGGCGATAGTGATTGTCGTACTCTTATGAAAGATGTAACTTTCCACAGTAGTAATGTAATAAAAAATGCACGAAATGCAGTTAGTAACTCATTTGACAAGAGTACTCAAATGTATGTCTGTGGACCAAACATGGATAATATCGTTATCCTAATTATCAAACCTCGTAACTCCAATTTTGGTCAAAAATGAGATTTTGGTGCCATCTGTGAGAGAAAAAAAAACTACCTATGATGGAGAAAACCATGTAACTCCACATTACTTTATTTTAATAATATGGAAAAAAGAGAAAACCTCTTAACTCCATATACAACCGCGTGCCCTAGAATACCTCGTAACTCCATGATCTCTAACCTAAAAGACAAAATTTATTATAATATTTGGTTTGATAGAAGCTTTAATAGGTATTAATTGTGCTTTACGTTAAATAATAAAAAAAAAGGTAAGTCACTGGTATTACTTTTGTTCAATAGCGTTAACAAATCGTAAATAAAATTTCAGAATGTCCCGCGCTCAAAAATGTTGGAAATGGCACTCCAACATGAATTAATTTTTGAAGATTCTGTTACTGGGACCAGTGCTGTAAATACTGATGGTGACATACCGTTATATACTATTGTAAAAAATGATTCCCTTCCTACTGAAAATGCACTCTCTGATTCCGACACTGCGCTTTTGTTAAATAATGCCCTGATGCAACAATAGAGAGTGAAGATCCAAATCATGAAAATGTATCTACCAACATTGGAAACAAAAGTGAAACTGAAGTGCAACCTTTAAAAAGAAGAAGAAAAAGTAGACATGTGAAACACAGTACTTGGAAAGAGAGAAAAATAAAAAAAATCGTGAATCCGGAAAGGAGTATAATGGAAAAAAACTGGTAGACACTGGATGGAAGTACGATATTTAAAAAAAAAGGCGAAATATGAAAATAAGATGTTGTAAAAATTCTGAAAAAATAACGGGAAAAACAAGAAAAAACACCTTAAAATGTTATCTACTGACAGAAAACAATAGAAAAAAAATATTTAATGACTTTTGGCAATTGAATTGGAAGGAAAAACATTTATTTATTCAGCTGCATGTAAAGGTGTCCAGTACTAAAAGACAAAGAGATAGAAAAAATGAAAACAAATCAAGGAGAACCAACTCATTTATCTACTATTTACGAAAAGATAATGAGATGATCAAGGTGTGCAAAAAATGTGTTTGAACACAATGGATATAGGGGAATGGAAACTCATGGAAAAAGAAAAGGCTGCTCATGAAGAAGAGCACGTTACTGGACAGGAAGATAAAGAAGCAAGGCAGAAAAATAAAAGGACTTCAAGAGAAGAGAGATCGGCTATTTTGAAAGAGACCAGGTAAGAATGTGGGAGATCCAGTAGTAACAGATATTCGTGCGTTGAAGTATAATCCAAGTGGTATACCATTGATTTTAAACTAAGGCATTCTGATCCGATACGAATAAATAGAAAAACTACTACTACGAATGAGAACATTCCACCATTATATGATTCTAGGTTGAAAATTAAAACCGAAAAATATAACCATTTGCAACAACTAAAAAAAAGTCTTGACACTGATTACCACGGGTTTTACGATTCCTTACCTCACGAGTAATTTGGCAAAAATTTTTGTGTAAATTTATAAGAAAAAGCGTTTAATTTTTTGTAATAACTAGTTAATTTTGTATTTTTGTATAAAATAAAATAAATAAGTAGAGTTTTCAATTTTTTAAACTTAAACACTGAACTAGCTTGAAAAATAAAACCTCGTATCTCCTATATTTATTTAGCTTTAATTCCAGAAAAATTATTAAAATTAAATATAATAATATAAAATTACTTACTTTTATAGTAATTAATGTACTTTAAAAAACAACAACAAAATTCAAATGATAGCAACTTATCTGAATTTTCTGGAATGTTTTTTGTGTTTCCTGTAAATTTTGTGATTTTGGAGTTACGAGGTTTGATAATTAGGGTGACGATATGTAACATGAATATCATGGAGGTCATTTTTGGGATACAGAACAGAAACTTGAAAAAAAATTTGCAAACTATATGACATAATATCAAATAAAAAACTTGCGACGGACTCATTCATTCGATTGGGTTGTGCTCAACAGCCCAGGCACTTGAACTGAATCTTTGTACCATTTCCCATGTTATCTACTTCCATTTCGGAAGCTTTGTGTCTTCTATGTAGGCTACTAGTTTGCCTGGAGGTATTTTCAGTAGTTTTAATGGTTGTATGTGAGTAGGTGTTTCATCATAGAGATCACATTTCCTCCACATAGGTTCACTAACTTTGCCCATTTAGTGCATATGTTTTCTCAAGTCGCAGTGTCCAGTCACTAGGTCGGTAACTGTCTTCAAATGTCTCTTACTCAGTTTCAATAGCCTGGTTGAGAGTTCCTTGTCTACCTTGGTCAGTAAACTCTTTGTATGGAGGTGCCCTTGTGTCGACCTCCATTTTAGTTGGTGTTCCCTATGTAGTCAGTTCCCGATTTCCCCTTTTGTGATTCCACAAAACGGTTACGGACCTATGAAGTCTCCTTTAGAGCCTTCTGTAGCTAACTGGTTAGCCATTTCATTACCTGCAATCCCGTTTTGTGCCGGCACCCGTATCAGGGACACTTTGTTGTCTCTTGCCAGCCTGTTGAGGGATTCTTTACGACGGACTCAAATATATATATATTTTTTATAGTTTTGAAATGAAAGGTTTTACGATTTTCCCCCTTATTTGAATTTTGAAAAAAAAAAAAATATCTCTTTTTTTATATATTACAAAAAATACTTAAAGAACTTCAAAAGCCATGGTTTAAATAGAGAATTAAAGATGTAAAAAAAAATTACATGCGCATTCCGCATTAATACAAGTCATTCGTACACCAAGCAATGTAAATTAATCCCAATTCCGCGACCATTTTCATTATTATTTGTCTTAATCTCTTTCTTCATTTACTCTCTCCAGATGGTAATTTACACGATAGGGAGAAAGTTCAGTCTCCCTTTTTTTTTATTTGGACGGTTTTTTTTTGTTTCATTCGGACTCGTTAAAAATAAATGAAAATTACGAACTTCTCCTCTGGAAAGAAAAGAAAAACAAGCCCATTAGTATCATTAAAGGGACCTCGAACATATCTCGAGGCTGGATTCTGGATCTGGACTTGAAATGACGCGACAACTCCAAGTCTAATAAAAGATTCTTTTTGATATTAATTACGGTTTGTGCCCTTTGCAAATTAATTAGGTGAAAGATCCGATTTCTTTGAGTATCATTGTTTATTTTAAGGAAAAGTTGTATCAGAAAAATTACCAAAAATACGGAAAATTAAGCATTACCAAATAATAGGCAGTGAAGTTGTCCTGAAAAATTTAACTTCCTGTAGTGCCAGGATATGGGTACTCTAAACGTGAGAGGATAGTGCCACCTGGAGAGCCTGAGCCGTTACTAAAATTTCGGAATTAATGAGAACTGTAACTATTTCGTCGCTAATTTCAATCTACGCAAACTTAGTAAAATTCCGAACTGATTCTCAAGCTTGTTGGAACAAACCTAATAAAATGTTGAAAAATTGATCATAAATGCCATTTTGCTATAAACGTAAAATTGCAATCAATTTGAATTGACGGAAGTATCTAAACATTCAATAGGGTCAATTCTATAAGAAGTGGTTAAAAATTAACGGCAAGCCGTTATATTTGACAAAGTTTACGCTATTAGAAATGTTTTAATATATACATAGTCAAGATTAGGACTTGCATTTTAACAAATAGGGTGTCCAATGCTACTGATTGCAGGAAGTGAAAAGAGATGACAAGAAAATATAAACATCTGGATAAATGTAATAGAAGTAGAAAATCAATACAAACAAAACCAAAATACTGGTAATAGGAAACCCAAATATCAAAACAGAAATTAGGATAGACAACACACAAATTGAACAAGTAAAAGAATACAATACATTTGGGAGTAATGGTCGAAGAATCTGGAAAACAGGAAGCAGAAATAAATGATAGGATCGATAAAACTATACTATGCTGTGAATAAAAAATTTATAGGTAAAAAAGAAATCTCGAAGCAAACAAAGATAAAGGTATATAATAACACCATATATCGTCCAGTCTTAACATATGGATGCGAATCCTGGACGCTCACAAAAAAGCAGAAGAGCAAAATACAAGCTGCGGAAATGAAATACATGAGAAAAACTTTAGGAGTGAATAGAAAGGATAAAATAAGAAATACAAAAATACGAGAAGAATTGGGGGTGGGTGCAGCCAATATTGAACTTTATAGAACAACGACAATTAAGCTGGTGGGGACACATTCAAAGAATGGACAATAAAAGACAAGTTAAAAGAACATATGAAGCAAAAATACAAATAAAAAAGAAGACAAAGAGAAACATGGAATACAGCAATGGGTAAAATTATACAAGACAGAGGCAAAACATGGGAAGAGGCCAAAACGTTAACACGAAACCGGAAAGAATGGAAAAAATTTATATATAGGGTATAAGGATAACTATTATGTATATATAATTATTATAATATAATATAATAGAATATGCAGATCCATATTATGTTTCTTTCTGTCTTTTAATTAACATTTTTGTCGTAATTATAACATTTCGTCTCTTTAGAAGCTTTTTTCATTTATTTTTCTTTTGAAGGAAAATTTTGCTTAGAAAAACTGATTAATAGCATCATCTCATTAGGTGCGAGGAATGATGAAACGACTTCCTAAAGTATTGAATTTCCAATTAAGTATTTTTATGGGGATGGAACAAGTAGGTGCTTCGGAGAATAATGATTAAAGAAGTAATAACATTCCTAATTGAGTCTTATACGTAGTATAATATACGGTTTCGATAGCCTTCCACTTGATTAGAAAAAAAAAACATGATTTATTTTTTTTTCAGAATTCGGAATGGATAAAATTTTATCTCTTTTAGACAGGAATACTTCAGCACAAACGATTATACAATATTAAATTTCAAATCAAAAGTAAAATGGCATTTTTTTTTAAATTTTGTTTGGTATATACCTACTACTCTCTAAATAAAACAATTCTTGGACATAAAGATACAGCCTTATTAATAATAAAGTCGATAACACCATACTAACTAAAGGTTACTAAGAGCGTACTTATAGCATGTTAAAATAATGTTAAATGTATTTATTAATATGTTTTTTCACTAGTTTGATTTTAAAGTCATGTTAGAATAATCTAAATTTATTATTAATAAGGCTGATTGACTTGAAGTAAAAATGAAAATTCATAATATGATAACAATTCCTACAATAATATATGCAAGTGAGAATTGGACTATGCGAAAAAAGGACGAAACTAAAATAAACGCCATAGAAGTGAAACATCTAACCAGAATTTCAGGGAAAACTAAATGGGATAGGATTAGAAATAACGTCATTAGAGAGACAACTAAACAGGAACCGATAACTGGTAAAATAAAAAAGAAACAAATTAGCTGGTATGGTCATATGGTAAGAATGGAACCAACTAGATTGACTAGGAAAATAATGGAGATTGGAAAACCGATCAAAAAACATAGGGGTAGGCCTCGAAGAAAATGGTTAAACCAAAATACAAGAGATAGGTTTAGAAAAAGGAAAGACCATAGCAGAAATGAAAAACCTAGCAAGAGACAGAAAGGCATGGAAGAAATGGGTTCAGGTCATGGAATTCACATCCGACGCCTGAAAGGGCAAAAAGAACCACAAAAGAAGAAGTTTGGTTTTTTAAATGTAACACCCTGTATATTTTATGATGAAAGAAAACCCAGATCTTGAGATACCGGAATATACAGAGCATTTCAATGAAAACTATACACCCCATATAGTTCTGGAAGCGTAATTTTTATGAAAAAATGAAAAAACGTCAAAAATAATCTTTTTGCTCATATGTAGACGTTATAACTCTAGCCCCCCTTTGGTCACCAACCCAATTTTTTAAATGGAACATCCTATACATTATTTAATTGTAGGATTCTCCTCTACAAGAGGATTACAAAAATGTGACCATGGGGGGAAGGGGGTTAAAGTTAAAGTCTACATATGAGCAAAAAGACGTCCCCCTTTACATTATTTTTGACGTAATTTTCATTTTTTCATAAAACTGACACTTTCAGAGTTTTGCGGGGTGGATAGATTTCACTGAAATGCTCTGTATAATGGGACACTCAGTATTTAAAATTTTAATTTCACTACAAAAACCAATAGAAAACACAATGTTGGAAGCAGAAAAAATGGAGCAGATAGCTGGACAACTGATGCAATATAAAATTGATAATATATGGCAAATTTACAGGAAATCGGATGGCAAGGAAATTGTGTTATAGAAAGAAAAGAGTACAAAGTATATTATTCAGGCGGTGAAAAACAAGAACAGCATGGAGTAGCATTTAATGTGGGGGAAAATTGACAGAAACATATTGTAGGTTAGACCAATAAATGAAAGAATGGCTTATATGAAAATCAGGGCAAATCCTCTCAATATCTCAGTACTAAATATGTACATATGCCCCAACACAAGTCGCATCAGATAAAATAAAGTAAAGAAAAGTAAAAGAAAACAAGAAACAAAAATATTATTAGGAGACCTGAAAGCACAAATTTTAAAAGAAGAATATAGCCGGCATCCACACATTATATGGAATAACAATGGATACAGACTAGCAGCAGCATCTGAATTAGTTATTAGTATAGTAGCACTAAATTTCAACTTAACAAATGGAACAAGCTACATGGATATCACCTGATAGTCATACATTCACACAAATGGATCATATTTTGATATAAAAAAAAGACAGGCATCATTAAAAGATGTGAGAACGTTTAGAGGAGCATGTGCTGATTCCGACCAGTTCATGGTTACAGCTACACTACAAAATGTAAATCCAAAAGAAAAATGGAATATTGATAAACTACAACAGAAAGAAGTCCAAAGTCACTCAGTAGATTTTTCGCCAACTTACAATTGAGTTGCAATGCCGAAATTGAAAGATGTGAGAACGTTTAGAGGAGCATGTGCTGGTTCCGACCAGTTCATGGTTACAGCTACACTACAAAATGTAAATCCAAAAGAAATGGAATATTGATAAACTACAACAGAAAGAAGTCCAAAGTAACTCAGTAGATTTTTCGCCAACTTACAGTTGAGTTGCAATGCCGAAATTGAAAGATGTGAGAACGTTTAGAGGAGCATGTGCTGATTCCGACCTGTTCATGGTTACAGCTACACTACAAAATGTAAATCCAAAAGAAATGGAATATTCGATAAACTACAACAGAAAGAAGTCCAAAGTCACTCAGTAGATTTTTCGCCAACTTACAGTTGAGTTGCAATGCCGAAATTGAAAGATGTGAGAACGTTTAGAGGAGCATGTGCTGATTCCGACCAGTTCATGGTTACAGCTACACTACAAAATGTAAATCCAAAAGAAATGGAATATTGATAAACTACAACAGAAAGAAGTCCAAAGTAACTCAGTAGATTTTTCGCCAACTTACAGTTGAGTTGCAATGCCGAAATTGAAAGATGTGAGAACGTTTAGAGGAGCATGTGCTGATTCCGACCTGTTCATGGTTACAGCTACACTACAAAATGTAAATCCAAAAGAAATGGAATATTCGATAAACTACAACAGAAAGAAGTCCAAAGTCACTCAGTAGATTTTTCGCCAACTTACAGTTGAGTTGCAATGCCGAAATTGAAAGATGTGAGAACGTTTAGAGGAGCATGTGCTGATTCCGACCAGTTCATGGTTACAGCTACACTACAAAATGTAAATCCAAAAGAAATGGAATATTCGATAAACTACAACAGAAAGAAGTCCAAAGTCACTCAGTAGATTTTTCGCCAACTTACAGTTGAGTTGCAATGCCGAAATTGAAAGATGTGAGAACGTTTAGAGGAGCATGTGCTGATTCCGACCTGTTCATGGTTACAGCTACACTACAAAATGTAAATCCAAAAGAAATGGAATATTCGATAAACTACAACAGAAAGAAGTCCAAAGTCACTCAGTAGATTTTTCGCCAACTTACAGTTGAGTTGCAATGCCGAAATTGAAAGATGTGAGAACGTTTAGAGGAGCATGTGCTGATTCCGACCAGTTCATGGTTACAGCTACACTACAAAATGTAAATCCAAAAGAAATGGAATATTGATAAACTACAACAGAAAGAAGTCCAAAGTAACTCAGTAGATTTTTCGCCAACTTACAGTTGAGTTGCAATGCCGAAATTGAAAGATGTGAGAACGTTTAGAGGAGCATGTGCTGATTCCGACCTGTTCATGGTTACAGCTACACTACAAAATGTAAATCCAAAAGAAATGGAATATTCGATAAACTACAACAGAAAGAAGTCCAAAGTCACTCAGTAGATTTTTCGCCAACTTACAGTTGAGTTGCAATGCCGAAATTGAAAGATGTGAGAACGTTTAGAGGAGCATGTGCTGATTCCGACCAGTTCATGGTTACAGCTACACTACAAAATGTAAATCCAAAAGAAATGGAATATTGATAAACTATAACAGAAAGAAGTCCAAAGTCACTCAGTAGATTTTTCGCCAACTTACAGTTGAGTTGCAATGCCGAAATTGAAAGATGTGAGAACGTTTAGAGGAGCATGTGCTGATTCCGACCAGTTCATGGTTACAGCTACGCTACAAAATGTAAATCCAAAAGAAATGGAATATTCGATAAACTACAACAGAAAGAAGTCCAAAGTCACTCAGTCGATTTTTCGCCAACTTACAGTTGAGTTACAATGCCGAAATTTTCCATGTTAATAGTTTCTAGAAGACAATGCTGCTTTCTAGAATTAAATATTGAAAATTTCTATAATTAATTTTCACTCCCATCTGTTGAACATTTTTCAGTAAATCAGCATCAGCGACAATTTTTTTTGTGACAACAAAAACTCTATTATAACTACAGATATTATCACTACAGATCTATGGACCAACAAATATCCCCACTTCCGGTTTTTTATTCAGAAATACTTCAAAAGAATTTTCGTTATTTCAGTTAAATTATCACTTGTAAAAGAGTCAAATATTTCCTTTTAAGAAATTTCGTCCATTTATATAAATATTTTGAAATAGCCAGTTTCCAAAAACCGATAAACTAAAACGAAAGAAACACAATCCTTACAATATAGATTCTTCTAAAATTCGGACCGTTCAGTGCTTTGGGCCTGTCCTTCAACTTGAAACTTGAACCAGCATTTTCACCCCTCCCTCTTACCTCTTCACACCCCCTTACCAACCACCCATTCACCCATCTCTCAGTCTCCCTAAACAAACACTTGGCAGTTGGCATTTGAGCCCACAGCGGGATCAGTGAAGTACCAAAATTTTTTTATGCGTCAAGAAGATTAAAAATTTTACGTAGGTTTATACTCGTTTTTTAGTTGTACGTAGTCTACCAAAAGTGTGATATAGTTTTTTGTTAAAAAAGTTTATTCAAATCACTGAGTTGTTACCAAATATGGATGAATAATAAAACTTTGTGAGGCGGTAGATTTTTTCTAAACAAATAACTTTGATTTAGAGTGACATTTAAAGAAAATTTAAGTGAAACGTCAAAGTGGCGGATGGTGAAAAACTATAAAATCGTGCCCTTGGGTCGTTACAGAATAATTTTTGGTGTTTTTCGGAGATGTATGCGAAAAAAAACAATTAGAGACCATCATAGCTCCTGAGTTAAGTCTGAAGACGGCTGTAATCTTTTGACAAATTTAATTTTCATATTCAAACTGTTAAAAATTGTGTCGTCGACGCCACTGTATTCAAGAAACAAACGAGCGAGTGAGTGAGTGAGTGGGTCGATGGTAGACTTTCTCTCTCTTCTGCCATCTAAAGGACAAAGAAATCGAAACGAGAGGGGCACCACAACCGCCTTTGCCGACCTGCCTCTCCGCTGCAGGCTATCGCAATAGATCGTAGGACGTATACACAGATGTTCGAATATACCGGTCGAAACGTCACAGCTTGGTCCTTCTTATATATATGACTGTATATAAAACAGGCGGTACACACTTCTAGGTACAGCTGATTTTAGTGACGACCGTGGTGCCAAATTGTTCTTCTTCTCTCGTTGTTTCATGTAAATTCTTTAGTTTTCTTATTTAGTTTATTCTTTGTGTTGTGTTTGCCAGATTCTTTCAAATTCCAATGTTACCAATTCTTTTCATGTTTTGGAAAAATACTCCAAGTCAAAGACAACTAAAAAAGTTACTTGTGCTCGCTACACTAAATTTATGTTGGACTTTCAGGGGTTCTCACTGCTCACTCTGTAAGTTGGGCAAAGTGGACAGTGGAACCAGCAGATTCAAATGAGACGGCGGAACATATTGTCTGCAATTGCACAACGCAATAAGCATCTGGAACAGGTCTTCCTAGAGCCTAATGATCAGGTAACAGATCTAGCCCCAAAATGTATAATAAGCTTTCTCAGAAACCCAGATCTTTTGGACTAAAATCCAGATGTATGGTATATACGAAATACCTTATAGGATGCAGTGTGGTAAGCCCTACCAGGATTATTGACTCCCTTGTAATTTACAATCTAGCTGACCTGAGATTGAAATTTAAAATCTTTCGCCATCTTTTCCCAATATTTAATCACCTTTATCTTTAAAGAAATATATTTTTCCTTAAATTTGTTTTAGAAGCCCACTTTCTAATAGCTTACTTTAGACTTTTAAGAAAAATTTTTATGGATTATAGATTTTTTTTTCGCTGTAATACTAAGCTAGAGTTCGATCTTTCTATTTTATTTATTCAGTCTTTGTGTATCCGCTAGAATACAATTATTTATGCCAGCCTGCTACAGGCTAATCTTTTAATTTCCGGTAACCACAAACCCTTACGTCGTTTTCTATATGTTTCATGTGTTCCATCATCTGCTTCCCCCACACAGACCTTTCATTTCCAATTCGACTCAAGATTTCCTGATTTGTTACCTATTCGTCCATTCTAACATTTCTAACGCCTCATTAACCTTTTTTCTTACATCCCAACAACCTCATCTCCTTTTTGATACTTCTTAATGTTTCCATAAAGTAAAGTTTCCAAAATCAATTGCAGAAGCTATTCGTCGCTTTTTCCTTTGATCGGCATATTATTCCTTCAACTATTTCTTATACATTTTTTTAGTTGTTCTGTTTATTATACCTTCCTTTTTTGACTTACTTTTTTTACTTCCTGTCTATTATTCCAAACGCTGATTATTCTTATTCCAAATCCTTTTTTATCTTCTGCATGTTCCTTGTGGTGTATTCAATATTCTTTTTGCTAATTATTTTTAATTCAACGTTTCGGTAGCGTTTCTAGTTTTACCTGGTCCAATTTGCTTTTTTTAAACTTGAAGTGACGATATAAAATCTCCAAATGCTGGAAATAGTTTACATAACCGACAACATCGCAAGACTCGCACTAAATCCAAGGTCGATGGTGTTAGGTCCTACGCTACAACAGAACTGACTATTGTATTTACACTCTGGCATGGCTGTTGTCCTGGTAACGAACAATCTCCTGTATGTTCTGTGAGTGTGTGTGATGATGTATGCTGTTGAATTGAGTTTTAGAAACTATTTAACGTCAGTTGTAGGATATAATGTGATGATGATGGTGTTAGTTTTGTTTATTTTTGTGTTTGAGGTTATGATTCTTGTGTTGGGATTACTTATTTTTAGTGAGGTGTCTGTAAAATATATCGGAAAAAATATTTTTTATTATTGTAGTGAAAAAATGTTTAAACGTACCGACTAATAGTAGATTGGGGCCAAAAAAATTTAAAAATATAGTTTTTTTATGTCCTTTTACTTACTTGTTTCATGATTTAAAATTGTCTAAGCCTGAAATTTTCGATGATGGAATACAAGTTGATCAACATTTTTGTAAGTTTTGCAAAATTTAAAATTTCATATTTTTTTAATTAGTTTATTTTTATTAATATTTCGAAAATTGTTACAGTTAAAAAAATGTTTCTTAGTCGTTTTAAAGAGGAAATTTGGGGTTACAAAAATTATATTAAAAAAAAATAAAAAATCTTGAAATTTTAAAAATCGAAAAAATTAAAATTTTTAATTTTCTTTAAACAAATATTGAGAAATCAAATTATTTTTAGGTATATTAGGTCGCTCCATGTTTATTGGGCGAATGGTTGAAAATTTTGCAAAAATTCGTATTTTTTGAACAAATACTCAAAGTACCTAATAAAAATAAAAATTTAGGTTTTGGAAGGAGAGAATGAAAATTGCGTTTTTATTTTTTTCTTATAGTTTAAAAACAAAAGAGTTGAGAATAGGCACTCTTTGCCATCTATGTACCTATCTATTTCTAAAGTTTATTTTTATTCTACTTACCATGGACCTCTATGTCTATTCTTTAGAAATCAGATTGATTGCAATAAATAAAAAATTAAAATCTTTGAAACAAAAAAAACTCGTGAAAATATCGAAAATAAAAAATTTATCCAAATTGGTAGATTTATACAGGCCCTATTAGAATTGAAAAAAAATTATTGTAATTTTTACGAGGACCTTTATGAATATTGTAAATAAATTATTTTTTCCTAAATAAAAATTATATTATAACACGGAACAAATGAACAATACATTTTTGAACCTTCTATTAAACCAATGCCATGTAAACAATCTTGATAACCCCTGGTCTGTTTTTCTATACAACTTACAATAAATAATATTATCCTTATTCCAGCTTTTCATTTATCCAATAAGCCCGTATAAAAATCAGATGGACATATTACTATTACAATTAGTCATCTCGACGATACTTTTGAATATAGGGGCCAGCTGAATTTAGCACAAAACCACCATAATTATCATTTAATATTAAATAGAAGATGTAATTTTATATACTTAATTGCACATATTTTTCATTTTTATAACTTTTTATCTATCTATACCCCTATCATCCATCATTTAATGCATATTTTAATACTTATGTTAATTATTGTGTCTAGTATTATATTATAAACCATATAAATTTAAAATTGCTGTATGCCGACGAATCGTACGACAAGAAGTTAATTAAAAGGCAAGTTTAGAATTCCCATGAATTATCCCCACAACAACCAAAAACTTTGAAAGCTTTTACACTTAGCGTAGTCAAAGTACACAAAATATCCGTAAAATGCCGCAAAAAACACAAAAAACTTGAAAATTCAAAATTGAGTACCTATTTAAAAGGGTTGTGATTAACATGAGAAAAACTGTACAATGCTACGCATGCGATTTTCCGGAAAATCGTCGAGTGAAAATTTTTGTTTTTGTTTTTTCGTTCTAATTGTTTAAATAATGAAAACACAGAAAAATGTTCAAATCAAAAATTGTAGCTAATACATTTATCTACAAAATTTGTCTGAACATTTTTTTTGTATCTGTATTAGTTTTTATAATATATACGAAATTTCCATAGTAGTCTTTTTGAACATCATCAATTTTCATGTTTTTAATTTTATGATAGTAAATAAACAATGACATTTAGAAAAAAATTTTTCATATGAAATGTGTTCTAAAATGGGATATCTACAAATACCTACATTGAAAAAAATACTCTTTTTTTAAATTTTTTAATGTATTATCATCGATTTTCCACGCTCTCTCACCTGCTTTTTCACCTTTATTTGAGCTCCCTTCTCTTTCTTACCTAAGCCATAGGTGTGTTCTTTTGTATCACGATCACTTCTTAATAGGTTCATTATAATGTTCACGAATTTTTAGATAATATCATAAACGGTATAAAAAGTTATAGAAGGTTTGCTGACAGACCTCTGATTTAAGTATTTATTTCAAATAATTGTCTATTACTTTAAAATTTGATATTTATAGAAAAACTGTATAGTAGTTTCGAAAGTAGATGCTTCAAAGTCTTTAGTAGTAAAGTTTCATTGAATTATATTAATTTCGAAAAAAGATATAATTGAATGAAGTCTAAAAAAACAAGTAAAATTAAGCATGCAAAAAAACAGATTTTTAAGAAGCATTCGTTTAAAATTCTAAATATTGATGGCTTTGCTTTTATAATAATAATGTTTTATGCTCATTTGCAATGCTAAATCCAAAAGGAATTTTCACTGGGATAAGTATTAATTAAATAGGTATTATAATAAACTGATATTACAGTCAGAAAATCTACTTTTTCAAATTTGAAAGTATTTCTATCTAAAAGTTGAGATCTTTCTTTACATTTTACATGAGTTTATTTATTTTTTTAGAATGTTATAAGCCCAAAATTATTAACTTTTAAGTCGAGCGGTTAATACATTTTTTTCACGGGCCGTTCGCGCGTAACCACGAATTGAATACCACCGTTGAGTGAGAATCTCACTCAACGATACCACTGAAATTAATTTCATCTCGTAAACTTTTTAATTTACAGAAAAACTTTTTAGACAAAATTTGTAGATACATGCATCAGCTACAAATTTTGAGTTGGAAGTTTTTCTGTATATTTAATATTTAAAGAATTAGAGCGAAAAAAACAAAAACAAAAATTTTCACTCGACGATTTTCCGGAAAATTGCATGTCTAACATCGTAGACTTTTTCTCATGTTAAACACCGCCCTTTTAAATACCCAATTTTGAATTTTCAAGTTTTTTGGTATTTTTTGTGAGGTTTTATGTGTACTTTGATTAGGCTAACTGTATGAAATAAACATTTTTTTAATATACCAAGTTTTTAAAACGAACTAAAAAGTATGAAATAATAATAATAATAATAAACGTGGGGAGCATGCAACACAGCTACTTTCTACTTTTTTATAGAACTGTCGCATGTGCCCCACGTTTATTATTATTATTTTTTACTTTTTAGTTCGTGGTATATTCAATTTTTTTTTATTTCATTTATTACTTTCTTTTTAAATGCTTTCATGTGATAATGACAGATAAATATCATATTAATTTTTTTATATTTGATTCCATCCGCAATTAAAAAATGAATGGTTTAAATTTTTGTTAAACATTTTAAAATTTTGGTCTTATAAAGAAATTATTCTCATTGAAGGTTATTCATATACAAATGTCACAATACACAATAACAAATAAAAAAATTATCACGTTGTCTAGGATTGGAAACCTATGCTTACAATTAATAATTTTCGCAGCCAAACCTCTATACCACTCGGCTACGAAGACATAATAATTATTCATTTATCAACCAAGTTGTTATATATAGACCATATTTATGATGTATGTCAAAACTATAAAAGAGATGTTTTATCCATAATTTACAAATCGAGGCTCGATTCCCGATGGATACTTTTTTTTTAAACATAATCGTGGAGAATGTATAGTCTTTTACTTGTATAGATTGGCTAATATTCTACACTCGTTGAAGAATATACTATTCTTTTTCGAATGAGAAGTAGTGATGTTAAAGTTCTTCTAAAGTTAATAGAGCCAAATATCAAGAAAGAAGATACTACCTAATTCAGAAGAGCTATGAACGCCTAGCAGTTACTTTTCGATATGTAGCGACGGTAGATTCCTATATTTCGTTCAAGATATCGAAACAAATAATTTTAAAAATAATGTTTGTGGTGCAGTAGCAGTTTACGAGATTACATCAAGGTAAGAAAATTGAAGTAGCTATTAAAAATAAAAAAATTTATTTCGAAAAAGGTTTCACAAAACTAATATAAATTCTATACATAAAAAAACAAATGTGATACATACATTGTAGAAAGTTTATCTATCTATAGTTCCATGGACATACTATCGATAGAATCACTGTCAGTAGGCGCATATGAAGAAGAAGGCGTCGGGCTTAGCAGTGATTGTTGAATGGTCGTCGACGTTTCACCAGAATAAGAACGCTGTTGTGGAGGTGGAGGGTCACTAGGAATATATCCAGGTTCCACAGGGGAAGAAAATGGCGACTGAGAAAAGTGTGGAACATTGTAAAAAGAGTGCGAGTAAGTTGTGTTGACTGAATTGGGGTTGTCATATTTTCCCATTTCGGCCTCAAATAGAACGTTACTGATGAGATGTTTCACTATTTTTTTTGCATTTTGCGTTGCAAGGTCTCTAATTCGCATCCCTACTTGATCTCCAAAAGCCGTGTACTGGTCTTTCAGTACGTTGCGTACTTGAATATCTTTCGTAATGGAAAGGGCTTCTTCTGTTGCCGAAAACTTGTGTTTCTTTTGCGAGTCTGATCGAGCAGGTGGGGACTTGAACAGTTTCCTTTTGTTTCCTTTTTTACCTCTTTCAGAAGTTACGTCACCATCTTCGAAATTTTGAGTTTCTTCTTGAGCGTCTTCCACATTCTTATAAGAAGTTTGCTGGTCCTGGAAAAACAAGGATGTTATCTAGTTTCCTCTTTCGAGAAACATCATGAAACCCTTCCCGGGAACTCAACTAAAGGGTTGAAAACAAAGAAATTTATAACACTGCGGACACCTTTGTTCTTAGAACCAGAGCGGGTTAAGAAAGTAGTTCTAGCAGTACTTTATCTTCATAATTTATTAAGAAAAGGCAACTCTAGAACCCCGGGACACTTGATTCTGACTGCTTCACCACAGGTGAGATTAATCCAGGAGTTTGGAGGCGATTACCTTCAAATCAAGCTAATATTCCCAAAACTTCAAGAAGTACTGATTACTCACAGGCGATTAGAAATGAATTTGTAGATTTTTTTACTTCTCAGATGAAATAGTACCTTTTCAAAATGACAAATAACAATAATTCAGAATAAAATGCGAAATATGATGATGTAACTTAGTGTAGCAAATTTTTAATTATTACCAATAAAATATTTCAAACATTATTAGTTTTTATACACTTACCTGCGTGTGCGTGTCCGTCAGTCCTCTTGGTTCATTACGATCTTTGAGGAAAAGCATGTTGCTGTAGCAGAACCATTTACTTTTATAAACATCATCGCTTCCCGCGCCAGATTTAATAGCGTCTCTCTCTTTTTTTATTTCTCGCAAAAAATGACAAACCAAGTTCTTCAGTTTTCTTTCCACTTCTTCTTTCTTCACTCCAAAACTAATCGCAATTTCCAATAGGGCGTCCATTTTTTTGTTCTTGTCTTTATAATCTTTCAAGCGACAGTCCCATAGAACAGGACGATCCCGGTATAAATTTATCAAATTAATAACTTTCTCGTTACTCCACTCCATTTGAAAGCAAGTGCTAACTGGCAGACTGTCTGAATCGTAACTGAAGCCGCGAGAGGCCAGTGATCGGCACGTCCCCACTCTCCGTTCTCATTGGCTTCCTTTGAGACCGACACTTCAGGGATTTTCATTGGCACACGGCTGGGGCACGTGCCAACGGTCGCGTCTACATCGAATCGGCGTTGCCAATTGCCAAACAGCGGCAGAGTATGCAAGCTCCGTTGGAAAATTAGTTTAAGGTCACGTACAAATTTCCATCCGGACAGAGTTAATAAAAACGTGATAATAAATTGAGCACGATGATTCCATCTCTAGGCAGAGTTCGCGCGTCTACCAAGTACTTCGATAAGTTTGTCGATTTATAATTCACAAATAGGTACAAAAGTTAAATCTTTTCCTGTAAGAACCTACACACTACAGAATTGATAGGCAGATAATTAAAAATCATGAAAACTGAATTTATATCTTATTTGAAAGTTCTATCAATTTTCTAAAAGACAG
Organism: Lochmaea capreae; assembly: GCA_949126875.1. Classification (NCBI taxonomy): domain Eukaryota; kingdom Metazoa; phylum Arthropoda; class Insecta; order Coleoptera; family Chrysomelidae; genus Lochmaea; species Lochmaea capreae. The sequence goes on from OX421400.1 coordinate 5,673,167, forward strand.
TTAGATTATTATAACCGAGGAAGTGGAAATATATATAACTAACCGATAACTCATTCACCCTCAGCTAAATCTAAATCATCTAATCTCGCGGAACTTATCACGGCCCACTTGATGGAATTCTGTGGAATTCAATGAGGTGAACAGAAACAAAGCCACAATTTCAGAATCGTGCGTCTATTGTTTTGAGTGAGGGTATAAATAGATAGATGGTGCTGTTGGTGCGCAGTGAAGTTGTACGGGAAGAGCCTTAAGGGCTGCCAGAGCGTGAAGCTTGCCACGTAGGGACTGTTGTTCAACCCCGGGATTTAATATCTACCACCGAATAGCGATACTAGAAAGAAAGAATAGTTGATTTATATTCTAATAAAACTATAATTTACAATAGGGTGTTCAACTAAAAACAGATTCTTATTATAATTATAAGGGACCAAATTACGTCTCAACGTATTTTATCAAATTTAAGTGTTGTGTTGTTTTTATCCCCAGTTAAGAAATTCTTTTTTAAAATTTCTTAACATCCGCCTTTTAGATTTTGACGTCACTAGTATAAGTTGAAGTTTTTCCCTTCGCCGGCACCACCTAAGCCTCTTGGGCTTATTGTGGATTCTCCTAATCTTCTGACTACAGCCTATTCAGCCAATCCGTTCCCTGTATTATCTCATACAGGTTGTTTACTGGTTGGTTGTAGAAGTCTTCTGGAGTCATCCAGCCATACAGTTTTTGCCTCCTGTGGCCCAGCATCTCACAGTTGCATAATATGTGCAGAGCTGTTTCAGTGTCCTTTTTGCATCTTCTGCATGTAAGGTCTCCGTTATACAGCACTATTTTGTTCAAGTGCTCCTTTGTGGGAAAGTGTCCCGTAAGAAGCCCCGTTATGGTGTGTAGTTTGTTCCTACTCATTGAGAGCAGTTCTTTCACTACTTTTCCTGATGGTTCTTTTATAAATTTCTTCCCATGTGTTTGGCTGGGCGTAGTATTCTTCCAGTGTTTTTTGTGTTGTTCTTTTACCCACCCTTTTAACCATGACCTAGTCGAGCAACTGGGAATGCCCACAGACGGTTCGGGTCCGTTCATCAGGGTTGACGATCCTGCTCTTGCAAGTTCGTTAGCTTTTTCATTGCCAGCGATTCCTTTGTGACCTGGGACCCACTCCAGTGTTACACTGTTCCGAGTCGCCAGTCTTCTAAGTTCTTCGTCGCATTCCCATACCAGCCGAGATGTTTCCTTAGAGCTCTGTAGTGCTTTAAGGGCAGCTTGACTGTCACTGTAGATCCTGATCTGCCTGTTGTTGTAGGCTCTCATGTTATTTGCCCTTGCACATGCAAGTATTGCATAAACCTCTGCTTGAAATACTGAGACGATTCCTTCATATTTGCTCGACTTGCTGTATATACCCGCTCCGGTGCCGAGCTCATTCCTTGATCCGTCTGTATACCAGATCAGTTCATTCGCTCTGCTGAGTGGTGATGCGTCCTCTTCCTCAAGCTCCTTTCGATCTTTGATGACAATCTCGAAGTTCTTGCGAAAGATATATCTGGCGGTCATGTGGTCTGTTGACATTTTAAAAATGTCGTCATCCACGTGCCTTATTACTGTGTGTCCTCTCATATGTGCCACGTCATGGTCTGATGCTTTTTCCAGTCGGGTTAGAGCTGCCCTTGCATAAGTTGAAGTTACTTACATATTTTGACATGAAACAAAATAATCATAAGAAGGGGTAGTTAACCAAATTGAAGAAGAAAAGAAGAAGTGTAGGTTAGAGTGACAGTGAGTTGTTTGCATTCGCATGTGGTTTCATCTTGGTTTACATTTTTGATTAGTTTGAATTTAAGTTTTATGCCTTTTATTAATAAAATGGTTCAAATTCAAATTGAACAAGATAAACAACAGAGTTATAGATGTCAGATGTCAACATTTTTGTCCTGCTCAAATATCACAATGAAGAAGAAGAATCTGAAACATGGAACAGCAAAGAAAGACTATCAACAACTTCACATTTATACTAGTGACGTTACTGTATTGTAAGTTGCATAATTTTGGTAAATTTTTGTTTTCATTTTTTTCTGCTAATCTAAAGACTAAATTTAAAATAATTTTATTTTTGAATATTACTTATTAACATTAGGACCTATTAAAACATGGAGTGAAAATTTGAAGTTGAACACCATATTATTACATCCCTTTTCGAAAAACATATTAAAATAATTAATTTGTACACGACTATTTGATAATGTTTCCACTATTTACACTTATACTATTCTTACAATTCTTCATTTCACGCAGTCAGACCTCTAAACCACTCCTCTACGAAGACATACTAATTCATTAACTAACTGGACCACCATTTCATTACCTGCAATCTCCTAATGTGCCGGCACCGATATTATAGACACTTTGTTGTCTCTTTCCATCCTGTCGAGGGATTCTTTACAGTTTTTTACCAGTCTAGACCTAGTTTTTGGATTACTGATAGCTTTAAGCATAGCCTAGCTGTCGGTGAGGGGCTACTAGCATACTATTAATAATTATTATTAAAAATACGTTAACGAATAATTTTGTAACTTTATCTATGCACAAATAATCGCGTACCCACAAAACGTGTTCTTTTCAGCTCACATTTTCCGAGATTTTTCGTAAGGAAACATCTCGAGTCAGCTTTCCTGCATTTTCGTCGCCTCTTAATTAAAATTAAAGCATTTTCATCACGATCTTGATTTATGGCACTTCCTGAAGCATTTTTAATTAAGAGGCCTGATATCTCGTCGGCATAATGTTACGCGTTATGGCAGCTGAAGAATCTCAATGAAAATTACTGTTTCAACACCTCAGCACAGGAATTCCAAGCCAAAGGATTAGAAGTACGTAGGGGGATTGAACTTTAGTTGTCGGTTTTTGGGAAGGAGATAATTTTTTAAGTATTTAATTAAATTAAAAGAAAAAATCTTTAAAAATGCTTGGCGCTTTTAAAACAGAATCATATGTGATTTTATCACATCGCTGCAATTAAATGAATTTATTGTTCTTTGGTTTAAAGCTAACATTTTTCTCAGTTTAGTATCTTGACTATTTTACATCTAAAGTAAAGAAAGTGAAGATATCCTGCGAAGGACTCAAGGATTACAGGTACCTGACTGAAAGGAAACAAGTGCACGCCAAGAAAAGAGAAGAAAGGAAATATCGTTATCCGAGCAATGACAAACATGGGGGACATCAACGAACTACGAGAGCAAATCTACATTGTGGAGTTACCAAGTGAGTCAAGACCAAGAGACAACCTGCGAGAACTACCAAGCGAACTACAAAGGTTTCCTCCAAGCCTGAAACAACAGGGCAATAGGAAAGCGTCAAAACTAACCTCTAGCTAGAGGAACGACGGCAGGAGTCATCAGAGTTCAAGAAAACAGTCGCTACGACGAAGCAACAGACGGGATTTTAACTGGGGTCAGCTTTAACAAATGGAATGCAATCACGTAGTGAATTTTGTAAATACGTTCGGTATACAAATCCACACCTGTAATGAATTTAAATAGTAGCTACTGGTGAAGTTTCTATATTTCATAATATTTAGTTAATTTCGATTGTCGAAAATTCACAACTACTACAAAACCTGTTTATATTCCGTGAATCAGTTTCACAAAGGGACATAAAATTTGTTTGATTTTCCAACTGCAAATGCTGCACAACCACACACCCACCATACTATATACAAACCGCATAAACAATTTTTATTATTCACAAACCCAACGATATTATTATCGAAAATAAAATAATAACATTGAAAATGTCAATATTTATCTTACCAAGCTAAATAATAAATATTGGGTATAATTGCTTCTTACAATTCGGTTATTGGTCCAACAACAAAAGAAGAAAGTTTCTGAGACGTAGTTTAAAATGTTTGAATGTCAAATAAACGGTATTTTAATATCACAAAATAATAATCCCAAATGCCAAACTGGATGATCGACGCTAAGGTTGACATTGAAAATCCTGGAAATCTCACTAAACTAGAATAATTAACTTATGGATGCCTAAGAGGTTATGATATACAGGGCGAATGAAATTTCGGAAGAATAAATAGATCTTTAGACAAAAACATCATCTCAAGTTTTTAATATGAATTAGGTATTTAAAAAATTCATTTAATTTTAATCCAAGTCTTTTCCATACTTCTATAGTTTGGCAAAACTATAAGAAACTAAGCGTTATCGGTAAGGGGCGAGGAAACAAGCAAATAAATCAGTATCAGTCGAAGTGAGAAGGAAGAACACGCGCACGCGTTTGCCAATAGCAAGACAGGAGGTTGCATAGCAACAGGCTGATCTTCACCAATTGAGTTTGTTCGGGGTACGCGATAATATCTATGAATTACGAACGGCGTTGTCGGTTTGAAAGAAATCCATTGGAAACATGATTAGTTACCTTTTAACATTCAGTATTTGAGAGAAAGCACATAAAAGTACATTATTAATATATTTGTTAATAAAAAAAGTCTATTTTCAAATAATTATTACTACATACACAGCACTTTAGCTTTTTTATAGTTATAGTTATCGAATGTTTTCGAAAACTGGAGTTTTTATACATTGAAAAAATCTCTAGTTATTGACAATGTCTCCTGTCAGAATTTTAGTTTTATAATTTCCAATAATTTATATAGTAGCATAGATAATGGCAAATATATGAGGTAGCAAAGTCTACATTAGGAAATAGTAATTTACGTTACAAGACCGGAAAGTAGTGTTTTTCAGGTTGCTCACACTGGAATCTGCTTGTCTCGACCTGAAAAACACTGATTTCCGGGTGCGTGACGTACAATATTTTTTTTAAGACAGACACTTCGATATCCATTTAATTCTTTATCGGATAATTCAAAATCTGAATTCATAAACGACAAATTAAAAATCAACGAACTGTCATCACTCGACAATATATCGAAACGTTGTTGACGAAAAATTGTCCAGAAAGTGTATATTTTCTGGTCGGTCTTAAAAAAAATTAAAATCTTTGAAATTACTAATTTTCAAAGCACCTTGGAAAACTTGCAGGATACCTATTTTTTATTATTAAATTAATACTATTTTTAATAAGGAATTATTTGTTACACCACTGGCTTACACAATAGTTACACAATTGTGTGTGGGCTGTTGGTATGTCGAAGTCTCAAATGTAACATAAACATCAAAACAATCACAAAGCGACCCAACTTAAAATGAAAAAGTAAACATAGATGACATTACCAAGCTGTTTTGAATACGTACCTAACCTGCGCAATCGAGTTGTACCAGGGAAGATCGGAAAAACCTGAAAATAAAAATATTTATTAAAAAACTAATTGATTGCTTTTTAAAGATTATCGGGTCTACACAATTAGGCTTAAGTTATTCATGGCAAATTGTTGTAAAGTCTAACTAAAGTCAGTGTGATGACCATAAAATAAAGCAATGTTGTCAGATATATTTTCTAAAATTGTTGGGCTCACTATACAAATGTTTCCCATTACTTCAGTAAACTGTTAGATCGTGATGTTCTCAGAAAGCTAGTTTGGAAATATTTAAAAAAAAAATACATAATATAAATTTATTAGTAAGCATTAAAAAAAGTCGCTCGAAATTGCTGTAAAAAGAGAAATTAATTAAAACAACTTTTTGTATGCCTACTATATTTAAGAAAATTTTGTATAACTGGCAACGCATTGCAGGTGTTCAGCGTTATACAATCATCAAGTACATTATAGTTTATATTATAATGGAGTAACGGGTCACTTACTAAGGCGGACCAATTGTAACTAAAAAAAATTAAACTCCGAGGGTGGCCTGCGATATTAGAGAGATATTAGTATTGTGTGTCGATTCAGGGGCGTGTGTGAATTTTGTTTTAAAGAAATATTTAAAATAATAGTAGTAAATATCTAGTATCTATTTCTTGGTCGAGTGAGTTTAGTGAATTGATTTCAATATAATATTTATTTGTTCGTGGACTTGAGTGAATTGATATCAATATAATATTTATTTGTTCGTAGACGTTAGGGTGAGTTTTATGATTGTCATTTATTTGTAATTAATTAGAATAGCATTTTGGAGAAACGACAGTCCAAGATGATGCGCGGGAACTAATAATTTGGCGCCACAAACAAATGCAAATAACTTAGCAATAAATGATACCGATGATAGGGCCGAATTTAAGAACAAAGATTTACATGTTCAGTGTCAACGCGTTGTTTCAAATATGTACGCGTGTTTGAAAAAAGATAATTCTGAAATTTCTGATAATGCGGTTATTGCGAGAATTCACGAATTAACGTTAATCGGGTTTACAACGATTTATAAAGAAATAGTACCAAGTTTAGAACTGATTCGTGATAAATTGCGGGATATTCCTGAATATACTTATCAATGTTTTATTGAATTGTGGATTCAAATATAAGAAGTTAGATAATCGAATGGTGATCATGATACGCCGAGTATCGTTGAACTAAGACAAGAGTATTTGCGCCAAATAAAAGGGTATCGTGATTAAAATAGAACTAGGTATAATTTATTTAGACGAAACTTGGTTTGATACGCATGATGTTGTCAAGTATGGTTGGGTTGACGATACAAAAAACTGTTCTTTAGATACTCCGTGTTCTAGAGGAAAACGTGTTAGTATTGTATTACAAATTTTATGAATATTGTATGCAGGCTGATTTTTTTCATTCAAATTGATATAGTAGATTAACATTATTTCACAATATTTGAATTTATAAAAAATTTATATGCTCGCCATTGGGCGGCTTTTTCCTTCAAAGGGATTAAAAATATGGTTCATCACACTGACTTTAGTTAGACTTTACAAAACATTTATTACTTAACTCCGTTTGCTATTTATTAAATTAAAAGAAAAATGTTTGTTCAGGACTAATTTGTTGTATTAAAACTCCAAGGTAGAATATTTTTCTATCCAACCACTAAAATAATTCAAACAAAATATTACTATCTCAACAAAGCTGTTCTGTTATATTAAAAAAAAATAAAGAAAAAACACAGTAGATCGCCAATGGCATTTCAACCGTATATCCTTTAATAGAAAAAAACAACGAATTTATTATCCTGCGATACCAATAAGGGCAGCGTTTCCTTCTCTGCACGCATCGTTTAAAAGACAAACAGCCAAATTGGCAGGTCATGTTGAAAACAAAACACGATCGGAATAACGCAGTTGACTTGAATTGATCCCCATTTGTTCTATTTTACAAGTAGAATCCTTAAATATGTCCTTTTTTCTTGTTGTTGAGAAGGGTAGGTTTCTAAACTATTGCGTTTGTTCCGGTTGTCTTCGAAAAAGGTGCCGCAATGCACAAAAATGACTTAATTTAACGAGGGTTGTATTATAAAATAATACCAAATATCAAATTTCTTTTGAAGATTCACGTATTCAAATAAAAGCCTGGAATTAAACATTTAATTATTTGTAATGTTTTAATATTCAACAGTAGTTTGAAACAAAAAAAAACATAATTGATATTTTTCAATATTTCGAATAATGTGATCTTGAGGAATTGCGTCATATTCAGCTTGCAATGTCAAATGTTTCGGGTAGTATAGGGCGACCACGAATGTTTCTTTGAATTTCATCCCAGAGATGTTCAATCGGATTCAGATACGGGCTAAAGGCAGGCCATTCTAATCGTTGGATATCAACCTCATCTAAATTTGGTACATGCGGTCTTGCATTGCCGTGCATTAAACTGAAGTCATCTCCAACAAATGGAGCAAAGGGAACTACAGCTTCCCGAAGAACGGCTAGTATGTAACGTTGAGCATTTGGAGCTCCGGTTTCAATAAATAATAACTCGGTACGTGCTGCTCTTATCTCGGGGATTGCGTGCAGTTATTTCCGCTAGAGGTGGGCATACGAAATATTGAAAAATGCCAATATTGGTTTTCTTTTTGTTTCAAATTACTATTGCTTCCACAAATTCAATTTTCCCACAGAAACACTCCATAAGATAGTTTTTTTTTAATGTTGTGTTCTAATAACGTTTTATGAAACTAATTTTTAATTAATTCCATTGTCTTCGATTGAGTTACCCTGTTCCAGTGAAAAAACTCTAAGAATCTTCAACAAACTCAGTCCGTTTTTGTTCGATTCCTCCTTCACGAGTGCTAAAACGTGTCCTTTATACCCCGACCGCCATCGCCGACATATTTCACTTTTTTACGGCATCTTATATAGTCAGCCCCAGAGCTAACACACGAAGAATTTAAATTTTATGTTTATTGTGGCCTCTCGTACGCTCGAGATGACTTTACTAACTGAAGTCTGCTTGGTATTATTTCCAACTACTAGTATTACGGAATTTTGAATGTTTTCTGTTGGATTCTTACTGCCCCAATTATAACTTGTGCTATTTTTATTTTAATGTTAAGCTAAATTCCAACTAAATTCCATAAGCTAATAAATAAAAATACCGGGTGTCCCAGAAGTTTCTGACCCATTTTAACTGTAAAAATTTCGGAACTCAGAAATTATAGTCTTCCTTTTCTTTTATTTTTAACTATTTTTGCTTTCCATATTCTTTTAGTCTGTCTTGTGTTTTCCATTCTTTGTAAATGCCCCCACCATCCCAATTGTCTGTATTCTATAAATTCTAGAATTGATTATATTTTTAGATGACTTCTTATATCTGTGCTCCTTATTCTGCCTTTTTTTTTGTAACGCTTCGGACTCTTCTCAAGTATTTCATTGCAACTGCCTGTATTCTGCTCTTCTGAGTTTGGTTTAGCACCCACGTTTCACATCCATAAGTTAATATTGGCCTATATATTGCTTTAAATATTTTTATCTTGGTATTTTTCGATATTCCTTTATTGTTTATGAATGCTTTGTTCATCGTATAGTGGAGTTTCATTGTTTTTCTATTCTTTTATGAATTTCTGCTTCTTGTGTTCCGTGTTGATCGATTGTTATTCCCAAGAATTGAAATGTTGTCGCTTGTTCTATAACTTGTCCTTCTTCTATAACCATAACTTTTGTTTTGTTTTTATTCATAACCATCCCGTTTTCTTTCAAAATACTATTCCATGTTTCTATATTATGTTTCAAGTCTTCTTTAGTTTTCGCAAAAATAACTATATCGTCAGCAAATGCCCCTTCTGAAACTTCTACTTTGTTAAGATCCAAGTATCCTGTTTTTTTTTGCAACTGCAAAAACAGATGCAGTGCTAAATGTGGTTGCAAAAAAGTCGGACTGTTTTGTTCTTTGGCATGCACAAATTGTCAAGGCCGGTCGTGCTCTAATATTGAATCACAAACAATGGAGGATTCGTTTGACTCCCACGAAGTATCATGCGATACATCGCTATTGACGTAATTTACTTGCATCCAAAATGAAGATGAAGAAGAAGCAGGAGAAGAAGAACAAGAAAAAGATCAAGAAGAAGAACAAGAATTTGAAACTTACGAATAAGACGAATGAACTTTTTTTTAATTTACATCGCTTTTATCTTTTCCAATCTTTGAAAATTTCCGTTATTTTGCAATAGTTTTACATTACAGGATCACAACTGACCCGTGAAGTAGGCCTACTGGGGAAACCACGTTAAAAAAAACACGCTAATTACACTACCTCATAGGTGGCCTTGGAAACGGGTGCATAATATGACGATAACAACTTTTATAACTTTTTGAATCGTTATATCTCAGAAACGGTGGCTCGTAAGAAAAAAAGTATTGATACATTTTTTATAGATAATTTTATGATCTACAATTTTTATCCGAGGTACTTTTATGATAAAACTTACCGTTTTGCTGAAAATCGCGAAACTCATTTTTTTGACCTTTGACCTTGAATACAATTTTTTCCATACACGGGAATGATGGGGAACTTCTAGACATTGTTTATAATTATATTTTGAACAATTTCACAGAAATTCAGCTTGTTGGGACTTTATGTAACTTCGAATGTCTAAATTGTATGTAATGAATAAAGTTGGGCTTAAACTGCCTCCTTGTCTCAGTCCTTCAATGGTTTTAAATGGTGACGATTGTAGATTCTTGGTTATAACTGAGTTAGTATTATTACTATATGATATATTTAATAAAAATTTCAATTACCCAAAATCTGGCGAAAATAAGAAGTTTATCAATAAATAACAAAGGTTGAAATTGCTTTTTTCCCATAAATAATATTCACACACAAACATTTTGAATTATTTAAATAGAAATGCACCTTTTCAAATAATTCCCGTTATTCTCCGGGTTGCCATAATTCTTCCGTTTACAACGAATTATTTTAAAATTACAGTTCCCATGATTAATTGAGCAATCACACCCCTGAAATCTCGCAAAAATATATCTCGGAATTTCTTTCATAAATCACCACCGTAGCGTACGGAAACCAACTGAAAAAAAAACCGACATATTGTCGAAATCCATCTCGCAGGATTTGTCCGTATTTAAATGCGAAATTATTACATATCTTTTTGTCTCTTTTTTTTTCGTAAAATGGAGTGGATATTACTGTTTTCGTACATTTTATGCAGATGCTGATGGGTTTTATGACGTGAAGACCAGGTTTAAACGAAACCAGGACCGTTCATCAACATTTTTAAATATACAGTGTTCCAGAAAAAAGTAACACATCAAAGTTATACTATTTTAAATGACACACCTCGTGTATATCCATGTAGAAAGTCCCCAGAGGCGACAAAGGCGGCATAGGTGAGTTGCGCGCAATGGTTAAAATTTTACCTTATTTAATAAGGGGTGTCTCAGGTAGTAAGTAACGGGTCACTTACTAAGGCGGACTAACTGTAACTAAAAAAAATTAAACTCGGAGGGTGGCCTGCGATATTAGAGTGATATTAGTATTGTGTGTCGATTCAGGGGCGTGTGTGAATTTTGTTTTGAAGAAATATTTAAAATAATAGTAGTAAATATCTAGTATCTATTTCTTGGTCGAGTGAGTTTAGTGAATTGATATCAATATAATATTTATTTGTTCGTGGACTTGAGTGAATTGATATCAATATAATATTTATTATTTGTTCGTGGAGTTGAGTGAATTGATATCTATATAATATTTATTTGTTCGTAGACGTTAGGGTGAGTTTTATGATTATAATTTATTTGTAATTAATTAGAATAGCATTTTGGGGAAACGACAGTTAACGAGCTAAGTTTAAATAATACACAAGCAAACATCAGCTTTCTGAGTGAGGTTAACGGTCTTAGTAGCATACACTCGTGTAATATACAAGCGTTTAATAATAATTTGGATAATGATAATAATAATGATTCTATCCGTACAAGTGATAATGATTCTGATAGTAGTAGTGATAACGATTCAAAAAGTAGTAGCAGTTATTGTTTGAAAAATAATAATGATGACCAACTTCTTGATGACCGAAAATGGCCCAGTCCTTGGAATTAGGCATGGTCCAGTCCTTGGAATTAGGCATGGTCCAGTCCTTGGAATTAGGCATGGTCCAGTCCTGGCATTTAAGTATGGTCTAGTCTTGGCAACCGAGCCTGACCCAGTCTTAACAGCTGAGCCTGGCCCATCGTTATCACTCCAGACTTCTACCAAGACCGGGCCAACCCTGGCTTACAAACTTGGCCCAGAGTTCTAACCAGACATTTAGGCAAAATATTTGCTAATCTTTTTTATGGCGTTCGAATTTTCATCAATGTAAGCACAATAAATCAATTAATTCAACTTAATTTCGTCGAAAATCACTACGGCATTGTTTTTGGTAGTATCTGCTGTTGCTATCTTAATTTTAGAATAAAATAATTGATTAAAAAGTTGGTGAATTATTAAAAATTACGATAATATTTGTTTAAAGATTTGAAAGTCGGTCCTGCTAACTAAAAAAAATTTGAATAAGAAAAAAAGTGTCTGGTGGGGTGCGTATACACTGCACAGGCAATATTATCCTTGCCATCTGAATGAATTTTCTAAATGGAGTTTTCGACTCTATACGATTGATAAGAAAGGAAACTCTGATTGGAACCAGTAGGCCGTGAAAGCCGTTTTTCGGTTTTGTTACTGCGATTTCAATCTCTGAAACGCATCGTCGGCGTCGGCGTCGGCGTCGGGGCGCTGCTGCTCTACGTACAGACGTCCATCGTCGATGATAAATGTTTGGCGGAAAAAAAATTTATTGATGGAAAAAGTCTGTGTTTCGTGATAAAACTTGATTCCCTCGTTAAGCAGCTAAATAGAAACAAAACTTTTTACGATTATCATGAGAACTTTATTAGATTGTTTTCCAAAATAAATTGATTATTAATTATTAAATATTTTAGTTTCATTTTATAGCATGTATATTTGCTTTTAAGAAATGTTTAAGCATCAGACTTTCACTTCTACTTCAAACAGTTCTTTCCTTTTTATTTTGTTTTCCAATGCAATTTCTAAATTTTACGAAAACTGTAGTTACACGTAAACGGTCTTCTATCTTTGACAAATTGCTACATTCAAACATACATCTAGTAGTCACTGAGATCAGTAATTATAATCAAAACATAATTCTCTCAAGATGCACGATAAACGTAACTGTCAGCCTAAAACCAACCGCGATGCCTTTGGCGAGATCCATTTCAGAAGTGGGATACGCCTCGTCAGGTGTCACTTTTCCCTCATCTATATCGCTATCACCTTACACATTATCCCGGCGTTCCATATGATATCCAACGAGGCAAAATGAGATTCATTAGAAGAGGCGGCGGTGTGTTAGTAACGAAGCTTCTTTTCTATAGTAATTTTCCCGCCTTGAATGTTATAGTAGAAATATTATTTCTGTAATAAAAACGATGTATTTTAGTTTCCGAATCAGAAGTGTTCTTTCAGAAGCGGTTTCTAGATATTAAAAATATATTGCTCAGTACATACGTAATGACGATAGAAGATTATTGAGTAAATAAGCTACAGCACTACGTCTGCCTCAATGAACAAGGCCCTCGGGCTTTACAAGATTGGGGTCGCGCGCGAAATGGAGTTTAGCTCTCGTACTCCGGGTATCAGAATCATAGCGAATCCAGAATATCCAAGAGGTTTCCATGGGGAGTTCGTTAGTGACAGATTTTGTTCCTTTGCTGTGTTTGTAAGGAAATTACTGGTTGACTAATTGTAAGTGGTATGAATGTCAAGTCGATATTTTTCAAGTCCAGGGCATAATGGCATATTCCATCAAGAGCACAGTTTTTTGGAAAATATCTTATAGTTTTTGAATCCTATAAAAAAATTTTCAAAAAAGTTTTTACCAACCTTTTACAGTAAAATTCACGAATGTGTTTCGTTACGTCATACTTCCCTGAATGTATCAAAGACACTCTAATTTTATGTGGATATCACTGACTGATTTAATCTAATTTTTGGAAAGAAATAACGGAAATTTCAAACCGACAAAGTCCCTCGACTGTTTTTTTTTTAAATTTAATTTAAACCATATTATATACGTACAATGTCGTGTACGAACTATTATACTTGATAATAATAATCAACAGTATTATTATAATGTTGGCAGGAGAAAATTATAGTGTTTCAATAAAGTCTCCGTATATGATTACAGGTTGGCAAAACTTGTGATTAAAGTGCTCCACCCTCAGTCCCCCGGTTTGTGGTCTCAGGTGCTTCGCCCCGATCCTTCGGGGCTCGATTTCATGTCGCGGTTATCTGGAACCATTAAACAATGGTTTTTCGGTAATGTTTTATAGATTGCATAGAGATTACCAGACCCTTCGGGGATTAGAATGAAAATAGCAGATCTGGTTATTACAAAAAGATATTTTTTGTTGAAATAACACTGTTAAATTTACGTTTTTTAAATACAAAGTTAATTGTATTTGTAGTGTTTCAGGAACAACGTTATGTTGCCTTTGGATATCCTGCAATAGTAAAATCGGTGATTTATGAAATACAGTTATTTATTAAATCACCGACATTTATAATAAGATATATTTTTGTAAAGTAAATTATGATAATTTTCAATAATAACCCAACCAAACCTACCCTTACCAAACCACCTTCGTATTTTATTAAGATAAGAGTTATTTTATGACTCGACCTACCTGCACTTCTTAGCCGCGAAAATACATGTCGGATTATCTACCCTTCTTGGTCAGACAGGTAAAGAAGGATGGTTAGCGCCTAAATTACACCCGCCGATTTCAGGGGTGGGTACCTATTATCATTTTTAAGGTATAGAGACATTCGGAACATTTTTAACTCAGTTATTTACGATACGTACAGTAGAAAACGGACATTATATACCTTTAGTATTTATTTTACTGCCAAACAAACAATCTAATACTTACTTTGAGGCATTTAAGCTTTTAAAAAGTTATTGTGCCAGTATAAATTTAGCTTTGGAGCCCAAAGAAATCGTTAGTGATTTTGAAAAAGCGATACAAGTTGGAGTTAAGAAAATTTGGCCAGACATAAATATAATAGTATGAAGATTTCATTTGACCCAGTCCTGGTATCGTAAAATTCAAAATGTTGGGTTGGTATCTAAGTACAGGGATTCTAGTTCAGCAATAGGTCTTTGGTTGCATTACACTTTTGGATTATTATTTCTAAATCCTAACGAAGTAGGGGATTGTTTTGTAGAAGACCTTTACTCAGATATACCTCAGAATGCTAAACTAATTGAATATGCTGATTATTTAGTTGATAATTATATATCTGATGATTCCGTTTTTCCTCCAAAAATGTGGGCTTCTTGTAATAGGGATAAAGAACGTACAACAAATGCTTGTGAATCATTCCAGTCATTTTAACTCCAGTTTTTATGTAGCGCATCCAGATATTTTTAAAATTATTAATGTTTTAAAAGATGTACAAATTAATACATATATTAAAATAAATAGTGTACATTTGCCTAAAGCTTGAAATAATATTAGGTATAAAAAACGCAAAGATTAATCGCTATTTTATTTAGTTTTCTTTTCAGGTGTTTTCCTATGGCAGGTTACGTCTTAAAAAAATTGTTTATAATATATTAGTGTATAAACGAGCATATTTCTATAAAGGAACCGTTCGCGCAATTGACCGGTTTACCGATTGTATACCGCGCGCTATTGACCCATAGAATTTCAACTATTTTACCTGAAAACGAGAAAGTAATAATTACTTAATAAGAACTGAAAATCCTTCAGGTTCAGTTGATGACATTGTTGCAAAGACAAGTAATATGACAGGCGTAAGCTAATCAACTATATACAAAGTTAGAAGTGAAGCGAAAAGTGGAGTTATTAAATCCGCAAAAAAATGCAGGCAGTAGAGTCCGTTTCAATAAGGAAGAAGCCACCTGAAGTTGGCGTACCGACCTGCGCATAAGTCAAAATCTGTCGAGCGATCGTTCCATGCCATTGGCGTTACAAGCGATGTTTCTTGCCGACAGCAATTAAATTGTTGACCTTGAAACAATCATTTACTGTCGAATATTTGAATATTTTAAGACGTTCTGCTAGTTTATTTGTGAGTGCTGTGTGTTTTATTTGATCTAAAACCATGCCTCCTACAAAACTGGTTGGTGTTAAAAGAAAAGTTATCCACAGTGAGGCCGACAGATTCTTGAAAACGTTGTAACTTTTATGGAGTCTGAAGCTGAACATGGAATCCAAATTCCTTTAAAAAATCATCGGTAAGTCAAATAAGAAAGTATAATAATCCAATATATTACTCATGGTATTCAGATTGTTGTAAACTATATGGAAGAGTATACATTACTTCAAAAATAATTGAATTCTGATAATAATTCATATAGTCTGCTGCACTTAGCAGTTATTTATATGGTTCTAGTAGGTACTTCTAATTTTGTGTTACCCTACAAAATGTGAAAACGTTACGCTACTGATTTAGATTAAAATATCAATTTTTAAATATGGCGCTGGTTTTGACATCAAGGTCGCGCATCGACTGCAACTTCAGGTGGCTTCTTCCTTATTGAAACGGACTCTAAAAAGAAAGTTGAATTCACATATAGAGAAGTAGTTTGGTACTACATAGTTAATATTAAATAGAAAAAAACACGTTATTAGTTTTTAAATTCTACAACTTCTGAACATCTCAAAATAAAATGATAATATAATTCCCTCCCCAATATTATCTTTCTCGTCTTGTCTTAACACTACGTATCTACAGAAGCAAGTTAATCCAAGAAGGCACATTCTAAAGATAAAGTTCCAGCTCGCTGAGGATGGGAAAGAGGAAAAAGGGGCATAGTGTGAGCTTCCCAGATAAGCCGACAGTGTGTTTTCCACCACCACTGATTACGCGATTCTATAGCTTGAGCAAGGATTGTCATACTATATCTATATACATTTTCTTCTTGCTATCGCTTTTACTTTTTCATATCCCCTTTTAGCACAATTATACTTCGTTTCAAGATATTTCGTTTTGACTTATGCCAATATGATTGATTTAAGACCAACAGTATGATTATTTTACAACTGAAATGTTTGGCTGGTAAAATAATACCTACTGTGTAAATATAAAAAAGCAAAAGAAACATGTAATTTGACCAAAACCCCATCCCCACTTCAACGGAAAGCTGCTGCCGACTGGTCACCGAGTTCTTTCCTTCTTTAGTTTTTTAGCTCCTCTTTTCAATGACACTTTTACTACATGCTTGTGAAATAGGCCACACATTTTGTTTAAATTAATAATCTGGCAGTAATTTAACTTATTTATTATAAACATTTTTCCACCAACTTAATTCCATTTTACTTATTTCTTTTGCGATCAATAACATACCTACCTTAATCTAAATGTACTATATTCGATATCACATTCTCTGAACCCTTATACGAGCTACAAGCATTTCCCCTTCTTAAGTGCCGAACTTTCTCAATGCAAACTTCCTAATTTGCCCCATGACAGTTTTCAACGAAAATTAAAGCTTTGGCTACGATCTCTGATTTCTCTTCCCTAGGGGTAACTGTTGAATGCAAGAACTTAAATAATTCCATAACTTTTAGGAAACGTCTACACGAACAAACTTTCAGCGAATAAATATAAATGGGGTAGCAGTTGCTGTCCAGTTTTTTTCTAAGGAATAGGAAAACGTTTTAGGATAATGCTTTTAGCAGGAAAAGTCCGAGATACTTTGGTGTCGATAAGCGCAAACACGTTTGTCATCGTGTAAGGATAAAATTAGAATATTCTTTCACAGATGCTATGCCAATTTATTAATCTTTTAGAAATCCTGAAATAACTTTTTAAGAAAGGATCTGGATCTGTAGGTGAATGTTGTAGATTCATAATATTGGTTCATTGGGAAATGATAGTATAGTATACAGGGAGAGTTATGAGTAACTGTACATATACAAAACCAATAAAGGGAAAATGGCTGCCAAACGGGCGATAGGGTAAAATGTGGTAAAACCCATGGTAGCCTATGGCACCTTATTTGGTGGTCAAAAACAGATCAGAGGAAAGCCGAATTGGAGCTATCAAAACTTCAGAGGCTAGCCTGTCTGTGCATAACGGGTTCTATGTGAAGCAGCCCTACTACGGCAATGGAAGCAATTCTCAATCTTCCGCCTCTTGCTCTGCTCGTTAAGGTGGAAGCAAGAATGGCTGCATACAGACTGGAATGCAATGGAAACCAACACCCATAGTCATTCCAGAATCACAGATGTTATCACAAACTCGCTCCTTAAAATGAGAAGTGACAACATGTTGGCAACAATTAACGACAACCAGCCATACCACATCCAGCTAAACTGGGATGGGTTGGAAGCATGCTGTCAGGAAGGAACATTGGTGTGGTACACAGACGGATCTAAGACTGACTTTGGAACAGGAGCTGAAGTCCATGGTGCTAGACCCAGGTGCAATATCCATGCATCATTGAGGAATCTTGCATCTGTATTCCAGGCAGAAATCTACGCCATCGACATGTGTTTGCAATTGAATATCGAAAGAGGGTATAGAGGACAAAAGATCCTTATACTTATACCAATCAATCAACTGTACAACCTAGTATTGAGGTTTCTATGGGAAATATATATTAAAAAGTGAGTCTTATTTTTTTAGTAATATATAGGGAGAAACGTAAATTCATTCATCATCAACTTAATTGGTCAAATTAACAGCTAAATACCAAACTATATAGAACAAATGCTTATTGTATTTGGGACATTATTTTTGTGCGTAAACACTCTATAAACCACCCTTAGAAAGCACCATCCGGAATAGAATTACCCAAAAAGCTTTTCGTTTTACATTTCGCCTTAAACCACTACTTCCATTTTACACGGAAGTTCTGTATTATAAAAGAGGCGAGCCATTTTCACCTTTAATATTTGATAACCAGTTTCCCTTCGAAACATACGTCCCCGACGCTAGTTTTTTTTTTCTTTTTCAGTGAAAAGACATTAAAAATTCCTGTGAGGGTGTCAGAAAACTCCCTCAAGTTAACGGAAAAATGTCACTTCTGACACGACGAGAGCATTGATGCTTATAAAACAGCTCAAAAAGCGAGAATATTGGATAGAAAAAAAAAGACTAGGGGAAGGCGTGTTGAGAGTTGGGATCTTTTTAATTTTTTAACTTTTAAACTTTCAAGTTGGTTATTAGAAAGATAAAATCTAGGCTTTGAAAAAGATTAACGGATACTTAATAAAACAGAAGGCAATTTTGAAATGGAATAATTATAAGATCCATCAAATATTCATTCACCTCGATGGGGGTATTTATATAAAGAGAAAATATTAATTAATCTTTTTGTAGTTATTCCCTCATCCCCTTTTTACGAGGATATATTGAAAAATTCTTAGCCTACTATAGAACCAAACAAAATTTCAATGTCAAAATATTTTATTACATATTCTCCTCTTAATTGGATGCATTTATTACAGCGAACCTGCAACGTCTCTAGACCTTTCAAAAAAAATGTTTCTTCTTGCTCTGCAAACCAGACCTCCACAGCTTTTATTACCCCCTCGTTGGAAGACAATTTACGACCTTTTAAACTTTTTTTCAGTTGAGGAAAGAGATGATAGTCGGACGGAGCCAAATCTGGTGAATAAGGGGAGTGTTCTAGTAATTCAAACCCTAAATCACGAATTTTTTGCATGGCAACATGAGATTTGTGTGCAGTGGCGTTGTCCTGCAAAAACAAAACAAGTTTGGATAGCTTTCCGCGTCTTTTCTCTTTCATTTTTTCCCGTAGAGTGGTCAGTAATGTCGAATAGTAATCTCCAGTTATTGTTCTACCCTTATCCAAAAAATCAATCATGATTACTCAATAAACTGAAGCAAGAACTTTTCCAGCAGATTTTTGGACACAAAACTTCTTAGGTCTTGGAGAACCAGAGAGTGTCGCCATTCCATCGATTGTTGCTTTGTTTCTGGATCGTAAAAATGTACCCAAGTCTCATCCATAGTAACAATTAGGTTTAAGAAGACTACATCGTTTTCAAATCGAGCACAGATCGAACGCGATGCTTCTACCCTTGCACACTTTTGGTCAACATTCAAACATTTGGGGATCCATTTTGCAGCAATTTTCTCATGTCCAAATTGACGTGAACTATATGATGAACGCGTTCGTATGAAATATTCAGTGCTTCAGATATCCGTTTTAGCCCAATTCGACGTTCTGATAAAATCATGTCATGAACTACATCGATATTTTCGGGGACTGACACAGAAACTGGCCTTTCCGATCGGTCATCATCTTCAATGGAAAATTTACTTCTTTTGAAGCTTGCAGTCCAATTTTTCACGGTCGCATACGAAGGACATTGATTACCAAGGGTATTAAGCATATCTTCGTAAATCTGCTTAGGGGCCATCCATAAAGTACGTCACACGTTAATGGGGAGGGAGGGTATCACCGAAGTGTGACATCGTGTGACAAGGGCATGGGGGGGTCAATACTTTTGTGACGTCACATGTTAAAATTTAAAATACTAAAACGCAAAGTTTGGATGTGAATTAAAAATTTTAAAATGTTTATGAAATGTTGGACTTTATGTTGATTTTATTAGATTATTATTTAATAAAAATAAGTAAAAAATGAAAATAGCTGTTTTCTCTCGATTATTTTTAAATACATACATAAATTTAAAAAAAGTGTGACGTCACATCAGGAGGGGGGGGTTATAAAAATGTGACAACCTGTGACAAGGACGGGGGGAGGGGTTCAAAAGTCCTAAAATTCGTGTGACGTACTTTATGGATGGCCCCTTACCTCTTAACCTCTTAATCTTAGAATATTTTTAAAATCAAATAATTTTAAAAATATTGATCAATAAAATACATCCCTATTTAATGTTGTTCTTGGATCACGTGTAAAGCATGTGATTGTGAAAACATTTTGATCCTTTAGACTAGATTTTAGGTAGGTACTTTTTGCACTTTGCAATAAATACGAATAGCTTTAACGAACTAAAGAAAAAGAAGAAAGAAAACGTCAAATTTGAGCAATAGCCAATATCCATCATCGCAACACTGTAAAAGATCCAAACGTGCACCGAAGAACCATCTTTATTGATTACCGCTGTCGGTGAATCCAATTTCTTGTTAATGCCATTCCTACTCGACAGGAGATTTGTTGCCAAGCAATGAACACACACACTGGGGGTCCATTCCATTATTTCGCGGCGGTCGCACAAAAGAGACACTTTTCACCCCGAAAATTTCCCAGAGGCTAGCGATGTTACTTTCTCTCTTATCAAAACAAAGAGATGAAAGTGAAATTTTATTACAATTATTATTTAAAATTTCGGTTCGAGTACCTACTCGAGGTCGAATTATTAATTTTGAGAATCGCAATTACTACACTAAGAAAAATATCGTAGGAAATTTCAATTTAAGAATTCTAGTCTAGAGGTCACTTTCTGGCTTGAGTTTGCCTTAAGTGCTGTCTGACTATCTGACATGATATGGATCTGCTTGCCTTCGACCACCCTCCTGTTGTTTTCTCTTGCGGATTGCAAGATTGCATATACCAAGGATTACCACCACCGCACAAAATCGTTATCTAACTGTCTATACCTGTAGAAAACCTCTGAGTACCTGTCAGATCATACAATAGCGTATTTTGAATGCTTCTGGTGTTCGGTTTCAATTGAAACAGTACGTCGAGGTTAATTTACGTTCACGATGACTTTTAAAAACAGTTCCATTAACGCAAACACAAATTAGCATGGGTTAATAATGAACATGTGAGTTGGAATGCTGAATGGAAGTCCGCATTGTTCACAGATGAGCAGAGGTATGGACGCTTTTCTGATAGATCATGTATAAACTCTTCATCTAGTGCCCAGAAATCGAAAAACAGTGCAAGAAGTTCATCCAGTCAGAGGTGGTACAGTTGCCGTTTGGGAAGACATGAGTCCTTAGTCCCTAATCCCTTCGAGTATGCTTGGGACCAGCTACAAAGAGCCTTGAATTCCTATTAACCACCCCCACAGACAGTCTAACAACTTTTACCTCAAGTTTGGAGTCGACCTTATTCAAAGTACGTAGAGGCTTTGTTTAGGCATGATGAAGTCACTAAGAATCACTAAAACATTGATTTGATATAATTATATATGATGCAGATTGTAAAAAAATTGCCTATTTTTATTTTACATGTGTGATGACCAATATTTTAGTAAAAATATAAGCATAAAATTTAACAATCCGCCATCTTAGCTCAAACGCCAATCAGAAGAGAGTGACGTCGTACTTTCACAAATTTGACCTTGATATATCGTCTTTCGTCCAAACCATAGATAACTCCGAACTATCTATGGTCCGAACATCTGTTCTGTTTTGAATTTCCTTTGTGTGATTCAAATTTTGTATCAAAATAAACTTGTAACCTGCAAGCTGTCAAGTGTTTGAAGTTTGCCGATTATACCAATGACATAAAACAGACAAACATGTTCTAAGAATGACACAGATCACCTATAAATGGTATTTACGAATTGATGATGTCACAGACAGACGCCGTTACTATTCTTGCATTTTTAAAAGGTAAATTTCTCCTTTAAAAACTTTTTTTCTCAGAGAAATAACATTTATTGTAGATAAAGTATATATGTGAAAACATCGTGGAGCAGTTACTTGTATTTGTACTCATTTTGGGTAAATGCGAAGTTCAAAAATTACATTCTTTCGAAATCACAGAAGTAACATTGTACTTTTCAGATAATATTTAAAATCCTAATTTAAAAATGTTTGCGAACCTTTTTCAAGAGACATATAATCTTTCTTAACATAATTGACTCTTCGTATGCAAAAAACGACACAAAGAAAAATATATCAAGAGTGTACAGACAGTCGCATAAAACCACGAGCATACTTTACCTCCGGATGGAATTGATGGAGTTATAAAAACTACTCGAGACAGCTTAGCATGGGGCATTCCTACACGAAAAAAACATACTGATTCGTCTTGTCCGTAATTGTGTGATAACCAGTGACATTTCAATAATGGTTTCGAGTACTTTTATAGGTACACCAAAAAAAAATATGATAGCAAAAAATGGAAAGTCCGTCATTTATTTTCAACTTAAAAAATATTATAAATAAATATATTTAATGTGACTTATTTGCTTTTGATGAGGCGCGCGCGTACCCAAAATACTTATTTATTATTGCATGGTTTTTGTAAGATACGCTTAAAAAACTGTCTGAACAGCGTCTTCTCGGCAAGAAATTTCTGGACTCCTTGTATATATATAACTAATCATTGTTTAGGGGCTGTCCATAAATTGTAGCTCCATTTTTGCCAATTTTTACCCACCCCTACCCCCATGTAGCTTACCGTGCCTTTCGGATAGCCCCTTACTCTTAAGAAATTCCATACGGTTTTACCAGTACTCCTTTAACCAAAAATAATAATTCTCATTCTCATTCTGCATTCTATTATTATCTCCTTTAGAAATTATGGTCGACATTAATTCAAATCTGTTTTATGGCTGCCATCAAATAATATCAAGTCTACTATACCACCGCATTTTTCTTTTATTCCATATAGGATTATTAAATGTTTTATTTTTACCAGCAAGCAACCACTATGCTCCTAAAAATTTAATAACTCGCCATGATATCCGAAAAAGTGGCCTCATACTCTTTGTACCTTCATATTAAGAAACAGCCAATTCCATCAAACGAGGTTTCTCAATTTCGAAGCTGAAGTTTCTAAATAGCAAAAGGTAGCGTACGATCTATTAAATTTTACCCCATAATTATTACAATAGCATTCATATAAAGATGATGTGATGAAAGACACAAGAGAACATCCTAAACAATTATATATTGGACACAGACTTCTACTTCTACAGCCCGTTTACGATCTTCAGCGGAAGCACGAACCAAAGTAAGAAACAAAAACACATGGAGAGCCTTCTTATACAATGATGGAAATGTTGCTTTCAAACATGAAGTAAGCTTAATGAAATTAATAGTAAATAAGTCATACCTTACCTCATCATGAGTGAGAATTAGCTTAGAACTCAACCTATCTCTTGTGAAGTTTTAATTAAATTATTGGGATTTGAAAATAACCTAGAAACAGACACATGGATCACCATTATACTAATAATGGAAAAAAGAACAATCCTTGAGAGACAGATCAGCTTTAAGGATTTAAATTGCGTTACCCTTAAATGGAAATCATTAAGGACGAACGTTTGTAGGAAGAATTCCAGAATTCTTTTATTATGAAATGAAAGTTTATTATTCCAAACATAATATAACGAGAGGAAAGTTGGGAAGAACTTTCTGATCTCATCTGTTCATTTTGTGTATAGATGTGGGGTTTGTTTGCATCCGAGGTTTGTTCGATTGAGCGAGGTCTGGAGAAAAGTTTTCCACTTTAAATAAAAGTCGTTGGTGGAATTTTTATAAAATAATATTGGCTATTAAAAGTGCATTTGGAATGGTTAATAACTTGTATAGTTGACGTAAAAGATATAGTGCGAACTTAAAGTTGCGGCTTTTGCGATTTTTGACTTTTACGGAAAAAATTACTTTTTGTACAGAAGGTATTACTATAGATACTTATATATACATAAAAAATGCTTTGTCCTGAATGATTGACTGATCATAGAGACAAGGGGGTGAAAAACGGGGGCAATATTTGTATGGGACAACGTGATAACTTGGTCTAATCTACTACAAATTTTGCATAAATAAACATTCTTCGTAATTTATTGAAACTCATCGCCTAACTGGATTAGAAAGGGGTTATTTTGGGGGTGATTTGCATCGAAGTTTATATCAATACTCATTAATGCTTTTTATTTAAATTACATTTTATTTTGACACTTTGAAAACTCATAATTGACATTCATAATAACGAAAAAAACTAATTAAAAATCCTAGTAGAACCATTTTCGACTTCTACGCGGGCAAAAGCCAATAATATATAAAAACGATATAACTAAAGGTTTCAATTCTAAGCGTTCCAACACCTCATAACTCACTAAGCCTTCCACAAATCTCTAAAAACTCACGGCTCTATAAAATGTTCTACGTATGCAAGATGCGCCAGCGTATATTCTCAATAATGCAAAAGCGTCGGGATTAAATATGAGGTTTTGTAAGGATATTTAAATGGAAGAGAGCGGCCGTAATTGGAGTGTTTGTTCCTGTTGAACATCGGCGGAGATTGAGAACACGAAGGATTTTGTATTTATGCAATTCAAAGAAATTTCACTTCTACATTGTTCATTTTATTTTATAACGTGAAGCTGCTTAGATACAACAAAAACATTTGCGTGTCCAACACATAAAAATATTATACCTACTACGTAATGTTTTTTATTAGAATTTTTGTCAAAAATATTTACTTATTGCTTGGCCTATTTTTTTTGGCCTTGGGTCCGTGTCCCGTTTAACCACGAAACTTTACATTTTATTATAATTAATATCCTAATCAAATCATCCTATCTTTCATGCTCACATCCCTAAACTACCAAAATTCTGGAGAAAATGAAATAAACACAAGAAACAAGTAGGATTAACATTTTTCACACAGGTGCCCGTCATAGCGATTTCCGTGAACTTATGTACAAGAGAGACACTATGTTTTGCGTAAAAGCTATCTTCTTCGCTGATAAGAACAGTAGGTATTTGGTTGCTTCTCTATTATATCCACAATCAAATATCCAATAGTTGAAATCATCGAAACTTCCGTCACAGTCACATGTATCTGTGGTTGACATTTTAATTTTAAAGAGATATGAATTTACGGTAGCATGTCCAAAAAGGCATCTGACATACATAGTCACTTTCCTGGAAGGAGGGCTTCAGCTAGAGGAGTGAGGGGCAGTGATATCTTGCATAGGAATTGTTACTGTGGTTTGTAAAACCTGTCCATTCACTTTCCCAATTTTGTTTGACATTTTGCTTTCTAGCTTGGCCAATTATGACAAACAACTTTATTTATTAATATTGATTTCAAGATACAAAACTGGTTAATTCGAATCGTCGACGCCTATGTCCTTGTTTGATCATTGTAAGGGGATTGCTTCCTGGGAATACGCAGTGTAAGTATACACAGGAAACCCCAGAAATTATAATTGGCCCTAAAAGTATAGGAATTCGAGAGTATTTAGAAATTCTACGCGTTTTCAGAAGTGGGATCAAGTATTCAAGGAGTGTTTACAAAGTTCTGTTTGTTTCGGTGTGTTTGAAAGGGTTTTTTTTGCAAAAAAATAACCGTGCTTAATTGGCGCTGTAGGATTTAAATTCAACAATGGTGTCCAAAATAATATGTGGGCGAAACAAGGCAAACTTTAATTTCATTGTTCCGAAGGGTCGGTAAGTAATGATAATGAACTACGTAAATAGTTTCAAGACCCAACATTATTTTAAGTAACATAAAATATAGTGGTATAGTTGTGAGTAAAATTAATTTGCACTGTTTCACAATAAAATAACAGTATGCGGCAAGGTCTCTTTGAGGATTAAAAAGCTGAAAAGATAAAAAAAGCCATAAATCATTTCTAGACTTGACCTACCCACAATCGAACAATTGATTCTCATTGGTACAATGTAGCTTACGATTGGTATGTGAAAAATTTACTTGAATTATTAGTCCACATGGACTGATAACGTCCCAAGGTGGGTTTAGTTAATTTCTGTTATTTACGAGACATTGCATTCTTAGATGTTGCTGTGACTGATATTTTGTTTTATTGACTGAAACTGTTTTGTTGGTAATAATATTAAAAGAAACAATATTTTTTGGGTAAAGATTATGCGTACAAACATCGTGGAGCAGTTTTTCAAAATCAGTCATCAAGCCTATTGAAATTAAACTGTTGAAACATACAGGGTGGCCTACCGTATTCGCTTTGACTTATTTTATCTAATTAGCAGATGTTATCAAAAAAAGTTTCAAATAAAAAAGATGTAATTTAATAATGGCCACATTTTAAAAATATTTTATACTATACAGGGTATCTGCAAAACAGTTGAAGGTATTAAAAGATACATTTTTTAAATAATAACTGAAATGAAATTGAAATAGAACCGAAAAGGAACAAAGTGAGTAGCTCATGAATCCTGACTGTAAATAAAACAAAAAATATGGCATCTTTGTAAATGGCGAAATATTTCCATACCTACTCCTTAGTTCAAAATTTACAAGAGAAAAGAATTTTGCTACATGAAAAATGCTTAAAATGGGTAACAAGGGGTTTTTTGGACGAGAAATAGATTCCCAAAAATTTCACACCCACAAATGAATTTGAAAATCAAAAAGGTGTCAAGTGTCATGAAATGTTCGAAAAAGCACAATTTCAACATAAAAACTCGTGGAAAAACGTCAAATTTAAGACAAAGTAAAATATGATAATCACCAGCGAGATTCAAGCTCTGGTAGATAAAATGGTGTGCACTCAACTTTCCCTTCTTTTATAAACATTTCTGTTCCCTCCAAAAAATATCATCTGAAATATACAACGTGATAAACGAGCAGAAAAAACGACTCGGAGCTATGTTATTAATGAACCGTAAAAAATAAATGTGCTCTAAACCTTGTCGTCGAAAATGTTCATCAAACTTGCACGAAGACGAACAACCAATCTCAGAATCTCATGATCAGACATGAATTCTCCGACGCGCGTGGTGCGTTGTCTAAATGCGATTTGCAATTTGTACGTTGGTACACTGTAAAAATATCTACAATCATCAACTTTTAAGTTTGTAGGTAGCGGTTTTTTGAGATATGCTTAAAAAACTGACTAAACAGCGTTACCTTCTAGACACCTTCCTATATAAAAGGTAGAGTACTGGTTTAAGGTCTTTCTGCATGAATCTCTTATGGATCAGAATATTCGTCTTCTTGTTTGTTTCTGAATAATCTCTTTGGTATTATATGAAGTGAATACCTTGTCTAGAAACAATTGAAAAAGAAATTCGTTACGGAATTAAGGAACAAGAAGGAATGGGATCCAAATACCATTACCAGACTTGGAAAGAATACCATTCAATGGTACACAGACGGCTCAAAAGTAATAAATGGTACTGGGATAATATTGGAAGAAATAGGCAAAGTTGAAGAAAGGAGAAGGTCTGACCATTGGAAAGATGTAGTAGGGCTTAGACAATCAAAGATGCTGATGGGTGGCTACAACCCGTTGAGATCAAATGAATGCATAAGTCAAAGTAAAACTGCACTAACAGTTTTAACAGGGATCCTAACAGGACATTGCCGCCTGAACGAGCACCTGAAAAAGCTCAAAATAATGGAGGAAGAAGAATGTAGATTCTGTGGAATGGAAGAAGAAACTTCCATCCACAAACTTGCGAATTGCACCGCAATTCAGAATCCTAAGGCACATCACCTAGGAGATTATCGGATACAAGAGGAACATTTACCTAAAGTTGAAACCTGCAGATATCCTAAAATTCCTCAATGAAATAGGACTAAAGGAGCTACTAGTCTTTGAGACGTTCCTCAGGAACTAAGTAGAAGTAAGGGGCACAATAGATCTTTTAGGTCTCAGTGAATGTCACCCCATACATACATACAACTTAATTGAAAAAATGTTATCCAAACTTTTTGACATACCCTGTATTCGAAGATAAATAAAAATTTATCATTTTCGTATGAGATGAAATAAAATAATAACCACTAAGTACATCGGGACAAAAATAAGCTCATTGATGAAAAAAAAAACGCGCAATCAGTTAATAAAATCGATCATAGTTATTTTTATACGAAAGTAAAATTATGTTACACTTTAATATGATGCTGATGAGACCGGATGCCAATGAGCGGGGGTTTGTATTGATCCATATAGAAACTGAACGGAAAGCAACCACCATCATATTATACCAGCATTTTCTGTAATAAAAATATCAGCGTGTGGTGGAGAAAACATTGTAGATCTTGTTAACACACATAAATATGGTAGGACTTGAATAATTGGTTACAGGGCCATTATATACTGAGTAAAATTCTAACTTTCCCGTTTCCGATTGTGGGTGTGGGACCCGTCTTTTAGCTTATGCATAAGCAAATTCAAATATAAGTAAAA
The DNA here is from genome assembly GCA_949126875.1 of Lochmaea capreae. Taxonomy (NCBI): domain Eukaryota; kingdom Metazoa; phylum Arthropoda; class Insecta; order Coleoptera; family Chrysomelidae; genus Lochmaea; species Lochmaea capreae. The sequence continues at coordinate 5,701,652 of OX421400.1, forward strand.
TTTTTAATAAACCACCTGGATACTGACCTGTCTATTTTTGTTTTAATGATTTTATATAAACTGGTTTCACTATTCCCCTATATTATATAGTATGGTAAAACTGTACATTATTCTAAAGTCACGGTAACTGGTGGATGATGCATACCTAATACTACTTTGTGAAACCGACCGAATCAAATAAAAAACAAATTAATAGAATTAAATTTTGATTACTAGGCATCTGTAACCAAAAATAATTTGAATAATTTCTACTCCTGTTAACAGGCAGTTTATTTTTTTTAGGTAAGTATTAATTTCCATCAAATAGACCTAAAGTACCTACTGTATTTCTTTGTTAATCTTTTCAACATTTTAAATTAGTGCCTCAATAAATTCGACTATCATAAGCGGTCATAAGCACATATTACTTTTCTAGAATTATAGTATAAGTTCATCACGAACTGCTATGGCTATGTAATTTTACGAAAAATTATTCGTGCTTACTGAATCTAAGTGATATCAGTCACTAAAATGCTTTTGGGAGAAAAAAAACTTGCTATGGCTACACGCAATGTTTTACCGGAAAAATAAAATTATAGGAAAGGTAAGGAAAGTAATAATAATAAGGTAGGTATAAGCAAATAATTAGAACAAAACTTATCTAAGAATTAACAATACAGCAGACGGTTAAAGATTAGACTGTTTGTGATTTTGTGTACAACTTAAAATATGTAAACCTGGTATTTATGCTGCTATCAAATATTACAAAGTAATTTTTGACTATCTTATAAAAACTGTAACAAAAAGTTTGACAAAATGGAGCCTCCATAGGTTTAATTCTTTGACAATTGACATCCTACCAGGTTATCTATATAGTTCTACCTAACCCCTACTTCTAAATAAAGATTTTATATTAAACATGTAGGTACCTTCACTGTATTTTTTTTATTTTAAAATATAAGTATTTACCATGTTGATTGACACTATTTTTACAGCATACTTTTAAAATCTAAAAATCAAATTCAGCTTACCAACAAACTATTACCATATTTCATGTAGTCACCATACTTGAATTTAATGCACATAATAAACCACTGAAACCTTTATTCTTACACGTACACTAAGTACCCACTCACTCATACACACACACTAAACTATAATTTTTAAATAGTACACTGAATATTGTAATTTAATATTATATCAATTGAACGTCGCGCCAAGTCTGCATTTATACGAGCATGCGTTTTGTTCTGGGATACCAAGAATTGTCTTTGGAAGTTTACTGCGGTGTTGCCACAGCTAAATTTTTTTCTATACAAACCTAAGAAATTGAATTTCTAAAACTTAATTTGAATGTTAATGTAAGAAGTAATGTGTATAGATGAACAAAAGACAAGACAAACTTTTGATAATTTCAATTGATTCATAATTTAAAAATGAAATTGTTTAAAAAATTTACAGAAACAGGAAGAAATTTCTTGAAGCACTGCGTAAGTTACCTAATGAAGAAAGGACAAATAAGCTAGAATTATGAGGAGTCAACACCTAACATTTTTATTTTAAAGTAAAGAGCCTCGCATATGAAGAATTTGCTGGTAGCTGTATTATACAAACTTCTCTATCCTGTAAAAAATTCAGATTCAATTTTTAATTTCAAGTCTGGCAACGCTGTCGTTACTGTCCTATATCGAACAATTTCTTCGCCCGCCATGAAATAGAACTATTAAACCCGGTAGTAGAAATTCCAAGTGTAAATACTGTTTTTATCGACGTCAAATGAGATGTGGTTACAAAATAAAATAGTTGATTTGCATGTTCACACTAACTGTTCTCACAATTCACAACAAAACCACTATTTGCAGTGTTTTCGCGTTGTTAACGTGTATGAGAAGTGAGGTTAAGTGCGCGATTTGTTTCTGAAGATAAATATTTGATATTAATAAATAAATCCGAAGTTTCTGAAACTGTTGGAAGATTAGGTATGTTAATTAGTGTTGTATACAGTAATTAAACAAGTAATTGTTTTTAATGTTATGCTTTATATCAGGAGAAATATGGGTAATAGATACATTGTATGGTTATAAAAAATACTTCTACCTATGTAGGTATCTGCACCTGAAACACCTACCTGTATTATGTATATTATTACTTCTAATTAATTATTTTCATTAACTAGTCATAGCTTTCCTTATACCTACGTATTTACCTTACTGAAGTTTTTACTTTATTTATTTTGACTTAAATCTATTAACCGACTCTCTAATATAACCCATTTGTCAAGTAGTCTGACGAATACTTGAAAAATGTTCTTCGTGAACCATTTTCCGATGACTTTGCCAACAAAAACAACTTCTACCTACGACTCAACATCCCGCAAAACATCAAAAACTTCTCAAAACTTTCAAGGCCACTTGGCGATACCTCGTCTCTTCCTAGTAAATTCTAAATGTCAAACAATTCAGAAAATATCTCTGAGTCGTCGCCAACTGCGCCGAAAGGGTTTGAAGTCATTACCAACACCGAAGTGATACGGGGTCAACGTCCTCTAAAATCACGGTATACATTGAAAGAAGGAGAGAGAGCGGCAAGAGGTAGAGATGACGAGCAGTGGCGATCGATCGTAGACAATTGTACTAGATGACAAAACTTAATCCGACTTGATATGTCATGTACGGGGCGTTTCATTAAAAGAAGTCAGTGGCTGTAGATTATTAGATTATTTCCCTCTTGTGTCAAAATTTATTCGCTGATAATTCAGCCTCTTTTCTTTGCGAATTAAATCACATCGTCTCGACTGACTTAAATATAGACAACACTTTATTCATAATATTCGGGAAATAATCTTAATTAAATGGAATACATTTTTCGATTTTTCCTAAAATAGTTTTGTCTTCAAAAATTCATGAATTTTCAGACCTAACAATTTGCGGGTTTGATTATACAATATTCTTCAATGTCTTTTAAATATATGAATATCCTGTATCAAATTATATTCAATGTTTCAAATTAATAATTACTCATTTTGATTAAGATTGATGGTAACCGATGGAAATCTATTGCTAGATTATAAAGATAAAGTTTTGTGCAGTTATTGTTTGCCCTTGACGATCAAACCATCGTTCCTTACTTTCAAGGCCAACTCAATGTGTTGACCCACTTTGTGATTCGACGACGTGTAAACAGAAGCGCAAAAAATGTAATCGGTAACACAGCGATGCTTACGTTGGTTTCGTTGTTATACGATTATGTACGTTCAAGGTGATTGAAAGAGAAATTATGAAAGTGTCTATGGGTACGACGAGTGGTCATTTAAAATAAATTTACTTTGATTTTCTTATTATTACTACACAAATTGGATGTGTTTTAAATTAACGCTGGGTACTTACCCATGGTTATCGATTTGAAATTATTTTCTCATTTTGAAGAACGCATGCTGCATAATTGCATTAAGCGGGTAATAAACTGCAATTACAAATTAATTTTAAGAATGATCATGTTTAAGTTGAAAAATTAATTAGACGCGGGTAAAGAAAATTCTAGTTTTTTCATTTTATATGTCAAAATATTTTTATTGACCGCTATATCAATAAAAACAAACATTAGAAGGCTGTAAAAATTAATTATTTCTTCCGGTACCGAAAAAAAAATAATTAACAGTGAGTTGAGTGAGTGTGACACTCGTCAACCCATTATACCCACAGTAGGTACTTTAAACAAAAGCACAACTACCTACCTGACTACTTAGCATGTTTTATAAATTCCTACATTTGAATGCAACAAGTAGGTACATCCGCTGATTTAACATTGTGTTTATGCGAGTTGGTAGCCATTTCCTGTTAATTTTTTTATCAAGAAATCTCTGATAAGGCGATATACCTAAATCACTTACTATTTTTGATGTATCGTATAAGTTTTACAAACTATAATGTGTCCATATCGATAGTTGAAATTGACAAAGAGATACCTATGCCCTATTTTTGAACAAAAATTGTTTGATACCTACTCATTCTTCCTAGCTTAATAGTTTTTTTTGTTTATACCATTTTTGGATTACTTTTTCCAAGACGGAGTCAAACAACAATGGAAAAAGTGCTCCCTTAGAGTGATATGAGACATTATAAACTTTGTGTCTTATCCCCCCCAAGAGCATACTTTAATTTAATTATCATTTATCAAGTATAAAGTCAGTAGCGTGCGTATAGAAAATTATGCAAATCAACTTTAATCGTATAAATTCTACTTTGAATTGAAATTCAAATGGTGTTTTTGTCGAAGATATCGAAACCATAAACACCTTTAGGGTCCTTAACCCGAGGGCTTCCTGGGAGAAAGCTCGGGTCAATCAAGAATTACAATTTCTAATACCTGCTGCGGATATGTAAATGGCCTCTAGCACTGGTAAAAGCGGCTGGTGAGGATTAGAGGGGTGTACACTGTTAGGGATGGAATTCAAAAAAATACTAAAGCTAGGAACTTAGAGGTGAGGATTATTAGTGAGAATGTTCAGTAGAATACAGGGTGTGCCATAAGAAAAGGTATAACTTTGATATGAAACAATTTATTGGAACATTCTGTATGTTCCGAAAAGATTATAAAACGTGTTTAAAATTGTCCCGTTGGTCGTTTAAAATTTGTTAGTTCTTGGGATAAATTTAGGATATTTTGACAAACTCGAATTAGGGATGGATACGTAATCTTTATTACCCCTTCTAGAATGTAGTTTTTGTACCGTCCCCAAAACTATACTAATAATCAGTTGCAACGCGAAAAATACATTCTATCGCCCAGTTGGAACGAACCTATTAGGTATAACTTAAAAAGACCATGGAAGGCGTTTTTTGCAGTTTGTTCACTGTTTTTTTTTCACATCTCCAGTAACTGCGTATGGCCGATTCCACGTCGATTCAACGAAGCAAAAAAAATCGTTGTCTTTGATTTTTCTGAAACTTTGAGACCATATTCCATTTACGATTTCATGAGACATGTCTTTTGCTTAAAATGGTCGCCATTTCGGCCCAAATAATCGTCTCAGAACCGTTTTTTTTTTCAAAATGTGCGAAATTTAATCAGCTTTATCATGCTTTTTTCCAGATTTCCAATATATTGGAAAAATTTCCCGGAAAATCAAAAAACTAAGAAAAGTGCTTAGGTATTTTTCAAAATGCGATTTCTTAAAAATGCCAACTTCAATTAACGCGAATTTTCGATATGTTATTCTCGAATATACAAGCTGTATTTTACATCGTGAGACAAGGCGCGGTGTTGTTAAGCGAAATTTTTGTAATTGTCAATTTTCAAGATCAACTAAATAACTTTTTCCAACATGTGATACATGTTTCCGATATATTTTTTTAGTAGAATATCATAGGGCGTACCTGAAAAGCGCTAGAAGCCAAAAACTACATGAACAAATTACAATTTGTTGTATCTCTGGAAAGAAAAAAAGTTGGCATAGCTATTGCGGTTTAGCCCAAAAGATAGATTTTTTTGCTCGTTGAATCGACGTGGAATCGGCCGTATACCTACGATCTGTCTCTTTCCATCTTTTTCTTTAAAACATTTTTCTGTTGAAATCCTACGACGACAAATAATAATAAAGTGTTTGTTTTTTCCGAAATTGCCATGGCAATTACAAAAAAAGTAATCTATTACCACGCAATATATTTATTTTACGTACACACTGTAATTAATAATTCAAAATGCACGAGTGCGTCTATAATAATAAAATCAGAAGCCATACATTATTTTAATTGTCTGGGTTTGTATCTCGATAAGTGTATGTTCCATAACAAATTTAAATCCTATCAAATTAATGGACGATTACATCAAATCAGGTTTAATAAAGTTGGATAGAAATGGTGTGGTGAAATTTGGTGGGAATCAAAAGCAAATCACTCGTCTACGTTGTAGTTGAAGTTATTTTTTTGTAACCATGGATCAGCGGCGGCACCTCCAAGGATACTAAACCTCATCAGATTTCCTAATGTTTTTTTTTTCATTCATTTATTCGTTTGGGATCCGCCAATTCATTACCTACAATTCCTTCATGTCCCGACACCCATACTAGATACTCTTTGTTGTCTGGTAACCTACTCCCCCTCGTTTTTGATATGAAGCATTCCCTGCCTCGAAAGTCACGAGTCTCCACTGCCCTCCTTAGATATAAAACGACTATAGGGCAAAGCGAACTAATATTTTTAAATCAGTGTCTTGGGATTTTAAGTGGGTTTAGTAAATTTACTATCTGGCATAGTTTGTCTTAAAGTATATCGTCTTGGCTTTTCTCGGCAATCATCTAAATACGACCATTTACAACGTTCTTAAAAGAATTTTACTTTAAATGAAACCTAAGAACAGTCGAGTGACAGGGCAAGGGCGGGCCATCAGGTGTAAATGAGTTTTGTTATTCTGCTCTTACCACACGTATACAATACACAGTTGTGGTGTCCATAGATATCCAATTGTACTGTCTTTGTCTACCATACACTATCATTGGTATTGTGTATAGGTATTGGTGGTTTTCTGTATGGTCTTCTGAAGGTGAGTGTTGCTTGAAAGCCTTCGATCAAAATGTACTCTTCTTTGTCAAATGGAATCACCGTTTCTTCTAACCGCCCCTTTTGTAAAGTGTACTGAACCATTACATTTAGTCAGATAGATATAAACATACATAAAACTACTTCTATTAAAGAAGCCATCCATTTTTTTCTTAACTAGGTATTTCCACAATATAATTTTAAAAATCATTTATGGAAATTTGGTTAAAACCTGCCAGTTTTTTACGGATTAGATTACAGCCATAAATTTCAATAAAAAACGCGCTATTTTTGATAAATTTCCAATAATAATAAGTTATGGTCAGCTACCTTAATTGAAATTTCTCTTTATTGCAGTTATTTTACGGTTATCTGGAACCAATCTGCCGCCAAGGTAACAAAATACTAATCAAATTCTTTTTTGTACTTTATTTAATGCTCTAACAGAGAGGTTAACGGGAAGCAATTCCATGGCCGTACATTTTAGAACATTAGACATTTTTTTGAATTCTATTTATTTTAAAAATTCATTTAATATATACCTAATTATTATTATTATTGAACGAAAAGCAAAAACGCTTATTACATTAACTACGTCCACAACTCCTATTAAGATCTTAACTCCCGACTTCGACCACAACTCCTTTGAAAACATTTCTATTGCCATGTCTATGTTTTTAACGTTTTAAACCAGATCCGAAATTTCTTGAAAATATTACCTGAAATGGGCCTAGAAACCTGTTAGAAGTCCCTGACAATTAAAATAAAGCTGGTTGCACCATTTTTCTTTAAAATTGTGACGTGACCTCGTTCTTAGTTACGGTCCATTACTACACATTCTACGTACCTACCTAGTTACAGTAGATAACACAAATTATAGAACAAAAAACTTGTCATATCAGCACTTTTTAATACTTTATTACTTGCTGAAAAATGTTTTTAAGAATAGTAGTTAACAATTAAATGTCTGGCATACGCTGAGGACTTGGTGATAATAGCAAGGTATAGTAAGGAAATAATAGAAGTTTTAAAACGTCTGGAAAATAGTGCGAGAAACAAGGGTCTAGCAAGGTATACCTAGTAAGGAACTAGTAGAAGTTTTAAAACGTCTGGAAAATAGTGCGAGAAAAAAGGGTCTCTAGTTAAATGACCATAAAACAAAATATATGATAATGAGAACTGGTGATGAACAACTGGATAGAGATTTGACTTTCCGGAGTATTTTAGACAATAAATAGTAGGTACACTATTAAGAATACAAACGAAATAAGTTATCTAGCAATTAATATCAATAACAGAAATGATTAGTCAGAAGAAATTAATACAAGAAAACAGGAGCGCAGGGGCACTATTGAAGACATTTAAATCGAAAGCAGTATCAAGAACAACAAAAAAGAGAATTTATCAAACAATATTAAGACCGACAGTCTTATACGGAGCAGAGCTGTGGATCATGAATAAAAGAGAAGGGAAACTAGTAGATATATGGGAGAGAAAAATACTAAGAATAATACTTATATGGGGGAAGAAAAGTACCTACAAGATATATGGATGAGAAGAACACATCAGGAGCTCATGGAATTATATGAAAGTCCTCCGATATCGACGGTAGAAAGGTCGCAACCAGTGGGGGTTTTGACTCCTGCGGGACCCGGCACTAAGCCAGTCAAGGGCGGAGAAAAACCCCAAATAACATTTTTTCTGTATCACGGGGCCCCGGCTAGCACCTACGTTAGTCCGCCACTGGTCGCAATGTATAAGATACTTAGGTCCAATAGATAGACTTGCAAATAACAGAGAAGAAGTACTGGATGTAAAAGAAAGAGAGGAGGACCAAAAGAGAAGTGGATAGAGGCAGTAGAAAAAGGCCTAGATCTATTGAACATAGGCAGATGGGAACAAGTGGCAAATAATAAAAGAAAATGGAGGAAAATAGCCAACTAAATAGAAAATATTCTGTTAAAAATCCAATTATATTTTGTAAATGATAGATTGCGTCACCTAGAGGAAAACTATGGACTCAATAACGTTTTGAATCATTTTTTAGGGCCTTAATTGACCACCTTGTATATATACAAAAAAAATATCTCGTTATAGGTATACAGAGATTAGAGATTCCAACTTCCTCTGACCCAAAGGTTATTTGGCAAACAAGAAATTTAAGTTATGAAGAGCTTATCGTTAATATGTATATATAGGACGTACGTGTTAAGGACTCACTATAGTTGTTTAGTTTGCTTAGGATTTAGATCTTAAACAGAAAATCGTGCTGAAATGTTTTCTAATTCCCTGTACCTAGGTACTTAATACAGACGGTTTACCGACGGATCGTAACAGATGCATTCTATGTTTGAGATTTGTAAGTTCGTATCCGTTCTTGAAAAAGTGATAAACAAAATGTGGTCAAGTATCAAGTACAGATAAGTAGTATTTTAGGAAACTAAATTCTAGTACCTAATTTCATGTTATACCTAGAAGAAATATTTGAAAATAATACCATTTGTTGGTTTTTCAAAAAAGATTCACAGCAATAAACATTTGCATTTTAGGTTTTTTGTTTGTTAGTTGAAAAAAAATACATTTTAAGAAAATAGAAAATTTGATGATCATAAGAAGCTTGAAATTTTATTGATTAGGTATTTAAAGTAGACCAAAAAGTTGGAAATTTTTCTTTTTTGTCATGTTTTCTCATCTGCATAGGTATGATCAACAGTTCTAGTTTCGGCCCTCCAATCTTTCTTTTATATCCAGTTCTTCTTGTAAGCATAGCTGCAACAATCTGTATAGTGACACAAATGTTGCAGCCGTCTGTTAGGTATTATAGGAAAAATTATGACGATCAAAGTAAAAAGTCGACAATGGCGATGTCCACGTGTTTTAGCTTTTGCAATCGATTTTGGACAATCTTTACTATTCTTGTGGTACCTATTTCCAACAAATTTGTATTTTTGCCATTAATATTTGCTCCAAATACGGTGTGGTGTGAATATTGGTCAGACAGAGAAGAAAAAACAAGTTTGCTGTTTGTTTAAGAACCTTTTTCTCTTGAAACATTTTTGAGATATTAGGATGGCCATGTGGAAAGTTTATGGTATCAATACATTTTCCAACCATATGGTATTGAATATTTTTGTATCCCATACAAAACCGAAACTATAATGTACAAGATATCGTAGAACTGAAAATTTCATTATTATAAAAAATTATGTCAATTCTAGGTATTTCACAGTACCTGTAAATTTTATAAAACTTTGAGAAAGTAAGAAGATGTGTTTTCCTTTTTAAAAAATTGTCATTTTAGTAGAAAAATGAATTTGAAGTTTTTTTTTTGATAATGCGTTACCTTTTTCAAAAAGCGCGCAACATTGATTAGGGGTAGAATAATTTGAAATCGTTAGAAATTGTAAAGACCTGTATAGACTACAAAAACTTGATTAAACTATTGAAAAAATGTAGATCATTGATATTACACAAACGAGTATTCATTTAAAAAACCATATTAATGATTTATATGAGGATTACGTAACATCCTGTATGTTTCAAATTATCAACCCACCTTGTATAATGTGTAAATTAGGATTATTAATGCCTTCATCGAATTGTCATTAAGTCAATATTTGTTAACGTGGTACATAAGTATAGATAAATAATAGTATCTAAATTAAATATTTTTCATTTTATAAATAATATTGTTATAATATAGACTTTCACCAGTTGCGTCTACGTTTTCACTTGAGCGTAAACAGAGCGTGCTGAACGTTATAACTCGTTACCATGCAATGAACGATCCCGTTCCCGTTACATTTATATCTCAGTGAAATTGAAACAAAATAAGTCATAAAATTAAACCCGACCGATCGCATTTGCGCAAGCTAAACACTTTTAGCGAATACGACGACAAAAAAACCTAGTCAGCCATGCCTCATCAACTTGTATCAACACATTATATGATAAAGCAATCTGCAAATAAAAGCAGAGCAAGCGAAATTCGACTCTACCGTCACCTGACCTAACGCCCCTATCTATTTTAACTAATCATAACTCTCCTGCTGTTTACATTAAGGATTCTGCGTATTTGTTAGACAATCGACGTATTATGCAAAAATATGCGACCGAAACTTTTAGATGTGGAAAAAAAAATTTTGGCGACGTCTAGACTCTACAATGCCCAGTTAGACTAAACTGTACCAGCCTGGAAATACCGTCCATAAACGCACGCTCTAAGCGTCACGTGCCAGAAATACAACCGACCACACCCGTTGGACAACTTTTCATTGATAATGGACTCGTCCGAGTTAATTCGGCCCCCTTTCTCTGGAGTTTCGCTTATGGTTGTGTCGATACCCTACTGTGACAAGTAAAACTCTGTATTTACTCACCGAATTTTGCTGAAAATCGCCTTGCTAGTAATCCAAAAACTATGATATTTGAATCAACACGTCACTGCCAGTCTTTAAAACACAATTTTAGACATGCGCGAATTGATTTTTTAGGTTAAAAGAAGCTATGTACCGTACGTGAACCGTTTGACGTCTTTGCCCTGTAAAAAGACCCTCTTGTTGAAGATTGTAATGGAATTTTATTGGTTGATAGAACAGCCAGTAGGGTTAGACTTTATCGTGCGAGAAAAGGCGTGGCCGTCAAGTAAGCGTCAAGCGGAGAGGGAGTTTGAGAGGGGGAAATTACACTTTCTGGATGAAGTGTTCAGTGGCGCGCTGCGGGGGAAATTGTTACGCACGGTGGATGTTCAAAATGGAGGTTATAATATAGTATATAAGCTAAGTTTAGATTGTATTTACGTATTAGTCATGGTACTGTCAAGTATAGTTGTTTCTTCTTAGTTGAACGGTCATTGTTTTTGAAAAATAATTTTAGTAATGCCGTTGCAGCATTCAATATTTACGATAGCAAATGAATGTAATCATAGTTTAGTAATAAGAAATAAAAAATTATAGACTGTTTATCTTAACATTCCATATTCGTCTTAGCTTCAGCAATTGATTTTGGACAAAGCTGTTGCTAGGAGGGGATATTGTTTTGAGGAGGTGCAAATGAAATTTGAGCATAAAATTTCGATATTATTTAAAGGGGCGGATGTATTTTCAACGCCAAGTGGTCAATACGCTATAATCCTATAGGTACTTTCGACACTGATAGCTTATCCTTATGTTAATTTTTAAATCATATTTATTCATTAGATCATTAAACTATTCCTCACCGGAATAATAGCAGTGTTTTCAATTTTTTTTAAACAAATAGTTGCTATGAATATTATTAATTTTAATAGGCACCTTATTATACACTTTTACAGCTCTGAATTTAGCACCCCTCTCAAAAAACGCTGTTATGTGAGAGCTTACTCTCTTAATTCTTTAGCTGACCTTGTAAACAGATTGATGACTAAAGATATATTGAACCTCTGCAGAAGCCAGATAAGGAGAGTGACAGAATTACCCACTGTCACTATACCCTAAGATATAGACTCTCCAAGAAGAAAAGACTGTTGAGCCTGATAGAGGCCACTGGTCCCTCCACATGAACGGCACAACCAAGACCACAAAAAGCCGAAAGGCTATAAGCTGCGGAGGACTTTAAGCCTCTGAACCAATCAATCAAACAGCTTTCCATTGCGTTTGGCAAATATTGCCAGATAGTACATTAATTCCAGAATTTTAAATAAAGGTCAACACGAATCTTAGACACCCACTCTAGCAATACACCTGATTATCCTTTTCTGAGATGTGAATGCCTGCAACAGGTGAGCCTCCCCAAAAGATTAAACCATTTATTTTTACAACATTCTAATCTACTGAACATCCCAGCTTCATCATGGCATAGCACCTTGATACAACCTTTTGTCAAGCCCAGAAATGTGCAGTTCAAACCAGATACCTTCATCAAGTACTACCTCTAGAAATGTAGTTTCTCGTTGAATAGGAAATGTCCTGAAATTATTAGTTATTTGAGCTGACTGAAATTTTTGAATAAAATTTCCTACTGACTTCAATTTCATTTTAGTTAATAACTGGAAAAATGCAGGTGTATGTAAAAAGTTCAGGTATTGTCAAAAATTCATAGTCGATTATCAGATATACTTTCGTTAAAACAGGTAAATGGGTTTTTGGTGTCGAAATTACGCTTTAAAGGGATATCAAGTTGTTACTTGCACAAATTGTACGCCATTGGCAATAAGCAACAAGTATAATTTTGTTGGTAAGTACGTTTATCCAAGAGAAATAACAGAAGGGATCATCTACGATCGTTGGAAAGTGGTATAGGATGTCTTCAAAAGGATCTAAACATCACGCTAACCAAAAACTACGAAAGTAAGTGCAAGGAAAGCCTGTACTTTCGAATATAAAGATTTTTTCAAACTCTGTCAATTTTCAAAGTGTTATTTACTTGAAATTTACATGTCAGTACCTTGTGTTTTGATTCTAATAAAATTGAGTTATTTTGCCTTGCAATTTCAACTTTCCAGCACTATAACTTAGGAAATCTATAAAATAGAATTAAAAGTTCTATGGAAAACTGTAGCTTAGACTTAAAACTGACAAACATCTGGAAAATAAAGATCCAAACTAGATAAAGATGCTGTTATGTTCAGAGCTCCAAAATTGCCAAAAAAACCCATAGAAAATGAAGAACAATAAAAGCAAAATCTTCTGCAGTTGTAGTTTGGCCTAAGGTATAAGTTTCCCTCTTCCATCCAGCAGACACATCGTTAGTTCTTCTTCCTTTCCAATATTACATTCAAGCTGATACTGCAAAAGGGTGCCTGCTATTTAATTTATTTCTATTCTAGTATGTCCCCCCAGGTGTTGGAACATAGATGGTATATAATCAATCACCTTCTGGATACCATTATGAAAAAAGAGTTTAGATAAGCATTTTTCCTTTCCCAATATACCTAATAGATTTTGGAATTGAAAGCTTACGGTTCTCAAGGGAAGCCCATTCTATAAAAACCAGGGGATGCAGAATAATAGCTTTTAGTAAGGTACCCAAGAAGTTTTAGAGATGAAAAATTATACGAACATTTGATGTAAATGTAAGGACGTCTAGCTTGGACGCAAAATATACGGCTATTTCAGACTGTTCCAGAAAAGGGGTATTTTAAAAGGTTTTTATACCTTTAAATCTTGTTTAAGGAGTTCTAATTTAACTATCCCAGAATTATTCTGATAATAGAAAGCTACTAAAACCTTATGCAGAACCTTCTAGTCTAGAACATCGTAGTTTGCCAATTTTATATGCATTTCCTAAGAAACAGCGACAAACTATATGAGTTACCTTCAAATTGTATTCAAAAATATAAAAAAGAAGAGAGACCATAAAGTTCAGAGGTTAGAAGGAGAACAATAGCTTTTGAACCAAATAGACAAGTGTAAGGTTTAGAATATTTACATTCCGGGCGAAAGTAAAAATAAATCAAATTATAAAAAGGTGCCATACGTTCTACGCTTAAGCCTGGGCCACGTGCCGAGCTTAGGTATGCCAGGCGTGGAAGCATGGAGTGTAGATATGCCAGGTGTGGAAGGTACCTATGTAGGAGGAATATGGTGGCAAGTGTGTTTTAAAAATTACGCGCACCGCACTGTGAGTGACGGACAGTTGGAGTAGTGTAGTAGTGTTGTTGCAAACGTTTCTATCCAAAAGAAAAGATTATATCAGGATTCTGGTGGTCATTATAAAGTCGGTAATTAATACATTTTCTTGGATGTTTCCTTAACTCCGAATTTTTAAGAAAACTGTACTGTACATATTTACGCAACATATTCTTCTCAATGTACCCAAAACAGAATATTCCATTCCATGTCATACCAGCCTATATATTCACCTTCTTTTCCTTCAAAATACCATTTAATTAAATCAGAAATATGGTTATCAAACCAGCTATTGAAATTCCCCATTGCAACCCCTTTAAAAACACGCCGCCGCTGATCCAGAGAGTGGGGAACCCCAACCAATAGTTACTAGCTTGGCGACAGATGTTACGTATCCCCGTAAATGGATCCCAGACAACGCCCGAGCATGGCTGTTGACTAACTAACGCATGCGCAGATAAATCTGCCCACAACGAGTGGGACAACCAGCCACGCATAGGTCCTCGCCTCAAGAATGTACTACTAACTTTTAGTCTAAGCGAATTCAACTGTATAAAGTATCGATTAAAGAGCTTAGAATGTGATTTGAGATTCCGTTTCGACGAAAAGAATGGAGTGTATGTTCTCTTTTATTATTATCTGCTAATGGCTGATTGATATGATTGGGCGTGAGGGATTGTTGGGATCGGATAATGTCACAAACACAAATTACCTGACATCATTTGACCACTCCTGTATTATTTTGTATTATGAAGGCGACCTATAAGGAATCGGGATTTAAGGATGTTGTTTGTCGGAAATTTGATAGGCATATCGTTAATGAACTGATAATATTTTACATTGATTAAAATAAATGTCAACAATATTTGTTAATCAAATCGATTATAACGTTGGACGATTGGAAAAACGTGAGTTATACAGCGTGTTTTAAACCGTCATTCAATTTAAAGACAAAAAGTATATCGGCCATAATTTTTCCTTAGGGACGCTACTGGAAGTGGCGTACCCAGCGGGGGGCAGTTGCTGCTGGTTAGATCAAGATAATCCTAGGTTGCTCTACTCAAGTCGTTTGAATGCACTGTGTTCTTTTTCCCTCTAGTTATGTTACAGTTAAAGGAGTTTTGGGGTCATTAATGGTAAGGTCATACGCCAAGTTTAAAGATTTACATGAATATGTACATGTAGAAAACATGTCGGCAGAGACTACCACAAAACTTTAACAGCTGTTGCAAAAGCGTTCCTTCAAAATGTTCCAGTTGATATACAGTTGCAAAGTGGTCACCAGAAGCAAATATTGTCATCAATTATTAAAGGATGTTGAAGTGGCTGTACTTTTTGAGGAGGCTAATATATTTTCACTGAACTAGACATGCTCTCCTCATTTTAACTACTGTTAACGATCTTTCAATACCCTTCGAAGGGTAAAGACGTGGCTGAGAAGAACAATGGGAGAGGACAGATTGACTGGGTTTAGTTTGATCAGGACTTCAAGGAAAATCAGGACAAGTTTCCTACGAATCCAAGAAATATCATAATATTAAGAGACAAGTATGTATGTATATTGGGGTGACATTTACTAAGACCTAAAAGATCTGTTGTGTCCCCTTACTTCTACTTAGTTCCTGAGGAAAGTCTCAGAGACTAGTAGCTCCTTTAGTCCCATTTCCCGGAGGAATAGTAAAAGACATACAATAAGTATAAATTTTTTACAAGCAAATAATTGTAGGTAATAACTTTTCTTGAAATTTTCGTTTCATTCACCTTTTCCGCGATAAAATGACCATGGTTTGCCCCCCCCCCCATAGGTTTTGCTCCTGTGTACGCCCTTGATGGCTACTGGTTTCCAAAGCTAATAAGAAAGAACATGTTTATACTCAGTGGCCTTTGTGTCAAACCGAAAACAAACAAGTCATTTTTATAATCACGATTTTGTTAGACTTATAGTTCTGCTTTCGTTTGTGTTCAGTTAATAACGATGCCCTGTGTTTACTAATGCTGAAATGATTGTGATATGCATTTTTTATATGGAATAGCCAATGGTAATGCCTGAAAGACTAGACGTATGTATTCTCAGCGTAATCCAAGCTCTGAACCATGTTCTGATACGTTTCCTAAATGTCACCTTAGTTTACAAGAAACTGGAACTTTTACAAAATCAAGGAATCTTATTGGACGTAGGTACAGGTAAACTGGTATCTCGTGACAAGGCGGAGCTTCCAGTACGCAGAGAGAAAACGTATTCGTCTACCGAACGATTGGCTTTGCTGGATCCCCACTTTCAAATTTGTTACGGCGCATCGGCACCTCATTTCACGAGATACCGGTTGGAGTGTACCTAGAACTGCGAGAGCTCCACAACTCGAAGATCAGGTTCTTCCAATTATTGACGAACATCCAGAAACGAGAAGATACCTACCTACCTAAGAAAATTCTCAACAAATAAATGTTATTGACAAAATTTTCTAGAATGTTCTAAAAGAAAATTTATTGTAATCATATCATGTCCAACGTGTTCAACATTTGCTACCTAATGACTATCTATCTGCTCCGTATAGCAGTATTGTCGATTCATTTTAAGAAAAATTGCAAACAGTCCCAATTTTGCTACCACTGCTTTGTTTACAGATCAAGCCAACTTCTCAAGACATATTATTATGAATTTTCGTAATAAACACACATGGGCTGATGTAAATCCATATGCCACAGCTGTAGCACATGTTTGGATTGGTATAATCAGATAGATGATAGAAGACGGATCTCTATATCCTTGATGGCCCACCAAGGTCACCTAAACGCAATCCTCTGGATTTTTGTGCGTGGAGATAGATATTTAAAATCACTCGTTCACGCAATTGCTTATCAGTCCGGTTATAAGGTTGTCCAATATCATAGGTTGTGAAAAATTACGTTTATTTCGACAACCTATATCATAGGTCTTTACGTGTTCCTCGGCACTTACCACGTATGTCCCGGCGGGTGTAATTTAGGCGCTAACCATCCTTTACCTGTCTGACCAAGAAGGGTAGACAATCCGACATGTATTTTCGCCGCTAAGAAGTGCAGGTAGGTCGAGTCAGCCAGACATTATAATTTATTTTTCAAAAATTGACTAAAAATACGAAGGTGGTTTGGTATTTCCGTATGTCCGCACAGGGCAAGTCTCCTATTTTCACGTACCTACCGACCTGAGAATATGGCAAAGAAGAAACTTCTAGTTATCGCAAATTTTTCTTAAACAGTACCAATTCCACCCCCTGTGAATCAATTGGTCCCAAGCATATAAAATTTTTTATTTGTACCTTAATTTTGAACCAAATTCTGCATTTCTTTAACCCTATTTAAGGCACACCTTCTATTAACCAGCAAAGTTAACTCCTTATGTTTCTCCTCACTTAATTTACTTTCGGAGATACCTTTACATATCCTTTATTCCCCAATTAATGAAGGGATAATTAAATTAAAGAAATTTTCTAAAAGATAACCCTACCCAACTCTCGATTACATGCGACAAAAGAAAACTAAATCCCAAACAATAGAAACACGCCTATCCGGAAGTTTCATTCATCAAAAAACACGTAACTCCCGACTTCCGTACTCCCCTTAAAGCGTGGCGGAGTTTTCAATACTACGTAAGGCCAATGGAAGGGTCGTCAAGCGCAAGGCGGCAGAGAGGTGTAGGGACGTGAAGGAAGTGGTGGAGTAGGCGCCCTAAGGGATAAGCGAGCATTGGCTTCTTTATGAAGGACCTTCGAGACGAAAGAGGTGAAGATTTGTATGAATGAAAACAAGGGGTGGGTTAATCAAGGGTTAGGTTATTAAAAGTGTTGACAATGTCGTTTAATTTTTTTTAAGAGAGGGTTTTATTGGTTTGGTATTTAAGTGAGGGTGATTAAAAGTTGCTTAGAGGGGGAGAAAAAGGTAGACCATTTTCGAAAACCTGTTGAGGAAAATTTTTTATATAAAAATTTATTCTCCTTGGGACCACATTTTGATTAGGTACCTATAACTATTACTCCCTCATAACTTCCCACCTTTGAATTTTAGTTATTATTTACGAAAAATTATCGTAGAATACCATTTTTTTTTCTACACAGTATATTTCACTGAAAACTACTTTTGTGAACTTGTTTTGTTAGCACAAAATACATTTTTCACACTCAGAATGTCCTGCTCCATCATTCATAACATTTCATCTTCAGGTATCGTAACTTGTATAAAAAAAATCCCACTTCTGAATCTAGCCTCGACCTATTGGTATCATATAAGACATGCAATCCCCTTGCTTTGCTTCACTATACGTATAATATCCTTGACACGCCATTACCCATTCCCCGGTAAACGGTAGATTGATTGTAAGTCTGTGATTGTGACATATGGTGGAGCGTAGACCCCATGGGGTATCATTAATCATATTTGCATACAGTATATACGATGATATGGCGTTGAATTTAATGTGTGCTTTAATCAGAAATGGCAGGCGGGGATTTGATATAAAATCTTTTTATTTTTATTTATATACGTATGTGGCTCAGAAAAATAATGTATATAGACTTTATATATAAAAAATCTGATGATACTGGCACCAAGCTCGTTCTATAAAGTTATTGCGAAGACGTCATATATTTTCAAAATTGCTGGAGAAGATAATTATTTGAAACAATTGTGTATATTGCTATACTCAGTAAAATTGTTAAGAAACGGGTAACATGGCTGCTAAGAATACAATATTTTGCATCTGCACCAACGTTGGGCGCCGTTATCGATGAATGGGATTAAAAATCTCACTCTTCACGAAGACTAGAGTACAAAACCTGTTGTTTGTGTGGCTGCTTCATACCCCCGGTCAAAGTGGTACATATAGAAAAGCTTCTGGAATAGAAAATATCGAAAATGGTACAAAAATTAAGTTCAAGTGTCTGGGCTGTTGAGCTCAACCAAAAGGAATGACTGGATGGAGCTGGTAAAGGTGCCAAATCTCACTTATTCCATTGGCTTTTATTAAAAAACGCACTACACAACCCACGCTCGACTTAACGACCTGGTTTACAGTTTCGAGGTTAATCTGTATATTTTCGAGGATTTCTATTACACTGGATAGTCGTTGCTAAACTAGTAGAGGATATTCACTAGGTTGAACTTGTATATATAAAGTGTAAAGTTTGAAGTAACCAATAAGGAAATTATATTTTTCCTTACATGTTTGAATTGGACGAGCGAATTTTTTTAGAAATGGTTCCCAAAGCAACAGGGTCATCAGGATCAATGCTGCTAAAGAAAATCTATAGTGATGAGCTCTTAATAATTGAGAGAATGATATTTTTTTGTTTCAACATTCTTTATTAATATTCTGGCCATAAATATCCAGAGATTAGGCTTTTTACAATAAATATTATCAACAAATGCTCAAGTCGCTGTTAAGAGTGTGACTATAGGAACAAAAAAAGGTCATTGCTGCTACAGGATATTAAAAATGGTATTCTTGACTCCTAAAATGTTAGCGTAGACATTTTTAATGTGAACATATTCAGATCAATTTTACATAACCTAATCGAATAACCGATCACTGCTGCATTTAAGAATATTGTTGTGTAAATGTTTATAAGAGAAGTTTGTCGAAGATATCGAATTAGTTTCCATATTTAGACAGTTTCTGGTTCGTTAAAGTGATACCTAGCACCTAGCAACTTGGGTTCAATCGTGAACGTCCTGCTTATAATTTTATTAGCATTTGACAAAGTGGTAATAAAATTCTAAGGCATATCAACAGAGGTATATACAAATTGTATACAGCGACATCGAAAACCCAATTCACAACTACCCGTCTCCAATTTTACAACTGCAGTAAAACGTCAAATCACCACTCGAACGCGAAACTCCCCAAAACTTCCCTCGTAAATCTCACCCCACGCGTATAAAACCTAGCAGGGAGAGGGCAAGATGAAAAGGGGGAACGGAAACGATTCTGTACAGGGTGGCTGATGTGATTAAGTCATAGAAATTAATCGAACAAAACATTTTATATTTATTGAGGTACTTTCAACCTGCTAACCGGATTTGAAAAATTTTGTTTTATTTTCAATTTATTCCATATATTTGTAAAATAATATTTATATTGGAAGGAAGTGATGTTCTATAGATAATGATTATGCATTCTAAACTGATTCCGCAGGTAGTTTTACATTTTATACAGAATATTCACATTAACAGGAATTGGGGAAGAAACAATTTACCGTTTTTTGGGAGGAAGAAAAATTTAAACCAAAAAAAAAGAAGCTGGAAAAAACCAATAGAAATTGATGATTCAGTTATGACTTCCATAGGGGCTTTGGGGGCCGGAATTTTTTTGATAGACCATTGGAGACAATCATAGATACGTCTGGAGAACTGGCAATGTTGACATTGACATATAAGCGGCGTTGACATATTTACTGAAAAATACCAAAGTCTTCAGAATGATATCGAGATTGACATGTTAATGTTGGCTTCGGGTCGTAATTTGTGTGTTCACGCTTCCAGTAGTATGCATTTCCTTGTGTTTTTCTACAACTTTCAGTCCGTATTTTCTCCGATACAAGTTTGTGTAATTTGGTCAGTGTTGCGTGAAATTTTGTTGAGAAGTAACACCTGACCAGTGGACAACTTGTATCACCAGTTTCAAGACATTAATCACTAATTTTTTTTTTAAATGTACCGTAAAGAATATATTATATGAGTAGTTAGCAGATAGGCCACCCTGTAAATGTGCCTTATGCCGAACCCTTGCATGCGACCAGCCCCAACCTTCGCTCAAATGTGACCAATTTTCTCGTCAAAAATTGTATCCGTCTAGTCGTTGGTAATCAAATTCACCCTTTTGACCCACTTATCGATATAGGTTAATGTGTTTTTAAAAAATTTCTAATTTATAGAAGAATTGTATATTTATGACCATTGATTGAATTGTTTTTTGCCATTACATTGTGTATTTTGTATCTTTTTCAACTTTAGATGTATCCAAAACAGTCGAACACATCTTACAAGAAACAACTACTTCGTCTGAAATGTTTAGTTTTGTAATTTGGTTGTTTTGCACTGATTTTTTAATAATACTTTTTACTATAAACAGTCAGATATAGCTTTTAAAATACCTAGGCAATTACGAGGATGTATTGATATCTAGTTAGCCTAGACCAGTTCCATGCATAAACAAAATATTGCGTTACCATAGCAACGAACAATAACTTATTAGAAGTGTCAGTGTGAAGTTTGACGTCAAAAAAGTAAACCAGAGTTACGCAATAAATTAAAATAAAAAAGATGTCCACCGAAATTGTGAAAATCGAAAAATTGGAGTATCGAGCCATCATCAAGTACCTGTATTTAAAAGGGTTAAGAGGTAAGCAGATTTACGGAGATATGCTTAATACCCTTGGTGATAAACGTCCTTCGTATGCGACCGTGAAAAATTAGACTGCAAGCTTCAAAAGATGATGACCGAATGGGAAGGCCAGTTTCTGTGTCAGTCCCCGATAATATCGATGCAGTTCATGACATGATTTTATCAGACCGTCGAATTGGGCTAAAACGGACATCTGAAGCACTGAATATTTCATACGAACGCGTTCATCATATAGTTCCGTCAATTTGCACATGAGAACAATTGCTGCAAAATGGATTCTTAAATGTTTGAATGTTGACCAAAAGCGTGCAAAGGTAGAAGCATCGCCTTCGATCTGTGCTCGATTTGAAAACGGTGTAGACTTCTTAAACCGAATTGTTACTATGGATGAGACTTGGGTACATTTCTACGATCCAGAAACAAAGCAACAATCGATGGAATGGCGACACTCTGGTTCTCCAAGACCTGAGAAGTTTTGTGTCCAAAAATCTGCTGGAAAAGTTCTTGCTTCAGTTTTTTGGGATTGCCACGGAGTAATCATGATTGATTTTTTGGATAAGGGTGAAATAATAACTGGAGATTACTATTCGACATTACTGACCACTCCACGGGAAAAAATTAAAGAGAAAAGACGCGGAAAGCTATTCAAAGGTGTTTTGTTTTTGCAGGACAACACCGCTGCACACAAATCTCATGTTGCCATGCAAAAAATTCGTGATTTAGGGTTTGAATTACTAGAACACCCCCCTTATTCACCAGGTTTGGCTCCGTCCGACTATCATCTCTTTCCTCAACTGAAAAAAAGTTTAAAAAGGCCGTAAATTTTCTTCCAACGAGGAGGTAATAAGAGCTGTGGAGGTCTGGTTTGCAGAGCAAGAAGAAACATTTTTTTTGAAAGGTCTAGAGACGTTGCAGGTTCGCTGTAATAAATGTATCCAATTAAGAGGAGAATATGTTTGGTAATAAAATATTTGGACATTGAAATTTTGTTTGATTCTATAGTAGGCTAAGAATTTTTCAATATATCCTCGTAAATTAACTCAAACACCATCAAGATAACTATAAAGAAACACGTGTCAAGCAAATAACGCTTGTTTATCATCAGATTCATCAGGGCGACTGCCACATGACGTCAACTGGACTTGCTCTATTGGATGATTACAGACCTAAGGGGGCGTCCATTAATTAGGTGAGGCATTTTTGAGGATTTTTGACCCCCTCCCCTCTTGGTGAGATGTAGTAAGATTTTTCTCGACCCCCCCCCCCCTCCAAATCTTAGGTTAGATTTTTCTACATCGTTTTCTATTAGAAAAAAATTAAAAATTACGTGATATTTGCCTCTTGAATCAGCCGTTGCAATAATTCAATCTTATGTATTTGCTATTTTAAGAACTCTATATTCTAGAGAAGTAAATTAGTGTCAAGACATAAAAATCACCTTCACCACCAAGCGAGATTCGGATCAAACCCCCCCTCAGGCCTCACGTAATTAATAATGGACGCCCCCTAACCAAAATCAGTATTTTTCAATAAATATGGATCATACTTATGTTAGAACAGAAAAATGATAATAATTTGTAATGATAAGTGTTTCATGTTATCTTTTACTTTTGAGCTTAGGTTATCTGAAACATATTATCAGTGTGACCTTGGCTTAGACAATTATATCAAAAAACGAAAATAGCATCGAATGTACTTTATATTGGTGTGAATATTGAATAGTTTGTGTTTTTTTGAGTAATCAGGTAAACTAAAAAAGAATTGTGAGTATCAATTTGTATTCATACAGGGTGTTTCAGTTAAAAACGATAATTTCATTTTTCGATTGTGCTATGTGTTTCGTATCATATCTACAAATTTTACGGGGAATTTCAGAAAATATTTTATGCAAAAATATTCACAAAAGCAATTTTTGGAAAGATTTGGATTTACTGATGATACACTAGGATAAATTTGCAAAATATTCAGTCATCCACAATACAGCCCTGATTTGTCCCCTGTTTTCTAAATATTCATTTATTATCGCAATAATCTGGGATGCGTATAAAACGCAAAACTAATAAAGTTCTGTTTTCCAGATTCGTCGAATAATCCAGAACTCTCCCTTTTCCCCATCTAACAACGCCACATGTTCCTCAAGGGAGTCCGGCAGTTGATCGGGCCGCTCTCCCGATCCCCAGGGAAGCGCCCTTTCCCAGCGAGACCCTTACTAGAGCATCCCTTCCAGTTTTCCAGACAACTCGCCAGCGCGAGCACACTACCGCAGTTGACTAAGGTAGGATACAGATCGGAAGCAATCCTATCTATTACAGTGATGCCAGATTTTAAGCTATTTCATCCCATTAATACATCTCTGATTCAAATCGCTTTTTGTCGAACGAGTTTAGGATGGTCATGAAAAAATTTGGGTAGGTACGTAAAACTGACCTTGAAATTCTTATTGATAAATCCACATTATTGTGAACGTCAACCTTGCAACTTTATTGGAGGTTTTCTTCATTTTATTCTGTACTTCAACCTTTGTGTATTTCTGCAATTTTTACCTTCTTCAGGTTCAAATTGAGTGGGTCTGTTTGACCATCCACTACTACCCGTGAAAGTCTCAGTTGAAAATATATCGTTGGCTGCTACTGCCATGAATAACCTATCCACTTAAACCTCATTGTGTTTTAAAAAGCAATAAATTGTTACAGGATCGGGTTAAGAAGGATTCAAACTGAATGAAATAACTGTAGATATTATACTAGTATTATATTATTATCTTTGACATCTATTGATAACACTCTTTACAAAAATAACAATTATTTACAGGAACAGTGTGGCTAGAGTTCCGCCGGCGGAATTCTGATTTTAAATTCAGAATTCCGCCCTGGGAATATGACATAAATAAATACGCCGAAAATGTCATAATTTACGCAAGCGCGTCGGAGTTTCATTATTAAATTCCCTTCAACGGGTAAGAATTCCGTCCGCAATTTGGTTTACTTTTAATTTAGTTTAAGGGGAAGGGTGAATGCAATATGATTATATTTCCTTCCTCTTCTTCAAATACACAATGTAAAGATATCATATATAAATGTGCTTATAACTCCATTTATTTTCATGGGTTTGTAAGTCCGACAGTAAACGGAACTCGGGACTCGGACGAAATTCTTGGGAAAATAAACATTAGCTATCAAATGTCAGCCTAAGGCAATAAGGACGGCGGCAAAGTAGGTATATAATGCAATGTTCCGCCGCGTTTGCGCAAGTTATAGCATTTTCGGCGGATTTTTGTAAATTTGGTATAATCTTCCGCCTAAAAGGAATTTCATCTATCAT
Source organism: Lochmaea capreae (assembly GCA_949126875.1). NCBI lineage: Eukaryota > Metazoa > Arthropoda > Insecta > Coleoptera > Chrysomelidae > Lochmaea > Lochmaea capreae. The sequence goes on from OX421400.1 coordinate 5,726,473, forward strand.
ATATTTGAATTCAACCACACCTCCATAGGCCATATTTTGGGCATATTTCGATCTCATGGATGAATTACAATCTTTACTGAAAAATTGCGTCTATTGACAACACCGCTTGAAAAGTACATAATCGGATTTTGGATTATTGATAATGATGGGAAGAACGGGAACCAAGCAAAAAACATCTCGGTTAACTAGAATTGGCAGAATTAGTTGAAAACCTACTTTGTTCAGAGACGAACGGTTAAAAATAATGGGCTTTTATAAGAGCCGTGGAAATGGGATTTGTTTTTACTATTTTCTAGAAATGTCAATCAATCTCGGAATAGAAAAGTCCATTAGATATCGTGCTGGAAAATATTAACTTGTCTAACTGAGAAGGGAGTAAAATTGAGTGAAAAATCATGAAGACCATTTTTGTAGAGAATTTCAAGATCTACAAATTTGGTTTGAGGCTTTTTTTGATAAAACTCACCGTTTTCGAGAAAAATCCAAAAAACCTCAAATTTTGACCTTTGACCCCGAATAACTTTTGTAGCACACGTAGGATCGATGGGGATTTTTAAACCATTATCTGTAATGGTAAACCCCAGCTCTCCCCCAATATTTGGCTTTCCGGGAATTTTTGTTATTTCAAATGTCTATATTGACCGGAGTATCTCTTTCTCTACATTCTTAAAAGGTTAGTAGTATTACAGTCTTCGCGCATGTGCATCACGCGATGTTAGAGAGAGACGACATCACCAATTTCAGTCGCCATCTCTTTTTATTGCGTGGACGCTTCCGACTATAGGTTGCCTACTCTATGTTTATTATCTCTATGGTTCTATGTCAATCAAAAGAAGACCTTTGGAGGTTATGTTTTACAGTTTTTATACTGAAACTACCAACATGCAGAAAGAGCATCATTTCTGTAATCAAGAGGAGAATTTCAATAAAATAGCTATTTGTGTATCAAGAGCAGAAAGTAGTACTTTGGTAGTCGAAACTACCAAAAGACTTTCTGCTCTAAATACACACAAGATTTTTTCTACTATCACACCAAAAATAACTACTAGCTCTCTTTTATCTATAAATAAAATTAGGCGTGCGCCAAAGTTACTTTCTGCTTAAGAGCGCCAATAATGTCAAATTATGACAGCTCGCGAAAAACATCAACTTTGCAGTTGCTTTTCAAGGCACAAAAGACGACTTTCGATAGTGATAGTAGACAAAATATTTTTTTAACTCTTGATAAATTGATAAAACTTAGCTACCTTACTGTTGGATGGGAAATAGCTTCCTCAATTTCTTCCAACAGAGTTTCTGTCCTCCTGGACAAACGAAATCTGCAGAAATAATCACGTCTTGGACGAATAATTTTTGGCCGTCTGGCATTAATTCCAAGTAAAATTGCTAAATTTCTGAACTTTGAGAACTTTTAGGAATATACCTACTGGACACTCCCTTTGATGAACGTCGCCACTTTTTTAGCGAATACTGGAGTTGATGTCTTAGCTCTCAAGCGACATGGCCGATGAAAAACTGCAACTATTGCGGAAAGTTATGTAGCGGAGACCGTCAACAATAAAATTTTGTACAATATAACGAAGCCAGAAGTCTTCTGCAGTACTTCAAGTTACTTACGTCATTCAAAACAGTGTCAAAATGCATTGTTTACAAAAAGTAGGGAGAAGAAAAAACCAAATTTTAAAATGCAAATAGCCATTCACCACTACCACGCAAGTTAACCGGAAATCATTCAGTCGGGAAGGTGATATTTCAGGGATGCTGGCGCTGAAATTTTAATTAATTTACCCTTAGATTCTGCCAAATACTACGCAGAGTTAATTATCGTAATAACGTGATACGTTTATAGGAAAATTTAGTGGAAAATTACCTGGAGATGTACATGTACAGGTTGTTTCCACAGTAGTGTTCACTATTATTCGTCATTCAATTTTTTCAAGACGAAAAGTTCCTATAAACATTTCATAAGTTTGATCGTTAATGAGATACAGAGTGTTCAATGTTTTTATTATTTTAATAGAAGCCATAACTCTGTAATAAACATAAAAAGCCAGAGATCGTTTATCACAAAAAAGTAACTTCTATCTCATTAACGAGAAACTAGTAAGTTTTAGTGGGCGTCGACTCATCACTGTAGTAGAACGCCTCTGATACGATAATTACGGTGAAGTAGTGTCGAACTCGGTTAGTACTTGAATGGGTGACCACTGGTAAACTCCGTCGTAGAGCCCGTAAAACCAGCAGTGAAGCACTTTAGACTACTAGGGTACGTATTTTATCACAGCTCGCTGGAATGATACCTATGAGGTATAATGATGAGGTCCCGAGTCCAAGGATGTTGGACTACTGGGGGGTTCGGCAAAATTTCTGGTTGGAAAAAAAAGGGACTTTTCGTTTTGAAAAATGTTTAAAAAATATTATATAAAACACTCAGTCTCATTACAGGATCGATATCCTCACGTGAAGAGGGGAGACTATGCAAAGCTAGACCAACACCACGTAGATTACTTCAAGCATCTACTCGGACCAAATCGTGTTATAACGGATGTAGACGAGTGCCAAGGGTTCAACATAGATTGGATTCGAGCCGTTAGAGGTGAAAAAAATTAATTAATGACACAATTACAGTAATAATTTAATTTTACTTCAACACATGAAATTGTTAATTTTTCACTAATTACATTTGCAGTTTCTATCATATCACCAGTCCCGGCCGTAGGTCAAGACCGGATAATTCGTCCTTTGATAATTTCAAAGTTACATTGGGTTTGAATCTAAAATTATAAAAACATTACTTATGTCAAAAAAGTAGTAGGTTTTTCTGTCATTTTTCCGCCAAAAATTTCAAGCTTTCCGCCAAAAATTTCAAGTTTCCCGTCGAAATTCCAGGTTTCCCGCCACTGGTTTACGAAACTATCATGTTTCCATAATTTTATCAGCTATTCGTCGCCAAACTCATCGTCTATTTCTGTCTTAAACACAGTACAAAATAAGATAAACATAGCCTGATTACTGATGGCATATTCTATCAATCCGATGGCGCCTGCGCATTACGTCATTTGATTTAGTTGCCTATTCTAAAAACCGATTTAAACGTATGGTTGGTTGCCTATATTAACGATCATTGTTTACGAAACTAAATATTCAGTTGTTTAACCACAAAGAGTCCCTGTCGTATCTCGTAAACTGTTTGATGTTCTACTCAAATACAAATATAATTGAAAGTGTCACAGCAATTGAAGACTAATCCCTATCCTTCTGATTAATACGAATATCGTCGTTCGTGCCTTCGCCGGCAACGTTTAGTTTGGGGTAACATTGTGAGGGAATAATGCGGTAACATCGAAGGGACCATCATATATCTCGCTTCGCTATGGGCTTCTACAAATTAAGGGTCATTTGTAACGACGCCATTCCGGGTAATGTAGGCAATATTGTTGGGTATCTAATGGCGAAGCCTATACAAGGATGTTTTTTATTGCAAATGTTTGGAAACTGTGAAACCATTTAGGTTTATTTGTTAGAACGTCTTGTTAAAACTAACTTTTGATTCGATAATCTGAAATTACTTTTTTAGGTTATAGTCAGTGCGTCCTCAAACCTAAAACTACCGAAGAAGTTTCTCAAATATTATCATTTTGTAATACACAACGTCTAGCTGTATGTCCGCAAGGAGGTAATACCGGATTAGTAGCAGGATCTGTTCCAGTTTTCGATGAAGTCGTACTATGGACTGGATTGATGAATGAAATTATCCATCTAGACGATACCTCAGGTAAAATATTTATCTTTTAAAGTTCGTTTCAAAGGAGTTGATAGCGCCCATAATAAACGGAGGTCGGGTGTCTCAAAATTTTTTATCTCTTATTTATGTTTTACAATGTATCTAGATTAAAAAGAAAGAAATTCTTACCAGGCTACCCGGTAATCGGTCAAATAACAATAGGTAATAAAATGCAAATGAAGTATACGCAGTGAACCAAACGATCCATAGTCGTAGAACAGGGTTATTTATGATTTTTGCTTATTATTATTGCTTTTGTTTATTATAATTAATATTATAATGAAAATACAAAGTAATTGTGCACTAAGATTTATATACACACATATTCTTGTAAAAAATGGGAAAAAAATAACAAATTATTGCAGGAGAACATTGTATGTTTGTATGTATGTATTTTGGGGCACCATTTACTGAAACCTAAAAGATCTATTGTACCCTCTTACTTCTACTTAGTTTCTGAGGAGAGTCTCAGAGACTAGTAGGTGCTTTAGTCCTGTTGAATATACTACTAGTGGACTGTATTATAGTTTTTTGTTTCACTTCTAACGTTGAAAAAGAATACACTTTTTCTATCAATTTTTATTTATTAGTCGATATAAAATAATCTACATTTAAGTGTAGTTACCGACTGCACTTGGCTCGAACGAGAGGGTCGAGAACAAAACAGGTGCTTTCAGAAATTGACAGTGTTGCCACATTTTACAAAAGGCAATGCATTTGATACAAAATAAAAAATGTCATCAACATGAATAATAAAACTTAACATGCCGCCCACCTTGAAAGACGCAGCTTTCAAAAGAAATTAAAAAAAATTGAAAATCAACTTAATTGTACGAACAGTAAAACATAAGAAGTACAATCATCAATCACTATTCACTGGTAGCGGACAAATTTTTGAAAAACTTCTCTTGACGATGCCCGCTTGAGTCTTTATTAACGCCACTCTGGCCAAACTGTCCTTTCCATGGATTAGTTCCACAATTCGTCCTAATGACCACTTTAGAGGGGGAAGATTGTCATCTTTGATAAGGACTAAATCGTTGGTCTTCAGAGAGCCTTGATTTGACTTCCACTTGTGTCTTTCTTGAAGCTCACTGACGTATTCACGAGACCAGCGCTTCCAAAAATGTTGATGAAGCTGCTGGACACGTTGAAAATGAGAAAGTCTATTCTCGGGAATTTTCGATAGATCTGGATCTGGAACACTGGTAATAGCTCTTCCAATTAAAAAATGTGATGGTGTGAGTGGTACCAAATCGGAAGGATCTGAGCTTAGGGGAGAGAGGGGTCGGGAATTAAGTGTGGCTTCGATTTGGGTAAGGAGCGTATAAAATTGTTCAAATGTAAGTGATGCTTTACCTGCTACACGACGCAAGTGATATTTAACAGATTTCACGCCAGCCTCCCAGAGGCCTCCGAAATGCGGCGAATGCGCGGGTATGAATGACCAAGATATTCCCTGACTTTGAATTTCGTCTGTTAATTTATTATTATTTACCTTCAGAAATTGTCCCAGTTTATGTAATTCTGAATTAGCACCAGTGTAATTGGTACCATTGTCCGAGAAGATTTGGAATGGTTTACCTCTTCGAGCTACAAATCGCCTTAAGGAAGCTATGAACGCTTCACTGGTGAGATCGGAGACTAGCTCCAAGTGAATTGCTCGAGTGGTAAAGCATACAAAAAGACTAATATAGCATTTTGACACAGTAGCTCCACGACCTCTTTTATTTTTAAGCAGGAACGGGCCTGCGTAATCGCATCCTGTAGTATAAAAGGCAGGAGCGGGAGTTAATCTTTTTTCTGGTAATTGTCCCATAATAGGATGAGTTAACTGAGGATTGACTCTAAAACAGCGTGTGCATTCGCGAACAGTTTTACGAGCAAGATTTCGACCAGAAAGCGGCCAATACTTATCGCGAATTGAGCTTAAAAGGAGTTGTGGTCCTGCATGGAGTAAGATCGCATGATAGTATCTAAACAATAATCTTGTAAAAATGTGTTTAGAGGATAGCAAAATGGGAAATTTCTTAGAATATTCAAAATGAGAATTTGCTAACCTACCACCACAACGAAGAATTCCTTCATCGTCTATAAATGGGTTAAGTTTACTTAATGCATTTTTCGAGTTCAATTTACCCTTTGCAATAGAGTTGATTTCATTATTAAATGTTTCCGATTGGCACAACCTTATTAGACATTTTAAAGACACGTCAATTTCTTTAAATGACAGTGTTCCCAAATTTCTGCTTTCCTTAACGAGAGAACAATTGTTTTTAAATCTACATATATACGCAAAAACCCGAATTAGCCTTGTAAATTGGGAATATCTATTAAATATCTCATTATTTTCTAAAGTCTGGTTTTTGCAGCAAAGTACATTTTTTTTCAATTCGGGGATGTCTTGAGATTTTGAAGATGGTAAGCGGGGCCAGCAATCTATATCTGATTTGAGCCACTCAGGGCCATGCCAATATAAATCTAAATTCTGTAGTAAGTTTGGCATCACGCCACGAGATACGCAATCAGTAGGATTTTGCCGTGTGGGTACATATCCCCAAGAATCAACATCAGTTAATTCTTGAATATTAGCTACTCGATTAGCCACGAAAGTCTGTAGTTGATTGGGATCCATTTTTAACCAACCCAAGACGATTGTCGAGTCGGTCCAATAAAAGGTGTTGACTTGAGAAATCTTAAGAGATTCCTTTACCTTTTGCATAGTTTTGGCAAGCAACTGTGCTGCTAACAACTCCAAACGCGGAATGGTTACCGGTTTTATTGGCGATACCTTTGATTTGGCGCAGACTAATTTGATATATGCATTATCATCATTGCAAATAGATTTTATATAGACGCAAGCGCCATATGCCTTTTGGGAAGCATCCGAGAAACCATGAATTTCCCAATATTTTGGGTTTTTGCAAGTAATTTGCCTATCTATTTTGATATCATTCAAAATTGTGAGCTCATTGCGAAGTGATAACCATTTTGTGTGGAGCGTTGCGGGCAAGGATTCATCCCAAGTCAATTTTGCTGACCACAGCTCCTGCATCATGATTTTAGCTAAGACGGTACAAGGGCTTAGTAGACCAAGCGGATCGAAAATCTGCGACGTCTCAGAAAGTACAGAACGTTTGGTAATTTGTGAAACCGAGCTAGGATTAATTTTAAACATTAGAGAGTCCGAATTACTATTCCAAATTAAGCCTAAGGTCTTTGTATTCTCATTATTACCAAAATCAATAGAGTTTGAAGTGTCATTAGATTTTATGCCCTCTAGTACTTCTTGATTATTTGACACCCATTTCCTCAAATTGAAACAACCACTACTAAGTACGTTTGACACCTCATTGGCAATGTAGATAGCATCTTCAATAGTATTTGAACCGCTTAGCATGTCATCAACGTAAAAGTCATCTTTTATTACTTCCGAAATTCTAGGATTAATCAGCTCTTGTTCTATTCCTAATTGATATAGTGAGCGAATTGCCAAGTAAGACGCGGACGCGGTACCGTATGTAACCGTTAGCAATTCGTATGTGTTTAGAGGGTCATCCTCATTGAAGCGAAATAGTATTCTTTGCAAAGGAGTTTGTTCGGGATTTACAAGTACCATACGGTACATTTTCTCTATGTCACTCCCTATCACGAAATTGTGCTTTCTAAAACGTAATAATATTGACAGCAAATCTTGCTGTATAGTGGGGCCGACTAGCTGAAGATTATTAAGTGACAGACCAGAGTTATTAGAAGCACTTCCATCGAAAACAACGCGAAGCTTCGTTGTAAGACTGCTCTCTTTCAGTACGCCGTGATGGGGCAGGTAGTATGAGTAAGAGCTATAATCAAGGGTGCTATCAATCTTTCTCATGTGATTCAGCTGTATGTACTCCCTTATAAAATCAAAATATTTGCGTTTGAAGTCATTGTTGCCTTTGAACTTATTTTCTAGGTTAAAGAATCGCTTTTTAGCAATTTCGAATGTATCTGCTAGATTTTCAAGATTATTTTTTAGTGGGATAGTAACAATGAATCTTCCTTCACTGTCGCGTTTAAACGTGTTTAAAAAATGCGACTCAACTAACTTGTCATTTTTCGAAAGTGGTTGGTTATCGGGAATTTCCTCGAGTTCCCAGAATCTGCTTAGAGATCTGTCAATATTCAAATTACAATTTACCGTTGTGTTATTTTCGGAAGATACTGGACCTGCAAGTATCCAGCCTAATTTTGTTTTTTGTAAAGTGGGACCATTTTGTCCTAGTTTTATTTGCCCGACGCACATTAATTCCCAAAAGCAATCGGCACCCAACAGAATGTCAATTTTACCCGGAATGTTCATATTTGGATCCGCCATTGAAATGTTATTGGGAATATCCAATGATTTTACATTAAATTTTGTATTTGGGAGCGAGCTTGTGATCTGCGAAACTACTAAGCACGATAATGTTTTAGTATAGCCATTTATGGTAGACTGAATAACTAAATCCAATTTCTGTGAGATATTTGTAATTATGCCTTTATTTAGGCCACATACTTTAATAGTGCTAATTTCTTGCACTTCAAGTTTCAACTTATCACAAATTTCTTTGGTGATGAATGAAGACTGGCTTCCGGAATCCAGCAAAGATCTAACGAAATGAGTTTTATTGAACTTGTCAAATACCTTTACAACAGCTGTGCCTAAGATAATTTGCGAATTGACAGCTGACATATGCGAAAGTACATTATGCGTGTCTGAATCGATCGATGCGTGTGAAACACTATTTTCTATAACGGGTTCAATACTTGATTGAGGTTTACGATTGAAATGCAATAACGAGCTATGACGACCCTTACAATGTTTGCATGAACTTGATCGACATTTGGCAACACCGTGACCAAATCTTAAACAATTTACACAGAGGTTATTTTTCTTTGCATAATCATATCTGTCGTTTACAGAAATTTTAAGAAACTCATCACAGTTTGAAATGAAATGTTCTTTTTTGCAAAATGAGCATTTTAACGTGGAGACTGGAGTAACAAATGATTTAGTTTTAGATTCATATTTAGTCTTAATTACGGATTTTTTAACTAATTTACTCCGTTCAATTGTTTCAAGTAAGTCGGCGCGGTCACTTAAAAATGTTTTCAAATCTTCCAGGGTGGGTTTGGAAGAAGTTTTGCTCCTAAACTCTTCATATTCCCTAGAAGTTACACTATCTAATTTTTTAACAACGAGATGAATAATAAGAGTGTCCCAACTTGAAGTGGGTTCCTTTAATGTCTCTAGCGCGCGTAAATGTTTTGTTACATTATCCAATAATTTTCGGATGCAATCTGAAGATTCTTCTTTGATATGATCTAAATTGAAGAGACTACTAACGTGATTATTTACCAAGATTCTTTCATTGTTGAAAAGAGAGCAAAGAAGAGACCAAGCTGTGTCATAATTTGCATCACAAAACTCTAGCGAACGAATAATTTCCGCAGCACTTCCTTCTAAAGAAGCACGAAGGTAGTGAAATTTCTGAACATTGCTTATGGTTGTATTGGCATGTATAAGAGATGTAAAAACGTCTCTAAATTCCAGCCAGCTTTCAAAGTTACCGCCAAACTTTTTCAAATGAATTGTGGGTAGTTTAATATTGTTAATATTTTGACCTTGGTCATTGAAATTACTACAAGTTGATGGCGGACAGGGTGGAACTAATGTGTCAGGCGGTGCAAACGATTTTGCCTTTGCGCATGCAGCATAAAAGGCTGAACTAATAGCTTCCCGTATTTTAATTTCATTATCCAAATCCTGGACAATGATATCAATTTCTTCTTGAATGCGGTCGTAATGTTCTAATTCCGATAAAAAAGATTCATATCTTAGCTCAATTTCTAAAAGGCAGTTTTTATCTACTACAACGTGATCAGGATATTTCGATTCTAAATTCGCTAAATATTTTTCAAATATCGTAATTTTACCCTTTATGCTAGCTCTTTTGCGAATAAGAGTCTCCATGATAACAATTTTACCGAGTGAACAAAGAACAATAGTAAAACGGTGATATAGTTCAAACAAAATACCTAGTTATGTATTCAAATTATACAACCAAAACTAATTTTTATAAACGAACGGATTTACTGCGAAAGCAGCAGAATATAAGCACTAAAAGGCCGAAACTATTTATTTTATATGCAAAAGTAAATACCTACGCGACATGTATTTTCTTTCTACTAAACAACGGGTATTATTGTAGGTAAATTGATTAGATATTCAAAATAAAATACCTACCTGTCTAAAACAATAGAAATATTTGATAACTACTTAAGCGGGAAATTACTATTATTAGTAACGCGAATCAACTATTTTTATGAATTTGCTTAAACTTAAATCATCGAAAGATACTTTAATTATTCCTATCAAATAAAGACTAATTACACGTGAATTTTGTATTCATTTGCAAAACAACTAAAGAAAATTGTTACTTGATATAAATAGTTAAATTTACTAAAACAACGAGATGTACGGGAATATTTTAACTATCGAATCAAAAGCGAATTTATTTTGCAAACTCAACAACTATTAAACTATAAAAAACGGTAGGATAGGATAATAAAGGAATTTATTTGGCACTCACTGTTTTCTAGAAGATAGCCGCTAATGTAAACAAGCTGCACCTGTTTCTTCTATTGCCATTCGCATCAAAAAACACGCCCATAGCAACAGCAAATTTGGCCGGCAAAGTGTCTTGATGATTATTGAATCCAATCGGTTAGAAGGACCATATGTTGAATATACTACTAGTGGACTGTATTATAGTTTTTTGTTTCACTTCTAACGTTGAAAAAGAATACACTTTTTCTATCAATTTTTATTTATTAGTCGATATAAAATAATAGGTACATGTTTCTACATTTAAGTGTAGTTACCGACTGCACTTGGCTCCATGCTATGTTCACTCCCATTATAAATTTTGTCTTCGTTTATTTAGTTATTCCACCTGTCGCTGATAGCGCTACGTGAGCGAGGTTCTGTCAGATTTCAATAAGTCCGCCATTTATATAACCTCTATCTCATTTTTCATCATAGACAATATTATATTTCTCTATGTTTTTCATTTTGAAGATACGGCGTCGCCAACCATTGTTCTCGTTATTGTATATTATACGGTTATTTTTATATTAATTTGTAGAAACAGACATTTTTGTGGTTTTTAGTGATTGTGTTTATTAAACATTGACATTATGGTTCAGTATTGTATTGTTCCCAAAATTGACAGAACAAATTTTAGTGTACGAAAACAACTGTTTGAGATTAAAAAAAGGGTTGAATCTGGTGGTTTCTTGATGGATAAAGTAAGATAATAAGATTTATTTTGTCACAATAAACTCAATTAATTTGATGAAGGCTATAATTAGTAAAATTCTTCCAAATTGTGAAAGACAAACCATACGTGAAGTATTTGTTTTATAGAAATACTATCAATGAAGTTATCTTGTGTAACCATTGTGATTCTGCTAATTTAAATTAGGTACTAAAAGTTTTTTATTTTGTATTATTGAGTATTTAACACAACTGAGTTTTTCATAAATATAGATATTTTAGGTACAACGACCTAAGACATGTCATAAATGTTCCAAATAAATTTACCATGCTCAACTAGTTATGGTTTGAATGGGCTGTGAACTTAGTCTATTTCTAGCTCTTCTGAACCTATAATTACTATTATATTCTTGAAAAATAAACTACATTCATCATTTCATTATATAATATATTAAGAATTTATTTCTTTGTAATTTTTTTAGTTAATAAAAATAGTGTATTTAAACAGTGTTTTATTCCACTTTTCATACAATTCCTTATTAATGGCGTTTTCGATTGATAAAAATAGTGTAAATTAATACATTTTCCAGCTCACTGATGCATAAAAATGTATTATTACGCACTATTTTTATAAAGCGAAAATAATAGAAGAATAATAAATTTAAATATATTTTAAAAAGCCCGCTACTTCTAGCAGCAGCGCTAGAGCGACAGGTTGAATAACTAAAATGACTGATTATTATTATTCAGGAGAGTGGGCCATCTATTTTTTTTTATCGGTAATCTATGCTTGGCTCGAACGAGAGGGTCGAGAACAAAACAGGTGCTTTCAGAAATTGACAGTGTTGCCACATTTTACAAAAGGCAATGCATTTGATACAAAATAAAAAATGTCATCAACATGAATAATAAAACTTAACAAGTCCTATTTCCCGGAGGAATTTAGGATATCTGCAGGTTTCAACTTAGGTAATTGTCCCTCTTCTATCCAGTATAGTCTCCCAGGTGCTGTCCCCTAGGATTCTGAATAGCTGTGCAGTTCGCAAGTATGTGGATGGAGGTTTCTTCTTCCATTCCACAAAATCTACAATCTTCTTCCTCCACTATTTGGAGCTTTTTAAGATGCCCATTCAGGCCAGGTGTCCTAAGTTAATAATTAACGGTTTGACCTCTGTACTTTCGTCGATTAAGTCGTCAAGATCCCACATTTTCCCCTCCCCAGTTATAACATGTTTTATGGCGCTTTGCCAATTTTCGGCGTATTCACATTCGCCAATGTATCCATCAAAAGTTGCTGTACTTCTTGAAGTTTAAAAGTTTTGTTGTTCCTGGCAACATAACCTTTGACTTGTGCTCATATAAGCTCTATTGGGTTCAGCTCACAATGCACAGTGGCGCGGAGTCTACGACTCACAGGATTGATCCGTTTTAGACGTGCGTCACCTTAAAATGTTCGTCTTGAGTTTGCCTATCGACCCTTGTTCCGGGATTTTTGATTTCGAATTTTATTTTTCTGTAATTTGTATCCAAAAAGTTACTTTCATGGAAAAATGGCGATTTTGAGTGCAAAAGTCATCCTAGCGAACGCAACATTGAGTTTTTACAAAACATGTTTGAAGGAAACTCTTCCTCTTGACAACCCCTACAACCCTGTGTACGTCAAATTGCGAGAGAAATTGGCCGTCATGCCTAAAAACGACCATAGTGATACAAAACTATTGATGCGAAAGGAAATTGTTCCTCAAAAATCTATTGGAACAAAAATCTAAATTTGTTTCAATAAAAAGTGTTTGTAATCAATCCAGCAATACGTACAAATTTTCTCAGAATGTTTGAGGATATTTTTGGCCATTTAATTTGGCCAGGAAATCGCCAAATTCCAGAAACTCGGAAAATTTACAAAAATTCTGTAAAAATTCGGACATATTCCTTAGGTGATACTGAACACTTTTTGTTCAATACAAGTTTCTCATAAAGGTCGTCATTTCCGACAGAGGTTGTAGAGGTTGTCAAGAGGAAGAGTTTCCTTCAAAAAAGTTTTGTAAAAACTCAATGTTGCGTTCGCTAGGATGACTTTTGCACCCAAAATCGCCATTTTTCCATGAAAGTAAATTTTTGGACACAAATTACAGAAAAATAAAATTCGAAATAAAAAATCCCGGAACAAGGTTTGATAGGCAAACTCAAGACGAACATTTTAAGGTGACGCACGTCTAAAACGGATCCATACTGTGAGTCGTAGAGTAATTTGGGTGGCACAGTGGCGCTCCGCGCCACTGTGCAATGGTAAGGGGATCAGCGATGTACAGAATACCTCTACCTTTTGCCATATCTCATCGATTACAGATTTTTTAAACTTTACCTTACGTTTCTAATTTGCAAAAGTTCTTTTTTCACCATTATATCATCGAAATTTAAGGCTTTACAATGCAACCACTCAATTACCCCCGCTCTTTTCCATGAACTTGTAGGAAGCTTCTCTACTAATCGAGAATGATTGTTGGCGTTATCCATTACAATAACTGAATTCTGGGTTAGGTATAGGTTACGGGGCAGAGGTAGTTCCGTCGCGACTATGTGTTACAACTATTTTATGTTCCGAACCCCCGATCCGTGCTATCAACTCCATTGGGACAGCCTTTAACCAATAACAAGAATTGATAATGACATTCATTTGGTTTAGGAGTATTGACGTGTCAAGCTGGCTGTGTACTGGAAAACCTAGAAAATTACGTAGCTGGTCATGGTTTAATGATTCCCTTAGATCTGGGTGCTAAGGGCTCTTGTCAAATTGGAGGAAATCTATCCACCAATGCAGGAGGATTGAAACTTATACGTTATGGAAATTTACACGGAAGCGTTTTGGGCGTAGAAGCAGTAAATTTATACCAATATTTATATACAGGGTGTTTCTAAATTCATGCGACAAAATTCAGGAGGTGATTGCCTATAACAAAATTTCCTGAGCCCGCCCTTTTTCGAGATATTACCCTTAAAAGGTGGTGACCAAAATTGAGTTATTACTTTTTTCTAAATTTCGGTAAAGATAGAAACTTGACTGTAATAATCGTGCACTAGCAAAGGACTAGTCAGGGGTATTTTTTCAATAGTCTTGTTACATTATACGGGGGTGAAATTAGCAACCCTTACTTTATTTTATGTCAAAACTTTTTTTCGGGATGATGTTTTATGAAATAAATTTTAACTTAAATTTGAAATTTTTTTTTATTCCCAAATTTTTTTTCCGAAAGCTGCAGAGAAAAAAAATTAACATTTTACCGTTTTCCACTCAATTGCAGCTATTTGTTTTTTTAAAAAAATTTAAATATAACAAGGAATTTAAGTTAAATTTTATTTAATAAAACTTCAACTCGAAAAAAAGTTTTGAAATAAAATAAAGTAAGGGTTGCTAATTTCACCCCCGTATAATGTAACAGGAAAATTGAAAAAATACCCGTGGTTAGTCCTTTGCGAGTGCACGATTATTACGGAATTTCAAGTTTCTATCTTTACCGAAATTTTAGAAAAAAAAAATAAAATTTTTAGTCACCACCTTTTAATGGTGATATCTCGAAAAAGGGGTGGGCTGAGGAAATTTTGTTATAGAAAAGACCCATCTTAATTTCATACGAGCAATCACCTCCTGAATTTTGTCGCATGAATTTAGAAACACCCTGTACATCTGTATCTATTTTTTTTTTTAAACAAATTATTTTTTAGGTTAAAGCAGATGGTGAAGTAATAGATTGTTTGAGTACTTTGAAGAAAGATAATACAGGATATCATTTGAAACACTTGTTTATAGGATCCGAAGGAACTTTAGGAGTCATCACAAAAGTAGCAATCAATTGCCCACCAAGTCCTAAAGCGATCAACGTAGCATTACTAGGTAAAGTTCTTCCAAAGTTAATGTGATGACCCATATTTTTAATCCCTTTGAAGGAAAAAGCCGCCCAAT
The DNA here is from genome assembly GCA_949126875.1 of Lochmaea capreae. Taxonomy (NCBI): domain Eukaryota; kingdom Metazoa; phylum Arthropoda; class Insecta; order Coleoptera; family Chrysomelidae; genus Lochmaea; species Lochmaea capreae. The sequence continues at coordinate 5,741,515 of OX421400.1, forward strand.
GGCGTGCATATAAATTTTTTATAAATTCGAATATTGTGAAATAATTTTAATCTTCTATAACAATTATTTGAATGAAAAAAATTAACCTGCATACAAAATTCATAAAATTTGTAATACAATAATAAAGCGCTTTCCTCTAGAACACGGAGTATCTAAAGAACAGTTTTTTGTATCGTCAACCCAACCATATTTTAAAGGTGGGTGTATATCCTCATACAGTTTTAATTATAATATAATTACCATTACTACTATTTTCTTACATATTAAGTTAAAATGTATTTTATTTTATATATTTATTCATGTAATAAAACCGTAAGGATTGTTTGAATAACAAATAAATGAATAAACACTTGACAACATCATGTGTATCAAACCAAGTTTGGTCTAAATAAATTATAGTTCTATTTGAATCACGGTACCCTTTTATTTTGCACAAATACTCCTGTCTAAGTTCAGCGATACGCCGAGACTCCATTATTACCATTCGATTATCTCACTTCTTATATTTAAATCCACAATTCAATAATCCTTCGCATCATCTTGGACTGTTGTTTCAAATGGTCTCCAAAATGCCATTCTAATTAATTATATTATAAAACTTACCCTAACGTCTACGAACAAATGAATATTATATTAATATCAATTCACTGACGCGACCTAACCACTACACCATCAAAAAGGTTTTATATTAATGATACCTTTCTACACTAGATCACGTACACTTTCCTATAAATACCTATAACAATTCACTAAACTCACTCAACCAAGAAATCGATATTATATTAAATATTTCTTTGAAACAAAATTCACACCCGACACTGAATGATACTAATGGATTATAAGCCGAATCACAACACAACCCCCCCGAACACCCTCAAGACCGTAGAATTTTTTCTGCCAAAAACGTCAAACGGAGTATACTTCGGTTATTTCGTTATATTACGTTGAATACTGCAGTTGATGATTGGTTGTTTCGAAGTCTTCACTGCAAGTGCAACTACTTTGCCAACTCTTCAAAATTTTCTTAAATATAGTAACATATAAAAAGTGGTTTCAATTAAATTTTCTTTTTTCAGTAATTTCAAGCGACTTATTTTAATGTTTACTAATAAATTTACATTATGTATTTTTTTTTTAAAATATTTCCAAACTAGCTTTCTTATAACATCACGAACTAACAGTTTACTGAAGTAAGAGGAACATTTGTGTAGCAAACCTAACAATTTTAGAAAATATATCTGACAACATTGCTTTATTTTATGGTCATCACACTGACTTTAGTTAGAGTATACTTTCCTATTAATTGAACGACTCTGTATGGGAGAAAAAAGTATTGAATGATTTATTTTAGGTTTGAATTCGTTTGAAGAAGTATTGAAAACCCTCAAAAAAGCAAAACAAGATTTAGGAGAAATTCTCTCTTCTTGTGAACTGATGGACTTTTTATGCATGGAAATTGTTATAAAACATTTAAAAATTCCAGCTCCGATTGGCGAACATCCTTTTTATATGTTGATCGAAACGCATGGAAGTAACTCGAAACATGACGAAGAGAAGACGAATGCGTTTTTGGAAAATGTAATGAATGAAGGTTTGGTGTCGGATGGTACTGCTACCAATGAAATCAACAAAATTAAGGTAAACCAAAAAAATCTTGATAGTTATTAAATATGTACCAATTTTTTGTTTGTTTCTGTTTAACTTTATCTTAATCGACATAAAAAAGCTCGTGGTCTATTGTGTAATAAATAAATAACGGGAGCGTTTGAGAAAATTCCCTATAACAATAGCATTGTGAGCCACGCCTCTTTCCAACATGGCCGCTACTTGAAATTCTGGCAAATGCTGCCAACATAATTCACTCGTCGCATGAACCTAAAATATTATATGTTTAATTGTTTTATTAAATCTCTGACATTTATTTTCAAATTAAAATTGCACAGAATGAAAAACTATCGAATAAACATTTTTTTATTGAAATCTGCATGTTGTAAATGTCGAAACTGTCAAAATTGTAGCGAAGCTGCCACCCCTTTTTTGTTTGCGCATGTCTGAAAGGCACCATTTTTATAATAAGATACTTGTCATACTTCACTTTATCGTCGAATTATATCGCCAATTCGATCTCCCAAGGTCATACATTTTTGTTACCAAAACGTCAGATTGCGTCAGGCTTCGCTTCTTTGGCAAAAATTGTAATTGATTCAATTACGGCTTCTTATATATAGATTGCGAAAAGTCTATTTGCGCCATACGATTTACACAAGTACGACAAGGAAAATATGAGCAAAACTACTTGAAAGAGAGAGAAGAACAATTGTGCGCTCAGTGATGGGAGTGTAAGTTTAAATGTGAATTATCTCTGAGAAAAACACTGTTGCCGGATGAAAGTGTTTAGTTTTACCTAATAGTTCGAAAAAAAGTTAACGATAACGAAACAAAAATATCATTTGTACAAATTAATCTGCGCTTCGCGCAACAGCGGTTAAATAGGGGAGAACTGAACACACCCCCAACTGTTCTTTTCTCTCTTTCAAGTAGCTTTGCTCATATTTTCCTTGTCGTACTTGTGTAAATCGTATGACGCGAATAGACTGTATGTTTGTTATTTAAATTTTAAAATTTTTATACTAAAAAAAAACCAGAGATCCGCTTTTCATTTTTATTTTTTTTTTAATTTCAGTCAATATGGGATTTGAGGGAAAGAATAACTGAAGCTCTTCTCTACGACGGATACGTATTTAAATATGACATTTCTCTTCCCACGGAACACTACTACAGTTTAGTGACGATAATGAGAGAGAGGTTAGGGGAACGAGCACACAGAGTTTGCGGATACGGACACGTTGGTAGGTTTCCAGTCAGTGGCGGACGTAAAATCTATTCTAATGTGTAAGAATCGTCAACCCATAAACTTACTTACCGGACAAGAAACCGACCGGCGCGAAAACTGTCGGTTATAACCGGTGTGTGTGAAAGAGGTCTTACTTTCTATGTTGATATCTGATTATTACAAACTATGTGGTAAAAACTAATGATACTTTGTACCGTTTATGTATATTTTTATTTTCAAACGTTTTACTCTTTTTTTTTAGGCGATGGTAATATCCACCTTAGCATTTCAGTACCAGAATTCACAAAGGAAATTCTAGACTTGATTGAACCGTACGTATACGAAGTCACATCGAATCTCCATGGAAGTGTAAGTGCCGAACACGGAATGGGATTCAGAAAACCAAAATACATGGGTTATTCCAAAAGTAACGAAGCTATACTGTTAATGAAACAATTAAAAAATATGATGGATCCTAACGGTATTCTCAATCCGTATAAAGTGTTACCACCCTAGATCGGTTAAAAACCTTACAAGGGCACAGCCAAACGGTCTCCTAAAACAATTATTCCAAGAAAATATTTTACTGTTGGTAAAGCGCTTTTATCTTAAATGATAAACGCTGTATAATTGTAAATTTATGTAAATACAAGCTGAATAAATATATTTTACTGAAAATTAAGTTGTTTCTTTTAAATTACACGTCAAAGATGATTATAACGTCTTGCAAAGTTTTTGAAAAATACTCTTCAAAGAACAAAGAACGTTCTCTGAGAAGTAACAACTACTTCTCGGGCTATACTCCTCGACAGACGTTGAATTACACTTTCAAGTTAAACGCAAATTGCAAAAGGTACTTAGATATTTTTTGATAAATTTTTCCATATTAAAAGTCCCGCCTATTCACTCAGTCTTGCTAAAACTTCTCAGGCAAAATTATATAAAAAGACGTAGCCTTACATACAACAGACCTGAGCCAATTTCATTTTAGAAAACCAGAGGAGATATGGCCAACGGAGGCAAGTAAAACTACGCAGCACCGGAACTGCGCGGTCGATTCTTCGACTGCACATGACTAATTTTTAAGTTCGTACGCGCTACCGTCTTGTTTCCGTCCTAACGAACTCCCTTATTGTGCAGACTGGTTTGTTTTAATAAGACTGGGACTGGGAAAAACTGAGCGTGTAGACTACCCTTTGGCTTATTAAATAAATAAATGGACTTCCAGAGCTTCACTGTTGATTATTATTGTTAACAAAACACAATACCAGGCTGGGAGCGACTATATGTCAGGCGACAGTTGACAAGTGAAACCTCATTTACACTATACATTACATGTTTACCACTAATTACACAGAAGCGATATTTCCAAACAAATACATTGTTGCTGTTGTAAGTAATTTTAGAATATAAGGATAGTTAATAGACAAAAGACTTTTTGAAATTATTTATTCGACTCAACATGTGCACGAGTCAGCTTACCCGTTGACATGACATGCCATGACAATTGACATTTTCGCGCCAACTTATACCAAAGGATGCCAACATTAAAACATTACAGCAATTTAGGTTTTTCATTGATGACAGTATCGGCACCAACCACGCTATGAAAAAACTGACCAAATAACAGCTTACACCGCGAAAAAGTTGAGTGGTTTAAGTAACTTAAAAACTATGGAAACAGGCCTATTACAAATAAGCCGAATGAGTAAAGTGGAAACGTCAAGTATGCAAATTAACTTTTTCTACTTTTTACACAGAAACTACGAAACAATAAAATAGCAGTATCAGTACCTAATAATGGAGGCTGTTTTTAATAAGAATGAAGTTGTCACTTGTGAGAGGGGAATTCCATTTTTATCCTAGTGGCACTTCATAATATGCTGTGCTATGGTATATTTACGATAAAAGGACGATGACGTTGCAAAACTACTGAATTTTGCCAATTGATTTGACAACGTCTTGAAGTTTTGCCAACCCGTAAGCTGAAAATTGCCCTGGCCATTAAGTATAAATTGTATTTATGGCTGGTAAATTTACATTTACTCCGATATGCAGGAAAGTATCTAAAAATGACATCATTGTCTTTTTATCGTAAATAGACCATAGTGATATAGACATTCTAATCATTATTCAGATCTTCATACATTTATCTCGTCAAAAATCTATATACATTAAATCGAATATATTTCTTGAGAAACAATCCAAGTTCATTCATAAAATATCTGTCAATCTTAAATTTGTATTCTTTAACTTTGCGCATTAGTTGTACAAACTACTTCATATCATCTGTATTGTTTGTTGTCTATGCCGTAATTGTACGTTTTAAACCCCGATTAGATATAAACTTTCGACTGGGAGCGTGGCGTCTCCTGTAATCCAGCTACTTGGAGGTCGGATTCAGCGGATGGTTTGAGGTCGGGAGCTCTGGTACAGGGTTTCCTACGTTGACCGGGTGTCCACACTAAGCATGGCGTCGATATGGCCGTTCTGGAGGAGTCTGGAACGGCCAGGTCAGCCAAGGAGGGGCGAACCGGGCCAGGGGGGAAACTCAGCAGCCAAAAGTCCCCGCGTCGTGCAGTAGTGGGATCGCGCCTGGGAGTGGGAACTCTGTGTCAGCCCGACCAATACAGCTAGACCTGGATCCATTTTACATTTTTTTTTAATAATCTTATAAATTATGAGACATATTTAATAGCAACTTAATATTCAATTTATTAGATTTAATTAAATGAGTTGATAGTAAAATTTAATATTAATAGATATAGTAAGCAGCCATTTTTTATCCAGCCCATGTATTGTTATTCAAGTCTAAATGAAAACTATACTACTCGTCAACAGATGGCGCCGCTAGTTACAGCTTATAATTAACAGTCGAATAAAAAATTATATTATACTCAATGGATTATCTTATAGAAATTACTCAATATTTATTTTCTTATCTGCTCTGACAGCAACTATCGACTGCTTATATCGATGTAACAATAATAAATTGGAATTGTTTTGGTTTTAAATATTAGTTTCCGTTTTACTTATTTTCAAGTAAGTAGATCTCTTCTGGTTGTAAGATAGGTATCATATATTGTAGATTTTTCCAATTAATTGCTGTCTCTTTCTAGGTTTATCAGCTACAGCTTTTTCCGCTAAAGCTAAAGGTTCCAAATTCAATGTCTCGTTGATTGCATTTCAAAAACCCACCTTTATTTGGTATTTACATCTGCAAAAATCTTTCAAAACCATCCCTCATATTTTTAACACTATCTATCTATACACACTACACACATTTAAATGAATGCTATCAATTATTGTTTGCTTTATTTAAGAGACGTAGTTGCGTAACCTCTAAATTGTTTATTTCACTGCGTTTTTATCAGTGGAAAAGTTATTATTAAAAATTATGTTGAAGACATTTCAAACGTATAGAATTCGTGCACATACATTTTATAGGACTTTTTCCCAAAAGTTCCCAGAATTCACAAAAGTGAGTAGTTATGTAATTAATGTGTTATTGATATACCTACACACTTTTTATATTTTCTAAAACGTGTAGTACCAAAGCAATCATTTTGGATTTGTAATTTGGTTGTTTTGTATTGATTTAATGATCCTTTTTCTTATAAACTTTTATTATAAACTTGACCTACCAACTAACTGATAAAAAATACCTTCAAATAACTTATTTCACAATACAAATTACGCCCTTTTTTATTTTAGGATGCATTTGAAGTGTCCAGAGGTAATTACAGTTACATCAATGACAGTCACATTAAATATTTTCATAGTTTATTAGATGCCAACAGAGTAATTACAAATTTTGAAGATTCAGAGAAATACAATGTAGACTGGTTTTTACAAGTAAGAGGTTCGTTTATATTTTAAAAAGATTATATAATAATAAAAATACTATTTTGGGATAACCGATTGTGAAAGAGGTTAAACTGTATTATTAAATGCATTTTTTTGGTAGGATCAAGCAATCTTGTGCTTAAGCCAAAAACTACTGAGGAAGTATCAAAAATTTTGTCCTACTGCAATGAAAATAAAATAGCAGTTTGCCCCCACGGTGGTAATACCGGCGTATATGGTGGAGCAAATCCTGTTTTTGACGAAGTCGTTGTATCCACTGAATTAATGAATAAAATCATAAGTTTAGATGAAAATTCAGGTACCTAAATAAAAATTTTAAGATATAATTTGACGAAAATCCAGCGGCAAAACAAAAACCCATAAATTGAAGTGCCAGCGATGGTTCTCTTGTTCCATGCTAATAACTAACTTAGATTATCGATAATTGCCAATTTTTTCTGTCTGTTCAAAAAAAGAGTTCCGGCTTAACAACATTTAGACAATAGCTATTTAACAATTATCAATTAGCATTTAACAATTAACATTTATCAATTATAAATTGAACTACTCATTCCACTATGACTCCATTTATGCACACAATTAACAATTATCATTTAACAATTGCGAAGTTGGCCAACTTTTAACTTCATAAATTAATTGTACTGCAACTAGTACGCAGATCCTGAAGTTTTTCCTGCCTGTGTTCAATAAGAACATACTTGCCGTCAGCATCATTAATAAAAGAAAAAAAATCTCAGCTTCTTCAAAATTATTCCAATGTACAAATGGACATGAAAATGTAGGGTACTAGAATCTCGGGCTCGTGCGCATGCTTACTATTTTCTCCTAATTTATAATTGTGTCTGCATAAACGATGGCAGTTAATTGTTAAATGTTAATTAATTGTTAAATGTGTCTGCATAAATCCACACTTAGTGTTGAAAGTAAAATTTTATTTTGTGAGTGAAAAAGTTTCAGTTGTTCTAATTGTACTATTATTGTTAATGTTAATACATTATAAGTTCCATTAAAAATTGAATCATTATGTCTCGTTTACTTCTATTTGGTTAACAAAAATTTAATGATTATGTCTCTTTTAATACGTTTGACAGGCATTAAAAATGTCACTTTAAATGGAAGTTGTACAAAAATATAATGTACTATTAAGAATATCATTAATAATATCCAACTTTTAGGCGTACTAGTTTGCCAGGCAGGGTGTATCTTGGAAAATATAGACAACTATGTAGGCAAAAAAAATTTAATTGTACCTTTGGATCTTGGAGCAAAGGGCTCTTGTCAAATTGGAGGGAACGTATCGACGAATGCTGGGGGTTTAAGATTAGTACGTTTTGGAAATTTACACGGAAACATTCTTGGATTAGAAGTTGTATGTACAAAACTATTAATAAAAATATAAATTAATTATTAAATATATTTATCTTTTAGGTAAAAGCTGATGGTGAAATTTTAAATTGTCTCGGTACTCTCAAGAAAGATAATACAGGATATCATTTGAAACATCTTTTCATAGGCTCCGAAGGAACGTTAGGCTTTGTTACGAAAGTCTCAATTCAATGTCCTCCGCGTCCAAAATATATAAATGTAGCTTTCCTAGGTAAATATCTTCTCTATCTTAAACCAGTTTATCAATTTTTTTTCTTAAATCGTAGGTTTACAGAATTTTAGTAAAGTTCTAAAAACGTTTAAATTAGTGAAAGAACGACTTGGTGAAGTTTTATCAGCTATAGAAGTTATTGATTACCGTTCCATGGATTTTATCGAAAAAATCGTTGGACAAAAGTCACCCATAGGAGAGTATCCGTTTTATTTGTTAATAGAAACTTCTGGAAGTAACGCACAACACGATGAAGAAAAATTGAGTGGTTTATTGGAGGAATCATTGCAAAAAGCTTTAGTACTTAATGGTACTGTTGCTACAGAGCCAAATAAAATAAAAGTAAAGTAAACACTTGAATCAAAATTACATTGAGATTTTAGTTTTTATTATTTTTAATTCCATTTTCCCACATAATTTGAAATAATACGTCCGATATGCTTTCTCCAAGTCCACACTTTCTCTGTCCCTCCCAGCTCCTAACTACTATTCCTGCACGAGTTTAGTGCTAAGAATTTTGTTGCAGAAACCTGTTTAACCATTTCTCCAATTCTAACTCATAGTTTGTTTTAGAATATCTGGTCTGTCAGAGAAAATATACCTAATGGATTTAAAAAAGTGGCGTCCAAACTATTGTTCTACGACGTGTCTATATCACTTGAAAATTATTATAATATTGTTGATGATGCCGCCGCTTACAGAACAGATCTTACAGAGCGAGTTTTTGGATTTGGTCACTTAGGTAATATTGTTTTTGAAAGATCTATAGTAAGACTAAGACAATCAAATATATGCATTTCAAAGAGCTCAAACTGGTTGAGAAGAGAGAGTGTATATTATTCTGTATAGTTTTTTTTTGTAGGCGATGGCAATCTTCATCTGCATGTCCAAATGAAAAATGACTTGACCAAAGAAGTAAAAGCCAGCTTTGATTCTTTTATTTTGGATAAACTTAAAAGTTATAAAGGTAGTATTAGTGCTGAGCATGGTATAGGATTTATAAAAGCCAATCAAATGGTAAAAATTAAACCTCCAAGCTCTTTAAATTTGATGAGAGATTTAAAGAAATTGATGGATCCTAACGGAATACTCAATCCTTATAAAGTTATTATCTAATTAATGTAAATTAATATATATTTTCAGTTAATTTTAATTTTGTTTTATTTCTGAAGCAGTTTAGTGTAGTGAGCAGAAGCTTTTTTGCCTGTCTTTGGCCTGGAATATTTCTGATATTTTTTCTATTTTCAGAGTTTTTAGACGATACGATTTTTTGGGATACCCCAAAATGGTTCAGGTTGGATAAAATTATAAAACACTACGAGGATGTATTGATATCTAGTTAGCCTAGACCAGTTCCATGCATAAAAAAAATATTGCGTTACCATAGCAACTAACAATAACTTGTTAGAAGTGTCAGTGTGAAGTTTGACGTCAAAAAAGTAAACCAGAGTTACGCAATAAATTAAAAGAAAAAGATGTCCACCGAAATTGTGAAAATCGAAAAATTGGAGTATCGAGCCATCATCAAGTACAAGTACCTGTATTTAAAGGGGTTAAGAGGTAAGCAGATTTACGATGATATGCTTAATACCCTTGGTAATCAATGTCCTTCGTATGCGACCGTGAAAAATTGTACTGCAAGCTTCCAAAGAGGTCAATTTTCCATAGAAGATGATGACCGATCGGGAAGGCCAGTTTCTGTGTCAGTCCCCGAAAATATCGATGCAGTTCATAACATGATTTTATCAGACCGTCGAATTGAGCTAAAACGGATATCTGAAGCACTGAATATTTCATACGAACGCTTTCATCATATAGCTCACGTCAATTTGGACCACTCTACGGGAAAAAATTAAAAAGAAAAGATGCGGAAAGCTATCCAAAGGTGTTTTGTTTTTGCAGGACAACGCCCCTGCACACAAATCTCATGTTGTCATGCAAAAAATTCGTGATTTAGGATTTGAATTACTAGAACACCCCCCTTATTCACCAGATTTGGCTCCGTCCGACTATCATCTCTTTCCTCAACTGAAATAAAGTTTAAAAGGTCGTAAATTTTCTTCCAACGAGGAGGTAATAAAAGCTGCGGAGGTCTGGTTTAAAGAGCAAGAAGAAACATTTTTTTTGGAAGGTCTAGAGACGTTGCAGGTTCGCTGTAATAAATGTATCCAATTAAGCGGAGAATATGTTGAGTAATAAAATATTTTGACATTGAAATTTTGCTTGGTTCTATAGTAGGTTAAGAATTTTTCAATATACTCTCGTATTAGTAGATTTTTGCAATATGTTTAATTTTAGAAACAAACAGTTTATTCATAATTTCCTTAAAATAGGCATCAAATTCTTAGCAGCTGTTTTATCTTCATATAAACATCTTCCAAAACATCTTCGATTGAGCCATTTGCATTTATCAAGACGACTTTTGGATTTTTCATGTTTTTGTAAACACTCATCAAACTATAAAAATACATCAGTTATTATATTAAGCATCTTCTATAAGTTCCTTGTGGCATTACTTGTTATTTTTTCTTATTTTCTTGGGAATGAAACCACAATATGTTTTTTTATTTTTTATTTCAACGTTTCGGTAGCGTTCCAGCTACCGTTGTCAAGATTAACTAATAATGAATTAATGAAAAATTTTTTGGTCCCTATCTGACACAACGAAAAAAATTTTGACAACTAGACAATCAATAATATTTTGAAGTTTAAGACTACAAAACTTTGTTGTCAAATTTTATTAAGGTCCATTCATAGTAGATCACACCTCAGGTAAAATGAGAAATAAAATATTTTATTTCATGACATTCTAACGATATGTAGTCCACTAGAAATGGAATCCAGTGAAGTGCACGTTCCAGGAACGGTTTTTATTGAGATAGCGCTTTTTTAGGTGAAACATCTAGACCATTGAAAGTCCGAATAAATGAACATAAAAAGTATATCAAAGATAGGGAGTTCTTTAAGTCAGGTATTTGCAAACATGCTTGGGAAGAGGGGCATAAAATTCAATGGGATTCGACAAAAATAATATTGAAAGAGCCCAATAATAAAAGACGAAAAATCAAAGAAAGTGCTTTAATACAACTAAATTCAGATAAATGTGTAGCTAGTATTTCAGCCGAATGTAGTCAAATTTGGTTACCAATGTTAGAAAGAGAAATTTCCAATAATCAATTACCGGCGTTATCAGGATAGCATCATAAGTTTTTATCCAGGTTTTCTTATGATTTATCTTTGGAATGGTTGTTAATCGATACACACTTCAATACACAAAATCACCAAACTGAGTTATACATATTTTGAAAACAAAATAATCATACACAAAAAAGTAACAACAAACGCGTTTATATTAACAAAATTTCCAAAATAAGCAAGAAAAAAGCGCTATCCCAATAAAAACCGTTCCTGGAACGTGCACTTCACTGGATTCCATTTCTAGTGGACTACATATCGTTAGAATGTCATGAAATAAAATATTTTATTTCTCATTTTACCTGAGGTGTGATCTACTATGAATGGACCTTAATAAAATTTGACAACAAAGTTTTGTAGTCTTAAACTTCAAAATATTATTGATTGTCTAGTTGTCAAAATTTTTTTCGTTGTGTCAGATAGGGACCAAAAAATTTTTCATTAATTCATTATTAGTTAATCTTGACAACGGTAGCTGGAACGCTACCGAAACGTTGAAATAAAAAATAAAAAAACATATTGTGGTTTCATTCCCAAGAAAATAAGAAAAAAAAAAAAAATTATATTAAGCATTCAAGTTCCGTACAGCTTCCTGAACACTTTCAATAAGAAGCTGTAGATGTAGAGCATGATGTGAAAAGGAAGAGTGAATGTCGTCAATTAAAAGCTTTCCAAAAAGATGATAAAATTGGTGCATATGAGTGAATAAGTGTAATAAGTAGGAGAAGTATAAAGAGAAAAACTTGTAGATTAGCAACATGTAAAATACACCATTCGGAAAGCAGAGGCCAGGGCAACAGCACTAAGCCGACTTATGCCCAACATTAGTGGACCTAGCAGCAGGAAGAGGAAGATCATAGGAGCCACTATAGACTCTACGCTACTCTACGCCGCACCAAGCCACAGAAATCAGAAAATACAAAGACCTGTTGACTAGCGCACAACGGAAAGCACTGTTAAGGATTACCAGCGCATACAGAACAGTCTCCAGCAAGGCGGTACAAGTAATAGCCGGTATCATTCCTATTCACATCAAAATAGACGAAAGAAGGCGGTTGTACCAATGAGAAGACGGAACAAAAGAAATTGCAAAAACAGAAGAAAGAGAAATCTCTATAAACAGGTGGCAAAGTGAATTCGAAATGACGGAAGACGTGGCAAAGTGGACAAAGAGGCTGATACCAAATGTTATAAAATGGGTGGAATGCCCTTTCCGCAAGACAGATTACTACCTTACGCAAGCCCTAAGCGGTCATGGTTCTTTCAGAGCCTATACGCATAGAATAGGGAAAACAGAGAACGACGAAGGCGTGTAATGCGGAGAGACAGACAGTGTATCTCATACTCTGTACAAGTGTGTTCGATGGGCACAGACCAGAAATGAAAGAACAAATCGCTAAAGAATATGATAGGAGAGATGATGTAGTGCAAGGAAAACTATGAGAAAATACACAAATACGTAAGAACAACCCTGAAGGTATGCCATCAAGGCGGTTCCGGGGTGGACAAGGGGGAGTTCTTGTGGTGTTTTTAGTGGGTACGCGCTCTGGACAACGCGAGCTGCGAGCCCCACACTACCTACCGCAAGTGGAAGGTGTTCATAAGGAGAATTTTCACCACATAAAAAAAAAGGCAGGGAACACCAACTCAAATGGAGGTCAACACAAGGGCACTTCCATACAAAGAGTTTACTGAACAAGGTAGACAAGGAACTCTCAACCAGGCTATTGAAACTGAGTAAGAGACATTTGAAGACAGTTACCGACCTGGCGGCTGGACACTGGAGCCTGAGGAAACGTCTGCTCAAAATGGGCAAAGTTAGTGAACCAATTTGCAGGAAATGATGAAACATACCTACTAACATACTCTGCTTCTGCGTGAACTTACATGGACTCAGATGGAAATGGAAGCACTTTGGAGAGGAAGTAATACAACCATTACAACTGAAAATCCTTCCAGTCAAACTAGTGGCCTATATAGAAGACACAAAGCTTCTGGAATGGAAGGAGATAACATGGAAAATGGTATACAAAGATTCAGTTCAAGTGCCTGGACTGTTGAGCACAACCCAATCGAATGAATGAATGTGGTTCGGACAGAAGCATGGAAGTTCCTGGAATGAGTTCAACAACAACAAGAGATGATTTGACATATCTTACTTTTTCAAAAACTGAGGACATTTGGATATAAAACCATCAAGATTATTTGTAGATGTTTCTTGTGTTAAATTATTTCTCCTACTTAATCTCAGCTCCCTTATTGCTTCCTCGACTTCCAGAAAAAACACAACGTCTGGCTTAAGTAAATCATTAGGCCAGTTGTAAATTTTGCTTCCCTTCGAAGGTATTATATATTCATCTGGAAAGTTATTAACTGTATAAGCTATGGCAAATGCGGCGCTCGAGTACCAGTATCTATAAATAAATAAAAACAATAGTTTGTTTTATAAATTTTTTATACGAATTCCATATATTTACCTATCCAGTATAACCGGCGTCTTTGTTAGTAACGTTTGAACGTCGTATGAGGCGATATATTGTCCAAGAAATGTGAAAGCGGAACTCAAGTTAATGTTATGATCAAAAAAATGTTTCAAATGATCTAAATATTCAGGTGGTGAGTGGTAATGAGTGCCGTTGATTTTTTTCTGCAAACCCAATGCCACAGTTGTTTTTCCTAAAAAAAATAAAAAGCTAAGGCCCATTCATATTTTTTTGCCAACTATACGAACCGTTAAAAAGCTAGTGGTTTACTAGTCATAGAACTGTTTGTAAAACGCGTGCCACTCTATACTTGCAGTTTGGGTGCTGGCCGTGAAAAAGCCCGTATAGACACTCCGTATTTCTTATACCGTGTCCCCAGTCACTTGGCGTTTTCATGACGTTCAAACTGCCCCGTATAGAATGGGCCTAAGTGGATCGAGCATCGTGTCTCGATGCGTTAAGCAGGACGCGCACTGAATCCGCTCGACACGGAACGGATCGGCATAACTATTACCCACACACTGAATCGACTAGCAACTAGTTTTCCTCCATGATAAATACAGAATTGACACCGCTGTTGGATTGCAAATAATCAACTGGACGTTCGGTTCGGCAGAAGCTTCCGCCGTAGTCGAGTCGAGTCGAACGGTCACTGCCGTGTCATCTATGGCCGTGTCGATCCGAATGAGTGCGCGGTGATATATTGAAATAAGAACAATGCAAAACGTTCGGCAATGCTGTGCCGAATCGATCCAAGTCGAGCGGATTCAGTGCGCGTTCTGCTTTATCGATAGTCTGAATAGGTTATGAAAAGTATAAATATAAAGCAACAAAACTTATAGTTTTGATTTTTAATAAAATGTAGTCCAAAAATGCCCGATTTATCTATGCAAACCATATTTCTTACGTTATATGAAAAAACTCAAAATATTATATTTATAACAAACTATTTACGTGTCCAAAATATACTAGGATTTTTATCAAAAATATTTATAGTTGACGTAAAAGGTATAGTGCGAACTTAAAGTTGCCGGCTTTTTGTTTGACTCTAAAACTAAGAGTATACCGTCAAAGCCCAGTCAATTATTTAAAATGCTTACTTAGTTGACGATAAATTCATTTAATGCTAGAATTTCAACTAATAATCGTTAATAGTTATTTAATAAACTAGTTTGTTAATGAAGGCGATTAATAAAAGAAACTGTTTAAAGCACGAACGAGCGATAGTGAGTGAGTGCCTTTAATAGTTTGACTGAACTATAAGTATTTTTGAAGGATGGTTGCAGGTGTTCTCTTTAGTCGGTGGTCTGACATCAAGAAAGTGTGTGTGTTTTTGTGAGGAAATTGTAAAAGTAAGTATACATGTATTTATTAGCAATGATCTATTTGGACGGACTGATGGGTCAAAATACAAATACAATATATAATTATGTTTGATAAGTAGACGAAAATAATATAAATACCTTTAAGAGTTTAGTTCCGCAACCTAACTTAAAGGGGATATACGATTAGATAGCTAACACTATATCTTTTACGTTAACTATACCCACCCATTGCTTGGATTTCTCGTATCATTTACGTTATTAAAATTTATTTTCTGCTGCTGTTAGTTCTTTGTAACATTTTGTATTTTCCGTAATGTTTAGAATATTAAGGACACAGACAAAATTTACCGAAAATACAAAGAAACGCTGGAGTAAACAAGCTGTTTTACTGGTATACCTTCGTTAGTTATCGCATGAACGCACGCGCAGTACTAAAACCATACTCTTCTACGTCACAATCAATATTTACAAAAGCTTCAATTTGATGCCAGACATTTTCATAATATTATTTCAATATATTCTTATGGTTTATAGTACATTTGTGATATTTAAAAATTTAAGTCAAGTTTCCTATTACGTACCCGAGGCAGATAAACCTTCCAAAACAATCAACGGATGCTTTTTCACGTTACTAAAAGTATCAAGCTGCTCTTTTTTCTTTTTAGCTTCGTCATAATATTGTAAGAGCTCTCGTACACCAGTAACATTTTTATTCTGAAAAAAGGAGATATAATTAACAAGAGCAAGTGTAATTTGACCGTTTTATAAATAATCTTACCTGAGGTGCATCTAAAACCCTGAAAATGGATTCTACATCGCGATACAGTATTGGTGAAGGTATTTCTTCTGGAAAATAAATAAAAATAAGTATTACCTACATTATTTTTTCGTTTTAAAATTACTTACCTGTTTTATTTAGCGGTTCTTTTTCTATATTATTTTTTTGGCTGCTACATGTAGTTAAAAAATAACCGTAAACCCTATTTATATGGAGAATTATTACCAAAATATTAACATATTTCATTTTGCGTCTTAAACAGTCAATAATAATTTCCACAGTAATGTTCTTATAATGGATGTATAATTCGTCTATGGTTTTTATCTATTTGTTGTTTTGATAATAAGGTCAATAGTTTCCCACATTTCTTTTTTAATTCGATAAAACTGACGGGGTTGAAAAACGCTGTAAAAGCAGTCTTCGACTAATAATATTAGTTGTTGCCATAGTTGATAACTCCATTTTAAAAATTCGAGTTTCGGACAGTAGCTTTATTTAACAAATTTTGAAAAAGTGTTTTAAATTATATATATACCTCTAAATTTGATATGCAAAATTATTACAATAACTTTTTTCTATTATTATTACATCTTTCGAAATCAAGTTTTTAAATTTTCGATTTAAACTTCCCGCTAAAACTCCCAATATAGTGCTGCACTGACGTCAGTCCATAGTAAACTTGTAAACAGTAAGCGGGATTTATAGTTTGACGGACTGTAAACGTAGACGCACTGTGAAAAGATCAACTATAGAATCTACGTACCTTATTTATAAAGGAACGTAAGTGCATGACGTAACGTAAGGGGAACGGACTGGAACGGAAGAGTTGGACAACTTTTATCTTTTTACAGTGCGTTCTTACGTCCGGCCAATCAAAGGAAAAAATTTTGTGTGATGTCAGCGAAGCTATCAGCTGTCATTTAATGTTGTGTTTTTGAATGTTGCATAGATATCCTTTGTTTACTGTTTAGTTTAGCGTCATTTTCGAGTTTGTGCTTGTCGACACTTTTCCAATGCTACTGCACACAATAGAAGTCCCACGGCTCCAAGAAGCATATCTTCATGTATTTCGTAATCCATTGTGATTCAAACTATATAAATATTTAGATTATAATACAAAATTTAAAGCTCAAAACAACATAGGACACAGGCTGTAGATGATTTGTATAATTTCTAGGTTAATTTGAATGTCGCGAGTACGTTACCTCTGCCCATGCGCAACATTTCCGTTCCGTTTATTAATTTATAACTGCAACCATTTTTACATACCGTTCGTTACGTATCCCAGTGCGTCTACGTGTGGTATACGTTTACAGTCCGTCAATCTATAAATCCAGCTTTTAAACGGGATTATATAGGGCCGATTGTACAATGCGAGTTTAACCTCGGTTCAAGATAAACCTGGTTCTTAACGTTGTACAATACTAGTTCGGATCCTAAACAGCGTTCATCTACGAGTTCAACAAAGCGGTCAATTTTCCCCGCTTAAACCAAGTTCAGACGTATTTTTCAATTTAGTAGTCTGGTAAGCCTGGTACTCAGCATACAATGTTGTGTTGGTAACATTGATACTGACAGTTAAAAATAAACAAGTTTTTATATTTTTAATTTGATTGAAACAGTTTTGTTTTTGTATTGGTTATCCCTTAGACAAATAACAGGTATCTTAATTTTTAAAAATGGAAGAAATGTCCGAAGATGACGATTTCATGGAATTAGTTAATATTTTACATCAGCCAGACAGGCAACCACAAATTTATAGACACTGTTGAGGAAGCAGCTTAAGGAAGCACATGCATACGGCTCTGTAGCTGAATAGCGCTGGAAATAAATAGCGCTGGTCATAAACAGCGCAGGACAAAAACAGCGTTGGTCAAAAACAGCGCAGGACAATAACAGCGCTGGACAAAAACGGCGCAGGACAAAAACAGCGCTCCATAAAATAGCGACGATTGAAATCCTTACAAAATCAACTATTACAGTAGGATGTGATTGAAAAATCAAGTGACAACCGCTAAGCATCAACCTTCCTTTACAACAAACAATATCAGAATATAAGGAACGGAAAACAAGTAAGAGCAGCAATCAATATTTTTCATCATGCTTCAACACATATCGCTTCCTGACCAACTGACACAGGTCAAAGTGTAAACAACTACTTGTCAGTGTCATATCTATTTAAAGTCTAAAAAAAATGCAATTTCACGTTGCTTGTCATTTCGGTAATTATATCCTTCGTGGAATAGAAATGTATCACCTCCTTTCTGAGACCAAATTGCATTTTTTTAGACTTTAAATAAATATGACACTGACAAGTAGTTGTTTACACTTTGATCTGTGTCAGTTGGTCGGGAAGCGATATGTGTTGAAGTATGATGAAAAATATTGATTGTTGTTCTTACTTGTTTTCCGTTCCTTATATTCTGATATTGTTATAGACAGTTACACTTTGATCACTGTCAGCTGGTCGGGATGCGATGTTGAATTGACGAATTGATTTAGAAAAATTATTGTTATGACTATAATTTATGAAATATATGTTATTCCTAATTATGCTAATTCGGTACTATAGTCTATTTTTATAGTAGTAAAATAAAGAAGCATAATTATCTTCTGGCGGCGCTATTTTATGGAGCGCGGTTTTTATCCTGCGCTGTTTTCGTCCAGCGCTATTTTGTCCTGCGCTGTTTTTGTTCAGCGCTATTTTGACCAGCGCTATTCTGCTACAGAGCCCACGCATACAATCGGCATATATAGGGAGGAACCTATATCTGTCGGTTGTGCATGGAAGAGGAGGAAGCAGCCTCTCACATTATCTTCGGTTGTGAAACATTATCTCTTTGGAGATATAGACTCCTAGGACTAGAACATCCAAGGGAGGATTTCTCCAAGAAGGACCTAGTGAAAAGACTGTTGAGCCTGATAAGGGCTACTGGTCTAAAGACTGAGGTGCCGAGGACTCTAAGCCTTTGACTGGTGTGTTGCGTTGAAAGTTGGATAATGTAACACATGTCAGTATGATAGGTGTGTATTTTTATGTATCTAGTCCGTGACGAAAATTATGACACATTATGTTACAAGCCTATATCTACCACGGATAGGAACCTTTCAACGATATTTTTAAAAAGGTCCACAATAAAACCAACACATTCTTTTATTTGTTTATATAATATTTAGGTTTCAGAGCAATAAAACCCTAGAAATGTTTTTATTCTTGTTTATTTCCTTCAAGAAAAATAAAACTATTAAACAATTTATTATGATCGAGGTTTTAATAATGGTTCCACTTTAGAATAAGCCTCATTTAGTACGGCTTCTTTTGATAAGCTGGCGTTTAAAAATATAACAGCCGGTTTATCCATATTCCTGTACGCCAAAATTACACTAAAAAAAAATAAAAATCACTTCTCAGTATCGACAAAATTATTAAATAACAGTAGATAGGTACACATCATGCAACTTACTTATTTCTATATTCAGGACATGCTTGCAACAACAATTCATTTTTTCCTAATTTAACAGTTTTTCCACTAGTTTTTACTTCAGTATTATTTTCGAGTCTGTGATACAATCTTTGCATTCTGATATTTTCGTCGACGTCGAGATAGAGTACAGCATCAGGTTTAAGTAGATCTTCTGGCCAGTTGTAGATTTTATCTCCTTTTGGAGGTAAGCTGTATGCTCCTTGGGTATAGTAAGCTTCTCGGGCGATAGAATAAGTTGCTGATGAGTGCCAGAATCTGAAATCATTAGCACAAAACAGACTAACCTACAAAAGTGAAAGTTTATAGGATGAACTAGAATGAAAAAATTAGGTTTCAAATTCATTCACCTGAAGCGCTAGTTGCAATCGGGTTGACGAAATAGCAAAGGCAGCTATGCCCACAAAACAGACTCAGAATAACCTATAGAATACCTCAAAAGGCTAACAAGAGACAACAAACTTAGAAGGACCCAGACGGAAAAGCACTTTGAAGAGGAAATAAAATACAACCATTATAACTACTGAAAATCCCTCCAGTCAAACTAGTGGCCTACTTTGAAGGCACAAAGCTTCTAGAATGGAAGTAGATAACATGGGAAATGATACAAAGATTCAGTTCAAGTGCCTGGGCTGTTGAGCACAACCCAATAGAATGAATAATGAATGAATGAACCTATAGAAGTGAACGTCTTGTGTCGCTGTATATATGAAAGAAGAATTTCAGCGATCGCAGTGGATGGTTTTAAAACTATTTCATAGTGGTATGTTTAAAAATGGAATCTGTGTATTTGCTATAGAAATATTTTTGTTTGTTTAATTGAATGACTAATCCCCGATATCACAAACCATTGCACAAACGTTTCACCACGCACTAAGTAATACCTAAGAAAGATAATAATAAGGTATTTTCCATCATTCTTAGGTGTATTACTGAGCTAAGATAAACAATTTTAAATTAAATATTTTTTTTTTTTTTGGCTAAAGGTCTTAGCTGCAAGGTCAGTTTTGACAACTCAATTGCAGCTACCGCTTCAAGTGGATGGGCTTGAAACCTAATTTTTTCATTCACGGTCATCCTATAAACTTTCACTCCTATAGGTTTGTCAGTTTTGTGATCTGTAGTTATTAAGATAACTTTTAGTCATTATATTATTAGGTAAATTTCAGGATAAATACTGAACGAGATACCTCCCTAGGTTATGCATAAGGGGAAAAGAGAAGGCTATCCAGTGTTATGTTTTGTTATCTATGATCCAGTGCAACTCAGGAACGCCAGCCTTCTTTGAATGGGACACTCTTAACGAGCACTGGAATCAGTGGAATCGCTCAGAGCTGCTCCAGGACAATAAATTCAAATTATTAAAGTTTGTTTTAAGGAAATACTTACCTGTCTAGTACCACGGGTGAATCTTTTAACAATATGGTTACTTCTAGAGCTGTGACATAGTGGGCAAAATGATGGTATGTATTATCCATGATAGTGTCATTTAAAAATAATGCTCTGACTTTTTTAACTGTAAGCGATGGAGAATGACTCTGTACCCCATTCAGTTTTTTCGTTAGACCTTTTACCAGAGTTGATTTACCTAAAAAAAAACATGATTTCCATAATTACTACGGTTTATTCAGCTGTCATCTGTCAAAATAATTCAGCCTCCTTCCGTTGCGAATAAACTCACATCGTCTCGACTGGCAGTACCTGAACATAAGCAACACTTCATACATATTATATATTAAAAATATTTATTATTTCTTTGTGATTCAATGATTCGGGCAATAATCTTATCAAACATAACGCGACCACCTAATCTGACAACGTCTTGAAGTTTTGTCAGCCCGTAAGCCGTAAATTTTGCCCTGGCAGTTAAGTATAAATTGTATTTACGGCTGGTATATTTATATTTATTCTGATAAGCAGGAAAGTAACTAAAAATGACATCATCGTCTTTTCTTCCTAAATAAACCATAGTTAATATTTTAATTAATTACACTTAATGTGTGTGATTCTTACCTGTACCTGCCAAACCTTCCAATACTATTAATGGATAATTTTTCTTCCCGCCTGATTTTTCAAATTCTTTTTCTCTCTCCTTTGCTAGTTGATAGAGATTTACAATTTCTCGAGCCCCTTTATGTGTATTATACTACAATACAAAACAGCTAAATTAGAAATGTAGAACAGGACAGAGTAAAATAAAATTAAGAAATATTAAGATGGCGTTAAAGTCATTTATACTCCATACTCTAGCTCAGAGTTGGAATATATCATTTATAACCATTAGGAGGGGGGTAATGTAATTTTTATTTTTACAATTAAAAAAATGTAAATCACAGAAAAACGTACCTCAGGAGACTGTAATGTTTTCAAGATTGGCTCTACACTACTAAACACAAAAGGAGAAGGTACTTCGAATGATACTGAAAATGTAAAAATTAGATTCGTTAAGACAGAATCGTGTGTTTTAAAATTTATAGTTTATTATTTTTAATAAAAATAATTTAATTCACCATTCTTATTATAATCTTGTACTTTCGGTGGTAAACATCCATTCTGTATAGGTAAACTTATTACCTGCAGAATGCTTGTAACTAGTATCGTGTATATTATAAAGTTTCTCATTGTTATATAATTATGTAGCAAGAACGAAAATACCACAGTTACAATGGGAGAGGTCACCAAAGTTATCAGACTCACAACAAATGTAAAATATTTTTGATTGGAAATTAATCACAACAACTTTTGATAATATACAAGGTAGAAAGAATTTAAAAAGAATCGATTCAATCAAACCCAGCTTTTAGCAGATAATTTTTATTTACAAAATAAAGAGCTGGCATAAAAATAGCAAACTTGTGTTTAAAAATGCAAAAATACTTGATCGATTTTGAACAAACTATTCTTAAACTTTAGGCTTTATAAAAGTGGTAGTTGAGCTGCAGTTTATCAACATAAAGTTGATAGCAGTTATATAGGTAGTTGACAGCGACGCACTTATGTTGAACATCCTGTACATCAAACAGTAACCAACTTATTCTGCTTGCCCTATGCTTAAGACACCAGTGAGAATCTCACCATGAGATTGGTGTATTACAAGTTGCGTGAAACGAGAGAGATTCAATCTTTCATGGTTTTAAAATTTTTATTACTCCATTACTTTTTGCATCAGAGTTCCAGTCTACTTCTACTACTATTTATCTCAGGGTTTTTTTAATTTTTTTTCACTGTTGTATTGTTTCAAATTTCAGTTTAGTGTTTGTATTGTTGATAATTTCGTTTTGAGTTATAATTTTTGTTTAAAAAATATTTTTATATTTATTCCATTGAAAATGAGTGATAAACGGATGAGCAAAAACTCATTCTGGTAGTATTTACGACTAAATATCCTGAATTAATTTGAATAGTATAATACGTAACAAGAGTTGTAAGTAACCCATTAGGCACGTAGTGAAAAAGTTTACGCACGAAGCCGCGCAGCGGCGAGTGTGTAAATTTTACGAGTGCGTAATGGGATTACAACTCGTGTAACGTACTATACTTTTTCTACGCCCATCTATTTTCTTCTTAGTGCTCATAATTTCATCTTTTTCACTACTAACAGACATATTCGTAGGTGAAGTTGAAAAAATGTTCAGATACTATAATTTGTTACAAAAATTGACAGCATAAATGAGATGACGTTTATTCCCATATCAAGAAAAACCGAATTATTGTTTTTTGAAATTGTAAAATGTGTTGCCTACATTTAGGGGCATCACTCTTTTAATCCAAAATGTATTTCATTAATGCTAAGAGCTTTTACGTTTTTCAATTGATTAAAAGTATATAAATAAACCAAATAAAGTAGTACGTAAATAAAAATTAGATTGCAATTTGATTCAACAAAGAAATTTAAGGTTTTCTATCTAAACGCACGTGTATGTTATGAGATTTTCATTATGTGCATGTTATTGTTAAATGTCACTTACAAGGAATGTTGTCAGTGCGATTTTTGACGTTTACGGGCATGGGCGTAGAAAAAGGTATTTACGGAACGGTTTACCATGCAGGTTGCAAAAAAATGACGGCAGCAAGTTGCTGAGTAATTAAACTCCGTGATTGGAGGGGCTGAAAAAGACTGGTTGATTTGGCGGAAGGTTTACACACCGATAAAAATAACCTCGTGTGAAATTTTGTAACAACTCAACATATTCTAGACCTGGCAAGATTTAAAAAAAATGCAGTAGCCAAAGGAGGGAAAACAGAAAAGGAATGACAGGTGCTGGACCAGCAGAAATGGAGCCTCCACTTTGTGGGAACAGGTAAGATTCTCACTCATCCTTTAAGAATCCAGGAAATTCTTAGCAAAACGTGGTCTCAACTGTCAAACTGGGTGTGTCTAACAGAACTAGGTTTTTTAGTTCTGTAGTGTGATAGGTTGCTAGTTTACTCCTTTGCCACAATAACCCTCTTTTTTCTGTTGATTCCTAGTTATAGAAAAATTAAAATCTTCGTGATCTTAAAATTATTCTCGTTTTGTTGCATAGTCATGGAATATTTTAGCTGTTTATTACTTTTTATCACATTATATAAAGCAAGTGTAACTATTACTACTAGAAAAAAAGACAAAAAAAAACACTCAAAAAGCCTTCAATTTATTGGATGTTACTTACAGAGGTTATATTGAAAAAAATACTAAAAAAAATACAAACAAGAGCAAAGCAAACAAAAAAACAATCAATTAACAAGGTAACAAAGATTTGACTTTTTCGTAGATTTCGCTACATTCTGTTTCAAGTGAGTGGTTTCCATTAACAAAAACTACTTCAGGATTACGCATGTTCCTATAAGCCAAAATTACGCTAAAATAAAAACAGAAATGATTAATTTTCCAAATAGCGATTTCCAATTAGCACTAAATATTTGTTCTTCACTGCCAGATCATTTAAGTTTACTTTCATTACCACTGGACATATTTAGAGGATACTGCAAAATGTATATTGCTGACGTTTTGACAGACTTAATATAATTATTAACTGTCAAAATTGTCACTTTAGGTTGTCAGTTCAAATCGATTTTAAAACTCCATGAAAACATAACAAATATAATTCAAAAATTTGTGAAAATTGATAATATCAATGAGATGTCAGGGTATTCAATTTATATGAATTTTTAAAACGAAACCCTCAACAGAATGTATCAACTGTTTTCAATGTTTAATTAAATTTATATAATTAATAATAATTTGGCATGCACACAATACTAAATTACTACAAGCAACAGTAAATAAAGTAAAAATTGAAAATCATAAATCATTTTTTCCTTTAAGGAAAGTACACTTACTTATTTCTAAATTCTTCACAAGATCTGAGCAGGTTTTCTTGGTGAGTAAACTCTTTTCTTCTAGAGATTCTCTGTAACCTAATTTTTTCATCAACATCCAAGAAAATCACTATGTCAGGCTTAAATAAATCTTCTGGCCAACTATATATTTTATCTCCTTCTGGTGGCATCAGTGAACCTGGTATATTATATACTGCTTGAGCTAAGCCAAAAGCAGTTGTCGAATGCCAGTATCTATAAAAACATTAAACTTGCTTTTAACTACAACCAATAAAATGTACCTAGTTGAAATTGATAATTAAAAATCTTAAATACAAATCATTATCAACAAGTATATACCTGTCCATCACTACTGGATGATTCCTTAATTCTTGAGCTACTTCTAAAGCAGCAATATAATTTCCTAAGGAGTAATAAGCTGTATGCAATTTTTGATTATCATCACATATTTTCCTCAGATGTTGTATAGATTTCGGAGGTGTTTGCCATGGTTTACCATTAATTTTCTGCGCAAACAGACGACCAACAGTAGATTTTCCTACAAAAAAATATGAAGGACAAAGTGATAATCTAGTGAATACATATAATATATTGTGATAACAAGTTTCAAAATTATAATCAGGAAATAAGTATTTATTACTAAGTAATGAGCAACTGATATTTAATAAACTTTACCGGAACCATCCAATCCTTCCAAGATAATTAAAGGATATTGTTTAACCTCCCCTGATCCATCAATTTTTTCTAGTGAGTTCTTAGCAGTTGTGTAAATGTTTAACAACTCTGGAATTCCAGCAACTGCTATATTCTGAAGCAGATATATACATTGTATTTAATACTTAAACTTATTTTAATAGATAGATACAATTGTGTCATATAGTGTAGCAAAACTTGATGATATATAGTATTAAAATTATTACCTCAGGATGCTTTAGAATGCTTAAAACTGATTCTAAACTGTGGTGAACCGCAGGAACTGGCTCAGTCATTTTTATAAGTTGATAGGGTACAAATCCTTTATATAGACTAGAAGTAAAAGACCACGTCACCATTAAACATAAAATGTAAGGACCAAACGAGTATGTGAATCACAAATTTGAGAATTGATAAAAATCTTAACAAAATACGGAATTAAGTTTTGTTTCCAGTTTTTCAGGAATATAGATAGATGGCGCAAATGTATAAGAAATTATTGCATACACCAATGAAATTAGGCGATTTTTATTGCATGTAACAAAGCTTCGTTCGAAGTGTATTTATTTATCACAGACCACTATCGATTTCTGAAGTGTATGTTCTTAATGAAATTAGTATCTTTAAGAATTCTCAAAATCACATTGTCCCAAAGAAAAAGTGCCAGTTACAAATTAATAGGTACTTACTCGATTCTGCCCGCAGTGTAGAGAATCGAACATGTGACTTGACAGTTTTCTTGTGTATTTACATTTTTATATTAACCTAACTTTTTAACTTTACTTTTACTTACCTTTGGTTGCTTTTAGTCAACCTCTTATCTATGCTTTTAGTAATCAAAAATCAAGTAACTAGCACATATTGTATTTTTATTAACAGAATAATATCATTTTAAATATGGAAAACGATGATAAAATATTTGATAATAATCCAATCTATATGAAAAGTCTCATCGGTAAAAAAGTACAAATAAACACGGTAGACAAAAGGATTCATACTGGTGTTGTATATGTAATAGATCCTATATTCAAAACGATTATTTTACATACAAATTGGAAAACTGAAAATGACTATGATACACTTATTATTATGCATCACGCTATAGAATCTCTAGAGACAGTATCTGAAGCAGTTGAAGAAAGTTATTTGCAAGAACAAACTATGTCAGCTCTTCAAAGTGTTAACAAAAAGACTGCAGTAAAGAAATGGTTAAAACAGATGATGATAGATGTAAAGGAAAGTGGAGATTATTTAAAAATAGATGACCACCTAGTAATTGTTCCTCCGTATGGACCAGAAAATTGTATTTGTAATAACACCATCATTTTAGAAAAAATTCAAAAAATATTACAATTATTACCTGAAGTAAATGTATAAGTAATTGTGAGATTCTGCTCTATATAGTAACCACTCAACAGGCAATGTTCTACCTACTAGTTCATATATTAAATGCTGAACACTGAGGCCTAATATCAAAATAAAATATGTATATTCATTTCTGGAGCAGGAATAAGCCATCCAGAAATCTAAATTTTGAGGTTTCGGAACCCGAATATTTTTGTTTATTGTATATTTGTTAGATGAATAAATAATAAGTTGTATTAAATTTTATTTCAAGTCAAATTCATCCTACTTTCTGTCAAAAAATAGTTTACTTCCACATATTTGGGTATACTTTAATTTATCTTGAATAATAATTAGATCTTTATTAAAATGAATAACTTAATTTAGGAATATTAATAGTAATTAATGAAAACACAATTCACTCCTTGGGAGTTTTAAGAAGGTCTATTAACTAGATAGTTGAAGACTCTTAATAAACAGATCATTATTAAGTAATTCCCAAAAACTGTTCATTCGAAACAATAGTGTCACGACTAAAAATATATCTTTTGTGGTATTTCTTCAATTGGGTTTAAAATATATTAAAGAATTCTACAATACAGCGACACCTCTATTCTTTAGTGAATGAGCGATTATTTTCCAACAAGTTTTTATGAGTAATAGTGACACAAATAGGTGTATGGACTAAAAGAGTCTCTAAATTTTATTTAATAATTAGCTTATACCACTGAGAGAAACCAGCTACTTTTTATTTTTTCTAAAATTCCGACAAAAAGGCTGTTTATTGACATTTTAGATTTTTCATGCTGGATGATACACAATTTTGTCTAAGAGAAATATAATTATCTATACAGTTTATTTACTAGATACCTACTTACCTAGTTATCTTTGTTTCAAAACACTTTTTCTATTAAAATATTTAAAAATAAACTGTTAATTGTTAAAACTATACCTAATGGTAAACTTGCATCTCTATTATCTTATGTTTCGTGAAATTAAACGTCAAGAAAGGTCGACTTATTGTAAACAACAGCTTTTTTATAGTTCAATTGTTTTTAGGTCGGTATACTATTGGTAGATAACTATAACGTGATTTCGGTTATGGCGTTCATAGATTAAGTACGGTTTTTACGGATGCATTGAAAATTCATTATTTTGTGAATAAGTTGAGTGTTAAATTTATGAAAACGTATAAATAAATAGTGTAAAAGTGACTATGAACTTCTTCATTAAGAAATAACTGGCGGGTTTAACGTTTTTTTCGGCTAGAAGATACTGTTTGGTTGATGGAGAAAAGCAGTAGAGGTGAGTAATTTATTAAAATAATAGGTATTTGGTGCTGGATAAATGTTTCAATGAAAATTTCAATTTGATGTTAGTTGTATATTTCCTTCTTCCAAAAAGTTTTTATTAGAATTAATCAATTTCAGTAATTTTACTGATATTTTTCAAGAAACTACTGTGTTTCATATACCTAATTGTTTCATTAGGTAGTATGTATTTTCTGATTTTGGAAGTAAACTACGAATATCAAAATTACAGGGAGGTTTGTAGAAGGTGCACACATATAGTTTCGATAATGTATAGGTAAGTTCTTCTCTTATCTATGGGTAAGTTGTAAAAGTTATGCAATAGCAGTTAAAATACTTAAAAGTTACGGAGTAGAGACAAATTGTTTCATAATTTCGGCGGTGGCAGCGTTACGGCTTGTTAGATTTGACATTGTTGTTTTTTATTGACAGTGTCATATGGAGGCTCCATGGTCAGTGTTTACAAGTATTTAAGTATGACACTTTCAGCAGCATTCAATTTAAAAAAAAAACTGTGTGAGTACCTACCTGCAGGATATATGAAGCGTGCATTTCCATAACGTTGTAGGTGCCAAATTACAAACTTTTCAGGAGGAAGAAAAAACATATTTGTATGAAAACAGTTTTTATTTGAACTTTCACAAATTAAAAGCAAATAGCTTTCAGGATATTATGTAATAATAACACGCCTTAAAGCCATAATGAGCGGTAGGTACTTGAAAAAACAATATAAACTTAAGTTATAATTCCACAACGTTGTATGTGCCAACAGAGTTGCAAGTAAAAACGTTGTATGTGCCAACTTTTTAACTGGTATTTTCTGCAGTAGGGATTTGATCCGCATGTCTTAATTTCTTCTCAAAGTACTGCTTAGCCTCACCGTGAAGATATGGAAGCATTTTTTCAATATCAGATTTCTTTTTTTCTGGAATATCAATATGACTTCTAGTTTTTGGGAGGTGTATGTTCTTAAAATCTTGTAATGTAACTCCAGATTTGAGTATGTTTATCTCATTCCATACAGGAAACTCGCCAAAATTTTTAGCCACCATCACCACACCAAAATTCTCCTTTGTAAGACGAAGCTGCGTAGCTGATGAAATTCCTAGTTTCTTCGTGTAATATCGGACATATTAGAAGGTTGGCAACGGTGTCAAGTCAAGGAGCACAGGCTCATTGAAACGTAGTGAAGACAGTCTGCTCTCAACCTCCGTCCACTATGCCACGGTGACTCGATATATATATATAATACTAGTATGATAGTTAAGTAAGTGAATATGATGTAAAACCGCTTAAAACATGATTATTAAAGTATATATAAAACACGTGGGTTTTATTAGTGCACGATGTTTAAGTTAAGTGGATACACCACAAAATGGCGACGAGGATAAAAGAAATATAAGAAGAAAAGAAAAAAAAAAGATGGCATCAACCGGCATCGTGTTCCATCAATTTAACAGTGAAACTGACGATTGGATCATATACAGTGAGCAATTATCAGAATATTTTAAAGCAAACGGTACGAAGGAAGAAAATAAAGTAGCTACGTTATTAAGTAATATTCCTAGCGAAATTTATAAACTTTTACGAGACCTGTGTCACCCAGATCCACCAAATTCAAAAACATTCAAGCAATTAACAGATTTATTAAGTCAACAGTATTGTCCAAGAACAGTTGTATGGCGAGAGCGAAGGAAATTTCACCTAGCTCAACAAACACGTGAAGAAACGATGGCAGAATGGAATGCTAGAATAAGAAGCCTATCTGTAAACTGTAAGTTTGGAAATGATTTACAATTGCTTTTGAGAGAAAAATTCATATCCGGGATGAGAAACGGCCCGATATTAGACAGACTATGCGAGGAGGAGGAAACCGCAGATCTAAAAAAACTAGTGGAATTGGCCATAAAAAAGGAAAACGATAGCATCGATAGAGAAGTGAACATGAACTTTGTAAAAGACACTACAAGGTCATCGAATCAAAAATATCAAGCAACAAGAGGAGTTTCAAATCAAGGCGCGCGGCAACGACAAAATTTTGACCAACCACAACGCCGATGGCAAGGCGCAGATTCACAAAACAGTTCAAGACAGCGCACGGATAGACAGACGTCGACGAATTTAGCTACACTTCCACGCAGAAGGATGACAACTGAAAGAAATGTCAACATGGCGGAAGGAAAACAAAATTACGAGATGATAAAATGTAAAGTTTGTAATAATTATCATAAAGGAGTTTGTCGGTATGTAAATTTTTATTGTTCTAAGTGTAAAAGAAAAGGACATCTTGCTAAAGCATGTGCAAATAGAAATTTTAACTATGTAGATTTTTCAAATACCGAAAATAACCAAAATAACTGCCGAGATTGTTGGTACACGGAACAAAACAATCAAACGGAGGAAGCAGACAAAAATTTTAATGTGTATAGTGATTGTCCATCAGAATTTGAAAATTTTAATATCAATAATGTTGATAAAAAATTTATTGTCAAAGTTTTAATAGAAAATACAGAGCATCTGTTTCAAATAGATAGCGGTAGTGTGATATCAGCGATAAATGCAGATCATTTTAATAACTATTTTAGACATTTTAAATTAAAGGAAGCCGAAATTGTTTTAAAAAGTTACAATAATAGTACTTTTGCACCATTAGGTTATATAAATGTTAATGTTAAATATAAAGACAAAATAAGACAAATTAAATTGTATGTTATAGCTAACGGCGGTCCGAAGATTCTGGGGATGGATTGGTTAGAAGCATTTGGAATTCAGTTCGGAGTGGTTAATCAGCTGGATTATGTAAATAAAAGGATAAATGATATTGTTTCTAGATTTCCAGAAGTTTTTAGCAAAAAAATCGGTAAGTTTACTTTAGATAAAATTAAAATATATATTAAAGATAATGTTATGCCAATATTTCGTAAAGCACGTCCAGTACCTCTTGCATTCAAGCAAGGCGTTACAGAAGAATTAGAAAGGTTAGAAAAGGAAGGAATTATATCTAAGACTGAAACATCAGAGTGGGCTACACCTTTAGTTCCAGTTTTAAAAGAAGACGGTACAGTAAGATTGTGTGGAGATTACAGCGTAACTGTAAATAAATACCTAGAGAATATGGAGTATCCTTTACCAAGAGCTGAAGAAATTTTCTCTAAGCTTCATAAAGGAAAATATTATACCAAACTGGATTTGTGTAGAGCTTATAATCAATTTGAAGTAGATTTAGAATCGAGTAAAATTTTAACGTGGAGTACCCATCAAGGATTGTACACGGTTAACAGACTTCCATTTGGAATTAAAGTTGCTAGTTTTATATTCCAGAGGCATTTGGAGCAACTGTTAAAAGAGATACCATCATGTGTGTGTTATTTAGATGATATTATTCTAACAGGTGAAAATGAAGAAGAACATCTGAAGACATTGATCCTAGTACTAGAACAGCTAAAGAAAGCTGGACTAACCGTAAAATTGGATAAATGTGAATTTTTCAAGTCAGAAGTTGAATATTTGGGTCATGTGATTGGAAGTGATGGATTGAAGACAAGCGAAAAGAAAATACAAGCAATTAAAGAGGCACCCAGACCAGAAAATCTAACAGAAGTGAGATCTTTCCTGGGAATGGTAAATTATTATTCAAAATTTATACCAAACGCATCAATGATACTAAAACCAATTTATAATTTATTAAATAAAAACACTAAATGGGAGTGGGATGAACAATGCAATGATGCATTTTTAAAAATTAAAGAGATATTGTCATCAAAACTAGTACTAACCCATTTTAATCCAAATTTGCCAATTGTATTAACTTGTGATGCTAGTAAGTTAGGGATTTCAGCAGTATTAGCACACGAGATGCCAGATAAAACTGAGAGAATAATAACTTGTGTTTCTAGAACTCTGCAACCGAGCGAAAAAAATTACCCAATAATTCATTTAGAAAGTTTAAGCATTTACTGGGGTTTAATTAAATTTTACCAATATTTATATGGAAAAAAATTTAAAATTAGAACAGATCATAAACCATTAATATCCTTATTTCACCCTGAGAAAGGTATACCACAAATGCATGCCAGCCGTATGCAACGTTGGGCAGCATTTTTATCAAGTTTTAATTATGATATTGAGTATATAAAAGGGAAAAATAATATTGTAGCTGATTATTTGAGTAGAGCACCTTTAAATATTAATTACATTACAGATGAATTTCAAGGTTTAGGTAACTATGTGAATTTTGTAAGTACACTTAAGGAACAAACGATCAGTATTGAAGAAATAAGACGAGAAACCAAAAAGGATATTATTTTGAAAAATGTAATGAAATATATACGAGAAGAAAAATGGCCAGAGATGTCAGAAGAAACGAAACCATACTATCACAGGAAGCACGAGATAATAGTGGACAAAGGAATTTTAGTTTGGGGACATAGAATAGTTATTCCGAAGTCACTCCAAAGAAAAATGCTGGATGAGCTTCACCAACACCATTTCGGAATGGTAAAGACAAAAAGTATAGCAAGATCGTATGTTTATTGGCCTAAAATAGACCAACAGATCGAAGAAACATGTAGAAAGTGTATGTGCTGTATGGAAAACAAGCCAGCTCCACCAAGAGCAATACTAACACCATGGGATGTTGAAACCGAGCCTTGGACACGAGTGAGCATGGACTTTCTGGGACCTATAAGAGGTAAAATGGTATTAATAATAGTGGACGCATATAGCAAATGGCCAGAAGCACACATTATGAGCCATATAACAGCAAAAGAAACGGAAGAGAAAATTAAGAGGACATTCGCCAGATTTGGCATTCCTAAAACGATAGTAACGGACAACGGCACACAATTTACAGCAGAAACGATGCAAGAATTTTTCAAAAGAAATAACATTCGACATATTACGTCACCCCCGGGTCATCCACAGTCGAATGGAGCAGCAGAAAACATCGTAAAAACTTTCAAAAACAATGTCAAAGCCAGAGCAATTGATATAAGAAACAAGGGTAAGAGTATTGATTTGATAATTTCAGAATTTCTATTTTCATATAGGACAACACCGCATATAGTAACGAAAGAAACACCAGCCAAGCTGATGATGGGTAGACAACTCAGAAATAGAGCAACCATACTGAAAGAGTCCATAGGATGGAGAGTAAGTAGGGAAGAAGAGGAAACTGGAGCAGAAAACAATCATCAGAAAGCTCAAGAGCGACAGATTAAGTATTTTAAAGGAAAAAAGAGAGAATTTGAAATAGGAGAAACGGTAGCAGTCGCAGATTATGGTAATCCTAACCAAAGGAGTTGGACTAAAGCAGTCATTGAAAAGGTAATAGGCAAAACGACATATCTGTGCAGACTAGAAGATAAGAGACTATGGAAAAGACATGCGAACCAGATACATAGAAGAGAGAGAGAGAAAGAACAGGGTCAGGTAAAACGAAATACGGATGTAAGAAACAAACAAAACACTATGAAACGGTATTGTTGGGAAAATATGCCTGAACCGGCAAAACATACGTCAGACAGTTATGAAGTTGTAAATAATGATGAATTTGTTTTTACAGATGAAGCAGTAGGGCAAGATCATATTACAATTAACAACTCAGCTGAACCACCAATCCGAACTGAACATTCCAAACCACAACAGACAGAACCATTCATTACGACTGATCCATGCCAACCCTCGGAATCATCGGAAACCGGAAGTAGGACAAATGTTGCAAAACATTGTGATTTAGAGAAGGTTGTACGACGTAGTTCAAGAACTACAAAAACACCAGCAAAATTTAAAGATTATGCATTAGAAATCGACTGAAATATGTACTTATGGTTAAAATATTTTTTTTATATATGTGAATGGTCACAAATAACGTTTTAAATTTGTATTTGTATTGTATGTATACATGTAT
Organism: Lochmaea capreae; assembly: GCA_949126875.1. Taxonomy (NCBI): domain Eukaryota; kingdom Metazoa; phylum Arthropoda; class Insecta; order Coleoptera; family Chrysomelidae; genus Lochmaea; species Lochmaea capreae. The sequence goes on from OX421400.1 coordinate 5,775,652, forward strand.
GTATTTTTAAAGGAATGACAGAGTGGAATGGCGGAGAGAGCTTAAGTATTAATATTACTTTTAAAAATAATACAAATTTAAGTGATTGGTAGAAAAAAAAAATTTTTGAATATTGTTTTCTAAAATGATTATTGAATGTTTCACTGTACCTATTGTAAGTAGAGATAATTTATATTGTACAAACATAGTAAATCGTAATCATACTGTAGGTATATTGAAGCATAATATTAAAAATGCACTCACAGGAGTTAGGCTAACAAAGGGGGGTGTAATATCGGACATATTAGAAGGTTGGCAACGGTGTCAAGTCAAGGAGCACAGGCTCATTGAAACGTAGTGAAGACAGTCTGCTCTCAACCTCCGTCCACTATGCCACGGTGACTCGATATATATATATAATACTAGTATGATAGTTAAGTAAGTGAATATGATGTAAAACCGCTTAAAACATAATTATTAAAGTATATATAAAACACGTGGGTTTTATTAGTGCACGATGTTTAAGTTAAGTGGATACACCACACTTCGTGTTAAGTCTGTCATAAGCAATGGTTTTAAAATCATAAAAGTCCTCAACCACCCTGCATACGAATGGATTTTTCTGAGCCGCACTAGTGATAATGCGAACAATATCCATTAGGGTATAAGCCTTGCACACTTTCTTGCGTTTCTCTATAATCGCGAAATCTCTATCGCAACTAAGGAAGGTGTGTCCTTTTACAGGAAATTTGTGAACGATTTCATCAAAAACATCGTTTGCTAGCAGGGTCAGGTACATAGCAAGATTGAACTGGTTTTTATTTTGTCCCCCGCAATTATCGGACCACAAGATGAGCTTTCTCTTTTCGCGACTGTTAATTTCTTCAGTAAGGTAAGTGTATAAGCAGGAGCTAATTTCCAGTGAACCCCTTCCTCCAAAGTCTTCTGTCCACAAACACATGAATCCCTTTCCTATGACAGAATCGTGGATTCCTAAGTTACATACTGCAAGCTGTTGTGAATAGTACATTTCTGAGTGTGTTAATTGAGGAATGTACATTTGCTGCTGCATATCGAACGCAATAACATAGCAATCAGATGCATTTGCATTTTTTGTGTCACTTGACATTGCCTTAGTAGCAGCCTCTGCCTGCCGATGGTGAAGTTCTTGTTCTCCAACAGCAGCCCCGTCTCCCAATTTTATTTTAACAGCCAAACTGTCACATGTAGAACATGTGTCTACTTTGGGCCTAGCAAAAGATAAGTTAAATTTTGATATAAAAATTTCGTTATACCATTGTCGAGTCACAGGTGGTTTGTTAGGTGGCTGGTATTCAGCACAGTATTTCTCCAAAAAAGCACGATACATTCTGCTTACGTTTAAATCTGGTGACAAGAAGAGCTTATCCGGGGTTTTCATTCTTGCATAGTGGCTCTCATATGTGGGAAAACTGGCAATATGTTCCATAATTTTGTTAGTCCAGTCCGTTTTGGTAAAGGTATGTCGCACACCTCCTCGTCTTTCCGACACGTCCATTTTACCAGCAAGAATTTTTTCTCCCAAAAGTTGCACTCTTCTGGGAGTTATGCCAAACGTATTGCAAAATGTTTTAAGGCATACCCTTACGTCTGAACCTCCAGGCATTAATAAACAGTAACTAAAAGAGTGACTCCTCCTACTTTCAGAGGGATGGTCATACTTTCCATGCCGTCTCCTTTTGATTAGTTGAGGATGAATAAGGCTTTGAAGATAACCTTGCTGCTTACTGTAATCGGACATTTTGTAAAATTCCTTGAACAACTCAACACGGTATGTTAAAGTTATGGATCGGCATGCCCATGAACACTTGCATGTCACCTAAAGCAATACAGCAAAATTAAAAATAAAGCCCAAGAAATTGCCCTATATTAATTTACCTGAGATGGGGGAATTTTCTCTGGAACCGCTTTCTTAGAGCCTCGAGAAACATATGCTTCTCCAGAATTCCTCTTTTTTTTTGTTGCATTCTTTTGCCAACTCTCTACACATCGGCGTCTCTTTTTAGAACATTTCTTTAGGGCACCGGTTTCATCCATGTCAGCTTTTAATTGTAACGTAATTATTTTATTTTAACGGCACCAACTAAGTCACGTCTGCACATAAAAATAATCGATGAACTAACCACGTTGTTACTAGTGAATAGAGTTGCACTACGGTACTTACAACGTTATGACTTGCAGAGCCCGTTTATCCCCACTTTTCCCGCCTTCGGCTAGGAATATACGCGCAAACAAATTTCAGGTCATAAAACATGGCACTTACAACTGATTTCTCGAGAAAAACCCATCTGAATCATTTTGGCACTTACAACGTTATGGAAATGCACGCTTCATATATTGTAGGTATACTATATTTGTAAAATAATAAAAGGTAAAATAAAACCCAAAGTATTGTGTATCGTAGATATAATTTAATATTTTAATTTGTTTAATAGAATATAAATATATAAATACAACTTTTTATAAAATATAAAATAGACTTTTAACAAAAAAATTAATATCATCGTGGTGAATATGACAGTACCTATAGGGCAATAAAAAATTTGAACAAAATAATGCATAGATACCTATACTATATTATTTTCTTTTTTTTACGAGATAAGTGTAACTAAAACAGGTTTTAAATTGAAATTAATCCTCTCGTTAATCCTTGAGATATTACTTTTTTTTATATTTAAAAATTTCTCTCAGGAGTATTACTTTTTCTACCAAACACAAAATTATAATAGGGCATGTCCACCAGCTGACAAGTTGACAATAATGACAGTCGTCATGAACAATTATCTGGATAGATTTTAGATTTGTTGTTTTGGATTGATTTAATGAGCCTTTTAATTATAAACAGTTAGATAAAGCTTTTAAAATTCCTAAGCAATCAAAACAATGACGAAGAAAGTACCAATTCAAAATTAAATGAACTCAAACAAGATCAAAATAACAAACTATTTAGAAGAACGTGTTGTACTGTCACATGGACTTTGCTCTATATAATAACAATTTGAAATCTAACTTCTTTCTATCAATGGAATTATTTATATTTAAACATACTTTATTTTACAATTTTGGATTATTTAAGGTGAAAATGTCGTGATACGTGGTCGAGAGATCATTCTAAAGACTTCCTAGAAATTTATATGATACTGACAATAAGTGATTCTTTTTTTGAATATTTGATGTTTTCTTTATTGTTTGTGTTAGGTATATATAATTAGACAATTATTATAATTTCGAATATAAAAATATCTTGTGATATTTAACAATTCAGGAATTTTGCCATAAACCTGTAACTTGATAAATAAAGCTTTATTTATCAAGTTACAGAATTTGTTCCAGTTAGACTTTCCACGCTGTAGATTGTATAGTGTTCAAAATATACTATTGACTTTTGACTTCAATAAAACCTTAAATATCTACCACTTAATTAGGACATAACATTTATCCTAATATGATGCTCGAGTGGATAGGTTATTTAGTGCAGTATAAGCCAACAATGTATTTTGAACTAAACAACTAAACTCGATAGGGTAATAAACCAAAACAAAATTTAAATGTGATGGCTTTTGTGAAAATAAGTTGTCTTGAACATTTTACCAAGCGGTTATACTAACGTTTGTGCTGGAATCTTTGGTTTTTTCATTTGCAACAGAAGTTTTTTCTTCGATTGTTATTTGGTCGAATGTGTCCAAGAAAAATTCAATTTTTTCCAATAAGTTAGTAGCTACATTTGCGAATTCCTCCCAGATTAAGTATTCTTGAGTGACATAGACATCCATATCTTCCATGTGCTCTTCAATACCAAATAGTTTCTCTTCATCTGAAATGATTTATAAAGTTTTATTATTAAACTAAAGAAGATCTAAAGTGATTTAGTGTCTTTTTGACACTTACCCAAGTGATCCGCTAACAGAATCAATAATTTATGTATCTCCGACTCAGTAAAAAGCTCATGCAGATCAACTGTATCTATACAAAAATTCCACAAGACTTGGCAAATGAGATTTCCCAATGACCAATCGCTTTCACATTCTGTTGTTAATATTTTTATCAATTTAGGAACTCCTCCGTTGTCTTTAAATAAAGTTCTCGATCGATTATCAGACATCAGATTAACGAATACCCCCACCGTGGTTTTTAGTTGAGGACGATCTCCTATAAAAAAAAACTACAATATTAAGTCTATATACAGGGTGTTGAAGTTATGAAAAATTAAACGTTTTAATTCGATACCTAACTTTAAAATTGATGAATTTATTGATTTGACATTTGGCAGGTTGTTTTTAAATGTAAAAAGGCATATTTTGATGGAAAAACATGTTTAAATTCTTGATACAGTGGTGTACATTTGGAAGAATATGTCACCGCCTTTCCCCTCCCATTTTTTACGCCTCTGGCATTTGAAGCTATTTTCATTTAATTTTGTATTTTCCAATGGTTTTTATGTGAAAAACGCATATACCTTGTTTTTAAACTAAGAGGAGCGATTTGAATTTAAGTTGGCATTTCTGCTGCCTAGTGATTGGTCAGATTGCCACCAGTTTCACACAGCTCTTTTGATACCACTGACACTGACATTTGTTAGTTTTTGTGTTTATTTATATCAAAAAAAGTCATTACTTCAATCATTACTACCACGTTTGTTATTTATTGTTTATTTTTAACAAAGTATTATATTTTACCCAAGGAATTTTCTATTTTTATTTAATATTCCCTTTCATGAAAAAAATCCATGCTTCTTTTTTCTTGTTAATAATATAAGTTTCACATCAAGTTTAGCTTGGAAACGTAAAATTTATTTTCGCGGCTAGCCTTAGAAAGGGTTATTATCTCGCCTCCGTAAAGCGCTGGTAAAATTCAACTTTCTCACAGTGTAGGATAAAAAATATATTGTTTTACCACCCTGTATCTTTTCCCTGTAACGGAGACACGACGTTTTTTCGAAACACTCTGTATATTATCTTTATTTTTAAAGCATAGATATACTATTATAAAATCTGATTTATTTAAAAAACATAGTTACCGGAGTCCAATAAGTCGATGAGAATTTCAAATACTTCACTCTCTGTAATATACTTTCTGGAAATTTTCGATCTAGATAGATTTCCTAAAATTCTCATTGTCTCAATTACGGTGTCTTTATTCTTCGATTTTGTGTACTCGGTTATGGCTGAAATAAAAAAAGTTTCCTACATTCCTATATTTTGTCTCAAAGTATATCGTCTTCGCTTTTGCCGGCAATCATAAAATTAATGGGCCAATTGCAATAAATCATATGGCCAATAGCTGCTGTAGAAGAGATCACCAGTGGCGGACTATTTAAAATTATTTTAAAAAGGATCAAATTCACAAATATCTATCTTTTTTTATTTTTATCATATATCCTTTGTTTTTTATTTAATATGAGATATTTTTCTAAATGTGTTTTCTTTTTCCTCATAAATGAGAGATTATTAAGTACTATTAAGTTACTGATAACTTATAATATTCGTATAGAAAGCAGCCATCATACACCCGATACAAACCTGATGGCCCGCCCTTTGCCTTGTCACTCGTCTGTTGTTGGGTTTCATTTCAGGTAAAATTCTTTTTAAGAAAGTCGTAAATGGTCGTATTTAGATGATTGCTGGCAAAAGCAAAGACGATATACTTTGAGACAAACTTTAAAGCAAATTATTACAGTAGATAAGGTTGCTTACTCCTCACCTTCGACTATATCCACTTGCTTGATATGAAATATATCAACTTCCAAGTCACTAGTGTAATAATAAGACAAATTGTTTAAAGTGCTTAATATGGATAGTACCAATTCTTCGTTTTTCTTGAAAGGATTACTTATGAGAACTTTAAGGATTTCTTCAATTAATTGATTACCATATTTTTCGTTTAGTTGTTTTCCAATTTCTGGATTTATAACCATATTAGCTATTACTCTAATAATCTACAAAAAAATATATTTTTATTAATACATATCGATAAATAAACATATTATTCTAACGGTTTACAAAGTTTTGAAATTTTTTTTTCAAAAACAGTGACCGTTCAACTATGAAGAAACAACTACTTCCCGGGATATACACTTCTTAGTCAAGCTATAGGCACCGACAGACATTGAATAACACTTCTTAGTCAAACGGGGTCGGTATGATTTAACCAACCATTCTGGTTTGCAATTAAAAGGAACAGTTTTGGTGTAATTTCGCCTCGTCAGTACAGGGTACTTATTTTTCGTCCGATAACTCTAAAAGAGCCTAATCCCGGACGGAATGTCTGTCGGTGCCTATAGCCCGGGAAGTAGTTGTTTCTTCTTGGTTGAACGATCACTGTTTTTGAAAAATATTTTCCAAAACTTTGTAAAGCGTTAGAATAATATATTTGTTCTTCGACATCTATTGGTAACACGCTTTACTACAGGAAACTGTAATAATACTTTATATTTTTATTATCTAAGATCCTTGTCAGTCTTTATAGGATTTTTTAAAATTCCCTTGTCAAGGTCAATGTTGTCAAAAATAAGCCGGCTGGCACGGATGAGAAGGAGATCCAAAAATAAATTTTGGGTAGCTAAATAGAGGTGCAGAATGGTCCAGCAACTTTTTCCTGGATAACAATTTAAAAAAAATTCCCCTCTTTACTGGATAAGAAATATCTCAAAGCAAAATTTACCTTAATCATTACGTCCTCACTATTGCTTCTAAGTTCATCTGAAGCGTCCAGTTTCAAAGAACAGTTTTTCAGTGTACGTTCCAAATATATTTTCCAAAGTTTAACGAGACTTTCTATGGAATTGTCTTCATGGAAATACTAAAAAAAAAACAGAATATTTTATATCCTTCTGTAAATATTTTAAACGGCACCAATGACTATTAAATTAAAATGTATTTTACCTGTACTCGGGTATTATCAATTTTCGAAACTATATTTCCCAGCGTATAGGTAAGTCTGACTATGATTTCTTCATTTCCAGGATATTTTTCAAACAAATTTATTAAAACTTTGTAAATGTTTTTGTATTCGATAATAGCGTCACAACAACATTCGTTTGTAGAAATTATGCTACAAAATACAATATTATCAACAATAATTAATCTGAATCCTAATGATCTTGGTCAGGACATTAGAACAAATTTATTAAATTATTGCATTGCTATCGGTCTTCAATAGGTATGCAAAGTTTCAGTTTAATTGAATGGTATATTATTTCACAAGAGAGTAAATCAAAATTCTGTGCGAATTGTACACAATTCTTTTTCTACGACTGTGCCCGCGGAGAAAGACCAAATTAATTTAGATAATGTTGTGGTCGTAAAAAGTATGCGAGACGATTCTGTAGTCATTCTAAAGTTTCGCTAGGGATTAATATACTGAGTGGCTAGAGCCGCGCGATAAAAGCCGCGGGATAAAAATCGCATTGTGTTCTAGTGGGCTTCCACGGTAAGTAGTGGAATCCCTGGTCCTTTGGGAGCCCTCTCAAATAACTAAATGTGACAAGTAATAATAACTAAACTTGTCATTACACTTGAATAAATTTATTAAATACTTGAATAACTTATCATCTAGTAAACTATACAATTTGCATTAATAATTAGTAATGAATCAACTAATGAATGTTGTCTCGTCTGTTTCATCAACATATACATTGCTATTCAAAAGTCCCCTCCCCCCCTCGTATCTTTTGAACGGCTACACTTACGTTAATAAAATTTGGAGGGTGAAAATAAAGTGTTGTAAACTTCTCTACGAATGGTAACAAGTGACGTAATAGTAATAGATGACGTCACAGTGCCACTCTGCCAATAATTTTAAATAGGACCTTATGGCAAGTGATATCTCGTTTGAAAGGCATTGACATTGGCTACATAGCCATATTAATTTTGTTTGGGTTTAAACTAATTTTGACGGATAAATTAAATAAATACCAAAATTATTGAAATTATTTTTTTAAATTTAATTAACCAAATATCAACAATGGATTCTTATAGCAAGTGTTCGAAATGTGTCAGCTGAAATTGCATTGCATTCTTCAATAATTCTTTCTTTCAAAACGCCAATGCTATCTGGTGCCAGATCTGGTGACCGAGGTGGCCATTCTATAGGACCTCGCCGGCCGATCCATCTAACTCGATATTCTTCATCCAGGTAACGTATTACTGCACCATAATAATGTGCAGGAGCACCATCTTGTTGAGATGTTATTTCCAGATGGCCGAATTCATCTGGATTATCTTCCAGAATTTCAAGAATTAACGGCTCAATTGCATTTTGTAACATCTCCAGATACACTTCACCGCTTAAATTTGAATTTAGGAAAACAGGACCAACTATGTGGTTTCCCAAAATACCTGCACAAACATTGACTTTTTCTGGAAATTGGGTATGTTGTTCACGAAAGGTGTGAGGATTTGTGTCACTTCAATACCTTACATTTTGTGTATTCACATTTCCATTGAGGCAAAAAGTACTTTCGTCACTAAAACAAATTGTTTTTGTGTAATGTGGGTTTTGACTAATTTTATTTGTCATACATTCACAGAATTCGAGTCTTATGTCGGGGTCGTCATTTATTTTTAGCCAACACTATCTGTACTGTACTTTTACTTACTTCACAGATAGACGCAACTTTAGTTGAAGAGGAAGTAGGGTTTACTACCATTTCAGCAACTATATCAATTTTTTTATCATCACTATATGTTGGTCCACCAGATCGTTTGGCATCTTGAACACTACCTGTTGCTTCAAACTTGTGAAGAAGCTCCCTCAAATAAGTTCTCGAGATAGGGCGATCTGGATATCTCTCATTAAATAAACGCTCCGCTTCATGGAGATTCTTTCCAGACTCACCAATTATTAAGATAGCTGCTACTTTGTCGGCTTGAGTACGTACCATTTTGCCTATGTAAACTCTTAAACGTCTCGTTAAACAATAATAAAATTAAATATTTAAGCTATTTAGAAAAACTTTGCAAAGCAACAAATACTATTAAATTAAAAACGTCAATTTTTTTGACAACTAACCAGAGGTGGACTGAAAAATCTTCAATATTTAAATGTGAAATAATAATTTTGATATTTATTTAATTTATCCGTCAAAATTAGTTTAAACCCAAACAAAATTAATATGGCTATGTAGCCAATGTCAATGCCTTTCAAACGAAATATCACTTGCCATAAGGTCCTATTTAAAATTATTGGCCCGAGTGCCACTGTGACGTCATCGATTACTATTACGTCACCTGTTACCATTAGTAGAGAAGTTTACAACACTTTATTTTCACATTGCTGCAGCCAAAAATGTATCTTTTGAGAGGCCTTTAATAACTTCGTAAATAAGAGTTAGAATTGGCTCAAGTCGGGTACCCGGGGGTTTTCGAGGTCGCTGATCACGATTATGATGTTCAAATTGACCCCCCGAACACCTGGAGCTCAGAAACGCCGACGAATGTCATCTCCGGGGACTATCCCGAACTTTATGCGGTAAAGGACAGAAACTGGGCACCCGGGGGTTTTTTTGGGTCGCTGAATTCAAATATACCATCGGCGAACACCCCATGGACACCTGGTGGGCCCCAACCTGGACGCGGACGTCATCTTCGAGAATTTTTCTGGAAATATCTACAATAACGAACCGAAAATCGTTATGGGGGCTTTTTGTGTGCGCTGAATCCGAATTTTATGTTGAAATCGACCACCCGAACACATTGTGCGCCCTAACCTGGTCCTGAACGTCATCCCCGAGGGTTTTCCAAACATAATTGAAAAAAACTACCCGAAAATCGTTAAGGGTTTTTTTTGGCTCGCTGAAATCAAATATGGCACCGGCCAACACCCCACGGACCCCTGGTGCACCCTAACCTGGCTCTGAACGTCATCCCCGAGGGGTTTCCAGACACAATTTCCTTAGGTCTAGGTGTTCGGGGGGGTCAATTTGAACATCATAATCGTGATCAGCGACCTCGAAAACCCCCGGGTACCTGACTTGAGCCGATTCTGACTCTTATTTATGAAGTTATTAAATTTGCCAAAAGCCCTCTCAAAAGATGCATTTTTGGCTGCAGCAATGCAACTTCCGGTTTGTAATAGGTACAAAGTAGGTACAAATGATATAAACCGCATTCCGATACGTCCTATCCTAAAGATTTCCTATCTTTGGTCTTTTTAGTGCTTCATTGCCTCGATTAATTGTTACCTTAAAGTACGAGATATATTTGCGACAATGTCTAAATCGGAAGCGAATATTTCAAGAGTTAGACAAAGTTGAGGTATCGTTCCGCATTCAATGAATGAATCGTACATATGCTCTTCTGATACCAAATTTCTCAAAGCTCCAGTTAGTTGATACAAAGCGTGATGCGTTTGATCTGGCATGATGCTCTTCTCTCCTTTCTAAGAAAAAAAAATAGAAACTCAACTTTTTTTTTTTACTTTTTTCATATTATAAAAATGTACTTACTGCTACAACTATTATTTTCATATGTAACACCATCAGCTGTAGTATGCCTAAGCTTAAAATTTTCTCCAAAAGCTTTTGGTTCATCGTTAGGAATTTAACAGCCCCATACCCATACACACAAGCTTCCGCATCGTCCAGTGGACTTGATCTTCCAAGAGCATCGAGAAACAATTCTAAAAAATGTGGGAGAAAATATATCTTTAAAAGTTGACACATTAAACGTTAACAAAATTACCTAATAAATTTTTCTGGAAGAAAAGATGATCGTTTTTATCGATTTTCGCTACTTTGAAAATCAATTTGCACACTCCACTTAGATTGTTTCCTGTTACTTTTAACTGAAATGATAAATTTTGTTGTTTAACCGAGAGTTATCGATAGAGTCAACACAATAATAATGATTTAAAGTGGTAAATTTTGCTCAAAATCTTTTTGCTTTAATCAGCATACTCAATAGTATCACTGTGTCAATATTGTAAGAGCAAGACCCGTTTGTACCAGTAACCTTTAAAAGGAGTACTTAACTAAGCGTCTCTTAAAGTTAATGGTCGATTAAATTTATTCCCAGCTGCATGTCTGTCACTTAAATTTATTCCCAGCTGCATGACAGAATCTTAAGTAGTTCAATTAAGCCATATCATTGGCTGGCCAGTTGCCGATGATTGCTGTCATTTCATTAATTTAACTTTACTTAGCAGCTGGTGCAACATAATTTAAGTTAAGGTTTTTTAAGGGATACCTAACACTAAGTGCGAACGGGTCACTTGAGGGGGCGTAAGTTTAAATATTAAGAATAAAACGACGCCAATGCTGTGATATTCATTTTGACATTTGACAATTGCTCTAAAGGAAACTAAAGTAAATTTTTATCATTAGGGTGTCTCTTTATACAGCGTGTCCACGGATGGGATATCCTATAGGTGAAAAATGTTTAAATATTAGTTTTATTGAAAAATAATACAGATAATAATGTAAGAAACACTATTCAATATATCCTCCCCCAGCTTCAAAACATCTCTAAATTCTCTTTCTAAATTCTTTGTAAGTATTTCGCAGCATTTCTGGGGTAATTTCGTTAACGGCATCAATGATATCTCGTTTCATGTCTTCAATATGATGGTTTAAATTATTTGCGTATACTTTTCGTTTTAAATAGCCCCATAAAAAAAATCTAAAATAGTTAAAAAATATTGGTCCATAACGTCCCATCTATCGCCCAGGAAAATATTCATCCAGCCAGCCTCTAATTAGCAATGACTCCGTTTGTTGTAAACGTTGCTTCATCAGAAAACAAAATATTATTGTAAAAGAATCGGTCATGCATAGGTTTTTCACCAATCATCGCACAAAAGTCAAACCTTGTGTCATAATCATGATCTTGTAAGGTATGAATAAATTTCGGTTTGAATGAATGAATTTTGTTTTGCTTGCAAAAACCAATCTCCATTGCTTTTTTTTCGTAGACTCAACTTGGGATTTTCCCTTAACGAATGCATAGCTAGTGCTCTAGCATCATCATCCTCCTCAACGTACGCCTTTTTCAATTTCTTTTTGTCTTGAACTGATCCTGTCTCATCAAACTTCTTTAATAATATTTTTAATCGTCACCACGTAATGGGTACATCAAAAGATAAAGGGCGTTAAAGTTGGATTTTTTTTTTCGTTCTCTGCTACACGTACACCTGTCATTTATACGCTCTTAATGGAAGGAAATTTTATCTTTACAACTAGCAAGCAATATATATGAAAGAATTAATACCAAAAAAATTTTTAAATTTAAATTTAGAACCGTACAAAATAAATTAAGAAATATCTTATACTTACGGATAATATAATCTTTGCTATAGAAATGAGTATATGTTCGTTTTTTGATTCAACAAATTTGTACAAACATTTTAAAATTCTTATTTTCGTATTAGAAGCCACTTTTTGATTGATCATGCCTTCTTTATCCATGCAATCGTACAATTCTTCCAACAACTTTACGATACGATCTTCGCCGCATTTTTTTTCGTTTTCAGAATTCAGTTCCAGAAGAACGTCTTCGAATTTTCGTTCTTTTTCATCATTTACTAAAAAAAAAAATTGATCTTAGCTCGCGTTGGACAATAGATACAGGAAACGTAACCAAGTAAATAACTACAAAACCGAGATGGTTTTTTGTCAATATAGAATTTTGGTTTATCGTTAGTTGTGGAGATGTCGCTATTATCGCATTCTTGGCGTTCCCTTTACAAGGTTTAATGTATTAATGTGATTTCAGCGTTGTATTCAGTCCAGGATTATGCTCTTAGAGCTTCTGGACGGATAATATCTACCTTGTACTGATTAGGCACAAATACGCCGAAACCGGTCTGCAAGTGATATTATTCCTTCTAATTATAAACTAAAATGGTTGGTTCTATATTTTCATATACACCAACCACCACTGCTGTGAATAAGATAAAACACACAAATATATTTTTTTTCTTAATTACCCTTTAAATAGTTGGAGTTATGTAATTGACTTGTAAAATAACCTGTGTTGAGAAAGAGCGTTTGAGAATTTTCGATAATCTGTTTGTTGTCGAAAATTTTTTCCAAATTTTGTGGACCCAAAAGTAGGCATTGCGAGAGATTTCTTCGTTGCAAGGACGCTTTTCCAAATGGACCATCTGAATCGTTGAAATCTGTACGTTCTTGCGGTGAACTGAATACTTTACGACTTTCAGTTTTTTGGGAGTCCGATTGGCATTCGCTTTCTTCGGGAACTAAAAATAAATACAGAAATTATTTTCAAATTTGGATTCCTAATTTTATTTGCCACACCCTGTATTCAGTAAAAATAAAAAAAATTGTGTAATTAAGTTAGATATAAAATACGAGGAGCAAATGAAATGTTAAGGCGCGTCCACACTATGCCGCGACGTAGACGCGACCGCATAGTGTCGTAAACTTTCATATATTTTTTCATTTATATAACAGATGTACAGTTGTACGAGATTTACGTTTTTGTAAACATACGTACATCGCGTGATCAAGTTCTACTATCGATTTTTGGTGAAAAACAAAATGTGTGTCCTGCTGATTTAATTAAGTCCTTTGAAAATGTCAAGGGTAATGTATTATGTATATACGGGGTTGGGCTAAAGTATGGAACCAAGTAAATATCTTTTAGACGAAAAGAACGATATTTATGAAAATTTGCAGGTGAGTGTTTTTGTTAATAACATACTTCCGGCTTAACCGGAATTGCCATCAACTTCTTTAATTTAAATGGGACACCCTATATATTTTTACAGATTTTGAAAGACCCTGTTATTTTGAATTCATACATACTGAGTTTAGTGTAAAAAAATTTGTAAAAACGACTGTTAGTTGTACAATAGGTGTACATTTCATTATTTTAGAATAATGAGAAACAATATTACTTCAAATGTTCAAAATGCTCGCCGTTTACTTGCTAACAATATGCCATCCTATTAACAAATTCTTCTTGAGTCACTCTTTCCAAGACTTCTCCACGTATTAGTTCACATTCATCAATAATTCTTTGTCTCAATTTCTGTAAGTTTGTTGGTCGTCTAACGTAAACACGTGATTTTAGATAACCCCAAAGAAAAAATCTAACGGGCTGAGATCCGGAGAACGAGCAGGCCACTCTATGAATCCTCTTCGCATCCATAAAATCCCTAACCCGTCTATCATAGTGGGGAGGTGCTCGATCTTGTTGAAACCAAACATTTTGTGGTAATTTCCCATTCTGTTGAAGTGCAGGAATAATTTCGTTATTTAATAGATCCAAATACTTGTCACCATTCAAGTTTCCGTCGATAAAAAATGGGTCTATTTTCGACAATTCCCATCCAAACATTTAACTTCTGTGGATGCTGGATATGTGCTTCATGAATCCAATGAGGATTCTCATTTGACCAATACCTTGAGTTATGGCGATTAACTGTTCCATTTAAACAAAAAGTTGCCTCATCGGAAAAAACTATGTTAGAATCAAAATTGTCCCCGACATTGCAGATGTCCATTAGCCGTTTGCAAAATTTCAGCCGTCGGTCAAAATCATCGTCTGACAATTCTTGAACCAACTGTACCTTATACGGATGATACTTTTCACTTTTTTATATCTTTCCTACAGAACGTCGACTGATACCATGGTTTAGTGTCAAATTTGTGGTGGAAGTTTGAGGTGATTCTTCTAAATCGATTGCAATATTTTGTTAAACAGTTTCGTTCGTTGCAGTCCGCGGTCTTCCAAGTTTTAGCAATTTTTTTACCATCCCAGTTGTATTAAAACGTTGTAATGTTTTAGTTACTGTTGAGCGTGATATAGGATTTCTCTCCGGATGCAAATTTTTAAAAATATGGCACACTTCTTCATGAGTTCTAACACGATCACCATAACCGATCATCATTAAAATTTCAATACGCTCTTTTTCCCTTAATTGACCATTCTAAATTGTAAAATTTATTTCCGTCAATTAGAAGTTGACACTTGGAGAACAAAAGACGTACTAAACAGTACTCGTTTATTTATTACTATGCAAAAAACTCAAAGGAGGTTGATTAAAGTGCTTTATTCCTCGTTTTTACAAAAATTTTTACACTCAACTCAGTATGTATGAATTCAAAATAACAAGCTCTTTCAAAAAATCTGTAAAAATATATAGGGTGTCCCATTTAAATTAAAGAAGTTGATGGCATTTCCGGTTAAACCGGAAGTATATTATTAACAAAAAATGTACATCAGATGCATTTTGTCGGTGTTTCCGATGTCCGTCCGGCGGTCAGGGTAAAACGCAGGTACGTCCGAGGTCCGTCCCGCGGTTAAAAGGGTCAAGACGTTTGTCCGAAGTCCGTCCCGTGGATCCGTATGATAATTTATATTGCAGATATTATATATTATATATACATATAAGATATAATATGTAGTAGATACTTTATTTGTAATGCTAAAACCATTACATTTTATTTCATATTTTTCCCAAAATTGACCTTTTCTTTCTGGCGTGTTTAAAAAAATGGAGTGGATGAAAATCCAGTTGTCAATAGGTAACACAAAAAAAACACCAAGTTACCTTACTTACAAAAAAACTAGATACCTACAATAGGGTAGGGTAGGGTAGGGAAGGTTGTCGATAATACACGAATCATACTAATTATTCTAGGAATAATATACTATCCTGCCCATTCTACCTGTGTATCCACCTGACCGCGGGACGGACATCGGTCGGGGATTAAAAACCCTTTTCCTAAACCCTCAATTTTCTGACCGAGGGACGGACATCGGTATTGCCCCATTTTGTTTCATTACACTTACCTGCAAATTTTCATACCTAAATATCGTTTTTTTCGTTTAAAATATATTTTCTTGGTTCCATACTTTACCCCAACCCCGTATAGGTGTTATCTCTTAATGTTATACTTATTTTAGAATGAAATAATAATTAATAGTTTTACTTACTTCCATGTTGAGGTGGATTGTATTTTAGTGCGATCCATCGGAGCGTATCGAAAGTAGTTATGAGCTAGAAAAGTATGTAACCAGTAAGTGTAATTCGTGTGCCTCCAACTACATTTCACTCACTTAATAATACGCGGTTCTAGATTGCACTACAATACGATCCTCTGCAACATGGATATGGAGGTTTACTTACGATTATCCAATGAGGTATTCTTAAATATCTTCCTTTTCGGTAACGGTCTACAGTTATCCAAAGAAGGCAGTCTGATTTTGTGTAGAGGATCTTTGATGGCAATATTGAATATTTGATCATTAATTTCGGACACTGAGTTTGATCGTTGATGATAAACTTTGTTTGGATTTTTCGGTGGAGTTAAGAGAGTTCTGGACGTTATTAAGTTCGGGATTAACAAGTTTGTACTATCTGGAGGTGTCGATGGGAGATCTGTTTCATTTTGCAAGTAACGAAGGCTGCAAATTTTATCAGTTACAGTTGATGAAGTTTCAACATTTTTCATTGAAGATAGTTTTCTTACCTAAATGAACTTGGTGGTCTATTTGACTTGATTTTATTTCCAAACAATAACCTTTCTTTGTCCCTTGGAGTATATGGTCTTTGCGTTTGCAGAGGCTTGATAGAAGGGGGAGCAAAATTTTTCTCAGCCATTTGTGATTCTGAAAAGTAACTTATATTATTAAATTGGACATTGGCTGAAGCCATCAGCTGTTAGAGTTTACAGATTGCGAAAAATCTTAGCTTGATATACCATTTACACAAGTACGACAAGGATAATATGAACAGCAATATTTGAAAGAGAGAGACAATAATTGTCGGATGTGTGAAACTCAGTCCCTTCTACCAAAACAGGTGGGCGTGTGTTCATTGTCCTTTTTACTTGTATACTCTAACTATTGTCAGTGTGATGACCATAAAATAAAGCAATGTTGTCAGATATATTTTCTAAAATTGTTAGGCTCGCTACACAAATGTTCCTCTTACTTCAGTAAACTGTTAGTTCGTGATGTTATAAGAAAGCTAGTTTGGAAATATTTTAAAAAAAAATACATAATGTAAATTTATTAGTAAACATTAAAATAAGTCGCTTGAAATTACTGAAAAAAAAAAATTAATTAAAACCACTTTTTATATGTTACTATATTTAAGAAAATTTTGAAGAGATGGCAACGTAGTAGCACGTGCAGTAAAGACTTCGAAACAACCAGTCATCAACTGCAGTATTCATCGTAATTTAACGAAATAACCGAAGTATAATCCGTTGAACGATTTTCGCAGAAAAAATTCTGCGGTCTTGAGGGTGTTCGGGGGGGTTGTGTTGTGGTTCGGCTTTTAATCCATTAGTATCATTCAGTGTCGGGTGTGAATTTTGTTTTAAAGGAATATTTAATATAATATCTATTTCTTGGTTGAGTGAGTTTAGTGAATTGTTATAGGTATTTATAGGAAACTGTAGGTGATCTAGTGTAGAAAGGTATCATTAATATAATACCTTTTTGATGGTGTAGTGGTTAGGTCGCGTTAGTGAATTGATATTAATATAATATTCATTTGTTCGTAGACGTTGGGGTAAGTTTTATAATATAATTAATTAGAATGGCATTTTGGAGAACATTTGAAACAACAGTGGCGGCTTTTCCTTCAAATGCATTAAAAATATGGGTCATCACATTAACTTTGGAAGAACTTTAACCGTTGTGTTTTGGTAGAGGGGACTGATCTCAAATAGGACAATTCTTGTCTCTCTCTTTTTAGTAGTGTTGTTTATATTATCCTTATCGTACTTGTGTAAATCGTATGATCTATACAAGTTTTTCGCAATCTGTATATTTCTTAATACATTCGGTGGAAGCGTAGTTGAGTTAATTAATTAATAATAATGGCTTTTAATTCTAAAGGGTAAAGTGGAACTAAGGAAATGGAGCTGATTGAAGTATTTAAAAAGGTATAACAACGCCATGCCATGGCAACTGGTGTTAATTTGTCCGCAATTTTTGGAATTTCTAGTTGGTCGATATTTTAATAGTAACAATTTGCTTCAATTTCTTTCTCAATAAGTTGTAGAAAAAATATTGTGCGTAATCCATGGACGTTATCCGATTTCTTTTAATTTATTTATAAATACATTGGGCGATAAGAAAACATTTATAATATCGGGTAATATTAAGGAGTTAATACTTCTTTGTCAGATTTAGGGTTAATGATCTTCCATTGAAAAATCGAAATATAAAAGCAAACTTCTCAGGTCAGCGAGGGAGGTTATAGAATATATATGTTGCGTGTCGACACCTTATCTACTCGGGAAAAAAAATCAGATTTCGTATTTTTTTAATCAGTGTTGAAAATTAGTATCTCAAAGGTCTGTATTTATAAAACAAAAAAAAGTTATGGAAATAACTATAGTGGAAATAATATCCAGATGGTAGTAAACGAGTATAGAATATCAGCTGCTGCTACTTTTGTCTTTACGCAGAACACCTTATAGTTTAACTTGTGATAAGGTGGGTCTTAAGAAGTGATCTTTATTTTCAACAATGCTTTCAATTTTGAATTTGCAATAGATGTTTTTAAGTCCAACACCAGTTTCCAGTTCACTTTTCAAGCAATCTTATTCAAAAGAAAAATCCTCTTCCTTCAGCCAATCCTAAATTTGATGTTTCATCCAATATTGTTTGGGAAAGCTTAGTTTTCTAGAAGAATGAGATACGTTATCCATTACAATCATATTTTTTCATTTTTTGGGAGATTCGGCATCAAAGTTCGTCCATCTCATCATGGTAATACCCAACACCTGATTTAGGGTTGTCCATACAAAAACTGTACAGTACTTGTTTTATTCTAAGACGAGTTTTTTAATTACATTTATACTCACGGCTAATTAAAACACTGAGCTCCTGTGTAATCAGTTCCAAAATGATGTGGGAATGCCTAGGCATACTCAATCCATACAGAATCCTAGGGCACAACACCTAGGAGATTATTGGATAGAAGAGAAACATTTACCCAAGTTGGAACCTGCAGATATCCTAAAATTCCTCCGGGAAATAGGACTAAAGGAGCTACTAGTATCTGAGACTCTCCTCAGAAACTAAGTAGAAGTAAGGGGGCACAATAGATCTTTTAGGTCTCAGTGAATATCACCCCATCATACATACTCGCGGCTATTCAAATAACCGTTTTTTTTTATAAGAGTTAGGAGTTACCCATTTTTAACACGCTTTTATTAGCTTCATTTGTATGTACGCATGTATGTTTGTAACCGACTCCTTTGGACCCACCTTAAACGAACAGATTTAGTTCAAACTTTGTACACTTGTCAAGTACCGATAATAATACAATATAGTAGTAAAATAAACTCGATTTTTACCCACTCTAAACGCTCAGATTAATTCCAAATTTTTTTTTTGCACACTTGTCAACACAAAATTAAGGGAAATAACAGGATACAGATAGAGGAGAGAGGGAAGGGGACCTTCATCAGACAAAAGAGATAATATACCTAATATGATTCTAAAAGCAATCGAAGGGATTGGGATAGAAGTCTACCCTTCTGGCCAGGATCAGCAGACAAAAGAGTCCCCCCGCAATTTGGAGAACAGAAAACAAGAAAGTTATAATATGGGTCTAAAACAATAGAAGGGATTGTGATAGGAGAGTACCCTTCTGGACAGGAAGTAAACACAAATTTGGGAAAGACCCCAAGCCATGGAAAAATGAAAAGTTAATTAACAAATCTTACCTCTAATAGCAACTCTAGCTTCGTTGATGATCTCAGCGCTGGTTTTTCTTTGAGGGGGCTCATAAAACGGCAAAGAGACCTTGCTTATCCCCTGAAATTTCATAATATCCCCCTGGTTTGTTCCATGTTTCCATTCCATGGCAGCGATCACATGTTAATATTAACAGTTAACTTTAAAAATTCACTGACATGTTTTTCTTGGAACCGAATTGCGTTTTAAATATTTCGAATATGGATCGGTATATGTGCTTTCCGTGGAAAACAACTGTCTACTAGTGGGAAAGTATATAATAATAAAAATATTGATTATTTCGGAGAGAGTGCCTGTGCATACAAACGGGATCGATAGTCCAGAATGTAGGGAAAAATAATCTATTAGAATGTTGATTTCAAGTCATTGACACTTATTTATGGATATATTTCCACATACAAATTGCCACTAATATCCTCTAGTAGATATAATCAGTATAAATTATATTTTAAACTTAATATCCAGTGAATTGATTGTTATATTACTTACACGGAGAAAAATAATCGTTGAAACGTTTTTAGGAAACCTTGAAACGGTGAAAAATGTAATAAAAACGGTCATGGAGACTGCCGAAAGAAGTGAAAACACAAATAAATGAAGCCCTTTTAAAATTTTTATCGTAGGTCCATGATATAGACATTTTTACAAATTAATTGATCCCTTGGAAAAAATTTGA
This sequence comes from Lochmaea capreae, assembly GCA_949126875.1. NCBI lineage: Eukaryota > Metazoa > Arthropoda > Insecta > Coleoptera > Chrysomelidae > Lochmaea > Lochmaea capreae. The sequence continues at coordinate 5,796,031 of OX421400.1, forward strand.
TCGTACGCCTATGAGAGAGGTACATTTTGACAAATAAATTAATCCCTTATAAAAATTGTATCGTACGCTCATGGTGGATGGAATTTTTGAAATTCCCTCTTTAAAATTTTATCGGGCGCCCATTGTGGATGGAATTTTTGAAATTCCCTCTTTAAAATTTTATCGTACGCCCATAGTGGATGGAATTTTTGAAATTCCCTCTTTAAAATTTTATCGTATGCTTATGATGGATGAACATTTTGAAATTCCCTCTTTAAAATTTTATCGTACGCCCATGGTGGACGGAATTTTTGAAATTCCCTCTTTAAAATTTTATCGTATGGCCATGGTGGATGGAAATTTTGAAATTCCCTGTTTAAAATTTTATTGTACACTACGTGTCATACAACTAGTATACTTTTTTTCCCAATGTAAACTCAACTTAACCAATCCAAATGACAATCAGTCGCATGTATCAAATTTGTCAAAGCGCATTATCCACGATGGCAGCCCATTTAAGTAAGTTTCATAAAATATGCGAATTATTTCCAAAATATGGAAAACATAAAAAAAAAGTGTGGCAACTTTTGCATGTCCTGCCGTATTAAAGGGATTTTCCTTTAAATAATCATTTAACGCTATGTTTAGCTCTGTTATATTTAAAACTTACTTTCCTATTTTTCTGACATCAGTTTGATCATAATCCCACCTTTTCTTAATCAGTCATACACACTATTTCTAAACTCAAGTTAGTTGCTCTATTTGTATAAATGTTACAATAAATTTTTATTTTTTCCACACGTTTCATTGCTTCACAACATTTAATTTTATCATTATATCTACTAACATTTTTGTTCAGTTGACATCACTGCCCTGAAACAACTAATTGAGCCAGAAAAACGCTTTTTTCGATTATTATAGTCGTACCATTTTTATATGACGTGCACTGTACGTCCATGACGTAGATATTTTTAAAATGAATTGATTGATTAAAATTTGATCGTACGCATATGATCTGGAAATTATTACAAATAAATTGATCCCTCATGAAAATTTTGTCGTACGCCTATGAGAGAAGTAAATTTTGACAAATAAATTATCCCTTTAAAAAATTTTATCGCACGCCCATGGGAAATAGATTTTTTTACGAATTAATTTAATTGAATTGTTGAATGGGATGATGGATTTTTTTGAGAATTGTCACCTTTCAAAATTTTTAATGTATGCCACTAGTAAATGGATTTTTTTACAAATGAACCCTTCATAAAAAAATTCAGTTAGAAATTTTAAAGTATGAAAATCTCTTTTTTAAAATTATTTTGGTATTTATGGTATACAATTTTTAACCAATAAATGTATCCCTTATAAAAATGTATTCATACGCCCATGGTAAATGGAAACTTTTGCAAATAAATCAACCCCCTTTAAATATTCATACCTACGCTCATGATATGCGGTAACGGTTGGGCGAAGTCGTCACCAGTCCCTAAGTTTTGCTTCTACCAAAAATCACACAACGTCGATAAAGAAATTTTCACTTCAAAAAAAGATTCAATAAGCCGGAAAATCATAAACATAGAGCCAACTTGAACAATAAAAATATTGATAATTTGAAAACTTTATAAAAATTTCATAAATGAAAAAATGTACTATATATTTCTACTAGTCGAATTTTAATTGCATGATATTAAAATGTAGGTAACTCGTACTATCATATACATCTATAAAACTAGCTTATGTTGTTAAAATGTACGTTTTATTCATGGTAATGACCATTATATCCCATTTGACTAAATTAGTGATTCCTACTTAATATTTCAAACAAACAATTTCTGGGTCCTGAATTTTATACCTCAAATCCAGTGCCGGCTTTTTGTTAGCAGAACTAGACAAACTATCGGTTTTTACCACAGATACAAATTGCTTGGAAACTATCGAGTCGGGTGACCTGTCGCTTCGGCCTAAAACGTGCTTTAAAATGGTATTTTGGTAGCTGGTATTGAATCAGCTTTTATCATATCTTGGATGACCATTTAGAAGAAAAACTTTTGTCCAGCAAGACCTTGGAATGATTTTTTTGAAAGATAAATAACAATGAAAATACCTTTGTATTTTTAAAAATAGTAAAAATTTTATTAGAGTAAAACATTAAGATCTAATTTTTTTACTTTTTTCACAAGTTTAGTAATTTTAATTTTCCGAAAGCCGGTCGTATTTATCGACGTTGTTGATTTAGGTTAACGTGTCGATTTATTGATGAATATTTGTACCACTGTTCCATATTTTTATTTTTTGTCCGTTGTATAAAAAGTTTATATGGGTAGGTCAAGATTAACCAGGATAGTATAATGTCGATTATGTTTTTGTTGGTAGTTACCATCAATCCATATTAGAGACCTCAATTTATTTGTGAGTGACCTACTCCCTACTGGAGTTATTCAGTGAAAAAAAAAAAATATATTTTTTCTGAAGGCTCTTTCCCAGCAAGTTCTAGATTTCATTTTATCAATTGAAACAACTAAGTATTTTATCCTTAAACTTTTTTTCCTAAATAGCCCGACTTTCGTGATTCTCGTTTTTTGCACACCCAATTTCATGTAATTGTTTAAAAAAAAAGATTTTATTATTATAAATAACTAATCAATTTTTTTTTGTATTCAAATATAATTCTACAATTACCAAGGACAAAATAAAATTGTAATGTTTAAGTGATAACATTAAATGAGCTCTAGGTAAAAAGTGTTTCTCTGTTTAAATGCATAATTGGGTGAAAAGCCGGAAATTGCAATAAAATCGATACATCTGCCAACCAATCCCTTTTAGAACGAACAATAGTTGTGTAGTCGTGATAGTTCATCCAATTTTTATACAGGTCGTTTTTATTTTGGCTCATACCTATTCAGATTTCACCAAACAAATTCAGCGATTAATTTGTTTGGTGAATGATATCTCAGGTCCGAGGGCGAGAGAGTGACCCTGCCAAACATCAGATATCTGATTCGAGCCGCAGCGGGGCAGGCTCAAATTATATGTTCTGCTGTTTCATCATCTTCCAGACAAAGACGACAAGTCGGATCTTCCTACAGTTCCAATCTCAACATATAATGATTCAGATGACAGTGGCCTGTTAGACACCGTAGGTAATGTCGAGGGATGTATATAAGCCTTTGGATGAACCAATCCTGGTAAATTGTGCCAGAAGTTTAAAGCTCTTCTTGCTGTCCAGCTATGTAGTGTTTTTTTGGCAAAACTTATTGCGATAGCAAATTTTATGCTCTGGTCCGATAAGGACACGACCTTCTCATTTCCATCCATCCCAGAGTGTCCAAGGATCCAGACCAAGGATACTCTATTGAGTTCTCCTATTGAGGCGAGTCTTTTTTGGCAGTCTTATACCAATTTCGATGTTACACGATAGAAGCTAAGTGCTTTCAAAGCCGCTTGGCTGTCCATAGTAAATTGAAGGTTTACAAATAAATTATAACTCCCTTCAAAAACGAAATGTACGCATATGATATGCAGTAACGGTCAGGCGGTGACTTTTCCATAAGTTTTGTCTACCAAAAATCCCACAAAATGAATCGCAATTATTGTTTTACCACTACCAATAATTAGCTCTCTTGCTCTAAAAGGAACCACTAAATAAAACACATTTTAAAATAACAGTGGGTAAAGATACTTTATTTTCGCTTTTTAATAATACACTTTCATAATTATCCTAGCAGCGTGAATACGTTTTTTTAAATATTGGGATTTTGTCAGGAGTAACTGTGAATCTGCAAGTAATTTAAATATTAACAATTTTTTGGTCCTTCGAGCCGGATCTTAACCATCGATTTAATACTTTTCCCCATTTCGACCATAAAATCATTACAATATAATAAATTCTCCTTACAAAATTTTATTGTTTATCCAAATTTGAAACGATCTCAAACCACTGCCTTAAAGCGTCACTTAAAACGCTCGGCAAAGAATTGATATCTCTTAAAATTATATAAAAAGAAAAAGGAAAAGCGTCCATATAACTTTGAATTTCTTGTAGTTTACCGTCTTTAAAAATCGGCATTCTAATGTCCAATACAGAGTTTTTATTTTCAGGATTATCTATAATAACGAACACCATAAATATGTTGGACAATTTTGCTCTTCGCACAGCTTGTTGCACGAACATTTCACCTTCGGAAAAAACTCCCCTGCCATCACTAACGATCACTAATAATTTGGCGTTTAGTGCTGTAGATTGTAGTTGGGATTGGTTGAACATTTCTGTACAGAAATCCACCAATTTAGCAACACACGTTTTATTTTGATCGAATTTGAATTTTTGTAATAATTTAATTCCACTTTTATCGGTAAATTGATCCGTTAGTTTGTGTATAACCTCGACGTTTTCTCCAAAACCTAATACTGATAGTTGTCCACTTTCGAGAAGAGATAAAGCTTTGGAAATAAGCGCGACACTTTCAAACGCTAGTTCTTTGGAACGGTTATCAGCCATACTGGAAGAATCATCGATTGCAAGTACTATTTGATACTCTCGTTTGGAAGGTTTCGTTCTTCTAAGCCAAATCTTGTCTTTCCTGAATTGCGAAGCAATATACGGTATCACTTTCCTCATGTTAATTCTTCTACCTGTTCGGAAGTCTCCTCTCAATCTGCTTGCTTGAGTTGGTTCTAAAACCAGTCTGAGCTGCTCCGATAAATCTTGAGCCAAAGAAGACGTTACTGAAGATATTTTTTGCCAAGCTTGATCAGCTTCTACGGTAGAAGGTGGTTCATTCCATCCAGATAATTGTTTTTCTACGTCAATTCGGAGATTATTCACTTCTTCTGCCGAAAGTCTTATCGCTGTAGTTTCCCATATTCTCGAATGTTGAGTGTGATGAGATGATTCATTGCTTCGTGGTACTGTTGATGTTTCAACTAATTCTCCTTCTATGTCTATGTCTTGTATTTCTTCTAAAACTTCACCTTGAGGATGTTGTTGTTTTCTATTCTTTTTCTCCTTTACTTCACCAACTGTTTCAGGTTTTTCCGTTTTTGTGTCATCTACGTCCATTATTTCAGGAACCTCTTCTTCCTCTGGAAGGTCTGTTGATGATTCTGTTGGCTCTTCATTTTTATTTTCTTCGTGTTGTGTTTCTTTTTTCTGATTATCTGCTTGTTCTTTTGTTGCGACGTCCAGCACCTAAAAATCCAAAGTTAGTTATAATAAAACTTTCAATTTGTTAATACTCACTTGCGTTTTTGACTTTTCTGCGTCTTTAATATGTTGATACATTTCAGAATTATTTTCCTCTGCATTTTCATCCCGATCATTTTCCTTTTCTTCATTTTTAGCATCAACAGTTTTCAATTTTTTCTTCGCTGGTTGATCGACATCACCTAAACTTCTACGAGAATCAGTTTCTCCGGGTTTTTGTTTCCTTTTCTGATCTTCTTGATTTTTATCGTCTTTGGAAGTTTTTATTTCTTGTGGAGCAGTAGTTTGTGCAGAGTGCCCGGATTTACTTTCTTCCATTTGAGATTGACCGACACCTTCTTGGTCTGGTCGATCTTCTCGTTGTAGTTCTTCGATTGGTTGATCCGATTGTTGGTTTTCAGATCTACTAGCTTGTGCCTATAAGGATTATTAAAAGTCGATTAACTTTATATAGAATTTAAAAAAAGAGCAAAACTAACCTTATCAGCTGCTTCAGCATCATCAACTTCCATGGCTTCAATATTTTCCTGATTACTCTGAGTTTGATCAAGAACGGATTCGTCTCCATTTTTCTCGTTACTTTCATCTTCTTGTTGGGGTTCTTCAGACTCTTCCACTTTTTCAGTATCTTTATTTTGATCATCTCCACCGAGATCTTCCTCTGTATCGATCTTATCGGCTCTTTCAATATCTTCATCATCGCTGCTAAATTCCTTTTCCTCATCTTTTCTAGATTCGTCATCTTTAGTTTCCTCAGCAGTATCATCTGGTTTATCTTCGGTTTTCATAGTATCGATGTCAAAAGGATTTTCTTCTTGATTAGTATCATCCTCGTTATTTCCTTCTCCATCATCCAACTGCATATCTTCAGGCAATTCCATAGGTTCCGGCTCTGGTAACTCTTGTTGTTGTCCGTGATGGGGGTCGGTCTGATCATCGTCGTATTCTGGTTCTTCCATTTCGTTTATTTCTTTCTTATTCTTTTCTTTTTCGTCTTTTCCTTGTGGTTTATCTTCATCTTCCTTTGAAGTTTTTCCTTCCTTTGCACCTAATTGTTCCTCGCCTTCTTTCTCACCTTTTTCGCCCTTCTCTTCTTTTTCTTCGCTACCTGAAAAACATATAAATATTCAAAATAAAATGTGAATGAAAATATTTAAATAATTTTAACCTCCTTCTTCGTCGTCCTCTCCAGCTTCATCTTTTTCGTCTCCAAATGTTTCTGCATTTTGTTGATCAGCACCTTTCTCAGTTTCACCCATTTGTTCTTCAGCGTCGGAGTCTCCAGAATCACTGTCACTATCATCGTCTTCTTTCTTTTCTTTGTCCTATCAAGTTTTAATTTAGTAATTATGTCCATGAAATAAATAAATAATTTACCTGAAGTTTGCTATCAAAATCTTCGCTCATTTCTATACCCTTTTCTTCTTCTTTGCAGTCTTTATCCGGTTCACTATCCTTTTCTTTTCCTGCAGGTTGAGCGTCGTCCAATTGATCTTCAGATTCTATTTTATCGGAAACGTCTCTTTCTCCTTGACCTTCTCCTAAACCGAGTCCGTCCGAGGGTTTGCTAATACCTTCTTTGTCCAGTTCATCGGAAAATTCGGGTGGTATGCAAAAACCCTTAAAAATTAATTAGAAAAATGAATATTTAAAATAAAAATATGAAAAGTGTAGTGGTAGTAAAACTTAAAACCATTCAGACATAATTCACTCATTCCATAATCATCTGGTGAAGATACTTGGTGATTATTTCATCTACCAACACTGCCACAACATTTTTAGTAATTAACAAACTTTTAACATACCAAATGAATTTTAGCAAAAAATAGAGTTACTTACTTTTGAAGCCAATTCTATGAATATGTTTAGTAAGATAGAAGACATCTTGCAGCTCATCCTATAAGCTGAGACTTGTTGGGTGACGAAATATTGGTACAGAAGAACTGTCTGTTCCAAAACTGGAATCATTTCGTTTGTCAATATTTTTCTGTTTTCTATTGTTTCTAAAGGAGAAGTCATCAGAGAATTTACAATTCCATGGGTATGTGCAAGTACTGTCTTCATATCTAAATCCATAATATCGTTAAATAAGTTATCTACTAGAAGTTTTTTAAGATGTTCTTCTTTTAGATCGTCTTCATTTTCATTTGCATCGTCTGATTTTTCATGTTTATACTTTTTTCGTAATTTTTTTAGGATCTCTATGATTTTATTACTGAAACTTTCGATTTCTTCATCAAAATTGTAACTGTCTCCTTTTTTGAAATAATTTTTATAATCACTCGATTGACTGATGCTATTCATAGTTATATCGAGATCTTCTTGTATTGACTTTAACGTTTTAGTAATTTCAATGTGACCAAATATTTGTTTTAAATCAGCAACATTTTCTCTTAAACCCATCAAATCGTTATTAACTTGAATTAAGCTTGGTACTTGTACATACTTTGTCCTTAGTACTTCATATTCCGTGCTTGGTAATGCCGGATTTAAATGTAAAAATTGAGAAATAAGTTTATCGCAGGATTTATTAATAAACACAATCAAGTTTTCAGCTTTTGTCCACATTTCATCTCTTTTATAGATTATTCGTTTTTCCAAATTGCTTTTAAGAATATGAATTTCAAAATTGTCTGAATTGAAGTTTATTTCTTCTGGACAAGTATTGAGGATTATCCGATACTGATTTATTATTTTTATGATGTATTTTAGCAAATCTACAATTTCTTCTACCACACCAGACGGTAAATATTCTTTACCGCTACAAAATTCTTTAAGTTGTTTAGTGTAAGATCTCAAATAGAAATATGTTCGACTACTTTCCACCAGGGTCTGTTTTTGCTTTTGCACGGCCGTCTATTAATAATAATAAAAAATAATAATAACAGTAGTTTGAATAACAAGAGTAAATATTACTTACCAACGCATCTTGACTAAAACCTCGCAACCTTTCTACGTTGTGCATGCCAAGTTCCTTGGAGGGGCTGTTCAAAGCAGTTTCCAAAACATCTAATCTCATTAACGTTTTCACATAATACTTTTCGCTGGATTCCCAAAATGACAATATTTTTTCCTCTTTATATCTAAAACAATACAACCAATACTCAATTTGCTAAATAAATGAAAATAAATTTGGTGTTACTTACCCGTAACCTTCATGACTAAATTGACTTTTTAAATCGATAGGTTTTATTAGAAAATCAGAAGTGGGATCTTTAATTTTGCTGTTCACTACACCTGTCTTGAAAGACAGTCCCATTTTGGATAGATTTTTAAACAAGGTTGCTAGAGCTCTGTGTTTTTGTTGGAGGATATTCTTCGCTTGAGATTTCTGTTTTTCTTTCGGCAAAGTCGTATCAACCTAAAAAATATTACAGGAGAAGACAATATACGACCATTAAGAATTTTTTACTGAAACTCTTACCTCTAAATTTTGAAGATGACTGCTTGTTTCAATAACTGACGTAACGAACGTATCTAGTATTCTCACTAAATCTGGATATTGTGTTGCTACAATAATTTCTTTCGAATACTTGTGCGCTTTTACAGCTTGTTTATGCAAATTTCTTATCAATAAATTTTTTATTTTCTTGGGAGGTTTTGTTTCCTGAAATTTAAAATTCAAATAGTGTTGTGAGCAGAATAAACACTAGGAACAGCTTTTTGAATTTGGTACACACGGATGGAACTCTGGTCATATGGAAATTCAACATGTGCCATAACTAAGCAACAATGTGAGGATTGATCGATTGGTTTGGCACAGAGACTTCGGAACCTCAGCTTTTATGCTTTTTGTGCTCTTGGTTATACCGTTTGATGAGAATAGTATCCCTTATCAAACTCAAGCGTCTTTTCACTAGGGGCGCGTTGTATCGAACACCTAAACTCGGTTTAATGATAACTGATGTTTAGACTGATGTAATTGATGATAATAAATAAATCAATATGTCACAGTCTAAACATCAGTTATCATTAAACCGAGTTTAGGTGTTCGATACAACGCACACTTAGTCCTTCTTGGAGAAATCCTCCCTTGGACTTCCCTTATGTTCTTTTTGGTACAGTGACTGGTGAATAATCCCGTCACTTTCCTTACCTGACCCCTGCAGAGGTTTAATATTTCATTAGTAAGCGTCTCCGAAGGTTTTTTGACCAGGAGTTTGCTGTGTTCCTGTTTTGGCACGTGGCTACAGTACGTTTGATGTTTAGTTTGAATCCTCCGAGATTTACAAGCACGTGTAGCAGGTTTTGGAATTCCAAATACTGGTTCAGGATCAATGAATGCAGTTCTAGAACCCTGCCGTTTCATTGCCTCTGAGAATATAAGGATCTTTTGTCCTCTATACCCCTTTTCCATGTTCATTTGCAAACACGACTGGATAGCATAGATTTCCTCCTGGAATACACATACAAGCTTCCCCAACGATGTGTGGACATTGCACCTGGGTCTAGCACTGTGGACTCCAGCTCCTGTTCCTGTATTGTGTTAAACTAACAAGGATAAGAGTACACTGCTCCACTCCCTTCTACTACAGATCGAGGTGAGTAGGTAGTTTCTACCACCCAGTGTCATTTATGCGCTCCTAGTTAAACGATCTTACACCTCGACCAAATTCATTTCAACTCTGAGATGCGCAAACAAAGAAGCGAGAGGGAGAGATGTCAGTCCCGCGGAATAAACGCATGTACACTCGTCGGAAAAAGTTTACTTAGTTAAATATTTCCTAAATAAAATCCTGAGAATTTGGTTGTGCCTACAATGTCATAAATTTAAAAACATTATGCACTATTCCACGTCTTTGTGCACTCAAAATCTTGTGTTTTACAAGCGACTTAAATTCCACATTAAAATTTCTACGCGGATTGTACCACTATCAGTTCAAACGGATCTTTCCAGTGCAATGTTCTGCCTAGGACTGGTGGCTGCCAACATTGTCGTACGCGTGATCTACGCGCATCGGAATCTCACGGTTGAAATGAATTTGGTCGAGTTGTATCTTATTTTTGTTGTATAAATGTTAAATTTCCCCAGTGTCCATAAAATATTTCGTATACAAATCAACAGAAATCATTCGTGTTCTCGTTACCTCGTGACTAGAGCTCGAACTGTATAAAGTGTATCCCAGAACGAGTTTCACCTTTAATACTTACCACCAATAATGAAACATCATTCAAATAGCTATCAATTTCCGATTCTAGAGTTGTGTAGTAAGTGTTCTGTGGCTTATCCCAAATACCAACCGTTTGAGAACCACTCTCAGTACCGGTATTATGGAGACAAGGAGAAGCTGGTTGTTCCAAAACCCCCTGGAATTCTCTCATAAATTTGTGTAAATACTTATGTGATTTTTCAACAGTGTCTTTTATGGCCCAATAGTTGATATCCTTCCATCTTATTATTTTGACGTAATCTTTTAATTTCTTTTCTATCGGCGACCTAAGCAGAAAATAAAAAATAAAAATAAGCAGGCAATGGTAGTGCCAAAATAAGTGAAAATGAACCACATTTGAAAAATGTTATCCAACTCGCACATGTCACACTCTAGACGCGAACCCTTTGTAATAATATACCAACCTCAAATCCTTGATTTTTTTAGCAACAGTTTCATCAAATTGTTTAAAATAGCTGTAAACGTTCCACAATATACTAATGAACTTTTTCGTTTCTTCCGTGCGTTCTAAATAAATGGCGTGACAATGGAAAGTGTATAATAAATCAAGTCTGCCTTGAAATTCGCCCAAGTTCGATTTCATCATAAACGTTTGTAACGTTTCGATCAATTCTTTAACTCCAAATAATTTTTCTGTCACAAATTGTTTCATTACATTGAATAAAAGTAGCCACCACTTTGGCATGGATGCATTTGACCTAAAAAATGTTTATTATTAAAAATTTAATGGTAACATTGGAAAATATTCACTTTTCGTATACTCTGTTCAAAACGTTTTTCCATAATGACAACTCCATTTTTCTCCAAACAATGATTTGATTGGTTAAATTTTGAGTAAATTCACTTAGGCTGATACCAGAATGCGCTACTTCCTCCCATTCATGACATTTGGTGAGTAAAATTTCAAAACCAGTCAAAAATCTTGAAATAGGGCTTGTAATTTCAAAATTATAAATTCTGTCAATCACCACCAGAATCTAAAATTAAAATGTCACTTAATAACTATCGGTGGAATAAGAGAGTAAAATTTATTGCAATTAATTTGGGACACTTATCACTGCGTCATGTCAAATGTCATGCGTCACGTACCTAATGTCAAATGTCACTCAAATAAAGCAAAAAGGAATCGAGTGACTTAATTCTTTATGGATTTTTCTCAAGACAGATTGAACTTACCATTTTCAAAGTTGGTTGATCAGGCCACTCGTCTAATAACTTTTTTATTTTCACTTTTAAATCTTCCAATACATGGTAACTAGATTTTACTTCTTCCACGTTGGAATCTTTGTAGAAATCGATTTTCTTTGGAATATTTTTGTCATTGGCTGAAAATTTACTCTTTATTTAGATAGGAAACAATTAATACTTTACTTACTTAAATCTTCGATATTGCCGTACTTCTTTTTGACATTCAACAAAACATTTAGACTGCCAATTAGATCTTCGTCCATTTTATAATTCACACTATCCATAGACTTCTCCAAAAGTTTTGAAAACGTTTTAAACTTCTCCAACAAAGGAAGAATAAAATCAGGAGAGGGTAGTTTATTTTCACTAGGATTCAACCATTCACTTTTAGTGTAACTGTTCAATAATTTAATATGCAAGTCAGTTATGTCTTTTAAATCGTCGTATGAAATTACTTCGTCGTATTTTGCTTCGATTTGTGTTTCAGAAGGATTTTCAAAGTCGCCGGATTTTTGGAAATCGGCAAAATCTTTTATGTGATAGTTTGGAAATAAAATTTCCAATTCTTCTTTGATTTGCTCCTCTTCGGGTTTGTCGTCACATTTTGTTCTAGAAGATAAGGAAATGTTTTTGACCTGCATCCACCCAACGCAACTATAAATACTCACCTGATTTTATATAAACTCTCCTCTTCTTTTTTCTTTATTTCATTAAGTTCTTGTTGTTTATTATACGAATTGACAAATAAGTTGAGTAAATTGTTGAATTCTAAAAACTTGGTCTTACTTAAAATATTTGAAGGTTGGGAATGTATAATGGATGAATTAATCGTATCAATGATGTTGCACTTCAATAATCTAAAATAAAATCAAAGTTATTACATCAACCTGAATATTACAAATGTTGATCTTTGCGTTAGATTTGAATAAAGTTTATCGTTAACCATCCAAAAATCGCCTAAAATGCAAATTATAAAGCCGAAGCGCAGTAAGTCGTATTAGCATGTCGGTGACGATGGTGACACGAACCCGTAGGTAAAAACTGACGATTTCCGTAGTTTTATCAACATTTTTCTCTTGTCTGGTTAATCTGTTAACAACAAAAACACTGAACAGGATACCGTAGACTGACCTTCAATTTTCTGCCGCCAGGAGGGATATCGCTTATTACGATTCGCAAAACGATAATTTCAAAATGAACAATAACTATGCTTCAATATTTTTCTTACCTAAAGTTTTCCTGTTCTTGAACAAACTCTAGTTCATTGTCATTTAGGAAATATTTGACAACTTTATTCATAACCGATAAATTATATTTTTCGTCGTTGTATGGGAACCTTATCAAAGAAACTAAAGCATCTGAACAATTCACTTGGGTGAAAGCGTGGGATTGTTTCACTTTTGATTGTTGCATTTTCAAAGCGCTTAGGTAGAGTTTAAATCCATATAAATATTCACTTATGTTACTTAGAAGAGGTTCGACAATATCCGGAAAACTGTTTCTGTACTGACTCAAACCATGTATGAGATTCTCGTAGCTGGCAACTGCAAAAATTATTTATTGGAACATTAAAAAAATAGTAAGACTGAATATTTTGCACCTCGTCAAGTTTGGCATGCTGTGAGGAGAATTTTGTTTGATAATATTCTAATAAATAGTAATCTGGAAAGTTAACAAACTATATTACCTTTATTTGATCTTTCCTGGATTAATTTGTCTCTGTTTCCATCGTTTACTTCGACAACGAAGTCCTCGGAAAGGATAGTAGAGAAAGCATGGTTAATTGTCTACAATTAAAGAAAGTTGGGATGTTGATTGTATTGAAATAAAAACAATTTGAACGTTGAGCGGTAGTTTCGTTGATAGAAATGCTAAAAACTCAATTTTCTTCTTTATTTTCAAAGAATTCGTTTGATATTTCCACCAGGCTTTCATGTGCCCAGTGATCGAACTACGTAATAATATTTTTGTTAATTATTTTGGGAAATTAAACCACAACCTTTTTAATATTTTCGGTAGCGTTCCAGCTACCGTCATCAAGAAAAATTGTGTTTTGTTAAATTCTGATCCCCTATTGACACTAAAGAAAAAATAATATTTTGAATTTTAAGACTGCAAAAAATTTGTTGACAAATTTTCAAGGTTCATTCACAGTAGATCATATTCCTGATGAAATGTGAAATAAAATCTTTTTTATATGACATCCTGACAATATAATAGTCTACTAAGAATGGGATCTAGGGAAGTGAAGTGAAGTCCACGCTTCTGGAACACTTTTTCCTATTGTATTGACTTACCTCGCAAACCGTATCGTACAGTACATCATCAGGTCTATAAGCAACATATTTGCTAAGCTCATCGTATTTTTCTTTCAATTGCTCTAGCGTCTTTTCAATGCTTTCGCAATAAGCATGTCTAGTTTCTTTGTTGCTACTATAAATAATATTGAGATTTTCGTAACAACCTTTTAAAATACCAAACATCTCCGAAGCTTCTGAATAATATTTACGTTTTAAAGTCTTTTTAGCCAGTGGATCTATAGTGGATAATTTAGAGTTGAGGGTGGCTTTTAAGTAGCTTACAATCTGGTAGAAGCTAGATATATTTATTACAGATTCTTCGAATTCGGAGGGTTCATCCAATCTTTTAAGTCGAATGAGACAATCGTTTAATTTTTTTGACAGTTCCGTTAGTTCCATCTTGCTTTGTATTTGATTGATTTGCGTTATAATTAATTTGGTGAGAAGTTGAGGAGACTCGCCATTTACAATCTCTGTTTGTAGTTTTAAAGATTGTGCAAATTCAATTAAAAACTTTTCATAAATAGCTTTGATGTTTCGTGTTTCCAAAATTCTAAAAAATAATCAAATCAAACATATCGCAGTTATAGGGGACAGTATAGTAAATATCTATCAAAATAAAAGATTCTGAGCTGCTCAATACTTCACTTCTTCCTATCCAGCTAAACTGGGGAATCTTGCTTCTGTATTCCAGGCAGAAATCTACGCTATTGATATGTGTTTGCAACTGAATATCGAAAGGGGGTATAGAGGCCAAAAGATCCTTATACTCTCTGATAGTCAGGCAGCACTAAAATATTTAGGGTCCTCAAATCAGATCTAGACTGGTCTGGGACTGTCTACAAAAACTAATAACCCTGGCTAACCATAATAGAGTTACTCTTAAGTGGGTCCCGGGGCACAAGGGCATTGTAGGAAATGAAAAGGCAGACATTCTAGCAAAGTTAGGGTCTGAGACTGCCTTAACTGGTCCTGAACCAGTATTTGGGATATCCAAAACTGCTGCACGTGGTTGTATATCTCGGTGGACTCAAACTAAACATCAGTCGTACTGTCGTTTGTGCAAGGAAGAGGAGGAAACAGCCTCTCACATTATCTTCCATTGTGAAGCATTATCTCATTGGATATATAGACTCCTAGGACTAGAACATCCAAGGGAGGATTTGTCGAAGAAGGACCTAGTGAAAATAATGATAAGGTCTACTGGTCTCTTCACATAAAGGTCACAACCAAGATCCTAAAGGCTGACTGGTGTGCTGAACGAACCAATCAATCAATCATTCAAATCTGTTGCTTTAATCTATTATTATGCTCAAGATATCCTGAGATTTTTAAAAGTTTACTGTTTTCTTGAGGACTCGATGTGCATAAGAATCTTACATCGAAAGTTAGAAAAGCTTTTAATTAAGGAGAAGAGCAAGAAAAACGCTTTTGCATGCCATGACAACTCAACACTCACAACATTTCGGTACTTAGGTGACTAGAGATGGGGGTACAATATGAAAAAAACTATTAAATCTGCGTATTTTGTTTAGGAAATTTGAATTTAGGAAGTAATTTAGAGAAAAAAAAATGATTCCGGCGTTGATGGGTAACAATTTAAATCCTAATCTTGACTATGTATAGATTAAAACATTTCTAAAAGCGAAAACTTCGTTAATTTTTGACCACTTCTTATGGAATTCACCCTAGAAACATTTAATACCACCGGTCCAAACCCTAATACCCTAAAGGAAGATATACTACAATAAAAAAGATGTATGTTGGGTTGCATATAGTATATAACGGATATTTAATAACTTCTATACTTACAAGAAATCATAATCCTCTGACAGTTGGTACAAATTTCCCCACAAGGTTAAACTCAAACTTTCATGTTGTTTCATTAAATCCCTGAAATTACCTAGAGTGATTTTTCCTAAACTTTCCATTTGCTTTCCATCTACCAATAAATTTGTTAAATAGTACGTCAGTTTGGGACTGAACTCGTTTAATTCCATATCTTCGATACCTAAGAATTTACCGGGCAAAACAGAAGGGGAATGCATCAAATACAAATAGTAAGATTTGTGTATTTCATGAAGAAGTCTCTCGTCTTGAGTCTTATGGTATAGCACCATAGCTGCGCTTAAATCAGTCGGTACCACTGTATTGTTAACTAACGTGGTACTGTCTTTTAATAAGAATGATTTTCTTGCTTCCATGTGAGTTAAAATATCTAAAATCGGTAATAGTTGTAGCTCGAATCTTGTGTATTCGTTTGAAGATTTCGAATCGATTCTGCTCTTAATATTTGATAATAAATTTCTTTTTTCACTTAAATCACTGAAATCATAATCCAGTTCGGTTTTCAATTCAATAAAAGCACTTCTAAGACCAATTTTTTCTTTTAAAGTGTTGAAAATTTTCACAAAATCATTTACTTTACTGCTTGAATTGTACTGTTGATACAACTCGTTATATCCTTTAATAACTTCATACTGATCACGGTTTGTAAAAGGAGGAGGTCGTTGGCTACATTTTTGATAATTTTTACCCAATTTATAAACGATGGAAAACTGTTTATCCAATTTCGAATTAATTTTTTCCAAAACTTCCTTCAAACCCTCGTGTACTGGTATATTTGTCTTCTTTGAAAGTAAAAGTATGGCAAATTTATAGAACCATTTATAATGTACTGGTAAGTCGGTGAATATTTTTCGTAGTTTTGATTTTTCCATGTCCGTATCGTATTGGAAAAGCTCGTAGAATTTCGATTTCCAAAAAAGAACGTACATTATTTCAACAACGTCTTTAGTAGAAACGTTTTGAAGCTCACTAAAAACTTTTTTTAAGAAATTATCACATTCCATAATTAAATCTGTAATATTTTGAATAAATATATCATTAAAATGGTCTTCTGAGCTTTTATTTTTTACCAACAAAGCGTACTCGTACAAAGTAAACTTTTTCTTCTGTCTTATTAAACTGTTTTTGGTTAATTTTGTATTGTCCTTATGAAAGTATAAACTGTGAAGTAAACGTAAAGTCTTTGCGTTACTTCTTAAAAGTGATTTTTTCTGGAATATTTCCGAAGTCCAGTTATGATCCAGGGGTAAACTAACGACGGTTTCACATTTCAATACCGAATTGTATAAACAAGTGATGATATCAATTAAATCATTTTTAACTTTCAAATTAATCCCTTCTTCATACTTAATTTTTTCATTCAAATAAGAATGTCTTAAATTTAAATCTTCTACAGATGTAACGGAGTAAAAGCAAAAAAGCAGGTAATATAATTCTTGATTTAACTCAACTTTCTTCTGTAAACGATTAAATAGTAACACTGCTTGCTGTTTTATTTTTTCCATTGCAGAATTCATAGAAACGTCTTGTGTTTTCAAAGTTGAATTTATATCGAAACAAACAAAAGTATTTCGTTCTTCATTGAATAATTCATCAATTTTTTCACTTATCACATGGGGGAAATCGTTACAGGTAAATTCATTTGCAGATCTTGTTTTAAAATAAACCTCAATAATTGTTTTTGAAAAAGTTTCATATCTATCGACTCCGTTTCTAATTTGTTGCGCTGCCAATGTAGATACTTGTACTAGTTCGTTTATAGTCGGTTTTTCTCCTGTTATCAATTCGGAAATGTAATCATGTAGTTCTATAAGCACCTCCGCTTCTAAAGAGTTTAGTCCTTCCAGCTGAATAAGACTGCCTTTGTCAATATTGTGTGAATCTGGACGTTCTGTATCGTTTAACATGTAGATTTCAATCCCTCTGTTTCTCATTGCTCTGAAATAAATAAGAACAAACTTAAAACCAATAACAGATGATTATCAATAATGCTCAATGATATCAGGAGTTATTAGTTATGGCCAATTGCATCGACTATTTTAAGTGAAGCTTAGGGTTAGGCCACTTAAAGTTAAAATTTTTTTGTTGCACTTTAAACCTCCCTTAACTTAAGCCGTCAATTTCGGAGGCTTACAAGAAAACTTAAATTCTGTTAACCTAAAAGTTGGTTTATTGTGTTTTAATAAGAAAATGGATATTTTCAAAGATGATTTAGATGTGTTAGAAATAATAGAACATGGTTTACCGAGACGGATATTTGTTCGGCCAAATTATTTTCACACAATGGACAATTTAACTTTTTTTAATACATTTAGATTTTACAAAGAAACTGTTTTGTTTATTTTAAGTTTAATAGAAGATAGTCTGGAGTTTCCTGATGACAGGTAATAAATCCAAATATATTATGTCTATTATAATTATACAGTTACTCACTTAATACTTTGTAAAATAAGTTTACAAACCTTGTGTTTAACACATCTGTCGCTAAAGTATAAAATACCAAAATTATATAGGTACGTTCTTATGAAATGCTTTTAGGAACAACAGCCTCAGTCCAATCAACCAGTTGCTGACTTGTCTGAGATATTTTGCGAGATCAGGTTTTTTGATAACTGTTGCACGTTTTATGCAAATTCATGTAGCTACAGCTAGCAGAACGTCCTAGGAAATTTTTAGTTTAATTAAAAAGTGATTGGTAACAATCTTTCGACTTTATATGCCATTATTGTCATTATTTGTTTATGACATTTTTGTTTGGTTAGGGTGTGATTGTCATTTTTTTATTTATTTGGTGTGTCAGGATCTCTCTTTGGGTTGTTGGCATTTTGATAAATCTGGGATACAATGTCGCTAACTCCCTGGGTACTTTTGCTATGGTTATATTTTTAAGGGAGCTTTATATTTTAAGCTCTACTTAGTTAAGTACACTTAAACAGTGAGTCGGTGCAAATGGCCCTTAGAGACACATCGTGGCTCTAGGGCTGTTAATAAATCTGACTAAATTGCTGGATGATTAGCTCAATTGTGTTCATTCATTCATTTAATGGCCAACTGTTTATGAGGCTTTACTGGTAACTATTGCATATACCGGCTTTTGGGTAGGAAGAAAAAGTTGTACGAATACTAATACCCAAAAGTTTGAAAGTCAGAGAAGGACGTGGAGCCTTAAATTGATGAATACCTTGATATTTCGCCATTTTTTGGATCCATAGTTAAGAACAGCCTGAAATCTTGGTGTGGTTTTATTTCTATCATTTTACCACAACAATCCACACCTCGTTCTGAGACTGTAAGAACTCCTTGGGGTTCTAGAAGAGCGTTTAGACGATCGAGGACTGCAGAACTGCAAAGATTGACATTGTCCACGAGTAGCCATGAGCCGTCTTGCAAACACTAAAAACAATAGTTATAGTAAAGTTTTAAAATAAAAAAACAACAGCAATCTAATTTTCTAGTTGTCCTTAACTAGAGCAGCAGTAGATCATGGAATAGAGCCAATGGTAATTCATCGGCTTGGGGCCATGCTACGCAACCGCACAGTAAAGGCTGCATGGAAAGAACATGTGGCTAAAATGGTGGTCGACGGGGATCTCCGCAAGGGGGCGTCCTTTCGCCCACATTGTGGAACCTAGTAGTCGACGAATTAATATCCTTATTAAACGGTGAGGGATTTCTGGCAATTGGGTATGCCGATGATATCGTTGTAATGGAAGGCATATCACCGTCATCAAGGACCTAATACAAAGGGCCCTGAATAGGGAGAGAGGTATAAGACCTGATGGTCTGCACCTTGGTCCAGTGGTTGAACAAGTGAAATATCTGGGAGTGATCCTGGATAAGACGCTGACATGGAAGGCTCACCTTGATAGTCGCCTGGGCAAGGTGACTAACATGTACTGGGTTTGTAGGAGAGCAATTGGTTCGAAATGGAGACTAACCCCCAAGACGATCTTGTGCTTCTATAAAGTGATCATGCTGCCGATGTTCACATACGCGGCTCTGGTCTGGTGGCCAAGGGTAACCCTAGCCACAGCTAAGTCGCACTGGCACGTCTCCAAAGGGTGGTCGGTTTGGTAACAACTGGATGCATGAAAACTACACCGGTAGATATACCATCAACTCAAGGCTTGCTGCTGAATGTCGTGAACGCCTTGCTGACCTATTAGTAGTAGTAGTGTCCTTAACTAGCATTCGTAATTGAAAGGCACATAATATTTTCCAGTAATTTACCTTAATTAGCACAGAATCTACCCATTCAAACTTTCCACCAGCGTTAAGTGAACCTTCCGTTTTAATTGCTTGATATATGTTTTCAAGACGCTGTTGTATCTTGGTTACCACCGTATTTGGTGATAGGCACTGTACTATTTCCTCCAATTTCAATATTTTTCTCTTGAACAGTTGTATTTCTTCATCCATTGAAAAAGTGGCAGAACCTGAATAACAAAAAAATATATATATCACTAGAAAATTGTTTTTTTTTTATCATGATAAGTTAGATTAGAGAAATTATTTTGAGAAGCATGGAAAACTGTAAAGGTATATTGAGTAGCTGTCCAATGAATCGATATAAAAATATATTATTTAGTATGCCTATTCATCGTCCTTGCCCTATTTCCTTCATCCCTATTCCTGTTATTATATCCTTGTAATCCCATTCACGAACTGAATTTTAAAATTGAGTCTAAAAGAGTCTGTCTTTGAGGCACGTTCGAATACATTTCCAATATTGAAATGTCCAATTTCTGAATTAAATTTATTCCAAAGCAAATTATACTCAGGCACTAATGAGCATATTTTCCTTTCTTGTCACGAAGAGAATATAGGGCGAACGACTCGAGTTATAAGTTTCGGTAAAGTTACAAGTATTTTAGGGCAGTTTGTTCAAAAATTATTTTTTACGTGAGAACATCACAAGAATTCTTCACTGAGTGAATGAGTTGTATTAAGGACAGTGGATGAATATTAACGGGCAAATCAATGAAAATGTGTCTGATGGTTATGGGAATTCGAAAATTGTAATTTTCCAAAAAAAAATGTCTCTGCTTCTACCAAAGCTTTTGGAATTTTGCGGGTCTCAAATTACTCGTAGCTATATTTTTTTTATCCTACCAAGTTCTGTGTATGTCGGTTGACTGCTTTCAGGCGCCACACCTGAAATAAGAGTTTCTTATTGATTGCCTCGTCTTGAGATCCGAACACTCTTAAGCTTTTTTTATACAGTGTGACCCATTTTGTTTGGAAGCACCCCTATAAAATCCGCATTTTTCAACCGATTTTGATTTAGTCTTTTTTGTTAGATTCAGTATCAAAAACAGTATTTGAGCACAAATTTTCATACCATAGTAGCTATTTTCAAGTCCCTCTATGTTAATTTTTCTTTGCCAAAAAAGACGAAAGTATATTAGGCATTTTTTTTCGCAAATATGACTACACCACTGGATTCAGAATCATCACAAATGTAAACTATACAAATTTTATAAAAAAAGTTTTATTAATTACAAAGTTATCAGTACATGAATTTGGAAAAAGTTGTTTTTTAATTAAGTTTTTACTAAGAATGTAGACACATTTTAAAAATGGCAACATGGTAAACAAAAACTAGGACTCAAACATATTGCACTGTAAAAATTCGAAGCCGGAATTTTAAAATACAGGATAATAGGTCCATTCTTGTTTGAGGGTAACATGAATGCCAATAACTTCATGGAATTCTTGGAAGGTGAGTTATCCGCAGTGATTGACGAACTGCCACTAGCAGAAAGAAGCAATTTGATATTTCAGTTAGATGGTTGTTCTGTACACTATTCTAGGATTGTCAGGCAGTGGCTTAACGAAAAATTTCCAAATGGTTGGATAGGTCGCGGTAGCGAGTTAATCGAATGGCCTCCTAGATCGCCCGATTTAACTATATTGGATTTTTATATGTGGGGTCTTTTGACACAAAAAGTGTATAAGACACGTCCAAGGAATAGAGCAGAACTATGTGACAGAATACGACAGGCGTGATCTGGAATAACGCCACATGAAATAAAAAAAGCGCTAAGACATAGTCACAAACGATACGAGAAATGTGTGGAAATTAACGGAGGTCTAGTCGGGGCTACAAAAATGTTAAATTATTATTAAGTAGTTTAATAATTAAAATGTATTATTAGGTGTTAATTTGTATTTTCGTCACATCAGCACAATTTTACATTACTCTCAGAAGCAATAACTCCAGAACGGGTTAAGGTGTCGGCTTCGAATTTTTACAGTGCAATATGTTTGAGTCCTAGTTTTTGTTTACCATGTTGCCATTTTTAAAATGTGTCTACATTCTTAGTAAAAAATTTATTTAAAAGCAACTTTTTCCAAATTCATGTAGTGATAACTTTGTTGTTAATAAAACTTTTTTTATAAAATTTTGATAGTTTACATTTGTGATGATTCTGAATCCAGTGGTGTAGTCATATTTGAGAAAAAAAAATGCCTAATATACTTTCGTCTTTTTTTGGCAAAGAAAAATTAACATAGAGGGCCTTGAAAATAGCTATTATGGTATGAAAATTTGTGCACAAATACTGTTTTTGATACTGAATCTAATCAAAATCGGTTGAAAAATGCGGATTTTATAGGGGTGCTTCCAAACAAAATGGGTCGTCACACTGTATCTCTTTAACTGCTTGTCAAGAATTACTTGAGAATTTTCTGGAAAACTTTGGACAAATCTTGACATTTGTGCTCAAAAAAAATACATTTTAATGTTTTCTTAAGGGAAGTGCAGAGTAAAGTGTTACACATGAAGCTAATGTTTACCCTTTTTATCCTCTTAGATTGAAACGGAATTTAAAATTTTAAATTCATTTCAAATTCATATTTATTATGTATTCACAATAAGCGTGGTGTATATTAAAATGCATGAACTGCACGAAACAGCATTCCCTATCCTGTAGTTGAAATTGTCGGGACAATGAATAGGCCGGATGCCGCACGATTATATAAAATGGTTTTGTACCTAACCTGGGCATGTCATTTATACCGACCAAAATGAATTGCAATCAAGATCACCAAACCGCCAACTGAATTCAATTGTGGCGTACTGCACAAAAACAATTATTTTATTTAGACACATTAAAAAATTAAAACCGGAAAATTATAATAAGCTATACGAGGTGAATACCGTTTTCCGAATTAAAAACAACAAAAGGGTTGTTAAATATTTAGAATTAGGTAAAAAACCTACGAACAATAACACTGGATTAGAAAAAACAAAATAAAGGAATATTGAATATATTCTGTATCTGTAGAGTAGGGAGGGTGAGTGTAGGCTCACAGCACTTAGGCCACATGTGACCCATTGTACATCCTCCCGAGGAGTTGTCTTCCTAGGTCATTGTCCATCCTGTCCTTCTCAGGAAGGTGGACAGGTCACTAGGAGACATCTCCTTTATATCGGCAGGTGTAGGCCAAGACTCACCGAACACACACTCTCTTATTGACGATAACTCCGGACACTCGCATAAGACATGCCTGACAGTTTCATCTTCCTGTTCACACATCCTGCATAGAGGTGTGTCCACTAGCCCCATAGTATGGAGGTGTTTCCCTAGTTGACAGTGACCAGTCAGAAATCCTACTGTTAAACGTAGGTTTCTCCTGGTCATCGCCAAATATTTCTTCGGCTCCAGCTTCCCAGGGTCGCCCAGGGTGATCCTGGCAAGACTGCATCCTTTGATTCCATCCCATCTCTTAAGGGATTGAGTATGGGTGTAGCGTTTGGCTAGTTCCGCAATTGTCGAAGTCGTTAGGCCGTAGGTGTCACTGGGTCCTAGAATTTTTAGTCCAGCGGCTTCCCTGGCTAAAGAATCAGCAATGCGATTTCCTTTACTCCTGTCGTGCCCTTTAACCCACCTCAGGATAATATTGTTATCTGCCGAGGCGTCAGCTAAATCTTGGTGGCACTCTAGTACTAGCCTCGATATAACACGTTGTCTGTTTAAGGCTAATAGGGCTTGTCTACTATCAGTGCAGATTATTATGTTTTTGCCAGAAATTCCTCTTCTGGTTAGTTCTTTTGTGGCAATTGAGATACCAGCCAGTTCTGTTTGAACTACGCTGGTATTGTTTCCCATTCCCCACTTCATCTTTAGGCTTAGTGCTCTTGAGTAAACTCCACATCCTGAGCCTTCTTTCATTTTTGAACCATCTGTATATATGCGTATTGCATTTGCAGCACCTGGCTCTGTGTTCTGTTTTATTTGAATTTTGTAGGGTTTGTTAAACAAAAACCTGGGTTCAATTGCATCATTGGTTGCCTGCAGCAGAGGTAGCGCAGTGAGCGCTTCCTGCCACAGGCTCAACCTCAATTGGCCCACTCCTACTTCGGGGTTTACACCAGCCGTGCGCAATCGTACCATGGCCATTAACGCAACCTCCTTGACGTACAGGTCCAGAGGGGTCAGACCAGTAATTAGTTCCATTGCTGCGGTTGGTGTTGTTCTCATGGCTCCTGTGATGTTTAAGCAAGTCATTCGCTGTATTTGATATAATTTTTGGATGGCCGTTGCTTGTAGAACCTTCGGTCCCCATGCAATTGCTCCATACGTTAACATGGGTCTTATTATTGCAGTGTAGATCCAGGTAACCACACGGGGTGACAAACCCCATGTGCGTCCCACTGTCCTCCGACACTGCTCATAAGCCACATATGCTCTTTTTGCTCTGTTGTGTAAATGAGAGTTCCATGTTAGTTTCCTGTCGAGGGTAATACCAAGGTATTTTACCTCTATTGAATATATTATAAAGTGAATGAGTTCCAAACAAGTGATAAATAATCCTTACCTGTGACCTGCCGATAAGTTTCCCAATGCTGTAGCAGCCTTAAGGCATCTATATTTTTATCCTTATCAGTCAAAAATGTCTGGATTACTTCGAGACATACTCTCTCCAATTCCCGAACTATTTCGTCTAAGTGTCTGCTGTAATCGGTCTGGAAAGAAGAGATAAAAAACCGGTTAGTTATTTACCGATGTAATTTTACGAGAATTTTTTGATGCTGGAAGCTGAATTTTTACAATATTGAACAAATAATATTTTCGATTATAAAAAATAGATAGATAGCAAGAACAAGTGCACTTGAAAGAAAGGATTTTATTTACATCAAAGCTTCATTGGAAACCTACAATCGCTTGAAATTTCCCAGTTTCAAAGAAATATAATCTACATGACAACGTCGCTCCAGTGATGCGGTTTGGCCACAAACACACAAACAAACATTTTCAAACGTTCTAGATAGGTTTTAACATATATGGAAGCAGCTGGAACAACTTTTGTGCGCAACCTGTAGCGCATGGCGCTTCAAAGCAACTAACTGAACTAACAAACTCCGCCTCTCTCTACGAAACTTGTCATTTTTAACATTATTTTAATTTGAGGTTATCGTTGTCATTTTAAAATTTATTTATTTTCATGTAAAGTACTCACTTATTATTTATTTCTCTATGAGTAACAACTAGGTATGTGTATATAATCTTTGGGGATTCCACTTGATCCAAAGGCGGTAGACAATACCGTAACTTCAAATCCGGGGAACCCCCGCAAGGGTTTTAGCGGGGCAAGTCATATACATGAACAAATGTAAGGGATTAGCGGGGGGTCCCGGGACCTCCAAAACTACAGCGCCCTCTTGCTACTGCGGGCCCTTAGTTACGCTACTGGCGGTAGGAAAACGGATAGGTATATTGTTAATATATTTTTGATACCTTTTTATTCATCCATAAAAACTACAATATACAATATTACTACCAGTTCACAAGGATAAGATAAGGTCTGCCAAACTATATTAACGATTAAAATTATAAGTTTTTAGAAAAGCCAATGGGCTATTGTATTAATTGTAAACATTTTATTCTATTTTAGATATACGATAGTCTACAAGTTTTCGTCGATACAGTTGCTTCAATAACCAGAGTACCATTTTTATTGGACCAGTAGAGTGTTGTAGGACAACAGATGTATAATAAGCAATAATAGGAACTCCTGTAGTCTGAACTATGTTCTGCTTCATCCTTAGTAGTCATTGGTAAGTCTTATTTGTAAATTCGAATACTTCAAAACAATAACATACTGCTGCTGGTTGAAATCATTTTAAAATTTGTTCGTTTTTCTGGAAAAGAAAACCACACATTTTTCAAATCTTATTATTGTGCTATGAAAATTTTTAAAACATCAATGAAGTTACTGAATGTTTTAAAAAATGCGGGACTGTAAGTAAGCAATTATTATGAATATTCTAATATTATACCGTAACTTAACTTGAGGAACATATAGAGGTAGTTTATTGAAAAACTTATCTCGTATTAAAATATAACTTTGTCACTTGAACTTTTGCCAAATATGATCTCAAATGTTGTATTTTTGGTTATATGATATAAATTTCTCTTCAAGTCAAGCATGGTATTCTCTTGATTTGCTTCCTCAATGACTGTCACTTCTATTACGTGTACATACACAATATTTTCAACTTGACACTAAAATGGAAATCAACATACAACCATTAGAAGTTGGAAGCTGTTGATTACCATTTTTCTGTAAATTGTATGCACAATAGGGTACTTAGAGTGAGGAAATGTGCATAATTGAACGTAACCATTGGAAATTGGAAATCTCCAATTATGTTTTTTTCGAGCTCTGTGTATTAACAGGTACAAACATCGTTAGAGAAGTTTACTAATTAATTTGGTGAGCCCAGTCAGTTTTTTATTTATAAGTTCAAGTTTAGATGAACGCAATACTTAATAATAGTCATTTTAAAATTTGTATGTTCATCAGGAAAGTCAAGAAAAAACTACAACAGCGCGCAGCGTGCGAATCTAAGTTTATTTTGTTGGAATATACAAATATTAGGACAATGCAATGGAGGAACTGTGTGTTTTGATAAGATTCGACTGTAAGTTGACCTCTCATCTTGTAGTATTCTGTGATTCAGATTTCTGGAAATTATCATTATTACATATTTGATTTGAAATGGCGTACTGTCTTCGCAGAGAATCACAGTGCTTCTTTTTGTTCTTCATTTTTCCTCCAATGATTGAATTTTATTTGTGTCTTGAAATCTTGTGAATTTAACTGTTATAACAAATTAATATTTTCAACCCTTACTACGTGGATTCTTTCCATAATTCTAAAATAAAATCACTCGTAGTATAACCTAGTATACTTTCATTTGGACACTCTGTATTATAGCAATAAGCAGCAGGGAGGTATGCAACTGAACAGGCATTAGTGCATGTTTGGTTGCATACCTATTAGAGAGGTAACTTTCTAGTAGATGGGAGTACCGAACAATTTTTCTACTGAGTGACCTCTCTATCTTGTAGTATTCTGTGATTCAGATTTTTGGAAATTATCATTATTACATATTATTTTACTTAAAATAGCGTGGTGTCTTGGCACAGAAACACGTTGCTTCTTTTTGTTCTTCATTTTTCCTCCAATGATTGAATTTTATTTGAGTTGAAATATTGTGAATTTAACTGTTATAAAAAATTAATATTTTCAACCCTTACTACGTGGATTCTTTCCATAACTCCGAATCCGAAATAAAATCGATCGTAGTATAACCTAGTATACTTTCATTTGGACACTCTGTATTACAACTATAAGCAACAGGAGGTATGCAACTGAACAAGCATCAATGCATGTTTGGTTGAATACCTATTAGAGAGGTAACTTTCTAATAGATGGCAGCACCGAACAATTTTTGTACTGAGTGACCTCTCTATCTTGCAGTATTCTGTGA
Source organism: Lochmaea capreae (assembly GCA_949126875.1). Lineage (NCBI taxonomy): Eukaryota > Metazoa > Arthropoda > Insecta > Coleoptera > Chrysomelidae > Lochmaea > Lochmaea capreae. The sequence goes on from OX421400.1 coordinate 5,823,502, forward strand.
TTCAGATTTCTGGAAATTTTCATTATTAGGCATGGTGTAATAGAGATACTCTATTAGACCATGATTATTAGATACATTTATTTGATTTGAAATTGCATGGCGTGGCGTCTTGGCAGAGATTATGTATTATGTATTTATATCAAATAAATTTTCCGTGAATGAAACTTTTGGTAACATAAATATTATCGTTCCGGAATTGTAAATATATTTTTTCTCTATTTTAGATATATGATAGTCTGCTAGCTGTCGTCGATACAGTTGCTTCAATAACTAGACTACCATTTTTATTGGACCATTAGATGAAGTTTATACAATAAGCATGTTCATGTAATATATATTTTTCATCAAAATGTGTTATTCTTTGATTGTTTGATTCACTAAGAATTACATTATTTCGAGCAAATTCCGCCAAGTGTCGCTGATTAGTTTGATGGTTTCCCGCTAGATGGCGCTAGCTGATCATTGAGAATCTGCTAATAGGGGGTGACATCTAGCGAAATGCCCTTGAACTAATATCACTTCAAATGTATTCCACTAGATGGCACCAGCGGGCAAAAAAAATTCTCAATGAACAGATAGCGCCATCTAGTGGGAAACCTTCAAACTAATCAGCGCCTCCTGGCGGAATTCCCTTGAACTAGTGAAATTCTTAGTAGACCGATTAGCGCCCCTAGCGGAATTTCCTCGAACTAATTAGCGCCCCCTAGCGGAATTTCCTCGAACTAATGAAATTCGTAGTGAACCGTTTAGCGCCCCCTAGCGGAATTCCCTTGAACTAATGAAATTCTTAGTAGACCGATTAGCGCCCCTAGCGGAATTTCCTCGAACTAATTTACGCCCCCTAGCGGAATTCCTTCGAACTAATGAAATTCGTAGTGAACCGTTTAGCGCCCCCTAGCGGAATTCCCTCGAACTAATGAAATTCTTAGTAGACCGATTAGCGCCCCTAGCGGAATTTCCTCGAACTAATTAGCGCCCCCTAGCGGAATTCCCTCGAACTAATTAGCGCCCCCTAGCGGAATTCCCTCGAACTAATGAAATTCGTAGTGAACCGTTTAGCGCCCCCTAGCGGAATTCCCTCGAACTAATGAAATTCTTAGTAGACCGATTAGCGCCCCTAGCGGAATTTCCTCGAACTAATTAGCGCCCCCTAGCGGAATTCCCTCGAACTAACGAAATTCGTAGTGAACTGTTTAGCGCCCCCTAGCGGAATTTCCTCGAACTAATTAGCGCCCCCTAGCGGAATTCCCTCGAACTATTGAAATTTTTAGCGAGCCCATTAGCGCCCCCTGGCGGAATTTTCTCGAACCAAAAATTTAATTAGTTCGAGGGAATTCCGCTAGAGGGAGCTAATCAGTTCCCTACGAATTTCATTAGTTCGAGGGAATTCCGCTAGGGGGCGCAGATTAGTTTGAAGGTTTCCCACTAGATGGCGCTATCGGTTCACTGAGAATTTTTTTTAACCTCTGGCGCCATCTAGTGGAATACCTTGGAAGTGATATTAGTTCGAGGGTATTTCGCTAGATGTCGCCAGCTATTAGTAAATTTTCAATGAACAGAAAGCGCCATCTAGCGGGAAACATTCAAACTAATCAGCGACCCCTGGCGGAATTCCCTCGAACTAATGAAATTCTTAGTGAATAAAACAGGGCTCACTAGAGGGAGTCCCTCGAACAAATTCGATTAATGCTACATAAGCTTTCCTTTCATCTTCCCAATATTTTTACCGGGATATGGATAAAGAATAATACGTTTTGATAAAAAATATATATATTACATGAACATTGCATATTTTACATCTGCATATAAACTCCATCTACTGCCCAGTAAAAATGGTTCTCTAGTTATTGAAGCAACTGTATCGACGACAACTTGCAGACAATATCTGAAATAGAAATTATTTGATATAATTACATATTATGCACAAAAATAGTAAAAGATAAGTAGCGTGTTTCTCTGCCAAGACACTACGCCATTTCAAATCAAATATGTAATTGATAATTTTCAGAAATCTGAATCACAGAATACCACATGATAGAGAGGTCAATCAGCACAAAAATTCTTCCTCTCTAATAGGTATGCAACCAAACATGCATTAATGCCTGTTCAGTTGCATACCTCCCTGTTGCATATAGTTGTGTAATACAGAGTGTCCAAATGAAAGTATACTAGGTTAAACTAAGATTTATTTTATTTTAGAATTATGGATAGAATCCACGTATTAAGGGTTGAAACTATTAATTTTTTTCAACAGTTGAATTCACAATATTTCAAGACACAAATAAAATTCAATAATTGGAGGAAAAATAAAGAACAAAAAGGCTTTCTATTTTAGATTTAGCCAAGATAGATTTTGGAAAAATTCGTGCCCTATCAACGATGTTTGTACCGGTATTATACAGAGTTAGAAAAAAACATCAAAATCGGCGATTTCCAATTTTCACCGTCAATTATGTTCTTTTCCAAACCCTATGTACCTCATTGTGCATACAATTTACAGAAAAATTCAAATTAACATAATCAGAAGCTTCCAATTTCCAAGAATAGTAATGGCGTCTGTCTGTGACATCATCAATTCGTAAATACCCCTTGTAGGTGATCTGTGTCATTCTTAGAACATAAAACAAACTGTTTTATGTCAATGGTAAAATCGTCAAACTACAAACAGTTGACAGCTTGTAGGTTAGAAGTTTATTTTGATTTTGAATCACACAAACAAAGGAAATTCAAAACAGAACAGATGTTCGGACCATAGATAGTTCGGACTTATCTATGGTTCGGACGAAAGACAATATATCAAGGTCAAATTTGCGAAAGTACGACGTCACTCTCTTCTGATTGGCGTTTGAGCTAAGAGGCGGATTGTTAAATTTTGTGCTTATATTTTTACTAAAATATTGGTCATCACACATCATTTTTTTAGAATCTCTGCATCATATATAATTATATCAAATCAATATTTTAGTGATTCTTAGTGACTGTCATCATGCCGACAGAGGGAGTAACGCTTGTCTTGATTTGCCGATGGCTCATCGCGTCTTTGCATATCGTGTTGACATTTACGACATCAAACATGTCAATATTTCGAAAACGTCAAATATTTTGTCGCATATATGATCCAGTAAATTTATATTTATTATGTACAATAATACAAATTGCAGCCGCTGTAACTCCCAATACCCGAATGGTAGGAGGTGAACCATGCGTAAGAGAATATTTATACATGGCATCTTTACGTCCAATGGATGAGCAGAATACGCACATGTGCGCAGGAACCTTAATAAATCCAAATTGGATACTTACAGCAGCCCATTGTTATATGGGATGGGCAGTAGCTGTTCTAGGCAGTAGACATAATCTTCTAGCGACAGTTAACCAAAAAAATAATGATAAAATCGTGGTGGATATTTATTATATGGTGATACATCCAAATTACAGTAAATTTAGAAAAACCAACGATATAGCTCTAGCTTTTTTATCGCAAGCTGTCAACCTCATCGATAATGTTAAACTTCCAAGCGTTGACCGCGGAACGACAATTTGTAAAGTCGCTCTTGTTATAGGATGGGGTTATCAACATGAAAACGTCCCTCTGTTAAGCTCGATATTACAATGCGTATTACTAAACACTATGGAGTATGCGGACTGTCATAGAAAAAATGCTGTTTGTACTTTTACCAAAGATAAAGATGCTTGTCAAGGTGATTCTGGAGGTCCCTTATTCTGCGGGGATGTACAAGTTGGAATTGTATCGCGTGGAAAAGGTTGCATGGGTCGATATCCTGCTGTTTATACTAGGGTCGATAAATATTTAGATTTTATCAAAAAGCACGTGGTAACTTATAGAAGTGGTGGTAGATTCCATAAAGTTAGGTTAGGTTTCATAAAATTGTTCGTTTTAATACATTTAATTTTATAGTAAAAAGAAATTATATTAAAGGGATTTAAAACTATTTTGGATTTAGTACCTACTTAGTAAAGTATGGTCGCGTTTATCCCAACAAAGTTGATGAGGTAGCGATTTTTAGATCAATCCATCTTTTCTTAAAGTGGATTCATGCAACGTTCATGATGACTACATTTTCTTTATATTATAATTACATTTAGATTAGAAAAAGTTAATTACTATGATGTTTGTTCATGCACGACATTATTGAATTTTACAATTAGACTATTGCATAAAGAAGTTGTCTACTTTCAACTAGGAGAGTATTTTCATAAATATAAGAAAGTAAATTGTGGTACTGAATAGGGCCGTTTGTTAATGCTAATTTTCCAGATTTTTCCGGTTTTCCAGGCAATTTCAGGCTTTCTAAGCGTTTTCTAGGATTACTCCACTTTTTCAAGCAATTTCAGGCATTATCCGGTCTTGTCCAGGAAATACTAGGAGTTTTCCGCTTTTTTCCAGGCTTTCCCAGGCACCTCCAGATTTCTCCAGGGGTTCCCAGGCTTTTCTAGGTATTTTTAGGAATTCCTATTTCCCGCTTTTTCTCCGATTTTAAAAATAGAAAAAAATCGAAACAATTGTAGGAAATAGAATAAATCCTGAAAAACTGCAGAAAATAGCATTGGGATGACCAAGAAAGCATGAAAATACCTAGAAATGCCTGGGAAACCCTGGAGACACCTGGAGGTATCTGGGAAAGCCTGTAGATGTCTGGAAAAAAGCGGAAATCCCTGGAAAAGTCCAGATAATGCCTGAAATAGCTTGAAAAAGTGGAGCAATCCTGGGAAAAGCTTTGAAAATCCTGAAATTGTCTGAAAGTCGGAAAAATCTGCATTAACAATCGGCATTGTAGGTTAAAGCATTTTTCGGTAGGTTTAAGCATTGTAGGTTTAGCCCTAGCGATTTTATGAAAAATCTAGGCATTTTGTTAGGCCGCTAGGCTGTTTTAAATGCTAAGCTTCTTTTGAGAAATTCTAAACGATTAATCGATTAATAATTGATTATCATTCAATTAACATTCAATTATCAATCAATTAGTAATCGAGCAGGAATCGATTAAAATGGAAAAAATCGAAAAAAGTCTTAAACAATTATTGTAGAAAATAAAAAAATGAAACAACAAAATTTAAAAACCGGAGAAAGCGGGAAATAGCCTTGGAACGTCTAAAAAGCATAGAAATACATGGAAAAGCCTGGGAAACCCTGGAGAAGTCGGGATGTGCCCGGAAAAGCTGGATATGCTTGTGAAAAGAAAAACCCTAGTAGATCCTGGTAATGCCTGGGAAAACCCGGATAATGCCTGGAAAACCGGAAATTCCTGGAAAAATCAGCAGTAACAAACGGCCCTTTTTAGGGTTACAATTTATCTTGTTATATCTATGAAAATACTCTGATGAAATTTATTGTTATAAATTTTAGGCTTTAAGCATTATAGGTTTAAGTATTGAACCGAGTGTCACTCGGTACTCACGTCACTCGATAGTCTAGACTGCGTTTTATTCGAATTGATAGGTATATAATTAACCAACGAGTTGTTCGAGTTAAGCCCTTAAACTTGGGAAAGCTGTACTAAGACATTAAAATCTTATATAGACGTCAATATGCATCACAAAGATTTTGAAAATTACTTTCCAAAGAACAGAGACCGTTCACAAAGAAGTAACAACTACTTCTCTGGCTATTATCTTTGACGTCACGCTTGACTAATATAAATATGACAATTTTTACAGGAAACTTAAAAGTTCCTCGGTACTAGATAAATAGAAATAATAGTTAATCTTAGATTTTCCGTGGTTCCGAACGGTGCCAAAGTCAAACTATATTGGACGAGAAACTATTACGTTAATGCGGGTAAACTTGTACGAGTGCAGTCAAAGCTTTTACTGACTGAGATAAAGAATCTATTCTGGTTTGTGCTGTATATGTTTACACTACTTCATATACGTCCAGACAATAACTTCGACGTCGTTAAGTTTTATCTTCCATAATTGAGATTAACCGATATCTCAAATACTCAATGTTATCAAATAAAATAAATTTTATGATAACATAATATTTTGTGCAACTTTTTATTAACTTCGTAAAATGGGGTAAATGCGGTATATGATTTATTGTGCATATTTTATCCTAGAGTTACTTGTCTAGGCCCATCCTGATTACTAGACTCCGTAGGCCCAGCCATATGTCCTCCTTATATTGGAAGGGCTGTGTTTTTCCTCCCCTATCGTGGAAAAGCTTAGCCTAGTTAGGCTTTCACAGCAACACAGTCAGTTTGCACGTCGTGTTTCTTCTTGGATTTCTCTACCTCTTCAATCCCATTTAGATCTGGGTGGTATCCAGGCTAAGACTGTCATAATTAACGACAGTCACCCATATCCAGCTAAAATGGGATGGATGGAAGCATACAGTCAGGAAGAAACATTGGTATGGTACACAGACGGATCTAAGACTGAGATAGAATGAGGAGCTGGATTCCACGGTACTAGACCCTGGTCCAATGTCTTCGCATCGTTGAGGTTCTCACCGATTACTTACCTAACGGTCACTGTACCCTAAGGAAGCACATGCATACAATTGGCTTATAAAGGGAGAAACCTGTCTGTCAGTTGTGCATGGAGAAAACATTTTCACAGATTATCTTTGAATGTGAAGCACTGTCTCATTGAAGATCTAGACTCCTAGGCCTAGAGTACCCAAGGGAGGATTTCTCCAAGAAGGATTAAGCGAAAAGACTGGTATTTTTGCATAAACGGCACAACCAAGAGAACAAAAAGCCTAAAAGCTGAGGTGCCAAGGGCTTGAAGCCTTTGACTGGTGGTGATGCACCAATCAATCAATCACCTGCCTCTACACTTTCCTCGGTTTCAGTCATTTATGTAGCAGGCCATATCTGCATCAATTGGAGGTGGAGATCAGGTTAAATAACAGATAGTCAGAAATAAGTTACTGTAGTATGGTCCACTGATCACATACAATGTAACTTTCTACCACCAGAGGGAGTTTCACTCGACTATATTCGTAGATGTGAATTTGTGACAAGAATTTCGATACACTATGTCAAAGTCAGAATATTATAAAAACACATCAAAATAACTGGAAAAAATATGTTTACCCCAAATGTGGTCACACTTGTGGTATAGCTTAATCTACATAGCACTGTTTCTTGCAGAAGAAACCGATTTAAACGACTTTCCCACGGATCTAAAACCACAAACTATTCCTGGTCGTGGTCATAGAATAGTCGGAGGTCACACTTGTAAAAAGGAATATTCATTTATGGTGTCGCTACGACAGGCAAGCGAAAAGGATAAGCATATATGTGGTGGAACGCTTATTAATCCAAATTGGATCCTTACAGCTGCACATTGTTACATGTCTTCAGCAATAGCAGTGATAGGCTCTAAAGAAAACATTTTAGAACGAGTAGAAGCAGAAGGAATAATAGTAGTTGATGTAAAACGTATGATAAGGTATCCTTATTACAACGAATTTAACTTTGAAAACGATATTGCCGTCGCTTCTTTGGAAACGTCAATTGAAACCGTGGAATTTGTTAAGCTGCCAGCTCAGGATTATGGTTACTTCTTGGATTTTTGTTCGCAGGTGTTGGTCATGGGATGGGGGTACAAAAATGAAAGGGAGAAAGTTATAAGTGTGGATTTACAATGCGTTTATTTGAGACTATTAGAGTTTGTCGATTGTCAAGTTAAGTTTTCTGTAACTGTTTTGTGTACGTTTACCAGAGGTAAAGATGCTTGTCAAGGGGATTCCGGTGGACCGCTGTTTTGTGGAGACGTACAATTCGGAATTGTATCGTGGGGAAGAGGATGTGCTACCGAATTTCCTGGAATATTTACGAGGGTAGATAAATATTTAGGTTTTATTAAAAAACACGCTAAAACTTATCGAAGTAAAAGTTCTATGATATTAATAAATGTTATTGTATACTTTCTAAGTTCAACCGTTTTCGCTTTGTGATACAAGTTTCATGGGAGTATTTTTATTTCTACGGAATTGATTTTCATTCGTATGAATTATTAATACTGATAATAATAAATTTATTTTGTCCCTGTGTACATTGAATCTATCTGGTAATATACAAACCGACATAATCTGTGTTTTTTTTAATAATCTCGTAGCATAGGGTTTAGATATTTATAGAAGTATTGAATTCAACGAGAACCATGGAATTTTTCGTAACCTCCATCTGAGGCTATCTGGAGCCGTGGGGCCAGCTACGTAAAAAATCTGGCGCCCGAGCATTCATTTAGAAGATTTTGCGTCAAGGGTGTCCAAAGTGACGTGCCCCGATGGTAGGAATCCAAGGGAGGCAAAAATAGACGCTACAAACGAATATAAAATATTTATTTTAAGAGGTGCCACTTTGTTTCTATTTTCCATTTAAATAACGTGGAAATAAAATTGTTTTATGCTTTGGAATTGTATAACTCATGTAGAGAGCAATACTTCGGAATGACTAAGATATATTCCTGTAGGAAATTTGACGCTCTACAAAAAAGGGCTATTATAATTTTTTGATATGTTTACTCATTTCAAAGTTAAGTGAGTAATAATTTTTGCCATTTTTTCAATTATCGACGCTACACACACGACAATTGATTGATTTGATTTAATTTAAAGTTAAATTTCTTCTTTTTAGGGCAATTAAATAAAAGCTTGTTATTGAAAAGTTACTTTTTATCATTAATATATTTTTTATTTTTTAGTTATGATTGGAAATGTTTCTGTCAAAGAAGAAAAACATATTTTTCAAACATTTGTCTCTAGATTGCAATTGCCAGCGGGTCACAAAACGTAAATATGCTTTTTTGAAAAATACAACCATCTTTCATAGAGTTGGGGATGTCACCAAAAATTGTATACCAAAAAAATTAAGGCTCTTAATGATGCCGAATTCATGGATAACACCAGTTACCATCCAGGATTGGTAGAAATCAATTCCAAGTTTTAGTAGGTATACCAAAATTACTAGATTGGGAAAAGTCTAAGAATATCAATAGTCAAGGGAGACTTATGAGGTACCAATTATGGGAAACTATGAAAAAGAGTTGGCAAAAAAGAGTACCTATCATTCAGACTGCTAGCAGTATCAATGGGTCACAGAGTTTTACGTATACTGCCATATAATTGCCAGTACAGCGGCATAGAACTGGTTTTGTCGAAAAGTCAGAGGTACCAATTATGGGAAACTATGAAAAAGAGTTGGCAAAAAAGAGTACCTATCATTCAGACTGCTAGCAGTATCAATGGGTCACAAAGTTTTACGTATACTGCCATATAATTGCCAGTACAGCAGCATAGAACTGGTTTTGTCGAAAAGTCAAAGGTACCAATTATGGGAAACTATTAAAAAGAGTTGGCAAAAAAGAGTACCTATCATTCAGACTGCTAGCAGTATCAATAGGTCACAGAGTTTTACGTATACTGCCATATAATTGCCAGTACAGCGGCATAGAACCGGTTTTGTCGAAAAGTCAGAGAATTTAGGATCAAGAAGTTATTAAAATTAATGAAACTTTAAGTAAAGTAATTCGGAATTGGAAATAAGCATTTGAAAATATTACCAAAATCCATTGGAGAATCGAATGCGAATTTATAATTTTTGGTAAGACTCCAGGTCAGATTTGGAATGAAATGGTAACTGTGAACCAGTCTATACTATAACTTTAGTAACAATCATTGTTTGTTCAACTGTTTTGGCTCTTTAAATTTGCAATTTTTTATAACAAAAAACAAGCATTTTACATAAGTCATTGTTATTCGTTTAGATGATGAGAACAGTCAGATATAAATACCGTAAAATATATAGAAGAAGGAGAATAGAAAGAACGAAAAATTCTTCAACCCTTAATTAAAGCCTTGTACACGGCGAGTAAATTCCGAAGTGATATATTACTTAAAACGACTTTTTAAAAACTTACCCCATGATAAGGGTGGATCTAATCACACGCTTACCTGAAAAAAAGAAGAAGAAAAATTAGTACGGTACAAATAAGAACTATCACTTTCAATGTCTTATGGTCGATAAACAAAATTACTGTATGTTTTTCAGATGGACCTCAAAATTTTTAGATTCTGTACCTGATTTTTCTACTACAAACGCAATTTTTTTTGATATCTCAAATATTATAGTTGTATCGACAATGTCTTAGGGCAGTAGCGACGGAATTTTTTATTCGTTGGTAAAAAACCCCATCTATCAAGTTTTTCTTCCAGATATAATTTACGGGCTCTACGATAGGTTATCGATGGGGGCACTAAATATTCTCCATACTTTCTTTTCTCTGCATTTTTTGTATGTCCAAAAGCGTTCTGAAAATGTGCTTAATTGGAGGTGATTTACTCGTAAACTTTGCATTGTTACATGGACAGGGTGTTAAAAATTGAGACAACTTTGCTATTTTAAATGTAACAATAAAGTTTTATTTTTAGATATAATTATAATTATTCTAACGCTTTATAAGTTTTAAAAAATATTTTTCAAAAACAGTGAATCATTGTCAAACGGGGTTGGTATATTTACAAGATATTTAACACCAACCATTCTGGTTTGCAATTAGAAGGGACAACACAACTTGTAGACCGGTTTCGGCGTATTTGCGCCTCATCAGTACAAGGTATATGATCTCCGTCCGTTTGACTTTGAAGTGTAACTCAATAGCCTTCGGGGATTATAGCCCGGGAAGTAGTTGTTGTTTCTTAGTTGGAAGGTCAGTATTTTTCAAAACTTATAAAGAGGTAGAATAACTATAATCAACTTTTCGTATTCTACATTAAATTTTAATGTCACTTTGTGTAGAATACCCTATATCTACAATTTATACTTGTAGGGTTGATTAGTGAAACGATTAAGGTAATTGGTAACACGTCGGAAAACTTCTTTTTTGTATACAGGGATGTTAAAAAAATGATGAAAAATTCGGGTTAAAAAAAAATGTTAAATATCTTCACTTTTTTAAATGAAACACCCATTTTTTTATTCTCTTTCTTCATTCTAATGCCGAAAATAAGGGCAGAAAATTTGGTTCTGTGGGAAAAATAAGATTTATTTCCAATAATTGTGTGAGATTTTTTTGGAAGATATGTTTGGAAAATTCTGTTCGTTCATCTAGTATCTTTGCTAAATTACAAACAGATTTTGCGCACTTCATTCCAAAATTCTGAGTCACGCAGTAAACATGACTCTAAAAACCGTCTAGAGAAATTTTTTTTTTTATTTATAATTTTTTTAAAATCCTATCATTAACTTTAGTAATTTTGATGAATTTTCTAAAACCCAATAAAAACATAAATGAAATCCCTAAAAAACTTATATATCTGGATCACCCATTGCCATTTTTTTCGAAATTATTTTAACAAACCGTTTTGCAGTTGGAAAGGGAAAGAGAAAAGAGGCGTTTCTATGACTCGCACAGAATCCTTTGCAGTATCAGCGCGAATTCGGATCCGAAAACACGTTCTGATACTCATCTCGGCTTTGAGCAGAACCGTTTCGACGCGACCAAGTTTCCGAAATTAAAAACAAAATTAAATATTGTTCACATATTTAGAAGAAAAAAAATTGTGCGAATTCTGTTAAAAAAGAAAGTGAGAAAAAATTATTAAAAGTTAAATCAAAGTTTTTAAAAACTAGTTAAAATGAATTCTGCTAACATTGCAATAGGTATAGTTAAAAAGAATACTTCCACAAATATAAATGCATTTAAGTATCAATTAACACCTATTAATTGAAACTAATATAATTATGTCAACAGCATCTTGACTTTCAATTGGTTTTCTAGCTTTAAATTAAATTATCTTTATACATATATGAGGACGAATCAGAAAATAATCTACATACAACAGTAAAACAAGAAATTTTTTCAGTACTCCCCATTTTGCTCAGCCACTAAAAACCTATCTATTTTTTGTTGTTCTAAAGCCAACTCAAATTTCTATCACTAAATTTTTTGATTCCAGAAAACAAGTCACATGTAATAAGTTTGAAATAGTGGAAGGGCGAACTATAAGTTCCTCCCCAATTCTTCAACTCCTTTTGAAAAATTGTTTATTTGTGAGCAAGAGATTGTCGTGATGAAGTATTCAACGCAAACTTTTAATTTTGCAGAAGACAATGTCCCAGGATTTGCCATTATAAGACTAGACGTTCACATCTTGGGTGTTTCAAAACAATTCAGAGAGAAAATGTCTCGTCAGCTTGTCAATATTGCTTGTCACAGTTTAGCATTATGGTGTATTCTGTAGTTAGGTGATCCAGCAGCATAGGACATGCAGCTTTTAGCAGTAAGATTAACCCAAAATAGGAGGATGGTATACAATTTTGCAATAATGATTATCATTTTTGCATTGTACTCTAATTTCATTTCTTATTGGGAGTCTGTTATACTTATCACAAGGATAAATAGACAACATACCACATTAGACAAAAAATAAAGACATGGCAGGAAAAGTATTGACACATAAAAACCTGAGGTTTTGATTGGATCCTACATTCTGGAGATATTTTGATCTCGGAATATTCCAACAGAAAGAGTTCTTTATGATACATATATAAATAGTGTCAGAAGGATTCATGTGGTGTGTTAATTTCGTTTCGAAAATATTACCTCCCACTATTTCCTTTATCTTCTTCTTATCAGATCTTTTGCTTGTGTTTTGTTGCCTTAGAAGTCCCATTTTAGTATCCCCCATGGTTGTTATGTCAACCAGGAGGAGGTCCAGCAGTGCTTCCATATCTGATGATGATGTTGTTTTCATAGGCTCCATTATGTTCAAGCTAGCAACTCTTTGTACCTCGGTAACTCAGCCGCTGCTATTTTTTGGGTTATCTTTGTCCATCACACCAAAGAACAAAAGCTTCACTATTATGTTTATCCAACTATCATCTCGAGTATTGAACCTCAGTACGGGACAGATGAGATAAGTGACGGTTACTGTCCTCTAATGAAGCACATGCATGGAATTGTCATTTAAAAGGAGGAACCTATGTGTCGGTTGTGCATGAAAGAGGGAAAAACAGCTTATTATCTACGAGTGTGAAGCTCTGTCTCATTGGAGATATAGTCTACAGAAGCACCAAGAAAGAACCTACTGAAAATTTGGTTGAGCCTGATAAAGAGTACTAGACTCTTCATATAAACGTTACAACCAAGAGCTGAGGTGCCGAGGTCTCGACTGGTGGTGTCGAGCTAATCAATCAATCAATTTATCTTTTGTACGATAGCTGAATGTAGCAATTTTGGAGTGTCAGAGGTCCCAAGCCTTCTAACTTTCTTCTTCGGGTAATTTTGAGTTACTGAGCTAACTCAATAGTTGAATGAAACCTTTGGAATAAATACGTTCAAAATAAGAGTTATAAACTACTCGTTATTTTCTGATTTATGTTTGTATAGTGTTACTATTAAATAATTAAAATGCTTATGCAATACTTGTATAGCTCTAGATAAACTATATAGGAAATGTTCCCTTTTTATATATCTCGTGAGTATAATTTGTAAGATCTAGTCATAATACTGTTTTAGTAGATAAATCCGACATTTTCACACATGAGTTCATAATTTGCGGAAAGTCTTTTATCCTTCAATTTTTCAGCTAGAGGCGACAGTGTGTCGGTTGTAAATAATCCATATCGACGAAGATGATAAGAAATTTCTCGTTTCCCTGCAGAAAATTCCGAGGAATTTAAAGATTTTTTTTCTCGATAACCAGGACTTTAATGAAATTAATTTTTCTAAAAACACAATTCATTCAGATAATGATATTTAATACAATTCCAGAATTAGTTTTCACATCTATTCGAATACTTTTGTTTTTAAATGTATAATTATATATTATCTCAGTAATAAGTCTGAAGGTGATTTTGAAAGACCAAGTCCAACCAAAGTTGGCCCAGCTGAAAGAAGAACACCTATTATGCCGATAACTTACGAACCCGAAAGAAATTTCCAGAAGATAATCTTCATGCAGAAGGAGAGTTTGATCGCTCGGATAAACCAGGATATGTACCGGCAGAAAGACCCAAACAAAAACGCCCAGAAGATAAATTACGTCCTGAAGAAGATTTTGAAAGACCTTCGCTGACAAAAGTTGGACCAGCTGAACGTAGATCCCTCATTCAATATGACGATAATATAGACCAGGTGAAAGGCCTACAGCTAAACGTTCAGAAGACAATGTTCATCCCGAAGGTGAGTTTGATCGCCCGGATAAACCAGGCTACGTACCGGCAGGAAGACCCAAACAGAAACGTCCAGAAGATAGCTTACGCCCTGAAGGAGATGTTGAAAGACCTTATTTTTCAGCTCGTATATAAAAAAAACTTGAGAGTATAGGGATTAATAGACATTTAAAACACCATATGGATGTCTCTGGTACAGCAGCGGTTCAAAGAAATCGAACTACTGTCCCATCTTTCCCGAATAAATTCCTTTTTAAATCCCGTTTTTATTTTTGGTATTCTTCTTAGGAAAAAGTAATTACCTCATAGTATTCTTTTTGTTAAAAATTTTGGAAAATCAAACAGTTATCAAGAAAAATCAAGTTTTTGAACTTAATTGTTCCTGATAACTCAAAATAATTAACAAAAAGAATAATGACACCACAAGGAACCTACAGAAGATACCTTATATCGTTTTGAATTGATTTATATAAGTTAAGAAAATCATTTAGATCAATTAAGTCAATCTTGTATAAAAGTAACTAATAGACAAACCATAACGACAAGTTATTGCTCAAGAAATTGTTCCAGAAATGTATTATTCGAGCATAGTCTGATAGTCACGAAACGGTAGGGAAAGCTTGGACAAATGATCCGAAAAAATTGCTAAATGGATGCACTCAATTCTAGAGGCAAGTGGATTTGTAAATTACATTGCGGGAGAAAGACAAATTGGTAGAGTAAATGATTCACTGTTATTAAGTCCCTAAAATATTAAAAATTGTTCTCTAGATTGCCATAAAAGCAGTGGAGGAGTATTGTTAATTCTACCCTGGTATTAGCACCTTTTTGCTTACTGACAGTAAATAATATATTTAAAACAAAGTTTTATTAAAAATCCGAGAGAAGGCAACGTTTTTTACAATCAATCTTAGTATAGATAGCTTTTTGATATGTTTTTTTTTCACACTAGTTAGAGTCACTGTGTGTCTGGCACCTAGGATCCGTTTGGATTTACCTGTGTGCTTCCTATTTGTACCTTATCATCTATTTAAAGGATTTTAAAATTATTTTTTGTTATATCACTTATTTTCAGCTAACGAACCGTGAAATTTTGGACCAATAGAAAGGTGAAGACATTGTGAAAAGAATAAAAGTACAACGCGTTAAATGGCTAGAAAACGTATGGAGAGAAGGAGTTAAATAACCTACAATATCTTGCAATGGACGGAGGAGACGCGGTAGGCCCAGGTCGTGGCAAAATGAGGTAGAGGTGCACCTCAATAGAGCAGAAGAAAGAAAGAAAAAACAAAAAATAGGAAATTATGGAGGGTCAAAGAGGAAGAATTTAAACGTACAACATTACACATAATCCCACATGGGGTTCAAGCCATTATATGTATATACTTATTTTCTGCTTCTCTCCCCTATTGCTCCTGTTTTCTCCACATTCCTGACAACGTCCACTATGTTCTCTTCGCTCGGGAATATTTTGTTTCCTTTGCGGTATTCCTTACAGAATTATTTTTCGATCTTCTAGATAACGGAAAATCAAGCTGAACGTGTTTAGTTCAGTTACGTCAACCTTACCCTTGAAGGGTTGATTTTCAAACTTGAAAACCTGCTGGATCTTTAAATGTCAGTCAATTGTTTATTACCGTTTATTGTTAAATCATTTGTACGTTTGTAGGAAACGAAAATGCAGACATCCTAGCAAAGCTGGGGTCTGAGACAGCATTCACTGGTCCTGAACCAGTATTTGGGATATCCAAAACTGCTGCACGTGGTTGTATATCTCGGTGGACTCAAATTAAACACCAGTCGTACTGGAGACACGTGCCAAAACAGGAACACAGCAAACTCCTGGTCAAAAAACCCTCGGAGAAGCTGACCAATGAAATACTGAACATTAGCAGGGCCCAAATAAGGATAGTGACGGGTTTACTCACCGGTCACTGTACTCTAAGGAAGCACATGCATACAATCGGCATATATAGGGAGGAAACTATCTGTCGGTTGGGCATGGAAGAGGAGGAAACAGTCTCTTACATTATCTTCGATTGTGAACCATTATCTCATTGTAGATATGGACTTCTAGGACTAGAACATCCAAGGGAGGATTTCTCCAAGAAGCACCTAGTGAAAAGACTGATAAGGGCTACTGGTCTCTTCACATAAAGGTCACAACCAAGAGCACAAAAAGCCTAAAGGCTGAAGTGCCGAGGACATCAATCCTTTGACTGGTGTGCTGATCCAATCAATCAATCAATCACTACGTAAAGTACTAGAAGCAAAGGATTATTTCTCCTTTTAACGAATATTTCCATCGCACGGCAATGTTATCGCAAAATTTCTGTTCTCCATTAAATCTAATTGGTGTTCGATTGGAGCGAACAAGCAAATTCAAGTTTAAGCAAGTGATTACAAGTCGTAGATCATTTAAAGACGAATATAGCAGTGAAGGGGTCGTAGTCGTAACCTTAGTAAAATGTTATTGCTGAAAGCTTCCGATCTGTTATCAAAATTTATATAGGAATTTACTTCAACATATCGCCACCATAACTTCTGACATCGATAGCGATAGATGAAAATACATTATGCATAAATCCTTAATTGGGGTTTACGATGTAGAATGTGGATATGGAAAGGTGTGTATCCAATATGATCAACTGAAATAAATCCGCATTTTTGCTCTAACGCTTGAATCACTAACTCATAATATAAATCCAAATATTGACCAAAAAAAGAAGTGTTGGAACCGTGTGTGACAATTTATTTTGAACGAATATGCAAGGATTTCTGGTTTGACACAGTAATTTTGAAAAATTTCAAATGCAACTAAAAATAAACATGTTCTTTCTTATTAGTTTTGGAAATCACTAAAATATTATAATCGATATAAATATCACAGTCATAACTTGTTTATAAACGACAAAACTTATCGCCCACAACAATATTTCAGATTACTTTGTATATTTTCTAAAAATTGACAGTGTACAAAATATTCCATTCCAAATATTTGAATCGCACTGTATAGGAAAAATTACTCAGTTTTTCCTGCAGATGCGGGGATTATTTGATGGAAACACGTTAGAAAAGTTTTTCGATTATTTGCCGAAAAGCTGTTAACAACAACTTTAAGGATTGATATCGCTTGTCCAACAACGTAAAATTAATTTGAACTTTTGATGACTGACAAATAAATCCAACTTAACACACTATAATAACACCAACCATATTTTTCCAAATAGTAATAATTCGATCGTTACGTCAACACTAGAAAGTCGTCGTTATGTAACAGACACGGTGGCGACAATAAAAATTATGTCACAGGATGTATTTTGTAAACATGGTGTTTACGCGTTACCCGTAGGTACTGCGTGTCCAAAAATCGTGTTCTATATCCACGAAGGTTGTGAACAATAAAAAAATCATTATTTTTTGTAAGACACCGTCACCGCGTCACCGACATACTACTGTAACGTGTTAGATTCTTTGCGGATAGGCAACGATAATATTTTTATGTTGAATCATATATCATAGACGTACGATGATGTTATTAAAGGGGGTTGATTTATTTTTAAAAAAACTCCATTCAACATGAGCGCGCAGAAATATTTTTTAAAAGGGGTTCTATTATTTGCAAAAAATTATCCATCTCCAAACGAAAAAGGCGTCCTACATTCTGACATACAGAGTGAGTTTTAAATATGGAACTTTTCATTTATCTCGGAAACAGATTACAAGATATTCATATATTTTGGTGTAAAAGGATCTTTGGTGTTGTACCATAGCCATCTAAATGTATTATTTCAACTTCGGCGAAGATAATGTAAATTCAGCTATAACTTCGAAATTATGGCAACATTACATGAAACATATTCAGTATTTCGAAAGGCAAAAGATATACAGGATGATAAATTTGAAATAACAAAATTGATTATTTTTCCGGAAAAGGAAAGACTCGACAATGTAAAAACCACCATAATATCGGCCGCATCACAAGACCTTTGCACAACAGAACCTATAAAAATCCGTTTACGGGAAAATTGAGACTCACTCTGTTTTTAGCCAAGAGCGACGGCCGGAAATTGCGAATAATCGTCTAGAATCTCAATCAATCTTATTTTCTTGGTAATAGTAGGTCAAGGACGAACATCCATCGAAAATTGTTCAAATATAGTTGCGAAACTGTCTAAAACATCAAGGGACGCATCAACGCACTCCGAAGTTAATTTGTCATGAAATGTACCACGAAATTGTGTTAAATTCAGTACACACAGTGTTTAATTTTGTATAAACTTTTTTGAGGCTCATTGCTTATGCTCCTAAATATATTTTATATGCATCTCCATAGAGTTAAATAATCTTTCTCTATGATTTTCTATCCTGGTATTTTGTCTTCCAGTCGTACAGTTTTTTTATTTCTGTATTTCTAGGTTTTCGTTTGATCATAATTTTGGTATGGAAACTTATTTCATTCTTTACAAAAAATTGGCAATTAGAAAAGCAGAAAGAAAGAATTGCTTAGTAATTTCTTTAAGAACTGATATCACTGTAATTGAACTAGATTAGATTAAATTTCAAGTCGATTGGTCCCGTAGGCTTACTACATTGCGACCTATAAGATCTTTTGTGTATACCCTACATCTATATTTTAGTCCAAAGGATTTAGGCTTCTGGGAAATTCTAATAGCTGTTTTGGAGCTAGGTCTGCAGCCTGACCAGGCTCTAACTATACCTGTTCTAGGTATTTGAGTTTAATTACCTTGCGATTGCAGATAATGTGTTCCGCCGACTTTGAATACGAAGAAAGTGGTAAACTCTAATGTAATAATAATAGTTTTTTGTACTATTTATATTTAGTGAAGAAAGGTTCTTCCAAGCCTAGGTCGTTGAGGGTATGTATGTATGTGTGTATATATGATGGGGTGACATTCACTGACGTAAAAGATGTATTGTGCACCCTTACTTCTACTTAGTTCCTAAGGAACGTCTCAAAGACTGGTAGCTCCTTTAGTCCTATATATAATATGGTCGCCTATGGTACCGGCCCAAACGTTCACCTTTTGAGGGTACTAAGTATGTGTTTCACGCATCCAATTAGGATTCTCTGCTGACCAATAAACAGTTCTGTCGGTTTACTTCTCCATTTAATGTGAATGTTGATTCGTCAGAAAAAAGAATGGTACCAAAAGCTATCTCATTTCTGTTCAGCTTATTCATCAATCTTTCGCAGAAATCCATTCTACGATCTGGATCGTCTTCTGTTAACTCCTGCACAAAAGTTAATTTGTAGGGGTGAAGTTTTTCTTTATGAAGACATCTTAGAACAGTTGTATGACTAACATTATTTTAATGGGCAATTTGACGTGTACTTGAAGTTGGATTCTCTTCGACACTTAACAAAATATCCACTTTCACATCATCTTCAACGAAGTGTGGTTTTCTTTTCAATGGTTTGACATGTTCAAGTTTTCTGAATTGTGCATGAATTTTAGACACAGTACTTTGTAAAATATTAGGCAATTCGGGATACCTGTGATTAAATAAGTTTGCCACTTCAACTTGACTTCTGCAGTTATCCCCCCATACCTGATCATCATTAAAATCTCAATTCGGTGAGTCTCAGTTAAATATTTCATTGTTATGTCGACAAGGAAATAGTGTTTGACAAAGATTTTACTTTTTCAGTATAAACTGTCCACACATCAACAACTGATACCTAATAGAAAACAATCCACATTATTTACCGGTTTTGTCTAATTATTGGCGTTTTTAGGCAATTTTTAGGTATTTATGATAAAATTCATGGGCGTAGCAGGTTTTGTTTAATATACAAATACGTCTAATAATTAGTTAGTTTAGATTTTTGATAAATCCATATTTAGCTAATTTAAAAAAGTACCAATATTTCAAGAGTAATAAATTATTAATTTTAAAATTTCACCCTGTATCATAACGCACAACTCAATTCAAAAGTTGACGTGTCTCGGCATTTTTTATAATTTTCTAAAATAATGACATAAAGAATTTTATTCCATAAGTGGTTTCCACACGGTATAATTAACTAAATACAGAATATTATATTACAGTATCTTCAAGTTTTACTAATTTTGACCGTTTTTACTCAACTTTAAACTAGTTACAGTTCCGAATTTCAGAAATCTACACGTGTCGAATAAATAATTTGTCAGATGCACCTCAAGAGAAGTGTAAATCCTCTACCAAACTTTATTAATGATTGCGAGATTCTGAAAACAAATTAATCCTCGTATATGTCTTGCCTTTGTGGCACTTACACGACCTCTTCCTTTAACAACAACGAAATTGTCTAGATGGATTCCACATAACGAAGTTTGTGGAATAACAATCGAATATAGAAAATCGTTAAGAGAAATATTTGTTTTGGCAAGTGAATTTCCGATACCGTGAACAATCTAAGGGAATTAAATAAAATTTAAGAAGCTTTATAAGGTAAAAATAAAATTTTATTCGATAAATTTTACGGAGAAACGAGTTATTTGTAGCTTGAAAGATGTTTCGGTGTACGTGATGTTTTCCAGATAAACCATATTATTTGGCATCGATAGTTGAGGCTGTAAATTGCACCAAATAAGAAAATGTTTTGATCGAATTTGGCTAGTTCTACAAGTATATATCCAACTGTGTTGGAAGTTTATATGTTTTGACAACTATCCAAGATCTAGGCCTCTGAGAAAGCCTATCACCCGTTTTGGAGCTCTAAGTAGAATCATTCCAGGTATTCCACTTAACCTGAGATGGTATGTGAGTAGTGTCTAGTGAGAATTCCTGTGATTATCCTGAGATCAGATTTCTAGCTCTCCAAGAGCAGTTCAGCATAGTGAGCAGAAAATCGTAATAACCTTTTGGACAAATATTTTTCCAGAAGCCTGATTCGACTTCTCCGTAATAAGAGTACAAGCTCCTCATCAGCAATCTCATTTTTTACTACTCCTTAAATTTTATTGTACAGTTCATGAATTTTATTCGCCATTTATAAAGCAATCTCCATTATTTGTTTTTTTTTCGTAAAAGATTAAACAAAGAAATGTTTGGATAATTCATGCAGAAAGAATGTTCCTTTGATATCGCTTTAAGAAATCCAATTGTTTGTTCCCATTTTCTCTTTTCAACGTAAATTATTTTCAACCTACCTGATAAACAGCTTTAAAAATGTTGGCCAGTTCTTTTAGTCCGAAAACCGTCTGCGATGCCTTTTGGCATGAAATAAAATAAGTAAATTCCTTGAAATTAGTAGCAACAAATGAATAAACGTGAAAGAATTTTAAACATAAATTACTATATTTAATTAATAATAATATGAAATTTTGAAGAACGGACAGTGGGTAATTCATTGTTTGGGGGATAAATTAAAAGTTATAAAAAATAATCGAAATTATCCCATCATCCTTAACAAAATTTAAGCTCGCCATGAATTAAAAGATGTGTTATGTCAAAAATATTAATTTTATCGTTATTTAGATAATTTTGTTAAATATAATTGCTCTGACAGACTAAAATAGATATGGGGTATTCCATGCCAAGTCGACCACTTTTGAACCTGACCCCTTTAGATTTAGCTGAAACTTTACTATTCTTTTCTACCCTTTGAAAGACATTTTTTCAAATTTTTTTATCCAACCCAAAAAAAGTTATGAATTTTTCAAAAAAATGGCTTTTTTATTTTCAAATAGCCATAACTTTTTTAGAAATTGACTTTTGGGTACCTTTTTTTTTATTTTTGAATGAACTTTTCGAAAAAATATACGAAAAAAATTTAACATGATCAATTATATAAAATAATTGGGTTTTTTAAGTAAAATAGTCATTTTTTCGAAGTTCGACATTTTCTTTTTTTTTTTTCTCAAAAAAAACTTCAATTTATTTGACAACTATCCCCGCTAATCCCGAGCTGGGCCGATTTTTTTTTATATTTTTTTTATTCATTTGAAAAAAAATTGTCAAATTTTCAAAAATGGAAAAAAAAATTTTTCCGTAAACTTTATTTCTATCATGAAATAAATATAATTTAACGATTTTGTGATACAAAATTTTATGATAGAAATAAAGTTTATGGATAAAATTTTTTTCCATTTTTGAAAATTTGACAATTTTTTTTTAAATGTATAAAAAGAATATAAAAAAAAAATCGGCCCAGCTCGGGATTAGCGGGGATAAACTTTATTTCTATCATAAAATTTTGTATAAAAAAATCGTTAAATTATATTTATTTTATGATAGAAATAAAGTTTACGGAAAAATTTTTTTTTCCATTTTTGAATTTTTTGAAAAATTCATAACTTTTTTTGGGTTGGATAAAAAAAATTTGAAAAAATGTCTTTCAAAGGGTAGAAAAGAATGGTAAAGTTTCAGCTAAATCTAAAGGGGTCAGGTTCAAAAGTGGTCGATTTGGCATGGAATACCCCATATATTGAGTGTTGATTTTTTTATATTCTTAAATAATATTAAAAATAAATAGGTTATTTTCAAATCATAAAATATAATAGTATATTACGTAACAAGAGTTGTAAGTAACCCATTCACGAGTGCGTAATGGAAATACAACTATACATTTTCTACGCCCATATATTTTCTTCTGAATGCTCATAATTTCATCTTTTTCACTACTAACAGACATATTTGTAGGTAAACTTGAGAAAATGTTCGGATACTATAATTTAATATAATAATAATACTATAAGCATAAATGAGATGACGTTTATTTCCATATCAAGAAGAAGCGAATTATTTTTTATTTGAAATTGTATAATGTGTTGCCGACATTTAGGGGCACCACTTTTTTAATCTAAAATGTATTTCATTAATGCTAAGAGCTTTTATGTTTTTCAATTGATTAGAAGTATGTAAATAAACCAAATAAAGTAGTATGTAAATAGATATTTGATTGCAATTTGATCCAACAAAGAAATTTATGTTTCCTTATCTAAACACACGTGTATGTTATGAGATTTTCATTACGTGCGATTTTTGACGTTTACGGACATGGGCGTAGAAAAACTAGTTTTACAACTATTCTCCAAAGTAACAAAAACTTTTTGATCAAGTTTGTTTATAGTGCCCTATTTTTTCAGTTCATTTCGAGTCCATAATTTTACTTATTTCCGCTTTTACGTTTACAATTTACGATTACGAACTTTGAAACGGAAAAAAAACCTAAAACACTTTTTCACGTATTTCATACTACCGGCTACTATCTCTATCGATGTATACAATGCATCACAATCAAGAATGGAATCGGTTCGACAAATCATTGGGATGCAGATTCAATTTTTCATACAAACACAGCGATAAGCTATTTATATAGATTGACAAAGCAGATCATAATTCATATGTTACGTCATTTGCAGGACGTTGGAAGTCTAATGCAGTTTACAATGTTGCAACTATATGGTTTGAAGTATAGTTTGAGTGACCAACATTTAATATTCAGTTATAGTTGACGTAAAAGATATAGTGCGAACTTAAAGTTGCCGGCTTTTTGTTTGACTATAAGACTAAGAGTACACCGTCATAACCCAGTCAATATTATAATTATTTAAAATGCTTACTTAGTTGATGATAAATTCAATTAATGTTATAATTTCAACTAATAATCGTTAATAGTTATTTAATAAACGAAACTGTTTATTAATTTAATAGTTTGACTGAACTATAACTATTTTTGAGAGAGGGTTGCAGGTTTCTTTTTAGTCGGTGGTCTGACATCAAGAAAGTGTGTGTGTTTTTGTGTGCAAATTGTAAGTAAGTATACATATATTTATAAGCAATTCTCTATTTGGACGAAACTCGGTATGATACACACGATACGTTTAAGAAAGGATGGACTGATGGTTCAAAATACAAATACAATATAGGATAATGTTTGGTAAATAGACGAAAATAATATTAATAGCTTTCAGAGTTTAGCTCCGCAACATAACTTAAAGGGGATATACGATTAGATAGCTGCACTATGTCTTTTACGTCAACTATACACATCTAGTGACAAAATAGCCGCGTAGTGTGATTTTAGGTAGTGGCAAAACTTATAAGTTGGTCACCTGCTAACCGTCACCACATGTCATAATAGTACAAATTAATTTTTGAAGGGGGTTAATTTATTTTTTGTTATAATTCCCAGTTAGTTGGCTGTTCTTTTTTCTAGTAGCAAAATTTACATTATAAAGTGAACTGCTCTTGGTTGTACCGGTTATGTGAAAAGTCCAGTAGTCCTTATCAGACAACCGTATTTTCATTAGGTCCTCTGGGGAAATCCTCCCTTCGGCGCTCTAGTTCTAGGAGACTATCCCCAATTAACCTGTTTCCTCTTTTTTCCCTAGGGATGAACATACCCTATACATGCCAATTGTATGCATTTGTTTCTTTAGGGTGAGTAATCCTGTCACTTTCCTTATGCGGTTCCTGTTGAGGTTTAATATTTCATTAGTTAGTGACTCAGAGGGTTTTTTGGACCAGGAGTTGCTGTGTTCCGGCTTTGGCACTTTGTTTGGATCGATTAAAATGTACAACCACGAGCTGAATTTTTTGATGTTCCAAATGCTGGTTCAGGACCAGTAAATGCAGCGTCAGACTCACTTGAGGTTTCTTCTAACTAGGCCCACCAGTAGGATGGGTTTCTGAAATGTTCTTCAGCCGTAATGAATTTTGTATACAGAAATATTTACGCTAGCCCATTTGTTTTTATGCCACTTTTGCTAAAAGTGTATGATATAAATGAGCTAAAATATTCTTCTTATATCATCGGTGGACATTTTGCATGTAATGTCGGTGTCAGTATTCATTTTGTTCCCTACCAAAACATTTCCGTATGTAGACTGTTTACTGGCAAAATTAATCTAAAACTATGAGAAAGCTCTAACACTATAGAGGCAAATAATTGAAGTGACGTGACGTCACATCATTCGCTGAACTGCATGGAGAATATAAATTTGACATCATGGCTTTTATCTACTCAAACAGTATCTTACTACACAGATCTATTTTTGTATAAACAGTCCGAATAGCTCTTTCTATTCGGCTATGGAAACGGAAAATCCATTGTAATGCAAAATATTGTTGTCAGAAGTGGGAAACAATTGAATAAAACTAGTGATACATCACGCAACAGAAATTGGATATGTTTATTTCGAGATTTTTATTCAAGTTAGCTGTAAAATACGGACATTTAATGAGGGAAGGTCTTATATAATAAACAGTAGAAAAAGTGAGAAAAATTAAAATTGAAATAAACATGAGTGTGGTGGACAACGATGGAAATCGAGTAGTTTTTAAAGTATTAAAATTAACGTGAGTGGAATAATTCGAGTTGATTGAAGATATTCATCATGGCAGCGGGTAAGTTTTAAATTTTAGAATGTAGAATTTTTTACCGTTAGACACACAATAGTAGTTTGTACAACTAGTGCGCAAATCGTCACTTTTCCCACGAGCGCAGAAGTTTGTGGCGCGAGCCGTATGGCCAGTGCCGCAAATCTAGCGAGTGGGAAAAGTTATTAGCGTACAAGTTGTACACAATATTTTTTGTTGACAGGTCATAAGTAGCTTTGTTTGACATTTCGGTGCGGAAAAGTGCCATAGCGTGTACTTTTCGAATTACTTTTCCAACAGTTATCAAAAGAATTAAGAAAAGGCCTGCTTTGCGTATATAAATTTGTGTAGAAAAGCGTGTTTTGCATAGTGGTTGTAGGAAAATATGTTTATTGTTTGTGGCTCTTAAAAATGTTTCCTCGACTGAAAAAATCTATTGTAGTAGTTTGTCGAACAATTCTACTGAAACGTTCATACCAATTACACAACGAAATGTTCGTCGTTAATTTGTTTTTATTTCATAGATACTACAAAAGGGAAAATTTATAACAGCTGCACAGAATGTGCACATTTTACTATGTCGTATTAAAAAAACAATATAATTTGGTATATTCCGATTTAATCTACTTTAATTCCCACTTCTGATCGTAGCTTCTTTAAAAATACAAACTGGTTGGTCAGATTACGCGTGATTGCAAGAAATTATACTAAAAACGAAAAAGAGTGGGAAAAAATTACTTGAGCAACAAACGACCCCTACTAGCTCAACTATATCTTCATTCTTTACTCATGGCGATTCGTAACTTTTCGGTTTCTTGTGCTGAGAAGACAATTGATGATGGTTCTTCAAGAATGGATCGCGAAATTCATTTTTATTTTCTATAAATCCTTTTGTTTCATTTGTTGTTTATCGTTGGTCTATTTCTGTGACTGGGGCTAATTACCGACGCCGGGAGCTCTCTACCACAAGCCGGAAGTTTTGTCGAACCCACTAGTATTCCAACCAATACGGTGGTCTCAGTTGTCACCCATCCAAGTACTAACCGCGTTCGATACTGTTTTACTGGCACTATGGAATCAGAGGCGTTCCAATACAGTGGTGGGTCGAGTATATATCCTTCAGCAACTGTGTCACTTTCCAGCCACCAACAGTGTCGAGATCTATACATGTCTCCAGAACTATGAATACTTACTGGCTGCTTCGTACATTTGCTGTTTCTAAAGGACAAAAAGAAATGAGAAGTTTCGGCATCGCTTGATCTCATTGATGCATGGGCTAGCACCATAATATGTACTCCTTCGACTTTATCAGGCGTAACTATGAATATTTGTTTTTGTACTGGATATTACAATTCTAAAATCAGTCCCTTAAACTAATCAAACTGGAATAGAACAGCCAAGTGGTTCAGTTGGTGCTAGGGTGTTAATGTTTGTTATTTCGAAACGGATCAGCTTTCGAAGGCAGTAAATAGTGCTATAGGAAAGTCGGCAAAGACCTAGTACATTTGAAGTTCTTGATTGTATACTACAAGTTACTTTTATAAATACGTCATGTTCCAATTTATCTAAATCTTTCGGGTTCAATCGTATTTTGCATACATATTAGAATATTATAATTCACAGATTAGCGAAGTGCAATAAATCATTATTTTCTATATCACCCCTTACTGTCAGTCAAATATTATCTTGTCAAGATTAATTAACCGCAACTCCAACGTTTCCATTTTTTGTAATTAGGATTCTGTATTTCATTTTTAAATTACGTCTCTGTATGTGTCCAGTAAAAAAATTGAAGCTATTAATTTATACATCCAAAACTGCGTAATTCCATTAAATTTTAATACCGAAAATTTTGCTTCAAATGAATTTTTGGTTGTAGTTTGTTAAAAATATTTGTTCTCGATCTATTTGATACCAATGTTTATTTTTAATTTATGAATATTGTGTACAAAATGATTTTTTTGTTTATAAAAACAATTAAAAATATGTTTTCAATATCCCAAACCTACAACAGTGTTTCCTAAACTAGGGGGATAGCTGGAACGGGATAAACACACCATGCATTTTGTTAGATCATGTATTTTCATTTTAATAACGGCGCGAATAAAAAATAACAATTGCTTATTGAATGAAACATGAAAATAAGCGTATAAAAGCGATTTTCATCAACGCGAGCAGATTCTGTTCTCCAGAGATAACGTAATTTTCTATCTTCGACTTACCAATTTTCAGCTACTTAACCTCCAAGCCAAGCATTCCATTCCAATCTAAATTTTCCTATTTCAATGCACCTGCGGATGACACACGAACTATTTGCAACGCTATCTAACAAATCAACTACCCACGTTTCGAATAAAACTGCAGTCTCCAGTAATAGGATTAAGTCATAGGCCCATCCAAAATGTTTTGGTCGAGGGAATTTCCAATTAAAGAAAGTGTAGACGTGGACTATTTTTGAAGTAAAGATATTTATATATACGAGGTGTCTGAGATTAATTTTTTGAACTCTTGAGAATCAAAATAATCCAATAAACGACGGTGAAACAGATGGTCGTCAGTTGGCAAATTGTACGTCGCGTAAGAATAGATGCAGCTGCTTTCCTTAATTCGGATAAGATGAAACGTTAACGTCTACAATTATTTATCATCACGTTCCTCTACAACTCGAGTTGTGCCCATCTTACATTATCCAGGTAAATAGGGTTGGATGCTTGGGAATGCTACTAAAATTCCTAACAGGAAATATAATATGTATAAGGGGAAGGCAACGTGACGTAACTAGAATACAAAATTATATTTTTCGTATGTTTGAACAATTTGGAGTTTTCCGTTATCTACACTTTAAATTTTTTTCTCGAATTTCTCTGTTGGTGGTGTTTTCCTTTTCAAAACAGTCGATGAATATTACACTACGTACATCCCAAAATACTGAGGCAATAACCTTTCCAGCTAATTGTTGTGCTTTCTGGCGCTTCGGACGAGGTTCTCCAGTTGTTGTCCAGTCAGATGACGATCGTTTTGATTAAAAGTGAAGTGATGGATCCATGTTTCACCCATCGACGCAAAAATTCCGGTTTGTTACTTTGAAACATGGTCAAACACTGCTCAGAAGCATCAACACGTTCTTGTTTTTGGTGAACAGAGAGCAAAACCGGTACTCATTTTGAACAGAGATTTCTCCAATTTTTAATGCAATATAAAGTCAACACGTTCTTTTTATATCTTTACGATGTCAGCTAACTCACGGAGAATTCAAGGAAATACCCAAACAAGAAATAGTTTGGTTCACTGACGGTTCCAAAACGGACACTGGTACTGGTGCTGGAATATACGGTCAATCCCCCAGATGTGACATCAGTCATTCACTGGGAGTAAACACCACTGTATTCCAAACAGAAATCTACGCAATTGACTCATGTCTGAGAGAAAACATAAAGAAGGGATACAGCGGTAAAACATTCTTATCTGCTCAGACAGTCAAGCGTCAATCAAAGCACTTAATAGTAGTACAATAAAATCCAAACTTGTCTGGGAGTGCTTAGAAAACCTCAAAAAACTCAGTGCCACAAATAAGGTAACCCTGAAATGGGTGCCAGGTCACAAGGGTATTGAAGGGAATGAAAAAGCAGACGCCCTAGCACGAGAAGGATCGGCAACCGGCTACACCAGCCTTGAGCCGGCAACCGATATAACAAAGGCTTCGGTAAGAACCAGATTAAACCAGTGGGTGCACAAACAACACCTCTAATACTGGCACACAATTCCGAAGCTCAAACACAGTAAACTGATGGTTAAATAACCCATACCAAAACTTACTGAAGAAATCCTAAAGTTAAATAGGAGAGATATCAGGCTGGTAACCGGCCTTATGACCGGACACTGCGGCCTGAGAAAGCACCTTCACACAATGGGGATCTTCCAAGAAGAACCTATATGTAGATTATGTGGCGAGGAAGGCGAAACAGTCACCCATATAATTTTCGAATGTGAGGCTCTACGTTGGTGGAGGTATAGACAGATAGGGCCGGATGACCCTATATCCATCCTCATCAAAAGATATGCTGTGAAGAGACTTCTAGATCTCATCAAGGTCACAAATTTTCTCACGGACTAGCAGACAGACAGGACAATACAATAAGCCAACGGCTGTAGTGTTCGGGCCCACTAACCCGGCCTGTTTCGTCTGTTTAACAACCAACCAACCAACTCACGCAACTTCACTTTTCGATCATGCAAGACGATTTTGTGGATTTTTTTATGTTTTCTGGTGTTACCGCCTCATTTGAACGCCCACTGCGTTCCGCATTATGGGTGTCTCCACGACTACGTTTGAAGTCAGCAAACCATCGTTTTATTGTTGTTTCTGTTGGAGCGGAATCCCCATAACACTTTTCAAGCCATTGCTTCGCTCGAACGGTATTTTTACCCATCAAGAAACAGTGTAAAATTAAAACACGAAATTGTTTTGATCCATTGTTTTGAAAATATTAAAAGTAGCGTCACTCTTAGCACAATAACTCACGAACTAATGAATAGAATATCATGAAATTTTGACAGGTGTCTTTTCAAGGTTAATACTAACTGAAAAACAGGCGATTGCAATAAAATTAGCGACGTCTAGGTGTTAGGCCCGGGACTTTTCAGCCCATGTGTTACAGCAGTGAAAGTAGGTATCTGGTTAAGTAAAAAAGAAGAAAAAATAACTTCTATTTTCCAACGTTCTGAAGTTTAAAAATGTTTTTTTTACGAGAAATTCAAAAAAGTAAAGCAAATGATTTATGTTGCTCGATTTTTTAGCGGAAATAAAACATTTAAGTGGGATGTCCATTCAGGTGATTAATACTTGGGTAATAAAACAGGTGCTGGAGTTCTCGTATATATATATATATATATCTAACACTGCCATTTTTGGATTAACTGGTAATCGGCGAAACAGACTAAGTAGAAATAGAGTTTGTGGCACTCAGCGGCGTAACAATTATCAATATTTCATTTCTTTAATTGAAGGAACATTTTAAATATAAGCATTTATATAATTTTTATTAATTTTTGTGATGAACCCAGCCGAAACTGGTAAACTATCTACTTAATTACAGTTTCCTGTAACAATTGTCATATTTAAATAAAGCGTGTTATTAATACACGTCAAGATAATAGTTATCATTCTATTATAACGCCTTACAAATTTGAAAATTACTTTTCAAAGGGTAGACCGTTCACTAGGAAGCAACATTTACTTCTCGGGCAGACAATGAATTACACTTCCAAATTAAACGGGGCAGTATATTCTGGTTTGTAATTAGAACGGACAATATCACTTGCAGACCGGTTTCGGCGTATTTGCGGCTCATCAGTACAAGGTAGATATTATCCGTTTAGAAGCTCTAAGAGCATAATCCCTGGACTGAAGACAACGCTGGAATCCTATTAATACATTAACCCCTCTGAAGGGTTGTAGTTATTTACTTAATTACAGTTTCCTCTAACAACTGTCATATGTAACTAAAGCGTGCTATCAATAGACGTTTTAATAGTATAAAACTATTATCTTGACGTCTATGGTAAACTATCACTATATTTCGGAGGAACTTTTGTATAAAGGTAATTAAGGTAAGATGGACGTAAAAATATTGTATCTGCAATTTGCATTTGGCAGGAGAGCTTCTAGACAGCCTATATTATACGTTTTTTGTTTCTTTTGAAACCTCTACAGGGGTATATTTGAACTACACCCTATACGTTAAAAAATGATTAATTACCAGTCATCAAACTTTACGTCGTTGACATAGGCAATAGTTTGTGTTCGGTTATTAATTACATTCTCCTACTGTAATTCCCTCCATTATAAAACATTGTTATTAAAATGTTATTTATTTTCTTGGTGCTTAAATGTGTTAATCGGTAGTGAGTGCATCTGACACAAAGCCAAAAATAATGCAGAAACTTCTCGATCTTTTAACAATAAAAACACTTTGAACTTTTCGCTTATAATATAAAACGAAATGACGTTCAACATACAAACACAGAGAGAAGTTTGTTCATATATAGGATCAAGTGGCGGCCGCAGCATTGAATTCAGTACAAACTATTTAATTACTTTTGAACAACTCACCTCGAAAAATTAATGTGGTTTTACGGATAGCAGTTTAGCCAACTCTCCTGATTTGATATTATTTTGGCAGCGATTCGAGACTGCTTTTAACTATCAGGAATGTTGAGTGAATGTAGTTCTGTTGTTTTTCTTGTTTCGAAAACTTTAGTGGCATGCTTTGTTTTATTTATTTCCATTGGTAATAAATCCATTTTATATCGAAAATTCATAATGAACGTCAATAGAAAAAACAAAAATTTTTATACTGTTTACAAACTCTAATAAGTAGGATGGCATACTGGAGATCTTCCAGTATTATATCGCCACAGACTCATGTCATTTTTGTATTAAAACGAGAAATTATACTAGACAAATATTGACTCGTTTTGTTTTAAATAGAATTATTTAGAAATGTTGAACCAGGACCTGGCCTGATTTCATGTAATCTCAAATTTACAGACAAACGTTATTTGGTCTCGACTAACTTTCGAGAATAACGAAAACCGAAATAACTTCAATATTTTCAATTGACTTTATGGCTTGGTATCATTTTGGTTATTGTCTCGTCTTGTCTCAAAATCTCGTTACAAGGAAAGATTGTCTCTTGTCTTGTCTCGAAATCTCGTTACGAGAAAATATTGTCTCTTGTCTTGTCTCTAAATCTCGTTACGAGAAAAGAATGTCTCTTGCCTTCTCTTGTCTCGAAATCTCGTTACGAGAAAAGATTGTCTCTTGTCTTGTCTCGAAATCTCGTTACGAGAAAAGATTGTCTCTTGTCTTGTCTCGAAATCTCGTTACGAGAAAAGATTGTCTGTTGTCTTGTCCAATAGCAACCCCTCTACAGAAAATATGTTGATAGACATACAATGTAGAACAGGATCATCACCTCCCGTATTGCATAGCGAAGGTTTAAAGGTGATTCTAACAGAGGTGTTACAAAGCTTGTCTTGGTCCACCTATGTCTCATTAAATTTTTGGGAGAGACAAGAGTCTGATATCGCATCACTTGATCGGACAATGTGTATGTTTCAACCCCTAGAATATGATTCAGTGTTTATCATGGATATTTCGTAATAATATTTGAGATGATTGAAAACATTCGGGTTTGACACGGATGTATTGCAGATCGTGCTTATAGAGAACGACCGAATAATGTGGATAGCAAAGAGGTTTCAGGAAAGGATAATAAACCTAGAATTTATAACCTGACCATAGGTTCGACAAAGTGACTTTGTTAAATAGTATTGTTACGAACTATGTCACTGAATCATAAATTTTGGTGAATATTTGAATAAATAAGAAATACAATACAGTATATTGTGTCACAAGGGCAGAAAAAGAGCTAAAGCAGCCCGAGACTATTAGATGCACGAGCGAGTGTAGCGAATTGGTTTTCCGGTAAGGTAGGCGGAAAATTAATTATGTGGATTTGTAATTTAAACTATCTGAATTGAAAATATAGAACTCTTAAATTTAAGTTGAAAAACAGTTTTATTTTCAACCCACAAATGTAAACAGTTGCCCTATAGCGCCGAAAGCTTCGGTAATCTCCAGGGATCAAAACCCCAAGACTCACTTTATTCTTAAAAATACCGTTTTCTCGGTTCCAATGGAAAACCAGCAATTGTCGCTGAATAAACCAAATGACTCGAACGATTTTTCTGACACGACAGTTTGTTAAGTGATGAAACATTCTAGTAATGGTTTTATTGCTGGTCTGGAAAATGTTCTCTCTGAAATCTACTCGGTTAGATTAGACCCCTTCAGTGTTTATAGAAAGAATATTCTAAGAAACGAATCTCTTACTTTGGTGGTGACTGCCAACATAAGTGAAACTACACCCTTTCGAAATTTTCATCGTACTCTCATGTGGGTATAAACACGTACCCCCCCAATATTGTAACTTTTACAAATAAATCAACACCTTGGAAATTTTATCACAAATAAACACCACTCCAAAGTTTATTGTAGTCAATGATATAATAATTTTTACAAATTAATGAACCCCATATGAAAAGTTTATAATATGGTAGATGGGAATTTTTGCAAATGAATCAATCACATTCAAAAATTTGTATTCACCATGGACCAAAAATAAAATTTTCAAAAAGGGTTAATTTTTTTGAATAGGTTAATTCACTCTTCTGTCCGCATTCTACCATACGTATTAAATTACAACGTCCCCCCTTGAACATTAAAAATCTTAAATAAATTAATGAATATTTCTTTTTTATGCCCGCCAAGCAAAAAAGTCGGATATAGGGTTTCATACTTTTTAGGAGAATCGTATGAAAAATTTATGTCATGACGAGATGAGAAAGAAAACCCACGAGGGAAAATTTACCAGATACCCGAAAAACGATATCGTGTCGTGACTACTTTGCGAAAAATGGTTCAACAATAAAAAAAGTCGAGTGTCAAGGATGTAATTGAAGTATATGCAAATTTATTTCAGACATGATATAACCAGAAAACACAGGCTACACAAAAATCATTTTACGTTTATACCTATCTATCAGATTAAAAAAAATTATAGTAGGACTTCCAGTATTATATCCACCTCGAACAACAATAGACCCTGGTTAAAATTTAACATTGGAAAGAAATCCACCACTCACCTTGTATATATTGCTCCACCATTTACTACTTTGGAAATAATAAATCATAATTAAAAATCATTGCCCACTTTATTTGGTTATGTTTACATTTTCTGACAATGTACTGATCTCTCATAAATTCCCTACAGGCCTCTGACCTATTCAGTCAACCTTTGACCTTCTCCCCTGATTCTAAGGGTTATTAAGTAGAAGAAGACCGACCTTGACCTTGAAAGGCTTGGACTGGTCCATAGTCTTCCATTTTTTGTTCTGGTGCTTTCAAGAGGTCACTTGTTTTATGCTCTTTCGAAGTCTTTTCTGGATTTAGCTACACTCGTAACCTGTAAGGAATAATTTAGTGATACCTTCAGTGGTTATTTAAATGCAACTGGCAGATTTCTTCCTAACGGGAAAAAGGATATAACTTTGTGGTCACACTCCATCCATTGCAAGTACTCACTCTCTTATATTATTGACCTAGGCATCATGGGAGTTTCGTATTTCAGATCTTTTATTCAGTCTTCTTCACATACTTCTTCAGAGTTTTCTTCATAGACCTCTTCCTAGTCTTTAATATAGCCTTAGTAGTTATCGAATAGAACTACGAGTATAAGAAAACTCACCAGTAGAGGACCAGCCCTATTTGTCCAGCTCCTTTTACATATCGGATATACACCACCTGATACCTTAAAAGTCAGATTGTACATATCACCTACATGTCACAGAATCTACATTCTTCTTCCTCCACTATTTTGAGCTTTCAGGTGCCTGTTCGGGCGTCAATGTACCGTTAAGACTCTGACTTATTTGATCTCAACGGGTTGTCTAAGCAGTACTAGATCTTTCCAATGGTCAGATCTTCTCTTTTCTTCGGCTTTGTCTATTTCTTACAATATTACATTGGGGATGATAGAGATCCCGTCCCCAAAAGGGTCTTTCAGCCCCCCTCTTTGCTAGTCCATCAGTGTGACCTGATGGAATTCACAGTTAGGTTACTATATTGTTCTCGCCTAGTTCATTGAGTATGCCTAGGCATTCCCACACCATTTTGGAACTGATTACACAAGAGCTCAGTACTTTAATGGCTGCTTGACTATTAGACATTATGATAATCTTTTGTCTTCTATATCTTTTGTCAATATTGAACTGACCACATTTTCTTATGGCGTGAATTTCCGCTTGAAAGATACTTGGGGTTTTCCCCAAGCTTTCAGAGTTTTTGGTTATCTGACAAGCTAGATAAGTACACAATTTAAAAACCAAAATCCAAATACTTCATGTACTTTTGAAATAAGTATAAATTGATTGAATTAAAAGATATTGTTGAAAAAGAATTTACTTTAGGACACCACAAAATTCCCAAACGTAATTTCAACTTTGGCCATCCGTTAATCAAGATATTTTCTTCTGGACTACGTACACGTTCCTTATATAAGCTTTACAATTAATATTTCAGTTAAGCCGTAACTTTCTCACATTTCCAATGAAATTTAACGCCGTCGTGACTCTAACTAACTTCCGGTCTTGACAGATGTAACTTTCAGAAAAACGGATGGTCCACTCGGGGGGAGACCTGAAAAGTTCTACTTTCCTGAAAATATCACACCAATTTATTGCCGGCGATGAATACAATACTCGCATCAACCTTATAATGAAGACGAAGCTTTTTGTGTAAATTATTATTTTATTTTTTCCAATTTTTGAAATGTCTCCGGAAAACGTTTTCCTCGACTGTTTCCAGTGAAATGTCGACAACGATAGAATTTATAATTTGATTCTGTAATCAATGCTATCGACATGTGTTTGCAATTCAATATCGAAAGGGGGTATAGAGGCCAAAAGATCCTTATACTCTCTGATAGTCAGGCAGCACTAAAACCTTTAGCATGTCCTCAGATCAGATCTAGACTGGTTTGGGACTGTCTACAAAAACAACCCTGGCTAACCATAATAGAGTTACTCTTAAGTGGGTCTCGGGGCACAAGGGACTTGTAGGAAATGAAAAGGCAAACATCCTAGCAAAGCTAGGGTCTGAGACTGCATTCACTGGTCCTGAACCAGTATTTGGGATGTCTAAAACTGCTGCACGTTGTTGTATATCTCGGTGGACTCAAACTAAACATCAGTCTTACTGGAGACACGTGCCAAAACAGGAACACAGCAAACTCCTGGTCAAAAAGCCACTGGTGTGCTGAACCAATCAATCAATACTTTATTTATAAAGAGTCCCTTGAAAGCTTAAGGCGGCGGGCACACTGTACGAGTTGTGTCGATCAATTAGAATCAAGTAAAAATGAAACCGACGTTACCTTATGAGAATTGTCACACGGTTCGTTCGATCGCAGACATGTCCAGTCGAGATGTTTGATTTTCAAACTCGTTCTAATTTTACTCGACACTCGATACAGCCGCACATGCGTAAATAGTAATTTGTTTTCGAACGCACGTATTAGAAACAGCTAGATTAAACAATATTAGATTCAATTATAAAAAGTGTAGTTTTGGTCAGAATAAAATAAAGTTCTTGGGATTTATTTCCAATGAAACTGGTTGATAATGAAAAAGTTGAGGCCATAATGAACATGAAAAAGCCGGAAAACAGAGGTGATATACAAAGACTATTAGGAATGCTCATTTACCTCTCTAAACACACATTGAGAATGTATCAGACCTAACAGCTCCATTGAGGGAACTGCTTAAAAAAGAGGTAGGTTGGTATTGGTCTGAAAAACAGGAGAAATGTTTAACAAAAATTGAAGAAACTATATCACAGACACCTGTTCTTGAACATTTTAATATAAAAGAAAAAAGTACTATATCAGTAGATTGTTCTAAAGAATCAAATGGTGCAGTTCTGCTGCAATCTGGACATCCAGTAGCTTATGCATCTAAAGCTTTAATGTTGAAACAACGCAATTACGCACAAATAGAGAAGGAACTGCTTGTAATTGTGGGTTTAAAAAAAAAAATTCTCCAAGTGTTGGTCGATTAAGAAAAATATCTCGTACCCACATTGTTCTTCTTTTCCTCCTTTTCGTAATATTTATAATATTTTGCCACATAAGGTATAATACTTCGGGTTCGTCAGAATCAGACATGATATTAAATTTGAAATTATAATATTTCAAAACTCAAGTGGAGTTATAAGTGAGGTTAGAATGTAGATAGCTGTTAAATGTCAAGTAAACAAATTGTTTTCCTTCCTTGCTTAGTGTGACGAGCATTTCAAGTCTCACTAGATTCGACACTGCACGAATCGATACCAATTGATCAGTGTGCCCGCAGCCTAATTCATCCATGCAGTAAATATCAGTAGTTGTGAAACAAAACCGAATAGAACAATTTTAGAAAGTATGAAAATTGAATACCTTTCATTTGAAATCCAATAAAATCATCAAAAAACTTGAATCGAGAATCAATTCATAGTGAATAAAGGATGTGATGCTTTTTTCTCTCCGATGCCGGCGCTTTTACCGAATAACTAATTGCAGCAACACTACCAAAAAAGCCAGAGGGTGCTAAGTCTAAAAGGGTAATTGGTTACCTACCACATAAAACAGTGAGAAATAAATAAAGTTCTACTGGGAAACGAATAAAAAAGAAAGATAATCACATTTAAAAATTACGTAGAAGCTACATCGTCGTTATTTTTAATTACGTTGTTCAATCACTTAAAACGGTGCGGTGGTTAAAAGCCGAATGTATCACCTTATTTTCACATAATTTATTTAAAAAGTGATAAATTATTTGAAGAATTTTCAAGTATGTCCTTATATAGCAAGTATAAAACCAATATAGTATTTAAGGTTTTTCAATTCTATGTAAATAACCATTTCCTATTAGATCCTTGATCGTTATCCCGACTCGAGCGTACTTTCAAATCTTGGATATTCCTTTGTCTGTTAAGGCGCCATAAAATTTGCATATAGCCGTTTTTATAGAGATTAAGTGTAACGGAAATACAATACTTTACCCATAACTACCTTAGTCTAGATTCACAGCTATACGAATAGGTATTAACGACCTTCGGAATTGGTATATGTGAGAAAAGGTAAATCACATCATAATTATACCTCTCTATAGCTTTTTCACTGATCCTACACAAAAATAATGTTTCTAATCAATACTTCACAAGGAGACTAAATCCACGGATCGTACACTTCCTGTACACAACTGTGGCGATACCCTATGGAGCCTTAGTTTGGTGGCCAAAAATAGATCAAAGGAAAGCCGAATTGGAGCCATCACAACTTCAGAGGATTGCCATAGGTACGATAAGAAGCAACCTGTCTGCTGCAAACTCGCTCCTTGAAATGAGAAGTGATAACATCTTGGCCACAATTAACGACAACCAATCCATACCATATTCACCTAAACTGGGATGGGTTGGAAGCATGCAGTCAGAAAGAACGTTGGTCTGGTACTCAGACGGATCTAAAACTGATAAAGGAACTGGTGCTAGACCCAGGTGTAACGTATAATTTGCATATGCAGAGAGTAATCTAATGTCGGTTGTGCATGGATGAGGAATCAGCTTCGAACGTGAAGCACTGTCTTATTGGAACTCTAAACTTCTAGGAATAGAGTACCCAAGGCAGGATTTCTCTCCAAGAAGGATCTAAATTCCATGATCTAAAGGGACTTAGACTATTGGAAGATCCGAGGTACCGAGATCTTTGCCTGGAAGATAACGATACAGCAAAAATTACATTAGTGACAGTCCCACCGCGACCTGAATCAAGTTTTCGATGTTTGGTAGGGTTGTTCTGTTCTGTAGTGTAGGGAGGGTGAGTTAGGCACACAGCACTTAGGCCACATGTGACCCATTGTACATTCTCCCGAGAAGTTGTCTTCCTAGGTCATCGTCCATCCTGTCCTTTCCAGGAAGGTGGACAGGTCACTGGGAGACATCTCCTTTATATCGGCAGGTGTAGGCCAAGACTCACTAAACACACACTCTCTTATTAATGATAACTCCGCATAAGACATGCCTGACAGATTCATCTTCCTGTTCAAACATCCTGCATAGAGGTGTGTCCACTAGCCCCATTGTATGGAGGAGTTTTCTTAATTCACACTGGCCGGTTTTTCCTGGTCATCGCCAAACATTTTTTCGACTCCAGCTTCCCAGGGTGATCCTGGAAAAACCGCATCCCTTGATTTCATCCCATCTCTTTACAGATTGAGCTTGGGTGTAACGTTTAGCTAGTTCCGCAATTGTCAAATTCGTCAGGCCGTAGGTATAGCCGGGTCCAAGAATTCTTGGTAGGGTTTCTAACCAGAAAATTTATTCACCAACAAAACTTTGATTAAACACGGATAAGAAAGAGTTGCCGGAAGGTTAATCAGACCTACAAACTTGAAGAAAGTACATCATCTTTTTTAAATAAAATGTGAAACTTGAAAATATAGGAATACCAAAAAAGAGAATATTGTGGTGTAACATGATTGGCTAATAGCAAGGTGGGAGTTTTACATAAGCCTTCACACTGTTAAGTGATTGTCACCTGTACTTGAAAAGTTTCATATTTTTAAACCGAAAACTGGAAACATAACACAGAAAAACCCAA
Source organism: Lochmaea capreae (assembly GCA_949126875.1). Lineage (NCBI taxonomy): Eukaryota > Metazoa > Arthropoda > Insecta > Coleoptera > Chrysomelidae > Lochmaea > Lochmaea capreae. The sequence continues at coordinate 5,863,235 of OX421400.1, forward strand.
CGTTTGCTGACTGTTACATAAAATATATACCTTGTTAAAAACATTGGAACAAAAACAAAAAAAAAAGGTTCTTTGTGAATTGCTTAATGAGACGCATATCCTGTCAAGTTGAAGGATAAGAGATAATTTTAATGCAAATGGGAGTTTTTATTCACGCGGGAACTTCTTAAAAGTCTAATAAAGTTTTTCATATTTTTCGAAAATTGTTTACGGAAGTTTAATGGTCCTCTTCTTTGGAACGCTGACGTTACAGATTTTTCCTCATATTTTATAAATGGTTTTTGTTTAAATACGTGGGTTAAATATGATTTTTAAAGTTAAAATACCAAGTGTGTACAAAAGCTTGAAGCGTTTTCATTTCAAAACAATTATTATTAACTAAGGAAGAGTTTGTGAAGGAATATTAGATGTCTAAGAGCCTTAAATGTACAGTTGGTTTTCGGCATTTCTTCTGAAATTCCGACAGAAATGATAAAGTCCACCGACAGGTTATTCATAACTAATGAATACAAATCCAACATTAATTAAGATTCATCAAAAGAGGACGATGATCTTTTAGTAATTTATTATTAGCTGCACAATGAAATTTAATAATAATTCTGCGTATTTAGCGAGATTATGTTTCGTTTTTGGCAGCATAAACAGATGAGAGAATTTATGATTTAGTTTGGGAAAATGAAATTTTGAATAAATAACACCAGACTAAATTAGGTCAGGAAATATATACCGAAAATGATCATTTTACGTTTTACCATTTCGTAAGGCTGATTATTTTTCTACATGTAGTGTAAACGATGTAGAAGACGATACGGTCTTTCCAAAGTGTTAAATTAAATCTTACATTGTCAATTAAAACTGTAATTTTAACGATAATTTACGTTTTTTTTTTCGTTTTCGAAAGACCTACAAAACTAGTATGTTCGAAAAAAAAATCTTTATTAGGTTGAAAGTTATGTCTAAAATACCATTGTTTATGCAATGTTATACAGATTGTGTAAATTACTTTGGAGCCCTGGCCTCGGATTACACAAGTACGACAAGGATATATGAAAGAGAGAGAAAGAATAATTGTGCGCGGTCATCACTTTGTTTCATCTTAGGGGTGTTTACTTATTTCCCGAGACTGGCCGAATGGTCCTTTACAGTGAGAATTCACTAGTTGGTGGTATTCAGTATGCTCCCAACATGGAAGGAGTGAGGGTGTTGAAGAAATAAAAAAATACAATCGTTATTACGTAGCCTGTACATCTTAAAATTCATTTTTGTCAACATGATCATTTCAGATCAAGCTGACAATTTCTAACTACAATATGATATTATTTTAGCCATTGTAGCTAGAAAATAAAACAGCATTTCTTGAGAGAACTATAATTAATAAACTAAAAATCCCTTCCATTAATAAATTAAATTGAAAAAATAAAATAAGTAGGTAGGTACCTACACCTATTCTAAACATAAAATATAAACTTCCTGTAAAATAAATAAAAAATAAAAATCCATTCTAAAGGTAAACATAATTTTAATGAATTGAGTGCTCAAATAAACCACCTTCCTGTGCCTGACTATAACCAAATCTGTGATAAAGATTTGATCTCATATCTCTAAGATTATTTGGCGTAATGCTGGCACAAACGTGCTGTATTTTCACCCTCGAAAAAAAGTCAACGATAACGAGACAAAAATATCATTTGTACAAATTAATCTGCGCTTCTGGCAACAGCGGTTAAAATAGGGGGGCAATGAGCATTCAACCAGTATCGGGAAATAAGTATACACCCCTAAGGTGAAACAAAGTACACGCCTTATTGACCGCGCATAATTATTCTTACTCTCTCTTTCAGCTGTTTTTCTGTCGTACTTGTGTAATCCGGACGGTTCAGATGTAATTTACGCAATCTGTATAAACAAGCTATTACCACTCCGCGTTTCGTGAAATCCATTCGTTCTCACTCACAGATGATAAGTACGAAAGCTGGAATCTGTGAGTAGAATAGTTTGCTAGTTACAGCGTTATTAAGGTACGTTTTCCTCCACATTCGCCAGTCGCTAGTAGCCGCGAAAAAGTAGCGACGACTTATTCGCCGAGACACCTATTCGTGTATTTAAACGTGGGTGTTTTCCTACGCGCTACTGAGTAGCTGCTATCCAAATTAAGTCGCTATCCGCTCCGCTCCGATCGCCAGACCTCTCTGGGAGCAGACAAGCGACTGATTCGTGACGATTTTTCAGGTAGAAAGGATGTGATTTGATCAAAAATGTATTTATTTTTTAGATTTTTTTTTATTTTTAGGCACAATGGAAGACCAACCAAATGTTTATCAATCAAAATAGAGTGAAATCCTTCAAACATGGGCAATACCTTTTCCCGTCTTCTTTCAGACTCTAGTGCTAATTGAAGAAGCAAATTTTCATTTTGAGTCTGATAATTTAGAAGCATTAAAATCACTCTTTGTTTAGAGATATTCATTTTATAATTGTAGGTGAAGCAGAAAAATATAATAATACAATAATTATTAATATAAAAGCGACTGCTATAAAATGAAATTTGTTGACGAATATTTAACAAGATCCAACCGGAGGAAAACATCTTTTTGACAAATTCGTCGACGAATATAATCGTTGCTTCCTTGGTCGCAGTCGTTAGCGACCTGCGAATGTGGAGGAAAACGTACCTTTAACAAATTAACTAACGTTCAGCGACACGAAAATCATTTTTTACAGTAGCTTTCACCATTGAGTATTACATTACCTAATTTTTTTTAGGAAAAGTTATTTTTGAACAATGGCAACGATTATTTAAAAGAGCCATAGTAGTAAAATATAAGAAGCCACATTTGAAACAACTTTTTTCAACATATAATTTCATACTTTGATAGAAAAGCTTGAATATAACAAAAAGAAATGTGAGATTCGGTAAAAATCAATGGAGTTACAGGCAGTCAAAGTCAATTTATCATTGACGGTTCTTGAGAAAACTGCGATTATATCTGTGCGGTCGAGTTTGAAGGTCCGCAGCGAGTACCTCTCTCGAGTGCTCGATCGAATTCCCCTCCACGCCTCCGCGAAAAAGATAGCGTTCCACTAACTATTGATTTTGTTACTAAGACACTCACCTTTCATCCAAAGTTTACATATTTCCAAAAATAAAAGTCCTCTGTATTCAGATCCCGATAATTTTTTGTTTTTTTCGCTACTCATCCAAATTTAGGTCTTGGACTTTAACGACCTGTAACTTCATTGCTTTTTAACGAATCACATCTCATATTAAAGCTCTATCCGCTTTCTATGAAATTATATGTGGAAAAATGTTGTGATACTTAATGATGGAAATGCGCGTCCACACTAAGCCGGTGTTTGCCAATTGGCAAAGCCGATTCGATGTAGACGCGACCGTTGGCACGTGATAATAAGACAGAAATGATTTCCGTGTCCCTAAACGTCACTCTAGCTAGTGTAGATCGATAATTGGTTGATTTTTTTAATAATGCTGTAACTATTCCACATATACAGATTTCGAAAAACTTAAATAGATCATAGGATTTACACAAGTACGACAAGGATACTATGAACAACACTACTAGAAAGAGACAAGAATTGTTCTATTTGTGAAACTCACAATTAGATCAGTCCCCTTTACCAAAACACAACGAATAAAAGTAAGGAGAGCAGTGTACACACGCCCACCTGTTTTGGTAAAGAGGACTGAGTGAACAATTCTCTCTCTCTCTTTCTAGTAGTGTTTTTCATATTATCCTTATCGTACTTTTGTAAATCGTATGTCCAGCTAAGATTTTTCGCAATCTGTAGATTCCAGCTTTCGTACATATTATCTGTCAGTGAGAACGAATGAGTGCATGAAACTCGGAGACATGGCAGTGATAATAGTAGTCAAAATTGTTTATATAAGATTGCATAAATAATGGTATTTTATTTTAAACTTTTAACACGATCAAGATTTTTTTTTACAGCATAATTTTGTAGGTCTTTTGAAGACGAATAAAAAAGTATAAGCGTTAAATATCGTTGTGGGATTTAATTTCACACTTTGGAAACATTTTATCGTCTTGTATATCGTTAATATTAATTGTACAAAAAAATCCAGACTTAGGAAAGCCAACAATGTCCATGGCCCTATATTTTCTGGCGATAGCTGGGGATATTTCATTTTACCCGCAGATGTAATTGCACAAAAGCTGAAGTAAGAGGTTTGTACTAGCGATGATATGCAAATGTGTTTCATTCTCCGTGTAACTTGTTCCAAACACCGCTTGAGTTGAAAATTATAATTTTTTTTATGTAAATCCATTTCGTTTGGATTATAAAAGCGTTGTTGTGGTTTTCTGACGTTATTTGCTAACTCACCGCGAAGGAATCCCGACTACGAAAAGATCATGTCCATGTTTCACTCTCTACAGATATAAAATATGCCAATTCTTGTCGATTATAATTTTTTTTCAAAATTATAAAGAAAATTTCAATGCCCAAAATAAATATCGACTTTTTAAATAGTGAACAGAGACTATTACAGCTCTGGGTGGGCGTATCCTCATTGCTGTAGTTGTATTTTTGTAATGTCAATCGTTATTTTGAATCGAAAACCAATTATCGATACCATAAGTGTTAACTGTCAAAAGATATGTCACAGTTAACTAAATAAAGTGGAAATTAACACTGATTTGAAATTTAATTTAACGTCAAGAGCCTACGGAAACATAGCTCGACTTTTCAATTTTTCTTAGAATAAGAATTCCATCCCAAACAAACAAAGTCGACTTTAATATTTTCAGCATGACTGTCTACTCCTCCAAATCCATCCTTTTCAAATATCTTAAAGCACATGCAAAACGTTTCATCATATTTTATGGGAGAATAAATAATTATTGTATCGATCCTATAAAAAATGAATCGAGCGAATCGGCGGAGTCCTATCGACAGGAAAATATGTTGGTGTCTTCGTCTCGTATCCTTATCAGTGACGCCAATATGGATATAACGTGATCTCAAAAGATTCAATCGAACTTTCAGTTTTTTTGTCTTGCTCGAAAATAATGGTGATGGAAACTCTCCTTTATCTAGGAATGTTTTGTTCAAGTTTTCTTTTGAAAAATATACTTGCTTGCGAGAATAAGATATTGTACTTTGAATGAGGTTAATTAATTTAGTAGCTTGAAAGAATTTGACGAGTCGATTCTTCTGTTAATTTACCACAATTGTCTTCTTTGAACAGAGTTTTCTTGTAAATAACAAGGATAATTATAAAAAGACATCGAGAAGTTCTTCAAAAAGAATAGATCATTCCAAAATTATGTTACTTACCTTAAATTTAGATTAGAAATAGAGTGTCTCTTTGTTCTATCCCACTGCGACCTTTCCAGATCTATTGTGGTCATTCCTATGTTTAGAGCTCGATATCTAGCTTTATTCATTTTATTAGACCTATTAGCCTGGATACCGCCTCCCTTGCGTAGGGTTTTTCTTCTCCGACCCTTACTAGGCCTTCGCACTCACAGAATATGTGCTCCGCGATTTCGTCTTCTTCCTGGCAAAACCTACATAGGCTGTCCTCTGCTAGGCCAATTGTGAGCATATGCTTCCTCGGCCTACAATGTCCGGTCAGCATTCCCACCATGATCTTCGTCGTTTCTCGACTCTGACATAGTAGGTCGCGTGACAGTTTGGCCGAAGGGCTTTTAAGGAATAGTTTAGCGTGCCTTTGTCCTGGGGTTTTATGCCTGGTTGTTTATCCATTGGTGGATGCTTTCCTTGGTGAGGTTTTTCGCAAATCCACAGGAAGGTTCTGGTCCTATCATGACCTCAGTCGCTCCCTGCTTGGCTAATTCATCGCCTTTTATTCCTTAGTGACCTGGCACCCATGCTAGGGTCTACCTAGTCTATTGAGGGCTTTGCGACACTCCCACACCAGATTTGGTGCTGCTTGGCTGTCGGAGTAGATCACCAGGAACTTTTCAGTACAACTTCGATTGACATAAAACCTTTTGCATCGTTTTCTCTTGAAATTTGGGGAAAGAAAGCAGCCCACTCGTAGGGAGGGGGTAGAGGAATCAGAGCTGTACTTTGAAGTTCCTGGGATAGGCTCTTATTTTTACATCGTTTTAAGTCTCCCCATAAATAACTTTGATCAACGTAAAATGTTCATTATTTATTTCAGGTTCAGCAGTGGCTATGATAGGCGCCAACCTACGGTTCGGGTCCAGTGCTGCCAATTCTAGTTTAAACGCAACCAAAGTGTTTCAGTGTCATCCGGGAGGTACAGCAGAAGCAGCTCTCATTTTCGCTCTAGGTACAATGGGAATGGCAGCAAACTTTGCGCTGATGGGAGTTATATTGGCCAACAGACAACTTAGAAGGTAAAGTTGTATTTTTATACCATAATTTTAGCATTTGTTAGTAATTAGTTACCATGAAACACATGCTCTTAGGCGTCGAAAAACATTGACCGGGTAGATGTCGTTGCGGAAAGATACAGAGTATATTTTCCATCATACCTATACCAAAGGAGCCAATTTATCGATTTCAGAGGTCAAACTTCGAATTACGTTAACCAATGCACTGTTGAGAAGAATTTTTAAGTGGAATGTGGTAACAATTTAATAGCATGGAAACGTTAACGATTTTATTTTATTTCTTACAAAAGGAAAATTTAAAACACTTAAAATATTATACTTGATCAGTCTCCGAAATTCGAGAGAAACTACAATTAAATGAATTCTCGCAATTTTAATGAATATAAATAAGAAGAATTCCCGTTGTATTTACCATTTTGTTTCAATTCATCTGCTACACCCTTTTTTGTGGTAATTTGTATCTTGTACAGTTTCTTTATGGGTTCTTGTAAGCATGATTAAACGTATTTATCAGATTCATCCTTAAAGTAAATTTCAGAGAAAAAATGGCTAGATAAATTGCTTCAGCTGTTGATAAGGTTGAAGAAAGAACACGAACAGGGAAAATATAATTGGCCTCAAGTGAACCATTTTTAGATGTGATGCATCAAAATATAATGTCATAGTCTAATTATAATTGAGGTAGTATATCTACTGGTAGAATGGTATAGAGGTAATGACTATACATAAACAGCTTTTGCCTATTTTTACAAGGGATGTGGATACAATCTAGAAAAAATTAAATACACTAAAACAGCAAATCTGCCGCTAGGTGGAGCGTCGTTGGATTTTATTCGCAAATAGACCACTCTAATATTAATTTATAACAGCAATGTAACACGGGAGTTTTACAACTCACTTCATTGCTTAATTAATTTGGTACGTTACAATATCAAGCTCGTTATTATGCTGCCATTAGAGATTTCTGAATAAAATGCCACATGAGTTACAGCCGTCAAAGTTTGTAGATTCCGTTCATAATTTACTTGGAAGTTAATATATCAAAGTGAGGACAAGAGAGCGATATCCGAAATATTATTTGTGTGGGATGGAAAAGCACATTCCGAGATTTAGTAAGTCGGTCTAAATCATACGAACGTGACGTGGGGGAGTGGAACTTGATGTTTCCACTGTAATAGCTCTAGATATTGTACGAGTACCACTTTATAAACGAAATTGCCCCTAAGTAATAACTTCACTCGGACCTTAAGGAAAAATACTCGAAAATATGAATAATTAGTGACCCGTCCAGGCGACATCACTTTTATAGGCACATTTTTGACACCTTTTTTTTTTAAATAAAATACGGTGCTCGTTTTCTTTAGGTTTAAAAAAAGGCTAAATCGGTATAGTAGTCTCATTATTACCAAACAAAAAATGATAATTTTTTTTAAAGAATCCAACAAAAACAATTTTATTCCATTTAATTTTCCTTTGTACCTTTCGTCGTCGACGACAGCGTAGAGCTAATAATGAACCCAACAGGATCAAAAAAGAAAGAAGAGACTGGCAAAGAACTTTTCAGATTCATCGTAACTTCAATTGTTTTTCTGTAAAGTCGCTTTATAAAGTCAGTACGGCATTAGCTCAAAATGTTGGTGCAAAGCTGTAAATTTCACTAGAGCTTGGGAGAATATACAGCTTGTCTTATCTTAGTTGTATTAAAAAAAAAAAGATTACAAGCTTAGGTGGAATTACCGAATGACATTTGTTTTTAAAGGTCATGTCTCTTTCTGTAAGCTACAAGATACTTCAAAGACACGTGGCAAGGGCGAAATAGCGGTCGTCCACGCCACGTCACCTCTGTGTACATTGGACCATTTAATTATATAGAAAAGACACGAGAAAGATATACGTCCTCGTCTGTTCTATGTGAATTCGCCTTTAGGCAAGGATGAAATTACGGTCGTCCGTGCCACGTTGCTTCTATGTACCTACATTGGACCATTTTGTTCCATAATAAAGACGTGAGAGAGACATACGTCAGTGCCACGTCTTCGCCTGATATCCGTTTTATGTGAATTGTTCCTTTAGGCAACGACGGAATGGCGTCGCCCACGCCACGTCACCTCTGTGTACATTGGACTTTTTAATTACATACCGTGTCACGTCCGTTCTGGTTTGATTTATGATTAAAATCAGTCGAAATATCGATTTTGAATGGAAAATGAATGAGAATAAGGAGCATTATTTGGGAGGCCGTTACTGTAGCAGCAGAACAAAACTAAACGGAAAAAGAAATGTACTTTCGAAACAAGTTTGGAGTGAAAAGCTACTTTATGGCAATTCGTTATAAATTTTGAAATAAGGGCGCCGGTACACACCATAAACCCCTTTTAACAGGCAAGTATGCGACAGTTTTCATATTGTTTAAACTTAAGGAATTAGTTTCGTGATGAATTGAGTAATTAAGTCTGAGATAAACAATAGTAGTGGAAAGTTAATTCAACTTCAATTCTTGTTCTTAAGTGTCTTCTAGAACCGTACTCCATTGTAATTGCAGGTCAGTTATATAAAACAGTAATTACAGCTTTTCTTCGTCAAAATTCAATCACGAAACCTGTTAAAAGTGTATTTTTAAAAATCCTTACTTGAATGTTGAAATTTTTACGTTAAAAATGTCAATCTACCGTTTAGGAAATAAAAATACGATCCTAGCGTAATAAAAATATTTTTTTTTCACTTAAATCAAAAAAAGTTCGGAAGACACTATTGACTGTTCCAGCCTCTACAGGGAATAAATTTATCCTTTTAAAAAATACGTTTGGTTTCGCTTTCAATAGCCGACATTTCTATATAAAAATTCCCTTCAGTTAGCCGCATCTCAAACACCCGCATTTGTTTTAACCCGAATAGATGTCACACAGGAGTGAACTTAGCAAAGTATATTAAAAAATTTGTAATTCAAAATCTACAATATATATATAGAATTTCCATTGTAAAACTACAATTAAAAATCTTTTGGTTATAGATACTAGAAGATTTTTTTTTTGAGGATGCCTCTCAGTTGATGAGAAGTTGGTGAAATTTGTTTTGGAAAAAAAAAATGTTAATCCGGTTCTGAAGGTCCCTTGACGCCGACGCCTGTATGGTGAAGTGCTTTGAGCTGCTTGTGTTAGTGATCTAGTGAACGAGAAGGGTAACTTTGAAAAATGGAATGTGGGGAATGAAAATAGATCGGAGGAAGAATCGGATTATTTTCCAAACTAGGACAAAGTAGAATCTTTTCACATCGACTTAACCGAAAACAATAGATAACACGGAATCTTTTTTATACTTAACACGAGGACGCGAACATTCGATAGATTACTTTTATCTCAGGACACCTGCTTGTGACATTAATTTTTTTCGGTTTTAGCAGATATAGGAAACTTCACAAATTGTAATTTCTTATAATAACTATCGTATTAGCCAGTGGCGAGTGAACATTTTTGATAATAAATGAATTCCTTTTAAAAATTTCATCGTACGCCTTTGGGAGGGAACATTTTTTACGAATAAATATATCTGTTATGTAAATTTTATTGTACGGCCATGGTAGCTGGATGTTTTATAAATCCTTTTCCAAAATTTCATCTATGAATGGAGAATTTTACAGGTAATTAAATCCTTTACAAAAATTTTATCGTACGTCTATGAGGGAGACATTTTCCGATAAATAAACAAACCTTTTATGAAGATTTTATCGTACGATCATGGCAGTTAGATATTTTATGGATCCCTTTCCAAAATTTCCTCTTACGCCCATGATAAATGGAAGATTTTAGAGATAATGGAAATTTTTGTCAGAAAAATGAATTCCTTCTGAAAATTTTATCGTACGATCATGGTAGCTGGAAATTTTATGAATCCCTTTTCATAATTTTATCGTTCGCCCACAATTAAATCAACAGCCTTAAATCAATGCACAGTATACACGAATTATTAAACTTTTCGCCTCTCAAAGTTTGAAAATGGTTCTCCTCATTGGAGGGAAAGTGTGGACAAGATTATATAGACGACACTATGTCTGCAAGGGGTCTGGAGTCAAGGGAGGAAATTGGGGACGGGATAAAAAATAAATTGTTAGGAAGAAGTTTAAGGACATCGACAATAAATATAGTGACTAAAAAAAAATCAAGTCTCTAGAAGTTTAGTGTTCTCGACCCTTTTTAGAATTTTTTGCTGGTAAGGTCTCTACTACTGCTGGAAATGATGATTTGAGACATCCTGTATATATTTTTAATAATTTTTTTTAATTGGATAAACTATTTCAAGGACCTTCCTTTTACAAATTAAAATTTAACATTGTCGTCTAAACTAATGAGGGAAAAAGTTTCACAACTACAAAACTACGTCTATTTTTAACTGAATTCTCTTAAATTTCCATTCTAACCAAAGCACGACAATAGTTAGTTAACTAGAGCTGGAGTCAGTTCGCCTTGAATTACTTTATCGACGATTCTTCACCACTTTAAACTCGCTCACCAGCTCTAATGACTAATTAGTCTATTTAAGTAAATTTAAATTGAATTAAATAGTTCCCTGAAGAGCTGCGACAATTTTCAAGTTTAATTTTTATCTAGCAGAAAAAACTAACGTCAGATATTTTTAGAGATAGAATCATTAAATATTCCAAAAGCGAGTACTATAAAGAAATTTTATTCGAATCCAAGCAACTAAGTTGAGTTTTCGAAAAAACTATTTGATTTTAATAAACTGTTTCAATAGTTATACAATAAACGATATTCCATATTTCATATTATTTCATTGGTTGTATGTTTGTATGATGGGGTGACATTCACTGGGACCTAAAAGATCTATTGTGCCCCCTTACTTCTACTTAGTTCCTGAGGAACGCCTCAGAGAATAGTAGCTCCTTTAGTCCTATTTAACTGAGAAATTTTAAGATATCTGCAGGCTTCAACTTGGGTAAATGTCCTTCTTTCATAGGTGCTGTGCCCTAGTATGTTTGGAGGTTTCTTTTTCCATGCCATAGACTCTACATTCTTCTTCCTCCACTATTTTGAGCTTTTTAAGGTGCCCATTCAGGCGACAATGTCCCGTTAGGATTCCTGCTAAAACTCTTAGTGCAGTTTTGCTTTGACTTATGCATTCATTTGATCTCAACAGGTTGTAGTCACCCAGAAGAATCTTTGATTGCCTAAGCCCTACTAGATCTTTCCAATTGTCAGATCTTCTCTTTTCTTCGGCTTTACCTATTTTTTCCAATATTACATTGGAGCTGATTCCGCAAAAGGGTTCCGGCCCCCAAAAGGGTATTTCAGTCCCTCTCTTCGCTAGTTAATCTGCTATTTCGTTTCCTTCTATTCCAGTGTGTCCTGGAATCCACAGTAAGGTTACTATATTGTTCTCGTCTGATTCATTGAGTATGCCTAGGCATTCCCACGCCATTTTGGAACTGATTACACAAGAGCTCAGAGCTTTAATGGCTGCTTGACTATTCGACTTTATGATAATCTCTTGCCTTCTATATCCTTTGTCAATATTGAATTGGGCACACTTTCTTATGGCTTGAAAGATACTTGTACTTGTACTATAGTACTTCCCAAGCTTTCAGAATGTTTGGTTCCTGGCCCGTACACTCATATCCCAGTTCCTTCTATTGCTTCATTCCAAAACATGGATAGCAATACACCCGCAAAGTTCACAGATTTCAATAACACTACATTAAAATTTCATGCATTTATCTTAAGGACATATTGAGGAACCCCCAAAAAAGTAAAGTTATTGGATGATTATTAGATTGAAATATTACGACATGGCAACATCTGTGGAATCAAGAAAAATAAATAAATAAACTTTGACATTGTTCATGTTGGCATAGGATAATAATATGTCTGTTTACTCTTCTAGTATGTTCATTGGAGATTCAAACTGTCCTTTTTGACATATTTGTGAAGCCTTAACTAAACACACGTTACCAATTAAATTGTAAATTAAGCTAAAATAATAATTTGTATCTCTGACGTGTGCTAAACCGAATCGTATAAAATGTATAAGGAAAAGGGGTCTCTGATATTCAAAGCAAAGGAACGTTAAGTGAGAGTTAACTAGACATTATAGTGACGTTACATATTAAAGGTTATGGTGAATTGACTGAAATAGGAGAATTAAGTGAATTCACAGGGTTCGCTAAAATATTTTTGGGAACGTTGACGTAAGTAATAGTACGAGAGCCTACGACCAAAACCATGTTTCATATAGCATATAGCCTGAGCGAATTTTTGAAAATGTCAACAAATTTAGCCGACCTGTAACATAGCAACCCGGATACATTTTTTTAAAACTTTTCTTATTGCTGCCAGGATTACCAAAAACCTATTTTCAGACATTTTTAGTGTAACATATACTCCCAAAAACGAAAAAAACGTAGATGGCAAACGCGTCAGCGCTTGTTACGCTCCTGCGGCGGGTACGGCTTTTCGCGTGTTACGCTCCTGCCCTTCTCTTACTATTATACATCTCACTCGGCAGCTTCTCCAAACGTTGGAACGACGCTCACTTACAGCTCGACCAATGTAGCTTGAGACTTCAAATGCGCAGACAGAGAAGAGAGACAGCAAACTAAAAATAATGATAACAATATTATGCGTGCGAGCTGGCTGATACGGAGAAAGGGGAGACCTACAGCGTCGTCACATTGGTACTTTTGTAATAAGGAGGACTGGTTTGAAGACAAACACTCTGTGAATTTATATCAAACATTATTAAAAATCAAAATATCGACGAAAGCTAAATATGTATGGTTCGGTGCGAAATAATTTTTTTTTGGGGATGGAGTCAGCAAGGAATATAAATGTCCATATTTTTTCAATTTTACTTTATTACGAACAAAATATATCGCACAAGTATGGAGCAACGCTCATACCAAAACTCCAACCAATCTGAACCATGCAGATTTCGGATGGTATGAAGACGAGTTTTCGTGGTTCTCCGGTAACCAACTACCTGAATTGGCCGACGTTGTTATGGACGACAAATCAACATCCACAACAGGTACAGTTAACATGGATTTTGCTGTTATTTTCATAAATAAGTTCGTGATTTGTACTAATGTTGTCGATTTGTTTATTTTACAGAAGAAGATGTTGAAGATCTCCCAAGCGACGTCGAGGGTGATTTCGATGAAGACGATTTCGAATCCGACAGTGATTGAATACGTGAACGTTTTCTAACTTTGAATAAACCGTTTCTTTTTCAACTTTATCCCAGTTTCTTTTTGTGCGATCTATTTCAGTCCTTCAACTTCAATTTTACGGTTTCGGGTAAATTCTTTGTTAATTATCATCTAATAAATTCAGGGTCGCAACTTATTCATTGATTTGTAACAGATAATTCAAGATGCCTCAATACGATTTTTTGCACATCTGGACAACTTATTTTATCACGTCCAACAATTTTCAGACAGATTGCTATGATACCGATCGGTAAAATTTGTTAACATTTTCAAAACGGTCTCGAAATTTAATGCGTTCCATTTTCGTCTGAAAATTGTTTTGTTCGCATTTAATAACCAAAATTTACTAGTAATAATGATTTTCAGACGTAATGCTATGATACAATTTTTTGGTGTCATTTTTAATTTTTGCGCTGACTCATTACTTACTTTTCCGGCTAGAAGCATGTGTCACTTTTCTGAAGTATGACAATATTGTGTTAAGCAGCTTTTACAAAAATTTAATACCTTTCTTTGCTTTTCTACGGAATTATTCCCTCAACCGCAACTACTTGGACTCCCGGAGGAGTACTGGTTAATTCAAAATAAGACATTATGTACTTGTTTGAGCAAACAAATTAAAATTTCGTGACAAAATAGTTATTTGTTTTACTAGGCATAAAAGCACAAAATTTAATGCCGCGGCTGGTGTTTCATAGCCGAGCGTAGCGAGGTTATGAAACCAGCCAAGGCATTAAATCTGCTTTTCTGCCGTGTGAAACATATAATTTTTTCTTCAAATTTGTTCCAATTCCACGCAAAATCGACGTTTTCATATTTAAATTGCGTTTCATTATCAATATCCAAATAACTAGGCATTAAAAGTACAACTTCTAAGCCTGCCAAGTGTCATTAAAAGGCTACGCGACTCGGGTCTCTAACAAAGCCTGGTCTGTAATGATCTACATCCCCGCTAGGTATGTAATATACTATTCCGGTATCTCAGAACTATCATTCAACTACAGTCCGAAAATCAGACAAATTTCTATGATGCAGTTCGGTAAAATTCTTTGACAATTTTGAAAATTCGGCCAGATCAAACGCTACGCGGAAAATGTCTGATATTGGTATTTTCGAGTTCAGGATAATCGTATCTATCGATTTGATACGGTTTTAGCCGTGTTGCTATGACACAAAAATTTTTGTCGTGGGCTCTCGTACTATAAGGGAAATTCACAAATATTGGATTTAAGTGAAAAATGATTCATGCACGAAGGTTTTGTCTGTGATATTATATTGAATTATTACTTGCTTATTTGACTAGTTTATTTGCTTCCAAGTTGCTTTCTTTTGTACTTTCAATTATTTCACATCACTAAACTAGTAAACAGTTAATTAGAAGTGTAATACAATGTCTGTCCCGAGAAGTAGTTGCTTCTTCTCAAGTGAACGGTGGAATATTTTTTTGGAAAATATTTTTCAAAAACTTCATGAGCCGTTATAATATTATTAAATCTATTAATATTTTTTTTTCTTGAACTACAAAAGTTTGATCCGAATCGATTGGGAAATAATTTCAAACTTCAGTAGAAACATACAACGAATAGTTCTTATAAAACTAGGGATTATTTTTGGTGCCTTGTACACTGCCTTCAAATGGAAATACGAATTAACAACGCCTAATTTTATACATATAATCACCATAAATTCATTAAAATAAGGTAGCATTTCTCTACGAGAACGAAAGATCTTTTGTCGAGTAATGCTCGTTGGAGACAACAATAGAAACGGAATTTTCCGAATGAGAAAATTGCAGAAATTCTACATGATATTAGAGCAGTAACATGTTATATTTACCTCTTTATTACATACAATATTCGCTTGAGGTTTGAGCTAAATATAAGATCTTTTTTTATATTCATTTGAGGTAATTCACCTCCAAAATATACAGGACTTTCCACGACGACCAGGAGCCGTATCTTTGAACGTTCGACCAAATGCTCCCACGTATTTCATGTGATGGGAGTGGATTTGTTATGTTCGAGCAGTATCTTCGAAATCTCGAATGTTCGACTTGCAAACGAATGAATTTATCAGTCGTATCAGTCCCACATGGGAGTAAGCGAGTATAGTCTTGCGCAGAACGTCAGAAAAACAAATAAACATCAAACATAATCTGTGGATATGGCGAGATAGAGAAATAATAGCGATCATTATACTTACTAAGTTTTTTGATAAATAATACTAAACAAAAATGAACGCAGATGAAGCTTTTATGCATAAATTAATGGATGATTTGCAAGATGCTAAGGAAATGGCGGAAGATACGACAAGAAGGTTTTCTGATACAGAAAATGGAAATAAACACAAACTACAAGTAATCTTCTTCCTGTCACGTAGATACTATTTACACTACTCTACCTAAAAAATGACACATAAGTTGTTCGCCACTGTATTTGGAAGATATCGCTATTTGGATTTTAGAGAACCGTTCGATTCGTGTGAATTCATTCGTACGAACAGAATCCATACGACGTTCTCGCGAATAGTCGAACGTTCAAAGATACGGGTCCAGCTATTTTACATTTCTCAAAAATTACTCATCACAAAACAATTTAAAAACCGCAAAATAACTTTATAATCAACTTCTACGTATATTTTTCTGAACAAAGGCTGATATAAGGAGGTAATTTTCAAAATTGACCGCATACTTCAATACAAAGGCCCGAGCTCCTTTTTATTTACCGAAATCGAAATCGTTAAGCACAATTTTCAGCGCCTCGAGGGCCTTTCTGTAGTCTCCGGAGTCCTGTTTTTCATTTGGAATCCACTTTATTACCCTTGACCATCATCTCTTGCCATACTTTCCACTTCTATTTGCCATCGAAAAGTATAGAAAGGCTTTTCATACAAGGTGTGCTCATAAATAAAAACTAGTGTGGTTCCTGAATTGTTTTCTTTTGACCACGGTGTCCAACTCAGATTAATACATTAAAAAGATACATTTGTTTACATTTAAAAGTGAACCCAACATTACATCACATTCTAAGGTAACTTGCCGACCCTTTGCCAGATGTCTTAGTTTACCTTTGAATTGCGACAACTGAATTATAGGACACGATAGAAACGTACAAAATAAAAATGTACTTTTAAGAAATTACATAAAACCGACTCTAAAATAATTATCCTAAGTAGTTTATGATATAAAAATAAGGTTTTTGTTTGAAACTGTAGAGGTTTATACAAAACAAATGCGTGTTAATAATTTTGTCTGTCTGAAATATGGCAAGACCGAGAAACGGGCGGAAACCATTTTACTATCAATTTTACCTGATTTTACTACGACGTTTCAACGTTCTTAGTTTATTGAAGCTCTTGTTTTCGTCTTTTCAACTGATATTTGTGAGTGTGCGTACAGATATAATTAAAAACAATATTTTTTTGTGAAAATCATGGTTTGTCAGTGCCAAATTTGCAAAAAAAAAACAGTCGGAATTTTCCTAACTTCTCTTTTCACCTGTAAGTAAATAGTTCTATTGGCCAGTGGCACTGTCCGACAGTTTCTCTCCACTCCTTGAAAGTCATTGATGAAAACATATGTATGGCGATAGAATGTTACCCGTCTTTTCGGATAGTTTTCTGAATGACTTTTTTCGGATAGTTTTATGAATGACTTGCGGACTCTATTTGTAGTATTACTTTAAGGTGTCCAATTATTATTTTTTCGAGTTTAATAGTTGAGTCTTGACCTACATATAATATATCATACAACTCATATAGTCAAACAAACAAACTATGAGAAAATTGCTAAGAAAAAACAAAATATTTATAAGTACCACCCTTTTCCTGAAAAACCAGGCGGCTTATTTTGGGGCTATTGGTATATTTTTTATTGTTTCATGTAACATCTATCCTGTATATCCAAATCCATCCTCTGGAACCTATTTGAACTTTTTAGAGCCCAAGTTTGATTGGCGATTTATGTTTTCTTGAAAGAGAATGGCAGAAGATAGGAAACTTTTTCGTGGAACTTTCATGTATTTTATAGCAGATGGTTTTCAGAGAAATCGGAAAGCAGAATTTCAAAACAAATTTCTAATACAATGTTTAATTAAAATCATATTTATTTTGAAAAAGTACGAACATTTTATTACAAGGGATGTCTTTTATATTTTGCATATAGGGCTAGAAAAAAACGACAGATAACTTTAGAACACTATTGATTTTCTCCACGAATGTAGTTTGTACCTTGTTGGTACATAACAAATAGAGATTTTGAAGTCGTTGACTGGAACCTTTGAGTACGCAGTTCATTCTTAATTTTTAGAAGAGTAAAAATGTCATTAAGAGTTAGATCGGAACTGTATTGAAGATGGTCCAAAAATTCGAAAATTTCTTGCAAAAAACACTCAATTGTACCAATCAGCAGTAACAGTTCTTTGATCTTGCAGAGGCATTGCTGTTACATTACCCACCATCCTTTTGGAAACACTTCGAGAAGCTATAACTTTCGTCGCTTTTTGTTCATCTTGGAGCACCCAACCATTCATTCATTCGATTGGGTTGTGCTCAACAGCCCAGGCACTTGAACTGAATCTTTGTACCATTTCCCATGTTATCTAGTTCCATTTCAGAAGCTTTATGTCTTCTATGTAGGCCACTAGTTTGACTGGAGGAATTTTCAGTAGTTGTAATGGTCGTATTATTTGCTCTCCAAAGTGGTTTCGTCTGAGCCCTTGTAAGTTCTCGTAGAAGCAGAGTATGTGAGTAGGAGTTTCATCATAGAGTTCACATTTCCTGCACATAGATTTTGTGCAGATGTTTCCTCAGGGTGCAGTCACTAGGTCGGTAACTGACTTCAAATGTCTCTTACTCAGATTTATTAGCCTGGTTGAGAGTTCTTTGTCTACCTTGTTCAGTAAACTATTTGTATGGAGGTACCCCTGTGTCGACCTCCATTTGAGTTGGTGTTTCCTATCTAGCCAGTTCCCGATTTCCCGTCTTATGCAATGTTTTGTGATTCCACAAAACGGTTCCAAACCTATGAAGTCTCGTTTAGAGCCTTCTTTAGCTAACTGGTCAGCCAATTCATTACCTACAATCCCCTTATGTGCCGGCATCCATATTCCAGCCTGAGGGATTCTTTACAGTCTTTTTCCAGTCTAGACCTACTGATAGCTTTAAGCAGAGCCTGGATGTTAGTGAATATTTTTTGTCCCATCTCACAGTGCGGCCAATTCCCAAAAAGCTGGCCAAAACTCGAAAAATCAAGTAATTGATTCAAAATTTCTTACTCGGGGGTTTTCGGGGTCGCTGATTACGAATTTGATTTTAAAAATTTGAAAATCCACCCCCTTCCACCCCTATTGGCCACCCTCTCACGTGAAATAGCGTATATTCTAGAACATAATCAAGATGCATGTCGATTTATATGTTTTCGGGGTCGCTGATTACGACTTTGATCTGAAAATATTGAAAATCCACCCCTTTCCACCAGAATTATGAAATTCAAAATGGCCCATCCCATTCTCTCTTCGTATTTATTTCTTGTGCACAAAAAATAGCATAAAAGCCAAGGTAGCAAGTGGTAGCAGCTGAATCTTGTTTTATTCAGTAACTATTACTTTTTTGAGTAACCTCTAATAGGTTCCAAAGCAGCATATGACGGCGTTGTATTACTATACAGTTTGAAAACTCAAATTTTATAAAAAAAATTGCAAAAAATGTATCTACGTATTGCTGCAGCTAAAAATTTTGTGTCGAGGTATTGATATGTTCTAAAGATTTCTCGTATTTTACTAACCTTCCGAAGATGATTCCATTTGGTTTTGTTCAATTTACTTCATTACAAAATCTTTCACATGTGTACAACTTTCACTATTCATCGACAGTAATACGATGCTGAAACGAAGGCCACGTTGCGACTGAAAATACAGAGGATACTTAGGGTATAGGACGTTGCTATGAACGGTTTTCACTTCTCAAGGGATTACTGTAGCCAAAGACAAAAAAACTCTATCTAGAAACTTTTTTTTTCGATTTTTGGCAAGCTTTTTGGGAATCGGCCGCACTGTGCATCTGTCTTACGTTTATTTTCGGGTTCATGAGTAAATCCAGGATTCATCACCACTGACAAAATGTATATATATTTTTTGAATCCTTTGTTAAACCGGTTTAGTGTTTTTTGACTTCAATTGACTGTAACTGCTTTCTATTTTTCCGTCAATAGATATTTTGAATTGTGTTTTTTGAAATCCCCAATGTTACTCCAATTTCACGATATGTGACTTTAAATATACCAACCAGAAATTGTCTAAAAATGTGATGCTTCATTGCCAAAAAAAAACAGAAACCAACTCGGCAAGACATTCTTGTCTTCGAAAATTGTAAAAAGCTTTATTGCGCATTTTTCCAACTCACTTTAAGGGAAGCATTAAACGAAGCGATCTGAAACTAAGTTAATGTTGACATTTGAAATTTGTTGACAGCCACCAACTACGTTGTTATATGCAACAGTTAAAAGAAAACTCTCTTATTGAAAACTTTAGTATGGTGAAATTAGAATTTCCTTTGACGTGGTCGCCCTTGGACTGGCATCCTGTCGGTTTTCCGAGCTGTTACGGCGTTACAGTCAGATTTTGGAAGTTTGTAACTTTAATCTTTTGGATGGAGATCAACCTCGACATCCTGAGCAGCGCCAAAAGTGAGAGTCTCCCAACTTAATAAATATTCAAGAAGTTCTAACAGATTATCTGGATCACGGCGGCTCTGGGCGTGAATCCTATTTTTTTGTAATAAGGGACTCAAAAATATATTTTTTATCATAAGTTTAATTTCAATTCATCAAAATTATTTTCCGAGATTTGGAGGAGTTTTATTTGAACACTTTGACACCATTAAACTTTAATAATTACTCTTTCTATTAATTAAAACAACTTTACTTGAAACTTGGAAGTGGTTTGAAAGTTGAAATTTGGGGAGATTAGGCCACATAGATTAAACTGGACGCTGCTGTGTTTAATCATTAAAAGCGATTTAATGACGAGTAGAGGCTGAGCTCCTTCGTAAACAGTACCCTTTGGGATTCGGTAGTTTAATAAATACAGTAATTGTGCAGATTTTCCAAAAGTGTGAATTGCAATTGGCTGTCTTTAAAGTGTTGCATATAACAACACAGTTGGAGAATGTCAACAAATATCAAAATTCAGAAATAACTATTATACTTGATTGTTTGATTCAGCACTACCAGTCAGAGGCTTAGAATCCTCGGCACTTCAGCCTTTAGGCATTTTGTGCTCTTGGTTGTGCCGTTTACGTGAAGAGACCAGTGGTCCTTATCAGGCTCAACAGTCTTTTCACTAGGTGCTTCTTGGAGAAATCCTCCCTTGGATGTTCTAGTCCTAGAAAGAGATAATGTTTCACAACCGAAGATAATGTGAGAGGCTGCTTCCTCCTCTTCCATGCACAACCTACAGATAGGTTCCTCCCTACATATGCCGATTGTATGCATGTGCTTCCTTAGGGTACAGTGACCGGTGGGTAATCCGTCACTATCCTTATCTTGACTCTGCTAAGGTTTAATATTTCGTTAGTCAGCATCTACGAGGGTTTTTTGATCAGGAGTTTGCTGTTTTGGCACGTATCTCCAGTACGACTGATGTTTAGTTTGAGTCCACCGAGATGTACAACCAAGTGCAGAAGTTTTAGATATCTCTTGTGCCTCGGACCCACTTAAGAGTAACTATTATGGTTAGCCAGGGTTAATAGTTTTTGTAGACAGTCCCAGACCAGTCTAGATCTGATCTGGGGACATGCTAAAGATTTTAGTGCTGCCTGACTATCAGAGAGTATAAGGATATTTTGGCCTGTATACCCTTTTCGATATTCAATTGCAAACACATGTCGATAGCGTAGATTTCTGCCTGGAGTACGGATGCAAGATTCCCCAACGATGCGTGGAACTATTACACTTAGTTCAAAGCGACAAAGTTTTAGACAATTTCTCGTTGGTATGGAGAATTTAAGCGTAGACGGATTAATCTTAGCGACGATCCTAGAACAGGTCTTCCAACAACTGCAGTCACCTAGGAAAACATCAACGCTGTACGTAAGCTGATCCAAGAAGATAGACAAGTCATGTTGGAATTTGTGCAATTTAATTCCAACCGCGTGTAATGTCAATCTCGATACACCCTGTACAGCTGTCCTGAAACCTGCGCTGTCGGGCCGTATCTCTACCAGCAACGAAGTTCTGCGCGCGCGAACCCTTTTCCCAGCCAGTAGCTTTCAGAGTTTCAGCAAAAGTACTCCTACTGTGGTACTATGTCTGTTCACGGTAGACAAAATGAACCCCAAGTCGGAAGTTAGTGTTAAGTTTCTTTAGTTAAGCCTGCAAAGTATTGTGAGTGTGTGTTATATTCGGAACTACCACCAATGTCCACCCTAACTACTACCCAACAAGTTTGATAGCGCCGTGTTCTTTGTGCAAAAGCCGGTATATCTGTCTCTTTCTAATCACCGTGAATTATTCTATTACAAAGTCGTTAATTGTCTCTCCTCAAAAGTACCCCACATAAGTGGATGAAATATGTTCATGCATTGTTGTGTATTGCAATTTACTAAGTTGGTTAAGTTTGTTGCATTTTGATAAACTGTTAGTTTACGCGCGAAACGATGTCACAGTGTTGCCAAGTAGTGACTCGCACAATTGTAACATTTTCAACTGTTCTTTCTTTTTTGTGTTTTTGTTTAGATCTTTAGCTTTTGCTTTCATTAAAGATCAATTTGAAATAAACTGACTATTTATTGACATCATAGTAGTTAGTTTACCCTTTCGTGGGCAGTGGAGACAGGACAGTCAAAGTTTGATGTCAACAACCACCTTCCCAACAATTATACAGTCCACTACCGATACTGTATGTCTCACTCCCCGACATGGTCCTTCGAGCCGGATGTGATCCTACGGATGTGAACTCTCCCCTTTTCTAGTGCTTTCTCCAACTTTCCGGTTATCACGTGATCGGTTTTTTCTCAAGTGTTCTCGTTTTTCGCCTTTATCAATGTGCCGTACCGTTAAAACCCTGTGAGTGCGCGCAACGGAACTTTCGTAAAATCATCGTATTAGAAGATCATTTGGTGTTGGAAAACCAACACATTTCACATTTCCCTATCGCTAAGAAGTCGCAGCGACGTGGCAACAGCGCAGAGAGAACAACTCCTCGTTCGTTGCAGCTGCAGTACACCTGATACTTAACGGACGTTAAGCTTTTATCATCCTTCTCTACAGCGCTGGCTCATGCATATAGCCAGCTCACTCGAATGCCGCCACAATTCTTTCAAGTTCCACGGAAAGTCAGTAAGGTTTTTTGCTCAGTTTTTTATGATTTCAAGTTTCTAATGACAATAAAATTTGTACACGTGTTGTTTACTATCTTACTTTTGAAAAGCATGCATTTGATGATTTTGCTAATTTGTTTGACCCATATATTGTGTGTTTATTTAGGTAATGTTTATCGAATTTATTTTTTTTAATAGGTATTTGGGAGAATTTATTTCACATTCACATTTAACTTGTTAGTCAATGTTTATTGATTTTTATTGGAATAAGTTATTGAGCCTTTTATCACCACATGGACTAGTAAAAGAAGTTCAGTGGCGTATCATGTACATTTTATTATTGTGTTCCCTTTAGGTTATCAGATATTTATGTTTTGTAGAAGATTATATTATTTGTAACAATGGCTACAAAACAATTTGCTGATTCGATTAAAAAACGTAACTCGTGCGTGGGTCAGTTGAACAGGTTATCTGATTGGATTACAGGTCATTTTGCTACCGTTAAGCGAGTATCTGAACTCGAAACAAGGGTAAAAACACTTTATGAAGTTTTAGATAATTATACTAATGCGCAGGATCAAATTGAAGATTTAATCTCATCCAACCCCGCTTTTATTGACAGTGAAGACAGAGCAGCGTTTGAGGCAAAGTTTTACGACACTCTTGCAGATTACAAAGATTGTATCCAAAATATCACCGGTCCCATTACTTCCTCCAGCGCTGTCAATGTTTCAGGCCCTTTGTCTGGTGACAAATCTAATGTTAAATTGCCAGAAATTAAAATACCTAATTTCGATGGATCTAAGCCTTCGGATTTTGCTTCTTTTTATGATATATTTGAAGCCTTAATAGGTTCAAGTCCAAAATTAAGAAAAGCTGAAAAATTGTATTACTTGCGCACTTTGCTCAAAGGCTCAGCTCTTCAGCTAATACAAAATTTAAAAGTAATTGATTCAAATTATGAGGTAGCTATAAATACACTAAAAAAAAGATTTGAAAATAGATCTATAGTTGTTAATGAGCATTTAGCTAATCTGTTCAGCTGCCCCAATATAGTCAAAGCCAACGCATCAAATTTGAGAGATTTGACGAATTCTCTTACTAAGGAGCTAGAGTGTCTAAACAATTTAGGTATCAGTGAAAAAGTACTTACTGAAGCACTTATAGTTTTTATGTTTGAAAGAAAATTGGACCCTCTATCTCGTAAAATGTTCGAGGAAGAGAGAATTAATAACGATATCCCTACTCTTAAAGATTTTATCACCTTCACCGAAAGAAGGAGCATTATTTTGGAAAACTTATCTAGTTTTGATGCGCTGCAGGATCACAAACCTGCTTTTCAGGATAGGAAAAATACTGTTGCTCCCCATTCTCGAGTAAATTTACATGCTAATACTGAGTCTAACCGACGGGCTCCTCCTCCAG
Organism: Lochmaea capreae; assembly: GCA_949126875.1. NCBI lineage: Eukaryota > Metazoa > Arthropoda > Insecta > Coleoptera > Chrysomelidae > Lochmaea > Lochmaea capreae. The sequence goes on from OX421400.1 coordinate 5,887,559, forward strand.
GTTCACCAAACCTGAGGAATAGTTGTGCTTATTGTCAGCAATCACATCGAATTTATTCTTGTTCGACATTCGGTAGTCTCTCTCCGCACGAGAGGCACAGATTTATAAAAAGTAAATCCTTTTGCTTCAATTGTTTAGGAAAAAATCACGTAGTTACCGATTGCCCTTCTGCGCATCGTTGCAGCGCATGTCAAGGTAAACATCATAGTTTATTGCATTTAGATTCGCGCCCTAACAATGATCGGCCGGTTTCGCAAACCAATGCAAATTCTAATAGAGTCATTACTCAATTCAATAGAGATACTGGTCAACAAAATCGGTATTCGAATTTCTCTAGAACTAGGAACGCTCCGAATCCTCACCACAATCGGTTAACCCCTAGTCCTTCCCGCCCTCACTCCTCAAATCATGATTCTCCCACTGCGCAAGCGTCAAGTTCACAAACTCAAAGCTTGAACGCTCTTTCAAACAATAGCTCGTATACGCTATTGGCAACTGCTCAAGTTGTAATCTACGACTCTGATGGCAACCCTTGTGTAGCTAAAGCCATCTTGGATTCTGGCTCCCAAAGCAGCTTTATTTCTCGCGATTGTGTTCAACGTTTAAATTTGGCTACCAAGAAACAAAATTTGCACATTTCAGGCATATCAGCACAAGATTCCGTTGTCTCAAAGGAATATACAAATTTAATTGTTCACTCGAAAGTAAACCCTGACAAATGTTTTTCTCTTTCTTGCTCTGTGTTGGAAAATATAACGAAACGAATTCCTCAGATTCCTATTAATCCCAGTATGTTGAAAATACCCCAAGAAATTTTGAATCAGCTCGCAGATCCATCCTTTTCCACTCCCTCCCTGCCGGAGATTTTAGTGGGGGCAGATTTATTTTATGCGTTACTTACGCATGGTTCCTTGCATCTAGGTAAAGGTCTCCCTGTTCTCTTCAACAGTCATCTGGGATGGGTAATTGCAGGGCAAATACCGGCGTATGCGCAGCAAAATGAAAAACAAACCATTGCACAATCACACTGTTTTTGCTCAACAGAGTCTTGTAGCGGCTCTGCTGACGGTTTATGACTAAATAAACCACCAACTCTAGACTCGCTTTTAATCAAACTTTGGAACCAGGAAGAAATTTCTGATTCAGAGCACTCCTCACTCTCACCCGAAGACGATTACGTCGAAAATCTCTTCTTATCTACCACCAAGATTTTGAAAAACGGTACCTATCAGGTAGACATGCCCTTGCGCATCCCACATGAATTTACAAAGTTAGGCGACTCCTTTATCACTGCGCAACGAAGATTTCTCTCACTAGAAAAAAGGCTCCACAGCAACCCTGAATTGTTTACAGAATACAAACGTTTTATTGATGAATATATTGCTTTAGGTCATGCCCAAGTGACACCCTTAGCTCTTACGCATACCCCTACTCTAGATCCTGCCCAAGGGACAGTACCGTCGCCGTCAAGGCGACAAGAGTTTCATAAATATTTTGTTCCCCATCTCTGCGTTGTCCGTCCTGACAGCGCAACCACCAAAATACGGGTGGTATTCGATTTCTCGTGCAAGACATCGTCATCACTTTCTCTAAACTGTGTATCTTACAAAGGCTACACGGTACAACCTGTTCTATATGACATTTTGTGTCGTTTTCGAGTCCCTCGATATGTTTTAACTGCAGACATCAGACAAATGTTTCGCCAGATCAAAACGAACCCCAATCAAAATTTTTTGCAGAATGTGTTGTGGAGAAATTCTCCACAAGAATCTCTTCAGTGCATCGAATTGCAAACGGTTTCTTTTGGGCAAACTTTCGCCCCTTTTTTAGCGTGTCGGGTCATCAAAGATATCGCCGACAAAAATACTGATCTCTCTTTGGCCTCTGAAGCCTTATTAGCTCAAACTTATATTGATGATATTCTTTCGGGTGCACAAACCCTTTCCGACCTGGAAAATCTTTACCTGCAGCTCAACACAGCTTTAAACAACTCTGGTTTCGAATTGCATAAATGGCAGTCCAACTCAACAGAATTCTTGCAAGATATAGCTCATACCAATGCATCGGAAAAAGATTTGAATTTAAATGAATCCGCATGCAAAATTTTAGGTCTTAAGTGGAACCCCTCGCTTGATGAGTTTAGAATTTCAGTACCCTCACAGTTAGACATACACCCCCTTACGAAAAGAAAGGTTCTATCAGTAATTAGTTCATGTTTCGACCCATTAGGTTTGGTCAACCCTATCATTGTAGCAGGTAAGGTTCTGATGCAGAAAATTTGGATGTCCCATCTTGACTGGGATATGCAAATACTAGATGTAACTCTTTTGGAACTGTGGCAAGAATTTGTAAAAAATTTATTTCAATTAAAGAATTTGTCAATCTCTAGGAATTTGTTCTTAAGCAAAGAAATCTCTAACATTGAGTTACACGGTTTCGCAGACGCGAGCACATTGGCGTACGGAGCTGTTGTATATCTCAGGGTTCAATATTCAGATTGCACTATTTCTTGCTCACTTGTTTCGGCAAAGTCTCGTGTGGCCCCTCTTAAGAAAACTATCACAATACCCCGATTAGAACTTTGTGCCATGCTTCTGCTCTCAAAATTAGTTGTAAAGATTTCTCAAATTTTTGAAAATAAAATCTCGTTCAATTCTTTCAACCTTTGGACCGACTCCTCGATTGCTCTTTGTTGGATCGGAAGCCCTTCAAGTAGGTGGACCACGTTCGTGTCCAATCGCGTATCCCAAATACATTCTCTATCTCAAGAATTCCAGTGGCGTCACATTTCCTCTCAGAACAATGCGGCAGATCCCTTGTCTAGAGGAATGTTCAACTGTAAAGTCTGGGACACATGGTTTCATGGGCCAGAATTTTTACGAAACCCTAATTTGAATTTATCTCTTTTCGAAGCTACCCCCAACGTTGTAACCCACCCCCCAGAAGAAAAGAAAATTGCTCTCACTCTAGATACACAACAAATGAACTTTTGGTCATCTATTTTTTCGAAATTTTCCAATTTCCCAAAATTACAAAGAACAGTGGCGTACTTATTGCGCTTTACCCACAATTTAAAAAATTCCGACAGAAGAATCGGACCGCTCTCGGTAACCGAGCTGTCCTCTTCGCTAGATTTCATAATTAAAGTCATTCAAAATGAACATTTCTCTACTGAAATTAGTGCCCTTTTGACAGATCGTCCCCTGAAGAATAGTAAAATTCTTTCCTTTAAACCTTTTGTTGATAAGTGTGGTTTTCTGCGTGTAGGAGGTAGGCTCACATACGCAGACATTCCCGAAGCACACAAATACCCTATTTTGCTCCCCTCTCAGACGCATGTGGTTTCACTCATGCTTCGTCAAGAGCATGTTAGGTTAGGCCACGCAGGCGCACAAAATACACTCTCGAATTTCAGATTACGATTTTGGCCGTTAAATGGACTCAGGGAAGTTAAACGTATAATACACTCTTGTGTTACTTGTCATCGCTTTAACGCAGTAGTAGCTGAACAAATCATGTCGGATCTCCCTAAGGATCGCGTTTGCGCAGCTCGTCCCTTCCAAAAAGTTGGCGTGGACTTTGCCGGACCCTTCCTAATAAAATCTTCTAGGTTGCGCAAATCCCCACTCATTAAAGGCTATGTGGCTCTTTTCATTTGTATGGTCACCAAAGCGGTGCACCTCGAATTTGTAACTGGCTTATCCTCCGAAGCCTTTTTAGCCACCCTAAAAAGATTTGTTTCCAGACGCGGAAACCCCACTCGAATTTTCAGTGACAATGGCACAAATTTTCTCGGCGCACGCAACAGTTTGAAAGAGCTTTATGATTTTTTTCAGTCTCAAGGTAACTACGATACAATTCGTGAGTTTTTGTCGAAAAATGAAACTGAATGGAGTTTCATACCCCGCGCTCACCCCATTGGGGAGGGCTGTGGGAGGCTGCGGTGAAAAGCGCAAAATATCACCTTGTACGAATTTTGGGTGACACTCGAGTCACTTACGAAGAGTTTTCCACGATTCTGGCACAAGTGGAGGCAATTTTGAACTCCAGGCCCTTATGTGCCCTTTCCAACGACCCCTCGGATCTTCAATCGCTTACGCCAGGGCATTTTTTAATAGGAGCCCCTTTAACCGCATTCCCTGAAAAAGATGTAACTCAAACCCCAGAGAACAAGCTCTCATTTTGGAAAATCTGCTCCAAAATGCAGCAAGGGTTTTGGAAACGGTGGACGGTAGACTACCTCCACAGATTGCAGCAAAGACCCAAATGGTCACGTCCCTCAGCCAACCTAGAGGTTGATCAGGTGGTACTAATCAAAGGTGAAGATACACCCCCCTTAAAGTGGCCCCTAGCACGTATTGTCGAAGTAATCAAAGGCAAGGATGGTAAGGTGCGGGTAGCACGTCTTAGAACTCAGGACGGTGAGGTGACTAGACCCATTGTCAAATTGTGCCCTCTCCCTTTTGCCCCTCAGGTAGATCATACTGCGTAAATGCATCCAACGACTTTACACGTGTTAACACACAAATCTTTTATATTTCTTGTATAATTTTTTTAATTTATCCGCTTTACTTTTTTTTAAACTCAAGTTAGCAAACAAGGATTAGTCTTTTGTTTGGGTTGAGTAATGACCTTGAATTTGTAATTGCTCTCATAGAGATGCCTTTCAATCTGTCGCGCGGGCAGAATGTTGGAATTTGTGCAATTTAATTCCAACCGCGTGTAATGTCAATCTCGATACACCCTGTACAGCTGTCCTGAAACCTGCGCTGTCGGGCCGTATCTCTACCAGCAACGAAGTTCTGCGCGCGCGAACCCTTTTCCCAGCCAGTAGCTTTCAGAGTTTCAGCAAAAGTACTCCTACTGTGGTACTATGTCTGTTCACGGTAGACAAAATGAACCCCAAGTCGGAAGTTAGTGTTAAGTTTCTTTAGTTAAGCCTGCAAAGTATTGTGAGTGTGTGTTATATTCGGAACTACCACCAATGTCCACCCTAACTACTACCCAACAAGTTTGATAGCGCCGTGTTCTTTGTGCAAAAGCCGGTATATCTGTCTCTTTCTAATCACCGTGAATTATTCTATTACAAAGTCGTTAATTGTCTCTCCTCAAAAGTACCCCACATAAGTGGATGAAATATGTTCATGCATTGTTGTGTATTGCAATTTACTAAGTTGGTTAAGTTTGTTGCATTTTGATAAACTGTTAGTTTACGCGCGAAACGATGTCACAGTGTTGCCAAGTAGTGACTCGCACAATTGTAACATTTTCAACTGTTCTTTCTTTTTTGTGTTTTTGTTTAGATCTTTAGCTTTTGCTTTCATTAAAGATCAATTTGAAATAAACTGACTATTTATTGACATCATAGTAGTTAGTTTACCCTTTCGTGGGCAGTGGAGACAGGACAGTCAAAGTTTGATGTCAACAACCACCTTCCCAACAATTATACAGTCCACTACCGATACTGTATGTCTCACTCCCCGACAAGTCACATATCGCGGAATTGGAGTATCGGGGCTCATATTTAGCTGGATATTTATTGTTGTTGTTTTCGAATACTTATTTTCAACGGCCATTAAAAGAGAGCTGTTCTGACAAAATCACGAGAGCGTACAGCTGGAGTTAAATTACCTATATGAAAGTTTTTATGAGAAAACAACCACAAAATATATCCTGCTAGATCTGAGCTCGCTCGGTATTTGGTAATACAATTCCATGAATAGAAAACTCAATTCAATTAAACTTTATTTTACAAACTGAAAGAACAATACGATTTTTCAATCTCTCTTATTATTTCTGTCTCGCAAATATTTCCAAATCTCGACGTTCTTAGTGGAATATTATTTGGTGTTTGACATTTACAATTATCTGGCTATGGTGACGTAATTTATCCAATTTTTGTACCCACTTGCATTTCTGTTCCTTCCTACTTACCCGATAGTGAACTACGATTTTTGTACACACAAAGGGGAATTATTATACATCAGTTGAATTGTCATTGGGTATTTCAAAGACCACAATTCAAAAAATTTGACGGAGGAACAGAAAACAATTAGAATCATCCCTCGTTCCGAAAGAAAAGAAATCGGTTCGACAGTGAAAAAATAGCTATCTTCGGTATACCATCTCAGTCAAGATTTAATACTGGAAATTTTATTTTCGGGACGACTGCAGAAAAATACTTTTCCAAACAAATATAACTGATCTAATTTTGTATATTACTTTTTTAATATATCTAAATTAGACCCTTTTATCACTTTAAATATTCTGCTAGTGGTATCTTCGTGGCCGTTTAAAATGCTTTATGGAGGTTAAAGAGGTATACAAGAGCATTAGATTTGCATGCTATTCAGAGCTTTCTTGCATTTTGCATTTTAGATTACTTTAATGTGTTGGGAAACTTACTTTGGGCTATGTAAATCGAGTTTCAAAAAAAAGAAGACAGGCAATTAGGCCAAGGGATGTAGTTTTGTTGGAAATTGCATTTTCTTGCAAACCTGCACATAGAAATTTTAAATGCTAATATTTGTTTTATTCTCTTTTTACTATTGTTAGATGAAGAACGTTTAAATACAGGGTTTTTTGGTAAAATTAACCTTTTACCTTCAAATAGTGCCTTCAAATAGTTTACGAAAAAAGACAATTTTAAATTTAAAAGTCGGGAGATTGACATAAAACTATTGAACTGAAATTTTATGAGCGTAATCTCTCAAAAGACCAATTTACTCGGACAGAATTTTATTATGCCATAATTTGGAAGGTTCTTATTTTATAAATCATCAAAGTAAAAACTCCCAAAAAATAAAATTCTGCAATCATAAACATGTTCAACATTTCCAGCCAGAAATGTGTTTAGTCAACAAGTTCTTGACATTTTATTTTATATTTTATATTTAATATTTGTAAATGTGAATGTTTTTTGGAAGTGTATTAACATGTCAAATGACTTTTTTTACGTATAAAATCCTTGGCGAAGAATAGAATGATAGAAGTAGATGGCAGGATAATTAATGACGTTTATCCTTTTTCCAAGCATGTAAATATATAACAACCAGAAAAAAAATGATTTATTAATGCTTTTATACAATTGCAACGAGGATCTTGTGATATGACCGATATTCTGGTGGTATTAACAGTGTTGTCAGATCTTTCCTTTTTACATAATAATCAGTAACTTTGTTATTTCAAATAGATCACCACATTATATTTTTTGCGTTTCGAAATTCTGAAGAAATAATGAATACTTTTGATGTTTTATATACTTAATTATTATTTGTCCAATAAAGAATTTATTGCATTTTGAATATTCGGTTTTTATATAAATATGGCCGACATTGAAACTTTTTCCATAAAAAAGATAATTGAGATCAGAAAAGCTTAAAAAAATTACCATACATATATACATAAATTAAATAAAAAATGTATCTCAAATATTTTTTTCATTCAACTTTCAAGAAAGGAGACAAAATACCGACACGAAATCCAATAAACCTAAAACAAGCTCACGGTTCAACAGACAACAAGGTTACAAACAAAAAATGTAAAAACATTTTTCACTATCGTTATTTTCAATGTTTGTATTAATCGCAGTTAAAATACGAGACAGAAATGGTCGGAAACGTAGACATTTATTGATACCTTGAACATTAACATCTATTTTATGTGTAGAATTATAAGAAAACGTTGAAAGTGTTCCAATTATTCACGAATTCGATCATTAAATCTATACTTCAATGAACAAGCTCTATAGAATCTCAGGGATGTTGTTGAATAGAAGAATTACTAGTAATCGAGATTTTTATCGGAAACGGAATAGGAGAAGATGGTTACAATAGGTCTTAAGCCCGGTTCTCACTAGGCTCGTTGCCAGCCGCAATTTGAGAAAGCTGCTACACGATCTGTTTGGTGTTCGCTACTGGCGCCACCAGCTGGAGAATATTGCTGGCTGCTGTTACTTTCTACTAGTGTGACCAGCGATTTAGTAAATGTTCCCCTGTTTTTTGAATACATCGGACGACAATATGTCTTCTTTAATTATAGTTAGAAGCGAACTGACAGAGTGTAACCAGTTATGAAATGCATAATTTTGTGTAACGAGTGAAGTTTTTGCGGGAGGAGCGAGCTCCGCGTAGCGGGGCGAACGAGGTCCCGTGAAATGACACGAGTTACATAAAAAAGCATTTCATAACGTGTTTCATACAAGATTTTATCTAATTTTGACAAAAAGAAAATTTAATTTACTTTATGTATTTTTTAACAATTTTTAATTAATTTTTCTGATTTGAAAACAGCACTTTTTGATTCCTACAAGTTATGCAACCAATATTACACAAGACAACACTTTTATTTTATACATTAATTTCAGACTTTTCTTTATTATTTTACCATTAATATTAAATTAAAATCGAAAATAGCTAATAATGCATAAAATAAAAAGTAAATTGTTCTAGTTGTTCTTATTGTTAGTAGTTCTCTTCAGTTCTAGTTGTTGTTATTTTTCTATAATATGACATTAAATTCTCTTCTTTGCTCTCTTGTTTTTATTAACTGGTGATAAAATTAATTTTTTTAATATTTATCATTATGTAACTGGTTACGAAAAATGTGACGTTTGCTAACGGAAGTCAGTTTTGAAAAATGTCACTTTATATGTCAGAATTAGATAAAAGATATTATTAGCCCAATAAAACATTTCTGTTGTGTACCTATGGTTAATTTTTCGAAATTAGTCGAAAATAACCACTGACCAAAAGGTTAGCTAGAAATAATAAATTTTAGTAGTGAATAAGACAAAATTTAATGCCTTTCCGCCATTCTTACTTGAGAACCCTTGATTAGAGTAAGGTTACCGCATATCTTTTAAAATAGAAAAGAAAGCCTTTTAGCTCATTCGCCGGCGGATCCTTAATTTTTCTAAAGTGGTGTGGTGAATACTCTTTGTGTTCGAGATCGCGAATCGTACAATCAAAACCGCGAATCAATTCATAAATAAATCTAGTGCTTCTACAGCATATAAATTGGCGAACTACGACTCAACCAGACGGTTGAAATTTTATTTAAAACTGAAAATCTACTTTTTAAAAACGTTTACTGAAACGAAAATGTCGCGTACGCTTGGCTGGGCAAATATTAAGCAGTGTACGTGAGAAACTTGCTTGCTTAGGTGAAAATTTTATGTTGCTAGACGAAAGTTGGGTTGAAATTTGTTTTGTCGAGGTTTATGATGACTTTTCGGTTTTGTACCTATAGAAATAAACAGCGTAGTTTGGTTTAGCAGAAGTTTATGATTTGATGAATTAATTTTATAACCTATACGTCAAATATTTGGGTTTTGAGTAAATTACTGATAAACAATGCAGTAAGATTCATCAAATTGTTGATATTAGGTATCGGTGGATTGAATGGGATGTCCTCAAGTAGTTCTGGGAGATTATTTTGAGGAAAACAATATGTTTTTTAGAAATTGAGAATTTCGTTGTATTTCATCAAATTGTTACTGGCTGATGAAAATCTCAAGGTAAAAGAGCTTCAACATAATGGATCAAAAATAATTTCGTGTTTTAATTTTACTCTGCTTCTTGATGGGAAAAAATACCGTTCAAGGCTTGAAAAGTGTTATGGGGACTCCGCTCCATCAGAAACAACAATAAAACGATGGTTTGCTGACTTCAAACGTGGTCGTAGAGACACCGATGATGCGGAACGCAGTGAACGTTCAAATGAGGCGGTAACACCAGAATACATCAACAAAATCCACAAAATCGTTTTGAATGATCGAAAAGTGAAGATGCGTGAGTTAGCTGACATCGTAAAAATATCAAAAGAACGTGTTTTCTTTATATTGCATGAGCTATGAGAAAGTTCAAAGTGGGGTAGTGTTTGCTCACTGTTGACCGAAAACAAGAACGTGGAAACATGGATTCATCACTTCAACACACAACAACTGGAGAACCTCGTCCAAAGCACAACAATCAGCTGGAAAGGTTATTGCCTCGATATTTTGGGATGTACCGCATATGGCAAAAAAAAATTGTTTCATCAAGACAACGCACCCTGTCACAAGTCCGTCAAAACAATGGCAAAACTACATAAACTTCGAATTGCTCCCATATCCACCAATAGATGGATAGATATTTTAAAACCAACCATTCTGGTTTGCAATACCTTGTAGTGATGAGGCGCAAATACGCCGAAACCGGTCTACAAGTCGTGTTGCCCCTTCTAATTACAAACCAGAATGATTGGTTTTAAAATATCTTGTAGATATACCAACCCCGTTTGACTTTGAAGTGTAATTCAATATCTGTCGGTACATATAGCACGGGAAGTAGTAGAAAATATTTTTAAAACTTCATAGAGCGTTAGGATAAAAATAATTATATCGCTTTATTAAATACGAGAATATTACAAGAAACTGTAATAATTCTTTCAAATCAAATTATTGAAATATTATACCCTGTACTATCAACATGTCTTCCAGTTATTATTCTCTTTTAATATAGCACAAGCTCTCCTTATTAAAGAAATTCCTCGGGGAAGACGCTGGTATAGAATTCTTGACATATATTTATGCACATCTTCAGTTTTTATTATCTCGTAAATCTGTATGCATAAGATGCAACCAGTTTATGCTGGTTATCTATGGAGACTATGAATTATACAGCAGTTATAAAAATAGATATATCAAAAGTTTATTACGTATTGGACATTAAACTAAAAGAGACAGTAAAAATTGAATGAAAAAAGCTGTATTCTGAATATTATACAATATGGTTATTTGCACACTATAGAATTCTACTATCGACTCTATTCTCAGTCTCAGTCCAGTGCACTGGCGCACATTTTGAACATATTGTATTGTATAGAAATAATAATGTATAAGTGAAAAGTTATATACAGATTGCGTAAATTACTTTGGAACCCAAGCCTCGGATTACACAAGTACGACAAGGATATATGAAAGAGAGAGAAAGAATAATTGTGCGCGGTCATCACTTTGTTTCATCTTAGGGGTGTACACTTATTTCCCGAGACTGTCCGAATGGTCCTTTACAGAGAGAATTCACTAGTTCGTGATATTCAGTATGCTCCCAACATGGAAGGAGTGAGGGTGTTAAAGAAATAAAAAAATACAGTCGTTATTACGTAACCTGTCTATCTTAAAATTCATTTTTGTCAACATGATCATTTCAGACCAAGTTGACAATTTCAAACTACAATAGGATATTATTTTAGCCATTGTAACTTGAAAATAAAACAGCATTTCTTGAGAGAACCATAATTAAGAAACTAAAAATCCCTTCCATTAATAGATTAAATTCAAAAAATAAAATAAGTAGGTAGGTACCTACACCTATTCTAAACATAAAATATAAACTTCCTGAAAAAATAAAAATAAAAATCCATTCTAAAGGTAAACATAATTTTAATGAATTAAGTGCTCAAATAAACCACCTGCCTGTGCCAGACAATAACCAAATCTGTGATAAAGATTTGATCTCATATCTCTAAGATTATTTTCAGTATTGTATAAGTTTGTTTAAAGTAAATTTAAATATAATTTTTACCTTTTTCTGTTCAAAAATATCGTTAAATTGTTTTTTTCATTTTATTGAAAATTAAAAATGTCCTACCATTGTTATTTTCTGTAAATAACGTAGCCTAAAGAACCATAACATTTTATGTATAAGTATTGAAGTATAAAACAAGTTATATTAAAATTTGTCGCCAGTGAAACTTTTGGTTCTATTAAATAAATTTCTTCATTTAAAGTGCCTGGATGGCGGGCGGGATAATTGAAATATTGACGCAGAAAGTGCTGAAGATTTTAGTAGGTTTCCTCATTAAACAACAATTTATTTCTACATCCCCGTTTTCCTTTTGTAAACAGCTTGTGTTAAAAGGCTTCCAACTATCGAATTATAAGCAGTTCGGCAAACTACTAAAACTTTACGGGGGCCTATTTTGAATAGATTGGGTTGGGTATTTGTACAGTGGCGTAAAAAGAGGGTTGCGAGTTCGTATAGTTTGAACGTTTTGATCTTTGTGGACATCCTCTATAGTCTGTACGGTACCAAGAAAAATTGCATGTAAACAAAGATTATAAAGGTGAATTTTCACTGATACGATCATCAAAAGTGACCAATGAAAATCTCTTAAGTCACGTCGCTGGTTATGTGAAACCCTCGATAGGATTAGAAAATGATTTGACTATGAATTTAACTTTGATCTTGTTTTGCTTAACAGAACCTCGCCGTTTCGCGGAGAATTAGGGTCTTTTTTTCTTGTAGAGAAAGATTAACGTCAGGAAATTTTATATATTTTTTACCGGGATTACTCCCTCCGGGGCAATTGTAAATTGGAATCTTCCTAACCGAGATATGAGTGGGTAAGCGGTGCTGGTTTAAAAGTGAACTGTAGTCATTAAATAGAAAGTTTTTTTTCAATGAATAAAGGCGGAGTTTTAGTTACAGAATTTTTTTAAAAAAAAACCTGTTCAAAGACAGTACGATCGTTTCGCAAACTCTGTGACCTTAGATATAATCGATATTGGGGTGCATATATTACTTCTATACAAAATATTTTCAGTAGCTGCTCCCAACACGTGTATATATTTATATGTTAGGATCAAACACCGATATCGGCCAATGGTCGAAAAATACGGCCAAAACGCGTTCTGGCCACTAGTATATGGCCAATGTCAGAAATATCGTTTTCCGGTCGTTTAGTGTAGACCAGAACGCGTTCTGGAGCCTTTGCAATTGCCAGAATGTGTATTGACTTTCCCAAGTTAGTCTGAAAGAATTTTGTTATTCGTCTACGTATAATTCTGGTGACTTAATGGCATACTTAAACATCTACTTGTACCCTTACCCTTACTTTTACAAGCTTTTGCTACCTTTACCTCTGTACTTACCCTTACTTACAGAGGTAAAGGTAGCACAAGCTTGTAAAAATAAGAGTAAGGATAAGGGTACTATGTAACAGCAAGTGTCATAACAATAGTTCGTGTAAAAACAAGTATATGTTTCAAGTATGTGTCGTTTGCAAGCTGAGACATGCACAAAATCGGTTTTTGGACGGTTTAATTGTGTGTTAGACGCGTTCTGGCAATCGCAAAATGTCCCGAATGCGATCTGGTCTACATTAAGCGACCGGAAAGCGTAATTTTGGATTTTGGCAATATGCTGAGGGCCAGAACGCATTTTGGGCGTATTTTTCGACCATTGGCTGAAATCGGTGTTTGATCCTAACATATGTATACTATTTTTTAAAAATTGGAATTTATATTTAACATGAAATTTTTACAATTTTTAAGGTGTCCAGATTTTTGTACAACAATATTAGAAGTGACGGTATTGACAAAGAAACGTTATTTGAGACTGATGTCCCAGGATTTTTAAAATATATTTTGTGTTGTCCTCGATAGATATTAAAATTGAAATCGCCGTTGTATTTTTATTCAACATGATAACTTTCTGCCACATGCAATCGATGACTTACTCCCATCGTATCTTTTCAGTGTCAACAAATTTCCACCAGCATTCTACTAGGAAAGTTACCGAAAAAATATTTTCATCTTGAACATTTTGACGGTTTTAAAAATAAAGTTGTTGATCTCACCAGAACTTATGATTTTTTATTTTGTTCCTTTATATCCATCGTACTGCCGTTTTTCAAAAATGCTTTTACTTTTGAATGATGCGATATATTTACGTCACAGTTCATCATAGTTCTAAGCTCATAGCAAAGATAGTTTAAATTTTTTATTGGGATTCCATTTAAAATGTATCTACTTCAACAATATAGCTTCACACCTAACAGAAATTTTGGAAAAGCATTAATTTCGGAAATTCACTAATCGCGATGATTTCTCTTAGGTTAGGTGGGTAGAGCAGGTGTTAGCCTTCTGTATTTCGTCTAGCTTTAATCTCCTAACGAGGCTTCATAGTCTAGACAACGGTTTTGCGAGGTAGCTTGTAGCCCTTGGTTTTTCCTCGCCAAGTTCTAGAAAACGCAGTCTTGCGAGCCCTTTACAATGGCACAACACATGTTCTGCCGACTCCTCTTCCTCTTGACAGAACCTGCAAAGGTCTGTTTCTGCCAATTTTATAACACTCATATGACTGTTGAGTCTGCAGTGTCCTGTGATTCTAACAGCCTTTCGGCTTTTTAGCAGCAAGTCCTCTGTTACTTTGGCCGATGGTCGTTTTATGAACTCTTTGGCCTGTCACTGTTCAGGAGTTGTTCTCCACCATTCCAGAAACTTAGTTTGCTTCCATTTTTCAATGGCTGCCTTTTTATATGTGTTAGATACACTGCAGGAGGGTTCGGGGCCAATGCTGGGAGCATGTGATCCTTCTCGAGCCAGTTCGTCAGCTTCTTCATTGCCGTTGTGTCATTTGTGCCCTGGTACCCAGGCTGTTATGACTGGCTAGCTCAGATAGGGCACGTACCATACCAGTCGTGAATTGACCTGGCAGGAAAGTGGTGCTACCTGGCTGTCCGAGTGAATAATAATTGTTTTTTTATTCACTCCCTGCCTTGCTATTTCTCTTGCACAGTGTTCAATGGCAGTTACTTCCGCCTGGAACACTGTGGCATAATTTCCTGAGCTCATGTGGATTTAAGTCCTTGGCTTTGCTCTGTAGACACCGGCTCCAACTCCATCAGGGTTTTTTGAGCCGTCTGTATACCAGATGGATTGTGTCTCTATGGGTGGGCCGAACTCTCAGTCCTCTCTTTCTGCTAATTTTATGGTGTAATTTTTTGAGAATGTGTACTTCGGATTGACCATGCGGTCTACCGGCATTCCTAAGACTGGATTTGCTTTTATTTCCTCGTACAGCCTCTGGTATTTAGTACCGTGTACGCCTGACCTTGGAATAGCATGTGTGCCGTAGCTCTAGCCTCTCCTTGTATTGTGTAGTGGTGGTATATTTAGAAGGATTTCTATTACAGCAGTGGGTGTAGTCCTCATGGCTCCCGTGATGCCCAGGCAGGCGAGCCTTTGTATTCCGGTGAGTTCTCGGATTGTCCCTGACTGCTCCGTTTTGGTCCACCATACCACTGCTCCGTTTTGGTCCACCATACCACTGCTCCGTAGGCTATCATTGGTCTAACAACCTTAGTGTATAGCCATAAAGTTATTTTGGGGTTCAGACCCCAGTTTTTGCCACATACTCGTCTACATCTTCCTTTTGAGTGGTTTTTTGTATTTCTCTTGGTGATTATAGTAGTGAACCATATTTTTGTCGAATTTACTGTTTGAATCCTTTGAGATCGAAAGGAAGCCACGTCGGGAAATCGAAGTCTATTACTTCAGAGTGACAGAAACCACAATATCAATATATTTTCATAATTTACATAGAAACAGTTAGTTTCATTTACTTATAACATTGATATTTTTGAAATAACCCATTTTCTAAATTAGCTTGTTACAAAACTGTCGTTTCAAATTCTTCGAGATATCCGTAAAATGAAGAGACTAGCCAAGTAGGTCGAAATAAAAGTTTTTTGGAGCGCAAAGTTCATTAGTGAAAAGTTGTTCTGGGTCACTGAGCAACGAGCGAGACATTTGAGACTATCAGTTTACCTTTTCAAATGAAAATTCTTGAAAATATTTTATATAAAAAATAAGGACGATCCTCTAATTACGCAACTTTTCTTCCGTTTAAATAAATTTTCCTCTTATCTAGATGCCTAAAGTTTTTTATACCCCACTTCCTACCATCATTGCATACAAATTTTTTTATATAAACCAGACAAAATAAATACATTTTCAGAACGAACCGTCAGACGAGTCGTTTTCAATTTAAAATTTTTTACATGTCACAATTTATCTCGGTTGTAAAAAATAAAAGGACGTCTATGTTTGGTGAGCAATGGTAGCCGAGTTGAATGTAAATGCCTGGAAAATATAACGGTCTTACGTAGCCTGCCTTTAGAACGCCTACTTACATTTAGAAATGGTTAGAATTCGAGAGGGTTTTGCTATTAAATTTTAAAACTCACAACTAATATCTTCATGACGACATATTTTTAGAGACAAATTGAGGCATGCGAATTGATAATTTCGGAGGGAAATATTCGTGTCATTGCATCTTTAATAAAGCAAAAATTTGTGATATGTCATTGGGGGATTTTTGAAATCGGTAATAATAAGCATTGTTTAATTTGCGATTTTTTGTTGGGGAAAACTTTTGGGCTGGTCATAGGCATATCTACATTTTAATTTTTAATTTTTTTTTTAAATTTTCATTTACATGTGAGTACATTTGAATTTTTTTCTCCTACATCATGGTGGAACGACAAATTTTTGGAGGGGGGTTCATTTATTTGTTAAATTACCATGGGCGTATAGTTTTTCCAAAGTTAATGTGATGACCCATATTTTTAATCCAT
This sequence comes from Lochmaea capreae, assembly GCA_949126875.1. Taxonomy (NCBI): domain Eukaryota; kingdom Metazoa; phylum Arthropoda; class Insecta; order Coleoptera; family Chrysomelidae; genus Lochmaea; species Lochmaea capreae. The sequence goes on from OX421400.1 coordinate 5,903,963, forward strand.
TTGAAGAAAAAAGCCGCCCAATGGCGTGCATATACATTTTTTATAAATTCGAATATTGTGAAATAATGTTAATCTACTATATCAATTTGAATGAAAAAAATTAACCTGCATACAAAATTCATAAAATTTGTAATACAATAATAAAGCGCTTTCCTCTAGAACACGGAGTATCTAAAGAATAGTTTTTTGTATCGTCAACCCAACCACATTTTAAAAGTGGGTGTATATCCTCATACAGTTTTAATTATAATATAATTACCATTACTACTATTTTCTTACATATTAAGTTAAAATGTATTTTATTTTATATATTTATTCATGTAATAAAACCGTAAGGATTGTTTGAATAACAAATAAATGAATAAACACTTGACAACATCATGCGTATCAAACCAAGTTTCGTCTGAATAAATTATAGTTCTATTTGAATCACGGTACCATTTTATTTTGCGCAAATACTACTGTCTAAGTTCAGCGATACGCCGAGATTCCATTATTACCATTCGATTATCTTACTTCTTATATTTAAATCCACAATTTAATAATCCCGCGCATCATCTTGGACTGTTGTTTCAAATGGTCTCCAAAATGCCATTCTAATTAATTATATTATAAAACTTACCCTAACGTCTACGAACAAATGAATATTAAATTAATATCAATTCACTGACGCGACCTAACCACTACACCATCAAAAAGGTATTATATTAATGATACCTTTCTACACTAGATCACGTACACTTTCCTATAAATACCTATAACAATTCACTAAACTCATTCAACCAAGAAATAGATATTATATTAAATATTTCTTTAAAACAAAATTCACACCCGACACTGAATGATACTAATGGATTATAAGCCGAACCACAACACAACCCCCCCGAACACCCTCAAGACCGTAGAATTTTTCTGCGAAAATTGTCAAACGGAGTATACTTCGGTTATTTCGTTATATTACGATGAATACTGCAGTTGATGATTGGTTGTTTCGAAGTCTTGACTGCACGTGCAACTACGTTGCCAACTCTTCAAAATTTTCTTGAATATAGTAACGTATAAAAAGTGGTTTTAATTAATTTTTCTTTTTTCAGTAATTTCAAGCGACTTATTTTAATGTTTACTAATAAATTTACATTATGTATTTTTTTAAGAATATTTCCAAACTAGCTTTCTTATAACATCACTTACTTCAGTTTACTGAAGTAAGAGGAACATTTGTGTAGCGAGCCTAACAATTTTAGAAAATATATCTGACAACATTGCTTTATTTTATGGTCATCAAACTGACTTTAGTTAGAGTATACCATGAATTTTTTAAGAGTGAGCAAATTATTTGGAATAATTTCTATATCATGTAAGAATGATATTATAATTGTGAAAATTTTCATCAATCATGTGCGTACATTTGAAATTTTATAACGGAAAAATTCATTTTTGAAGATTCCAATTTCATGGGCGTACGAAAATAATTAAAAAAAGGTCAATTTATTTGTTAAAATACTGTACACCATGGGCGTACCTTAAATTTTTTAGAAAGTATCGGATTATTTGTAAAAAATTTTATATCTTGGACGTACGATGAAATTTTTAAAAAATATTCATTTATTTGCGTTTCCACTTCTGTCGGCAGTTCCTATGATTGTATATTTACGTCTAATTTCGAAATAAAACATCAGATTTTTACGATACTTGACTACTCTCATGAATGGTCTGTGGAAATGCAAATAATAATTAGAAATTCACTGCCAACAATAAAAATAAGGAAACTACTTCCAGTGAAATGTTATTTTAAAGGAACGTTCGTTAAAATTATATTTAAATAATGAATTTTACATAGAAAAACGCTCTTGTGTGAATAAATTGCTTAATAAAAACAATTTTCCCACGTATTTCGAGCAAACGGTCCTTAAATATCCGTTTTGATATAAATCCTTTTATCCGTGTCGGAAATAACCAAGTAAAATAAGGTACTTTTTTTATTATTTGTTTTCCATCCAATTGTATTTTTTTTGTGAAAAACATTTCCCGAATGTCGCTCTGGAAAAGTGTATGCACTATTTTACTATCAAGCGAGGGTCGATCTAAAGTGTTCGAAATGCTTCATTCAATCATTAATCCGGAGCGGATATTCAAGGGAATCGAAAGAATTAGATTATTTTATATCTACGATAAAAGAGAGATTTCTACGGTTCTAATTTTACGATTGGAGGAACTAAAAAATTTTAAGTTATTTCAGGCAGACACACAATTTGAAATTTTACAGGACTGCATTTAATTTTTGCACTTTTTATGTTTTTATTCACTCCACACAAGAATTCAACAGAGAAGAAGCAATACTACTACATTTGTAACAAATTTGTTATTCATCAAATAGCTATTATAACAAAAATAAAACTGGAAGATAATTTAATGGTGTGATAAGAGATACGTTAACAGATTCTGCCTAATCGAAGCCAATAGGATTTATGTTATGTTATTAGATACAGCAGCATGCTAGTGCCATAATTACATAGCAATATGCTAATTTATTAGTAAATTAATTCGGGTCGTAAATGACAAACTCACGTTTCGCACAAAATACCAAACACATGTTATGATATTGGTATTAGTGTCATTACAAAATACACTGATTTATATATCAGGCTCTTTAAATTATTATGCTCTTTCTAAAGTCAATTAGCGCCCAATGGCGTGCATATATCTTTTATAAATACGATAACTTATCTCGAACTGTCGTTTAACATTGTCTCCAAAAAGTTATCAATTAAAACAAACATTGTTGAAATAAAATACTGCTCTACACATCTAAACGTAAATTGGGCGCGGCCCAGCTTTATAGTGGAACGCGATAATTACAGTGAAGCAGTGTCCAGCGCGGTTAGTACTTGGATGGGTGACCTTCTGGGAAAGACCGTCGTGTAAATAGCCCGTACAGTCTGCAGCGGAGTATCACATCACAGCTTTGCAGCATTATACCAATGAGCTCGAGGTATAACGTAGATATGCCGTGAGACGTAAAACCGAGGTCCCGAGTCCATGGATGTTGGGCTCGATAAAGAACCCTACCACTGGTTGGAACACCACTGGGTTCGGCAAAATTTCCGGTTAAGGGTAGAGTGCTCCCGGTGTCGGTGATTAGCCTCAGTTTCAGAAATAGACCGACGTTAAATCACCAAATAAAAAAAATAAACGTACATTATTTTAACGACATAGTGAACCGCATAAATAACAGACTTAATTGGCGCCAATGAAAATACTGTAAATGGTTCACTTTAGTACTTCTTTTGTTTAGTATAGTAATAAAACTGCTGTCGATTTTTTTCAAGCTATTAAATATTGTAATTTTGAGAAATCTTCTAGCCGCATTGAGTTATTTTTGGTAAGGGTCAAACTTAGTTGGTGGCGTGAGCGACTCCGCTGAACTGACACCTGTCACCGCTTAGCCAACATCTGTTGTGTTGGCAAATTAATTTTGGCAGTTGAGAACGCGCGAGAAAGCCATACAACTTGACAACGTTGTAAACGCAGTTACCGGGAAGAGCAGGCGACGTACATTCCGCATGCAAAGTTTCAAAGGTTGTGAAGCTTACGAATTCTGCCAGCGAAGTGAGCTCTTGCAATCCGCATACGTCTTTGCTAAAGCGCATCGGACGTTACCAAACTTCCGACTGTCAAAATTAATTTTCCAGCATGTACTCCTTTTTTTCTTTATTGGGGAATATACCAGAGAACAATATTTTCCCGGTATATACAAGAGAAATATTCTAATTTTGCTCTAGGCAAACGAATATCTCCAATGAGATAAGTTGACTAGTAAAATCAGCAACTTTCCAGGCTAAAATTCTTCTCGGGCGAGGTTGTAAGGAAGGATGATACGTTTAATTTGTTTAAGTAAACTGTACATTGTTTAAATTGCGCTTTATTGGAGTGAAAACATCTTTAGTCGAGTAGTGTTATGTTGGATAAAAGAAAAACTTATGAAGAGATAATTATTAATTAAGAAAAATGTCCATCCATCATGGGCATACGAAAAAGTTTTTTTGGGGGATAATTTATAAGTAAAAATATCTTTTAATCATAAGCGTACGATGAAATTTTTTCAAGGGACGAATTTATTTATAAAAATGTATTTAACACAGATGTACGATAAAATTTTTACAAAGGTTAATTAAATTCTGTTCTTTTCATCTTAAATAAATTACTCTGCCTCTGCATATTTTCGAATCTCCTTTTGAATATATTTTTTTTGAATTCAAATAGAAAAACAATGTAAAAGGCAAATCGGTAATCCAATCTTTCGATTGCACTTATTTCTACCGAACCGCAATTTAAACGTAGGATTTCGTATTCTCCGGTTTCTCTCACAGAATGTTGCCGAGCAACATAAAACAAAAGCTGTTGGTTGAAATTTACTTTATTCTCAGTACAAACAAAAAAATCTGATCTGGACCAGCGGCGTATTTATAGAGAATTCCATTGGAGATGAAAAACATTTTCAGTACGTTGATAGTTTTTTTTTTAATTGTGTCTTATAAACTTAAAGACTCAAGGACTGATAGAAGATTGACACTTCGATTTGGCAAGACACGTGTTCTAAAATACAGATGACAAAAATTAACTGGTTGACTTTTGGTATCCAACTTATTGATTCAGGTGTGTTGTAGTGGATCTGTTAGGATCAAGCACCGATATCGGCCAATGGTCGAAAAATACGGCCAAAACGCGTTCTGGCCACTAGTATATTGCCAATGTCAGAAATATCGTTTTCCGGTCGTTTAGTGTAGACCAGAACGCGTTCTGGAGCCTTTGCAATTGCCAGAATGTGTATTGACTTTCCCAAGTTAGTCTGAAAGAATTTTGTTATTCGTCTACGTATAATTCTGGTGACTTAATAGCATACTTAAAACATCTAATTGCTGTTACATAGTACACTTACCCTTACCCTTACTTACCCTTACTTACAGAGGTAAAGGTAGCAAAAGCTTGTAAAAATAAGGGTAACGGTACTATGTAACAGCAAGTGTCATAACAATAGTTCGTGTAAAAACAAGTAGATATTTTAAGTATGTGTCGTTTGCATGCTGAGACATGCACAAAATCGGTTTTTGGACGGTTTAATTGTGTGTTAGACGCGTTCTGGCAATCGCAAAAGGTCCCGAATGCGTTCTGGTCTACATTAAGCGGCCGGAAAGCGTACTTTCGGATTTTGGCAATATGCTGAGGCCCAGAACGCGTTTCGGGCGTATTTTTCGACCATTGGCTGAAATCGGTGTTTGCTCCTAACAGATCTATGTTTTCTCCATACCCGCGAAGTAACCTTTCATTTTGTTTGAATTAACTTTTTCCTGGGAAGATTTAAAAAAGGTCCGCTAATGGCAGCACCAGTGTTGGGGGGTAGATACATATGTTTCGAATTCTGTATTGACAACAACGTCAAACGTACTCAATTAAAATGGAATTAACCGAAGATGATGTACCTGGAGCGAAATAAGAAATTTGCAGGATCATCTTTAAAGATGGCTTGCATGCCGTAGTTTACCCATGTCAGGTAATAAAAGTGACTTAGTTGAAAGGTTAGTTGGTTCCTAAAGAGTCCGGTATACAGCAGGGTAGACCTGTCCATTGTTACTTAAAATAATCCGTTTCTTTAATTTCTGGCAAATAATTTCATGTTTTTGTACTTCATTTCCAAATAGCTTTTATAAATAGATCCTTGATAAAAGCTTCATCTTTTACAACATCTTATTCTAGTAGATACGCATTATCTATGGTTTCAAAAAAAAGAATTCTATTTCTAAACAAACAAAATGTCTTTTAGTAATAAAGCCTCGTGGAAAATGTACCTGTCATCACTTTCGTAGAACTGTGAGTGATGGATGTATTATGACATCGCTAGCGAAGTTCTTTTTATCCCGATAAAATATTATACAGGTGAAAAAGAAATATACATTGAGGGGTATTTTGAATGATGGATGAAAGTGTCGGTTTGCGAAAGTTTGGTGAATATTTCGGGTTTATGTTAAACTTAAACCAAAACAATTAGATTATATAAGATAGAAAATAAAAAGTTGTTAATATTTACTACAATTGTTTGTCAGTACTAGACTGGTTATCTTCCTCCACTCTATATCTACATAAAGCTTCTTCGGGCGTTTATTAGTGATGTTTGCAAGATTTTTATAGGTCACATTCTTCCATGTTTAAACTTCACACAGAAGAGACTTGTCAAAAAAAGTAGTATAACAGGTTCAGTGCCCACGTCCAGTTTACTGGACGCAAGGGTTCCTAATGAGAGCCCGCGACCAGTTAACTTGACACCCATTTTAGATGAAATGTATGCGTCCCATTAAACTTTTGCTAAAAATATTTCGGGTAACAGCAATTTTTGACATTGTATATAATGATAAGTGCCGACGCTTGACGAATCCTTCCGATCACAACTGTTGCTACATCTTCGATATGACCACCACCAGAAAAACATTACGTTGGTATCACAAAATATTTTTTCATTTAGTCGACTTGGCCATATGGAATGGATCTTATATAAACGGAAATATGACAAATAGAAATATACCCGTCCTACAGTTTAGAGAAAAGGTTATTATGGCTTTAATTGGTGGAACCGATATTAATACTGTAAAACTACTCAATGATTCGGAAATTTTTCATTATCTGGAACGCAATACTCCAAAACCAAAAGGATAAAAGCCGAATTTTAAGCTGCTGTCAGTGCAAAAAAAGGAAGACAAGATATTTTTATCCAGTTTGCAGCATGTTACCAGGCCTTTGTGTTACTCCATGTTTTTCTTATAAACGTGAATGTATTTGGTGCCTTTTTATTTTTTATTTTATAATAACTTTGTTAATTTCTTTAGTTTATCTTGTTTCTTTGAAAGTTTTTGTAAGTTCAAATAGTGTTTTTATGGACGCTGGTATATGAAACAAATATTGAAAAAATATACCGGCGTCCAGTTAACTGGACAGCTGCTTAGAGCAGTCAAATTGGCAGATATCTTTAAAATACCTCTAAACTAAGTAGATCATGACATACTTTGTATTTTTATTCCAAAAGTAACTATTGGATTATAAGTAGAGAATTATCTAACCCTCTGGGCACTGAACCTGTTAATAGCAAGAATTCTTCTCCCGAATAAAAAGCATTTTCAGCTAAGCACTTACAAAGTTTTGACTTAACACATTATAGTCACTATTTCCTAAAAGCCTAGAAGATGGTTCCCTGATGATAACCAGCAGAATCATGTACAATAGCCAGCCGGGAATAGAGTAATCTCAAAGCATTACCTCTTCGCGTGTGAATCTTGAATCCATTTCCATTCTCCTCCACATATTATGTTTCTTTTTACTAAAGACGACGACAGTTATCGATATTCTGGGGTTAGGACAAATCAATGATTTGTCTGACTGATATATTATTTCCTTTGACTGTAGTCGATATGTTTTTGGACAATCCCAGGAATATCCCGGAAAATATGTCCATTGTAAATAAAGCAAGATTTCAGATTGAATTTTGTTTTTCCATTAAAACCAAACAAAACAAGTTCTTCAAAGGAGATACCACCTTTTTTCCCTTTGTTATCTGTACATTGCAGTCACTCGTCTAATCAAATCATACCAAAACAATCAAGACTAATTTCGATAAATAACCTCGACCTACTTAATCCCCAAAGACGCCCTTTCATATACGCCTATTAATCTTCTCCCTCTCCATTATAATCCAGTCAATGAAGTGAAAATTTTCATGATATCGAAAAATAATTAGAAAATGCTAGGGTTGACTTAAACTTTTTGAAAACTGTTAAAACAGTTGTTGATTGCTCGATAACACAAGTTTGGTTGAGTGGTAATTAGCACAATAAATTAACAATTATTAAACAAATTGAATAACTAGAGAAATATTTGATCAATTTCCAACAAAAATTTATAAGTATGGGTTTTTTTGGCCGCTGATTACGATTCCAGCCTAGGAAAAATGAAAAACCAAAATGACGAATGGAAAACTGTGGGTTTTCACAATTTCCACGGAAGTTATGGTCTTGATCTCAAAAAATAATAATTATAAGGCACACACAGGCAAATATTTTATTTGATTGATTTTTTTTGGCCATTTCACAATTAGTTGGTAGTTGTCAAGTGCCAAAATTAGAAATTGTGCATTAAATTTCAAATAAGCGACATAAAATACAGAAGAATATGCACTTTCTTTAGCATTTTAATTTTCCACTTTTGATTTGACAGCTATCAAGTGTCGGGATTAAATATTTGAGCTTTCATGGGTCATTTATCAGCTAGTTGACAGTTTAGCATTAACGTAATGGGAAAAAAAGTCATTTTTCTCCAAATGACATTAAAAGCGGCCTTTTAATGACACTTGGCAGGCTTAGAAGTTGTACTTTTAATGCCTAGGCAGAAAAAGTTCGTTGCTAGGCAACCTTCCAAGTAATAATTTAAATCAAACTGGTTATTAAAAATGACAATGACATTAAGAAAACTCAAAATGATGCTGATGATAATAATTTAAATATGAAAAAGTCGATATTGCGTGGAATTGGAACACATTTGAAGTAAAAATTATATGTTTCACACGGCAGAAAAGCAGATTTAATGCCTTGGCTGGTTTCATAGCCTCGCTACGCTCGACTTTTATGCCTAGTAAAACAAATAACTATTGTTCCTGTAACCTTTTTTTGGCTAGTGATTAACACATTTTTAACGACTCATTTAAAAGCTATGAATAATTACCACAAATTCAATTCATGAAGAGAAATGGTAAATTTAAATTGGTCATATTTCGTTTAAAACGTATTAAAAAAATGGAAATTATTTGGAAAAACAGCGGCTAAAAATTGAATATCCGTCTTAGAGCTTCAAAAATCAATACTTCTTCCACAACGGGATTTTTACAATAGGATTTTTTTTTCAAACACTACATGTTTAATGGAAACCATTTTTTAGCCTAAAAACAAAAGTATCAAAAAAAGTCTATTTTCCTCTAATTTTTTTGGCCATATGTTAAAAAATTATTATGGGTCTCAAATTGTTAGTAATTTGTGCCAACTCAATGTTCCTCATTGTTTTTTTTGCCACTCACTATTTTCCAGATATTTATAATCTATTCAGTAAGATGTCTATTTTAAATCAATCAATTGCATCAATCGTACAAAAACGATTTGGCTTCAATTAAGCATAAACAGATTTTTCGTAAATTTCAAAAAATCGCTTGAAAATGGGGATTTTTTGGGTGAAAATCGAAATTTTCTATGCCCAATACCTATCTCGGAAGGCGTACATCTCATGAAACACTGAAAGAGAACTTTCAGTTTCAAAAACCGGCAATTTTTCCAATAGGTAGGTTTATTTTGGTATCTTTCAGTACCTCCACCACCTTCGAAGCAGGGCCGTGCCTTGCCGGGGGTGCAAGGGGTGCAAAAGGCAAAAAAAACAGAAACCCATCATGCAAAAAAATATCGTCCCCTTAGTGCAACAAGTAGATAACTTCAAATTCATAGCTTTGAGCTACAACTAGGTATCTCAAGATGTCTATTTATAGAATGTACATATTGAGAGTTAACTGTTTTTGGTCACTCCTAAAACACGTCTGGCTGATTGTACAATATATCTAGTTGTTGCATTAAAAAGAGCATGGAAAATAGGTCAGATTTAACTGGATAACTCAAAATGCATAAATTTCGAGTTATCTACTTGTTGCACTGAGGGGGCGATATTTAGTAGTGCCTTTCTTTGATAACGGATTTTTCCGAAATATTTCTTGTTATTACAAAAATACCAAAATAGTGCGTTGAGCGTTCGGGCGAATCGGGCGGCGTAAAAAAGATAAAAAATATTCAAAATCGACAGAATATATTAATAGATTACTTGAATAAAAGGATCGCGGCTTTTCTTTTGGCTTTTGACTCTTAGACTCTTTACCGACTTTGAGAATATGGGATTTTTTTATTTTTCTAATGCCGACAATGCCGTGTTTATCTACGTTTGCGTAGCCTGTTTTTTTAACTTTTTAAATTTAAGTTGATTATTTGAAAACCAAAGAGTAAAAATTGCGATATTACGAATTAGGGAACGAGATTTGATTTATTTTTATTTAGTGATTGTGACTGGACGGAACGGTAGGTTTTAATTATTATACATTAGTTCAATTCTTATGCATTTTTTTAATGAAAAAAATAATGTTTTAAATTTTTACCTCATATCTCGCCTCACTAATCAAATTTCGACTAGGTACGCTAATAGGGCGGCATATTTTGTTCTTGCACCCGGGCGGCGGATACCCTAGGCTCGGCCCTGCTTCGAAGGTCCACACTTAAGTTGTATTATCGGATTTGACACACCCTCCTTAACAAAATTCAATTTCCCACTTTAAGTGGCTGCCATTATTATCGAATTAATTAGCCTACAATTTACCTCTTCGACTGGATTATTAATCGACAAACGAATATATTTAAACGTGTCAACAACACAACTATTTCATATATCATGCCAACCTAAAAACGTGTAGAATTATACGAAACGGAACAGTAGAGGAGGCGACGAAAATAGGCTCGGTATTTTTTTTTAACTTCTAGGATTCATTAAGCGACAAAAACATTTACAATCCTCCAATTCTGTTTCTGATTACATGTGATAGGGAGAGAAGTATTATTATATGCACGTTATTTCGTATTCGAGTTGGGTTACATGTAGCCTGGAAAGTAGTTTTTTTTGTTCTAAAATAAGTTTGTTATTAAAAAAGGAGGATATTTTTGAACACAATTCTTGAAAAATTTATATAAAACTAGAGGACCCCACAGACGTCCTGCGCTAACAATTTTTTATTTTGATAAATAAACTCCAATGTTAAAATGTCATATACCTGGAAATGTTATTGTCACTTTGACATCGATAAAAAAGGTGCATCCTTTTTTATCGGATAAATACTTCTCTTCCTCAATATCTAGTAAGCAGACGTCACTTTTACACAATGACAATGAGTCGCAAGTTTGGTTACTTATAGTTTCACAGCAATTAAGTGTTGGCAAAACTGCAAAAACTGTCAATTAGTCTGTCAGATTTTTGAATTTTAAACATATAGTGCTTTTATTTTGAATCGGTGTGGTAATTATTTAACTTTGTTGTATTAATAAAGATAATTATTGTTGTTGTTCATCCATATATTCTGTCGTTAATTTATCTTGCCAAAAAACACTCGAGCTTTTCTTTTATTAGATAAATTTCTCTTTAACTCAAAGTTTTGCCAGTCACTAAATTTGCTCGAAAAACTGACATTAGATAAAATCGCTCCACCTTCGGTGTCGCGATTTTATCATGTCAGTTTTTCTCGTAAAATTAGTGATTGGCAAAACTGTTTTGTTGCAAAGAGAAATTTATCCGATAAAAAAAAAGCTCTTGTGTTTTTACTGTTGATTAAAATATATCACATTGTTACATATTTTTTATTGTTAATTTTCTGATAGAAGGATTTTGTTTCACGAAAAATCTACTTTCCTGAATTTTCTTTCAATTTCTCGGGAAAACAAACTCCTCTGGAAATTGTCAAATAAATCAAACCAACAGTTTAAGAGAAGTTCAGTATAAACCCAATTTCAGCTCCACCTACAAACACACACACAAAATTTCATCAAAATCGGTTCAGTCGTTTAGTGACATACACACGCACAGAAAAAAAAATATAAATATTACGAATAATATCCATAAGCAGTTTTGAAAATAATAAATTAAGATTACCCGACTGTTCGACAAATACACACTCTTTCAAAAAGCGAAAATTCCTTTTCAAATTACACGCTGCAGGCGACTTAACAAAAGAATGTTTTATCGTCCTTTTAATTCTTTATCCTTTGTCCCGAGTAGGGAGACAGTCGGTAGGCACAATTAACATTAAAGAGCAGAGAGTCGCTTTTAATTGTTTTGGTAAATTGCCGGCGAACATATCACAAGCTACGGAATGTACCTGATTTTTAATAACTAGACGTTTTTGGGATAATCGTAAAGGACGATTAGAAACATTTTGTTTATTTAATCCAAAGTCTTTTTTACCAGAAAATACATCTGTGTTTGATATAGAATTTAAAACTGGACATGTTGCCAAGCCACTGAAATAGTATGGGAGTAATGAGATTAATATGACAGTATAACCTTAGCAGATCTATTCTGTATGCCCTCTTGTTACGTAGGTGCTTTGTACCACCATTCTTGAGACTGCTTGTTTTTCCAAGAACTTTGTTTTTTTGCTTATGCTATACTACAAAAAGATTCTGAACCAATAGAAGCACGTCGTGCTCCTTCTCAGGCTAGTGAATCTATTTCTTCATCTGAGTGGCCTGGTACTCAGGCTGAGGACTGCCCAGCATTTGTAGGGTTTCCAAGCGATCCTAAACGAGTTTGCTTGGAGCTGATTCTTTGGATCGTCCCATCTTTCGGAGTCTTTGGCCACCATACCACCGAACCAAATTCTGTTATTCAGTTTGATGATCCAAGTATATATATTTTTGTTGTAGCCTCCAGTTTTTTCTACACAGGTACTTTTTGGACTATTTTTTTGTCGTTGTTGTGATCAAATATGTCTCCCAAGTTTTTTGCCTCTTATGCAATTGGAACTAACCTCTTCAATCCTCTGAGTACTTTTTCCTTGGAAAAATGTGAGCGTATAGCTATGAACATAGTAATCTTTTGACCACAAACGGATTACCCCCGAGGGAAACTATTATAAATTTGAAAATAACTTAATTACGGATACGTCCAGAATGTAATATCACACGATTTGCATAAACCAATCTCTTTGTTTGGGAGCGTATAGAGCGGAAAATAATTACATGAAATGACACGGTTGCATAAGTCAACAATGCAATATAAAGTCAAGACGTAGAGCACAATATTATCGTCTTCCAGTCAATACACAGTTTGTGATTATCCGGTAAGCCTCTACTGTCAGCAGTGCAATTAACTCTATCGATTGTTGGATGGGATACATACAGGATGATCGAATGAAATTTAATATTTGAAATTATTTGAATTCCATTCTAAACTAGATGCGGTCCTACAATTCATTTACTATTCTAATAAATAATCAAATTACAATTTTTAAGCAAGTCCTTGTAAATAATTGATTATGAAAAATATCACGCTTCATTTACCATTCAACATTATCTTCGATTGTGAAACATTATTTCATTGGAGATACAGACTCCTAGGACTAGAACATCCAAGGGAGGATTTCTCCAAGAAGGACCTAGTGAAAAGACTGTTGAGCCTCTAAGCCTCTGACTGGTGGTGCCGAACCAACCAACCAACCATTATTCCTGAAATTCATATGACTTGACCTTGACAAGGCTTCTCGAGCTTTGTAGCTGTTCTCACATTTTCTTCATTATAGTGGTGATGCATAAAATGTATGGCAAAAGAAAGCATCTATCGACAAAAACAACGCGTGGGCGGTTCAAAGAAAAATTTATATAAAAAAATGTTTAATAAAGATTCCGACTAGTTCAATAATATGAACTGCTATAACCAACTCCACGTTCTAGTTGGTCTGAAATAAAATATCAATATTTATAACAATGGTACAGTTGCACTAAAAATTTAACCACAAAACCGTCAACGTGGTAATACCCTGTATTTCCCACAATCAACGTAATTTCAACCGCGATGGATTGGTTCAAGTGCAGCAACACATTGTCTGCAATTTACAGGTATCAGCAATCACGTCCTTGACTGAGATTATAGGACGTTGGAGGGTTTGATAATCACAAATTGAAATCTAGCTAGCTCTCTAATTTTTGTAAAGGTTTTTAGGAAACTTGGTTTCCTTATAACAATGTGATAGAATTAATAATATTCCATGTCAATAAAAATGTATGAATTAAAGGTTTTTATTCACCTGTCATCGATGTTGTTTGTATTTGACATAAAAGTGCATTTTTATAGTTACTACGCCTAATCAAAGTAAACATAAAACCTCACAAAAAATACAAAAAACTTGAAAATTCAAAATTGGGTATTTAAAAGGGTGGTGTTTAACATGAGAAAAAGTTTACGATGTTAGGCATGCAATTTTCCGGAAAATCGTCGAGTGAAAATTTTTGTTTTTGTTTTTTCGCTCCAATTGTTTAAATAATAAATATACAGAAAAACTTCCAAATCAAAATTTGTAGCTGTTGCATTTATCTACAAATTTTGTCTAAAAAGTTTTTCTGTAAATTAAAAAGTTTACGAGGAAAAATTAATTTCAGTGGTATTCAATTCGTGGTTACGCGCGAACGGCCCGTGATCCAAATTTATTAACCGCTCGACTTAAAAGTTAATAATTTTGGGCTTATAACATTCTGAAAAAATAAATAAACTCATGTAAAATGTAAAGAAAGATCTCAACTTTTAGATAGAAGTAGTTTCAAATTTGAAAAAGTAGATTTACTGACTGTAATATCAGTTTATTATAATTCCTATTTAATTAATACTTATCCCAGCGAAAATTCCTTTTGGATTTAGCATTGCAAATGAGCATAAAACATTATTATTATAAAAGCAAAGCCATCAATATTTAGAATTTTAAACGAATGCTTCTTAAAAATCTGTTTTGTTGCATTCTTAATTTTACTTGTTTTTTTTAGACTTCATTCAATTATATCTTTTTTCGAAATTAATATAATTCAACGAAACTTTACTACTAAACACTTTGAAGCATCTACTTTCGAAACTACTATACATTTTTTCTATAAATATCAAATTTTTAAAATAATAGACAATTATTTAAAATAAATACTTAAATCAGAGGTCTGTCAGCAAACCTTCTATAATTTGTGAACTTTATAATGAACCTCGCGATACAAAAGAACACACCTATGGCTCAGGTAAGAAAGAGAAGGGAGCACAAATAAAGGTGAAAAAGCAGGTGAGAGACCGTGGAAAATCGATGATAATACATTAAAAAATTTAAAAAAAAATATTTTTTTCAATGTATTTGTAAATACCCCATTTTAGAACACATTTCATATGAAATTTTTTTTTCTAAATGTTATTGTTTATTTACTGTCATAAAATTAAAAACATGAAAATTGATGATGTTCAAAAATACTACTATGGAAATTTCGTATATATTTTAAAAACTAATGTAGATACAAAAAAAATGTTCAGACAAATTTTGTAGATAAATGTATTAGCTACAATTTTTGAAGTGAACATTTTTCTGTGTTTTCATTATTTAAACAATTATAGCGAAAAAACAAAAACAAAACATTTTTTCACTCGACGATTTTCCGGAAAATCGCATGCCTAGCATTGTAAAGTTTTTCTCATGTTAATCACAACCCTTTTAAATACTCAATTTTGAATTTTTTGTGTTTTTTGCGGCATTTTACGGATATTTTGAGTACTTTGACTACGCTAACTTCCCGAACTTCCTTCTTTACCAACTTACTTTTTCTTATTCCACCACATTTATTACTAAAATTGGCGGTTAACTTCACATCAATTATCTTGATCTCCAATATCGAAAATCTTGGTTTAATTCAAACTTTAATGTCCAAGCAATCTTTTTTCGACACTTTGAAGGAATATCCTTACTTAAAAGTTTGTCACTTTTGTAACTCGTCCATCTTTTTATATCTCTTGGAGTGTTTCCGCTCCAGATCCTTCCGAATAACCCACGTCCTTTCCTCAGGACCGTCTCCTGATATGCGCAGCCATTAAAAGAAAACTTGACACTACCATTGTACAAGCTTCTTGGAGTAAAGGAAGCGGAAAGGACGGTATCCGGTTGATTTCAATTTACAATAAATTATGGAAAAATGTGAAAATGATTTTCCGGGAAGTATAAAATTGTGATTGTAGATATACATCAGGATATTTACTACTTAGAATGTTTTTTTTGTATAGTTGTATTAAAAGTATTGGAACGAAACATTTACGTCATTCTATTGGATTAAAAACGTCTAGAGTTTGAGGTTACTGAATGTAAAAGGTTGTCAAAAATGCATATACGATCAAAACTATCTACCCCAATGTGTGGTATAAATTCTATTAATTGTAAACCAATTCTTCCCATTTCTTTTTGTTTCGTGCTCTTTCCAGTTTTTGATTCTCTTCTTTAGGGAATCTTCTGTGCTGACATCGCCTCCCAAATTTGTTCAGTTTTTCTATCATCCTTCATCCGTAATAAATGTCCAAGCCATGTTGTTATCGTTCTATAATACTCTCGATAGGTTCTACTTCAAGGTCTATTTGTGTCTTCGTTATGTATTTTGTCCATTTTGTCACCCCCTGAAATTTCCTTAAAATTATAATTTCTGCCGCCTGTGTTCTGCTTTTTATTTGTTTGGAAATATTTCATTTTTGGCCGATATGCATTTTGTGTAACGTTTGGCAAATGATAATTCTCTAGAAACTTCACGCTGAAAACATCTAGCCTCGTCGTCATAAGAAAGATCCATCAAAATTTTATACTTCCTGAATTAGAAGCATTTACTAAAAAGTAAAGTGTGTATTAACATCAAATTTAAGAACTTGCATGCAAAAATTTTACTATCATCCGTTTCCGTAACGTTAACGTTTTTCGGCAGATTCCCATACATATAAAATTTATCTTCTCGAACCGTTTATATTGATGACGACTATATTTTCGAGAATTGTTCTTTGTGGTTCCTTCGCGATAACGATAGTCGGCTTGTTGTTCCCATCTCCCTGTTTTATCACTATCGGCATATGCTTCAACCTACACATCTCTATGAATTACCAAATAAAAACCATACTGGAGAATGTGGGAGAAAGAATGAAATAACATTCAAAGATATGGTTGGAAATCTTGGGGATAGAAAAAATTATTATATCAGATATGCAACAGCATGGTGTCCACTTGGACTTATAGCTAAAGACGTTAACAAAAAAAAATAGAATAAAAGAAAATTGAAATTCCCTGCCTTTTCAAGCCACATATGCAGGGTTAATAACGACCAACGGAACGGAGGTTTATAGCAACGAGTTTTAAATTTATCTGTGGAATGCCAAAGTTGTAATATACATTTCATGAATAACATTTTGATAAAATATAATAAACACTACCAATTTATTATTATCAATGATACAGCCGCTATTCCCCTCTCGATCATAATCTGTTAAGTGAATTTTTCTAATGAAATAAATTGTTACGTGTAATAAAAGTACAGGAATCCAAACTTAAATCATTATGGTGGAATATACCCCAAGAAGCAATTCATAGTCTTTCCCTAAATACCACGGTGAACAAGTCGTAAATTTCATTTTATTTAATTCACCCGGCACAATAGGAGCCCTATCATCATATCATGTACAGGAGCTGCAGCAAAGACTCTGTAATTACAAGGTTGAATTGGACATCAGAGAAATGGGGCAAGCGTGAAATACACTAATAAAAAGTGCAGAGTTAGGAAATAATTAACGAGGTTTGGTGTACGGTTCCACCAGTGAGAGGATTCGTGTTCTTCAGGCTTTTTATACTTTTGGTTGTACCGTTTACGTGAAGGGGATAGTTTTCATTCATGGAGAAATCCTCCCTTGTGGATTCTAGTCCTAGGAGATACGGTTTTCTCCTCTTTTATATACAACCGAAAGATAAATTCATCCGTGTAGAAGCCTGGTATAGGTGAGTAATCATATCACTTTCCTCATTTGGGGTTTAATATTTCGATGGTCAACATCTTCGAGGGCTTTTTGACTAGGAGTTTGATGTGTTTCTAGTTCAGGAAGAGAGAATGTAGTTTCAGGCCATGGTACAATACTCTTGGGCAGCGGACTTTATTACTTTATTACTGGGATACTACTAAGGAGAGCGGAGAGCAAAACCTTCACGTACTGGGCAGACATACCGGGGCTCTCTCACTCGAAGGCGTTCATATACAACCCTCCGAGTACAAAAAATAAGCGGATCCTGGAATGGAGTAGACCAAACCTACGCATTCTGTCGGGACTGTTTACAGGACTGAATTACCCCTAAAGAAGATAAGTCGGGTTCAGACCTCGGATCGTCGATTCTGTAATTTGGAGGACGAAACTGCGGAGCACATATTATGCTCATGCGCAGCTTTGGGCAGGGTAAGGTACAACATATTCGGTTTTAGTACCTTAGAGCCGAACGACTTCAAAAAAGTATCACCAAATACAACCATGGACTTCGTCAGAAGCACAGGCTTGTGGGGTGAATTGTAATCCCTAAGGGTGAGCCACAATAGACCCAATGGGGTCGCAGTGGAGGTGGCGAGTAGGCCTCACTCACATAGAACCTAACCGAACCTAAGGAGGGTTTAACGAAATTTGTGTAGGACCGCACTGGTTTAAAATACCAGGAAAATGGCGTAAACCAATCTAATGTTTGTTGGATAATTAGGTGCAGAGCATACAACTAGGTATAATCGAATTTCTGTAAAATAGCGCCTGTCACTAACTCATTTCTAAATGAATATGTGCATTACAATAAAGATTTATCTATTTTCTATTATACTATGAAATTGCTTTATAGATTCTCAAAAATGATAGCTGCATATGAATATCGTATACAAAGGAATTTCAATTTTACCATAAACAGATACGTATATACACATTGGTTAATTTTAACTGAAAATGTATACGGATCACATTATTTTTATAGATTTCAGTGAGATATTATGGTAATATTTATATTCTTGTCGGATAATAATGAACTTTGTTATTTCAAATGCATTTTCAAATCCTTGAGAAATACTGAATAGTTTTCATGTAATCTTTCCTATACCTAAATACCATAATTTCGGAGTTGTAGCTACATTTGCATTCTTTTCGCCGAAGTTAAAATAATACATTCAGATGGTTATGACTGCTACAATAGATATATATACAGATTGCGAAAGGGCTTTTCGAGCCAAACGATTTACACAAGCACGACAAGGAAAATATGAGAAAAACAGCTTGAAAGAGAGAGAATGAACAACTGTGCGTGGCCAGCGAGGGCGTGTATTTAGTTCCAGAGGCCGGCCGAATCTCCACTGCCCCCCCCCCCCAATTTCAACCGCTGTTGCCAGAAGCGCAGACTAATTTGTACAAAAAATGTTATTTTTGTCTCGTCATCGTTGACTCCTTTTCGAGCTCATGCACTATTAGGCAAAACCAAACACTTCCATCCGGCAAAATTGCCATTACGGAAGTTTGCGAAAACTTCCGTAATGACAATTTTACATGAAAATAAATTCCATCCATACAAAATAAGATTGGTTCAAGATGAGGCCACTTTTTTATGAATGGAAACGTACATTGTACAAATTATGCTTTTTAACTGGATTATTTTTGTATAAAACTTTTTGGGACTCATTGTAGGTCTAGGTTCTAATTTAAAATAATGAAAAGCTGCAGGTCATTTGGGAAATCAAAGAGAAAAAACGCCTCGAGACGAAAGAGAAAGTTTAGGTGAATTATCGGTGCGGTTGCTTTTATTTGACAGACAAAAAAAGGAAAAAGCTTTGCGTTGTTTTGTTTTTGTTGATACAAGTTGAAAAGGGAAGTTATAGAGGTGTTCTTTGTTTTACTTTAAAATTTTCAGGTCGTTAAGGTCATTAAGGCGTGCGCTTTGTTTCACCTTGGGGTGTATACTTATTTCCCGAGACTTGCCGAATGCTCATTGCACCCCTATTTTAACCGCTGTTGCCAGAAGCGCAGATTAATTTGTACAAATTATATTTTTGTCTCGTTATCGTTGACTTTTTTTCGAGGGTGAAAATACAGCACGTTTGTGCCAGCATTACGTCAAATAATCTTAGAGATATGAGATCAAATCTTTATCACAGATTTGGTTATTGTCTGGCACAGGAAGGTGGTTTATTTGAGCACTTAATTCATTAAAATTATGTTTACCTTTAGAATGGATTTTTATTTTTATTTTTTCAGGAAGTTTATATTTTATGTTTAGACCTACCTACCTACTACCTACCTACTTATTTTATTTTTTCAATTTAATTTATTAATGGAAGGGATTTTTAGTTTATTAATTATGGTTCTCTCAAGAAATGCTGTTTTATTTCCAAGTTACAATGGCTAAAACAATATTCTATTGTAGTTAGAAATTGTCAACTTGGTCTGAAATGATCATGTTGACAAAAATGAATTTTAAAATGTATAGGTTACGTAATAACGATTGTATTTTTTTTATTTCTTTAACACCCTCACCCCTTCCATGTTGGGAGCATACTGAATACAACCAACTAGTGAATTCTCTCTGTAAAGGACAATTCGGCCAGTCTCAGGAAATAAGTAAACACCCCTAAGATGAAACAAAGTGATGACCGCGCACAATTATTCTTTCTCTCTCTTTCATATATCCTTGTCGTACTTGTGTAATCCGAGGCCAGGGTTCCAAAGTAATTTACGCAATCTGTATACAGGCAGAGTGAGGTACTAGCTCAAGCGTTTCTATATCTTCTATAACTAAAACTTCAAGATCCAGCAGTCGACTTAGTATCATCCAAATCGATCGATACAGTTTGCGATGCTAACGAAGCTATGAATTATCCACCAGAGTTTTTGAACTCACTGGATTTGCCAGGCATACCACCACATCATCTACGACTTAAATTTGGATCGCCAGTTATTTTTCTTCGGAATTCGAACCCACCACGGCTGTGCAATGTCACACCATTTGACATTGAGAACGAATGAAAAATGTTATCGAATAGTTAATTCAGAGCCGAAAATGTTTTGCTGCCGCGA
Source organism: Lochmaea capreae (assembly GCA_949126875.1). Classification (NCBI taxonomy): domain Eukaryota; kingdom Metazoa; phylum Arthropoda; class Insecta; order Coleoptera; family Chrysomelidae; genus Lochmaea; species Lochmaea capreae. The sequence continues at coordinate 5,924,702 of OX421400.1, forward strand.
ATTCTGATGATTCCCTCAGATGTACCAATAGAATTCAAACGCGTTCAATTTCCTATTAGATTAGCATTCGTAATGACAATCAATAAGTCGCAAGGCCAAACGATGTCTGTTTGTGGTTTAGATTTGTCACACCATGTTTTTCACACATACAATTATACGTGGCATGTTCTTGCGTGGGCAAACCATCGAGCGGCATTGAGAAAATTAATGATTGGTGTTTTTATTATCGGCGTTCGTGGTCTACAGCGCTCCATTTCTCTTTCTGTCATAGATCCCAACCCCACACATTTAGAAAACATTCGTTAGTCTTCAATTAACAATCAAAATATTCACTATACCTTGTTTTTAAACTATGAGGAGCATTTTAGGAAACCTCAACCACACCACTGAAAGTTACTAGATTGGTCGTGTTCAGACTTTTTGAAATAAATGAAAATTACGTGAAATATATAAATATTGTACTGCTCGCTGTTGTCGTGGCCAATGAGGGATCAAGGCATGTCTAAATATCGAATGATGATTGGCCACAGGTCATTGCGAAAGTAGTAGCCAAATGTCACAGTATTGTGAAAAGAACAGAAGTTTTGTTATCGAAAAATACCATAATATAGTACTGCAATGTATGTAAAACATATATTATTAACAAGAAAAAAGAAGCATGGATTTTTTTCATGAAAGGGAATAAATAATACAAATAGCAAATACCTTGGGTAAAATATAATACTTTGTTAAAAATAAACAATAAACAACAAACGTGGTAGTAACGATTGAACTAATGACTATTTTTATATAAATGAACACAAAACTGACAAATGTCAGTGTCAGTGGTATCAAAAGAGCTGTGTGAAACTGGTGGCAATCTGACCAATCACTAGGCAGCAGAAATGCCAACTTAAATTCAAATCGCTCCTCCTAGTTTAAAAACAAAGTACAGATATAAATTATACGGCAAAACTACGGAACTTTTTGATCTATATAAGGACAAGACAAGACAAATAAAGTTTTTGTCTTCAATCCTTCATCACTACTTCTTTCTATCTTAATGATAAAACAACTCAATGTCTGCTCTTTCTGTCTTATTTTGAATTCCAATTTTTGTCCACTGTCTACACAAAAAGTACTTTCTCTAAATTTTTTCCTTGAAGAAGAAAAATAGATAGGCAGGTTGTTTACTGGTGGTATACATTCATCCAACATTTTCGATTTATTTTCAAGCACGAACTTGAGCGTGGGTATCCCAAACTAAAGCCTGGAATAGTAAACTACCAGAAAATAAGCAATTGCATAATGTCACAAGACGCGTTATTTAAATAAATGGCGAAGGACCTAACGCACCCACCAAAATTTCAACTCGCGTGCATTCACCAAATTTTCAACTCGTGTGCATTCGCCAAATTTTCAACTAGCGCATGGCACTGTCAAAACTCAAAGCGGATGTTTTTTTATGAAGACTGCTGGAGCTTATTGATAAATTAATCAGAATATCGTTGATAATTTTATTTACAATTTTTTACTATTTATTAAATTTGACGCAGCGGTTAAAAAACATGGTTTTGATGGCACTCGTGTTTCGTTTTAAACAGTCTGCATTTTATGTCAAATAAAACGTATACTTTTATTGTTGGCAATAAAATATGAGCCGACTGGATAATTCAAGTTCCATTTTAAATTTGACCGTTAATTCGGTAATATAAAACATTTACGATGGAGCCATCAATTGGAAAAAATAAAAAAAAGAAGGTGAATCGCAAAATTGCTCCGACAGATTTTCGACAAAATTAACTTTTAAAATAACATTTTAAAGAGTCTCCGTTAGAAAATTTTAATTTAACTCCTCTTCAGTTGTATGATGAAAAAATCATTTTTCCAAATCCGGTAAAAATAATAATCCTATGTTGAAAAGTGATTGTCAAATTTTATAATTAAGTTATAGTCAAGATAATAGTACCTATTATCTTGACGTCTACACATGTATATAGTAAAATACGTATAATTAAACTTTGAATAAAATAATTCTAAAATATAAATAATAAAATCAAAAATTAAATAAAAAGGATCATTATTGAAAACAACCACAATTCGTAACAAAAAATAGTGACTCTAAATTCCACTTTATATGAAAAATAAGTAAGAAGACCCTTTTCTGATATCGCTTTTTCAGTATTATATTTATCTTTTTCTTCTGCAACATTTTTGGGAGTTAGAATAAGACGTTTCATTCGCTGCTTTTGTTTTTTTTTACAGCAAATATACTACAACAGCTTTTGCAACTTCTTCAACGTCGGGGATTCAAACTCGGATTCGCTTGTTTTTGGCGACAAAATTGATAAACGTTCCAAATACGTGACAAATATGTCTTGACATTTGAGCTTTAAATTATTGTTGTATTGAAGCAAATGAGAAGTGAGGAGGATGACTTTGATAATAACTTGAAATGAAAATTGAATTAATTTTTCTTGTCAACTGAATTACAAAAAATCTTGTATATAATACAACACGATGCCAAACTACGTTCATTTCGCAGGTATTGTATGTATATAAATAGCTATTTTTTCATTTAGAATGTTCCAAAATCGATTTTAAACAATTTCCTTCCATTACGGACTTTTTAAGAAAATTACATGGCTATTAAAAAATAATGATGCTATAGACAACGATCCGAGCTTTTCTCATAGTAAGAGGAATAAATAACGAAAACAGTCACCTTTCTAAAACGTTTGTATCATTTAAAACTTTCCGGTGGAGCGAACAACAAAAGGATTCTATTGTTTTGTCCTGTCAGCGGCGTATTCGGAAATTTATTTAAATTTTACGTCGATTCATTTTTGGGATACAAAATCGCTCTTTATGTTAATTTATAGCCCGAAAAGGGCATCAGGTGGATTTTTTGGAATTACTTAGCATATAATGTTATTAAAGAAGTTTGGGGAAAGTTTTAGTTGAGGAATGAGAATGACATGTTTATTGTGAAATACTGTTTAATATACAAGGAAGTTGCTAGACAATTAACTAATTGTCTTTTACCAACCACAAAAATTTAGAGTTCATATTAGCGTGTATATAAGGGTTGGGATAAAGTATGGAACCAAGTAAATATCTTTTAAACGAAAAGAACGATATTTATGAAAATTTGCAGGTAAGTGCAATGGAACAAAATGCATCTGATGTACATTTTTTTGTTAATAATATACTTACGGTTTAACCGGAAATGCCATCAACTTCTTTAATTTAAATGGGACACCCTATATATTTTTACGGATTTTGAAAGAGCTTGTTATTTTGAATTCATACATACTGAGTTTAGAGTAAAAAAATTTGTAAAAACGAGGAATAACTCACTGTTAGTTGTAAAATAGGTGTACATTTCATTATTTTAGAATAACGAGAAACAAAATTACTTCAAATGTTCAAAATGCCCGCCGTTTACTTGCTGACAATATGCCATCCTATTAACAAATTCTTGAGTCACTCTTTTCAAGACTTCTCCACGTATTAGTTCACATTCATCAATAATTCTTTGTCTCAATTCCTGTAAGTTTGTTGGTCGTCTAACGTAAACACGTGATTTTAGATAACCCCAAAGAAAAAAATCTAACCGGCTAAAATCCGGAGAACGAGCAGGCCACTCTATGAATCCTCTACGTCCAATCCATCGATTTGGAAAATTCGCATCCAGAAAAACCATAACCCGTCTATCATAGTGGGGAGGTGCTCCATCTTGTTGAAACCAAACATTTTGTGGTAATTGCCCATTCTGTTGAAGTGCAGGAATAATTTCGTTATTTAGTAGATCCAAATACTTGTCACCATTCAAGTTTCCGTCGATAAAAAATGGGTCTATAAGCCTATTTTCGACAATTCCCATCCAAACATTTAACTTTTGTGGATGCTGGGTATGTGCTTCATGAATCCACTGAGGATTCTCATTTGACCATTACCTTGAGTTATGGCGATTCACTGTTCCATTTAAACAAAAAGTTACCACATCGGAAAAAACTATGTTAGAAGCAAAATTGTCGTCGACATTACAGATGTCCATTAGCCGTTCGCAAAATTCCAGCCGTCGGTCAAAATCATCGTCTGACAATTCTTGAACCAACTGTACCTTATACGGATGATACTTTTCACTTTTTAATATCTTTCCTACAGAACGTCGACTGATACCATGGTTTAGTGCCAAATTTGTGGTGGAAGTTTGAGGTGATTCTTCTAAATCGATTGCAATATTTTGTTTAACAGTTTCGTTCGTTGCAGTCTGCGGTCTTCCAGGTTTTAGCAGTTGTATTAAAACGTTGTAATGTTTTAGTTACTGTTGAGCGTGATATAGGATTTCTCTCCGGATGCAAATTATTAAAAAAATGTCACACTTCTTCATGAGTTCTAACACGATCACCATAACCGATCATCATTAAAATTTCAATACGCTCTTTTTCACTTAATTGAACCATTCTAAATTGTAAAATTTATTTCCGTCAATTAGAATTTGACACTTGGAGAACAAAAGACGTACTAAACAGTACTCGTTTATTGATTACTATGCATACAAACAACATCAATTAGTTTATCTAAATAGTTTTTTGCTCTCAAAGGAGATTGATTAAAGTGCTATATTCCTCGTTTTTACAAATTTTTTTACACTAAACTCAGTATGCTCTTTCAAAATCTGTGAAAATATATAGGAAGTCCCATTTAAATTAAGTTGATGGCATTTCCGGTTAAACCGGAAGTATATTATTAACAAAAAAATGTACATCAGATGCATTTTGTTCCATTGCACTTACCTGCAAATTTTCATAAATATCGTTCTTTTCGTTTAAAAGATATTTACTTGGTTCCATACTTTATCCCAACCCCGTATACGAAAGTTCAAAAATATACAATTTTTGACGACGTACACCTCAGACACCGACTCGAAATGTAACTTTAGGTGTTGCAAGGGATATTCTTCACAGTGTGGTAGCCAAAAGTTTAATATAAATTTTTTGTGTGGAAAATCAACGTTTTGAAGCCACCAAAATCAAATGTTAATAGGTAAAAATATTCCCTTTGCCTTTGAAGTTCATCAAATGTCAATCAAAAGCTATAACTGGGTATTGCGATCTTAAGTGGGAGGCTTTGTATAAAGTGTTTAAATTTGTTGAAGGCAAAATTTAATTAACCTAAATTTCACCTTCTCTCACATTACACTCTGTAGTTAATTTATCTTCGACCTGCCTAAAAACTTAAAAAACCAAAACAAATCGATATCGTTTTCTTAGATCATACGACAAAAAAGTCTGTCTATTTAATTGAAAGAGTTTTGCAACTGTACGGATTGGTCGACATCAATTTTTCAACTAGACATCTCTCAAGTTAGTTTCTTTACAAGAGATCTTCTAGAAAATTCCCAACAAAACAAATCACCCCACTAACGACAGCCAATCCATTTTCGCTTTATTCTTTAGCAGCTTGTCCCGAGGCCTGATGGATTCAAGAAAAGACGTTACGGCAATCCCGGCTGCTTCTGATAATAATTACCACGTCGCATGACGGTATTCAGTCTATTAAGCAAATAGATTCCCACTCAATATTAGAGATGGGTTGGTTATATTTCAACATAATAAATAATTTTCAACAGACCAAAAATCTAAAGAAAATGAATAAGAAAACTCTTCGATCATTAAACAGAGTAGATGAATAACTGACAACAGTTCCGTGCTGTATGAGGATTTAATTTTAATTTCATCACATAATATCTACTACTGGTTGTAGTCCAGTAAATGAAGGCACCAACCTGTTCATCTCAATATTGTCGGACTTTTTTTTTGCAACTTGCAGGGGCTGGAAAATGGCCCATGATCCCGAAAATTCAGTTTTTGGCCGATATCTCCCGAAATATGCTACTTAGAGAAGTGGGGTTTTGCTAGAAATAAAGTACAGTTCATTACCTACAAAAATGGTCCACATCATTTTTGTCCCTGGATCAATATTTCTTGCAAACATTTTCCGGAAAACTAAAGTTAGCCAAAAATTTTAAAAACCATCGAAAAGAGGACATTTTCAGCTTTCCAATGGTATGTGCATTAACGACCGATATTGCCAATCATTGTTTATAAATTTGCGGTAGACCCGAAAATTATCAGAAAACTCCCGAAATAAAAAAAAAACGTCCCAAGAAAAACTTGTTGTTTATAAAAATACACAAAAATTATTTATTCATTCTTTCGGAATACTTTCACCACCTATCAAAATCTCATTATCCAAAAGGTTTCGGTAAAACTACGCTTAATTTAAAAAATATGAACGGATTGATAAGGGCGGTCAAATATTCAGGAAAAATAAAGTTTGGCCAGTTTTTTCAATATTCCTGGAAAATAATAAAAACGAAAAAGTTACACGCTGTTATAGGTACAGGTCCCTCCTTTCATATGCACTTTGAAACATGAAAAAAGATTCATTTCTACTCAAGTTATGGGCCAATTTGCCTTCATTCATGGAGACGTCGCGCAGCAGCTCGAAATCCAAGGTACGCTTGGGCCCGTTTATCTCGAAAACGGTTAAACTTTTGACAAAAATGATAAGGATCATTTTTGTAGATAATAAACTGCTCTCCATTCCTAGCAAAACCCCACTTCTCTAAGTGTCATATTTCCGGAGATATCGGCGGAAAACTCAATTTTTGGGATTATTGGCCATTTTTCAGCCCCATCCGCAAATTTCGCGGAGGACATATTTTCAGAGAATAATCTACCCGTGAATACCTACAAGTTGCAAAAAAAAGTCCGACAATAATGAGATGAACAGGTTGGGGGGTTTCTAGGTCTTTATTTACTGGACTATTAATACAACAGTCATAACATATTTAATGGAAATCAAAACAAACAGCTGTCAAAAAATGTAAACGTTTAATATAAACGGTTTTGTCATATCAACTGAAAAATTAACAATTACAAAACTTTCAGATTGACATTCACTCACGTATGAATGAAATTGTCCAAGATCAAATGGATCGCTTTTCATACATTTATCTTACTTATATAATAATTATTGAAGGACATTTTCCCTAACTTTGTTCGTGGATCTCATATACTAACAAGGTTGTGTCTCCAATGTTGCGGTAAAAGCTTTTGGAGGGGGGCAGACCCAGATAACATTGTTAATAACGAAACCTGCGAAGTCATGTTCCGTTCAAGCACTAACAATTATCATATACGTCCAAGTACTCCCCAAACAGCAGCTGATGTTTTATACTGGTATATACACAGTCATATAACGATCGTGTGCAGGGGTGGTAGCTCTTGGTAGTCCTCTTCTAGGTTTTTCTCTCACGTTTCTACGGAGAAACCGTTAAATGACACTTTCTCTGATTCTCTTTCTGAAAACGACACACCTCAATCATACCAATAGCTCTACTAGCTTCATTCGCACTTTAATATCTATATTCATTTGTTATTTTTACGTTTCAGATGGTCTCAAGGTCTATTATTCCACCAAGGCGCCGTGGATTGTGCTCGAGCAGCTCTACTTCTCCCGCTTGGTGTTTCAATTCTCCACTGCCAACCGGTCCAAAAATGTTCTTTAGTAGAAACGGCATTTCTTCTTTTAGTTACAGTTGCTACAGTAAATATGCTCACGACGGTCCTTAACGATTCACCGATATTTCCAGACGATGATGAAGCTGCTGGAGAAGTTGCATCGGCAGCTATCTCTGATGCACCTCTTTTGATGGACTCCCCGCAATGTGTGCTCTTTGGAACCTTCATGATTTGGTTCGCTTCGATTACGATTAATTTGGGACCTACTTTTTTATCAGGTTGGTATCTATATTTTTATTATGTCTATTTATTTATATATTCTTGGTTTGTCGCTTTTTCAACTAGTGTAATGATATTTTCGTAAAAACACACTTTCAACCACAAAACAATTAATAATATAGAGGCTGTTTCACGACAAGCTTCGCAAAATTTCATATGAAATTTTATTTGAATTTTTTAAAATGTCCAAAAAAATTTTAAATGTTTTTATTTATACAATATGAAAATATTCCGGTAACATAGAATTTGGTATTAATTTTTGAATAAATGAATATTTACTTTCCTCGTTCTTCTTCCTTTCGCTATATTTTAACTGTTCATATCTTGGAATGAATATCCTTGTCAATTTATCTTTCTATTCTGATACAAATTTAAAAGTCTGATTGAGTTTCTACCATTCTATGTGCTGCAAATTTCTAATTCTATACTTTTACTTATAATTTTGGTTTAATCAATTGATTTTATATGTTAATAACTATTAAACGAACAATTTAAATCCTTTTTTCAATATTTAAAAACCAAGAATATTATTTAAGTATTGTCAAAAAAAATCATGAGATTGAAATGTCACTTGTTTTTCTCAAGTTCTTTTTTGAATGATTTAACATTAATAATGATTATAATTTTGTAGAATAAAATAATAAAAACGATAGACAAATTAAAAACAAAAACGTAATGACGCTTCAGGATAGTCTCCAATATACAGTATATGTTAAATATTTTTAGGGGCTTTGGCGGCACAAGGTGAAGGCGGTTACAAAGCTCCCTCGTGTCCATTGATACACGGCCCTCTTCGACACTATATCCTGAATGCCCTCTGGATAGCAGTCAACTTGGTATGCGTGTTCTTGACTCTTTTCCACCTCAAGAAACTCCATCGGGACTTAACGAAAGCAAATGTGGAGGCGGTTCGAGTGACGGGATTAGTTACGACGTTGGTGAACGTTACCGGCGGTCCACCGAGCCGTCATATTAATGCCACAGGAGATGGGGTGAGTTTTCGATTATTAACTTTTATACCTAGTACGTACGTTTATAGGTTTTCAAACGTAGGAAAAGATGAGCGTTTTTAAATATGGCCACCTTTCAAATTGCGCAATGAACAGCGACTGAATTCATCAGTTGTCAGAGGTATATCGACTGCTATGTATTTTGATTGCACCTCTGAACATACCTTTATCTTAGGTTGACAACACATTTTTATGATGGCAACCTGAGAAGTGAAGGGTCAGCAGTTCTGTCATATTTAAGATAGCGAGCACATGTATAGATATTGTGTTAATTATTGTTAATACATAAATCTGAGTTTAATTAAATATTAATAGTGTTAATACCTCGTCGAGTACATAACATCGACGATGAGTGGAAAATGGCAGTGTGCAGTCAGTTAAAGTAAAGTTGAGGTAAATCGTGTTTTATCATCTATCATCATCATCATATTATCGCCTATCTCTTTTCCTCCGAATGCCTCCTCTTTATTTCTCTTATTCATCATATTTCTACGTTTCTTACTACATTTGACAAACTGTACAACATCATTGAGCCTTGGCGCGAAACACTACTCTTAGGCCACCTCCTCGTTTAACCAAAACTTTGATATCGGTGAAATAAAATATGATTTCTATCAAATTATAGAGTACCTAAGCCTAAGGTTTCCTATTATCTATGGAGTTTTGCGGATCTTGCATATTGGAGTTTGAAACTAACATTTAAGGAACTAAAAGTAATTTATATGCGACACATACGTAGCGGAAGTTCGAAACTCTTTTAGAGGTTTAGTTGGAGGTAACGTCGGGAATATACGTACCTACTTTTTCAAGTTTTCAAGAATTTACAGGTAATGAAGCGTTGAAAAGTTGGTGGATTTCGAATTCTGTGAATGTACCTAAGCGCAAAACCGATTTAATAAAAAGGAAAATTAGTTTTACAGTTGCACAGTCCCTAGTACATAAAATCTTATAGATAAGATGTTGCTGATTTTTTTGCAAGTTTAATCATTATTTGAGATTCTGAGTATGAAATTTCAGCTGAAAATACCCATTATTATGGAAACTACAATTTTGCGACTTGATGCGTGTATTTCTGACCGTAAAGATGCGTTTTCACAAAAAAGCGAGCACGAGCGAACATTCGTGTATGTTTGCTTGACATATTGATATCTCGTCCACACCAGAGCGAATATGTTCAAGTTCGGAGTTGATCCATCTACTTTGTGCGAGCAGTGCGAGCGTGGTAAATATGACTGACTATGAAAAATTATTGTTAGCTAGTGCTGATCTTTTTAATTTCTGCACTATCAGTCCCTAAGTCGCCGGCTAATTCTCTCCAAGCATCTTCTTTTTTATTTCGATTTTTGTAAAATGGGTGCGAAGAATTCTATCAATTGCAACACACTATTATTAGACCATTCCTATTTAAATTTGGGCCACTAAAAATACCTACAAATAACCCAATTAATATTTAATTTAAAATGTAAATAACAATTTTCCACGTGGACGTGGTGGCCCGGCAAAGTTGCATACAGCAAAGCGCAAGCGATCGGTGTGCGAGCGCTTTTGAAGATTAAAATCCCGTCCACACTGAACGAGCACGAACAAGAATTTTTTTTTGATGTACCGCCTTCTCCTCGATCTATTTCGAACGTGAACAAGCAAACGTTCACTCGCTCGCTAGCCCGTACTCACCAGAAAATTATTGATGCAGAATGCTTGTTCGCTCTTGTTCGCTCGTGCTCGCTTTTTTGGTGAATACGCACCTTAACATATAAATTTCAAAACTTTTATATATGACAATTTAATTCATGTATAAAAAATCGCATATGCCACAGTGCAATTGTCACTTTGACAGCGGCAAAAGTTAGCTTTAACTTTTACAGCGACAAATACACTAGTGGTTTTTTCACTTATTCATTTGTTCATCAATATCGCGGTGTTGGTTACCAGAATAAATAGTTTGGCATGTTTGTCAACAACTTATTGAATTTTCAAGAACTAACAATGAGTCGATTCGGTGTGTCTACGAACGCCGAAATTAGTCAAATTGTTAATACCTGTGTGCCTACTAATACAGTTGCCACGCAATCATCAATCTGGCGACAATTTTCTACGTTTTGCGATGCAAAAAGATACACATTTGAGCCAGATACTTCCATCGAGAAATTGAATGTAATATTGCAAGATTGGGAATTTAATATGCGAAAAAGTAACGGAGAAGACTACAAAGAAGCGGTAGTTAAAACAAATTGGAACACCATCGCTAAAATGCTACAAAGTAAATATTATAACGAATTTAATATTGTATTCAACCCTTTCACCGATGTTCAGTTTAATTCATCACGAGCTGCACGTAATGCTAAACGTAAAATCCTACAAGCACAACCCTAAAAGAGAAAATGTAGTGCATCAGCTCTTAATAAATCTGAAGTATTTGCAATGGCCAGATTATATAACGAAAATGAACCGGAAAGACTTCAAAAGAAATTATATCACATTTTGGCGTTTGAACTAGCGCGGAGGAGAAGCAGCTTACTGCAAAACCACTTATTTCGTATCTAAAATTGAAAATAATGGAAAAGAAACTAGACGTATCGAGTATAATCCTCTATTTTCGAAAACGAGACAAGGCGGCAACAATAAATTATGTGACAGCAAATGGATCACGCCTAATATTTTCGACGAAGATATTTGCCCAATACGTTTATTCAAAAAGTTAATGGAAAAACGAAACACTTTTATAACTTGGCACAGAGTATTTCTTACTCCAAATCCGTTTTGGAAAAAGAAAAATTCTAAAGATTGGTACAAGAATTTGCCGATTGGAATTAATGGAATTTCCAAATGGACTTAACGCTCAGCACAACGCATTGGTTTAGATGTCAAACGTGTCAAAATTACAAATCACTCAAATCGAGCGGCAGCAGTTAGCGAATTAAGTAAAAGCGGAAGTGAAGAACAAGCTCTAATAAAAATAACAGGACACAGCAATTCATCATCAATAAAACCATACTTACAAGTTGACAAAGAGTATCATTCAAGCATTATTCAATCAATTCGTTTGGAAAATGAAAAAACTTCAATATCTACTACAGAAACGATTAGCTGTGGCACCCGCAGCGATATCACTGTTCCTAGTATGAATTTCAATAACTGCGTTTTTAATAATTGTACATTAAAATAAAAATGTGTTTATTTTTAATGTTTCATAAATAAAGTTTGCATTGATATGTTTCCAAATTTCTCATTCATTAAATTGTCCTGCTGAATTACACTCGAGGTTTGTATTGATATTATTTATCCGATAAAATACAAACCACTAGTGCAATTATAAGTGAAAATATAATACAGTGCGAAAATGGCCATAAAAATTTCGTAAGTTCATGGCTAAAATTTTTTCGTTTTGGAATTTTCGCTCCTTTCACTTTTACGTACCCTCGTATAAATAATATCATAGAAACGATGTTGCTGATTTTTTTTACAAAATCATTCATTATTTTAGAGTGTGTACCCAAAATTTAATCTCAAAATTCCCATTATTATGGGCTCTATAATTTTTTTACTTGATGCGTGTATTTTCCACGTGCAAAAATCAAAAAGTCCTAGGTGAATATTTTCATTTGAATTTTTTATTTATCCCTAACTGATTAAATGGGCAGGTGGATAATTTTATTCAAAAAATTTAGTTTCCTATTTGAAAATTGATCTATTTCAAGATTTTTCGTTTGAACTCATAATTAAGTACAAAATTAATTAATCCGTTCCTATACGTTGTACAGATTGTGTTTCACACGCAAATCCTTATATCTATAAAAAGACGAAAAAACAACTATAAATTTCAAAACACATCCTTTCGAAGATCTGTATATACGTTAGAATTTATGAGTTTTTGTATTTGTTTTTTTTTCCAATCTTATATAATATATGTGCCCATTGTAAGGTTGTTACGAAAAGGATTTATTTCCCTATATAAATCAAACAAATCAGAAAGCTACAAAAAGGAAAGCGTAATTACCTTTACATAATACAATAAATGTACAAACATACAATGTTTTAGTTTTTATTTGAAATAATAAAAAAACCTAGAATTGTAGATAAGTATTTATAGAAGTCAGTGAAACCGATTCTTAAATTGTCTTACAAAATTGTTCAAATCAACCTTTTTTTGACCCCAGAATATGTGGTATTTACGACAAATCTTTTCGGGGAATCCTGGATAATTTCCAGATCAACTGACTTATTAATTGTTGACCCACCAAATTTAAATGCGCAACGAATTCATCATATCACTACTGGTTATTTGTATCTTAAATCAATATAACAATTCAGAGAATCTTACGTTGAACACACTTAAGTTGAAATAGTGCTAGTCGACTGAAGTTATAATTATTAGTTTATGATGAAATAAATTTATATTTTACTACCCCGAAACCCATTAATTAATCACCCACTACATTATGAACTGAAAATAAACGTCAGACGGCGGTTTGGGTGTTCCAAGATGAACCAGAACCGACAAAAGTTACCCGTTCTCGAAGTATTAATGCAAAATATAAAAAACTTTAAATATCTCGATATACGAATGCTGTTATTCAGATATACTCTCAACAATCCCTGTATGTACAAAACATATTCAAAAATATAAAGTTGAAAGTTTCTATTCGTTCCAACTTTCACAGTACATCACATTCGATGTTTCAGCATAAATTCTATATAGAATTCCACCGCTTTTACTTTAAAGTAAATACGTTTGACATGGAATTTCATTGCAAACCCTGAAACTTATATAATTTTTAAAACCTTCAACAAAAAAAGTGTAAAACAGGAAAAACTGTATAAATTATGGCGGGGTAGTAAACACTTCGCAAGATTAATGTTGTTTGTGGTAAAGTTTACCCAATACTCCACTTCGGTAAAATTTATAGTCTTGTAACCTAAATTTAATTTATCAAGGTTTATATACGTTAAAAGCACAATTTCAGTCAATTAAAGAATTTTTATGTAGCATAATTGGCCAATTGAAATAACAACTGCAGAAAGACATGTTAGAACGAGTCAATTCCAATCCCACACGCATAAACGACACGTTAATGCCGGCAAAGATCATTGAAGACAACGGAAATCCAAAATCCTTACCACATCCTTCTACGAGCTATCAAATACAGGCACAGGAGCAAACCTATTTTGTGCCAGATTTAACACCAGTTGCCAATACCCCGGTCTGCAAAAATCCAAATGGGAAAGAAAAGGCGTGAAAAGCAGCACACCAATGAAGAACGAATTAGAAAAAAAGAAAAGGAACAAGAAGAAAATTTAAGCATCCAAGAATAATATTTTAAATCCAACAAAAAAAGGTAGTCAAAAAAGCAAATAAAACTAAAAATTTTCGAACAAGAACGACATCGACAGTGCGAGTGACTTAAGCGATATTGAGGAAACGAAATTATGCAACGATGATGAACTAGACGATATGAGTGATGCTTCGGAGAAGGATAAATATGCGTTATCTGTGGCGACTTGGGAAAAAACAAAGGAATGTGGTATATATGCACCATATGCGGCTATATTGGGCACATTAAGAATTTAGCGGTTACGATGCATCTACGAGATACGCCTGTGATAGAGGTGGAGAACTATCACAACTATCGATAATTATCGATAGTTTTCGATAGTAAGAAAATTAATTAATACCTGCATTCTGCAGGATAGGATTATAAATAATTTGGGTATTAGGCATATATAAAAAAATCTTTACTTTTACCAATATTTTAGAAAGCACAAATACTTTGTGAAAGCCAAGAACAACATTTTTGGATTTTACTCGGAATCTTGTGTCGGAGAAATAGTTACACAAAATACTTCTATTACTTGTGATTAGCAAGTACAAAGTTTAGCAAGTACAAAGTACAAGCCAGAGATAATATACAGTACAAGATGTACATAAGTAGACAAGTGACAACACTGACAAGTGAAATGACGAGGTGACCGGACCATAGATAATCTTGGACCGGGCCACAAAATAATAAATTTTCTGTTACACATACATTATATAGCAGGAGAGGCGTATTTCGTCGCAGAGATCTTCTCTAACCTAACTTTAGTCCAGTAATGGGCAGTAAAGTAAACTATCGAATAAAATCGATAGTTGAAAAAAAATATCGATATTTTTCGATAGTCAAAACTATCAATAGTGCTATCGATAGTTCTCCACCTCTAGCCTGTGACCATTGCCATCCCTAATGTCAACATATTGACCTATTATAGTGTTCTTAAGTTTTGTGTTTTCTGTTGTTATTAGTTAAATAACAAGTTTCAAATACAAAAATGACGTATTTTTAGTACACAATATAAAAAAATTCATTTATTGCTGTTTTATTTAGTCATTTCAAAGATTTTAAACAAAATCATTCTTCGATTACACATTTGCGTGCCACCATGAAAAGATGACGTAATGAAACTTTTTCATAATTTGGAATCTATTTTCTCCTTGATCAATTTAAAAGGCATGAAATCAACTATATTTTTTTGTTAAGCATCACTTTAGGTTACTGCTTCAAGTCACACTTTTTAAATCGAATTTTAAAGAAAATATAACGTTATTTTCTTAGATGAATCTTCACCCACTTTCCCCTATATATCGGAGAAATAATTATATAGAAAATAAGAAATTTTCTACGGCAATTCAGAAAAAAGTTTTTCTATAATTTTTAATTAAATTTTAATATCAAACTTACCCAGTGAAGCTGTTACAGAAAGTGGCTTACCTGTAAATAAAAAAAATGGGTTAAAGATCAAAAGTAGACAAACATTTGTTTATGTTCTTAGTGTATATTCGAAGTTCAAGATACTATAGGTTAGGTTAGGTTTTCAGTTGTTAGTGTTCAAAATATGCTTCCCTATTGATAAAGAAAAAATGTCAGTTATTCACTCTATTTTGAATAATTCATAGAATGCTACTACATCTAAGTCGTATCCCGCAGAACTACATGAAAACATCCACAGGCCATCACGTTCCTAATGGTGAAGTAAAGAGGATTATCCATCGTGTACCCTACAGGCACAGTTAATAAACTCCGTAAGACTTCAAAACGTTTGCCGATAAACTCAAGAGACAAGTAGGGGCGATGCGGTGAAAACAAGTCACCAAAGATTTTGGTTTGTGTTTAGATGTGGGGATGTCGCTGTTATCGCATTCTTAATACTTTCGTTTCTCTATGTATTGATGTAATTTCAGCAGTTTAATTCAATGTCTGTCGTGGCATATAGCTAGAGAAGTAGTTGTTGCTTCTTAGTGAACGGGATGCTCTTTAAAAAGTACTTTTCAAAAACTTTATGTTATAACTATTATATCTGACATTAAGTCACTAAATGTCGACGGTCATTAACTAGGAAGTGATTTAACATACATTTATTAAGTAATTTAGTCAGCAAGTCAGTTAGCGAATACTCTAAAATCCCTTTAAAAATATTAATTAGATATGTTTATCAACAAAACATGCCAAAGTGATTGTAAGCAAAATATATGTTTTGGTGAAGGTGATGTAGGACGATTAACTAGTAATGAGTTAATCATAAAAACTCGAATAAGGTCAGGTTGTATTGACCAGAGTTCAATACAACTGAGGGGGAAAGCGTTTGTGATTTTTTAGAGCCGTCATCAACACAAGGTGAAAAAACAGTTTTTATTTTGATGTTTTACATCAAAACAAGGCGTAATTATATTTCTCGTTTCTTATTAATGAAATTATCAGTTTTTGAAAGATTTTCTTTTTAAAAACTCACTCTAAATCAGCAAGAAGTATTCCTACAAATATCTGGAGAAAAATTGTTAGTTAAGTAATATACGGTGTCAAATTTGACGCTCCGTAGAGGTCTTCGTTATTATGTTTAATTTTTTCAAATTTATTCTTGACTAAGAATTTTATAATTTCAGCCGATGGTTGACGGCGTCAGTAACGGTAATGGCGGCATCGGTGTTATAGGAGGCGGCGGATGCAGCGCCCTCGAAGAGCATCGAAGGATGCGCGACTACCTCAGGATGATGGAGAAGGAGGGAGTGCAAAGAGTGAAAATGTTCCTAGTTATCACGGCGGCTTACGTCCTTTTCTGGGGACCTCTTTTTTTCGTTACCTTGGTCAACCACCCCGTGGTTGGAAGTCCACTAGGTCACGAGGTGAGTTTCAGAAAAATATTTTTCCAAATTAATTTACTTACACCCTGTAATTATGTTTACTGAATCAGTTTTAACCAAACAATGCAATTTTGTATTCTATATTGAAATTATATTTGATTTATTAATGATTGTTAATTTTACTAATAAGTTTAAAACAATTTAATACAAATATACAAAATTAATGCAAATTTATGCTTTAAAAGTAATAACGTTTCAAATGTTAAACACAAAATATTAACAGAATACAGGGCCATTCGCGAAAATATTGGTCATAAAGGGCAGTCCATTTTGGGGGGGATTCGATATAAGACTAGGCTGTGTACGTTGGGGGGGGGCATAAACCATGGTACGTAGCTTTTTTTAATTTTAGTTTTCCAATTACCGCGGGCATATTAACATGATTGGAAAGTCTACAAATATTTTTTTAAATAATGTAACATAATAAATTTGATTTTGAAGTGCTACGTAGCATCTTGGGGGGTGGGTTTGACCGAAAGGTACGGTAAGCTACATGGAGGGAGGAGTTGGTAAAAATTGGCAAAAATGGAGCTACGTGATTTATTATACCATAATTTATTGGAGAAGGTTTGATCCCCCAACTTTTTTTGAGGGCTACATTCAACAAAATATGGAATGCCACTGAAATAAAACGTCATTCTTGAACTTTTTTGCTTCTTTGTATTTCTTTGTGAACAATTTAGTTTGGAAGATACAGCCACCCTTTTAAATGTCAATTTTAAAATATTAAAGTATCACTCCATAATTCGTAGAGGAATCAAAAGGGTGGAAGCCCTCTCTGAAAATATGTGGTATAATTTTTTACCAATCTTTTCGGAATATCCTGTACCACTAAGCGTAACCAGGAGTTGGAAACTTCATTAGAATCACTAAGACTTTAATGAAGGCACGATGCACAGGTGGTTTTATGACATTCCCGGCATAGGAACGTCCTAAAAGACTGAGGATCTTTGTATTGCTTTATTCGGTCCGACAAGGATATAAAAGCAGGACCGTATATGAAGTGCTAAAGAACGGACTAAGGATGTTTTTTTTATCTCAAAAGGTTTGTTAAATAAACATAAATGACTTTAATTGAATTGTCTAAAGCAGCGCTGTCCAACTGGTGGCCCTTAAGATATACTACAGTTTACATCAAATTTTAAATAAATATCTGTATACATTTAAAAAATATATGTGAGATTTTTAGATAATAGTTATAATTCAACCGTCTACAACAAGAATTATAAAAATGCTATGGTCATTCGATTACCTTTGACTTTATCTTTTTCGTATGAATAAAATTGACATCAACTGACTTTTTATTTATCAATCCTTTTTGGCCCGCAAAATATTTGCTAAAGAAAAAATGGCCCGGTATCTAAAAGAAGCTGGACATCGCTGGTCTAAAGGACCTCTACTCTATTTTCAGTATACCTACTCGGCTTCTTCGTGGTTGGTCTCTACCATAATTTCACGTACTCTTGCTTTTTTCCATCAATCACACATTTTACCAAAGAACTAACAAGAAGTGAAGCCCGACGCAATCTCTTTGATATTTTGGTAACAAACATTTATGACCTTGAGAGACCGACGTTGACAGATAGCTTAGTAAATACACTGAGAACATGATCAAATTTTTAAATATCGGCGATATAATTGGTCGACAAATAAAATTGACCTTCTTGTTTGCTTCGTAGTTCTACTTATTCTGTTTATAGTGCGTATAAGAGTGCCACTGTCAGTATAAATAACGGCCCGAAATTAACTTTTATGAGTTGGCTAGAGTGTACCATGCGAATAAGGGCATGACGTGAGAGGTCGAATCATGATAACCAGAGAAATGTTTCGTTCTCCGGGTAAGGTTTAATTGCAATACGTTCCGAATGTTCCCGAGTGACGTTAAAAGTTGTTTAAATTTAAATTAATTATATACAGGGTGTGTTTATATTGTTTATAAGATTATATAGGCCAAACAAACAGTCGAGCACAAAACAGAGTTACTGAACATTCCATTTGAACTTTTAAGCAAAGTACAATCAGAAAAGCATTAGGAATACATGAACGTCTCAATTGTATGAATAAAAGGGATGGCGGCCAACAACCACCTACAGTAGCCGGCAAGTGCTATATCTGGTATTTTTTGTTTCAGATAACCCTTCACATATCATACGTCCACGCTATAGTGAACCCCACACTGTTTCTAGTTTTACACAGAGGACTTAGAAGAGCAACTTTGGATATTTGTTGTGGTTGGATACCGCTTTGGCTAGTGTCAGGACCCAGCGTCCCACCACCACCAGATCCACCAAGAGCGGCTGATATATCTCTTCTCAAACCACCCCTGCTACCGGCTCCCGCCCACCCAGATAGCTCTATGGTAATTAAATATTATATGTAAGTGGTGTAAGGAGGCATGTACTCATTTTCATTGTTTTTGTCACGTGATTTTTGTAGATTTTTTAACAATAGGCGATTACAAGTAGTTTCGGGTTTAATAAGAATCGATGGATAAATACAGGGTGGCCGGACGAAAATGAAACGGAGCCATTATCAGGAACTGCGTCAACGTTTTATATTTTTGATTTCTCTACTTTCACTCCCTAGGGGGGTAAGCATCACCACAAAACATTTAAATTACATAACAACAGTCTTTAAATGATGTACTTAATGGTTTAGTTTTTAATGAGAGTTTTTAGGTTCGGTGGTACAGTCAAAATTACAAGTTAGAAACCAGAGTTCTCATTTCTATACAAATTCCACAAACATCTATAGTATATTACACTCCAAGGGCCGAAATTCGCCGAGGGCATCATGACGCGCAGGACCGAGATTTCAACTTTCGGCCCGTGGAGTGTATACTATTTTTCTTCATAGCCGGTCGGAAGCGAGTGCAGCTGGTCGTAGTTACGAGTATAAATACGCATGAGAAACTCTTTCCTCCCGCTGTTATAGAGGAAACGCGTGTACTTTTCACAGGGAGTAAATGTTGAACTTTCGTCCCTGCTATGAGGTATGAAGAAAAAGGTTTTACATACAGGCGCCCGGGTACTCGTTCTACCTTTCCCCGGGGATGTGGGATTTTCTCCGTTCCGGGCGCCGTGGACGCAAAGCCACCGGTCGGCACCACGCCCCGACTAGGGACGACCTCACTAAAACCACCCCGTGCCACTGGTGACTGCCAGGATACGACTTCAAATCACACAACCAACCACCGTCATGCCCTAAGGATTGCTGGGGTGTCATTCTATACGGTGCAGATATTAAGTCCTACCTCTCTAACCCCCCTCCTTTAATTAAGGACAAAAATGAAAAATTTCAATTTAATCGAGTTGTTTTAGTCCCCCCTCTTACCCCTTACATTTGACAGCTACACCCTCAGATTTTTTTAATAGCAAGGGGGGTCGTGTAATATTTCGTTAGGAAGGGTTTGAAAAGCAGAAGTAAAAAATGTATAACTTAAATTTTGGATGAAACAATCAATTAATTAAAATTATTAAAAAATCATGTATTACATTAATATCTTTAAGTGTAGAGTGTAAAAGGGGTGACAATTATTTGTCCTCGATTTGGAGAAAAATTAACGGGCTCGAGGATCTTTCATATTTGTCTCAAATAACGGAGTTTACTAGGGGGGAGGGATAAGACTTAATATTCGCAGTGTACATATTATAGACAGAATCTTGGTTAATAATTTTCAGCATGGCCTATTTTGTGAGCTTTCCCAACTTTTAGTTTATCAAAATTATTATTTTTGCCAAATTTAATCGGCCTAAAGAACACATTACCAAAAAATATAATAATATTTTCGGAGATAATGAATTTTTAAATAATGTACAATAATTCGTTCGGGATTTATTCAGATTTCATATTATCTGTATGAATGTAGTGATGTGAAATCGCTTTTGCTCGATTTACCAAATTCAATTTGTTGGCTATCATGAATTTGTCGACAAGATGAATGTGTAGTTTTAACTTGTTAGTATAATGTTTTCAATTAAAATTTTCAATTTCCACTATTTTAACGTCATTTATCATCAATAATGCATTTTGTTCACGACTATTTGATAATGATTCTTCAAATTTAATGAAATTCATTATTCACCAGTGAATAATACGTGTGGATAATGAACAGGTCGCGTGACTCGGATAAATATAGGACCTGTATTGAAGGTTAGCGATATACAAATGGCACAATCTAATAAATAAAAAGATTCGAACGTTATGCCTACAATTCTTTATTTCACGCAGTCAGCTCTCTAAACCACTCCACTACGAAGACATGTCAACACTAAGAAAGTGACGTTTTAAATAATTTATAGCTGATTGGAAGAATTTCATTTGAAGTATAATATGGAATGCGAATCAAGACACTGAAATGAATGTCGCCAAAAATAACAGAAGCAGAATAAATAGTATCCTTAAATTTATTGCCAGAATAGTCGAAGAAATTGTATTTTATGAAAACCTATAATCCCTTCCTAAATTGGTGAAAAGAAGAAAAAAAATTAAATTCATTTAAATAAACAGGTAATTGATGGTAGTGGACAAAATATAGTATTCTACTAGCATCTTCGTGAATAATAGCCATCATTATATGCTAGATGAATAATATACTATTAATAAACAAAGTTGAAAAACAGGGTTTGAAATTGATTGACAGGAAAAAAATAATAACAATTTCCTTATAAAATATGAGAGTTCCCATAAATTTTTTTAAAAGTTACCAAGTTACACGAAAGTTTAAATTTCATTTTTTTATAATATAAGAATAATACATATCATTTTGTATTCAGCTTGAATAGGAAATTCATTTGAAGTGTCTGGGCTGTTGAGCACAACCCAATCGAATGAATTAATAAATAAACCTTCCAATTTGATTGATGCGAAAAAAAACAATGTTTATCATAACAAAAATGGCTTTTTGTTTTTTAAAACGTCCTTCATTAATCATATAACTATTATTTAGTTTTGTGGTTTTCACAAAAACGCCAACATAAATTAGTGGCTAAAGGGACATGTTAGGGCATCTAGGAAGCATCAATTATGGATGGTGCAGAGCCAATTATTTGCCAGTAGAGATATAATGCCTCGAATAAAACTCAGTCATATAATCTTGATCAATGGTGTTGTCAACGTTATTTTAAAAGATTCGAGAAAAAGTAGATATACTAAGCCGGTTCTAACCCAGAAGTGTAGTCTCCATGTCCAATGGCTTGAAAACTCTTGGAACTGTTCGGCACAGAACAATGCTTAGGAGTCACGTTAAATAACCAGCTGTCGTGATCCTGTGCCAATTGTCAAAGCATTGTTTTGTGCCAAACAGCTCCAAGCGTCTACTAGTTACTGACCTAGAACTGGCTTAGTACCTCAACTTTTACTCAATCTAAAAAAAGTTTACTGTTTTGTGCCAAACAACTCCAAGCTTCTACTAGTTACTGAGCTAGAACTGGCTTAGTACCTCTACTTTTACTCAATCTAAAAAAAAGTTTTCAACATTATTTATCAATCATACCTCGGTGTCACAGAATACTTCTTTCCAAGAATTGGTTCTACTCCATCTAAAATTCATCCTTTAAAGATGTCCTAACATGTCCCTTTAGCCACTAATTTTTGTTGGTGTCGTGTGTTTTTGTGAAAACCACAAAACTAAACGGTAATTCTATGATTAGAAATGGTTCACCAGAAGCGTGAAAAATAAGTGAAATATTTTTGATTTGACATAAAACTGACACTTTATACATCAGCATAATATGCATACAGAATCCTTTCAAGATTATTTTCAAACATAATAAAAATGATGCAGTTTGGGAATTTTCTACGATTTTAATATGATGCTGGGTTGCCAGCTGAAGAAAAAATCCCCAATTTGTAGATTTTGTGCTGTAATTTATTTCAATTGAAATTTGTTTGGCATTTTTTTAATTTCATCATTTCTATTTATTCTATCTCAATGTCCATTTCATTTTTTTTATCCCTACAGCCTCTCGAATATCTAAACAACAAGATTGTTTTTTTGTTTCAGGGAGACCCCAATTTGAGTCCTTGGACGCCCGTCGAGCATTTCGAATCCGAGTCGCTCAACAACGGGATCTTACCAATTGCTCTACCACCTTATTACACCAGTCTGGACCGTATACCTTCGCCACAGGAAACCGACTAGCATCCGGATTGGGACAGGTCCACCAAAATTTAAAAGCATCCCACAGGACCTAGGGAAAATAGGACCGAGATGACAGTGCAAGAGTGGCTTCTTGAAAGGGAAAATGAGTATGTGCGGGAAAAAATTGTGGTATAGTACCAAGAAATGAATAAAGTGGTTCAAGATATTTTGATAAATTTGTAAGGATGTTCAAGGACGTGAAAATAAATAATAAGAGTTCCTAGAAATTATAAATTGGGTATAAATAAGCTGAAGCTTTAAAACTTCAGTAGATAGTAAAAGTGGTTTTTGTTACAGGTTTTAACTTCTTCACTAAAAAATGTTCTCTTTGAACATCTCTCTTCAAGATTTATTATATTATACAGCTGGATTGGGAATCAACAGCTTCAGCTAATAATCCAATCATCTCAAGTCAAACAATGAGGTTTAACCTCGAAATCCAACGGAATAAGCCGAATGCCAACATCTCAAGGTCAAAGGTTGCAAAAAGCAGTTATTTGAGAATATTTTGTTTTCTCTGCTTCCTATCGTATTTGCATTCATTATAAAAGTTGTAGAGGATGAAATTCTCTACAAATTTTGTTCGAACCCTTTTTTTATACGTCGAACCGTTTTAGAGATAGAGGGCGTAGAGTCGTACGTACCTTAGCGCAACATCAATCGAGAATTCTAATCGTATTAGATTACCTTTGTCCTTGAATATCTCAGGACGCTGACATTCGCCTTATTCAGTTAGATTCCGAAGTGAAATCCCAAGATGATATTGGCAAATGAAAGCTCAACGAAATAAAATGTACACCATGAAATCAAAGATCACTGAATACAATTTTTGTTATGATTTAGTGATAATTTTAATTGTAGTTGTAGTATGTATAATAAAAATTTTAAGTGATAAATGAAATTAAACACTGTCAATGTAAATATTTAAAAATGTAAAATTACTGAATATACGATGGTAGTATACTTTCAGTAAGGTGTGCCATTTACGAAAGTTGTACATAATAAAAATACAGTGTGTGTGTATATATTGTTAAGAAAAATTTTAGGAGAGCACGAATCAAATATTATTTGAATAACTCGATGTTTTGTTAAAAAAAAAATTTTATATTTTCAAAGTTTGCTAATGGACTGAAACCTTTTCTTCTCACTATTCAGCATTTGCTACTAATTATAACACATTTTTTTTAAAATTCATTATAGTTCAGTTATGAGGACAAAATTCGGTTAATGGGATTTAAATCGTATTTATTTTCAGTGATAATTCTCAAGTTTGTGTAAAATACAAAATTACCAGCAAGAAAAATTTCTAATTAACTCCGTCTTATACTACAACTTCTCTAACAATCGACGCTTAAAAAAGTACTTAACTTTTCACACAAAAACTCATTTCTTTCGAATTAAACACAGCATCGCTTCAATTTTTAAATTAAAATTTCTACGTGAGGTTTTTTACCAACCCAAAACATTTTCTGAGTTAATTATAATTTTTAAAAATACTTTCAGGTGGGTTCGTTAAAACTTCATGCTAATGAAGTTACCGGATTCATTGAAAAACTGTGTCGTTGTTAATACAGGGTTTCTCAGATGTTTCCAACTCATTTTTTTAAGGGTTTCATTTGTTATCAAAAATTTCTATCCACCATGGGCGTGCGATAAAAATTTTGTTAAGGGATATTATCAATTTATAAAGGATTCAATTTATTTCTAAGTTTGTATATCATGTGCGTACCATGAAATTGTTGTAGGGGATCAATTTTTGTTTACAAAAATTTCTATATCATAAGCGTCCGATACAAAGGGTTCGTTTATTAGCAAAAATTTCCATCTACCATGGGTGTACGATAAAACTTTTTCCAGGGGATAATTTATTTGTTATAATTTCCTTCTATTAAAAATTTTTGTATGGGCTAATTTATATGTAATAATTTCTGTATCATGTCCGTACGATAACATTTTTCCAAGGGAAGAATTTATTTCTAAAAATTTCCAATTCATGGTCGTACGACGAAAATTTTTGAATTGGGTTGATTTGTAATAATTTCCATTTACCACAAGCGTACGATAGATTATTTATTCAGGATCAATTTATTTGTAAAAATTTCTATATCATGAGCGTCCGATACATTTTTCAAAAAGGGTTCGTTTATTAACAAAAATTTCCATCTACCTACCATGGGCGAACTATGGAGATATAAACGATACCATCATCATCGAGAAACCCTGTATACAACTAAACACGTTTTGAAACACACATACTAATGCTGCTAATATATTTTTATCAGATTAAAATCACTAAATTAGGATTAACGAGTAGCATTTAACAATACCCGACTATATCTCTTGTGCCATTAAATTAGTCCAGAATTATCACCAATCTGATAGAATTGCGTTTTATCGCCTGTCTCTGTCCGCAAATAATGAAAATGTTCCAACGTTAGGAGATTTTCGCTTATAGAAGTTTCTGAACGATGGCGATAGATGTACGTTATTTAGAATCATAGTCTTGGAACAATTTTGGTGTTATATTATCGGTAAAAAATGAGCCTATTGAGTTTTATTTGAAGCTCGAAATCATGCAATGTCACAAATAAACTAACGGCAACAACATAAGAACACCAATTTTATAAACATAAGCAATACGATCTGTGTCCCGTAACCCACAGCTGGGAAAAATTATACAGAATGACGTCAGCTGTTTTGACGGGCTTTGAAGGTCGTTGAAATTGCAAAAGTAACAGCAATAAAACAAGAACACAAATTATACAAATGAATAATGAATACGATTTGTATCCCGCAGCCTACAGTCGATCAAAATCATACTAAATGACGTCAGCGGGTTGAGAGCACTTTTAAAGTCGCTTGAAATTATTTTTATTAAAATTGGAAAGTTTCCCGTTATATTAGTTTGTATTAAATGCTAGTTATTGCCTTTTGGGATCCCCGGTATCTCTTGCTTTAACTATTTTATACTACATGACTAAAAAGCTTGATCTAGACCTTTATAGTCCAGTGCGATTTAAAGTATCCCCAATTACTCTTTGTCGAGTGACATGTTCAAATAACCCCATTTTCTTGATCGTTATAACCTTCAAAGTCAGTAATAAATAAATTACGTGTTTTTTACCCTCTATGAGACGACTATGTCGACGGTAATTCTCAATATTTAAACACCCTTGTTCTAGAATACATTCTCAACCTCGCTCGAAGTTAATATTAAGTCAACCAAAACAAGCAGCTCCCGAACTATAATGTAAAATACATAGGCACCAATCAATTTATATCGCTTTTGTATGATACTTTTCACAAGAAATATAAATATATCGGAATTTTTATTGAAAATTGAACTTATTTATAAACGAAAACATAAAAAGTAATGTTGGTAAATAACTATAGTTATCGGAAACTTTTTGTTCCCGATCTATCAGTTTTGGCTAGCTTTAGTTCGCTTTTTACGAGCGCCTGTTCCATTACAACGACCTCAATTTTGTTGGTAATTCTGTATCTATGTGCCCCGACTGGATTTGTATCAACTATGTAACTATGCATATAAATCATTACATGGTGTATCTATATAGGTAAAAAATGAAAATGTTGGTGAAAAATGGTAGGTAGTTATTTGTTATAACATTGTTTATCTTAACGAGCACTTGGATCATATAAAAAATACAAAACGTTCCAAACGAATGTTACCAACAGTAATATTATTTTAAATTTCTTCAATTTTATTCTTCACTTGAGGTAAAATTTAAAAATATATTTAATACACAATATTTACTACACACAGTTTAAAAGCTTAATATTACATACAATTTTAATCCCAATCACTTACAGAAATCACAAAATCATTTGATTAGTGAAATATACATGATTTTTTGCATATTTACACTAGTGTCGCCATCTTTGAATACATAGAGGAACTATTGAATAGAGAGAATTCCATAATCGAAAAAAAAACCCGGAAGTTTTTGTAGCTAAAGGTAAGCGTCCACTGGGCGGATCGAACCGGGAGTAGGATTCTGCACACTACAGAATTCTATTATCGACTCTATTCACACGTCTTTTGTCGACAATTTCTTCATAAAAACTTCAATATATTTCAAACGGATAGTACCTAATGTCAGGACTAAAAGAAGAATATTAGACTCCGTTAGAAGAAGAAGCTACGTGAAGTTTCCCAACTGTCTTGCGCAGAAACCATTATCGGTCTTGTTTATCTGTCTCCTAGTAACGACCGTTTCATACCATACTCAGCTGTCCTAGTTAGGACTTTTTAACGATTTCTACTTATTCTACTTTAGACCTACTTTTACCACGTACCTTTAGAAAGCGCCACGATACTGTTAAGTTTTTCTTATTTACTTAAATAGTTTTCTTACGGTGGGATAAGATTATACACCCACTAAGGCTAATTACTACAGATTTATTGAAGAAACACTTACACACTACAATAAACTTAATTTATATACACACTACTTAATGTCTACTAATTTATCTACACTCGGTATAATTATTGTCCTAATTTATCTTTAACACTTAAATATTGCACTATTTATATTCACTATTCGATTCACTGTTTACTGAAAAACATGTCCGACTCAATCAAAAACTCGCGTAGGTGTATATAGTCCTATAAAACTCTAGAACCTTCTTGAATCTACTACCTCTTCGTATGCGCAGCTTCTAGAATAGTCGGGAATAAACCATCGCATTCGCCAAAATTCATAGTTCACGACAAGACCGGCTTTGGAATTACCGAGTTCGTAACAATACGTTCTCCCGCAAAATGGTCTCTTTTAAAACCACCAGTTACGTTTATTATTAGCGACAGATGCGAGCGAATTTGTCATCTATGACGGTATTCGAAGTTTATTCTTTCTTAAGGGTTTTGAAACTGCGAGACAGTTTTGACGAAGAAGAGAGAACCCAGGAGAAGAAACTAATTAATGCGATCAGACTCGATCCGCCTAGTGGGCGTTTTTAGTTCAACCCAAAAATAATTACCCAAATTAGGTTAACTCATTGTATGTAAATACCGTTCATTAATTTCTGGTATCCACTTAAAAATTATACATATATATCAGGTAAAAACATGTGCCTAATTTTACGTATAAGAAATTTAAAAATAAATATATGTACATAATAAAAAATGAACGTAAATAAAATCCAGATATATTGTAAAGAGAAAACGTAAATACTTCAAATTTAATGTTATATAAAGTCAACGTCAATTGCACCCCTTGCATGATACAATTTGAAGAATATCTATTATATGTTTAGAGAAAAATTAGTTTAACAGCAATAAAAATATCAAATATAATGATTTGTTTTATTCAACCAATTTTTTGTGTGTATAGTCCTGAAGAAATTTGTCAAAAAAGTAATAAAAGGAAACAAGGTTCAAGAACACTGGTATGGTTTGTACGTCAGTTGGATCAGCCCATAGACTATGTCAGTCTATGAAACAACATTATAGAAATTAACATTTCTAATTATCCCGCAATTAAATAGACCAAAAAGAAATTTTTAGAATGTTCAATTGCAATGAATTTTTTTAATCGATTCTTTTCCTCAAATTGTTTGTCTCTACTTTATTTCTATATAAAATAGATATCAAAAAAAATTAATAAACAACAAATTGCCCAATAGAAACATAATAAATATTGCTCTAACAATGCAAATGTTATTTGTGAAGCAGTTTGATTATAATTAATGTTATACAAGAAATTTTTTTTTAAACAATAAAATATAACTCACCTGTTCAAATCCTCCTAAAATGTCTGTTGTATCCATGGCCGATGTTACTGGAAGAGTTTTCAAAGTTTTTCCTGCAAGACTTGCAAGAGTTTTCACTACACTACTTTTTCCGGAGCCTGTGGTTCCAACCTTGAAAAAAAAACCACAATCCATAGAGACTTACTGCCGAAGTAATTCAATAAAATTAAAGTATAGTTTATTCAGCATCAATCAGAAAACAAATTTCCTAAGGACCGTTTGTGAACGGCTGCTGAATGTTTGTTGGTTATTAGAAATATTATATTTCGTTATTTTTTTAACAATATATATGGCAGTGGCTTTAGGGGGTACCGGTAAATTATTCGAAATCAATTGTTCGAAATCAATTGTTCGAAAATCAATTTTTCGAATGACCGATTATTCGAAAATCAATTATTCGAAACTCAATTGTTCGAAATCAATTTATCGAATAGGTGGCAGGTTCCTAATGGTGATAAAATACGAAGGTGGTTTGGTAGGGGTAGGTTTGGTTGGGTTATTATTGAAAATTATTATAATTTATTCTTCAAAAATTGACTAAAAATACGAAGGTGGTTTGGTAGGGGTAGGTTTGGTTGGGTTATTATTGGAAATTATTATAATTTATTCTTCAAAAATTGACTAAAAATACGAAGGTGGTTTGGTAGGGGTAGGTTTGGTTGGGTTATTATTGGAAATTATTATAATTTATTCCTCAAAAATTGACTAAAAATACGAAGGTGGTTTGGTAGGGGTAGGTTTGGTTGGGTTATTATTGAAACGCTTAACAAACATTTAATAAGGTAAACAAAGTAATAAAAACTTCTATCTATCTGTTTTTGTATATTCTATTCAGAATATTGAATTTCGAACAATAGATTTTCGAACAATTGATTTTCGAATAATTGACTTTCGAACAATTGACTTTCGAAGAATTGATTTCGAACAATTTACCTAGATCCGGCTTTAGGAGCCGTTGATACTGAATGTTCATTTTAATTATAAGAATACCCAAAAAAAGTTTTATCAAATTTCTATAATGTGTATAGAATCTACATCATTTTTTGTGAAATATTATATTGCTAGTTTTTTAACAGTGTAGATAGTGGCGGTTTTAGCAGACCTTGATACTGAATGATTGCTTTGGTTATAAAAGTACTCAAAAAAAAGTTTTAACAAATTTCTATAATGAATATAGAAAATCTACATAGTTTTTTGCAAAATTTGCAATTGCTATTTTTTCAACAGTGTAGAAGCTTTAGCAAAAGGTAACGATGATCGCGTCCGGTTGCCAATTTCATCCTCACCATCTTAAGCGCGTTTCGGTAACCAAATTATCATCTTCAGAGACTCAAAGTAAACTTATAATACAGCATAAAGTGTTAGTGTTGATGTAATGAGTATTTCTTCGTTTATATGTATAAAACTTTTAGGGACACACTATAGATAACTAAGGAACATTTGAAAACAAAATTTAATGTCTACTCACCAAAATAGCCATCCAGTTCAAGTTGACACAATAAGCGAGGCTCCGTAACACTTTCGTTTGCGATCGCAGCGCCAAACAAGTTTTTTCCTGTTTCAAAACATTAGTATCCACCGAAAATCGATTACGTTCAATAAACACATCACCGAAATAAACTTTATCGTCCGAAACGTAGGTTAACGCGCCCGTACCTTCTACCGAGTAACCGAACACTTCGTTAAAAATACTTTCAACTTTATATTTGTCCGATAGAGTTCGCATACGGTCACTGTATATAAGTAGTACGACGTTTTGAGGACGGTAATCGTCGGTACTTTTACTATAAATTGTAGCTTCGCACCAACGAGTTAAATCACGCAAATTACACTCCCACGGTGATCCTTTATGACCGAACATATGATTATCTAATTCTTCGTATATCTTGGTATTGAAATCAACCATTTTTTTGAGCATATCTACTGGTAGTCGATTAAATTGATTCGTCAATATCAACAGCAAGTCTTTATCCGTCAACGAACGTACATAAACTTGTATAAATCTGTTTAAAAACGATTGCGGTAGACCTCTTCTAGAACCTCCTTGTTTCAGTGGGTTTTGACAACCGAAAAATCGAGTACCGGGTTTTACGTGAAACGTTTTACCCAATTCTGGTATAAATATTTCTCCTCGATGATCTAGACAAGCGTTAAGTCCTTCTAATACCGATTGAGAAGCTAAATTTAGTTCGTCTAATAATATCCAGCTGCCACTTTTAAGAGCTTGAAGTAAAGGACCGTCTCGCCATGAAAATTGTCCACCGGTTCCACCTTCTACTGGTAAGTCGGCACCGAAAAGATCTGATATATCCTTAAAGAGAAAAGTGAATTATAATGTATCATATTCAATCAAAAAAACTTACTGTTTGATCTGAGAGATTGATCCTAAATAGCTCATGTCCAGTAAATTTGGCTAATGCAGTGACCAAACTAGTTTTGCCAACTCCAGGACTACCTTCAAGTAATATCGCTTTATTTAACTGCATACCCCTTAAAAGTCGAAGAGTATTATAAACAGTAGTTGGAGCGTTGAAGGAGAATTCGGTGGAAATAACTTTATCTGGATTTATTTCAATGTAGAACGGTTTAATTCCGAATTTATTGTGAATTTTTTCAACTTTTAAATTCTGTAATTCAAATGTGGTAGAGGAAATGTTGACGAGTTGGTTTGATAAAAATTGCAAGCATTTTTCCTTGAATTGGCCTAAGAATTTTAAGCTGAAAGTAAAAAAAAATCAGTTAACATTTACTGTTTTTAATTATATCGACTGGAAATATGGGAAAAAATCTTACTTTTCAGTGCCAGTAATTCCCGATCCTAAACTGTCCAAGAATGTTAAACAAGCACCATGTATATAAGCTTCAGCTACTTCCATTTTATCTGCGCATGTGTTCACAAAATTCACCCATGTCAAAATGTCACGAATACTTATTGTAAATCTGTAAAAAAATTAAATAAAAGCCGTAAATCCTATTGACTGCGCCAATTATTATACTGTACACTAGAGGACACTACCAAATATTACATTGATATGCATTTTGGGAGGAAAGCAGAGTTGTTTTCGAATTTTACCAACATTTTAAAAACCACCATACCAAAAAATATATTATTGGATTTTTGGCCTTAAAATTAAAATGGTGATCCACAAAATTTTAAACTGTAAATTCCAATATTTCTTATTTAAAGGACAAACAATTCACTTCTTAGAAATCGGACAACCTGGGACATGCCACAAGATGGTATGATGAAAAAGTAAAATTTTTCAAAGAAATTCGTTACGGAATTAAGCAACAAGAAGGAATGGGATCCAAATACCATTACCAGACTCAAAAGCAATAGAAGGAACTGGGATAGGAGTGTACGGGCCAGGACCAAACACTCTGAAAGCTTGGGAAAAACCCCAAGTATCTTTCAAGCGGAAATTCACGCAATAAAAAAGTGTGCCCAGTTCGATATTGACAAAGGATATAGAAGGCAAAGTATTATCGTGTCTGATAGTCAAGCAGCCGTTAAAGCGCTGAGTTCTTGTGTAATCAGTTCCAAAATGGTGTGGAAATGCCTAGGCAAACTTAATGAACTAGGCGAGAACAATATAGTAACCTTACTGTGGATTCCAGGACACACTGGAATATAAGGAAACGAAATAGCAGATGAACTAGCGAAGAGGGGGACTGAAATACCCTTTTGGGGGCCGGAACCCTTTTGCGGAATCAGCTGCAATGTAATATTGGAAGAAATAGGTAAAGCCAAAGAAAAGAGAAGATGTGACCATTAGAAAGATCTGGTAGGGCTTAGGCAATCTAAGATTCTTCTGGGTGACTACAACCTGTTGAGATCAAATGAATGCATAAGTCAAAGCAAAACTGCACTAAGAGTTTCAACAGGAATCCCAACGGGACATTGTCGCCTGAATGGGCACCTTAAAAAGCTCGAAATAGTGGAGGAAGATTGTAGATTTTGTGGAACGGAAGAAGAAACCTCCATCCACATACTTGCGAACTGCACAGTATTTCAGAATCCTAGGGCACAGTACCTGGGAGACTACTGGATAGAAGAGGGACAGTTACCTAAGTTGAGGCCTGCAGATATCCTAAAATTCCTCCGGGAAATAGAACTAAAGGAGCTACTAGTATGAGACTTTCCTCAGGAACTAAGTTGAAGTAAGGGGGCACAATAGATCTTTTAGGTCTCAGTGAATGTTACCCCAAAATACATACAAACATACAAATGTCACAAATACTTATTGTAAATCTGTAAAAAAATGAATAAAAGCCGTAAATCCTACTGACTGCGCCAATTACTATAATGTACACTAGAAGACACCGCCAAATATTACATTGATATGCATTTTGGGAGAAAAGCAGTGTTGTTTTCGAATTTTACCAACATTTTAAAAACCACCATACCAAAAAATATATTATTGGATTTTTGGCATTAAAATTAAAATTGTGATCCACAAAATTTCAAACTGTAAACTCCAATATTTCTTATTTAAAGGACAAACAATTTAGAATTTAGGTTGATTTCCAAAAAATGCCAACAATATGAGATTGACATAAATTTTGGGTTGAAAAATTCGATAATCATGTTAATTTTTTTATAGAAGTAATATTTTTTGGTAATTAACGTACCAAAAAGCTTCCATATGCAAAATTTCACTAAAATCTGTCCAGCAGTTTAGGACTTCAGAAGCAGTTCAAATACACTCAAAAAAATGTCATCAAAATCATTCCAGTTGCTTAGGCAGTTGTTTTAGATACTTATGAAAATACAGTACAGTTTTATATTTCAAAATTTTGACATTTAAAAGGGTGGCTATACCTTCCAAACTAAAATGTTTGCAAAGAAATACAAAAAGGGAAAAAAAGGTTAAAAATATACGTTTACTTCAGGTGGCGTTCCATATTTTGTTAAATGTAATTTTAAAAAAAGTTGGGGGCCAAAGGGGCGCTGCCCCCTCTGAAAATCCAAAATAAATAATAATAAATAATGTCTCTTATAAATTTTCATAAATTTACATGAAAAAATGAATTTAAATTTTCAAATAAATAAATTGTAAGACCAATATTTGGGACACCCTATAGTTTAAGCTTGGACTTACCTTTTTCCTACTTCGGTCATTTCAAACCACTCTATGAAATCCATTATGCAAACCCCAACGCCACTCGAACCATCTTGTTGATTTCCCGTAGAAATTCCTGGTTTGATATTTCGTTCGATAATATCGACCAAATCCTGACGATTTCTACAGGATTCGCACCAAATTTCAGTAAATCTATTTCTAAGAGCAGGTGATAGCTCTTTTTTACCAAAATCCCCGCCGGGGTTCATAGTACCGATAAAGAAAAAATTTTCATCCGCCACTATCAGTTCCGAGTTTTCTCTGTTGTTAATATCGATTCCTTTTTCCGCCAACAATAGAGTACGTTCGGGTTCTGGAAAAAAAAATAATTAAATGTATAGGGTGAATCAAGTAATTGGAAAAATTGTTTTACCTAATAGTGAATTCAATCTTTCCAAGACACTGTCGTCAGCTAACGAAATTTCATCTGCAAGAAATACGTTTCCTTGCAACATCGCTGAAATTAGGGGTCCGTCTACCCATTCAAAAAGTTTCGTTGAATCTTCATTCTAAAAATATTCTTTATTATAAAGTGTTTAAAAAAAGTGACCCATTATGTAGGTTCTACTTATCCTAGAAACGGGGCAACAATTTTTTTGAATCATCCTGTATACCACAGCTCAAAATAATTTATAAATCAATGTAAGTTTTCAAAGTAGTTCAAATAAACATGGGAAGTGTTAAATAACATACCGAGTGATCTCTAACCGGTCGTAATCCTCCGATAAAATCACTGCTCTCAGTGTGCATATGACAATTGACAGTAATTAATTCTTGGCCGTTATTTTCAGCAATTAGTTTACAAACTGTCGTTTTGCCGCCACCGGTTTCTCCTACTAATAAAACTGGTTCTTTAAAATCCCTCGCTTTGGATACCAGTACCGCCAACTGTCTCATGTTAAATGTCCATACAATGTTTTCATATTTCGATTTATTTTCTTCGATCTTCTTCAAAATATGACGAGTTACTGTAGACGTTCTATCGGACACTGAGGACAAAATAATCTTAAATAAGTATAATAACTATGTTGGAATACGTACGCGTAAAAAGATGTTCTGGATCGACTTCTCTTTTTAAATGTTTTTGTAAAACGTCTACAATTTCGGACTTTTCTTCGATTCTTCTTACTTTCCCGGCAAGGACCAAGTAGCCTTCATCAGCCAAATGTTGGTCCCAATCGTATAATTTTTTGGAATTCTGTGCCAGTCTGTATCTCTCGCCCCATCTAAACAGATCTCTTAAGGTTATAAAACCTTGCTTACCGGCGAAGGCTGCCGATCCTTTTCGTCTCATCTAGAAAGCAAAAGCACAAAATAATGCAAATTTTCAAATATTAATGGAAAAAAAAAGTATTTCAATATCACTAAACCGTGATGAAAAATACACATTTCAATGAAAACTATCCAGTTTTTTTAATAGTACCGTGTATCTTATTAAGAGAGATAACCCGCTGTATCTCAGAAACTATTCGCATTTGAAGATTCCAAAAAAACAATTTTTCAATCAACGCCACCTAGCGACCGGTAAAACCACTGGAATAAAACGATGATATAATATTTTATTAGGCATTGAATTCCCTTTCAAATGATACCAAGTTTGTCAAAATCCATAAAGCGGAACCAAAATTACACACAGTTTTATTGAATCAGCTTTCCCACTCACCCCCACGAGTTATTTTACAAGATAGAGGAAAAAGTACTGGAGCAAACTTACGTAAAATGATCTAATTATTACGAATTTTTAAATTTTGTAGTTTATAACGGTACATTTATTATAGAAAATTGATGTTTTCCTGCGACCACAGATTTTTTTCTCTAAGCTGTATGAAAATTCTGAGATAACCTCTCTTAATCAGACACCCGGTACATTTCAACCTTTTTTGAGAACATCATTTGAAGCTCGATTGTATCCCACCAATAGAAGTTAATTTCAACATAATAAGGAATTGAAAATTACCTGTAGATCTGTCATTACGTTAATCATTTTCTTTGCATAACTGGGCGCCATCTGACATCTTTGGTGGAGAATGAACTCAAGTTCTTTTGGTGGAATTTCATTAAAATGCAACTCAACAAACCTAAGATAAATTCATACATCAATTAAATTCAATCTTAGAAAAACTAAAAAGCAATTATACCTGTTTCTAAAAGCTCTCGACAACATTTTTCTACCTCCATAAGCTCCAGGTGGATTCTGAGTGGCAAACAACATGAAATTAGGATCAGCTTTAACGGTTTCTTGAGTTTCCGGAATAAAAAGTTCTCTGTTATCGTCTAGTACTCTATTTAAAGCTTCAAGAACGTCTGTAGGCGCCAAATTTAGTTCGTCCAAAATGATCCACTGTCCATTTCTCATAGCTTCTACCAAAAGACCTTCTCTGAAGACTAATTTACCATCCAAATCGGCAATATAAGATCCTATGTACTCTTGCAAGTCAGTGTGTTCATGGTTGTTTATACGAACGCATTTGTTGCCACTCGATTTAGCCAAGTATGTAATGAGGGAGGTTTTTCCTACAGAGGTATCACCCTATAAAATATATTCAATAATGTATGTAAGTTTGATTATAAAGTTCCACTACCACTACACCAACACAGATGCTGCACACGTTTCGATAACCCAAGTTAACATCTTCAGAAAGCGAATATAAACTGGTAGTGTTAGTGTAACTTGTGTTCAGTATCAAAAATTGCCAACGGTTCCAAAGTTTAAAACATACCTGCAATAATACTGGTAGTTTTCCTATAGATACAACTCTGACCAAATCTTTAAGGTTTTTTCTAACCGAAGCAGTTAATATGTAGTCATCTGGTACTGAAGGTTCTAATTGACCTTTTTTAACCCAATACCCTTCAAATTGTAGGTATTCTTGTTGTTTAATATCTGGATCAGGTATCGGTTGATTTAAAACTGCTTTAACTGCTTTAGCATCTCCAATCAAATATCTAAAAACAACAAGTAGAGTCAATGTCATTTGACAGTAGAACAGACATTTACCGAACCTAATTTAGGTTTTATCATAAAAATGTATCTTAATCTAACCAAATATTTCGGTGATCTTCGTAAAGACGGCTCTGTTTCTTTTACAAAAGTAACGAATCTTGCTGTTAAATTTGAATTTTACTTACTTTGATATTAATTTTTCCACCGCAACATAGGAGTTATTGTCAAGTTGTGTCAAAAAACTGAGACAAAAAGCTTCGTAAAGACTCCTCTTGAACATTCCACAAGGATTTTTAGATGCGACAGTTAAAGCCCTGCACAAAGACCTCAAAGAATAATGTGGTTTATGTCCAATTCCATCTGAGAGACTCGATACAGTTTCTTTTCTGATTTGCAGATAAAAATTCACGATATTTTCCAATTCTTTTTGCTTAATAGCCATAGCTTCTAAGTAGTTATTAACCAAAAGAAGTAGGTCGTTTTTTTCGTTTAATTCTTCTACGAAAAACTCAGTAAAGCGATTTCTTAAGCCTGCTGGTAGATCTTTTTTTCCTACATCAGTAGAAGGGTTCATACAGGCGAATAAAGTGAAGTTGGGATGGCGTTTTATAGGTTTTTTGTCGCCTCTTTCTAATAAGCAGAGAGAGCCTTGGGAACCTTCTAAAAGTCCAGAAAGACATTCCAAAGTCTCAGCATTGGCAAGGTTAATTTCATCTAGTAAAACCCAATAACCGTTTTCAACTGCTTTAACAAGACTTCCCTCTATAAAAGCAAAAGCTAAAGCACTCGTATGTTTTAATTGGATTTCCAGTTTGCAAAGTTTTTCCCCAACACTATGCCATTTACTTAAAAGTAATTTGTCTTTTTGGTGCTTGGTTATTTTGTCATCAGTTTTATCTACGTTTTTTTCAAAATCTTCTATCGCCTTTGTCAAACGTTTTTCCGCAGCTTGGTAACTTATGGTCATCAATTTTACCAAATCAGACCATCGTTGACCATTAAAACAAAGAGTCAAATTACTCAAATACTTTTTGTTTGGTTCAACTTTGAAGTACGAACAAAAAACTTGCTCGAATTCCCTTTTAATCGGCCCTATAATGTATTTAAGATCGACAGGTTTAAATCCACCTAATAAGTCGGCTGAATCTGATTGCTGGTTCATATTAATCACGACCAATTTTTGACCAATAGTGTGAGCAAGATATTGAATGGAAGATGTTTTCCCAGTACCAGTTTCTCCTACTAACAATACTGGTTCTTTAAGATTAACACAACACATTATCCTTTCAAGTAGTACTGAAGATGGTCTGGTAAATGAGTATTTGACGAGCTTAATGAACTCATTGTTATCTCTATTTAAAGCTACGCGACCGGCTATTAAATGATTCGGTGTTAACTGCATTGTAGGTTTGTATTGTTTAAAAAAATACTCAGCCTTTTGATTTACGATTCCTAAGTGTGCACTAATCTGTCTAGCCAAGTTCAAAGCATCTTCTTGGTCTGGATAAGAACAGCAGAAAACGTCAATAGCATCTTGGAGGACTTTTAGAGCACTAGCTTGGCTCTTTACATCGAAATCTTGTATTGCTCTATAACACCATTTGAAGAAATCTCGTGTTGAAATTAAGCGACCACTTTTCGGTAGGCTTATTTTTGTTGGATCTAACATATCTTGAGTGAAAAGCAGAAATACTTTCACTAGTCTGTCAGATATAGTACAAAAACCGGGATATTTTGTATCAACTATTCGTTTTAATTCCTCTATATTCAGGGGGTCTATATTGATTTGTAAAAGATGTTTTTCTAAAAGTGTCATTGAATTTGAGTGCTTTTTATGGTGACCAGTTATAGTTGACACAAATCTGGAAAATAAAAAAGAAATAAATTAAATATTTGAAGTCGAAGGTCCAATACTTACGAAATTAAAATGGGATTGAAATTGGTTCATGTACAAAGATGAGGCTGGAGCTAGCAGCCAAACGCCATTATAGAAAGTTGATAAAACTTTTTTGAGTACTTCCATAACCAAAACAAACATTCAGTACCAACGGCTGCTAAAGCCGCCGCCATCTATACTATTAAAAAAATAGTGAAATATCAAGTTTCATAAAATATGTTGTAGATTCACCATAGACATTTGCTTTAGTTATAGAAGTACTCAAAAAAAGTTTTATCAAATTTCTATGATGTGTATAGAATCCACAACATATTTTATGAAATTTTATATTCCATAATGTCTTTTAACAATATAGATGGTACTGAATGTTTGTTTTGATTATTAGAATACTCAAAAAAATCAAATCAAAAACATCTATTTCAGAAAACTACAAAATTACATAAGCACACACAATTTTTCTATGAATATATAACATACCTGTGTGTTACAAAAAGTTGGAATCCTGGAGTTATTGGTACTGAATCTCTGTATCCTGGTACCGTCAGTGAATTATTTTCCAAAAGACTAGTTAACATCGATGCTATATCCATACTAGCTGAATCTATATCTTCTAAAAGAAGCCAATTTCCTTCCAAAACAGCCTGAAATAGTAGAAGAATAACTTTTGCTCTTTACTCTACTCTACTTAAACAGAATAATTACTTGAGTTAGTACTCCTGGCTGCCACACAAATTCTCCTGGTACATCAGTACATCTGTAAGTACCAAGCAACATTTTGCTATCTGTCTGATCTCCTAGCTGTACTTTTACAAAATTTTCACCAAGACTTCTACCAGTCTTTTCAGCAAAATATTCAACAAGACTTGTTTTACCTACAAGTTAATAAGACATTTTTATAACTTTCCTACTTAATAAGTTAATAATACTCAAAAACAATGTTAGTAGTATCTATTCAGTACTTACCTGACCCTACTGGCCCCTGAAGACAAATAGCTTTATTCAAAGTAAGTCCCAGTGCAACTTTTCTTAAATTGTTTAGAGTAGATGGAACTTCAATGAGCTGAGTGGTCAAATTAGATACTTTTGATACTTTGGGTACATATACACCAGATATATTTATTAGATCATCAACAAATTCATTTGGTAAATTCCACATGGGTTTTGTGTGACTTGGTTTTGTAGTAGAGTCAATTAATGTTCCTTTTAAGTTAAAGATACTTGTGAACTCAATATCAGCAGCAGGTACATGTTTTAATATTAGTCGTTTTTTCTGAGTTTCATTCATACCAAAAAGTATTGAGACAACCTGACAAGCAATCCTAAAAATATTTAACCACAGATGTTCAATAAATGCAAGGAAAAAATCTATAAATGTAGAAAATTGTAAACTATTGTTATATTATATCCTTTAGATTAAATGAATTATATTTTTGCCCTTACCATTTGACTTTATCATCTTCATTTTCAAGAAATTTTTGAATGAATATTGACCAGTTCCATTTATATCTGTAAAAATCTGTATCACTTTTCAATAAATGATAACAAGATTCAATAAAATGAAGATCATGGTAGACTATTTCTTCTATTTTACGTTTTTTTGAAGTATCTTCATTTGTGTCTAAACTTTGTAGTACTTCTGGATTCATAGTAAAATATTTCTGGGCATACCTACGAAAATTTGAAATACGCATTATAATAAACTAAAATTTGAGCAGTATTTGATCTAAAACATGTAAGCAAACTTTTCAAGTAGATATAATGTTCAAGAGATAAATCAAAAACATACCCCTGGAAATCTTTTCTCCTACTAACAACTCTTCCTAACAAGATAGTACATAAAACATTATGTTGTTTCTTATTACAGCCTTGTAAATTTGAAAATAAGGCGATTTGAAGCAATTGTGGAAGACATTTAGAAAAATTATCAAATATATCATTGAAATACATCGGATCCAGGAACATGTGAGTGGCAAGATAGCACAATAGTTGCTTATTCTTCTCATCCCCATTGCTATCAGACCTCAATTTGGTTGATAATTCCTAAAATTAATTAAAAAAACAACGAATATAGGTTAAGTTCAGTTTAAATATTTTACCTTAGATGTATTTGAGAAATGATCGTTGATTGCTATAAAATTGTTTAAAGAATCACGTAAATCGTCGTCAATATTCATTTTTATCACAAAAAAACGGTAGTGGTTATTTCATTACTATTTTATATTTGATTAAAAAACACGTGTTTGAACCCTGATTCTGGAAAAAAAGTGCCGGTGACAGACACATAGATGAAAAATACATGTTGCCAGCCTTATAATTTTAACAGAAATATTGCAATGTATAAGAAATGGGTAATCTGTGATATGATCAGTAACTTTAATTTCATAAGTGTTGTAGTGCCTGAAAACTTTTGACATTCACATTCACACATTGCACATGTGCAAGACATTTGTCATGTTTACAACGTGGTTTATAGGTTTTTGCTAAACTTTATTGAAATTTCGAAAATGGCAATTGAAAAAGGTGTAGCTCATAGGGCAGGTGCCTTCAAACAGTCCAATAAAGAACACAAACATGGTAGACATCGTTCAAAAGGATCAATTAGCATATCCACCAAAGGTAAAGTGAGGTTATTGTAACAATATAAAAGTAATATATTATTTTATTCAGGAAAAGTATCCGTGAAAACAATTTCTAAACGTAATAAACGAGAACTAAATAGGGATCAACGACGTAATCAGGCTATACAAATTAGACAGAATAAAAGAGACGAGGTTCTTGCCAAAAAAAGATCTCTGGGGGGTATTGATTTTGCTCCATTCCTAGTTTGTGTCGTACCCTTAAATAAAGATATAGACCCGAATACCGCATTAACACTACTTTGTCAATGTGATGAAGAAGCTATTGTTACAAAATCTTCAGCAAATGTAACTCACATAAGGTAAAATCTTAAAGTATAGGTGTATTATGTCTTCATGATTAAACGTGTTATATTTTAGTGTACCAAGATTTAAACAAAGATTTGCGTTCGTAGTTCCAGACCGAGACCACGACTTTGCGATTTTAGACACATTAAAAGTGGCAGATACTGTTCTTTTTTTAATATCTGCAGCTAATGGAATTGAAAATAATGAAATTGTGATTGACAATTGGGGAAATTCGATTCTCTCCACATCTTTCGCACAAGTAATTGTTTAAATCATTAATTTTTAATAAATGATCTTTCTTATAATTTTTAGGGATTACCCACACCTCTAGTTGTAATTACAGATTTAGAAAGTATCACACCAAAAAAAAGAAATGAACATAAACAACAAATACAAAAAATTGTTAATAAGTGGTTACCAGAAGAAAAGGTACTGGTAATGGATAGAAATGTAGATGGGGTTAATGTCTTGCGAAAAATTGGCAATCAA
The DNA here is from genome assembly GCA_949126875.1 of Lochmaea capreae. Taxonomy (NCBI): domain Eukaryota; kingdom Metazoa; phylum Arthropoda; class Insecta; order Coleoptera; family Chrysomelidae; genus Lochmaea; species Lochmaea capreae. The sequence goes on from OX421400.1 coordinate 5,966,969, forward strand.
AAAAGAAAATCTATATTATATAGAGATCGTAGACCACATATTCTTGGTGAAGAAGTGGATTATGTCACAGATGCTGAAGGTAATATTAAATAATAGTAATCTCCAAATATTAGAATAGACATAAACAAGAATCTGTTAAATTTCTAATTATATGTTCATTTTTAGGTACATTGGGCACTTTAAAAATTACTGGATATTTAAGAGGTACTACACTTTCTGTAAATCAGTTGGTTCATATACCAGGTTTAGGTGATTTTCAATTGTCTCAAATTGATGCCCCAAACGATTTACATAAATTTGAAAAAAAGTAAGTTCTTCAAATTATTATTATTTCTTTCAACTATCAATATTTCTCCCGTAATTCTAGAAATAAAGAAGCAAATACAATGGAATCGGATGATGTACCTGTGATTCGTGTACTTGAGAGGTGTGATCCATCCAAACAAGAATCGTTAGACTCTGAAAATATTCCTGACCCTATGGATGCAGAACAAACATGGCCAACACAGGAAGAAATGGAAGTTGCAGAAAAAGATCAAAAAGTCAGTACCATAAGCATCTTATATAACCCAACAAATGTTATTAGTATGTTGAATATTTTTTATGTTTTATGTTTTATTGTCCACAATTGCTTGACTCCAGTTGTATGCTTATAGCTAAAAAAAGTCAAGAGAGTCCCAAAGGGCTGGTCAGACTACCAAGCAGCTTGGATTCCTGATGATGATGCAGAGTTTCAAGAAGACGAATCTGATAATGACGAACAGGATTCAAATGATGAAAACATGGATGCAGTCTCTGAAGCTAAATCTGATAATTCAGAAGACGGTAACGGCGATCAAGATTTTGCTTCAGTTACAGAATCGGAAGTAGCCGTTAATGATGAAAAATATGACAAAGAATTAGACTTGCTTGCGGAGAAACGGGAATTAGATAAAATTAAAGCTGCTAAAAATGATAGGGAGTTTCCTGATGAAATTGATACACCAATGGAAACACCTTCTAGGGTTAGATTTCAAAAATACAGAGGATTAGAAAGTTTCAGGTAAAGTTTGTTCTGCAACCAAAGTTTTGAACTAAGTATACATTGATTGTTTATTTTAGGACATCGCCTTGGGATCCAAAAGAAAATCTTCCAAGTGATTATGCCAGAATCTTTCAATTCCAGAATTTTGATAGAACTAAAAAAAGGGTATTAACAGAAGAAGAAGACAAAGATGGTGCAGTTGTAAGTAATTACAAATATATCTATCTCAATTTATTTCATCTTTTTCTTTCACTTATTGTTTTCTTTTACTTTTAGCCTGGTTGGTACATAACAGTGCATGTAAAGGGAGTATCACAACTTCTTTGGGACAACTTTAAGCAAACCAACGCTCCTGTTACATTGATTGGTATGTTCCCGCATGAACATAAGATGTCAGTCCTCAATGTAGTGCTGAGAAGAACCCCAAATTTCAATTTACCGATTAAATCTAAAGATAGATTAGTATTCCAGTGTGGGTACAGAAGATTCGTCGTTAATCCTATATTTAGTAGTCACACTAACGGCCAAAAACACAAAGTTAGTTTAAATATTTAACATGCTTTTTCTTACACATTGTTTGTAAGATTTGATTATAAATTCGACATTAATTTCAGTTTGAACGATACTTCCAACCGGATTCTACAGTGGTAGCAACCTTTTATGCTCCAATACAATTTCCACCTGCGCCTGTGTTATGCTACAAAGAAGTAAACAACAAGTTAGTACTTGTAGCCAACGGCAGTTTACTTTCGTGTAATCCAGATAGATTGGTTGTTAAAAGGATAGTTTTGTCAGGTAAATAATATCTAAAAGTAGTACTGTAATATTTACAGTAATGATACGTTTTTAGGTTATCCGTTTAAAATCCACAAGAGATCGGCTGTTATCAGGTTCATGTTTTTCAATAGAGAAGATATAATTTATTTTAAGCCAGTCAAATTGAGAACGAAGATGGGAAGAAGTGGACATATTAAAGAACCTCTAGGTGAATTTTTATTTTTAAAATCAGTTTTTCTTGTTTTCCTAGCATTAATATTCATTACATTTATTGCTGTTTATTATTAATTTTTATAATTTCCTAATTAGGTACACATGGGCATATGAAATGCATATTTGATGGCCAACTTAATTCTCAAGATACAGTTATGTTAAATCTCTATAAAAGGATATTTCCGAAATGGTCTTATCAAGACTTGATTGTGAGCTGCTTGAATGAAAACATGGAAAATTAATTGTAATTTATTCATTTACTTGAAACTGTAGAAAATAATTATTACAAAATATAGTTAATATTTGTACCGTTTTTCATTGCATTCTTTTTCACCCTGTAGTTATAACATGCAACGGTCGGTAAAACGGACAGAATAGTTTCGTTTCCTTCATTTTCTATCTAATACTGTTTTAACACTAGAAGTGCCGAAACTCATGACCCCCCTCGAAAAGCCGCCGTAAGTTACTTGAAAACATATTATGTCTATTTATTTATTTAAATCATTTTAAATTATGAATTTGTTTCATCATTTCTTATTATAGGTACCTAATCATCACAACTAAAATAGTGATTTTAAATGTAATAAATTCAAATAATCTCCAAACTATTGACAAATATTACATAAATAATATTCTTTACCATTGCATTTATTACAATCAGTTTTTTCATACATGTGGCACTTCAAAAAATCTTGTCGGGACAAAAACGACGCGGCGGCAATTCTAGGTGAATCTCATATTATTTTATTTACTATTGTTTTTATTAAATAGAAAACATATTGAATTTGATATCACAGCTTCCTATAGTATCAAGAAACTGTTCCAAAGTAGAACTTTACTAGTTATTTTTTCTCTCAAAACATACAATTTGACTCCTTTCATTCTATACTAATATTAATACAGAAATAAAACTTTCGTACTTTCGATTTTTTCGCAAAATCAGTCGAAAACTCGTAGTTCCATTTTAGTTGACCAGACACACAAAAATCTTTAATTGTATAAATACTGACCCGCATTGGCAATCTTTTGTATTTCTGATAGATAAGCAAGATATACATTTTCTGTTACGATTTATTTTTTCAAAATCTTAATTCTTATAAGTACCTACCTTTGTAATTTAACTTGGAAGTTTGAAGGAGTATTCGTAAATTATTCATTACTCTCTGAATTACTATTTATATTTTCACTAATACACACAATTATTTAGAATACGAACTTAGGTAGGTATATTATTATTATTATTTTAGTGTTGTGTATTTGATTCCGGAATTTATTAACACTGAAATTTTTAATGTATGAAACGTCAAAGTATACGAAATGACAGCCAAAGATGTCTTGATATGAAATAGGTACTACAAAATCGTGTTTTTATGAGTTTATCAGTACAAGAGACTACTATAATATAAACATATTACTTTCGGTCATAATTTTAGAGTTGATATCGAGATTCATTTTAACCTAATTGAAAGAATATTATTAAAAAGTTCTACTCTTAACTTACCAATGGATTCAGACTGAACTCAGTTGTTGACTTCTAGCATACTCAATATGTTACACTCTACATGTTTAGTTTCAACCGTTGAGCTCGACTGCCAAGCCGACTACAATGAAAGTGTTTTTTTAGGAAAGCAAAAAAGGTCCACTCGAGCAATTCGAGGTTTACTGAAGTTTTATAATTGGCGCTAGATAAGTCAGTCGATATATTTGTGATACTTACTAGTCAAGCCTTATAAAAAGTTTTGTACTTTTTATGATAGTTTTGTAAACAGTGGTTAGGTATTGGATATTGTAAAAGGACATGATACATGATCTATAAATTTTAATTTGTAAAAGAAAATACGTCATTTGTGATTATTATTAATGTCAGTTTGAAAGATGCAAATTATTCACTTTGAAGGAAATTTTTGAAGATAGCTATCATGGGAAAAAGATAAAAATTGAATGTGGGTAGTGGATATAGCATAATGATTATTATGATTAGATTTATTGAGAAATGGTTTTTGACAAATAAAGATAGGTAATAAACTGCTTTGGAAATTCAAACTGGATTAAAAATAATTTAAAACTTTGCGATAAATATTTAATATAATTAAAAATGATGGAAAAATAGAAGTAAGAGTTCGAAGGATTGGTTTATACCTAACTATAGGTATAAAGGAAATTAATTCAATTATATATATTTTGTGAGAAATTTTAAAGAATCAAAATCATAACATTTGGAAAACAATAGAACATTTTTGAAGATCGAAGAAAGTTTAGAAAATATAAAAATAGAAATTTATTATTTCATATGAATCAGAAATCAAATAATATATTAGAACATAAAATCACTTCTTTAAGAAAAATAAATAAAATATTGAAAGTAATGTTCGATGAAATTGTTTAATAAATGAGGATATTATTTAAAAATCATCTAATACTGAATCCCAGCCCTGAGATAGGATATTTTTATAAATAAACTCGCAATTAAAATTAAATAAATAAAAAATAATATCTATGAAATAAAACAATAAAATTTGTTTAAACCTTCATTATAATTGAACTTTGTCAAAAACATAGGAGGTATAATGAAAAGTTTTTAATTTATTTATTAATAGGGAATTTTACAGATAAAAGTATTATAATTTATTTACCTGGGAATAAAAAGCAAAAAAGTTTCTAAATATGGGATTAACTAAAATTCATTCACAACAATCTTACAGGAAGTTTCTAGGTAAAAAGGTTTAATAAGGGAGAATTGTTGATATCTATTTGGTCGTTAAGAAGGTTATCTGAATATTTGTTTTTATTTATCTCAAGAGCTTCTAAAAGATTTAATTTCATGGATTTAGGTTCCATATGCAAAATTTGAATCGAAAGTGTGTTGGTTTGCTAATAAATGATTTTAGTAGTTTTGTGTTCTGAAATTCTAGTTTTAAAATTCCTAAAAGTTCTACCTATATAAATTTTATCACAGTTGTCACTACCACATTTTAATTTATAAACTCAATTTTGAAGATTGTAGATTTGTTGTTTTTAATGAAGTTGGATAAATTGTAATCGGCTTTAAAGCAAATATTCAAGTCTAAAGTTTCTAAACATGATTGGATTTTTAAGGATGGTATTCCAATATTGGTTATTTTTGTTTTTATCAGAAGGAAATACTTGTTCTAGATAGTATGTTTTAGAATTTTTTTATTTATGATATTGTCTATTAAATTTGGATCGTAATTATTATAAAAATAATATATAATTACAGCAATATAATAAAAACAAAAAATTAAAGCATTTATAAAAATGGTATATTTTTATGTAGAGGTACCTAATTCAAGTAATGGGAGTAGGTGTTTCTTATAGATTTGAAACACCCCAACTAAATTAAATTATTATGTTAAATAGGTATATGCACATGGGGGAAATAGTCAAATAAAAAACTTGAGTGATTACAACAACAATTCATATTTAATTGACATATACAACAAAATCACATTAAAAAATAATAGAGGATTGTACAGCATGGTCCTGAAAAATCATCTACATATTATTTTATCAATACACAACAAAAAAAAGAACGTGAAAATTTCAAATGAGATTCTAATCTCCTAATCCTAATCTAAATGCCAATGTATAACATTGAATAAATAAACCATTTGAGCAATTTATGTTTCTTGTTCAAAATTGATGGTTTAACAGGTATCACGGAATTATTTTCTTTATTAAGGGACTGCATAATAGTTGACTGGAAATATTTATCGAAATTCAAGATAAACTTTAGACAGTTTTGTAATACATGTTGCCTAACGTACGACAGTATCAATATTTATAATGAAATTAGAAAATAGTGACCACCATATTAGAATTATAAACCTTTTTGATATAAAGAAAAATTTAATCTGCAATTAACGAGATTTATGGACAAATAATTGGACGGATGCAATACAATTAAAGTAATGTTGAATTGCATAAAGACAAATAAAATTCCACTTGAATTATAGATGAAAAAATGTAATAAAATTGCAAGCATCAATATCATAAAACAAACCTTCACTTATTCTCTTTTAACTATTTGATGTTTATCTTCAATGTTTAAATATATGGCAAAATTGAAGAGTATATTATTTGATAAAATTAATAACAAATTTAATTTTAAACAAAGCGATTAAAGATACCTATGGGATAACAAAAAATAACAAATAATATTTATATACTGGTAAGTATAAATTACATAATTAATACTAAATATACAAATTAAAATAATGACTTAAAAGTAGATATTAAAGTTAATTATACAAAAAAAGTTACCGAATAAGAAAAATTATTTAAATTTAGTGGTATAATGCCGCATGATTCCGTAGAACCTTAAATTTCTTCTGAAAATGCAGGTATTATATTTATGTTATACTTTTATATACTAGTCTTGAAAACGGAAAACCAAAATGTTCTAGTTTCTCTTATTCTTTGTCAGCAACATGGAATCCTGTATGTGGATGAGCATCGTAATGGATCACTTGCAGCTTACCTTCTTCGTCGTAAAAGCCATAGTGTCCTTTTACAATGCCATCCTTGTCTCTTTCTTCAAACCTAAATAGCCTGTTGTGCCTGAAAATACCAAACAAAGTATCTAAGAAAAGTACCTAATATAAAAGTGTAGATATTTTTGTCAACTGATCTACAAGTGAGAAAAGTTGTTGCACAGTGCAGCGCTCAAGAATAATATAGGATAGCTAGAAAATGTTATCCTTATATAGCACCACAACTCGTAATTCATTATTTAAGTGTATTTCATATAAGTCTTAAACAGACATTAAAAACATAATCACAAACTTTGACAGCGTCAAGAACTGCAAACGATTTAGTCAAGAATTGAGTTCCAGCGCTGAGTGATAATAATTATATTTATCAAGCTGTTGTATATAATATATAATCGCCAGTCAAGGAAGTAAATTGTAGGATAATTAATTCGACCACTGACAGTAAATGTCAAATCCGATAATACAATAACTTTGGAAGTGTGGCCCTTAAAAGGGGGTGGGTCTGTCTGTAGAGTAGGGAGGATGAGTTAGACCTGTCCTTTCCCGGAAGATGTGCAGGTCACTAGGAGACATCTCCTTTATATTGGCAGGTGTAGGCCAAGACTCACCGAACACACACTCTCTTATTGACGATAACTCCGGGCACCAGCTTCCCAGGGTGATCCTGGCAATACTGCATCCCTTGATTTCATCCCATCTATTTAGAGATTGAGCATGGGTGTAATGTTTAGCTAGTTCCGCAATTGTCGAATTCGTCAGGCCGTAGATGTCACCGGAAGGGGGTGGGTACCATATGGCAAAAAAAATTATGGACAAATAAACTATTTTTTGGTATTTTTGTTTTAGGCCAAAAAATGGTTGCCATTTAGCATGGAGTGTTTGAAAAAATGAAAATCCTATTGTAAAAAGTGGTACCCCGTTATTTTCACCGACAGTCGGGTTGCTCTGAATGCGATGATGTCCACAACGGTGGGATCGAGATCGGTGATGAGCTGTCGCGAAGCCCTCTCCTGGATACGCGACAGAAGGGTGAGTTTATGCTGGGTCCTTGCACACAGTAGTGTGGAAGGGAACCAAAAAGCAGACAGCCTCGCAAATGAAGGAGCGAAGAAGAACAGGGCAGAAGAGTTAGCCAGACCAAGACCACCGATTCAACTACTGAAGGACACCATAGAAAATATAACAAGGGCGGAACACGGTAAGAGATGGAGCGAGAGAAGCGATTGCTTCACTACGCGACAGCTCTGGCCAAGAATAAACAAGGAAATAATAAGAGAGATCCTAGAGTATAGAAAGGACTCAATTCAGAAGATCACGGGAGTGATCACTGGACACTGCACAGTAGTGGCAAGACTCCGGAAAATCAAGGTAAAACTAGATGATCTTGCAATGAATGCGAGAAAGTTGGGGAGTAAACGACTTGAGAGTCTAGTAGAGGTAGCAGAGATGGACATCGGAAATTTGAAGAACTTTATAGGAGGATGGAAATGCCTAAGACAAGGAATTAAAGGAAATATATAAGGGACTAAGGATAGGTAAAAACAGGATGGCTCAACACCATGAGCCAAAGGGCATCTGAGAGGACTGTAGCCGGAAAGGACCTAGTCGCCCTAACCTACCCCTACTGATCCTCAATAAGATCACGCCCTATAATTCACGTTTCTATAAAATTCTGGTACCTATCTGTCACTACGGAAAAATTCGACAACTAAACAATAAATATTTTGAAGTGCCAGACTGCAAACAATTTTGTTGTCAAATTTTTCAAGGTCCATTCACAGTAGGTAAAATGTGGATTGAAGAACATGAAAAAGATTGTGGTTTAATTTCCCAAAAAATTAACAAAAATAAAAACACCACAAGGATCATACAGAAGATATTTGGAAAATTAATGCTAAAAAAATTGTATCTATACCTATTTCTATATTTATATAATGTTTACTATATATTATGATGTAAGAATTAATTTGCATAATACCAAACTCGATATCACGCCAAAAAAAAAATTAATAGTTTTTTGTATACTATAATAATAAATGGGTAGAGGTATTGTTATTCTACCGTACCTAATGGTCGATGGGAAATCCTGACTTTTAAATGTTGTTTTTTCAACCACAAATGATTTATAGTAATTATAGTGAGACTTATTGGATGTGCTATAATGCGTACTTTAGACTGGTTTTTGCTGTTTCCTGAATAATTTAATATTAAAACAAGAAATCATTTATACAGAGCTGTATTCAGTAGCTGTTGGTTTTTATTTAAATAAAGGTACTTGATATTTTTCATGAATATACAATTCCAAATGAAAATGTAAAGATACCAAAATTTTTAGTATTTTATTAATACTTTTGTATTGTGCAATGCGAATTGTCATTAAAATTGAACTTTACTTTGGCCGACAATTTTTGTTTTATTAGGTGTTAAGTTATGCGTTGTTATGAATATCCACGTTTTATCGCAGATTCGTGTCAGTTGAAAAAGTAATAGGTAATGCAAAAATGTTAATTTCACCACAAAAATGCAAGTTTATTTGCCATGAAATATTCAACTATCGAATTGATTCGACAGAATTGGTTATGAAATGAGGTAACCCATTACGCAATGGAAAATAATGTTATTATTATTAATCACTGATGTGTTGACAGTTAAAAAAGCAAGTGACAAAATTATAAATAGAAGAATGAAAAGTAACACCAAGTTTGAATGACGATTTGTTTTTATGGTTTCTACAGTTTTGATTTATTAATCTTGTCGTTACAAATCGATCAATAGGTTTTTGTGAAAAGTTTAATTTGTTTTAAAGTTATATTTGGAAAGGCATTTTTATGTAACTAAAAGATTTCATGCCATAAATATTATATTTAGCTATAGAAAACTTATATCAAACTTAATGTCACCTTGGATTTTAAAGATACACTAAGAAAACGATCAAAATATTGTTAAAATTATTCATTCAGCATATTAGTTGATTTTAATATGAAAAATAGTCATATGTTAGTTTCAATAATTATATTTAAAATTTAAAATTCTTTATTCAGAAATTAAAACGAGTACAATACTTGCAAACTCTTCACTTTTGCTTTGCAGGTCTTCAAAATTAGTTTACCAAAATTTTGTTACCATTTACAAAACGAAGAGTCGCAAGAAAATCCCTATATGTTATTCAAACTGTCATTTTGTGAGTTGTGCATTAGAAACATGGAGGCTACATATGAAGATCTTACTCATACGGAAAATTCGACAAAATCTGTCCTCAAAATCGTTTATCTAAGCAATATGATTTTTCACCGCGGCCACTGCAAATCCAATACCATCTATTTCAGTTTTTATAAATGACAGTAGTCAATTTGTAAAAATTAGGTATAGTACGTTATTCTAATGTTAATGTAATGACCCATATTTTTAATCCTATTGATGAGAAATTCCGCCATATGGCGTGTATCTATATAATTTTTTTTTACAAATTCGAATATCGTGAAATAATGTTTTTCATTGAATTTAATATAGAAGCCTGCATACAAAACTCACTTTTATATTAATAATATTTCTCTACAACACAATGCGCACTCGCCCCTGGATGAAATTAATGCTAAGTAACCCCAACTTCTTTAGGTAGTTAAAATTTTTTATGAAACAGTGGACCGCCTTAATAACTGACCAGTTACTTCGTTATATTATGCCAATTACTGGAGTTGGACTATTCGATTTCCAATCCACCTGCTGCTACGTTGCCAGTTATTCAAAATTTTCTTAAAAATAGTAGCATACATAAAGTGGTTTTAATTAATCTTTCTTTTTCCAGCAATTTCAAGCGGCTTATTTGAATGCTTACTAATAAACTCATATTAGGTATTCTTTTTTCAATATTTCCAAACTGGCTTTCAAAGAACATCACGAACTAACGGTTTACTGAAGTAAGGGAATATTTGTATAGTGATCCTGACACAATAAATCTGACTACGTTGTTTTATTTTATTGTCGTTACATTCATATTAGAAACACTATACCTACTTATGTGAATGAATAATAAGAATTGGAAAATAGTTTAGAATTAAAAATGGACATGGTGTGCGTTGTTAAAAATTATTGAAATAATGGTTGGTAGTGAATTGAATTTAAGAAGACGAGAGTTACCAAAGGAATTAAAAATATTAGGAGATAAATATAGTAGGAAAGAGATGTTTTTGGCAAGACACATCATATTTTACCACCAAACGATCACAGTTTTCGATTTTTTTGAAGACGTGGACAAATCCGGATTTCTTACAAAACTTTCCATTTCTATTTCCTAACCTCACATACTGTCAAATGAGCTAGCAGCCAATAAGACATCATGAGCTGAAAGTGTATGCAAGGATTATTATTGGTTGTAATTTTTCTGGATTCAGATGTTTTTGGTATTGGATTTAAACTGGCGCCCTCTGAAATGACCAGAAATTGGAATACACGGAGTGCAATATCCTTATATAGTCTCCATGGTTTGTGTATTAAAAACATGTACACCTCGACCAAATTAATTTCAACTCTGAGATGCGCAAAGAAAGAAGCGAGACAGTACTATGACAGTGCCGCAGAATAAACGCATATACACTCGGGGAGGGGGGGAAAGTTTAGTTAGTTAAATAATTTCCTAAATAAAATCCATTTTAGTTATTAACTTTACCTCCAATGGCATACACACAAAATCTTGTGTTTTAGCGATTTACACAAGGTATAGCTGCCGACAGTATCGTACGCGTGATCTACGCGCATCCGAATCTCACAGTTGAAATTAATTTGGCCGAGTTGTACACAAAGAGTAAAGGCAGATTCATGCAAGGTTATTTATAATCACATAGGCTTCGCTTCTTGTTTGCTGATGTATTCTTTGCTATTGCATTAAGAAGTTGGTTAGGCAGTGAAAATGTAATGTAACTATAATAAACGTTGCATGAATGATAAGAAGCATGAAAAATGTTACCCTTTTCCAGTATCATATCCCCATTTGTAAGAAAGAGGCCCATCATGACCCGATATATGAAATTCAAGCCTTTCACCTGGAGAAGCCTCTTCATGCGTAGAGGCTGATGAGGGGATACCCAATGAACTTATAAGTTGTCCGCTAAGCCCAGTATCAAATGTCCCACTTGCTGTTTCAACGTGGTTACTGGGTACCGTAATACTATCTGCATTTTTATTTAAACTGTCTGCAGGCGTAGAAGTGGGTGTGTCGTAGTATGTCGGAAGAGGTATGCTGTCAGTATTTTTTGGTGTACTGTCTTTGGGTTGTGGTTTATTTCTGGGTACGAGTATTTTAGGAGAAGGTAATACCTTAACAAGCTTTTGGTTTTCCTTTTTGGCCAATTGATCGAAGTTTTTGGCAACTTGTATTTGCTTATCTTCGTACTGTTTGGCACTAATTGGTTCAAAAATAAATTCCTGTTTAGGGTTTAATGAATAAGGCTTCTTTTTACTATGAATATCTTCGTTATATTTTTTTGGAAATTCTTTGGTAGGTAATTCTTGTTTAGAAATAACAGCCGGTACTTCATAATAGTACATAGGATCGCCACTAGGGTTCCATTCTGTATCTACTGGAGCAACTAATTCTTCGTTAGGAATTGGAGCCTGGTAGTAGTCAGGCTGTTGGGATTCTTGGGGCGCTTTTAGAAAACTCAGTGGTTCAGGAACGTAGAATTGTAAATTTTTAGGTTCTTGCTTTGGTAATTCGAGACCAATTGGTAATTGTGTTTGATATAACTGGTAAGAATCTGCTTCTTCCGATTGTTGAACTGCTCTTTGTACAGGTGCGTAGTCTGCTTCAGTTGGTGGAGCCTTTGCAAATGTTGTAAGTGGTACAGCGGTTGATATTGTTGCGAAGGCGATAACTGCCACCTGAAATAATATATTATATTGAATAGCTAATATCACATATAATTTTAGAACCTGTTGTGCTTTCCTAAATTGTTTGTATCCAATATTAGAAGCCAGTAAATTTGAACCTCCTAATTGCAGAATTGTACAGTTTATAACAATTAAACTAAGTTTAAATGAACTGGAGTCTGAATCGTTCATATTTTTAAGGTGAGCCAATATTTTTCTGCATTTTTCTTTAATCAACAAGTGTACTGATTAGGGCTATTCAAAATCGAGATATTTTAACTTGCGAGCAAAGTAAGCGCATTAATGTTTGAGATTGTTAATCACCCTATTAATACTCGTGTTAGGTACAAAACTTTTTCGTCGACTGAACAAAAGCTTTATCCTTTATCTCAATATTAAAATAATAATATTGATAATTCACAAGTCAACGGTGTAGAATTGAAATTACATATTTATTACGAGTAATTCTTAAACGTAATAGATTAAAAAGAAAAAACCATTACTATCGTATAATTAGTAAAAGGTTGTTATTTAGCTTGTAATATTAATTGATAAACATGAGGAGAAAGTAGAAATAATTACCGGAATCATTTTAATTGTAATCCTAAAAGCGTGCTATTTGTTATTGGGTACTAGTAACACTGCTGTTACCATGTAAAATCTGACGTTGCCACCGTAAAGTTTGACATTTATTACGTAAATCTTTTTGACGCGTGCCTTCTTACTTTTCACTTTTAAACTTCGAATACTTATTACCCGGCAACTAACGAGATTCTGCCTTACCAAATATAACATGATATCGTAGTAGGATAAATCAGAGCAGCCCCAGATGAATTAGATGACCTTGACTGCATAAAACGTTCCGCCGACAAACCTAAGTTTCCGACTGACGTTCACTTGACTCTAGACGGACATAATTGGGATGAAATTATTCCTAAACTTTTGTAATTTGCTAGATTTTGAAACTTTAAATAAAAATAAATTATAACCATTATATCGAGTGTAGATAAATTAAGTGATTAGTAGTGTGTGTAGCCTTCCCATTAAGCCTATCAAGGAACGTCACAATTTTCCAGGCGGAAATGACGGCGATTCACCACTGTGTGGAAGAAATTAAAAGGCAGAAGAGAACATATCGTTCACAGACAGCCAAGCAGCGCTAAAGGCACTCAACTCCGTAGAGGTCAATTCTAAGCTAGTATGGGATTGTGTGCAGGCACTAAACACACTGGGTGAGCGTAGCAATGTTACGGTAGCCTGGGTACCGAGGCACGAGCGGCATAAGGGCAACGAAAAAGCAGATGAAATGGCCAAGCAAGGCTCATCAATGCTATTCGTTGGGCCGGAACCCTTCTGCGGCGTTGCAAAAACCATAACAAGGAAACAAACAAAGAAGTGGGTCGCCCACAAATCTCTGAAATGGTGGAGGAACTCACCAGGACATAGGCAAGCGAAACAGTTCATATTAGAACACTCGCCAAAATTTACAGCAGATCTGATGGCCAAAGACAGGAAAACTGTTAAAGCTGTAGTGGGTCTGTTAACGGGGCACTGTAAGCTCAATAGGCATTTAAAGCTGATTGGATTGACAAACGAAGATATGTGCAGGTTTTGTCACCTAGAAGAAGAAACGGCAGAACACATTCTATGTCAGTGCGATAGCCTGGCAAATGTGCGGTTTTTCGCATTAGGCGAAGAAAAGCCATTGGCAGAGAGCTATATGAAAGGTTCAGTCTCCACGCTAATAGACTTTTTAAAAAGAGTCAGGCTGGAGAATGTAATCTAGAGTTTAGAGGACCACAATAGATCTGAAAAGGTCGCAGTGGATTAGGCCAAAAGCCACCTCATAAAATCTAATCTAATCTAATCTAGTAGTGTGTATCATTTTATCCCACCCGTAAAAACTATTTAAATAAAAATATTACATTGGTGTCAGAAGTGGGATAATATAAATAAATAGTTACGTAAAGTGATTCGAAAGTGACAGGGTCGGCTACTAAATTGGTGACTTCTATTCTATGATAATATTGTGATAAAATCCACCCATTAGTTCCAAGACACCCTAAATAGGTTTAAAATTGTAATTTTGTAAGGAATATCCTGAGTTTTTAATTTATAAAAAAAATTGTTTAAGCTCAAAGACCATGAATAATTGATTAATTTCAATAAAAAAAGTGACACCTATCATATTACTTCTGTTTTAGCAAAAGAAATATATTTGCGGTGTAGCTAACGTTATACAATAATGTCATACAATTTCTAATTTCTAATTTTTTAATTATTTTGTTTGGTTAGTCAGTTCAAGAAAATATTCAATGTTTTTGTAACGTAATCGTAGTCTAGATTAATTACAATCACTATCAATGGCAATAATTAAAATATTGATGGTGAAAGTAGTGCAGCGCCAAGAGTTTTTTTTTATATTCCAAATTTACCATGTGGATCTTTATTCCATTGTTAATTTCACTTATCATGTGCAAACTGCTGATATTTCTTTTTATTGACAAATATATAGTTTTAATGTTACAAAAAGATCAACTAACGTTAATCAAACTTTCACTTACGCCCGATGTAAACGAAAGCAGGAATTTTAACAATAGAATAAATCAAATTTCAGAACAGTAAAGAGCTATTTCAACGTTTTATTAGGCATTATAATCATTACTAATTCTGTTTTAAAAGTAGAGACAACATAATAGGTCATGCCTGTTAAAGCTTTACACTTGCTTAGAGACATTCTTCGGAGGATGTATAGAAGTATTTGAATCCCAGAAGTCTAAAATTCTTCTTGCTGTTCAGAAAGTCAACTTTTACTCTTAATTTTGATTAACAATCGGATACAACAATAAAGGTGTAGTGTAGTGAATAAGCATTAGTTATATGAATGGATTTTATGTAAATTTTAATCTGAAAACGTTCGAGATGTATTGACATTTAAATCCCCATTGCATACATTGTCTAATGGTTATATCAATATTGAAAAGTCAATCATTGTTACTGTCGAATTGATTACATCAAAATAAATAGCATTTGATTTACCTACCCAGTCATTAAACATTTCCATTTTGCGGATTGAAAATATTATCAAAAAAAAGAATAATATATTCTTGCTCAAGTTGTGAATTGACGATGATTATCGCGAAAGCAATTATTCATAATAAATCAGATAAAACCTATAAGACACTGAACGTTACCAGGTTGATAACATTATTTATTCACACACAGAGAAAAAAATTCGCTAGCCATTAGCGAATATTCACTTGCAGTAGCAAAAAAGTTCGATTAAATAGGGGACAAATGACTTATTCATTTACCACAGAAAAAACCATATTGCTAGAGTTAAACATTTACAGTTAATATAGAGATCACTTATCATAGATATATTTCAAGTAGTCCATTTTATTTACTATAAATTTTTTAGTCACTTACAGTTTGTTATCGACTTGGATAACTTGCTAGTAGCTAGTTAATATAATATCGTCTATTAAAACTGACATATTGTACACCAATCCTCAGTGATTTATTCATTTACCTTAGTAATACAGATTATCAGGACTAATTGAAAAGTTTATTTACAGTAATCGATTTATTCATTAACCTTAATCTTGGCATTTAGGCTTATACAGGGTGTCCACTTATATTTCCCCTATTTTAACTGCCTGTAAATTCTAAACGGTTTAGGAGAGAAGCTCGGAGAGAAGTATTCGGTCTTCATGGAATTGTTCCATTTTAGTAGCTACAAGTTTTGTTTGAATACATTGATTTTCTTCTATCGTTTTCGTTTACGTCACAACAAAATTGGCGCATTTATGACAATTTTTTTTTATTGACTTTCTTAATGGAATGACCAGTATATTTTTTGTAGTTTGATAAGTGATCTTCACCTATTCAGCGATGGAAACTTTTCAAAATCGGTTAGCAAATGACGGAAATTGTAAAAATCCGCCAATTTTGCTTTGACGTAATTGGAAGCGATGGAAAACATTCAATCTATTCGACCAAAACTTGTAATGAAATGAAACATTTCAATAAAAACTGTATATTTCTATCCTGCACCGTTTAGAATTTATAAACATTTAAAGTTTAGGGGAAAATATAATAAGTGGACACCTGGTACTGAAAACTAATACAAAAAATGAAATTTTATATACCAGGTATGTTAAATGTATTTTATAAAATATAATTAAGTACAAACAAATTAACAGACTTGGAATACAAACTTCAAACTCTTTTCCTCATTTAGTTTTCCATATTGGCGACACTCAGAAATGGATTTAAAAAAAAGCAAATTTATGAAAAACATTTAATTCAAACTTATGAAATATGAACATTTGTATTTTTTCAAGTTCCTACCTAATTAAAAAATAACTTATCATTCCATTGTTCAGACGTTCACTATCACTACCAGAGATAATATTTCACTAGGTAGGTACACTTCACTCATGCTGTCTTTCCGAATTTCAAAAATTAAATGATGCAATTTCTTGTCTGCACCTGACTTGACGGACAGCCGAACAACCCCAGATGTTACCGGAATGTGTCGAAGACCTGATTTCAAGTACTTAGATAGCTAATGATTAATATTGAGCTCACTTAGAATAAACGATAGATAGTTAAGGGTAAATAATTCAATTCTAGAAACTTTTTTTATTAAGTACAAATTACCTGGTGACTAAGGTTTGTCGATCGCTTTAACGGACAAAACTAGCTATCTGTTTTTTTCAACTACTAATGAATAATGTTTCTACCACTAATAAAAATTTATTTGTAGCAAGCGATTTTTTTCTAGAAACTTTTTTTATTTGGACGTGTTTTCTCTGTGCAACCATAATATATATGTATATATGTAATGCTGTGATTACTAACGTCAGTGAAGGTTAGATAAATTGTCATATTACACACCTCTACTTCCCATCCTCTAAAATAAAGTGATCGTTAATATTATATTATTTTATATATTTAAAACTATAACAGAGTGATAAATATTATAATACCTATTTCTGGAGGGGTACAATCCATCAATTCTTAATCGGAGGACATTTTTCTTAATTTATCATTTATCATTCGCGAACTTAATATCCATCCGACTTTATCTTACATTTATTTATATTGGTGACAGTTGTCAAATGTAATATTTTTGGTGTGTTCAGAACGAAACAAAGATTTATTGATTTTGATCGGGATATGATGGTTGTAAATAAAATAGTATACAAACCTCGGTAAGAAGTTTCATTCCTGTCTCGAGATAATAGCTAACCGAGACGCTTAATCTCTCGACAGTAATGAAACGCTTTCCACCTCGGTGTGTAATATACTATTTTCTCCTCCCTATATTGTAAACAACGCATTTTGACACTGTTTTGAAGGACGTAGGTAAGTAACAAGTAGGTACCAAAAATGTACCGATTTGATATTAATAATTTTATTATTTCGATATTGACATATCATCAACATTCTGATTCGGACTATTCATAAATTTTTGTTACCAAAAAATCAAAATTATTGAATATTTAAATTGAATTTACAATTAATAAAGTAAGTAACAATAAAAAACGTTCAACTACTCATTGATCATAATAACCACGGGAACCTTTTAGATAACAATAGATAATAGCTAACACTTTTACCACCTGAGAATTTTTATAAAAACCTATTATTTAATGACTTTATCATTGCGTCTGTAAAATACAATAAAAGGATACATTCTTAATTATTGACAGCTGCAATAAGTACACTAAGTCGTAAATTAAGACAATTACACTCGTTAATTGTTAGCAGTATTCTACAACAATTTTCAATTCACCTTTCGCATAATAACCTACAATAAATGCATTCTTTAATTTGATTTGTTCAAGGTGTTCGTACTTATTTACGGATAATTTTTTGACATTTATATAATTAGGTTTAAAATATTGTTTTTATTCCTATAACATTTTACATAACTTTTGTTTATTCAGTAAATAAACAAATATTGCAGTGGCGGCGATAAGGATTCGGTACCCTCCCACCAAATTTGAAGAGCATATAATAATATTTATACAAATGGCAATGAAATCTGGAAGTAGATCATAAATTTTATGAGAAAAACTCGGATAAAGAAAGCTTCTCACGACAAACTATTTTGGTTAAGCAAATAACAGTGCTGCAAAAGAATTACTTAAAAGAGAAGCTGGATGTAAAAAAATTAGAGGGAGATCGAAAAAGAAGTGGATAGAGACGATAGGAAATGACAGAGCAGTTGAGCGTAAGCAGGTGGCAAACAACGAAGAAAGGGAAAATAGCTAGTTTGATCAGAACACATATCCATTAAAGACTTCCAGTGAAGCCATTTTAGATATGAAAACAGACTATATGGCCACTAAAGTTCTCCCTTACCATAAAATATGAGGTAGAAATACCTTACAGCAAGGTTTGGTAAGACCTAAGCATACTAAAGTTTCCCCGAGATGGGTCAAAGGCTGGGGAAGGGACAGAAGCAGAGATGTAAAAGTAAAATGAGGAATACAAGATCTTCCTTCTCACTAGGAAAATATACGTCTGTATTTCAGGCGGAGCTTTATGCTATCCTACAATGTATCACGAGTTAAAGGACTGACCCAGTCGACCTATATCATCTACTCCAAGGTACAGGGATAATTGGGTGGGAGAAGAGTACAATAAGCCAACAGGCTGTAGTGAGAACGGCTCCCAAAAAGGAAAAAAAAGTCGAAAATCTTGGTGATATAATATTGTTTTCTAACTTCTCTCGTAAAATTCACTTTCTACATCTAAAAATTATAGATAATTATCAACTTAAAAAGAGATATTTTTAGTTTGAGACCTATTTCGTATGGAATTATTAGTTGCGGCATAAAATTTTCTTCATTCTACATACCTACTCCATTGTTATTGCAAAGTGAGAGTGATATGACGCCGTAAACAAAGGTTCATTTAATTTAAATGTACGGTGCATACTGTAGGTAAGTTCGTATTACAGAGGGAGAAGTGTACGTACTAACCTTCAAGAAATATAAATAGAACAATAAACCGTACGTCATAATAATGATGGTTGTTGTTGTTAGAGATAATAAGTTGTGATTCAGGTAGTGTTGAATGGCTTAATTAAATTTGACGGTTAAGGTATGAAGGCATCATTTCAAGTTCATGTGCCATAACAACTAATTTTATGTATGTCATACAAATTTGCAAGAAAAACTACAAGAGTGGCAAAAAAATGTAGGGAAGGAAATAGAGAAGTATATAGAAGTGACGTGAAGATTTTTTATGGACGGAATAGTATATTACATAAGTACCTAGCGGGGAAGTAGATCATTACAGCCCAGGCTTTGTAAAAGGCCGTGGCTGTCACGAAATGTTAATTTTTTTTGGGCAAACAACTACATATTATCTTATTTTGAATTAACCTGTACTCCTCCAGAAGTCCGAGAAACTGCGGACACTGAGGTTGACGGAATAATTCCGTAGAAACTTAAAGAAATGTATTAACTTATTTGTTTTTAAAACCAGCTTAACAGTGACACATGTCTTAAGGGTAATAAATCTCTACATTACTAACCGATTGTGAATAAATATTAATTTCCCACTCGAAAAAAGGATGGAAAGGTTTATTTCATAGCGATACCTTGAAATGGGTGATATTTTACAAGTTTTAATGGATGTTTCAATATATGATTAACTGTAGGTTATTGTGCAATTGATGCCAAGAGAGTAATACAATTTTTGAATGATAATAATCATTTAACAAGGTTAAGATAAGTGATAATTTCCAACAGTTATTGGGAGAATTAGAATTAGGACATAATTCAATCTGATTATTGAACAATTTTAGCTCAAGCATAAAAATTAAATATAAATTTTTATAAAAGCGTTTTTTGTCAGTTTTAAGATGATTTAAAATCAACGATAATGTTGATGTAGAAGACATAAACGTTAGATATATTTGCGAAATAAAGAAATATTGTTTTGTAGGCAAATCCAATCCAGAATCAATTGCAAAAGCTTGATTACGTTTTCGACTCTTTCCGTCGATTTTGGACAATCCATGTACGAGTAGATATCATGATGGCAAATTTTTTTCTGTAAATACATTTTCGTGGTAGATACTCGTATATACGTCCCGGCAGACCTAATAGATCTATTGCTCTTCCTTCTTCTACTCAGTTCCTGAAGAAAGTCTCGCAGACTAGTTGTTCCTTTATCCCTAACGCTTGAACGGTTTTTCTCTTATATCCAGTAGGTAATCTTCTTAGGTGTTCTGTCCTGGGATTCTGTAGTGCCTGGAACTCGGCAAGTTTTATTCTTCAACTCCATCTGTATTATCCTTATTCCCCTTGTTCAAGCTTTTTGAAGTGCCTTTTCAGGTGGTAGTTTTCTTGTAGGACACCTGTCAACACTTAAGGTTTTGTCGGAGGGACAGCGACTGGTCGCCGCGTTTTTGTCAAGCCCATACGCAACCATTGGTCGCGGCTTTAAAGTGTCGTGGCAGTCGAGATCCAGAAGCTGCGTCTGGTTCGATAGCGACCGCGTCTAAGCTGTTCCAAGAAAACCATTGGTATATAATCGTATTCAGACAGCCTTACGCTGTCAGATTCAGTCGATTACTTTTATGCAATATTATGTGGCGTACATACCGACTTTCTAACGTTTGTCAACGACACATCTAGCTATGTTGGTGTGTCTACGTTTTGAAGTCGGCCGGTGTTTACTCTGGCTTATGGGTCTCACTTGGTCGTGATTTACCAGGAGTATCCTTGATTTTCTTAGCCCTATGAGATGTTTCCAATAGTTTGATCTTCTCTTGTTTAATATAACTAGCGATGAGCAAATTCTGACTTTGTCTTGCGATTTTGCAGGACCAGGACCAAGACCGGATAAACAAGAACAAGACTGAGAAGGTAAGACGAAGACCAAGAATTTATACCTATCAAAAGACTCGAAAATTTTCCAAAGCGACGTAAGTAGTAAGTAACAAACTATTTGAGCAAGACCAATACTGAATGCGCTAGACCAAGATTAAGAGTATTTGAGCAATACCAAGAGCGGATAAGCAAGGACCGAGACCATTACCAAGACTGTCTTTGGTATTGGTCTCGGTCCTTGCTTTACTCATCCCTAATTACAACTTTTAATTACAATGAAAATTGAATCATTTAGGAAGTTTTTCGTTATAGCTGTCGAGAGAAATAACGTTTCTTTCTTTGAATGTCTAAATCACGAGAGTCTGTTTTAATTTTATACTTTTATATATGCCACGTCTTTTTAAAGAAGTAAAATTAATATTTATTTTGACCAAAAAAATGCGTATAAATACGACTATGGAATTACTAACAATTAATTTTATTAAAATATTCAATAGACATTGTATTCATTACATTATTTCTTTATACCTAATAATATATGTCGTATGCGTAATAAATATTGGCAATAAGACAATAAATACCATTATTTTGGTTTCGTTATTAATTTGATGAACATGTTAATGAGAATCGACTCATGAATATGTATTAACTGAAAAGGAATACAAGGTATTAAAAAAGTAGCTGTCAATACATACATAAATTATTTGTAATAATGTAATGTGTTTCTTATATTTCAACTTGCTTTCAAGTCAAAAAACTATTTTTAGGGGTGGTATTTGTAATATTCTTACAAAATTATACAAGCTATTAATATTCATATAAATAAATAAGATTCACGTTTTATATGGCATAAATTATTACCACCCAAGAGGGGTAAGTTGACTTACAACCCGTCGTCAAGGGTAATTTTGGTAATTGTTACTCACGTCCTTCAGGAAAAAACTATTTTATTTCATTGAACAAAAGATATAGACATTTTTAAAAACTATAAAATTCAAGCGGCAATTTATCTGTTTGTTTGGACGGTGCCAAATTTATAGCCAACAAAGTCGGAATGTTATTTCGACTAAAATAAAATAAAATTAGTTTCCCCATTATTCGACCGAGGCTTTTGTACCCTCTTTTGGAACAATTTACATTTTAAAGCCATTAAACGAAAATAAAACATGATTAAATTCAAATAAAAAAAATGTGTTTAGTTTTTACATAAAAACCACTAGTGACATGTTAATACGAAATAGTGTAACTCATCACTCACCAACTTGATTGTTAAAGTCATGGTAACACTGAACAAATCACTTTAGTAGCAAAATCACAGAAATAAACGCACTGTTACTTTCAAGTCAGTTTATATACTTTACCATTTCTCCTTGTCTTCGAATCCGTCAATGAACAAGCTAAGTTATAAACAAATTAAATCATTTCGGCGGAGGTGCTCTATAACATCACATTCTAAGAAATATTTTTATCATTTAAAGATTATATTATTATTTAGACTGTATTTAGAAATAGGTTGTTTGAAAAATTTGAGTTTTTTTGTGTTTGATGCTCTGGTCTGTGGAGGACTTGTACGTGTTAATAGTTTTTTCGTTTTAAAACGAATTGGTATTAATCAATTATAATGGTATAATGATATAAAGACGTGAGTTAATTCCAACAAATTTGCATATAATTTCTTAGTAAGCTGCTTGTTTTGAAAATATTTTCTTAGGATAATTCCTGTGAAACAAAATACAATTTTTTGATCTATCGAATTTCTTCTTCCATAAAAATATAAATAGTTTACTGCTCTATCTGAGTCCATTCCACAGCGTCTTCAGCTTCATAAGCGTTTCTCCCTGTCAATTCGTATTTTAAAGTTAGTGTCTTTATCAATTTTATCTTCTCTCTATCTTTCATTCTATTGCATCTTTTGGTATAAATTTACTCGTCTCTCTATCTTTCATTCTCTCCAATTTTTTGGTTTTATTGAAATCAACTGTAATTTTTAAGTTTTTATTACTTTGGTCCACGTATTTATAAATTTCTGTATTTTATTCCTTCGCATTCCAGTACGTACTTTAACAATTCGACTCTCTATCTTTAATTCCCTCCTATGTTTTGGTTTTATTGGTTGTAGGACATCCAGAGTAAGTACCTATGGGCCATGAAATATGCAATAGATGGAAAGGAATCTATCGTCTATCATTATGCCTTTATTTTTCAAAATCCGCCCGCCATAAAAGAGATGAAGCACCAGCAAAAATTTCTGGATGGGTCGCCTGTCAACTACTGGGACCAGTAGAGCTACATGACCGTTTAACAGGAGAGGATAACCTTTACTTTCTGCAAAATAATTTGCCTGATTTAATTGACGACGTTGCCTTAGTGAAAGCAAAATTTATGGTATATGTATAGACAGGGGTGCATTAAAATGGGAAAACGTTGATTTCTTGACTTAAAAGTCCAGGTGTTCTCAAATTTTATTCAATTACATTTTCCCAAAATAAAGATTATACGTATGTTAATAATTTAAAAAGGAAAATTTATCTCGAATTAACAAATGTGGTACTTCTACTCAATGATTTATCTTTTAAGAAGACTGGACTTTAACAACGGCAACAGAAAAAACAATAAGTATCCTTAACGTATTTAATAAAATAAAACGATGTCATGTGTCAGGGCTACAGCGTGGGATGGCATTGACAAAAAGAAAAGTCGATCATATATGAATATTAATTTTTCTCTTAATATTATGTTTTTGTAATATTTATGTTTATTGGGAACATAATTTGCAAGAAAATGGAGAATAAATGTTACCAACGGAGGCAAATATCTGTAATTAGACGTGTTCCATACATTGTAAAATGTCTTTTAGGGAATAAAAATTGTATTTATTTATTTAGGTTCTTTATTAGGTTTGTATTTCTTTCGCTTTCCAGCTGATTATGTGTCGTTCTTGGGATGATAATAGACGCATCCTTGCTTGCCATAAGATTGGCGGAACTGACATGTGCATATCGTCGAAAATGTGAATGTGTTAGTTCCAAAACCATCCCTAGTTCGAGTTTTCGCACTATAAAGTACTCGATACGATTCCAGAACGGTTCATGCATGCCAGTTGGAAAAAACCTATAATAACACCAATGACCATATATTTTCTTCGACTCACACATCTTCTACCGAGTGTTCCCCATAAAATTACATAGGAGGGGAACTAGTTAAGGAACACCAGCTCGAATGGAGACTGACACTAGGACACCTCCATACAAAGATTTTACTGAACAAGGTAGACAAGGAACTCTCATCCAGGCTGTTGAAACTGGGTAAGAGACATTTGAAGACAGTTACCGACCTGGTAATTGGGCACTGCACTTTGAGGAAGCATCTGCACAGAATGGGCAAAGTTACTGAGCCTATGTGTCGAAAATGTGAACTCTATGATGAAAAGCTTACTCTCATACTGTGCTTCTGTGAGACCTAGCAAGGACTCAGACGGAAGCACTTTGGAGAGGAAAATCAGAACTACTGAAAATCCCTCCATTCAAACTAGTGGCCTATATAGAAGACACGAAGCTTCTGGAATGGAAGTAAATAAGTTAAGAAATGATACAAAGATCCAGTTCAAGTGCCTGAGCTGCTGAGCGCAAGCCAAACGGATGAATGGGGGTTATGATAGTTTTGAAGTATTGTAGTGATATATGTGAAACTTTTTGTAAATAATCCTAGATAATCCAACTTCCAAAGAAGAAGATGCGAGTAGCCTTGGATCAGTTAATCGCTTTTGTTTGTGTTTTTTCTTATAATTTTTTAAAATTGCAGATCAAGCAGCAAATGAATCAATGGTCAATGTCAAATATTTATTATTCCAAAAAAAAGTGATTACGTTGAGATAAAATTATATAATATTTCTAAAAAAAAATTTGCATTTTTCCACGAACTATTGTTAGTTTATACGTTTCATCAAAATAATTAATTTAATTGCGTTTTTATTACAGATCCACTGACCAATTATTCTCGAACAATATAATTAAAGAATTAAAGAATCAAAGAATAAGAATTTGCGTTGTTGTTTTCGTGTGTGATAAATTCCTCAAGTTCACATAACGACATCATAAACTGATGAGTTTTATTAGAATTCAGTGTCCGTATCGCGTTTTTAGCAAATTTAATAATAAAATTCAAAAATATGTAATAATAGCGTAGTCAAAGTACACAAAATATCCGTAAAATGCCGCAAAAAACTTGAAAATTTAAAATTGAGTTTTTAAAAGGGTTGTGATTAACATGAGAAAAACTTTACAATGCTAGGCATGCGATTTTCCGTCGTCGATTGAAAATTTTTGTTTTTTTAATCTAATTGTTTAAATAATGAACACAGAAAAATTGTAGCTAATACATTTGTCTACAAAATTTGTCTGAACATTTTTTTTGTATCTGCATTAGTTTTTAAAATATATACGAAATTTCCATAGTAGTATTTTTGAACATCATCAATTTTCATGTTTTTAATTTTACGATAGTAAATAAACAATGAAATTTAGGAAAAAATGTTTCATATGAAATGTGTTCTAAATTGGGGTATCTACAAATACATTGAAAAAAAATATTTTTATGAAATTTTTTAATGTATTATCATCGATTTTCCACGCACTCTCACCTTCTTTTACACATTTATTTGTGCTCTCTTCTCTTTCTTACCTGAGTCATAGGTGTGTTCTTTTGTATCGCGATCACTTCTAAATAGGTTCATCATAAAGTCCACAAATTTTTAGATAGTATCATAAACGGTATAAAAAGTTATAGAAGGTTTGCTGACAGACCTCTGATTTAAGTATTTATTTTAAATAATTGTCTATTATTTAAAAAATTTGATATTTATTGTAAAACTTTATAGTAGTTTCGAATAAAGATGCTTCAAAGTGTTTAGTAGTAAAGTTTCATTGAATTATATTAATTTCGAAAAAAGATATAATTGAATGAAGTCTCAAAAAAAACAAGTAAAATTAAGCATCCAAAAAAACAGATTTTTAAGAAGCATTCGTTTAAAATTCTAAATATTGATGGATTTGCTTTTATAATAATAATGTTTTATGCTCATTTGCAATGCTAAATCCAAAAGGAATTTTCGCTGGGATAAGTATTAATTAAATAGGAATTATAATAAACTGATATAACAGTCAGAAAATCTACTTTTTCAAATTTGAAAGTATTTCTATCTAAAAGTTGAGATCTTTCTTTACATTTTACATGAGTTCATTTATTTTTTCAGAATGTTATAAGCCCAAAATTATTAACTTTTAACCACGCGTAACCACGAATTGAATACCACTGAAATTAGTTTTATCTCGTAAATTTTTTTACAAACTTTTCAGACAAAATTTGTAGATAAATGCATCAGCAACAAATTTTGATTTTGAAGTTTTTCTGTATATTTATTATTTAAACAATTAGACCGAAAAAACAAAAACAAAAATTTTTTCTCGACGATTTTCCGGAAAATCGCATGCCTAACATCGTAAAGTTTTTCTCACGTTTAAACACAACCCTTTTAAATACCCAATTTTAAATTTTCAAGTTTTTTTTATTTTTTGTGAGGTTTTATGTGTACTTTGACTAAACTATAATTGAACCGTATAAAAACCTAATGCATAATTAATGACTTGTAAAAATTTAAAAGTGCATACCTACCTATAATTTTTTTGTTTAAACATTTCAGGTTATCGAAGTACGAGCTACCAAATGAATTATCCATCCGAAAAAAATTGAATCCGTGACAAATGACTAAAATTATTATCCATCAAAACTAATAATAATATTTAGTCCTAAATTATACCACAATTATCCAAAAAAAGAATGTTTGCCTATGTGGCTATGTAGATTATTACAACAAACTTTTATATCTTTATCTACAACAACCACTATACAAAACACGCTTTTCTACACAAATTTTTATACGCAAAGCAGGCCTTTTCTCAATTCTTTTGATAAGTAATGCGAAAAGTACACGCTGTGGCACTTTTCCGCACCGAAATGTCAAACAAAGCTATTTATGTCAACTTTTTTTGACAATTCAACCTAATAGTGAATTTCTTATAGGTGTACAGTTTTTAAATTTGAACCAAAAGTAAGTAAACTATTTATTTCATTATTTGTTTTAATGTATTGATCACAAAAACAGTAACCTATTAAGCATTATTTTAGGAATCATGAACCAAGATCAAAATAATTTGACTTTTGAGTTGTCCAATTCGGACATTGAAAATACTCCTCCAGATATTATCGAAAAGGCTCGAACTGCAACCGAAAATTTGTTACCTGAGGTTTCAAAGTTTAAATAAAATAACTAGATAAATTACTATATTTCTTTCATTAATAAATGTGGTTGTAGAAAAAATATTGTGTACAACTTATACGCAAATCACTTTCCCCACTCGCTAGATTTGCGGCACTTGCCTTACGGCTCGTGCCACAAACTTCTGCGCTCATGGGAAAAGTGACGCATCGCGCACTAGTTGTACAAACTACTATTATGATCATAAAGACGACCACTATGGTACTATAGCTGTGAAAATTATGATCATAAAGACGACCACTATGGTACTATAGCTGTGAAAATTATGATCGCTTGGCGTAACTCGTAACTCTTGTAATTACCACAAAACTATGAATTTTGACCTGAAATTTCAGGAGCTTATTCTCAAATGACTGGTCTACTTTACAAAGTCATAACTTAAAGGGTTTCTGTTTTATTATTAATAAAGATATAGAAGTAGTGAGAATATTAGAAAATCCACTTTCTGAAACCAAAACGTACTCATAACTCGACTAATTGAAGAGCTAGAACGTTCTAATTACCACCAATCGATTCTGGGGAAAATTTTACACATACAAGTGAATTTAGAATTTATATTTCCAAGTATTAAGGGAATTGACAGAAATCGTGAAATATCTCCATACTTATCTAACCTTCGTTGCATAAAATTACTAACCAAAAATCGACTGGCAAAGTCAGTTTTTTAATAAAACCAATGTATCACTCCCAAATGGAATTTTCGAGTTCATCAATTTACAATATTGGTTTACTTAACGCAAGTAAAAGAAATGTATGTCAGTTTTTACTTTTGTCGACATCGCAGTAAGAAAATCCATGAAATTAATTCAAACTATCGTATTATTCTCCAATTATTACAGAATACAAATGGTCACGAACCGTAAAATCACTTGATAACCATTTTAATATACGACTTTCTGTAAAGAATACAAAGGAAATTAATCATAATTTATCTTAAATTTATCAACATACAATTGTGTTATAACTCTGTAAAGAAATTCAAATGGTTTCAATGGCAGGAGAAATTCGATACAGTTGAGTTGATAGTGAGAGTATAATAAGACGATATACATTTTTGCAATAATGGTATTACATAAATTTCGTAATAATTGGGTTTTGAGAACTCATTGAAAATATGATTATAGGACATAAGTGTGATACAAACAATCGTGCGCAACTAAAATGATCGCTTTAAATACCTTGACACAGAGGTTGAATCAAAATACTACTACTATACCTTGTTTTTAAACTGGGAAAAGCATTTTAAAAAAGCTGAATCACACCACTAAAAGTAGTTGGGAATGTGTTCCGAAAGGATGGTGTTCAGACTTTTTGAACTAATTGACAGTAATGTGAAATATGTATTGTACTGCTCACATGTCTAAACATACGTACGAAGGTTGTTTTTTACATTTTGCATGTATGTATGTATGTATGATGGGGTGATATTCACTGACACCTAAAATATCTATTGTGCCCCTTACTTCAACTTAGTTCCTGAGGAACGTCTCAGAGACTAGTAGCTCCTTCAGTCCTATTTCCCTGAGGAATTTTAGGATATCTGCAGGTTTCAACTTAGGTAAATGTCTCTTCTATCCAATAATCTCCTAGGTGATGTGCCCTAGGATTCTGAATTGCTGTGCAATTCGTTAGTATGTGGATGGAGGATTCTTTTTCCATGCCACAGAATCTACATTCTTCTTCCTCAACTCCGGCCCCCATGCGGGTGAAAGAACACTATCACAAAATCTACACTCTTCTTCCTCAACTATTTTGAGCTTTTTAAGGTGCCCATTCAGGCGACAATGTCCCGTTAGGATTCCTGTTAAAACTCTTAGTGCAGCTTTGCTTTGACTTATGCATTCATTTGATCTCAACAGGTTGTAGTCACCCAGAAGAATCTTAGATTGCCTAAGCCCTACTAGATCTTTCCAATTGTCAGATCTTCTCTTTTCTTCGGCTTTACCTATTTCTTCCAATATTACATTGGAGCTGATTCCGCAAAAGGGTTCCGGCCCCCAAAAGGGTATTTCAGTCCCCCTCTTCGCTAGTTCATCTGCTATTTCGTTTCCTTCTATTCCAGTGTGTCCTGGAATCCACAGTAAGGTGACTATATTGTTCTCGCCTAGT
Source organism: Lochmaea capreae (assembly GCA_949126875.1). Taxonomy (NCBI): domain Eukaryota; kingdom Metazoa; phylum Arthropoda; class Insecta; order Coleoptera; family Chrysomelidae; genus Lochmaea; species Lochmaea capreae. The sequence goes on from OX421400.1 coordinate 5,996,660, forward strand.
TCATTAAGTTTGCCTAGGCATTCCCTCACCATTTTGGAACTGATTACACAAGAACTTAGAGCTTTAATGGCTGCTTGACTATCAGACATTATGATAATCCTTTGCCTTCTATATCCTTTGTCAATATTGAACTGGGCACACTTTCTTTTGGCGTGAACTTCCGCTTGAAAGATACTGTTTTTCCCAAGCTTTCAGAGTGTTTGGTTCCTGGCCCGTACACTCCTATCCCAGTTTCTTCTATTGCTTTTGAGCCATTTGTGTACCATTGAATGGCATTCTTTCAAGTCTGGTAATGGTATTTTGATCCCATTCCTTTTTGTTACATTCTGCATATAGACCAAAAAAAACAAGATAACTTTCATACACTATTGCTTTTCAAAGTATTCTCCACGAAGAAAAATACAATTTTGCATCCTATAGAACCAATTCTGAAAGCAGTTAACCAATTTGCTTGTTGGTACATTCAAAATAGTGTTTTTGAAGGCGTTGTGTTGTCTATATCTTCTGGGGACTGGAACCTTGGACCGCGTACTTAATTATTAATTTTTTGAAAAGTAAAAAAGTCGTTAGGACTTAGGTAGGGACTGTATGGAAGATGGTCCAACAATTCGAAATTTCTTTGCTTTAAAAACTCATTTGTTTTTCCAGCTGTGTCTTGGTGGATCATTCGTAGTTGGAGGCTGTTTTTTCGAAACTCAGCAATTACTTCAGGCAAACCAATCGATATGTACCAATCAGCAGTAACAGTTCTTTGATCTTGCAGAGAAATTGCTGCTACACTATACCTACCACCTCTTTGGAAACACTTCAGCTTCAGTTCATCTTGGAACACCCAAACACCACTGACAACACTGTATATATTTTTTGAGTTTCCTGCGTTAAACCGATTTATAGTTTTTTTAACACTAATTGACTCTAATTGCTTCTTTTTCTCCAGTCAACAGATGCGGTATCCAAGAAGAAACTAATTTTTTAATAGATAATTCTTCATGTCAAGTTTTTGTGGTCTTTGAAATACCCAATGATGGTCCAATTTTACAATATGTGACACACAGCTTTGACCGAAGCGGTCTGAAATTTTGGCGTTAACTAAACATTACTGTTAATTTTGACATTTGATCTTTATTGACAGGCGCCAACTATGTTATATTACATGCAACAATTAGAAGACAAAAAATATAGGATCTATGATTATAAATAGTTCATGTATTTATGAGTGATTGTCCATGAATCGCACACTACTAAGAGCAAAAATAAACTTCGCCAGATGCCCGCTTACTCCTAAAATGCGAGACTGCAAATATTAACTTGATATTGAATTTGAATGTTTTGTTATTTTTAGACTCATCAGTCAACCGATAAATTAGGTATTTTTAAAAAAATAAGTAATTAAAAAACTGTACTGAATCATTTTTGTCTAGTGTTAATAGTTATCCAACTAACGAATAAGCCTCACTTTCTACGGCGATGATTTTTATTGAGATCGCTCATGTGTGAAAATATATATTTATAAACAAAGTACGATATTTTTTAATGTAATTGGAAGTAAGGAACTGGAATAAATTGTGAATGTTCAAGGATGTTTCGACTAAAGTAAATATTAATCATTTCATAACAAAAATTCACTTTTTTTTTAAATTTCCTTTAAAATACAGGAGGTTATCTGCTTTCAATTGCTGTCAAACACAAACTAAATGACAAAACTGACAGTCTACCAATAGAGTAGACATGGATCAAAGGATACTAGATATAAGGAGGACAAACTAAGTATATAAAAAGTGTCCGTTGAAAGGGGGGAAATTGGTGGCGCCACTGTAGCTAATGAGTCAAAAGTTATTGACGCTAAACATCGTGGTAATTTATTCTAGATTGTATTAATGTAGGTTTTGTTTATTTGTAATAGGTCACCTTTTGCTCGGTTTAAGCAAATTTCAAGAAAAAAAAAACAGAAATTTCGCGTAGTTGGTGTTATGTTTGGTTAGAGGTAAGTTTATTGAACATCAGTATCTAATTATACTGCAAAATACTACTGTAAACAATAAAATACAACCCACGTTTTTACATCATTGTTCAATTTACTTCAAATTTTTATAAAAACAAACACTACAAGAGTCAAAAAGTGTTTATTTTTGCCCAAGATATAAAAAAAATGTATTCGTTAGCTTTTTGCTAATTTGCAATTTATTTGTTAATAACAAATTACTGACTAGCTGTAAGCAAATAAGTCTTTGAGATTTTCTTGTTTGCAATAACTCAATGCATCTAATGCAATAGGATTCATCCTGGCACCTATCCGGGGTCGGTTACCTCGATTTTCTATGCGTTATTTTGGTGCAGTTGGTGCAATTTGAAGCCCGAGGGCTACAATGCACCGAGGACAAAATAGCATCTCTCCCGAATGGTATATACTATTTTTTCCACGGTCGGGAGTAGAAATCAGTTTCTATGACATCAAAATTAAAACAGAACTAGTCGATTATTCCCAAGGGAGTATAATGCTCTCAAGGACGTTTACATTATAGAGAACGTTTTTCATTATACTCCCTTGGGAATAATCGACTAGTGTTTTAATTTTGATGTCATAGAAACTGATTTCTACTCCCGACCGTGGAAAAAAAATTAATTCTAGTATAGAAAAATAGCCGTTACTTGACGTTATGATCGTGAAAACCTCTGGCACTGTGATTTCAAAACGCATTTGATTGAATCCGCACCTTTGAGACACCTTCCCAGATATATTTTAGAATATTTCCCACAAATAAAATGATGTGAAGAAGACACTGGTAAAGATGCAAAGTGACTACCTACCGTGTGGCTCACAGGATATTTATGTGATTTTTATGCTACAGTATACCTGTACAAGAGCACGTACTAGTTCATTCTTAAGGAGGGTGATCATTCACTAAGATCTCAACGTCCTGAAATAAAAAAATTTATGCCGAGACCATAAAATTATAACCTGATCCACTTTACATTTTTACACACGAGCCAATAATATTCCATGAAATTAAAAACATAGTTCGTCAGTTTCTGAAAACCACTTATCTTCGTTTAAAAGTGGTAGACAAATTTTGTTTTGTAACACCGGCATAATAACTCTTTCTAACGCCGGTATTGGTGGTTTTGTCCACAAAATCTATATTCTTCCTTCTCCACTAGTTTGACATTTTTGAGGTGTCCATTCAGGCGGCAGAGTTCTGTTAAGACACCTGTCAAAGCTCAGGCAGATTTTGAACTAACGTTCCCTAGGAAGTACTGAAGAGGAGGACCTAAGAGAGTTTGAGCAGGAGCAGAATAGTTTTTAATGCGGAATTACTGAAATGGTATTTTTTTTTTGGCAAAATGTAAGTGAATTTTTTCCCAATATATTTTGCTATCCTATGACGTAATGTAACTTGCTAAGCATCTTCTAATAAAAATCGATACACCCACATTGTTTATTCACAATTTTATATCTAAAACATGATTTCCATGACACTTTAACATCTAAAAAGCAATAAGATACTTCTATTGATATTTCTAAATCAATTTTAATCTGTCCACTATTTTTTAATCTTTTCTAACCTCAAATATACTGTTTGCTTCGTCCTAGTAACGAACGTTTGCTCTTCGAACTCCAAAGGCTCCACTGTCTTAGGACTCACAAAAACTCTATAGTTTTGTAGTATAGTTACCAGTCCTAATACTACTTGGAGCAAACCAAAGCGAGCACCTGCAAAAACATTTCAAAAAAATACAAAATCAAAATTCCGTAAATTCTAAAGATTTTGTACTATAGTCATTACCGATGCAATTTCTTGGTCCATCCCCGAACGGAAAATATCCTTCATGTCTGGTATCTTTATCGGCAAATCTTTCAGGATCCCAATTCATTGGATCTGGGTAATAATCTGCATCACGATGATATCCCAAAACTGGAAGAACCACATGCATGCCTTTTTTAATGGTTATGTCAGTATTTTCAAATGTATAATCCTTAACACATACTCTAGTTAGAGTAGTTAGTTGAGGATATTTCCTTGCAGACTCTAAAATATATTGTAACAGCATTAATACTTCGTTTTTCAATTTAACCTCTCAAATTTACCATCGAATATTTGACGCAAATAAGTAAGTTGACTAATAGATTCATAAGTTAATTTATCGTTGTTTTTTTTTAAGACTTCCATTATCTCTTCTCTAACTCTATCTTGCGAGTCTTGATGTAAACCTAGTTCATACAGTATAAACGTCGCTGATCCAGAAGAGGTTTCATATCCAGCAGTGTAAAACAGTAATGCCTACGAAATTAAAATTATTATTAATATCTATTAAGCGATTGATTTTTAAATGTTTCTCTACTCATTCTTCTTTACAAATGATTTGGTCTAAATAATTCTATAGAACGAGTAGCTCACGTCTGTTTCCTTTACTCTCACAGCCAAGATACATAAAGATCAACTTCAAACTCTTTTATGACTACTGGGAAATCCTATAAAAATTGGAAAGTGACTGTCCTCAACCTAGGTACCAGGCAAATTAAGTGCTCCCATAGGTCCAGAACCTATCTTTGATATAGCGAAAGCGCTAAAAAAACAGTAGTACTGGGACAAAAAGAGCTGCCTGGAGAATGATGGAACAAATTGCCTGGATTGACACAGGCCAAAGATTCATCATAGACCCATCGGCAAAATGTATGTAACCAGAATAGGCGCACACCCAGGAGAGGAAAAGCCACATCCCTTCCAATATATGGAAGACCAAAGGTTTGGCCTAAGGTGTATAATATTTTAGTGGAAAGGCTCGTCGAAGCTCATAATACGCATATTATTCTATACATAACCTGTCCCTTCACCAGTAACAATCTCCACATCATAATAGTACATAATAATGAAGGAAATTAACAAGAAAGGAGCTTAGAAGAGCCATGAATCCAAGCTGGATGGAAATTGGTGAAGATAAAAATACAATCCGTAATTGAAATTGGAAAAATAAGTAAGTACTATTTCCAAAATTATATTTACTTGTGAAGTTATTTCTTCTACAGTAAGGTCAATTCCAGATTGTTTCATTTCAATTAGCACTTGTAGAAAATCTTGTCTATAAATTTTATTTTTCTCTCTGTATTCCAATGCGTCTTTCATGAAGTTTATGTAAAAGTCTTGAATATAAGGCTGTATGTTTGATACACCGAACTTTGCTGCCAATTTCGGGTAACATATGGTTAAAAATAGACGCACTCGATGTAAAAATGTGAAAGAGGTGAATACTTCTCTTCCCATTTGTCTGAAAATTGCATCGGAACTTTTAAAGCTGTTCGCTTCAACTCCAAATACAATGGAACCTGAAAAAAAATAATAGATGTTAAGTAAAATAAGTAGGGAGTACCTATATATTGTACAATAATACAATTTGTCTTACCGATGATGTCGGTCGCATAACAAGCAAAAACTTCCATGATATCCAAGTCCACATCACCATTCTCGAAAGTTTTTAAAGTTTGTTTTAAATTTTCACTGCTCTGTTCCATTGTATTGAAGAACTGCTTCATTTTTGCTGATGTAAACATGTAGGAAAATTTGCTCTGAAAAATAATAACATTAAATGTTATCCACAATCCATAATTAAATGTATCGGGTTGCATGAGTGTAGGACTAGATATTAGTGAAGTTTTTTCATAAAGTTGGTAAATGATGAGGATTAAGTGATTCAAAAAATAGATGAGCAAAAATGAAAAATTGTAAATGAGTTGCTGGAAAATAAATTGATAAAGGAAAATGACCCTCAGATCAGTTGGTCTACTGGAATGAGACACCAGGTTAGGTTAGGTTAGGTTAGGTTAGGTTAGGTTAGGTTAGGTTAGGTTAGGTTTTGATCAAAAGAGTCTCGAAACTGAAAGCAGAAGTCTTGCTGGATATAGGGAGGATCAGGTTTATAACCGGAATCATACGGAACATTGCAGGCTAAACTATCATCTGGGCAAAATTTAGTTCGTCCAAAACACAGAGTATCATCACTGAATCAGTAGAGCACAGTCTATGCTTCTGTGCGGCTGCTAAACGATACATACTACAGACTAGTAGCTGCGTTAGAGTGTCTTGAGGGTGTGGATGGACCTACCCCTTCACAGGTTATCAATTACCTTGTAAATATTGAACTTGAAGAGGTAATATAACTAGGCGAACGATAATCAGTTTTGAACAGATCACTGACAGAAGCTGAACTAATGGGTGAAGATAATGATAAAGTTTAACAATGAAGGTGCTAACATTGTTTGATGTGAGTTAAGTTGGAGAATTTTGGAATAGTTTAGTGTAAATTGTTAGTGTTGATTATTTTATGTATATCTCTTACTCTAGCGGCTCTCCATTCGTCGCCTATTTGGGATAACAGCTGAACGGAGATGGGATCTTTTTTGCTTAAGTAAAGCCCTCGATCAACGAAATACTGAAAATCTTTTGTTAAGATGTATTTTGCGTACGACGCATCTACAATTACCAAATATGGATCTAATCCAAAATATATTCCTGAAAAATACAGTTAATAATTATTTAATTGTATTATTATTTAGAGATTTTTTTTTAAATTGGGTAAAAATGACACATAGATATACATATAATGAGGGAATAATAGATACAATAAGTGAAACTAATATAATTTATTTAGCAGATTGATTTTACTTTTGTCATTCCAACTCGTTATCTCCTGTTTACTAGACAAGCGCTTTAACCAACTAAGCTACGGTGCCAGTTAGTGCATTTGCTCTAGTATAACTTTTCAAGCAAAAACGATATATAGCTCATGAATTTTTTTATAAAATAAGTTCAAGATTTAATAACATCCTAAATTTTATTATTATATTGTATTGTCATCCATCCTTGACGAGTGTGCAGCACTTCGAATTAATTTGTTCCTTTAAAGTGGGTAAAATTAGAGTCCAAAGGTTATAAACAAACAAATAAACAAGCATACAAGTGAAGCTTATATAAGCGTGTTAAGACAACCAGGATTCGTAATTTTTTATTGTACCACCCTGTATTTCGATCTAAAATACTGCAATTCTTCACTAAATTTTTTAGATAAAAGGTACTCTTTGAAGAACTAGCTACAACATTACATTCCATTTTCAAGATTTTTGACTTTTAAATAAATATAAAATAAAAAGTTTTTTTTGCTATAGCTTGTACTTTTGAGTAATTAGGTGGTCTTGTTGTGCTGCTTTGTTTTTATTTCCACCACAATTTACAATGACAAAAGATTCACAATTATCTGTAAGAAAGTTACTAATTTCTCAGGACATCGCTTGAACATTCGTCGAAGGAGACACGCATAGATAATAAATATAATGAAAATATTGAAAAAATATGTAGTATCTATTAAATATTAAGACATTTTATAGGAAGTACACAGAAAAGATGCCAAAGATAGTTGAAATAATGAAGAAATATGAGCAAATTTAGATTTAGAACGAAGATTCTCTGTCTATTTTATACATTTTGAAGTAATTGTCAGACAATGCGATACAAAACACTCACATTTCCGTTTTCTTGTTAAAATAATATCATTTTCTACTTTTAATAACCTATAAAAATAGATACGTTATCAGAATGGAAGTGAAAAAATAATTCTGTATCTAAAGAAGACTGTACTTTATATACTGTAATAATTGAGATAACATTATCAGTTTTCTTAAATAACAAATAACTCAACTATACAATACATCCTTAATTGCATGCCTACATATTATTATGAACTATACTTGATAACGTTATCAGTTGTCTTAAATAACAAATCATTTATATTTTTGAAATTATAACTTTAACTATACAATACTTACCTCCAAATTTACATCCCATGTTTTTAAATGTATCGTAATATCTCTTCGTAATGGCACCAATAGATATTCCTCTGGGTAGTGCTTTTCCATAATTACCAAAAGGAAAAACCGGCGTTATTTGAGGTATGCCTCTATTTTTCCAAAAACTATACTTATATTTGATATAAATCGCCAAAGCCAAGATCAAGGTAATTGTAAAAACGATTAAATCGTATACGTAGCTACTCGTTATAATCATATTTACTGTAAATGAAATTTTATTACTTTCTGCTAAATTTTAAATAATTGCCTATGTTAGGTGCAGGACTTACCTCTTTCTCAACATACCTACCACTTTCTCAACATAACAGCAAAGATACTGAATAACATTCACTATAAATCTAATATATTTATATTAGTTAAATGTTGATTATATTCATATCTAATCAAGGTTGTTTGAACCTATACCACGTGACGTCGAATTGCTAGTGCGAGAGCTGTCATACATTTTTTGGTAGGTGAGTAGCGGGGCCAAATCAAACCCTGAATTTTGAAAAATGTTAATTTTATTTTGGCAAAAATATGTTTGAAGAAATTTGAAATTTTTATAAGCTATAGTTTGATGTTTGAAGAGTTAAGAAAACAAAAAATAAACCAGGCGATGTAGCCAAGTTAATCAGATCATTTTGGTGGGACTTTTTGCCTGTCAGGTGATCTAAGAAATTATGTATAGGTGCGAGCGTTGAGTGAAAAATGTTTCACTCAACGGTGCGATTGGGTAGCGCTATGCGGTTCCGAGTCTAAATTTCGAACAAAAACAATAGAAAATTTTGTCAGTTTGTGCTGAAAACGGTTTGTATATTGGTGTTGATTTGTGTTTGTTAAATTGACATGTTCATTGTATTATTTTTGATGTTAATCATCAATCCCGAATGGAAATTTTTACAAGTTTTAGACATTTTTAATTAAATTGAAACAAAAGGTCACTTGGGAATCGGGAAGGGTGAAAAAAACCACCCCCTACTCCCACCCAAAACACAGAAAATTAGCAATTTTAAGGTGTTTTGTCAATTCAACCACCCCTAAAAATTTTAACCCAATCCGTTTTTGGATTTGCTGTCAATATAGGTATTATTAAAAATGTTATTAACAACATTAAAAAAATTTGATATTGAAAAGTGTGAAAAATCAACAGCTAGGTATTTACTAACTTTACAAAACCTTCAACTCTTAACTTGTTACGATTTCATTCTTTTTTTTCAATTACACGAAGTTGATAAAAATTTATTTTTACCCTATACATGGAGATGTTTATTTGGAAGTTTCACACTGGAAAAAAAAATCAAATCAGCACCTCCAGCGAAGCACTCTGGCATAAAATTAAGCGTGGCGTTCCCATCTCCCTGAAAATCGATTAAATTTCTTTCCAGGTTTTGCTTTCCCGAAGAATAATATCAGACTTGAGAATATCACATTTTCGTCGGTATTATACACGACTCTTCATGACACCTCATTAAGAGTCACGCTCCAGTCTGGAAAATAATAATTTGCTTGTAAATGAAAAGGATTATTTATAAGACTAGGAGGGGTAATTGTCTTCTTGAAGTTTAAATGGAATTGTTAAATCCAGTATGTGATACAGCAAGGCGCAGCACGTCATATTAGCATGTCGGTGACGACGGTAACGCGAATCCCTAATTCTTGCTCCTAACAAAAATCACTCACTTAATATTATTATAAAAACTTTAATAGAATAATTTCTTCAACAAATAAAATGGTTTTTTTTCTGCTGAAAGCAACCATTGGCAAGCAGCTCACGTCTAACTACCTACGTGTTATTTAACATTCTGAATATTTTCGGGTGGGTATTGTTTAAGTCGGTGACTTGTTTGTTCTCGCTGATGGTGAGAAATCCGATTTAAGATGTATGGGATCCAATTTACGAATCAGCAACGATAAGATGGGGATAAAAAATATGTATAAGTATGTTCTGTATGCAAACGATCCAAATTTTGCAAATCGAACGTACAGCGGGGAAGCCCTTTTATTTAAATTATTTACGAAATTATTAATATTATTGATTGCCGCAAGGGTACCATACTGTTTTTTAACTATTTATTTAACAATTTTTAGCATTTTTGGAAGTCGTCTTTTTATTCAAATAAACACTCTATACCTTTATTACTTTGGAAAGTGTACTGGAAAGAACCTTCCAATTAACATGGCAAAGAAACTGTTTCCATCATCAGTCTTTCTTCAACTGTTTAAGGTCACACATCATGGCTAATACGTTGGATATATTCTGGAAACTTTTCAAGGGATCAATAATTTGATATTCCAGTGGTTCTAGAACATATCATCATTCGATTCGAACATTCGATATGTAATTGCTTTGCTGATATTATACTAGCATACAGTCGATAATAGGCTTCTTTAAGGTAAATGCACGTTTTCCTGGACGTACAAAACGCGGCAAATATCTACATGGTCGTCGTTACCCGCGTTAAAATCCTGTTTAATATACATTTTATTGATGAAAGTGAGGACTTTGCATGCCGCACACAAATAAAATATTATCTAATAATCTTAACTGATCATCTTATTTTTTTTGAAGTTTATAATATTTTCCACTTGTTTGCTAAATGTTCTTCTGTTTATTAAACTCTTAAGTTACGTAGAACAAATAATCTATGAATAAATAATCACATGTACAATAAAAAGAAGGGAAGAGAGGAAGGAAGTCAATAATAAAAAGGTTGGCTGGAGTAGAGAAAGATACAAAATGTTAGAAAGTAATTAAAAGAAGGTAAAATACCTTTAAAATAACAATAATATTAGGAACAAGCAGCTAGCACTAAAATCCACTTTTTCAGTCCATGGAAAAAAAGATTCAGCGCTAAGCCAGGTCTACGTGTCACAATTGTCCCAAATAAATTGCTCAAGAAGTCATTAAGCTACACGCGCACTGGGTGGACGAGAATTGTCATGGTTCAAAAAAATTCCGTCAGCATGCCTTTTGCTTTGATTTGAATAGTTTTTTACTTGGCAAACTCCCCCATGTTTGGGGGTAGAATAAATAAAGGTCTGCAGTATTTTTCGAGTAGGCTTTACTATAAGTGCCTTTTCCCATTTTTGGACGTCTTCCACGAAGTGTTTTTTTTTGGTATACCACAAGATGGTTCGGATTCACTGATTTCCTACAATTCCTTTATGTCCTTGTACAAAGTTACTTTGTCGTGTCTGGCCAGGTGCTAAAAGGATTGTTTGCAGTTTCAGACTGTTGTGATAAACTTCAGAGGCAAACGAAAGAGAGAAACGTCAGATTTTCTGTGTAAACATCACTGTTACTAAATCCAGAAACATAATAGCAACCTATTTATCTGTTTTAACTTATATCACCATCTCTATACTTTTCTAATTACTCTTGATTAAATTAAATTTAACTTCTAGTTAACGTTGAATGTTTTTGATTATCTCCAATATTTGTCAACCTTTCTAAAGGTCCATCTCTTTGAAGCCATTTTGATAAAATCTATTTGGATTATGAAGAATCCTTTAATCCTTTCACCTAGATTTGTGTTTTTCCAGTCATTAGTTTGATGGCCAAACTTAGTGTAGGGTAAATCCCTTCGCATTTTCACAATTTCACTACCAAAGATTTAACTTGAAATTGATCACTAGCCGGCATCAATTGAATCGTTTTATCGATTGGAATGAAGTAGATAAACAAGCAACCATACTTTAGGATTTTTACTTTATATACAGGAATTATTACGGTGAACATTTATCTTGGATAGTTTTCTTTTTGAAAAATCGAAACTACAGCTATTTTCTAGTACAATTGGCAACGACGCATTGTCGAACATATTTTAGTTGCGATTTTAAGAATGATCTATCGGCAGCTTCGTATGAGAAATATCTACTTGCCGTTTATCGTGAACAAATATCCATATTTTTGGGATAAAATCTTAAGAGATGGGATGAATTCAAGGGATGCAGTCTTACCAGGACCACCCTGTGCGACCCTGGGAAGCTGGAGTCGAAAAAATATTTGGCGATGACCAGGAAAAACCTACGTTTAATGAAAGGATTTCTGACTGGCCACTGTCAATTAAGGAAACACCTCCATACAATGAGGCTAGTGGACACAGCTCTATGCAGGATGTGTGAACATGGAGATGAATCTGTCAGGTATGTCTTATGCTTATCGTCAATAAGAGAGTGTGTGTTCGGTGTCTTAGCCTACACCTGCCGATATAAAGGAGATGTCTCCTAGTGTCCACCTTTCTGGAAGGACAGGATGGATGATAACCTAGGAAGACAACTCGGGAGGATGTACAATGGGTCAGATGTGGCCTAAGTGCTATGGGCCTACTCACCCTCCCTACTCTACAGATACAGATACAGAGAGATAAAATCTTTAACACCATTATCATTTGTCACTTCACTTTGGGAGTTTGAGATAGCCTTGGGTAGTGGGTATACTCTTCTGAATTGAAAGAAACACTATCTTAAATCAACACAAAAATAATGAATTGAAAATTTTAACAAGAGTTCGCTCAAATCGCCATATTTGGAACAGAAAAACTAGTATTGTTAAATAATTGTAGCTCTAAAAGTTTGGACGAGTCTTCCATAATTTTTTTAGCTATACATATATGGAGTGTGGGATATGAAATAAAAAAAAACTAAGACTGTTACGTTTTTAATAATTTTAAAAACTCGTACAACAATTTATCGTACCAATTAGACTCTTTTTTTATGGCGTTCGCTTCAACTGGTTAGTCTTTTGGCCCATAAAATGATCGCCATCGCTCAAATTTACAGCAAAACTCAACATGACATGTTGATATTCTATTTTAATGTATAACATTCATGTTAACATCAAGTTTAATATATAATATTTATATTATTAGGTAGACTAAGTGTTTTAGTCTAGTTCACATGTGTCGCTTTTTCGAATTTCTTTGTTTTTTTTTTTCGAAAAATTATGTCTAAACATTCGAAAAAATTGCAAAGGTCTTAGGGTTTTGTTTCTTGCCAATATTTTCTACTTTAGAAGAGTCTGCAAAAGAGTAAAACCCCTTTCCTTTTTTAACTAAATTGCCCACAGCTTTTTTAATGCGAGAACCTTTTCAGATGCAATCACGATCGACACCTTGGACATGATTTTTTTGAGGAATAGAAGTCCAAAATGTGAACTACACTACTTTTTTTTAGATTGAGAATTAGCAGCAAGCGAGAAGTTTATAAAAAAGACAGTTGGATGAGCGTCGAAACGTTGTCAAACAATAATAACGATATTTCGGATTGAATAGAAATTGTAAATATTGATATGATGAAATAACATTTAAAATTTCAATTTATTGCAAAATTTTAACGAAGTATAAACATGAAATAATTGTCAATTTATAACAGAATATTTGGTTCCCATTTACAGTAAAAAATATGTGAGTTTTGATTGAAATGATTGATTAGCATTTTGTGCATTTTTCACTTTTTAAAATACTTAAAAGGTTCAAGTGAACCCCACAATGACGATGGAAGCTTAAAAAAAACTTCTTTATAATCAAATTTTACACAGGACCTTTAAGGTACATATAGACCACGACCCACTCGTATTTAATACCGTGAAGAGTATTCTTAAAAATGTGAACCATAAACTCCCCTTTTTTTTTGTACGTAGATTTGAAAATAATTGAGATACACTTGACATTTGTGAAGTGAAGAAATTCTCATTACTTTTTCACGATCCCGACAAGCAATTGTTTTTTTGGTATTGGGGATGTTTACACAGAATTTTAATGAAGGTCTGCACCTGTCAATCTTTATTTAAAAAAAATAATATTTCGAAAAGTATACACTTAGGTATAAGGTATATCACACAAGGTGGCTGTAAAATTCAATGTAGAAACCAAAAAAATCAATGATATATAGGGTGCTCTATTTACAACAACAAGGCTGCTGCTCTTGTCTGTTGAAATAATATCATGAACTCGCCTCAACACATTTTTCAAGAAACGTCTTTCGATTTTTTTTCGCCCTTTTCCAACTGTCTCCTAAACTTCATTACCGTTTTTATACCCTATAAAGAAAAGTGGTTTTCCTGTATACAGGGTGATCAACTTTTGTGACAAAGTCCGTTATATCTGTTATTATAGGAGATACCAAAATAAGTTATTTACATTTTAAAATTAGTTAAAAGTATAAAGGGTCTTCCATAACACTGTACCACAAATAAAAATAATTGTATAATAGAAAAGGGGTGCAAGAGCATTGATGTCTTGTATCCTTAGTTTAAAAGTGATTGTCAAAATTAATAAAAACTATTGAGTTTGCTAATACCCTTTAAATTTAATACAGGGTACGTCAAAACACAAATTAATTATTTGTTTTGTTTTTTTAAATGCGTTGTTGAATGTAGCAAAATAATCACAAGTCAAGACAAAGTCAAAACAATTTGATCTAAGACATAATTGTCAATTTGTGACAGATACATTTGTAACAACCTTGATTCTAGGAGCTCATTTCGAACAAAAATTAACAATTTTTGTATCTAATGTTTTGTATTAGTGTTTTTAGTGCATTGCTTTAAGATATTCGTAAATAGCAGAGTAAATAAAAATAATAAATGTAATTTATGAAATATCCCTTTTTCCAATCCAATTTGAAATATCTCCAAGACTATTAAATTTTAGTATAGGACATTCCTAGGTAAATTAAACTACATTGACATAGTTTATGATGGTGATATAAAATACAGGGTGCTTCATAAAAAAAACATATGTTTGATGCGGTACAGTGTTATGGAAGACCCTTTATACTTTTAACTAATTAAACTAAGAATGTGAAGCTTATAGCGGCCTCCTATTTTTGTGAATAACTTTTTTTGGTATCTCCTATAATAACAGATATAACGGACTTTGTTGATCACCCTGTATATATTTTATATAAAAAATGAATTTGCGCTGTTATATATTATGTAATAATATATTTACAATTACAAAATAATTTGTTTTATGAATCAGATTATTTGGAGGAAGACAGAACAGGAAATCTCAAACCCCACTATCTAAATCTCACCTCTAATGTGTTCCGCAACATCCAGCAAACCTGCAATCAACCAAACATTTTCAAATATCTCATATTACAATGGTTTCTAATCAGATTATGTCATTGACTGTATCTCTAAAATAATTCCGCATCGGTGCACTCCCCATAATATACAAAAGTTACTCCAAGGGATGGAAGTGGTCTCGAGATCACGCTCAAGAATTTGCTCAGTAATCTCTGAAGGGCTAACAGATGAGTTGATACAAAAGGGTTCTTCTTAAGAATTTGAGAACAAATAAAATTGGATTTCTACATTAAAAGCGATTTAGTGGTCATCGTGATACGAGAGTTTCTCATGCAAAATACGATCTTAAGTGAACGGTTTTGTTTTAGACTGTTCAAAAAAATCGTTTTCACAAGGCAAATATATTACCGATGACAAGTTTTATCACTTTAAATAAGCTGTATATTATGGAGGAGGACGAAGTTTTGACTCAAATTTATTTACTTTGAAATATATACAATATGTCCCCTTAAAACTTTTTTTATTCTTAATTTTTTGACAAACCTCGTATATGACTAAAAAATTTGATATTTGATGTTTGTATTCTAGGTTTTAGATAATGCACAACTTTTTATGAAGAATAACTTTGTTTCCTAAAATTAATAATAAAAAAGTTTTCCATACGATTCCAACTTAGGGGGACATATTGTATATATTTGATGAACAGGGACGTGTATTTACAAACACAGTGGCGGAGTAGGATATGTAATTTCATCACCATTTTTTCTAACACAACTTGACAGAAATGGTGAAAGTCAATAACTTGGAAACAAATGAAAACCAGTGCGTGAACAGTCAACAAACTGATGTACAGCTAGAAAGTGATAAACTTAAACGGAGTATAGAGGTCACCAAGGAGGGTTTTATAAATACCCCATTTATTGGGTCTTACGATAATATATTTGTAACCGAGATACAACTCATGTTTTGTCTATTTTGCTCAGATCATAACTAAAGAATCAAATATATGTTGGGATTAGACGGAATAAGGACTTTCCTTATTGGAAATGTAAGAAGGGGTGAGTCTTATTGGAAACGTAAGAAGGGGTGAGTATGTGATTGATTTCTCGTATAGCGACGTTTTTACGACAGAAAATGTTGAAACCAGGTTTGTTGGATAATTTTATCTATTTTATACTTAAATCGACTTCGATGTTGTTAATCCTGTGTTAATTTCAGTCCTTAATATGTTTTATTGCTTTTATACTATTGGTCAAATGTACAGACATTTAACAGTAATTGTCCTAAAAATAATAACAGAACGAGATTTAAGAAAACATTGAGTGGTATCTACCAGTTCAAACATTGATAATTTTCATTAAACTGTATTTGAAATTAATTGATCAATAAACTAAAATAAGTATAATCACAAAATAGTTAATAATCTACAAAGAGGACAATAGCTATTTGTGTATCAAGAGCAGAAAGTAGTACTTTGGTAGTAGAGACAGAAAGTTGCCGGCAATCTGTCGAAACTACCAAAAGACTTTCTGTTCTAAATACACACAAGATTTTTTCTACTATCATACCAAAAATAACTACTAGCTCTTATCTATAAATAAAATTAGGAGTGCGCCAAAGTTACTTTCTGCTTAAGATATGTCAAATTATGACAGCTCGCGGAAAACATCAACTTTACAGTTGCTTTTCAAGGCACAAAAGACGACTTTCGATAGTTATAGTAGAAAAAAACTTTCTATTATAATCGAGCTTGTAAATTGATAGTCGAGAGATAGCCGAGGTGCATATTAAATTTTTTCGTCTACCTTTACAAAAAATTACTAAATTTCGAATGAAAAATAGACTAATCTTAAAGGCAGGATTTTTTATTGAGACTTTAAAAAATGTATTTTGAAAGTAGATACCACCCAAATTGGTACAAAACGTAACTGAAATATAGAGCTTGTTATAATTTCTACTTAATTCACAATTTCATCTAGACATATGATTGTATTTCGCTAAAATTTGTTGAAATTATTTTTTTTAGAAATAACATTTTGTACAAGTAATACACATAAAGTTACAACACTCAACATCCAATTAGTTTATTTTTTATTTAATGCTGGATTTATAAAAAAAAACAATTTGTCATAAAAATAATGAGAAATTTTATTTTTAATAATTCACGTTATATGCAACACGCTTTACTACAAATCTATTTACCTTTTATAGTTCTGGCGTGTGGGACTTCAAAAAGCTGTAAACTTCGATAGAGAAAACGAAATATATTCTTAAAAATCAATTTAACGCAAAATTATAGGAATATTGACCAAGATGGTTTGAATACTGTAAAAATGGATAAGTGAGAAATGTTACAAAAAGAATATTTAAAGCCAGTACAGAAAAGTAAAAGAGCAGATGACGAAATTAAATTGATAAATAAGTGTAAAACAAAGTAAGTAATAACATTGAAACGATTATTCACCCCAGTGGGATTATTTCCTAAATGATCCATAAATAACACAAATGAACTAGAAGCATAGCAAAAAGGAGAATAATTTTAGATATTATTAACTTTTCTATGGAGCTCATAGAAATCTGTAAATTACAAATTATGGTATGTAGGTTATTCCTGGTTATACTTACGTTCATTTGAGTGAGACATTTAAATTAAAAATAACATCTAAGGCTACATTCGTAATCAATTCGCTGGCCAAGTGGCACTTTGGCACGCAAGTTAAGAAAATCTATTTCAGTGTGATCGTTCACAACGCAATTTGGCGTCAGAGTTGAAGTTGAAGTCGTCGAAATTTCTTGCAAGCTGCAAACTTTCACTTCGACTTGCACTTCGTGCCGGCTATGGGACATGCGCATTAATTTTTGTTATTTGTTTTTTGATATATAGTCAAAAGCGCTCTTATCGTGCGGGTCCAAAGGTCACTAACCATATTGTATCAAATCAGAAAACACAAAGGTTACCAAAATGTGAGATTATAAATATACCCGGAGAAAAGAATGATGGTTTTATCATTTTAACTAACATGAAGATAGCTACATAGACGTACCTGGTATTTTTATTTTTGTAAAAATTCTATAGTACATGTGGTGATCAAAGATTACAAAAAATAGACAGCGTATCTTCGGAAGTTCTTACAAAATGGCAAACTTTTTTATACTTGATTTCTCAGAAAATTTTAATATTGATAAATGTTGTTGTATCTTGAGAAAATTATTTTGACGTAATCAGATTTTGGGTGGTGTATGTCGGGTGAAAATAAAGCACAAAAGTATGACAATAGTAAATCAAATTTTTCTAAGAATATGGAATCTGAGTCAGGCAAATTGAAGGACTTATAAATCTGAGATAAAAAGTTAAGCAAAGTTCTTTCCAATGCTAATATTTTCTAAGAAATGTCAATATGAATTTGCGAAAAATTGCAGAAATTCGAGTTTTGTCAGCTGTTGAATTTTCCTGTTTCGGATTCTATATTTTTAAAAAACTTTGATTACTATCGTCATGTTTTGTGCTTAATTTTCACCCGGTATACTCCAAAGAAAATCTGGATACGTCGAAATAATTTTCTCAACATACACATACATTTATCAAGATTAAAATATTCTGAGAAATCAATGACAAAAAGTTTCCATTTGGTAAGAACTTCCAAAAACACGCTGTATATAATCGTTATTCCGATAACCTAAACAATAGTCTCTTTATTTAAAACGAAAATAATAATAAACAGAGCAATTTTTTTGAAATTTTATTATCAGAACCAAAATGTACAATGGTATTTAATCTGATTAACTATTTCAAGAAATAAAAAGAAAAAATAGAAATTTCGTTTCGTTTCGTTTCGTCAAAAATTACCAGTTTCCTAAATTTTAATTTGTCATTTTCTGTATATCTTTTTAAAAACTGAACACGCTGACTCACTATTTGTGGCTGCTCTTCGGTTACATTCTTTTTTATAGCGAAACACCAACTTTTTTATTGATTTTGATAATGTTGTAATTCCGATTTCCAAAACACCTCGAAAATAAGCTTCTTTTAAAACTTGAAGAGTTATATTGGTTTTTGTTCTATATAAATCATAAACATCTCTAACTTCCGTTTTAATGTTTTCCGCAAATCCTCAGTCTTTGGCTTTCTTCGTTTCATTTTTTAGTATTCCTCGGTATTATATTATGCTTTTTTTATGCACAATTTTCTGCGCAGTCCTTAAACTAATTCCTAGTGCTTTCGCTACTGTTTCCTGTACACTGGTTGACAAATTTTCACTTTTTCTTTCATTCTCGAAATAATCTATCAGATTAAATAAAATTGCTTCTTATTATTCATATTGTCACTTTGAACTGCCAAAGTCACAAAACTGACATATTTAAATAAAAACTCAGCTGGTGAAAAACTTTTTTGAAAACTATTTACATAATATCTTTTTTTCTCCTGTGAAAATTGCATAAGTCTGTCTTATTGATCTTACGGATTTTATGGAAGTTATGATTAAACGCAATAAAAGAAAACAAAAACTGTGAGTATGTCTTTGTTGAATCGTATGACCCGCATGATAAGACTGCATTTGACTATATCTGACATTGATCATCATTGGATTGATATTCCGCGTTGTCCATCAGAACTAAACTCCAGTATATACTGCTATAAAGAATAAATCCAAATCCAAATTATAAATTATAACCTCAGACTGAACTAAATACAGACAGGATCAGGCATATGTTGAAGGAATCCTGACAATTATTTATGTACAAAGGCGCTTGCGTTAAAGTCGACTTTGAAGTTATTGTGAATGGCAAATTTCGTGCCGACTTGCGTGCCAAAGTGACACTTGGCCAGCGAATTGATTACGAATGTAGCCTAAAGTCACTTAAATTGAATATCCCATATGAACATCCTCTGAACATCATTTTGTCGTGTTTAACAAAGAAAACTAGTGCTAAGCTGGAAACTACATTATTGTGTCCAGAGTTGGCGAAAATATTTAAAAAGTTTAACTTGAAAATAATGAGAAAAAATTAAAATGTCCGACTCAAGAATGTAACAAGGAAATTCTCCATAATTTGTAGCTCAACTTCGAGGTGGTACACTCCGCGTCATATAAAACTGGTACACCTTTATTTCCCTATTTAAACCAAACTTAACTAATCAAAACGACAATCAGTCATATGTGTCAAATTTGTCAAAGCGCATTATCCAGGATGCCAGCCCATTTAAGTGAATTTGATAAAATGCGAATAATTTCCAAAATAGAGTATAGTTGGTACATTAGACGACTTTCCCAAGAGTTTAATAGAAGCAAAATCACAATTCAAAATATTAAAAAAAGGTGGGATAAGGATCAAACTGTTAGCAGAAAAAGAGGAGCTAGAAGACCATTTATAACTACAGCGGAGCAAGACGAAGCATTAACTGATTACTTAAGAGAAAATCCATTTCATACGGCAAGACATGCAAAAGTTGCAGTAAATTTTAATGCTTCAATAACAACCGCATTAAGAAGAATTAGAAAAACTAATTTAAAGTTTTGTGCAGCCGCCCGGAATTACAAACTAAATGAAGAACATAAACAAGGAAGATTAATATTTGCCTTAAATTATGTTTTAAACGATACATTGAATTTTTGAGGCAGGGTAATTTTTTCCGATGAAAAAGTATTCCAATCACATAGTGACGGCCATATTAGAGTTTACAGACCGCCTCGAAGTAGGTTTAATGAAAATTATATTTCTTCTAATGAAGTCTGGACGATTTTCTGTAAATGCTTGGGCTTGGATGGATAGAAGAGGTTTAGGAATGTGCTGGAGAATCGAAGAAAGATTAAATGCGACGAACTATTTGGATATTTTAGATGGGGTAATGTTACCAACGGTTAGGGAAATCTTCCCCAATGATAATTTTATTTTTCAGCATGACAATTGCTCTGCACACTGCTCGCAGCGTAGGCAATTATATAACATTGAAACGCTTCCATGGGTCGCTAAAAGTCCAGACCTTAATCCAATAGAGAATGTTTGGGGGCTTATGGTAAAAAAATTGAAAAATTTAAATACAATTCCACGAAACAAAGAACACTTATGGAGACTAATAGAAGAAACTTGGGAAAGCTTGACAGAAGATGAAAATTTAACATTAAATTTAATTGACTCAATGCCTACAAGATTACAAGAACTTATTAATAATAATAGGTATGACACGTTATTAATTATTGAATGTAAACTTTCATGCATTGCTTCCATGCTAGAGTCCGTTTCAATAAGGAAGAAGCCACCTGAAGTTGCAGTCGATGCGCGACCTTGATGTCAAAACCAGCGCCATATTTAAAAATTGATATTTTAATGTAAATCAGTAGCGTAACGTTTTCACATTTTGTAGGGTAACACAAAATTAGAAGTATTAGAACCATATAAATAACTGCTAAGTGCAGCAGACTATATGAATTATTAGCAGAATTCAATTATTTTTGAAGTAATGTATACTCTTCCATATATTTCACAACAATCTGAATGCCATGAGTAATATATTGGATTATTATACTTTCTTATTTGACTTACCGATGATTTTGTAAAGGAAATTGGATTCCATGTTCAGCTTCAGACTCCATAAAAGTTGCAACGTTTTCAAGAATCTGTCGGCCTTCACTGTGGATAACTTTTCTTTTAACACCAACCAGTTTTGTAGGAGGCGTGGTTTTAGATCAAATAAAACACACAGCACTCACAAATAAACTAGCAGAACGTCTTAAAATATTCAAAAATGAAAAATATTCGACAGTAAATGATTGTTTCAAACACAACCTCAAATGTCAACAATTTAATTGCTGTCGGCATGAAACATCGCTGTAACGCCAATGGCATGGAACGATCGCTCGACAGATTTTGACTTATGCGCAGGTCGGTACGCCAACTTCAGGTGGCTTCTTCCTTATTGAAACGGACTCTACCATGGTCTATAATCTATTTGTTAGTTCATTAATGTTTTAATTTAAGCTAGTTACTGTTTGTGTATAAATGATATAATAGATTTTTATTTTTTCCAATTTGTTTTATTGCTTTACAAAATTTAATTTCATCATTACATCTACTAACATTTTTGTTGAGCTGGCATCACTGCCCTAGAAATTATACCATAACAGCTGGTTTAGCATTGACACTTTTTAAAAGATCAATTTACACAACTACAAAAACACTATTTTTGATTATAATAGTTGTACCAGTTTTATATGACGCGCAGTATAGTATGTCTTTTACATTCAAAAAGATCTTTGCTGTTGTTTTACGATTTGAAATATATTCTATTATCTTATAAATCGCATTAGCCTACGTGAGTGTCCCGAAATGTAACGTATGTTACATAAGTGTACCATTACTGCATTTTATTGCGGACCATAACAGAACTAATATTCTCTTCGGTAACGCTCGCTTCGGATTTAGTTTTTGTTTACAACTATTATCGGATGTAACTAATATTGGAAAGATTTTACAATTTTTATTGTGAAGCTTTTAACATATACGTTTATTTTTAGGTGTCAAATCTAAGCTACAAAAACGTTTCTACAGAAAACGTTTCGAATATCTTTTATAATGAATAAATTCAGACAAGATCTCGTCTCCGTTAACGAAAATGCGTACCCACATAATATATTTCCCAGCTCGACTATATAATTAAGAAATAAACCAAGCAAATACCCAGATTGTTAATTAAATACACTCAGCAATCTCAAAGTTTGGGAAAGGAATTGGGGCATATTAACACTCCTTGTTTTTAGCCAGAAGTATAAATTGTCTTCAGAGTTTAAACGTTGAGTCATACGCATCAAGATATTGTAATATACTGCACTTATCTCAAAAATTAAAACACCTGTCTTCGACAGGTCAGCCATATTGGGAAGGGTCCCCCGATCAGCTGGAGTTTAAGTTTGTGTCCTTTGGCATGTGACGTAAGTCAGAAAGACTTTGTAGAAAAATGTGAAAGTAATATATATTTTATTTAAATAATGAAAACTTTATAAATTACACATGGCGCAGTCAGTAAACTGTCTATGAGTTCAATTAAACGCAACGAAAGTTAAGAGAAACATATTCAGGTGTACAGAGAGATTAAATAAATAGTCACCTAGCTTGGTTAATAAAGTCGGAAATGAAAAAATAGATACCTTATCTCTTCCTCTCCGCATTCCTCACTTAACAATACGATGGCATTTTAAATAGCGTTAAGAAATAATTGTAAATTAAAGTCTAACCATCATCCGTTGTTTTCCAGTAAACAATGAACACTAAATAGAATATGACATGAGGAATAAGGACCCACAGCAATATGGCCGACCTGTCACTAACGTCATTCTGAAATGGTCTATTGTAACTTTGATTACTTTTAATGTAACGCGTTACAATTGAATGTCAAAGTAGAAGTTCTAGTGGTTCTACTCTTATACGAGTTACTCTTATGAAAATTCCTCACATGTGATTTTTAACCAATCAGAACGTGTATTTTTGACAGATCACCATCGCAACGGATGAATTTTAGTGGACATTTTTTCCTTGTGGGTACCCAACAGCGAATTATACTAGAAATTTTTTTGACGTTTATAATGACAGAATAATTTTTTTGACAATCTAATTTTTATTTGTTCACATGATAATAAAATTTTGATTTATTTAATTTAAAAGCTTAGATGTTTTCCAAATTCTTTGGACCATTCTGGCGAATATTTTCTTTACTTTCTTGACCGAAGCGAGACATTTTTCTATGTTCTGCTGTTTTTGACAAATTCAAAACAGAAATAATTTCTATGTTTTGCAAGTACTTGATGAAGAAGAAAATTGATGTTGTTGGAAATAAACACATTTGGTGTGGAATTTTCTTACCGAATACCACACGAGGTCAAATTAAATCCGAAAATTTTTTCTCGCTCATGAATATTTTTAGAAAATAATTTGATCTCTAGTGGTATTACTAGTGAAAATGTATACATGGGATGTTAGTATATATTTTTCGTTACTTCCAATTCTGTATGATACCAAATAAAAAAAAAGAAATCTTATTTACATAAATATTGAAAATATACCTATCGCATCGTAGATACCGATACAATTTTATATTTTCGCTTACATTGTATACCAAAAACATCGACGAGATACCTACTTGGAGATGGAAATTCTTGAATTGAAGGTTAAATATTTCATGCCGACGGAGAGCTTTTGTGGGTGAACTTGTGACCTTTTCAAATAGTGATGAACAAAACTTTACCGCAGGAAAAAAAAGATTCGAAATGAACTTTTGAGCTTTTGGCTATTCATAGTTTTTAGAAGCTGATAGAAGTTATTTATGCTGAGGTTTCTTTGGATGAAATACATTTAACTAAATTCTATGGGGTTTGGAAATAGCTTTGTTAGAAGAATAGACATTTATAAATAAAAGGAAACTATCAATTAGATGACATGACAGATGTAGGTAGAATAGCAGGGAGCATTGTGAAAAATATTTATATTACAAAAAAGGCATCCAGAAAAAGTATTCACAGACTTGTATGTCTTTCGCTACAGTTCGTAATTAAATTTCAAAATTTTACAGAATCTACCATACTAAGAAGCATGACAGAAACAGTCATCGTATCCTTCGAAAAATTCAGTGTACATATGATATTACAAATATTAGTTTGTCTACTCAAATAAGGGGTGAGGAAGAGTGGCAACTTTTTTATGAAAAAACGCCCATAACCCCGGTTCTACTTAATCAGTAGACATTTCCAGAAGCTTCCTTCGGGATCCTCCATTATTAAGCTCAATTCGGGCAACTATTGGAATAAAGCTGAATATTGTTTAAAATTTTTAGAGAGCGGATGTACCATAAATTGACTTAAAAAGAAAAAAAATAACGTTTATTGCTCTTCATTATTTAGATTGTTCTCTTTAAAATATACAAGAACGATATTTCCGCTAAGCTCTGAAAAGCAGCCCTAATTGCAGACCCGGTAGTAATCATTGTGGAAGCACTTAACGATATACCATTATCAAGGTGTGTTAACGAACCATTAAGATAAACAAATAAATGGATGGAAATGAATGATTTGAAATTGGCCCCTGGCGAAGCTGAAATCATTCCAAACGGAACAGAAAAAAGATACCGCCTTGAAATATAAATTACAAAAGGAAAAAGCATTTTAAAACTTAAGTATTTGAAGACGTGGAATCTATGGAGATTTTAAAAAAAGGGCAAATAAAAAAAAGGTTTTAATGAAGGTGTTATCAGATAACCGGAAATGGGAAGTATTCAATTTGAAATAATGGAAAAATCTGTCAGGCAGTACATTTTAGAGATATAATTATTATAAGTCATTAATTATTATGTCATTTGTCATCAATTGGCTCAAAAATCTCTCTGTTCACATTGACTTTAAAAAGAGTATACCACCTAAGTATTGATCTTTTTTAATGACCCACGTATACAAAAAACACAAAATATTGATGAAATCTACAGAAATGTATTCAATACGAGGTACATTCTTTGGTTACATGGAGTTTAACACAGAGTCCATGAGCGACAATCTGTTAGAAAGAAGCAAGCATAAATTCAGTATATATTCTTTTTCTTTTTCTCTAGCAGGAGCTCAGGAGCTGAAACTCGGGGAAAAATAATTTGAAACTTAATTGAGAATGAGCTCGAAAATAGAATAAAGCTATGCAAATAATTTAACTTTATATTTACGGACCTGTAGCTCATCAAATTTTAAATTTTATTTAAAAATAACATTTTTGTGATCAAATATTACAATTACCATTAATATTCAGTTCGAAGAGTTTAGCTCTACTATGTAAATAGTTCAATTTCATTTTACAGAGCTATAACTCATCATATTTGATTGAATTCTCATTAAGATTAGAACTTAGAATGGAGCTATGCGAGAATCATTCATGGAGTAGCCGATGGTACTTTCGAGTAACTTTTACTACTTCCTACCATTCTCAGGAAGTACTTTTTAGTTCTTGAAACACATTGTATATTTTGGCAAGTTTATCTGAAGTTACGCGGCATCGGTAAGGGGCGAGGAAACATGGCAGATATCTGTCAGAAACGTACCAGGGGCGTACGGTACCTATTTTTATAAAAGTATTAAAAATAATAATAATTATTATATAATAATTATATATAGAAACTGATTTTTGCTTTGCTTTAAAGGTAAGGTATTTTTCAAAACACGGTATTTGTTAAAAACAAATAATGTTAAGAAACGTACTTGAATTCAATATGGATACGAAATAGTTCAAAATCTGACAATACCAACGCCACTGGATAATCAATGTCAGTCATTTGACAAAGTGAGAGGGAAGAACACACGCACGCGCTTGCCAATAGGAAGTCAGCTGGTCGCTAAGCAATCAAGGCCTTTCGATAAATTTCACCAATTGAATGAAAATTATGGTTTTCGCACAACGCTGCCAGAGTTTGAAGAAGCCCATAACAAATTTGGAAAAGTGTTCATCTTTTAAGATTCATAAATTGAAAAAATTATTTCAATAGACAAAATCCAAGGAACAATCAGATTGAAGAATTACCGGTTAATCATATTGTTAATAATAAAAAGTCCATTTCCTAATTATTATCACTACATACTTAGCACTTTATCTTTTTCATAGTTAAACGTGGCAATATCGAATGTTTTCGACTGCATTCCTTTCACAGCTTCAGATAAACATGCCAAACTATATGTACCTATACTAGCTCATCTTACAGTTCAAAGAAGCTCACACATTGATTTAACACGAAAAAGTTCTTCTTATACAGTTGACCCTGACTTTAAAGAAAAACGATTCGATAACTTACATTTTTTTTAAAATTCACCCACCAGCCAGCATAACATTTTATCGAATATCACAGCAAATAAGAATTGGAATATTAACACAGAATAATTTTAAGCTAATAAATAATAACAAATAAAAGATCTCATAATTAGCTATATTTTTACATTAATCTTGAAATTGTTTTTCACACTCTTTATATTGAAACATATATCACTCAACACTTTGAATTATTCCTACATATTTGGCAATTCCGTTATGTACAACACTTACAGTTTATACATATCAATAAAGGCTATACTTTCTAAAAAAATCACGAATATTTAAAATTAGAAAAAAACAGCACCATAGATTAAGCATAGGCCGGAAAAATGTTCAGATGGGATTGGTGGTTCTAAATAAGTTTTAAAAACAACTTAACAGCAAGATTAATGTTAAGTGTGTATCAATACTTTATGGTAAAAATAACAGTTTCTTCAAAATATTAGTGATAATGGTAGATGAACTGAGAGTAATAATTTATATAAAGTATGTGCTTCAGTCCCTATCATAAGACGGCGCTTTTCTCCAGAAATATTTGAGGAACTTAACACGAGTATTTTTGGTTTTACCCTCATAAGCTTGGGAAATAATTTTTTGGAGTAAAACTCATGATTTCTCGATCGCGAAAACCTCATTTTCCAAATTTTCATCAATTTACAAGATAAGAAATAAAAAAAAATTATCTATGGAAATTTTTCGATTTGTATACCAGTTTTCAAACACCTTTTTATAGATATCTACTAATTCGACCCCATAGCCAATAAAAAATATCTAAAGACATTATTTACAATTTTTTTTTTTTCGAATTTTAACTTCCACTTTGGCATACTCTCGTATACAAAAGATCATAGATAAAATGTTGCTGATTTTTTTTTAATATCAACGCATTATTTGAAAGTGTGTACCTAAAATTTCAGCTCGAAAATCCCATTAATGGCTTTAATGATTTTTCAACTTAATCCTTGTATTTTCGACCATAATTTATCCTCTTGATATTTTCAAATTTACAAAATTAGTTTTTTCAGCCACTTCTGTATACGAAAATTCACTAATTTGACCTCGTAGATAACAAGAATACCCATAAATAGTTTCTGGAGAACAAAAGAGGTCGCTTTTCTTTAGAAATGTTTGAGGAATTTTGGTGTGATATTTAGAAGTAAAAGAAATAAAAGTTGTTCAAACCTTAGATCCCAAAAGCATTTAAGGCGTTTGTAATTGTTTAAATTTTGTTTCATTTTCAAATAAGGCTTTCGGTTTGTTAAAGAAGGAAGTAAAACACAAACTAAAACTCATCCCCCAATTTGATTGACCACTGTGTTTAAAGTAGCAAATAAATCCACAAACCTAAACTCCAATCCCTTCTGTGACACTCTCCACCTACGATTTAAGTATTTGTCTAAGTCCACTAGCAACAAACTCCCCACACCATTAAAAGCTGGTGGTAGTGAGTCTGCTGCTAGTAGCATCCACTCAGAGACTCGATCCAAATTCAGAGCATCTTCTGTCGACGTGCTTAAGATAAGTCTCGGAGTAAACGCTTCTAGTTCTATCTTCATACCTCATCGAAGGTCTTCTAGGATCTATATAATCAAGGTCTGAAGGGGGTCTCTTACAAAGGCTACAGAACGCGCATTGTAACGTGTTTTTAAACGCCTCTCGAAAATCGCGATTGAAATATGCGTATATAATTGGGTTTAAAGTCGAGTTGAAATATCCTATCCAAAACATTGTGGTAACCACTTCTTCTGGACAACTATCCCGACAGGAATCGCACAGGTACACCGTATCGTACCAAAGAAAAAATGGCAACCAACACAGGATGAATGTTCCCATTATAATACCCAAAGTCCTTGCCGCTTTGTGTTCGCGCTTCATTTTGGATAGGTTCCTTTCTTTTGTGGGTGTATGATGAAGATCTTGATTTATATCGTGATGTGTGAGAGTTTTTGACGATCCTCCTGAATTTGAAAGCATGTCTCCGTTGGTGTTGTTCTGGTGTAGCAGTAGAGCAGCTCCGTGTCTGTTGAACATTTCCCTTTCTTGTCTGTTGGCTTCTATAAATATAGCCAAGTACATGCATATCATTATAGTACAAGGTATCCAAAAGGATATACTACTGCTTATAACGGCGTAAGGTTTATTTACAATAAACTTGCAAATATCAGGATGCTCATTTCTGTATACTTGATTTTCTGGTGTAGTGTACCAACCTGCGAAAATTGGCAAGAAACTAATTATAGCAGGACTTATCCACGTATTAAGTATCATAAATGCTACGACTTTTTTCGTCATTGTCAAAGGATACTTCAGGGGTTTCACTATCGCGTAGTACCGATCGACACTTATACAACACAAATGTAAAATGGACGACGTCGAGAAGTATACATCTAAAGAGTTCCAAACATCGCACATGAAATACCCGAATAACCATTCTTCGTAAATTTGTACACTCGCATTAAAAGTCATCGCGAACATAGCAACTAACATGTCCGCTAAAGCTAACGATATTACATAGTAATTTGTAATTATTCTTAATTTTCTGTGTCTCATTACAGAAACTATAACCAGAAGATTTCCGAAAATTGAAGCTATAATGATTGAGCCCATGATTGTTGCTTTCACAGCCAATACCACGTCGACTGTCCATCCTTTTTCCTTCACCACTTCATCCGTGATGTTGGAGAAAGTTGAGTTATCGTTCAAACTCATTTTTTTTTTAAATATTTAGTCGATGCAGGTGCAGCTTTGCCTAATTGTTAGATGAATTGTTTGAATTACTCTGCTGGGAAACATCGTTCACATTTTGCGGTTGGCTCGTTTAATTGATTAGAGTCTCTTCTCTAAACAAACGCTTCATTCGAACGATTGGACCCTATGGAATCTGCAACAAAGAAAAAAGTTTCGTTAATCAACGAAAGGATTTATGAATTTGCTAATTGTATAATCATTATACAGGGTGTTGCTGAATTCATGCGACAAAATTCAGGAGGTGATTGCTCGTAGTTTTTATTTTGTTTTCCAAAATTTCAGTGGAGCTAGAAACTATTCTAAGACTTTGTAATTAAAAACAAGGTAGAGGTGGTCATTTCCAGCATTTATTATGAATCGTATTACATTTCACATCTTTAAATTTATTTAAAAAAATTATAAATTATGATGTTTATTTTTTTTCTATGCAGTTCTTGGTTTTGGGTAAAAAATTGAAGATTAGAAAACATTTTTAATAAAAAGGATTTTAAGATAAATTTTATTTCATAAATCTTCATCTCGGAAAAAAGTTTTGATATGAAATAAAGTAAGGGTTGCTAATTTCACCCCCGTACAATGAAACAGGAATATTAAAAAAATACCTGTGGTTAGTCCTTTCAATTTCAAGTTTCTAGCTTTACTGAAATTATAGAAAAAAAATAAAATCTCAATTTTAGACACCACCTTTTAAGGGCGATATCTCGGAAAGGGGTGGGTCGAGGAAGTTTTGTTATAGGAAAGACCCATCTTAATTTCATGCGAGCAATCACCTTCTGAATTTTGTCGCATGAATTTAGAAACACCCTGTATATACAATTAGTCGGTGTAATTTCACTGTTCCTGGGGTACATTCTTTTTTACCACATTTATATAATTTCTATCAAAACAAAGAACCACATAATTGCATAGCAATTCAGAATTCTACACTGAACCAAAAGTGAACAAAAAATACGACGAAAAACTTCATTAAATTAATGAATCAAGATATTAATTTTGAGCCGATCAACGAGTTCATAACTACATTCACTCTGTGATCCCTGAGTTCGTTATATAGCGTAGTCAAAGTACACAAAATATCCGTAAAATGCCGCAAAAACACAAAAAACTTGAAAATGAAAATTCAAAATTGGGTATTTAGCATGAGAGTGTTTAGCATGAGAAAAACTTTACGATGCTAGGCATGCGGTTTTCCGGAAAATCGTCTAGTGAAAATTTTTGTTTTTGTTTTTGTTTTTTTACTCTAATTGTTTAAATAATGAAAACACAGAAAAATGTTCAAATCAAAAATTGTAGCTAATACATTTATCTACAAAATTTGTCTGAACATTTTTTTTGTATCTGCATTAGTTTTTAAAATATATACGAAATTTCCATAGTAGTATTTTTGAACATCATCAATTTCATGTTTTTAATTTTATGACAGTAAATAAACAATGTCATTTAGAAAAAAATTTTTCATATGAAATGTGTTCTAAATTGGGGTATTTACAATACATTGAAAAAAAATATTTTTTTAAAATTTTTTAATGTATTATCATCGATTTTCCACGCTCTCTCACCTTCTTTTACACCTTTATTTGTGCTCTCTTCTCTTTCTTACCTGAGTCATAGGTGTGTTCTTTTGTATCGCGATCACTTCTAAATAGGTTCATCATAAAGTTCACAAATTTTTAGATAGTATCCTAAACGGTATAAAAAGTTATAGAAGGTTTGCTAACAGACCTCTGATTTAAGTATTTATTTTAAATAATTGTCTATTATTTAAAAAATTTGATATTTATTGTAAAACTGTATAGTAGTTTCGAAAAAAGATGCTTCAAAGTGTTTAGTAGTAAAGTTTCATTGAATTATATTAATTTCGAAAAAAGATATAATTCAATGAAATCTAAAAAAAAC
The DNA here is from genome assembly GCA_949126875.1 of Lochmaea capreae. Classification (NCBI taxonomy): domain Eukaryota; kingdom Metazoa; phylum Arthropoda; class Insecta; order Coleoptera; family Chrysomelidae; genus Lochmaea; species Lochmaea capreae. The sequence continues at coordinate 6,028,006 of OX421400.1, forward strand.
AAGTAAAATTAAGCATACAAAAAAAACATATTTTTAAGAAGCATTCGTTTAAAATTCTAAATATTGATGGCTTTGCTTTTATCATAATAATGTTTTATGCTCATTCGCAATGCTAAATCCAAAAGGAATTTTCGCTGGGATAAGTATTAATTAAATAGGAATTATAATAAACTGATATTACATTCAGAAAATCTACTATTTAATATTTGAAAGTATTTATATCTAAAAGTTGAGATCTTTCTTTACATTTTACATGAGTTTATTTATTTTTTCAGAATGTTATAAGCCCAAAATTATTAATTATTAAGTCGAGCGGTTAATAAATTTGGCTCACGGACCGTTCGCGCGTAACTACGAATTGACTACCACTGAAATTAATTTTATCTCGTAAACTTTTTAATTTACAGAAAAACTTTTCAGACAAAATTTGTAGATACATGCATCAGCTACAAATTTTGACTTGGAAGTTTTTCTGTATATTTATTATTTGAACAATTAGAGCGAAAAAACAAAAACAAAAATTTTCACTCGGAAAATTGCATGCCTAACATTGTAAACTTTTTCTCATGTTAAACACAACCCTTTTAAATACTCAATTTTGAATTTTTTGTATTTTTTGCGAGGTCTTATATGTGTACTTTGACTAGGCTAATAGTGATGATTCATTTAAAGAATGAGTTCCATCATTTATGTAAATGCTAAAAATAGTTTAATGTAAGAATGCAAGTTCATTGTTGTTATGAACGCAATAATTGTTTCAATGAACAGATTTTATAAATGTAATTTATAAAATAATCTTATCAATGACATTTTTCATTAATTAAATATAAAATGAACAGTGTCATTAATACAATTAAACTATTTCACAACATATTCACTCATACAGGGCGTTCAAAAATATGTCCACATTAATGGTGATTCTGACATCATTGAAGCTACGATCTCGTCTAAATTGACAAACTTGTAGTAAAATATTATTACAGTTTCCGGTGAAAAATCGAAGAATAAATTATAGCATTATATAACAGTAACCGTTCAGCAAAGAAGAAACATCTACTTCCCGGGCGATAGGCACCGACGGACATTGAATTACTGTAAACTGTAATAGTACTTAATTCAATAATTTTTAATTATTTTAGGAAAAAATTTTTCATAAGATTTGTGAAATAGACTTACTAATTCTTCTGAGGGGAATTTTTCAAAAATTTCTCTTTTTATCCTATGGCTATCAGCCTGATTCATTCTCATTTCTTTCTCTTGGTACAGCAATTAGTGAATTCAGTGAAGATCTCTGCCCTTCTTGAAACTTCGAATATTTGTTGTAAAAATAAACAAACGGTTTTCACCTTTTTAATCTCACGCAACACTAGGTCACTAATATAATGTTGTGCCTTTCACGTATTTTCATTGGGTACTGTATGTTTTGGTAAGTGCCGCCACCGACGCCAGAAAGACCAGCTTCAATTTGACGGTCACTTATGTCCTAATATTAATTAACACGTCCATAAGAGCGGATACAATTTTTACCAAAAAAATTAAATTCCAGCACTTTGGATCGATTTAAAGTCAAATCATATTCACGTTGTACGTATATTCTAATATATTTTTCATTTCGCTTGTTTTTCAGCATTGTTTATTATTTAATAAATTGTGTTTATTAGATGAATTGAGAATTTAAAAGCTCATTTTTTATAACCTACGGAAATTTGAAGCAAACCAAGTCATTTTTTACAGTAATTGCATGTATAAGCTCGTCAGTCAACTCATTTTTATAGCGAAAGTCGATATTAAAAGGAGCCCATCACAAAATAGTACGGGCGATGGTCGTTTATATTGGGATTAACTGAACATATATGAATGGAAAAAAGAAGAAGATATGATATTACAATTATTAAAGCTTAGATATTATTAACCCTATGTGAATATCCTGGATACCTTTTTTCACATTTAAGATCAGTATAGGTAACTGTGCGATGATAAGGGAGACCAAGGAAAACTATCTCTGCTTGTTGATCTTTACAATTGTTACTTAAGAAGGCAATTTAATAGAGGAGAGCTCCCTAGATTTATCAGTTCAAGCGTTTTCCAATTTGTAATTCTTCAAGGAAATCTAGTTGTTGTTTCTTATCACAAATATGTGATACTTCTAGTTCTGTGTTAGGCGTTAATGAATGCTTAGTGTCAAGTAGATGTTTTGCGTAATGGATTTATCAGGTTGTTTTAATCTGCAAGCTTGTAAGTGTGCATTGTGTTAAAAATTTGTACTAATTTGACCAATATAGACAGCATTGCTTTCTGGATTTGAGTTTATACATCCCAAATTTTTTTGTCCAGAATGAAATGTTGTCTATATTGGTCAAACCAGTACAAATTTTTACCACAATGCACACTTTCGAGCTTGCAGATTAAAACAACCTGATAAATTCCATTACTCAAAACATCTATTTGACACCAAACATTCATTAACGCCTACCTAACACAGAACTAGAACTAGAAGTATCACATATTTGTGATAAGAAACAAGAACTAGATTCCCTTGAAGAATTACAAATTGGAAGAAACTCGAGAGACCCACAATATGAAGTCATCAACGAACAGATAGGTACATCTAGGGAGCTCTCCACTATTAAATTGTCTTCTTAAGTAACAATTGTGGAGATCAGCAGATTTTTCCTTGGTCTCCCTTATTATTGTACAGTTATACTGATCTGAAACGTGAAAATATATCCAGGATATCCCCATATGGATAATAATACCTGAGCATAAATATTTGTGTTTTAGTTTTTACATCTAAAGTGCCCCATCCAAAACTCTTCTCATGTCTTGGTTCAAAAATGTTATTTTTATAAAGAAATTGTCCAAAAAGATATCTTTTTTATGGAATTTCTATATTTCCTGCACAATAGTTATTATTTTAATTTTGATATTCCAAATGTGTCCAAAATATCATTAATTTCTGTGAATTTGTTCCTTAATTATATAATGTTGAGATTAATTTACATTTTAATTAATTAAAATTTTCATCCCTCGTTCTTCTTGCTCTCTACACAATTTTAATTCTTCATGAAGCTCCTTGTCAATTTGGTCTAATTTCTCTATATTCTGTTGAACATATTAAAAAGTTTTTATTATTTTATACTTTTATCCAAAATTTTGATTTGTTTAATATTGGAAAAATATTTACTCGTTCTTTCAAAAATATTTCAAAAACCAACAACCAAATTTATATCGCAACGCCCCTCAATTTCTTTTTAAACCCTTCTTTTCAAATTTTGAATTTTCCAATTGGTCACTATTTCGTCCAGCCAAAATTTTAAACTTATTTTTCATGATTTTTTCCAATAAATAGTGGAATTAATTGGAAACAGTTAATTTCATTTATATAACATTAATTTTCTCCATCACTGTTTTGGGCGGGTTGGTGTAGGTAGAGTCCGTTTCAATAAGGAAGAAGCCACCTGAAGTTGCAGTCGATGCGCGACCTTGATGTCAAAACCAGCGCCATATTTAAAAATTGATGTTTTAATCTAAATCAGTAGCGTAACGTTTTCACATTTTGTAGGGTAACACAAAATTAGAAGTATTAGAACCATATAAATAACTGCTAAGTGCAGCAGACTATATGAATTATTAGCAGAATTCAATTATTTTTGAAGTAATGTATACTTTTCCATATATTTTACAACAATCTGAATGCCATGAGTAATATATTGGATTATTATACTTTCTTATTTGACTTACCGATGATGATTGTGTAAAGGAATTTGGATTCCATGTTCAGCTTCAGACTCCATAAAAGTTGCAACGTTTTCAAGAATCTGTCGGCCTTTACTGTGGATAACTTTTCTTTTAACACCAACCAATTTTGTAGAAGGCATGGTTTTAGATCAAATAAAACACACAGCACTCACAAATAAACTAGCAGAACGTCTTAAAATATTCAAAAATGAAAAATATTCGACAGTAAATGATTGTTTCAAACACAACCTCAAATGTCAGCAATTTAATTGCTGTCGGCATGAAACATCGCTTGTAACGCCAATGGCATGGAACGATCGCTCGACAGATTTTGACTTATGCGCAGGTCGGTACGCCAACTTCAGGTGGCTTCTTCCTTATTAAAACGGACTCTACTTTCCGTTTAATAATAAAAACTTGTTATCCAGATCCTTTAAGAATTGCAAAGCTACACCGACGGAATTGTGAGAGTATTGAAATCTCCCAAAAAGGCAGAATATCGAATGTATTGTATATAGCTCGAATTTGAATATAAGTGCATATAAATTCTTCTCAAACTTGGCAAACACGAAAATGATTGACTATAGCACCCGTACTAATAAAAAAAACAATATTAAACTCCCAGTTCGGAGAGGAAACAGAAAACCTCTATAAAATGTCAGATTGGGCAGTAAACTATACATTATTTAGAAAGGTCGCTCTATTCCGCTTCAGGAAGTCTTACTATAATAATAATTCAAAGTGCTTCTGGGAAGGTTTTATCGCATAAATGTTGTATCGCAATTGTGGTCAAAAATTATAAGACAGTTGGAGCTTTACGGATAAAAAGTCAATTTCCCAGCTGTGGAGCTGTTTGAATTTTATATTATTTCACGGAAATTGGGACAAATTTATTTTTTAAAAGATGGTCGATTGTTTGGAAGTCAGAAAACTATACATATTCCCTCATTGGTTAAATTTCCAAAAAAAAACAACGAACAAAATAATTGATATACCACGAGAAACATGTGCAGATTTTCGTACAACAGGTGGCTTCAAAAGAAATTATATATTTCACAACCATTATTTACTAAAATGAGGCAAGGTGGAGACAAAGCTCTTATATGTCACCAATTCTGCCCCAATAAGCCAAAAAGCGCTATCTCAATCGGAGTAATTTTTGAGAAAATCGACTTTTTGTAAATTGTATTTTCGCACCTTCATAAACAAAACTTTTTAGAGATGTTAAAACTCAAAATGTTTTAAGTTCAATAGTGCTATTTGGCTTCAATAGATGCAAAATTATTGTAGCTAGTGAATGGTATAAAATCACTAAAAGGGCGTATCTCAGATATAGCGCCTTTTGGCTTAGTAGGGCAGAATTGGGTTATACCTATTTTCAACAAAACCTAAATTACCGGTAAAATACAAACCTCTTGTGCATTTTCAAGTGGAAACAGATGCTAAATTTCATGATATCACATATTAAGGCTGCTGCTGCTACTCAAATCGTCAAATTAAATTCCGCATATATAATTAATAGGGTGGGTTGAAAAAACTGACTCAGTATCTGTTCCTTACAAAATTTGAACGCTCTACAAAAAAGGTTTCTTAGAATTTTTCCATAAACCTCACCGTTTAAGAGATATCAAAAGTTGATGTTTGATTATTTTAAGATAAATTACTTAATTGCATTTTATAAAAATGAAATATTTTTGTAGGAAATCAATTGCCCTAAAAAAATATAAAATTTGAGATTATATGAGCAAATAAATGTTTTGAGCTATGTTTATATTTTTTAAAATATTTTATAAATAACAATTGAATTAGAGATATGAATTTTTGTTTCTAAAACTGCGGAAAAAAAGAAAAATTGTAAAGCGAAGAACACTTCTATCAAAATTAAGTGCTCTTATTTGGTAAGAATTTTCTAGAGGTGTCTAACAACCGATTTTTCAGAGTATAAAGTAACAAAATAAATGTTTTACCCACCCTAAATATCATTCTACATACCTCAAACTATATATATATTATAATTTATGTAGTGATTTATGTAAAGCCAAGAGGAGCTGAAAGAAAGGTAAACTTTAAGTATGTAATATAAGTCGTAAAAATGGCAACAAAGCGTTAAAATTTCTGACTACCGCTATTTAGATACAAAGTTGCGATTTATAAAACCTGCGTTGTACGAGAATGAAAATAGTAGACAGTAACACACATTTAGAAAATAGAGAGTATAATTGAAAGGAGGAAGATTTACATTACGTTCATACAAAACATAGTTTGAAATTGTACAAAAATATTCAAACAAGATATTATCATCTATAAACATATTATCTGCTGATGTTTATATAAACAGTCGCAGATGATTTCAGTTGAAACAAATACACTTCCTAGATTTACTTTAAACATGCTGGCTATTAATCATTCCAACGACCTGTCAAAATTTATTCAATATGGCGTCCGTGTGGCAAACAAAGTTATTATCTCGTTGCGAGAGTGTGGGATTTAAAGCTTTTTAAAGTGCATTTTGTTACTAAACTCTACTTATTTTTCATTTTATTGACTTTATAAGTGTTGATTGTGGAAGTCGTTCCAACAGGGATGATGTGAGGTTTTTTTTTTAAACTTTAAATTTCTTACCGGAAAAAATTAATTATCCGGAGAACGAAGAGCACTCTAGTTAGCAGCAATTAAGCGAGACGATCTCAAGGAGTCTAAACTAAAGAACCAGAAGGTCATTAAATTATAAGTGATATTTCAATATTTTTCATTCATTTCATTTCATTTGATCCTTGCTGTAAAAACTGTGGGTCAAAACTAAATATACAGCTCCATGTATGTGACTGGCGGGATCATAAACTTAAAATAAACACAAAAACTTCCACAAACTTAATGCACACCTTCAACTTGTTTGCCCCAGGACGCTATATTGGATCACGTGGTTTGGAGAGCCTAATCTCAATATAATACTGGGTATCTCGGAAAAAAGAAAACAACCTACATTAAAAACTGAATGTTGCAATCTTTCGCATTCGCCAAAATTGATAATTTGTGCTGCACACTCGCCAAAATTTTAAATCGGTGATAAAATCCACAAATATAGTTTTCAATGGGTGTTCACGAACAATGAAGCAATTCTGATTAATCTTATTTTGATTAATTTCAATCAACTAAAGCCTTGAATATGTTAATTACCAGTCATTGGCACCCATGATCCTCACTGAAAGCTCAATATTTTAAGATCAAATAGTCAGCAAGCTTTGATACATCGACCATGTATGTATGTATGTATGTATTTTGGGGTAACATTCACTGAGACCTAAAAGATCTATTGTGCCCCCTTACTTCTACTTAGTTTCTGAGGAGAGTCTCAGATACTAGTAGCTCCTTTAGTCCTATTTCCCGGAGGAATTTTAGGATATCTGCAGGCCTCAACTTAGGTAACTGTCCCTCTTCTATCCAGTAGTCTCCCAGGTACTGTGCCCTAGGATTCTGAAATACTGTGCAGTTCGCAAGTATGTGGATGGAGGTTTCTTCTTCCATTCCACAAAATCTACAATCTTCTTCCTCCACTATTTTGAGCTTTTTAAGGTGTCCATTCAGGCGACAATGTCCCGTTAGGATTCCTGTTAAAACTCTTAGTGCAGTTTTGCTTTGACTTATGCATTCATTTGATCTCAACAGGTTGTAGTCACCCAGAAGAATCTTTGATTGCCTAAGCCCTACTAGATCTTTCCAATTGTCAGATCTTCTCTTTTCTTCGGCTTTACCTATTTCTTCCAATATTACATTGGAGCTGATTCCGCAAAAAGGTTCCGGCCCCCAAAAGGGTATTTCACTCCCCCTCTTTGCTAGTTCATCTGCTATTTCGTTTCCTTCTATTCCAGTGTGTCCTGGAATCCACAGTAAGGTGACTATATTGTTCTCGCCTAGTTCATTAAGTTTGCCTAGGCATTCCCACACCATTTTCGAACTGAACGTAACCTAACCATAGAGTTGGTAGACATATTTTCTATACATTGGGTATAATTTGTGAGCCTATCAATTCTAGTGAAAATACACAGGGTGTCCAGTTGTACAGGTTTTCTCTGTAAAAATTACGGATTGTTAACCACTGAGCACTATATACCCTTAGTTTTGTGTTAATGTGATATAGATTTATTTATACCGTCAACCACAATACATAATATACTCGTATATGTACATTATCAATCACTAAAATTGTATCTTGTTCATAGTTTAAAAATTATGTATTAACATAGGTTTTATTTCCAAATTCTAGAGGTCTATAACTCAGAAACGAACGCTCGTATTACAAAAATTGATTTCAATTTCTAATATAATTTTTATCCCATCCACCACTCCCAAATTTTTAACAAAGTAATTTCCTGGACACTCTGTATATGACTGTTGATCTTTATTTTATTAAAAAAATAACTGTCAGCGTTGTGATCGTTCGTTATAGAACTTCTTGTGGTTTCTGAAATTCTTGACGGCATGTTAGATCTTATACATACTAACATCGTATGTAACCTCAATGTAGGTACATAAAATCCAGGTAGTAGAGAAGTAGCGCATTGCGGTAGTTTGTGAGCAATTTATTTGAGGAAAACTGCAGTCGCAAACTTACGGTTTACTTGGAGTTTACTGGAGAATATTGAAAGTTATACCCATACTACTTGTTATTCCTTGTTTTAACGTTTCTAACTTTCTCGGCGGAACATGATAAGTATACGTTGTTAGGGTAAGCTATCGTGCTAATGAAAACTTTTTTTTAACCCGGAACAAGTAGGTACTATAGTGGTTAACGGCAGACTTGACTTGATGTTACAATATCAGGGACGTATTAAAAACAGTTCCGAAGATCTGTTGATTGAACTACTAAAAAAAAAATCGGATAAAAAGGGTATTAACAAAGACACAAGATCTTTTTTCATTGTATAAATTTCTTTTTGTTACGAGAAAAACTAACATCTGATCTCTTGACTAAAATGCTCAATTCTGTTAATAGTCGAGGCAATGAAGCTGTCTGTAGGGTGTTCGTCGGTGTCACATTTGAACTCAGCGACCCGAAAAACCCCCAGTAATGATTTTTGGTTGGTCTTTTTCAATTGTGTCTGGAAAACTCTCGGGGATGACGTTCAGAGCCAGGTAAGGGTGCACCAGGTGTCCGTGAAGTGTTGGCCGGTGCTATATTTGATTTCAGCGAGCCTAAAACCCCCCGTAACAATTTTCGGGTGTTTTTTTTCAATTATGTCTGGAAAACCCTCGGGAATGACGTTCAGGGACAGGTTATGGCGCACCAGGTGTTCGGGTGGTCGTTTTCAACATAAAATTTGGATTCAGCGCACACAAAAAGCCCCCATAACGATTTTCGGTTCGTTATCCGCCACCAGGTGTCCGTGGGGGCCGATCGTATATTCGAATTCAGCGACCCAAAAAACCCCCGGGTGTCCAGCTTCTCTCCTCTCTCGCATACAGTTCAGGGATAGTCCCCGGAGATGACGTTCGTCGGCGTTCCTGAGCTCCAGGTGTTCGGTCGGGTCAATTTGAGCATCATAATCGAGATAAGCGACCTAGAAAACCCCCGAGTACCCGACTTGAGCCAATTCTGACTCTTATTTACTAAGTTATTAAATTTGCCAAAAGGCCTCTTAAAAGATGCATTTTTGGCTGTAGCAATACAACTTCCGGTTTGTAATAGCGGATGCAAAAAACCGCATTTCGATACGTCCTATTCTAAAAGATTTCCTATCTTTGGACTTTTTGGTGCTTCATTGCCTCGACTATAATAAATTCACCACCGTTTGTTTTGAGAATAAGGGTATCCTCAACGAATCTAATATTAATAATTATTCCCCCATTTACTTTGAATTTTATTGGGGAGTCCCGTTGCCCGTTGCCCGTTGCCCACGACTCTTTGTATTTTTTAGTCTCAGATAGCTTCCATTAGAGGTATATTTTAATTGAATCGTTCCCTATGGGCTATAGGCGACGCACCGGGTGTCTAATTAAGAGAGGTAAGCCGCTGTATTTCAGAAACTATTTATCGTACAGCGCAAAAAAACATCTGTATTACAAACTGCTGGAAATTATTTTTTACTCCACGGAATAAGACAAAAACTTCATTTTTCTATAATAAATGTACTGTTATACTAACACAAGATTTAAATATTCGTAATCATCATTTTACTAAAGTTTGCTCTAATACTTTTTCCTTTATCTTGATATTTTAGCGACTAGTGTCCATTTGGCAGTTTGTCTGAGTTCAGAGACGTCAAGTGTCGGCGGTCACATGTCAGCCATCTGCACCCTAAGCGCCACTTTCAACACTGGGACTAGGGAAGAAAAGCCAATTTCCAAAGGAGGTCCTGTACGGTAATAGTTATTTGTATGTCAAGGACTGAAAGTGCAACTTTGTTCTCTTAACTAATCATGTATCTCTGTTTTTTCATATTTCTAAAGTGACTCAATTTTATCAACAAAAAACTTTTATCCAAAAAATTAATATCCATACAATACATACCGAAACAACGGGCCAATATAAATGATCACAAGATTTTGGTTTGCTTTGACAGTTTTCCATTGAAATTAACAAAAAATCCTTCGAAGTTTGCCCCGAAAATAGTTTTTATTTTAAAAAGGGGCAACCAATATTTTTCTATCTATTCGATTTATTACCTCTATACAGGGTGATTGATTAGTGTGATAAAGTTCAGTGCCTGCTTTGTACTTTGAGATATCAATTTGAAAACTTGATGGTTTATGGCCATCATCAGTCTTCACATTTTTAAATTATTTACAATCTTACATTTTTTAAATGAAACACCCCATATTTTATCGTATATTTGGAATCAGCTTGACCTCCCCATCACAATAATATAGGGGGTATTTAAGAAGTTATAACCAATTTTCCATAAAAATCGTAACAAGTTCAATACCCTGTATAATGTAAGAGAAATTCAAGAATAAAAATCTGTTGCGGCCAAAGTGTTCTAATAGTAGTAAAAATTATGGAAAATTATTGATTTCGTTAATATTCATTGAATCTAATACAGGGTGAATCAAAATACGAATACATTATTTGCTCCGTTTTTTCAAATGGATCACCCTGTATTTTATGAGAGTATCGAAAAGTACAAGTATACAATGGGTTACCGGTCTATCAGTATTCAAATTTTTTCCTCTCTTGATGTTTCCATCTATACAGGCTACAGCGGTAATCGTCTCTGCTTGAAACACAGACGTTTATCGATCAAGGTTAGGTTGCATAAGAATAATTTTGTAGCTATTTACTTCATTTTCAACGTTACTGTACCAACATTTTTCAAAATGTATCTATTAAACGTTCCATGAAGCAATATCAAGATATGAACATCAAAGAAAAACAAAAATCGATTTATTTATTCCAACAGAAAACGTACAAAGCTGAAATGAAAATATCCACATTTTTTTGATAAAAGTTATGAAGGATGAGATAGAGAGTTTCGTGCCCGGCTGGACCCAAAGCGCCAATTTAACCAGAAAACTTCTCAACTTTTGATTTAACGGTATTGATTGGATTTCGGCCAGCTCTCGGTTGTAAGTCGAAAATTTGTTTATTTTTACACCAGTAGCTGCTACGCTTGTTATTTTTAATGGGTTATCAGCCTTTGAGTGAAAAAAAAAAGTTCAAATTAAAAAGTTTAAACTGAAAGAGAAATTTCAATTGCAAAGATTCATCATTATTATCTTAAAGAGTAAATATAGTATTGAGGATTTTTTAAGCAGTGGCAGCTCGTTGGAAAGTGTAAAAATTCAAAGGGGGACAATTAATTTAGTTAATTTTGGTTGATGGCGAAACCGTTGCCTGTCACCTGTTACCAGTGTGGGATTTAAATCCTGCGGAGCTTGGGACTAAGTCGAGCAGGGGCCCACTTAAGGGCGGAAAAAAACCTCAAATAACATTTTGTCTGTATTACGGGGGCCCCGAAGATACACGGGGCCCGGTGCGTAAGCACCGGCTAGTTCCTATTATTGCGTTACCTGTCACCTACACATGTGATGATTGGGGTTAAGTTGGGTTCTTATTTTTTCTGTATTACCTACGTTATATAACAAGGGATAAGTTTCCCAGCATATACAGGGTCTTGCTCTAGCCAACCGCAAATCTCCTTTGCTTTGCAGACTAAAATTTTTCAAGGAAGAGAAAGTTGGTGAGGCGAGTTTGCGTTTAAATTGCGATTTATTGAAGTGACTACCCTAGTCGCGTTGTGTGACCTGGTCCCCGTCTAACGTCAATGCGTGTCATGGTCCATTCAATTTTTAAAAGCGGTTAATTCGTTCATGCAAATTTTCTAATTTTTAACAATTTCTATTTACTATTGGCGTAAGATGACATTTGGAAAGTTTCTATTCCTTCTTTTATCCTATAAAATTGTCTTTTACTTACTGGATCATAGCACTTGTGATTGTCACGTTTGAAACTTTCCCAAGAAGCGTGAGATTCAAAGCGCACCAGAGAGAGCATATTATGTGAGGTCCCCTGTCAGTTTTTAACACGTTTATATTACTTTTACTTGTATGTATGTATGTTTGTTTGGACTCGATTTTGATACTCTTTAAACGAACAGATTGATTCGAAATTTTGCACACTCATCAAGGACCGACGACAATACAATAAAGTAATAAAATATATAGGGTGTTATTAGAACTTCAACTTATTGTATAAAACAATTCATGAAGTATATTATCGTTTTTGCTTGAAACCTTCCACTAGAGAGCTAGGCAAGTAGAAAGAAACGAGGAGATTTGCGGTTATTCCTAATAAAACTGAAGCCGAATATTGATAATGATCAGTCTAGATCTGATCTGGGAACATGCAAAAGATTTCAGAGCTGCCCCTCACTTTACCTTTCACTTCAGAATTGAATGCCACTATTGACTTAATATTGATAAAACACAGTTTATTCACTGACTGTACTTTTTGATAGTTTCTACTCGATATACCTTTAACAACCGATGAAAACAACTGTTGTCCAATCTGCACTACCTACTTTTGACTAGCAGTACGATATTCTCATCATTTTCCTCACATCCTTAATTTTGTTACTTTTTCACGTAGTCATCTACCAATAAGAAAAATATATTTCAAATTGAATGAATTCTTACCTCAAACGTACGACTGACGAATTTTTTTGAATCCGTGCATTGAATTTCAAAATTCGGCGGTGGTTTTCATAAATCTTATGTTAGAAATGGAATGAAGATTGAATTACAATGGAGAATTCGGATGAAAATTGTGTGCTCTGAATCATATCTCATTATATCAACCATTCATACTATGTAAATCAATATTTTATAATTCAAACTGAATTTCAATTTATAGGGAGATGTTTTATATAGTCTTCCTTCGTGCCACCTCAGCATTTGGCTTTATTTGTGGAACATGCACAACTTTTTTCCTTTTATTTGCTGTAATCAAAGCTCCGATAAACTTTTCTGAATGTGACTTGCTTTCTGGAAACTTTATTGCGTTTGAGGCAATCTTTAAATAAGAGAGAATTTCTGATATTTGGAATATATCTACAATTGAGCAACAGTATTTAATAAAATTATACTTTACTTTATCATGAAGATTCTTATCACAACATTGAGTCAAAATATATATATACAAGTTTTTAAAAATTGAATAGATGAGGCTTTTACTTGATGAAGATCCATACTAAACGATGAAATAAATATAATGAAAAATTGAACAAATTAAATAAAATTAAATCTAAAAAAACTCTCACTATTCATTGCAATTGGTACTGTATTTAGACATAGAGATATAAATAATGAGGAGTGACTGCCGTGCAAAAAATTTAGGACACTAGATAATTGAGGAAATTGCAAATAAGTCATAGGTTTAGTAGGCCATGAAAGTTATATTGTTGGATGGATGCTACTTGTGCTTGCGGCCCAAAATTCAAAATAGCATTTTTCATTAATTTTCTAGTTTAAAATAGCAGTTTTTATGCATTCCACATTGAAAAATAGCATTTTTGATCAATTTTCTGGTTTAAAATAATAGTTTTTATGAATTTTACATCGAAAAATGGCATTTTTCATCAATATTATTGTTTAAAATAGCAATTTTTACGAATTTTCCATATAAAAACGGCATTTTTCATCAATTTTCTTGTGTAAAATGGCAGTTTTTATGAACGTTACATATAAAAATAGAATTTTTCATCATTTTTCTGGTGTAAAATAGCAGTTTTCATGAATTTTACATATAAAAATTGCATTTTTCATTAATTTTCTGGTGTAAAATAGCAGTTTTTACGAATTTTCAATATAAAAAAGGCATTTTGCATCAATTTTAAAAATCGAAGGTTTTAGGAATTTTCCATATAAAAACGGCATTTTTCATCGATTTTATGGTGTAAAATGGCAGTTTTTATGAATATTACATATAAAAATGGCATTTTTCATCAATTTCCTGGTGTAAAATAGCAGTTTTCATGAATTTTACATATAAAAATGGCATTTTTCATAAATTTTCTGGTGTAAAATAACAGTTTTTGCGAATTTTCAATATAAAAAAGGCATTTTGCATCAATTTTCTGGTGTAAAATAGAAGTTTTTATGAATTTTACATATGAAAATAGCATTTTTCATCACTTTTTTCTGGTTTAAAATAACAGTTTATTAATTTAACTTGAAAAAATAGCATTTTTCATCAATTTTCTGGTTTAAAATAGCAGTTTTTATACCTTTTCATATTTTTACATGATGGAATTACAAAAAAAAGATCTCTATTTTCGAAAAAGGTGAGATTGTCTATTCCTCTGGTCGAACATAAGGTCATTTTGAAAGTATCTTTTGCAAAAGTGATTTTATTATTGGTCAAATACAACGTTACCGCAAAGTTATTCTGTACGTGATAGTTGGAAAAGGTGGTGCCAAAGTGGTATCGGTTTTTTGTTTCAACTAGTTATTTTTTTATGTATATTGGAGTGAAATTCATCACTGGTTGATTGAGTTTTCCTATAGGCATTCCTATACCATTTTAGAACTGACTACGCAAGAACTACTACATGACTATTCGACATGATGATAATCTTTTATTAAATTCATTCCTTGTCCAGAAATATACACGGGGTTTTTTTTAAAGCTTTCAGAGTGTCTGGTTCCTACCCCAGTCCCTTGTAATGCTTTTAAACGAACTTTCCTTCTTATTACTGTTTAACTGGTTATGCTTCCTGCAATTTTAAGATATTTGTCAAAAAGGGTTTGAGTGATGAGCCTAGTTTAACAGTGATTGATCTGCTCTAACTAATAAATTCTATCACATTTTCTTTCACGAATATTATTGTGTTAAGTATTATAAATTTACGTACATTCGTCTATGCTACACTTTAACTGTTCCAATCAATTTTTTTCTCCTCTTTGTGTTAATCGGACCGAATTACCCATCGAATTACAGGAGCTGAAAACCATCCCTCAAATTTCACGTATTTTAAAACACTTAATTTTTCTATACAACGTCGAAAACATTCAACAAAACGCATTCGTGTTGTAAACTCGTTCTTATATTTTTTATATTTTATTTCTAATAGTTCTCAAGGCTCTGGAAATATATCAACAATAAGTTGAAACGGAAAATGAATGAATACAATAAATCATAAATCCTTCCATTTACGGTTTGCAGATAAAATTTGGCACGAAGCCAAACAGAACGATATGGAGAGTTAACTGAGAACATTTTTCTAATGCGACGGTTCATAATATGGAGTTTGTTCGAAAATATAAAAGATAATGAACTAGAAATATTAAAAAAATGGGCATTTTACTCCCAATAGGCTTATCATATAAATTTAATGTTTCCGCAAACATTAGTTTTATGTGTGTCTGATTGAGAGAGGTATTTCCACCGCTGGAGGAAGTAGTTCACAATAATATCACAAAAACATCATTTTCCACAAAATTTAATTATACGTAATCATTGAATCATTTTTGTCAGTTTGCTCCAGTACTTTTTCCTCTATCGTGTAAAATAACTGGTAGGAGTGAGTGGGAAAGCTGAAAGCAGTTGTTTTAACGGTCGCTAAGTGGAGGTGATTTAACAATTCTTTTGCTATATTCTTCTATCATTTACTTCAAATAGGATGGAATTTAAAAAAAAACTAAAAAACCGCATCTTAATATCCATTTTCTAAGCAAAATAATATGTTTACATGAAAAGAGGATTTTGACAAACTCAATATCATTGTAACAAAATCCACAAAGCGGAATAAAAGGTATAACAGTTTTATTGAATAAACTTTCCCACTCAACCCTACCAGTTATTTTGCAAAATAGTGGAAAAATTACTGGAGTAAACTTACGTAAAATGATCTACTGAGATATAATCTACTTCGTGATATACAGCGGGTTACCTCTCTTAATCAGACACCCAATATAGGGGTAATTAAATTTGAATGACTGTTATTAATTTGAAAATAAAGAGACTTATTTCAATTATTTGAACGGTCTCTGTCTATTATAATAGAGTCTTGAAGGTTTTGTAAGCCTCCTAAGTCGTCAAGTTTCACTAATTTTCTGTATTACTCTTTGTCCGTTTTCTGGTGCTTATACAAAGGCGGAATGTAATCATTATACAGAAATTACTTTACCTTTACAAGACTATCATTAACGAAAATCTGGGAATTAGCAAATACTCAGAGTTATGTTAAATATTCATTTGAATATGTCTCGAGTGCGCATATTTATGGCTGATTGTTATAGAAACATGAGTTGATAATTTCATTTCTAATTATATCAAAAACTTTATGAAATAAAAAGTTTATAGCACGAATGTTTTTATTTTTCGCTTGACACCTAATAAAAACGTCGTGGAATTGAAAATAACAGACATTGAACTAATAACCTCTTTAACTGTTTCCATTTTCTCTCGTTATATTTTTACGATTTTTCTAGGTACACTAGCAATAAATAATAATTTATTTTCTATAAACATTTAAGAACGTCGCATGTTCACACGCTTCTATAATTAAGTTTTATTATAGTAAATGGAACTTCCAGTTATTGTTTCAATTCAGATTATTAACTCTTTCTGCATCGTCTCATACGTTTCATTATATATTTTATAAATAGATCCCATACGTAACACATCAAAAACTAATTTTTTCAAATACTCACGTCAAAATGTCTTATTAGAGAATAAATAAATACATATACGCAAATAAACAACTCTTGCTGAGAATATTTATTCGTTTTATTTATTGAATCTCCCTTGTATACTTTATTTATAAATAAAAGAGGTTTTTGAGTATAGCCGGCCAAATTTAGCTAAACCCTGGCCCAGCCACGCTCACTGATGCGCAGTGGTTATAACTCAACTTTCACTTCCAAGCTTCGCGCAGAAAAGATAGGCAGGATTCGTACTATATTTCGTAGATGTCATTATTCTTCTGTGTTGCTTTTGGAGAAAATACTGTGTGTCTAGTGAGTGAGCTTGTCTAGGCTCTGAAATATAATATGATGTATTTCTCGCGGAATAGGTATTTTCTTTAACATTCCAAATCATTTATAATAATTTCGCTAGTCCCTGGTGTTCCCATATTTTGAGTAAAGAAAGATGACGAATTTGTATCTGCCTCATCTCTTTTTCAGTCTAAAAATACTGACAATAGTGAGAACGTTGCTGGGCTCACTCAAAATATAAATGAAATAAATTACATTTCACCAACCCAAAACTTTTTTCTAGCATATGATTCGATAAATCAATTAAGGTCTCATTGTAATAGACGAAATGACCGTTGCAATGGAATTAAACACTCGACCGTTGCAAAACTTAAAAAGTTTAATGAACAACGTTTTTAATTTGAGTTTAAAATTGAAACGAACCTGTTGGAGATGAAAGTTTGTAATTAATTTTTCTTTTAATTGAATTCCTTCAGTGACACTGGCTTTATTATTATGTTGTATTCGCAAACGGAGTCCTGATTAAACACCTGCTCCAAAAGCACCCTCGCAAATTTGTTGTTTATCGAAAAGAATAATTGGAATTTTAGAATTTGGAGATTAAAACTCGAGAAAATCAAAAAGTTATACAAATTTTATATTTGATATTTTTGGCAATAAAAGAGTTTGAGTGTAAATTTGTTTAGGAATTGAAATACGTGATGAAAGGAAAACTTTTCGGTTTTGTACTATTCGATAGCAGGACACTGGATGTAGAAATAATTCTTAATCTAAGAATAAAATGATTATTGACAAAATTAATGTCATTGTCGTAAAATCGTTGGGTGCTCGATATCAATTTTTATAATTTCTTACTAGTTCTATTCCGAAATGCAATGTTGATAAATGAATGTAGTACAATGCACCGAGTTCAAGGAGTCCGCTACAAACAAACATACATACAAGTGAAGCTAATACAGGGTTAGAATAAAGTATGGAACCAAGTAAATATCTTTTAAACGAAAAGAACGATATTTATGAAAATTTGCAGGTAAGTGCAATGGAACAAAATGCATCTGATGTACATTTTTTTGTTAATAACGTACTTCCGGTTTAACCGGAAATGCCATCAACTTCTTTAATTTAAATAGGACACCCTATATATTTTTACAGATTTTGGAAGAGCTTGTTATTTTGAATTCATACATACTGAGTTTAGTGTAAAAAACTTTGTAAAAACGAGGAATATAGCACTTTAATCAACCTCCTGTGAATTTTTTGCATTAGAGCAAAAAACTATTTAGATAAACTAATTGATGTTGTTTGTATGCATAGTAATTAATAAACGGGTACTGTTAGCACGTCTTTTGTTGTTCAAGTGTCAAATTCTAATTGACGGAAATAAATTTTACAATTTAGAATGGTCCAATCAAGTGAAAAAGAGCGAATTGAAATTTTAATGATGATCGGTTATGGTGATCGTGTTAGAGCTCATGAAGAAGTGTGTCATATTATTAATAATGTGCATCCGGAGAGAAATCCTATATCACGCTCAACAGTAACTAAAACTTTACAACGTTTTAATACAACTGGGATGGTAAAAAAATTGCTAAAACCTGGAAGATCGCGGACTGCAACGAAAGAAACTGTTAAACAAAATATTGCATACAGTTAATCGCCATAACTCAAGGTATTGGTCAAATGAGAATCCTCATTGTCATGAAGCACATACCCAGCAACCACAGAAGTTAAATGTTTGGATGGGAATTGTCGAAAATAGGCTTATAGGCCCATTTTTTATCGACGGAAACTTGAATGGTGACAAGTATTTGGATCTACTAAATAACGAAATTATTCCTGCACTTCAACAGAATGGGCATTTACAACAAAATGTTTGGTTTCAACAAGATGGAGCATCTCCCCACTATGATTGACGGGCTAGGGATTTTCTGGATGCGAATTATCCAAATCGATGGATTGGACGTAGAGGATTCATAGAGTGGCCTGCTCGTTCTCCGGATCTTAGCCCGTTAGATTTTTTTCTTTGGGTTTATCTAAAACACGTTTTTACGTTAGTTGACCAACAAACTAACAGGAATTGAGACAAAGAATTATTGATGAATGTGAACTAATACGTGGAGAAGTCTTGGAAATAATGACTCAAGAATTTGTTAATAGGATGGCATATTGTCAGCAAGTAAACGGCGAGCATTTTGAACAATTGAAGTAATTTTGTTTCCTATTATTATAAAATAATGAAATGTACACCTATTGTACAACTAATAGTGAGTTATTCCTCGTTTTTACAAATTTTTTTACACTAAACTCAGTATGTATGAATTCAAAATAACAAGCTTTTTCAAAATCTGTAAAAATATATAGGGTGCCCCATTTAAATTAAAGAAGTTGATTGCATTTCCGGTTAAACCGGAAGTATATTATTAACAGAAAAATGTACATCAGATGCATTTTGTTCCATTGCACTTATCTGCAAATTTTCATAAATATCGTTCTTTTCGTTTAAAAGATATTTACTTGGTTCCATACTTTATCCCAACCCTGTATTAGCTAATAAACATACGATTTGTTTGTGTGGGCTATGCGGCTTGAGCAGTTGTTGTTGGATTTTTTGGTTTATGATTTGAATTGAAGATGGCGTGGTTGAAATATACTAGTGTAGGTTCAGTCCTAATAGTATATTGAACATAAACATTTGAATAAATTTAAAAACTACATAAGCTTCTTTAATATTCAAGTTTTACCCGGTAAAAATCTTCTATTTTATTCAACTTCATATTTTGAAATGTTCTTTAGTCAATTTAGACGTCTATATAGGATAAATAATATGCGATCGTCCTCCCTTGTCGACATACGTATATCGCAGGAGATATGAAATGAAATTTTTTAAAGTGGAATTTTCAGTGCCACCTTCTAATACGCGCCTCGTGGATTAAATGGGTCGTGAATATTCATCATGAAAACATTTTCTTCTTTATAAACCATGACCTGACCTTAGGGCTCGAACCGAGGCAAACACAGAAGTGGTGTCACATAAATTCTTGGGAGGATATGCCGACGTAAGGACAAACAACTGAACTATGCGGAATGGTCTACTACGATCCACGATGTTAGGTTAGACTTTAATTTATGGCGTTCGAATATTAGAACGTCAACAATTTTTTTTCACACATTCATTAATGTTTCTTTGAAGATACTAACAATACGATATATTTCAGCTATTTTTGGATGGTTTAAAGAGTGATTTTTGATAAAAACAAATTTTCTACTAAAACTTGAAGTATTTTTTCGAGAAATTAGTAATTTTCGAATGAGAAAAATCGAATATTTTTTTAAAGATAACTGTTTTTCGTCCACTAAAACGTTAACATATCCAAATAAAATAAACAAAGTCCTTCGTGATGCCCCAGATGAAACATCTCTTGCACAGCCGACGAAAAGTTTTTTGCAGGGTAATATATTATTATTGTCCCGTAAAGTATAATTCTAGATCTAGAGCCTACAGTTTTTATATTCTGGTTAAGAGCTCTTTTTAACGTAAAAAGTGTTCTGAAATGGTTAATTTTTGGAAAGTGTATATGGGTAAAAGAAGCATTTCACAAAAAGGAGATAAAAATGAAGGGACACAACGCCACGATTCAATTAAAATGTTCGCTATAGATTTTTTTGTTCAATTGGAAAAAAATTTAGTGTGAAATGAATTACCTAATTAGATTGAATTCATTCCAGTTTCGAGCACGTTTTCTCCAATTAAAATTTTTATCATTGTCCCTATGTAATTTCTTTTTAATTTTTAAAATATAACATATTTAATTGATTTTATTTAAAACTTATCAAATGGCAAACCAAAACATATAAGCAATTAAACATTCACTTTAGCAAATAATCTCTTTTTTCTTTTTCCTTTATTCATTGAGAAACAAAGAAAAGTGTTCCATTTATATTCCCTCTTAAATTTCGAGATAACGTATAATAATGAGTTTGTATCATTATTTATACCCAGTATTTACTGCCAACCACTGAGATGGAAGAATGCTGAGTCTCCGGAATGGCAGAAAGAAAAATGATGCTAGATTTCAAATATTCCGAATAAAAAGTAGTTGAGAAGAATAAAGTCGATTCATTATAATGAAAATATGTGACAGAGACAGGAGTTCAAAAACACATAAGAGTCTTTTTGGAAATTTTCAACAGCGATGAATAATGCAAAAGTGAAGAAAGCGTAAAATAACTATCAAGTTTGTATTCAACATTCATTATTTTATCGAAATAATAGAAAAGGGATTAATTATCCAATTTTTTAATACACCCCTATACCAATTACTACTTCTCTGAATATATTTATAATAAGATTGAGTTTTGGGAAGAAGCTGATACTATACAAATTGTAGAGTTAAGGAGTTGTTTGAGGTTTATATACAAGATAGTTCAATTGAAACCCATCTTTGGTCCAGGAAAAATTTATTGACAAGTACAGTTACAAATAACTACCACTACAATTGAGGCACATATCCCACTGTTTCACCAACCGATGTATACCCTGCTTATAGAATTCTTGTGGCTGCTGCTGGAAGAATTCTTTCACAGCGTTTTGTACTTCTGCGTCCGACTGAAAACGGTTACCTTTTAACGCCTTTTTTAGTGGCCCAAAGATGTGAAAATCGCAAGGCGATAAATAGGGACTATAGGGTGGATGCTCTAATATCCTCCATTTCTTTCGTTGCAGATTTTCTTTCACTACGTTGGCAACATGAGGCCGAGCATTACCGTGAAGCAGAATAACACCACGTGAAAGCTTCCCTGGACGTTTTCTTCTTATTGCTTGATGGAGCTTGTTCAAAGTTTTATTATACAGGTTTGCGTTGATATGCACTCTAGGTTCTGTAAATTCTATCAGCAAGGGTCCTTCATGGTCGGAAAAAAATGTCAATATCACCTTGCCTGCAGAAGGTTGAACTTTAAACTTCTTTGGTGGCGGAGAATTTGCGTGTTTCCATTGCATCGATGACAGCTTACTGGATGGTTCAAAATAATGACACCAAGATTCATCGCCAG
Source organism: Lochmaea capreae (assembly GCA_949126875.1). Lineage (NCBI taxonomy): Eukaryota > Metazoa > Arthropoda > Insecta > Coleoptera > Chrysomelidae > Lochmaea > Lochmaea capreae. The sequence continues at coordinate 6,050,230 of OX421400.1, forward strand.
CAACTATTGACGAGAGAAAGTCATTACCATTTTGACTGTATTCCGTGAGGTGTTGCAAAGACAAGCCCATTTGCAAGCTTTTTTGGTCCTCAGACAAAAGACGAGGTACCCATTGCGCACAAACTTTGCTGTAACCTAGTTTGTGTACGATACTATGGACAGATCCTATAATCACACCAACATTTTCTGAAATTGCTCTGATTGAAATTCGACGATTTTCTCTAATCAGGCCTTCCACACATGCCACATTCCTGTCTGTTGATGCAGTAATCAATGCACCTGGTCGTGGCTTATCATTCGTCCTCTCTTCTCCATTCTTAAATTTTCGACACCATTCCTTCACAGTTGGATATGCAAAACATGCGTTTCCATACACTGCTTGCATTCGCGTATAAATTTGCAACGGTTGCACACCTTCAGCACACAAAAATTGAATAACCGCACGCTTATCACATTTGGACGGATTGTTAACAACAAACGCCATTTCAAAGTCACAATACTTAAAATCGCTGTCAAATAATATAAACGAAATAAACAGATCAGTGTGACGTTTGCATACACTACTAATGTTGGAAAACGTCAGTTGAATGATTACAATTGTTTCCAAGGCTAACCTGACCAAAGATGGGTTTCAGTTGAACAAGCATAGTACTTTGAATTTACCTTAACTGATTAATAGCTATTTGTGTATCAAGAGCAGAAAGTAGTACTTTGGTAGTCGAGACAGAAAGTTGGGGGCACATTAGTTCTTTTAGGTCTCTGTGAATGTCACTTCATCATACATACATACATTTCACTATCACCATAGCGCGGCAATCTGTCGAAACTACCAAAAGACTTTCTGCTCTAAATACACACAAGATTTTTTCTACGATTACACCAAAATTAACTAGTAGCTCTCTTTTATCTATAAATAAAATTAGGCGTGCACCAAAGTTGTTTACTGCTTAAGAGCGCCAATAATGTCAAATTATGACAGCTCGCGGAAAACATCAGTTTTGCAGTCTCTTTTCAAGGTACAAAAGACGACTTTCGATAGTGATAGTAGAAAAAAACATTGGACCAAAAAAGTGAACAACTAATTTATAAAGTGACGCGAGTATTAGCGAGATATTCTCGGAATAACTGTACCTGTAATAGAAATCCATTGTAGAACCGAATCTAGGTATAAAATATCGAAGGAATAGCTATACTTACTTTTATACCGGTATTGTAGAATCATTGATCATAAAAGTTGTGAGTAGCGTTACTAACAGCTTGTACGTGACCAAATACTCTTATTTATATCGAAATTATGACGAAAAAGAAACAGTTTGTTAACGATAGTGCCTTACAGTCAATATAAATAGATACGAATTTAAAATCGTTTTTGTTAACATCCGGAAAGTGTGTATTACATCAATAAAGATAAAATAGAGAGAGGTTAGAGCAGTTAGAGTGAAACGTGAGGCTCAACGGTAATAGCCGATAAATAATTGCGGTTGGTGTTCTTAGGCTGGTAGACTTTAAGCTAATTCGTTTGTTCATAAAACTTCCGAGCTGAACTTATTGAAGTTAAGACTTCGGTGATTACATTTTCCTTGACGAAAGAGTACTGCCCTACAGGGAAACATCTGGCATTATTTGCGACGCTTCGTGGTTTTTTGGATTTCCGGAGAGAGTCTTTCCAGTAATTGGGGAGAGAACAAATTAGTGCATTGAGAGCAATAATTATTAGTACCGAATCAATTAACCATTACGTTGTTTCACCAAAAAGATTCGATGATAGTGAATTTTGATAATGGAATTATCTTTTAAAATAATTAATTTCCACTGTAGACAGTTTGCTCAGGACAATTATGTACATAAGTGGTTTCCGTGCAATTCGACAATACTATATGTCGTACCTTAATCAAGATGACTTCTTCGGTGAGCAGGTAATCCGATACACATCTTCGGGAAGCAACTCCTAAGGATCCAGAATATGTTCTTGTTCTATGCAGATAATATGTTCATGTCCAGCATACTTCTAGTTTTGAAGGTCCTGAGATAAAAATGTTGGCTTGTCTTAAGTCTTGAATATCATTGCAGTTCATTTGCTCTGATATAGTTTTCTTTTTGAAGGGTTTCCTGTCAAGTATATAGTACGTTACCCAAGATTCCGGCTTGACCAGAACTACCTACCTTATTCATTGTATCCAGTTGGTTCGAGAGTAGTTTAGATTGAAGACAGTACAAGAACCTTTGAAACCTTCAAAGTTAATGATAAGACGTTAAAACAATCGCTTTCTAAACGAGAGTTCATCCATTATTAGTTATAGGGATGTATTTCATAAATAGAGATACTACAGATAGAGACAACAAGCCATAGGCCGCTGTGAAAGTGGGGGGAAAGTGTCCTTATGAAGTCCGGTGAAAGAGAAAGAGGCAGACGATCAGAGGTTTTTCTGTCTTCGTTTGTGTCTACGGTATACATGCCATTGAAGAAAGACAGCTTAAATCTCTGACTTTCTACCTCTCTTTTACATACTGACGGGTTTCGAGCTGGCTTGTTGCCTCTATCTGAAGTATCTCTATGATTTCATATCAATTCTTATTTTTACTATATTGAAATTATGGAAACGGATGGATTTAGAGACTCAATACATAATTAAATTTGTATAAAGCGTTGCTTTGTTCTATTCTCATCTTATACGAGTCGCAAAGGCCTTAATAGGTCACGGTTTAAAATCCATATAATACTTGTTCAAACTTTTTCTTTCTTAAGAAAACCGCGCCGCAAAACATACCTTCCTAACGAAACACTCGTGTCTTTCGAAACCTACATGCTTCTGGGTTTTTGTGGTTGGCTAAACAAAAGTCGAGAGTTCTTCATGAACTTATATTCTGAAAAGTACACGGCGTTCTATTTCCGGTAGAATCTAGATATTTTTAGTCAGAATTGTTCTACACAACGATGTCGTTTTGAAATTGCGTAATACCTTTTTCCAAGAAGTTGAAACATGAAAATGAGGATAAGTGATGGGTGAATACAGACCATTCCAGAATGACGTCACTGACAGGTTGGCCATATTGATCTGGGTCCTCATGTCATATTCCAATAAGTTTTCATTATTTACTGGTAAACAACAGATGACAGCTAGACTTTTATTGATAATACGTTTTTAAAACTATTTAAAATGCCATCGTTTTGTACTGTAGGTTTCCGGCTGTTTTAACTAAACGAGGTGACTATTTAATTGATCTTTAATCACATAACTTCTGTTGATTGCTTTTTTCGTTGCTCAACATTTCAATTATCATTTAATACAAATCAGAGATACTTTACTGACTGCGCCATGTGTAAATTGTTTGTATTATTTAAATAAAATGTATATTACATTGACATTGTTCTACAAAATCTGTTTGAGAACCAAACACATAAACTTCAACTCCAACTGATCGGAGGACCCAGCACAATATGGCCGACCTGTCAAAGTCAGGTGTTCTGGAATGGTTTATTATGTAAAAAAATGTATTGGCATGTTTGTCACTTCTGTTGGCATGGTAATGTTCAACGTCAGTAGCGTAGTATGTCGCAACAAGTTGCTGTCAGCATATTTTGAATCTAAGTAGATGTTTCGGTGTTATTTCTAGAGAAGGTCCTGTGGTTTTCAAAGGTAGCAAAACTACAAAATACAGGCTGTGTCATTATGAGCCTACACTATCTCTTTATTGAAAACTACCCACACTAACAGCCCCAACAGCAGGGAAAAATTGAAAAATTGCTTGTCGGGTTAATCAGTACGGACAAAAATAGTAGAGTCTATGTATATCAATTTTAACTGCCGGTATTAATTTTTATTCCTTCCCACGACTTGACAACGTAGCATTAAAATTTTCTGACCAAAGTAACTTAATCTCATCTTTTTTCCGTACACAAAAACAGCTCCTACAATTTGTTAACATTGTGAGAGCTTTTGCGTCTTTTTATTCCGTCAATTCCGTGCTTTTTTATGAGTGGTAAATATGTTTCGACACACACACGTACGTACCTACGGAAATAAAAGCTACCGTTAGAAATTTACTGTTTTTGACAAAATTGATTTTTACGTAAAAGACTTTTTACAACATAAGTTAGAAACTGCTATAGAATTGAAATATGAGCGAGAAAAAGGTGTTGTAAGGATTGGCAGTGAAGTAAAATAGGTCCTCCAAAAAATAAACCAAAAAGCTGTGAACTTTTATAACCACTTTTAAAAATGTGTGAAATTTTTTTTAACCGGATTTTCTTGATGGACACATATCTCATAACAATTTTGTTGAAGATATTCCCAAGTAAAACCAGCATTTACTTTAAAATTATTTTACACCATACTTTATAATCCTGTTCAAATTTCAAAGAGAATTAAATCATGTCTGAATTATGCAGTGGGAATTTCCTAGTGGAAAATGAGCTTTGATGATACCAACTTCCATGAATACCGCTAAAAATGTATTGCATAAATGCAGATGATTTGACGGTTCTGGTTAAATCAAAGAAAGAGCTCAAAAAATATCTCAGAACAAACAGAAATTCTAGGACTGAAAATCAATAAAGAAAAAACCAAATATTATGATCCTAGGAGACACTGGAGGTTTCGAAGAAAATCTGGTAGTAAAAACGTCAAGCTAAAACGAGTACACTTTCCAAAGAGTAAACGAATTTGACTATCTAGGAGTATTAACAAGAGAAGAACAAGAAATGAAGTCAAAAATTACGAAGGGCAATAGAAAATTTGGAATGCTTCAGTCACTGGGTGAAATCAAAATACGGTTCAAGAAAGATGAAAGTGACAATTTTTAATACGGTTATAAATCCCACTGAGACTGACGAAAGTGAAGCATGAACCTTTTAACAAAAAAACAGAAAGAGATGCTGGAGCGAAGGGAACGAAAAAATCCTTAGAGCAAACGTCAGCGGCATAAAAATAGGATAAAGAAGGAAAATAAACGAGGAAGTAAACATGTTGTACTGTATTTCAGGCAGAGGTATATACAATCTTGTAGTGCGCGAGAGAAAACAACAGGAGAGCTGTCGAAGGCAAGCAGGTCCATATCATGTCAGATAGTCAGGCGGCATTTAAGGCAATCTCAAGCCAGAAAGTGACCTCTAGACTAGTATGGGATCGCATCGAAGAACTGAAGACGTTAGCCAAACGGAACCTGGATACCAGGTCACCAGGGTATCGAGGGCAATGAAAAAGCTGACGAACTTGCAAAAAGAGGGTCAGAGGATACGCAGCCTGAACCAGGACAGATTCTCGGTATACCTGGATCAGAGAACAACATGAAAATTTCTGGGTAAACGTCCCAAGGCAAATGCATGGGAAAACCGGAAAGCGGATTTGCTAATACTGTGCAGAATTCTGCTGAGAATCATAACAGGTTTCATGATTGGTCATGCACCAGTAAAGGAACACCTTTACAAATTAGAACTATACAACGGAGACCTTACAGAGGTTAAGGTGGTTGGACACGTAGAAAGATAAGGCGATGAAAGAATGACAAAAGTGGCACTTAATAGGTCTCTAATTGGGAAAAAAAGAAGAGGGCGGACGGACAATAATCTGTGTTTGTCGAAAAAGTTAAATACATTACTAGTGTGGAAAAGTACCATTTCACATTCGTTGGAATGCCGTGTGTTGCACTGTTTTATCTACTTTATAGTTTCACAATTGAATCATATTTTAATAACCTCTTCCTCCAAGTCCGTTTTTCAGACCATTCCATTTTGCAGTAACTGAATTAACATAAAGTGAATGGTTGATATTATTATTTTTCATTCCAATTTATTAAAATGTCATCTGCAATTAATTGAGTCTGAGCTTGCGATGACATCTAGCGTAAATGCACAAGACAGAATGAAAGAAGAGCTTTCATACGAATCGTTTTCTCCGGGGTTATTCCATAGGGGTTAATACGTGATGATGCAATGCCATAAGTTGATTTATCACTGGAGTTTACACATAAGTTATTATGTAGGTCAAGTCAACGATTATTATACGTAGATTTATAAAAGTATGGAGTCTAGAAAATTACAATAGATTTTTTTTTAAATTCTGTAGAAATTAAAAAAAGCTTTTTGATGGGTTTAGCTATTAGTTTATAGTCAGTTGCAAAAAAAGCGAGGCTAGAACAAAACGTGGGTAATAAAATAAACCTGTACATGAAAGATATTTGAAAATGGCTGCGGTTCACCCTTAAATTATTTAATTGCATCTAAAGTCTAGCGAAAGAGATTTAAACCGTCTTTTTGTAACTTATTTTTATGACATTTTGATGGTGTAATCATTATTTCGAGATCTAATTGGCAATTTGCGCCAAATGGACGTTGCATCCTCACGAAACGCGGAGGCGACAAAGTCGAAAAGCGTCCTGTGAAGTACCAGAATAGAATAGAACAGTGCGCATGAACGTCCGAGGTCAGTTTGTCGCTAGACACTAACCTAGTACTTGTTAATAAGAATGCTCTTTAAGTAAGAGTAGGTACTATAGACAACTGCTAACACCACGGCAATTCAAGGTATTTCAAAAAGTAAATCAAATATGGGAAGCGGCTCTTGCGATCTTATGCTGGTCACACTGTATAAGGAACAATAGAGAGTAGTGGAAACTAATTAAAATATCCTAGAGGAACAAATATAAAAGTAACTTTAACTCAATTATGTCTTTATTCGGCTCAAATGTCCCTGTATATAAAATGGTTTTCCAGTGAGTTTGAGCAACTGTAAAATAAGCTTTTGTTATCCTTTATACATTATCAAGCCTACCTGGCTGTGGAATTCGTGAAATCCCAACTCTCTTCAAAAAGATCCCAGTACTCACAGCCTTTGTTATTCATAATATCTGATCAAATTTCTCGGTCTGCATTTGGCGTTAGCATTTGTATAAAGAGAATTTATATAACGAGTCCAGAATAACAAATACGTTATTCATAGAGAGACGTTTTGTTGGCCAGTTTTACTTATTTTGTATTCTGATCCATTCTATTCTAATAACATACTAGATTATGACCAGCAGCTACAAGATTATATTATTTGTTTTGTGTTAAATGTACGGGTTTAAGCGATTTTTGTATATAAAATGCAAACGCCGGTTCTTTTTCATCGACTACATTATTTTAGTCAAGTGCACCTGTGGTTTAAAATTTACTGCTACTTCCATTTGTTTTATATTAAATGTAGATGTCGGTGCATTATTACGCGAGGCTGTTCGCGACCCCCCTTAAGGGTGTGCTACACTAGCTTTGTCAGAGGGTTGTCAGACTATAAGAAGTTTTATAGCGTCACTACCTTACAGATATCGACGGAATAATACAAATGAATTCAAATAAAAGAAAACTTAGGACATTGAAGACATTTATTTAAAAAAAATACGTTACCGTACAGCTATTATAGCCTGGTGAATTCGAAATTAAATTCAAAGTATATTTTTTGTACTTAGCTTTCACTGCTTCGTTCAGGAAGGGTGGATATAAGCTTAGCCTGAAGGAATCCTAATGGTGAGTCGTCAGTCAATTTAGAAGTAAAGTTACTTTGAGGTAGCCTAGCCTTTAAATATAATACGGTAATATGGGGGAACGTGAAGGTCATCTACCTTCCGAAGATGTGTAGAATCTCAGACCAAACGCCCCAATCATATAGACCAATTAGCATAACGTAATTTCTACTTAAGACTTTGGAAAAGCTAGTAGATAGGTACATAAAGAACAGCGCTCTGAAAACGCGCCCTCTAAGAGAGAGTCAGTATGCTTATCAGACTTAGCTATGGATGATTTAAACAGGCTAATGTCGAAGTCGATCGACGACAAGGAAATAGCAGTAGCTAGTTTTTTGGATATAGAGGGAGCATTTAATAATGCCTCTCCAATATCTATAACCAGGTGTATGGAAAGAAGAGGCGTCGAACCCATCATCTGCGGGTGGCTTTCAGCCAATCTAGGGAATGGAATAATCACATCCACCCTGGGAGAGGCAACCATCACAGAGGTGATGGGAAGGGGTTGTCCTCAAGGAGGCGTTCTATCGCCCCTTTTTTGGGAAATTCTAGTAGACACGCTTCTAGTACGGCTGTCCAATGAAGGTATTCAGTGCACGATCTCCCTAAGCCTAAGGAGACATGCCACTGTCTTTCAGGCAGAGGTAATGGCGGTGCAATGCTGTGCAGAAGAGTTGATGAGACGGGAGGTGGATAACCAAAGAATCGTCATCTACTCCGACAGCCGAGCAGCACTGAAGGCGATAAGCTCATATCGGACAACGTCAAATCTGGTGTGGAAGTGTCGCAAGGTCCTCAACAGACTAAGTAGTCAGAGTGACCCTAGCCTGGGTGCCAGGTCACCAAGGAATCAAAAGTAATGAAAAGGCCGATGAACTAGCCAAGCAGGGAGTAACTGAGCTCATGATTGGGTCAGAACCTTCCTGTGGAATTGCAAAAACCTCACTAAGAAGAGCATCCACCAATGGATAAACAACCAGGCATAAAACCCCAGGACAAAGGAACGCTAAACTATTTCTTAAAAGCCCTTTGGCCAAACTGTCACGCGACCTACTATGTCAAAGTCGAGAAACGACGAGGATGATTGTGGGAATGTGGGCCGGACATTGTAGGCTGAGGAAGCATATGCACACAAAATGCCTAGCAGATGACAGCCTATGTAGGTTTTGCCAGGAAGAAGACGAAACCGCGGAGCACGTACTCTGTGAGTGCGAAGGCCTAGTAAGGGTGCGGTTTCACCTATTCGGAGAAGAAAAACCGAGGGCAAAGAGCTACGCAAGGGAGGCGGTAACCAGACTAATAGGTCCAATAAAAAGAATAAAGCTAGATATCGAGCTCTAAGAATAGGGAGGACCACAATAGATCTGCAAAGGTCGCAGTGGGATTGGACAAAGACCCACTCCATTTCTAATCTAATCTACTTTGAGGTATTCCTAAAGTATGCTAGGAAATGCCCGAGAGTTTCTTTAAATAATATTGAGAGGTGTCCTAGAAGTATCATAGCGACTGTGTCCACCACAGCAATTTAGGTGAAAACAGAAGCAATGAAAGGTATGTATTTAAAAGTCGAAACAGGTCGATAGATATGCTACAAGTTTCTTTTGAAATATTTCTTAATCTCACCCAACTAGCTTCAGAATTATGTAAGGAGGATAGTTTTTATTGAAATCTCCTGTAGAACGTAAAATGTTTAGACAGGAGCCAACCTTTTTAACTGTGATATGAATCATTTTAAATTAAGTTATAAGTGAATTCTTGGCAGGAAATAATCACATGTATTTAATTTTTCATAAAAAGCAACTAAAGTTTTTTGTTAATGTAAACAATGTGCATCAGTTTCTCCCCGATGAGTTGTACATTTTTTCAAGATAACGATTATTTTATATTACATCCTGAAAACGTGGCTTAATCTGTCATAAGATAAAACAACAACCTTTTTTATAAAATAGCATAAGACACAAAAAATACTAATATTACCGATGACATATTTTTTTTTCAAGAATTTCCCTAAAAGCGATTTTTTTACTTGGGATTACGACTGTAGGGCATTGTATTTCAAACGAAGTCATATATTTCTTTTATCCACGTTTGTTTTGCTTCTTAGAATGTGTGTGTAGGTATGTTTTCCCAGAAATTGTACAGGAGTCAGAAGAGGAAATCAATATTATGACCATCTTAAAAGATTTTTCTTTTATACGGAAAGACGGGACTCTGAGAGAATTTAGGAGCAATTTTGTAAGCAGCAATTTTAACGAGTGGTTGAACATTAGACAATCTGCTTATTCCATTTTACTATTCTGTATGTATAATAAAAATCTCAATTTCAAACGATACCTATAACCTGTTAAAATTTAAATCCTAATCTTGACTATGTGTAGAATAGAACATTTCTAATAGTCTGGTTCACATCTACCATTTTTCATAAAATTTTTGTATAGTCACCAAAAATTACGATCAAGGTGTCATTCGATTCGGAAAATCATGTGGAAAGATTAAGGAATGGTCCCAAAAGGGCCAATAGCAATTTCAAAATATTTCAAATTAATGGTTCATTCAATATATAACCCTGATTTGGTCCCAAATGACTTTTTATTCTGCCACATCGATGATAAACGTCTTTCAACGACCTAAGATGATTAATTGTATTACGTGACAATTTTAGGAACTAAACCTTGAACAAAATTTTGAATTTTCAAAAACAATAGTCAGTTTTGTTAAGATGGAACCAAAACTCATGGAGCTACTATAGATTTGAAAAAATTTGAAAGCAAAGACCTTGAATACAAAGTCATGAACATTTATATCCTTCTTTCCCTGTTGATTATTTGTTTATTGAAGCAAAAAAAGAACCGAAATAAATCTTACCAATTTCATGTTGGTGACCTAAATCCTAAACAATAATACAAATCTGTATTACGCCTATGATCAGCTTCTGAGCCTCTTATAAAACGATATATAAAGCTATCATTCCTTTCTTTCTTTCCCGCCTACTAGAATTAAAAAAACTGTTCTGCCGAGGTTGAGTTTTAAGAAGCGCTCCACACAAAAGCTGTAAGCAACTGAAGTAGATTCTTCGTATTAGGCAGAGACGTAGTTTTAGGGGATTTTACCGTAGCATACTTTACTTCATTTCAAATTTGGAGAATAAATAAGTTATTGTCAAGTTAATTTTGTAATTGAGTTTTATTATTGTGATTATCTTCAAAGAATTTACACCGTTTGACACACTTAAGTTGCTTTTTTTTTATTTTGTTGTACACACTGAATGTTCTTAAAATTTTTGAAATTAGGACAGAGTATTTCTTACACCAAATCTCTTTTGGAAAAAGAAAAATTCTAAAGGTTGGTACAAGAATTTGCCGATTGGAATTAATGAAATTCCCAAATGGACTAAACGCTCAGCACAACGCATTGGTTTAGATGTCAAACGTGTCAAAATTATTATAAATCACTGAAATCGAGCGGCAGCCGTTAGCGAATTAAGTAAAAGCGGAATTGAAGAACAAGATCTAATAAAAATAACAGGACACAGCAATTCATCATCAATAAAACCATACTTACAAGTTGACAAAAAGTATCATTCAAGCATTATTCAATCAATTCGTTTGGAAAATGAAAAAACTTCAATATCTACTACAGAAACGATTAGCTGTGGCACCCGCAGCGATATCACTGTCCCTAGTATGGATTTCAATAACTGCGTTTTTAATAATTGTACATTAAAATAAAAATGTGTTTATTTTTAATGTTTCATAAATAAAGTTTACATTGATATGTTTCCAAATTTCTCATTCATTAAATTGTCCTGCCGAATTACACTCAAGGTTTCTATTGATATTCGGTAAATTTGTGTTGTTCAAATTCTAAACTGTTTCCTTTAGCAATTTGACTCGAATAACTGTCAACCTAATAATAGTTGACAGTTATTCTCGTCAAATTGCTAGGAAACAGTTTCTCATTAAACAACCCAAATTTACCCGATAAAATACAAACCACTTGTGCAATTATAAGTGAAAAAATACCCGTGGTTAGTCCTTTGCGAGTGCATGAAAATTACAGAATTTCAAGTTTCTAGCTAGAAAGGGGTGGGCTGAGAAAATTTTGTTATAGGAAAGACCCACCCTAATTTTATACGAGTAATCACCTCCTGAATTTTGTCGAATAAATTTAGAAACACCATGTACCTATATTTTAGGGTCTTTAATCCAAAGCTTAGATATTATAGATCCTTGATTAATCACTCTGTATAAAATAATTACAACAATAAGTGGACACCTTAATGCTTTTAAATACTTTCAAAATAAGTCAATTAGCTTGCTAAAATTACAATCTCTTAAAATTATTTCTCAACTTAAACAGCTGCAGTTTTGGCACTAAAAATTGTATAATTGGACGAAAGCTTACACATTTTACTAGCCCCAACGCTTGGCAGCTCTTTAACAACTAATGCTTTTAAAAGTTACAAAATGGCGACAAGTCGTTTAGTTTTTTTTAGATTTTAATTTCATCTCCACTGTCACGTTTTTACCTTTTAATAAAACCGAGTTTTCTTTTGAGAGATTAAACTTGAATAATAAAAACTTTTGCTGTTTGTATTTTTGCGTTTAACCTTCAAAAATTCTCGATTTTATAGTGGAGGACAACCTTGAATGAAAAAAAAACGAACTTATTATTTTATAACCCACTTTATCTCCAGATAGATTTACAGCCGAGTCAAACAATGGCTGACGGAAAAGAATATGAATTAGAAGATGCGGAAAAAATATAAAGCTCATGTCAGGGTGAACTTTTTATGATAGTTTTATTGGCCTAGTTTCCGTTGGCTGACAGAATATCCTTGGTGGAGTATAGGGATGTATATAATCTTGAGAGATGTTTTTTACGGTGATAATATTAAATAAAAGCAGCTTCACAATAAATTGATAAAACGGGTTCGGAAAATATTTAGTATAGTAGTAATAATAATAATAAATTTTCGACTTAAAAACTGATATTAAAAATTGAAATATCTGTACGAAGTACATAATGCATTACAAGTTACAAATCATAGAACATGTAATTAAACGAGTTTAGATTGATGGAAATGAAGGAAATTCCACGGCAATTTGGTGCATTCATCGTCAATTGGATTTCAGGACTTCAATCTATTGCCTAACTCCTACAATTCTGACAAGGATAGATCCAAGTTTCATTCTGATCAATAATTATGAAATGAAGCACTAAGCTAGCTCCATTCTTGTTAAAATAATCAAAATTCCGTTGCATTGTTATCGAACGTGGCAATAGCTTTCCAAACAGTTTTTCTTTAAGTAATTCTTCACATTAAGTATGGTGTAATCGCTTATCTAAGATGCCTACGGTTTTATAATTTGAAGCTTCGTCAAACCTGGATATCCACTAATCCTATTACGAGTCTTATTAATAATTTTTGCGTGGATCATCTGGTTTGACCAACTTTTTCAGAAAGTTTTTCAATTTTTTCCATTGACACGTCAACCTCAAATAACTTGTAGATAAAGAATGATTCACCAGTTTGAAAAGGAATTTGACGTATGAAAAGAAAACAGAAAATAAAGACAAAAAATAGACAGCAATGTATCTTTAGCAAATGAATTAATAAAATCACAAATAATGCCATAATTTATATCATTAATATAGATTAAGAACAGGTTCTAGTAAGCTTCCCTGCAGGTAATTTTGGAACCAATTCAAAGCTGACGAACTAGATGGAGTTGGTTGGATTACTGATCTATTCAGAACTAGTAAGGAAAATCGATTTAACTTTTTGTTACTCACTGTATAGGTTTGGGATAACATTAAAAAATATATTTCCTTCATATAAAAAGAATAAAAATTTGCTTGGGGTATAATAATAATATCAATATCTAATTTATCCCAAAAATATCAAATCGATTTGATATATATATATGAATAGAAAAAAGGAGATATATGATATTACAAATATTAAAACTAAGGTATTATTAGCCCAATGGGTATATCTTGGATATCCTTTTTACCATCTGCAATGATATCGCAAACCAAGGAAAACTACCTATATCTTCTGATCTTCACAATTACAATTACTTAAGTCAGTTTTTAATAGTGGAGAGTTTTCTAGATTTATCTGTTCATTGACAACTTCATATTGTTGGTTTTCTTTAGTGTCTTCTAATTTCTAATTCTTCAGAAAAGTTCCATGAATGTTTGGTGTCAAGTAGGTGTTTTGCGTAATGGGATTTATCTGGTTATTTTAATCTGTATTCTTAAAAGTGTTCATTGTGTTTAATTTCGTACAAACAAGGAGTAGAGGTCACATGCTAGACATATTCTTCTGAAGTGGTAGATCAGCAAATTTGTGTAGAAAAGTGTTCTTTGAACAGTGCTTGTGGACAAAGGATATATTTTTTCGAAAATTAATAGTAACCAATATTCTTTACAGACGCAGCAAAATTTGAAGCTACAACTTTGTTGCTGCTTTAAACCGATCGCTCTTTGATGCATTGCCGACGATACAATTTGTTATTTCTTTACAAAGTTTTAATGAACGGGATATCTGTCGATTCGACTGAACATCATTAAAAATATAACAAACTTGTTGATGTGTTCTTCTGCTCTCAAACACAATCATCATAAGTATTTCCATGTTTCCTCTTTCGCTTAATTCAGATACTTTACGTAATTATTTCAAAACTAGTTAGACCAGTTCAAAACATGTGAACGAAATTGGCAAAATATAGGCTAGCCAAAATTCTACAGTATAATGAATCTCAACAATAGCCTCGTTTTACACTTTTTTTTATTAAATTTTAAATAAAAAATAAATAAAAGCATCCTGTTCCAAATGTTTAAAAAATATTCTAAAAAATAGAATTTAAAATTTCACCTTCATCTCCTGGTATCTTGACAATTACAATAATTCTATGATAATTGGAACAGTACAGGCAAATAACATGATGCTAAACCATGTAGTACAGTTTTTTTCCTTTCGTTAACACAAGATTACTTCCAACACAGAAAATTGTTATTGTTAACGATGCCGATCAAATTATACAGTGTGACCCATTTTGTTTGAAAGCACCCCTATAAAATCCGCATTTTTCAACCGATTTTGATTTAGTCTTTTTTGTTAGATTCAGTATCAAAAACAGAATTTGAGCACAAATTTTCATACCATAATAGCTATTTTCAAGGCACTCTACGTTAATTTTTCTTTGCCAAAAAAGACGAAAGTATATTAGGCATTTTTTTTTTCTCAAATATGACTACACCACTGAATTCAGAATCATCACAAATGTAAACTATCAAAATTTTATAAAAAAAGTTTTATTAACAACAAAGTTATCACTAGATGAATTTGGAAAAAGTTGTTTTTTAATTAATTTTTTACTAAGAATGTAGACACATTTTAAAAATGGCAACATGGTAAACAAAAACTGGGACTCAAACATATTGCACTGTAAAAATTCGAAGCCGATACCTTAACCCGTTCTGGAGTTATAGCTTCTGAGAGTAATGTAAAATTGTGCTGATGTGACGAAAATACAAATTAACACCAAATAATACATTTTGATTATTAAACTACTTAATAATAATTTAATTCTACATTTTTGTAGCCTCGACTAGACCTCCGTTAATTTCCACACATTTCTCGTATCGTTTGCGACTATGTCTTAACGCTTTTTTATTTCATGTGGCGTTATTCCAGCACACGCCTGTCGTATTCTGTCACACAGTTCTGCTCTATTCCTTGGACGTGTCTTATACACTTTTTGTGTCAAAAGCCCCCACAGATAAAAATCCAATATAGTTAAATCGGGCGATCTAGGAGGCCATTCGATTAACTCGCTGCCGCGACCTATCCAACCATTTGGAAATTTTTCGTTAAGCCGCTGCCTGACATAGTGTACAGAACAACCATCTTACTGAAATATCAAATTTTTTCTTTCTGCTAGTGGCAGTTCGTCAATCACTGCGGATAACTCACCTTCCAAGAATTCCATGAAGTTATTGGCATTCATGTTACCCTCAAAAAAGAATGGACCTATTATCCTGTCTTTTAAAATTTCGGCTTCGAATTTTTACAGTGCAATATGTTTGAGTCCTAGTTTTTGTTTACCATGTTGCCATTTTTAAAATGTGTCTACATTCTTAGTAAAAAATTAATTAAAAAACAACTTTTTCCAAATTCATGTACTGATAACTTTGTAATTAATAAAACTTTTTTTATAAAATTTTGATAGTTTACATTTGTGATGATTCTGAATCCAGTGGTGTAGTCATATTTGAGAAAAAAAATGTCTAATATACTTTCGTCTTTTTTGGCAAAGAAAAATTAACGTAGAGGGCCTTGAAAATAGCTATTATGGTATGAAAATTTGTGCCCAAATACTGTTTTGGATACTGAATCTAACAAAAAAGACTAAATCAAAATCCGTTGAAAAATGCGGATTTTATAGGGGTGCTTCCAAACAAAATGGGTCACACTGTATATAATGTAAATTTTCCATTGCAAACAGTAATTATTCTATTTATGTGGGTAGTTTTTATTAATTCATAAAAAAAATTTAGATTCAATGATGAATACACAACTGTATGTGTGTGTATATAACAAAATGCAGATATACAAGGGAATCCTTCCAGTGTGGACTTACGGTATATAACTTTGGGAGTGTATCAAAGAAAAATACATATTGTGCTTTAAAAATATCTATTAAGGAGCGCTATCAATACGCCTTGGTACTTCTGATAGTGACCGTAACTTGGAGGTCAACACTGTCAATCAGAAATTAGAAAGTTTGCCAAATGTCACAAAAAGAAGAACTCCTGAACCATCTGAGTGAGGAGGTAATCCAGCTCTTACTCAACAACATTGCTCATCGATTAGATTAGCAAAGATCAGTACCTATACGTTATTATTTTTTGTATTTGCTTTCTAGAACTTTAAAGAATCACGGAATTGTAACTAAAAGTGTTAGTGTATGCAAAAAAATACAACAGAATATAATTAAACTTAAAAACTTACCTTAAAACCTCTTCCTTTGTCTACATTTAGAACCGTTCCATATTGTTGGTTCCTGTAACAAAGTTAAAATTTAATACTGTTTCTAGTTAGTTGCCAAGAATTTCCATAAAAGATATGTGGTCTTAGGTGGAACTTTGTTTATTTT